>OX415252.1:114087553-115364977 GCA_948329865.1 Linaria vulgaris
GGTGGTGGGGCGGTGATGTTGGAGGCGTCGTGTAAGGGGTGGTGGTGTGTGGTGGTGGGTGGATCGGGTTGGGGAGGAACTGTTGTACAGGAGAGAAGAAGAAGAAATGGAGAAGAATAACATATATTAAAAGAATTCGGGTCGGGTCGGAGTGACGGGCCGAACGGTCGCTCCAATAGGGTTTTAACCCTAGTGGGCCGTTGCGACTCATTGGGCCGTCGCATCGGCCCATGTGGGGCCTATTGGACCATCGCCACATGAGCACTGGCAACGGTCAGGCTTAATAGGAGAAGGAACAACCGCTCTGCGGTCGCCTACTTTTGCGGGCGACCGGCTGACGATTGTTCGGCCGTCGCGGATAATGGCAACTGCTCGGCCGGTTGGGGGCGCGGTTGTAGATGCCCCCCAATCTTGTAGTGATTATAATCTAAAATTTAGAATGTTATAGTCTAATTTTTGAACTTTATAATGTATGTTTGTGTATTAAATTGAAAGAATGAATGAATTATATTACATTTACATATATATTAATTTTAGAATTTATCCCGGAAAATGCAGTTATCATTTGAAACATTTAAACATATCAGGATGATATAAATGTGATTTTCTATTCTTTAGTTGGATTTAGGGGATAAAATTACTTATTTTCCTCATGTACGTACAATTGATTTGTGCTATTATTTGTCTTATGTACGTACAATTGATTTGTGGCTATTATTTGTCTTATTCTTACAGACATATTATCACTATTAGGTAACTATATTATTATAACCACCTAAAATTTGGGTAATTACATGTATCTCCCTAGTAATTTGGGAGATTCTGCAACCAATATTGTAAATTAAAATTCAATTTGGCCCTTCATGAAGTAAAATTTTAGTAGGTATAGTGTAAGATTATTTTACGAAGTTTCAAGATATACATATGCAAAAGTATACTATGTTTGATAAGATAGAAAAATTCTGTCTTAAAAATTACTTGATTATTATTTTTTAAATAAATATTAAAAATAGAACTAAAATAATTTATTCAACTACATACTTAATATTATTGCTAATTCTTTGATTTTTAAAAGCAAATAATTAAATAATAAAAATTACGTAATATTGCATCATCTCTTAAATTTTTCATTGGTCTAATTAAAGAACTATATTGATGCGAGAATAGATCTTTCAGTATCTAGCTCATTGAAAGGACGAATAATTAAATTTGCTCCTTAAATTTTTTTTATAAGTAAATATGCCTTTTTTTTCGGGCCTTGAATAAATGTCTCATATGTTTTAAATTTTTTAACAAAAATGCCCTCGGCCCTTATCGGGCCAAAACTGTCTACGTGGCGGTACAAAATTGTACTTTGTACCCCAAAATAAATTGCACTTTGCACCCTAAAGTATTTTGGGGGTGCAAAGTGCAATTTAATGTAGGGTGCAATGTGCAATTTCGTACTGCCACGTAGGCAATTTTGGCCCAAATAAGGGTCGAGGGTATTTTTAGTAGACTTTTTAAAAGATATGGGGCATAAAAATAAGGCGCCAAAAAAAAGGACATATTAACTTTTAGAAAAAAGTTAAGGGGCAAATTTAATTATTGATCCTTGTTGAAACATAGCATATCCTTAAATTGTCTCTTAAATTATAGAGTAATGTTATGGACAGACAATCTCTTCAAAACATAGCATAAACTAATCAAATTCGTCTTTCACCTTCTCCAAATTAAAATAGTTGACTAACAAACAACTCATTTTTTTATATAAAAAAATATCATTAGTTCATTTTGAGTGTGAACTGAATCCGAAAATTGAAATATACATAATATTAATACTCTACGATTCTCTGTCGGATCGACATTCCAAAATATTTTTATTTCTCGTCTCACTTTTTACGTGGGTTGTCTCGTACTTTTCCGTGTATCATGTACATTGTCACGGAAATCGCTAGTACTTTGGTGTATTTTTGTCAATAATGTTATAACCAAAGGGGCTGTTTGGTTGCAGAGACAGTTATATATGTAGATTAACTATTACTCAGTTAAAATAATCTTTTATTTCATATGCGTAACAGTAACCGTGTTTGGTTGGATAGTTGAATAAAGTTACTATTTTATCTTGATTTATAAAACGTGTTTGGTTCATGTTATGTCCCCATTTTATTGCAGGTATTACAGGTAATTACCTTATTGCCCCCATTTTATTAAGAAAATATACACCAAAAATATATTAATTTACATTTTTTAATTACATTTTTTTAATTACATTCTTTAATTACATTTTTAATTGCATTTTTTTAATTACGTTTTTAATTACATTTTTTAATTATATTTTTTAATTACATTTTTTTAATTACATTTTTTAATTATATTTTTAATTACATTTTTTAATTACATTTTTAATTACATTTTTTTAATTACGTTTTTTAATTACCTTTTTTTAATTATATTTTTTAATTACATTTTTTAATTACATTTTTTAATTATATTTTTTTAATTACATTTTTTAATTACATTTTTTAATTACGTTTTTTAATTACATTTTTTAATTATATTTTTTAATTACATTTTTTTAATTACATTTTTTTAATTACATTTTTTAATTACATTTTATTAATTACATTTTTTTAATTACATTTTTTAATTACATTTTATTAATTACGTTTTTTAGTTACATTTTTTAGTTACATTTTTTTAATTACATTTTTTTTAATTACATTTTTTTAATTACATTTTTTAATTACATTTTTAATTACATTTTTTTAAATTACATTTTTTTAATTAAATTGTTGCATAAAAAGATTAAAATTGAAGAAACAGGGATAAATAAGTCATTTCGTCGGGTGAGCTGGATGACTAAAAAGTGAGATAAAATAATAACAGGGGGGGTAGGTATTAATTAAGTTGAGAAAGTGAGATAAAGAGCGGGCCTCAGCTATTAAATCAAAAAGCCCATTCGTATAATCACTCAAACCAAACTGGTTTTAAGTGAGATGAGGGCTGTCATCTATCCTCATCTCAGCAACCAAACACCCCCAAAGAAAATTACGTGATCGTGTGTTTCGATTCGTAAATATATTTAGTGTACAAATAGTGAATATCAAAACTATTACCCTCATTACATTCCAGGCTCAACCAAAAAGACTAGTACTACCAAAGATACATGTGACGATCAATAATTTTCAAACAAAAAACAAAACTCGAATCAAGACAAGTTTCATCAACAAGATAAGGACAATGTCTTCAAGTCTTGAGAGCGAAAAGATTCATGAGATTGTGAAGGGAGTAGAGAAGTATGAGGAAATATATTATTGCACCAACAAAACCAGCAATCAGGGCTCCTGTAACCTGATCACAAAACTTAGGAACTTGTCCACAAATCGGCAGCCATCCCGCGTGAATGTTCCCTTTCTTCCCCACCCAGCCTATGGCAACACATGCAGATATGCTTGAATCCAGTAGCAATGCTATAATCTACATTTTGAAAGACCAATCAACAAACCATTAGGTGTCTTGCAAATATAAAATCCTAAAGAGATAAAAGCATCAAATCCCTCATCGTTTGTGTTGCAGTTCTTTCCCATCTTAAAAGTTATAGGAGCAAACTACAAAACAACCTAAAATGACAGGTGGGCGGTTTAATTTGCTACCTTTATCCCATCCTAGAAATGGAATAGTGATGTGAAAGTGATGGGAGATGACTTACCAAATCAAGAACCAAGATAAAGTGCCCAATGGAATTCTTATTTGGGACAAAGAGAAGTATAAGTGTGTAGCCACTGGCAATTGCATTCATCAAAACAAAGTACCTGCGGTTACCGAAATTATCAATCAATTCATCGATCAAAAATTAATATCACCAATTTAAAAATATGAAAGAACTAAATTTTACTTGAGAGTTGGTGCATTTGTATATTTGGCGCTGAATTTCATGTTCAAAACCGTGGTAGAGTCACGACTGGTGACCGTGATTACTATCGCCGTGACCGTAGCTCCCAAGGCCAGAAGCCTTAGCAGGAAAATTGGAATTCTCTTAGACAGACTCATAGTACTTAGTATATATTAAGTGTAACAATTTTATTTCAAGATGTATAAAACTCGTGTGATCGTGGAAAAGAATAGGGCTAGTGTGTAGTATATAACAAAAGAGAAGTTTGATTTAATTTGGATGTACTTAAGTGAAGCAATGCAGTGGAATGTGTTTAATTTGTAAGTGTGGATTAAAGAAGTGGAGGGATATGTGTTAGGAAAGGCAGATAAGTGGGAGGTGGCCTTTGTATCTTTATTGTTAATATTGTCAAATCACTTGTTGGTTACCTAATGATATAATGCATGTGAAAAGCTAGTGAATATTTTGTGCCACTTGTATCCTTTGTATGCATTCATTCTCTCACAGCACTCAATCGTATTAGTAAATTTTGGTTCTTTATTCACCTAATAAAGTATTAAATGTCTTAATATCACGTCATATAAAACAATTTAATGGAACATTATGTTAGCACGGTCACACACACATATATATATATATATATATATATATAGTTTTGTCATTTTATCTTCTAAATTTCCCTAAACATTTTGAAGTGCAATGTCGCTTATAAATATGACAAATCTGAAGTGCAATGTCGCTTATAAATATTAGAAAACATTTTTATATGATGTAGCTTTCCCAAATTAATAAGTATAAGCACCATTAAGTATACTTGTTTTCCAAGGTGTTACTTGTCAGTTGTCACGTATGATTGCTTGGTAGAATGTGATCGGGTGGACGGTATTGGGCAGGCAAACATTGTTAAGTTCAGTTCAACTAACAAGCAATATTGAATATGTACGGCTCTCTCGTAGTTGACAATTATTGGTGAATTCTTTTATTTTATGGTTAGAGAAGATCGTTTCAAACTAATGGAGGAAACACCCACGAGCATGGTTGTGACATTGTCCCTAAAATTTTGGGGAAATGCCTAAAAATTCCCTTGTATTATAAGAAACATGCACCAAAATTGGAGTAAGCGAGCTCAAGTGAATGATATATATGGGAAGGATTTTTCCTTTCTCTTGACTTTGGGTTTTGTTCATGAGGATTATATGCCCCCAAGAACTAGTAAAAATCCCGTTGACATATTCTTTTAATAGTGAGGTACCGATCTCTAAGGAAAAGAATTATATTTATGTCCCTACATATTCTTTTAATAGTAGGAGAATTATATGTCCCTAAAGTTTTTATATGTAGGAGAATTATATGTCCCTAAAGTTTTTATGTTTTTTTTTCTGTATGGTTAATAAATATAGTAAATTTATTTTAGTATACATAAACCATACATATATTTTTAACCATACATATATAGTGAGGTACATATATTTATTAACCATACAGAAAAAAAAAACATAAAAACTATAAACCATGTTATGATTTTTTTATATATTTTTTTAAATTTTATACGAGTATAATAAATTAGCCGATACCATATAGAGACTAATAGTTTCTTGAAAACAAATGATAAATTATGTTAGTATGATTCAATTTGGACCAATATATCAAAGAAGCGCAATAAAATCTGGCTTTGTGCTCACTTTCGGAAACTTTCGATTGATAAATGTGAATTAATTCAGTGCTCGAGTTTTTTTTCTTGCATTTACCCGTTGGATTTGTAATGATACTTGGGTACATACAAGGACAGGCCTATTCATGGGCTCACTAAAACTTTAGCCTGGGTCTATATTTTACAAGCCCATATAGTAGTCGTAGTTGTTATGTAGGTATTGTAACTTGTAAGCACAAAAACCCAACACGAAAATACATAAAAGCTAAAAATGTCAACAAAACCAGGCCTATAACTTTAACTCCGGCCCATACCATTTAATACACTAAATTCAGTTGAAAAAACAAAATAATAATAATAACATACAACTTACTTTTAGCAAAAGGCTAAAAACAGTACAGAGCATCTGCTCACTGTCTCGTGCCAAGGAAAAGGAGAAACCTTAGAATCCATTGTTTATAGTTCTCAAGATTAACAATTGGGAAATTAATAATAGACCAAAAATGTAATTTGTTATTATTATCAATTATTACACAAACTTAATTTTATTGTAGCTTTTGGGCTTTTGGTACAAATTAAAAACGACATAACCCTTATTACTTTTGTATCCAAATCTTATACTTCTAAGTATTTTTTTGTTTTGTTTTGTGGGGTGAGTGTAATAAAGTTAAATATGTTTGGAAGTAAATTATCAATAAATATGGTTATCTACGTAGGAAGAGAACTATCAAATATTGATGTAGATTCGTTAATTAATGAATTTTAATCTATAAAGAGTCGAATAGCTCAACTCCGATAATATTATTATTTTTAGTGTTTAATAGTATGAAATTTTAATTTTTATGATTTTGTATTGAGCAGTGATTATTTCTGAGTTTATTTAATATATTTGTACTTAAGTTTTAAGTTTTAAGTTTTTTTTTTATCTTGCTTGAGTATAGAGTACTCTCGAGTAGTACAATACTCTTGTTAGTAATAATAGGATAAGTCAGACCCACTTGGCATGCCAGAAACTTGTAACACCAAATTTCTTATGTCAGAAACTAAAAGAAAAGGAAAAAGCAGATATAAGATATTCTCACAAAGTACTCCACATCTCGAACTCTCAACAAATAGCAGATATTCTCACAAAGCCATTGGCCTTTCAACCTCTCAATCAACTCATGTCCAAGATGTGCATCAATGATATTCACGCACCTCTTGCGAGGGGTCTTAAATCATCTGCTAGAAGCTGTTTTTCATCCTCAATTCAAAACTTTCCTTAAATATAAATAATTTAAATTACCGTTGTAACGGCCTTTCATAAATGGAAATAACGACCTTAGTTTTAATTGAACAGTCTTAGTTATTTTTCCATCCCGTTTTATCTTTAAGTATAAATAAGGATCCATCTCGGAATTCGTACTTTTGCAATTGGATTTTAGAGAGAATAATTTGTAATCCTTCGGTTCAGAGAGATAAATAAAATTTGTTCTTCTTTTCTTCAAGTTGTGTTCTTCAATGGCTAAAATCAAACCGATCGCCATTACGTAATTTCACACTATGCATGTAAATAAAATGCGGCTCCAA
This sequence comes from Linaria vulgaris, assembly GCA_948329865.1. NCBI lineage: Eukaryota > Viridiplantae > Streptophyta > Magnoliopsida > Lamiales > Plantaginaceae > Linaria > Linaria vulgaris. Next base: position 114,094,648 of record OX415252.1, read on the forward strand.
ATTAAGTCCGAGTTGTGTACTAAACCAACGTGCCGTACCTTGTCGTATCTTTGTAGACTTGAAAGTTCCGAGTTGCTGCATGTGTATCTTGTTGTAATTGTGTGACGTTGTGTCCCCCGTTGGTGATAACATAACTCACCGGCACTTTTCTTCCAACCAAAGACACCATCAAAACCTCTGCTTTGTCCGAGACTTGGAACTCCGGCTCGAACTCATTACCTTTTTTCAACTTCGACCAATATGACTTTCATGAACCGAAAGGTGCAAAGAATATCGATGGCAATTTGCTAATTATGTCGACAACACAATAATTCATCGTAGTTGTTGTAAGGACGTCATCAGTATCCAGAAAGGACAAATAATTAAATTTGCCCTTAACTTTTTTTAAAAAGTTAATATGCCATTTTGTTTTGGACCTTGTTTTTATGCCCCATATCTTTTAAAAAGTCTACTAAAAATGCCCTCGACCCTTATTCGGGCCAAAATTGCCTACGTGACAGTACGAAATTGTACTTTGCACCCCAAGAAAAATTATATTTTGCACCCCAAAATATTTTAAGGTGCAAAGTGCAACTTTTTTTGAGGTGCAAAATGCAATTTTGTACTGCCACGTAGGCAATTTTGGCCCGAATAAGGGTCAAAGACATTTTTGAAAGTTTTTTTTTTAAACATACGAGACATTTTGGCAAGTTAAAAAAAAAATAGGCATTTTAACTTTTTAAAAAAGTTAGAAGACATTTTTAATATTTCGTCCATCGAGAAATTCAAGCTTGCTCCCCTTCCAAGTTCCAAACCTCTAGTCTCAAACCGCGATTGAAGAGATGGTTAAAGTACGCATTGAGTAACAATGTCAAGCACTTGGTTCTTCACTATCTCAACTGGACAAGAACCCAAAATCTCGTGTTACGTTGTTTAACTTCTGCTTTCTGCATTATTCCCACGTTGTAATCTAAAAAAAATTTCTGCATTAAACTCACTAATTCGTCGTTCTCCATTTCTTTTTTTGCTAATATAGTTCCTCCGCTAGTAACTTTTGTGACTTTTGATTCGGTGTTTGAACTTTGAATGAACATTCTTCTTTGAACAGAATCTAAACCAACTTAATTATGAATACTATATATAAAAAGAGAGTAATGAATATGGAATAATAACCAATAGATATATGTACCGTACGCGCCACGTTCGATTTCCTAAAAAGAATAGGAAAGGTGATGAATGTGCAATAATTAATTAATAGCCTTGCGACGCACGATTTTTTTTTTTTGTAATATTATGATTTGCTCAAATCCTCGCAAAAGAAAAAAGACAAAATTTCCATCTTATAAGTAGGAAACAAGAGTTATTTTTTCTAAGTTTCTCACTCGTATATATTACTCACATTATAAATTTTCTAAACAAGTCTCTCTTTTCGTTTTGAAATTCATTCTATACATATTCAGACAAGAGAGAGATGACCATCCTCCTTAAATTACCGTACAAAAAATACAAGCATGATTATGAGGATCGAATCTCACAGTTGCCTGGACCAATTTTGCACAACATTCTTTCTCTTCTTACAACAAAAGACGCAACAAAAACCCGTCTTCTGTCCAAAACATGGAACTTTGTTATGAACTCATTCCCCATTTTAGACTTCAACCAGAATTACTTCTATGGAGATATGGAGACCTACGACAAATTCAAAGAAGCGCCATCGAATTTTACTAGTTACGTCGACAAGACAATAGATCATCGTGGTTGTTGTAACGACACGAGCAATATCCAGAAATTCAACCTTGTCGTCTACGTCGAACCCACCCGTCACAAATCTCGTTGGGAGGACATCGAGAGGTGGTTAAACTACGCTGTGAGTAAGAATGTGGAGCACTTGGTTTTTCACTACTGGCCAACCGGAGAAAAAGGACCACGTTATGAATTGGCAACGTCGTCCACTCTGTTTCACGCTAATCCTAATTCGTTGAAGACGTTGGATTTACATGGTTGTAAGGTTGTAGACACATTGAGCATTGATCAGATAAGTCTTTCCTTGACGAGACTTAAACTCGAAAAAGTTGATATGGACGATCAAACTATGCAGAGTTTGCTCTCTAATTGCAGCAGCTCCCTTGAAGAACTTTGTATTCGAAACTGCAACGGGTTCGATGAGGTAAATATTTCGTGCACTAAACTAAAGAGTGTTGAGTTGTGTCTAAACATAGATCGAGTTCAAAAAGTAGTAATTGATAAAGCCCCAAATCTGCGGGTTCTAAGTTATGAAGGTAGCGATGAAAGTGTACTGACTAGTTTCAGAGCGTCTAACTTTAATAAGAACCTCATCAAGGGATTGAGTTTTCACGGTATCACTATATCAGATGTCATTCTTCAACTGATTGTCCGAGAGTTTTCTGTGCTTGAGAAGCTCGAGTTGATTTCGTGTTGTTTGGAAGACAACATTCTTCTGATTTGGAGTTATTGTCGATTTTCGGAGAACGTTGATGGACTTATTGCAAATTGTACAGACTGTTACAAAGGCAGTGCCGAAGCTAAAAGCCATATACGGCAAGGATTTTATGAGCTTGAGTTTGGTAAGGAAGTTACGTTGTAGTGAAAATAGGTTGTCAAAAGACAAAATAGCTATTCATTGGCTTTCTTAATGAATGATTGTCCTACAACTTGTTAAACATGCTTTGGATTTTAACCTGTTATGTTGTTACTTTTACTTCTTATATGAAAATTTTAACCCTCATAAATGATTTTGGATCCACGGAAGCTGAACAGTTTCCGATTCACTGTTGTGTAAGATCGAATGTGGAAGCTTTTGAAATTCAGTTTATGTTCATGTTTTTCTTAGTTATTTTCCGCTTTAACTCATCTATACCACAAATATGTACCAGGGCCTGTTAGATGGTGATGGGGCAGCAGATTTTGGATTCAGCTGAACACTTGGTAGTTTGGCTTGGGTCACCAAGGTTTCCTGAAAACACGGCGACCAGACGACGGATCAGCCGCGGTTTCCCTTTTCTAGAAGTCGAGGAAAGTTTTACTCTTGAAGTCCTAGTCTAGGTCACATAATCCTGGTTTTGGTGCACCGTTCTCGCACTGGCACATACAGTGTTCGTGCTTCGCACTGAGACACATTATAAATTCGTAGTTCTTGCATTAATATTTCTTAGTTCTTTTATTCAAATTTAATTAATAATCGTAAAAAAATTGTTATGAACGAAACAAATCGATGATAATAATAAGAGTCGAAGGGGATGGATGAACAAAACTAGATTGAAAATAAAATAAATATAGAATATTGGAAGTAATTTAAGACTCATACCTTTGTCTTTCCACCATAATAATTTTTAAAATATTATATAAAATTAATTATCATGAGTAGTTATTAATCAATACTCAAATATATACGAAATTATACATCAATATTCAATATTTAATTACTTTTAATAAACGTATTAAGGCGCATTGAAATATATGTATTTGGAAATTTGACAAATTGGCGCTCCCGCATCCGCACTCGCACTCACACCCGCATCCGCCTTATGTGACCTAAGTCCTAGTCCGCTTAGAATCATTTGCTTCAAGCTTCCAAACGTTCACAACCCCTTTGTTCACCGAAACTCTATAAACATAGAGTCCTAACCCAAATATCTCAATTGATTCATAATTAACAAAAAAAAACTCCTCAAGATGATTTGTGCTCCTTTTGATCCAATTTTGATGCCTTGTAAACTTGAAATACTTGTAAATACCAACTAAAAACGTAGTACCAATTAGAGGATAAATAGAGGCAACACACTTAATTAATAAAAACGACATAATGTTTTCTCAAGTGCAGAAACATAGTGGTTTGCTAAGGTGTTTTCCAAACTTTTCACAGCACGTGCACTTGCAAATTCCGAGACTGAGTTCTTCTATAATTTTATTTTTCAAATGGACTATATAGTTCCGTCTACATAACTAGTATGTCTTTTAATTCGGTGTCTGGTCAAATATTCTTCTTTGAACCGAATCTAAATCAATACTATTTAGGGAGAAAAGTATTAAGCCCCAAACCTATGGGCTATTTTTGATATTGCCCCTTCGTAACTTTTTTCACTACTATACTCCCGTACCTTTGTCAATTTGTGAAAATCACTCCGCCCCGATTTTCCAGCAAAAATTGACGAAATATTCTATTTAGATTCCTCCACGTGACCAACATATGTTGTCCACGAGGGTATTTTTGTTTGTAAAAATTTCTTGAAAATCAGGAGCAATATACCCTTCCAACCTATAAAATTATGTGCGACATACCCCATAATCTATGTAGATTAATTAAAATTCAAATTATCAAAAGTTGGATTCGAGCCCACGCCTCCTTACACTGTGTTTGGGGCATTATGCCACTCGACCATCATGATCTTGTTTGAAAGACGTATTTTTTTAATTATATATGCAGTTTAATAAATAAATATTTGTAAAATATTTAAATACGATAATACTTCAGTAAATCAATACCTTAATAAATCACAATTTTTGTAAACTATTTTAGTCAATCAGTAGTTTATTAAATATATATTTAGGTAAATCAATATTTTTTAAAAAATAAATAAGTGAATCAATATTTTTAGTAAATTAATATTTTATTGAATAAATATTTTAGTAAATCAATATTTTAGAAAACTATTTTAGTAAATTGACATTTTAGTAAAATATTTTAGTGAATCATATTTTAGCAAGATATTTTAATAAACTGATATGTTACTGAATAAATATTTTAGTAAATCAATATATCAGTAAATTAAAATTTTACTAAATCCACATCATGAGTGAAATAAAACCTCAATATATTTTAATAAAGGGATAAAAGCATCAAGCCCCCTGAACTATGCACGTTTTTGCGGTTTGCCCCCTAAACAAATTTAATAAGCGTTTTGCCCTCTAAACTATGCACGTCTGTTCGATTTGCCCATTCAATGGATTTCCGACCATTTTTACCGTAATATTCCCCGCTCGAAGTGTTTTTTGCCTACTTTTTGTCATCAACTACCAATATACATCTAGTACAACATATATGCATCGCGTAGGGGGGAATATTCGGGCCAAAAATGGTCGGAAATACACTGAAGCGACAAATCATATTTTCGACCATTTTGGCCGGAACACCTCGTTCAAGATATTATTTCCCCAACTTTTTGTCATCAACTAGCATAATACATCTAGTATAATACATATGAGTCGGGTAGGGGGAATATTCCTGCCAAAAATGGTCGAAAATCCATTGATGAGGCAAATCAAACAGACGTGCATAGTTTAGGGGACAAAACGCTTATTAAATTTGTTTAGGGGGCAAGTCGCATAACCGTGCATAATTTAGGGGGCTTGATGCTTTTATTCCTTTAATAAAATCAAATTCAAGTTTGAGACCATGCCAACAAATATATAGTTAAATAGTAGGGAAAAAATCAGTTAACCCTCTATACTTTTGCCCATTTTTCACTTCACCCCCTGAATTTTAGATTTTATCGCTTAACTCCTCAAACTTTGCTAATCATGTCACGTATCTCTAATCTGCATAATTAATCAAAAAACAAGAGTAAAATGGGCATTTTGCTAGAAAAATAATATTTTTATTATAAATGAGATAAATATAATTTAAATTTTTATTTTATTTTAATTAGTATTATTAAATAAAAATGTCATCTTCTTCTTCCTCACCACTACCAGGGCCGCTACCACCACTACCCACCACCATTTTTGTTTTCACCCCTCCTCTCCTCCCCCACCCACCAACCACCACAACACCACCACCATTTTTTTTCTTTTTCCATTTTTCTATCCCCCTCCTCTCCTCCCCCACCAACACCACCACCAATTATTTTTTTTTCACTTTTCTCTCCCCCTCCTCTCCACCACCACTACCGCTATTTTTTTTTTCTTTTTTCTCCGCCTCCTCTCCTCCCCCACCCACCACCACCATTTTCTTTTTTTCTTTTTTTCTCTCTTTCCCTCCTCTCCTCCCCATTAACACCACCACCATTTTCTTTTTTCATTTCCTCTCCCCTTCCTCTCCACCAGTGTTTTCAGAACCGGACCGAACGTCGAACCGGTAACCTCACTGGTTACTGATTTTAGTGGTCGAACCGGTCGAATCACTGGTTCGACCAGTACAACCCAATATATTATAAAAATTATAAATATATATATATATAAAATATATCTTGCTACATAATTTTGTTAGTATCAATTTTAGAAAACGAGAAGTTATAATTTTTTTTTCTTCACTCTTAATTGATATGTTTCTAATCATAAAACTCATATTTTAATTCATTTAGTTAATTTGTTATTTAAAAATAAAGAAAATCAAATTAGAGTATTTGATTAACGTATAATAATTAAAAGATTAAACTACGCATGTATTGATTAAAGTTTAAGCAAATATGCATAATATTTCATGAATTCTAATTATTAAAGTGTGGAAAAAAATAATACTAGTCTAAGAACATCTACTATATAGAAGAAAATAACATAACAAAGATGTTTTATAATATAATACTACTAAGTTATAAAAATAATAGCATAAAATATTTGTTTTATGTGAGAAAAGTATATTCTAGCAATTTAATCTGTATATTAATAAGTGTGAATACTACAAATTCTATTGTAGATCAATTGGTTAAAGCATCTAATATTTACTTAGAGGTCCAGAGTTCAACTCCACTACCATGAAAAATTTAAATTTTTATGAAGTAATATACAAACCGGTTCAACCATTAGCAAACCGGGTCACCGATTTCGGTTCTTACCGGGTTTGACCTGTTCTGTATCTCAACCGGTTATGTATCTCAATCGGACCGGCCAAGCTACCGGTCACTGGTTAAATCGGTTCGACCGGCCGGTCCGATCTGATTTTAATAACATTGTCTATACATTATTCAAATACTAAAAAAGTTCTTTATTGCAACGATTTAGCATAATTTAGTGAGAGGAAACAATATATATTGTAATAATGAGAATATGCTTGTTTCTTAACATTTTGCTATATATATTTAGAGGAAGACGATCTCGAATTTCACAAATGAACTCAAAATCAAGAATTTACTTGAGATCCCATCAAAGAAAAAAAAATATTTACTTGAGACTTTTATGAGAGTTTTAACAAAACTACTCAAATTATTTTAAATGTATTAAGTAAATTGAAGTAAGAGGCCGGTACTGTAATCCTAAATATAATACAAAAATAAAAACTTTGATTTGAAAAATTATAAACTTGAATATAATTCAAGATAAGGGGTGGTGTGTGTAATATACCCATTCTTGTCCCTAGTTCAAAGTATAGAACAGATAGTAGTTTATAAAAACAACATTTTAAAAAACAATGCAATTGCAATTTTATAAATAAATTGGGGGGAAACATCACAAAAGCCAAAACTTTAAGGACATATGCGGACGAAAGTTGATAAGAATGATAATTGTAGGACCAAAATTGAAAAGCCTTTAATTAAAAGTCTAAAATTAAAATTACTTATAAATAAATAACGATTTTTGAAAAAAAAAAACTTCATTTCATCATGCGAAAATAAAAGAAAGCATAAAAATTAGAATATATATAAGATACATGATGAGTACGTAGTTTTTTTTTTTTTTTTTTTCCGCAGAAAGTTAAACCACTTTATTAATGCTCAAACTCGAAATGTTTTACAACAGGGGCAAGCCCCAAACAACAGCATTGTCCCTAAGGACATTATATTTTACTGATCGAAACCACTCGGCATAGGAATAATCATGCTCTGGACTAGGTCCATGACATGCATTAAAGCCTACAATCACTACAACTAACTCCTCTACTTCTTGAGTGTCCAGACTTCTACTGGCTTTGACAACCCCCTCTCTATGGCTCCAGATTATACTGTGACCAATCCACGGCTGTCCAAAGTGTAGTGTTGTTTGCCTTCTTGAGATGGTCTGCTTCTCAATCAGCTTTTTCCTTGAGACTTTAAGAGAAAAACAGAAAATATACCTTTGGATGACCCTTTGATCCTAGCATAACCCTGAAACACCAGATGACAAGATAGGAATCCCTCACAAGTGAGGGGGTTAGTATCTAAATTTTCTGGAGTTGTAAACAAGTGGATTTAATAATTCTATTAGGGTAGATTTTCTTTCCTCCTCTAGATAGCAATCTAGCTATTAGAGTTTGAGCAATATCCTTGCTTACTTGTTTGGTAGAGTTCCCATTTCCTTCAAATATCATTTTGTTTCTTGATTTCCAGATTGCAGCAATTGTCTCTCCTAATGCAGCAGCTCTGATCTTATATATGAGTGTGTTCTTTGCTCTGGAGAGGGCAAATAAATTTATCCATTCCTCCATCTTTGTTGGGCAGAGTCTCATACTTGTACTTATTAGCACCCTGCATAACACTTCAAAGGACCAAGTACACTGGAAGAACAAGTGATCATGTGTTTCATTTTCTGTTTTACATAGCACACATTTGTAGTCATTAAGCTTAACAAACTTACAAATTTTATCTTTATTAGGTAAACTCTTCTTGACAGCTAACCAGTCAATAAAAGTTGTCTTTGGGAGAGAAATAGGGTTCCATACCTGCTTCCACCACTTTACCTCAAGGCTAGGAGGAACCAGGCATGTATACATTGCATCAACTCCCTTCAGTTTTCCTACTCTCATCTCACTTCCCTGGGATACTGTTGGCATGTATGCTATCATTTTATCTCTCAGTTCCATCATCTTTTTCCACCAAGGGGAGTCACTTGGTTTTTGTTGCACTTCCCATATGGTTTGGTCCTTTAGTTTGTATGCTTTCACCCACTGCTTCCATATGGTGTTTGGTCCCAGATTCTCATTGAGTTTCAGTACCTGCATTGCCAAGACAGACCTATTCCATCCCAAAATCTCTTTTATTTGGAGGCCCCCATTCTGATATTCCTGACAAACCATCTTCCAGGCCACCACATTCCTCCTTCCCTCAACTATTCCTGACAAAAGATAACTTCTGCATAGCCTTTCTAGCTTTTTCACCACTCCCACTGGGATAACAAAGATGTGGCTCCAAAAATCTTGTATGCTTACCATGACTGCCTTCACAAGTTGGAGTCTTCCTGCATAGCTTAGCTTTCTTGCTTGCCAGCTCATTATCTTCCTTGTCAGTTTTTGGATTAGAGGGTCGTAGTCTGATATCTTCAAAATTTTTGGGCTAAGGGGGATCCCTAGATATCTTATTGGAAATTGTCCTTCCTGGAATCCCCAGAGTGTTTTGATCCTCTCCTTTTCATTTGAGTTCACCCCTGCCATAAATATGTTGCTTTTTGATGGGCTTATTCTTAAGCCTGACATCTCTGAGAACTCTTGTATGGTTGCCTTCAGGATTGCCATAGTCTCCATATCTCCCCTGCCAAATAATAACAGATCATCAGCAAATGCCATATGACATAGTTCAATTCTCCCACATTGGGGATGGTAATGGAAAAGCTTGTTTTTACTAGTTCTACTCTTAATAAGTCTGGCCAGGTAGTCCATACACATAACAAACAAGTAGGGAGACAAGGGGTCCCCTTGTCTTAAGCCTTGTTTCCCCTCAATATTACCTTCCAAGCTACCATTAACACAAAAGGAGAATCTAGGGCTGGTCACCCCTATCATGATGAGATTTATAAAATCTCTGTCAAAGTTATAACTCCTAAGCACATTTTCCAAGAATTTCCAGTTTACTGTGTCATAAGCTTTCTGAATATCAATCTTAAGCATGCATCTAGGAGAAATATTTTTCCTATTATATCCTCTCACCAATTCCTGGGCCAAGAAGATGTTTTGGTAGATATCTCTACCTTTAATGAAAGCTGATTGACTAGGAAGAATAATATCAGGCAATATGTTTTTCAGTCTATTTGCTAACACCTTAGTAAACAATTTATAAATCACATTGCAGCAGGCTATTGGCCTAAATTCAGTGATCATAGAAGGGTTAGGAACTTTAGGTATTAAGCAAACAGCAGTGGTGTTAATCTGTTTTAATAATTTCCCTGATTGGAAGATTTCCTTGATTGATTCACACACTAGCTCTCCTGTTACTGCCCAACTTGTTTTGTAGAAGCCTGTGTTCCAACCATCTGGACCAGGACTCTTGAGGTCATTCATCTGGAGTAATGCCTTTTTTATCTCCTCATTTGTGCATTTCAGTTTCAGACTAGCATTCATGTCTTCTCTCACTTTTGGGCCATTCTTTGTTGCCTCTTGATCCATTTCCTCCACTCTCTGTTCAGTTCCCAGCAGACCTGTATAAAAAAATAAAATATGAGTAATTATCTCTTCTCTATTTGTAAGGATCTTACCCTCTTGATCTTGTATGGTCAAGATACTGTTGTTTTTCCTTCTGCTTTTTATACTGTTGAAGAAGACTCTTGAACAACTGTCTCCATCCTTGATCCACTCTAGTTTGGCTGCTTGAGTGACTTGATGCATCAAAAGTCTTTTCTTATCTTCATAGTCCTCCTTGAGGCCTTTTATCTCATCTAGGTCTGAATTACCAGAGGTGTGCAGGGCTTGCATCTGCTTCTGTTGTAAGGCTTTCAAGCTCTCATCCACTTGCTTTTCCATGTTCTGAAACTTGTTTCTATTGAGGTTTTTCAATCTCTCCTTTAGGAGTTTCTGTTTCTTTATCAGTTGGAACATCTTGCACCCACTCACTCTATTCTCCCAAACTTCTTTGATAATAGTGATGTAATCTTTATCTTCTGCCCAGACATTCTTGAATCTGAAGGGGATATTCCTCTTTTGGTTTTGATTAGCAATCCTGGTACATCCCATAGCATGGTCTGATATCCCTGGTGGAAGGAAGTTTACACTAGATTCCATAAGAGACAAATCCCAGGTTTGATTAATCACAATCCTATCAAGCTTGCAGAAAGTGTGACCATTAGACCAGGTAAAGGTAGGTCCACAAAACTTATGGTCTTTCAGGCTTAAGTTCTCAAACACTCTCTGGAGTTCATTACCAACAGGCCCTTCCCCTTTATCCTTGTTCCACTTCTCCTCCTGATTGAGAACCACATTTCAGTCCCCCATAAGCATCCAAGGGCTGGTGATTTGTTTCTTCAGGTCATCCAGGTCTTCCCATAACTTTTTCCTCTCATCCTTGTTGTTATGAGCATAGATGAAGGTGCATATGAAATCATGCTTCTTGTCTTTAGTTCTAATCCTGCTATGTATCATCTGATCCGTTTTCTTAATGCTCGTGATCTCTACTTTATTCTCTTCCCACACCAGAAGAATTCTGCAATTTTTTCCCAAGTCCATATTGCTGTCCATTTTCCAGTTTTTACCAAAATTTTTTGTAACCTTTTCATAGGCCTCCTTTCTTAGCCTAGTTTCCAGAATTGCACCAAAACTACATTTATTAGTCCTCATAGCTTGTTTCCAAGCTTCCTGCTTGAGAGGATCATTCAATCCTCTCAAGTTCCAACTACAAAATGTGAGGTTATCCATTAGGGCATTGAGCCCTCTTGGATCCTCCTCCCTTCTCCCCTTGGGTATGCATCCCACTCTTTTCAGCTTTGTACTTCTCAATTCTTTTTGATTTTTTTGTTTCCACTTTATTCCATGCCTCCTGGTTGGTGTCCTTGTCTCTGTCTGCTGTCTTGGTTCCTTTTCCTCCATTTGTTTCCTCTTTGGATTCATTTCTCTTTGTTGCTTCATGTGATTCCCCTAGTAGTGAGTCCTCGAGTAGGTGATTTGTGTTTTGGCTCCTCTGGCTGTGGCCCTTTTATCTGTTGTTCTCTTTCTTTCATGTTAATGCTCTTTTGTTCACTAGTAGCATCCTTATCCTTACTGTTCTTAGTGTTCTTTCCAGTCTGGTCCCTACAGTTCTGCTCTTGCTCATTAGTCCCTTCTTTTTGCTTATATGGGGACTGTTTGTCTGATTCTTTCCTTTGGATCTCTTTTCCATCTTTGTTCTCTTCAGTCTCAGTCTGCTCTCTATGTTCTGTCTTCTTGACCCATTCTTTCCTTGGGGTACAGTTTCTTGCCCCATGACCAAATTTCAGACATTTAAAGCACTGAAATGGTCTGTTTTCATAGATTATTTTCTGTTCATATGTTTCCCCCTCTGGTCCTTTCAATTGCACCTTCTCAATGAGTTCCTCTCCTGATTGCAGTTCCACCAGAATTCTTGCATAAGCAAGTCTTTCTTTGCTAGTTGTCATCTTGTCGATATAACATGGTTTTCCTATAGAGCTTGCTATCTTCCCTAGCATAGTTGGAGACCAAAATTGCAAATCCAGGTTAGGCAGTTGCACCCAAGAGGGGAAATCCTGCATTTTAGTTGGTTCCATGTTCAAACCTGGCTCCCATCTTTTCAACATCAGTAGGTATGTGCCTTTTACCAGCCATGGGCCTCCCCCCAACACCTCCATCAGTTGTTCTTCGTTTTCAAATCGAAACACATACATTCCTCTACCTGCTATATGGACAGTAGGTTGATGTTTCCATCTAGCTAGTGCGTATCTTTTCATTGCTTCCAGAGGAATATTAAGCCCTAGAATTGTGCCATACAGAGCATGCTCCCAGTAATTTCTCGTCTCTTGCACATCCTCTGTAGTAAATTCTAAAATGGTCCTATCCACAGGTTTAGTGTATTGTACCTTGCATCCATTCTCTGGTCTCCTATTGCCTGCAAATAGCTCATTCCATCTCTTTGTCTTCCGTTCTGGTAGGTATCCCACTTCAGTTCGTTCTTGTTGGTCAAGGAATATGTCCTGATATTCTTCCTCCTTTTGCCCTTCAGATTGTTGCTCGAGCCCTAATTCCCCTTCCTCAATTTCTAATTCTTCTTCCAGTTCTGCCCTAATTTCGTTCTCCTCTTCCTTTTGATTCGCCTCTTTTCTGGTTGTTGTCACCTTTCCCGGTGTTTCTCTGAGTTCCTCTTCACTCATCAATGTCGATCGCTTCTTCGCCATGGCTGGCGAAGGAATGTGGTCTATCAAAATCGCACCTAAATCGCACCGTGAGTGTGTGTTTTTAGGTGAGAGATATTTTTTTCACATTCTGTTTACTGAATTAGTACGTAGTTTTATTAATAACCCGAGCGGCGATTTTCAGCTAAACCCTATCTAAGATAGGATCAAATACATGATAAAGTTTATCTCTATACAAGATGGATTCTGATCAAATTAGATATGCAAGACTAAATTATATATTAGACATGATACATACAAGATGTTTAGAACTAATTAATAAGATAAGGCATGTAGAATTATTCGATATATATGATATTGTATTAACTACATGTACTCAACTTGGACTCGTTTAAGCATCAAAAAACAAATACCTCAAAAAACAAACATCAAAGAAAAAAAACTTTGACTCGTTTATCAAATTTGTTTTCATTAAGATTAATTAAGGTTTCACAAGAAATTATAGTTTTTAGCGCCAAAAGGACACAAACTACAACAAAACTTTCCATAAATAACAAAAATATTAATAACATAGAACTACTTGCTCCCCAAGTCTGAATTAAGGTAGGAAAGAGTCCTTGTACTCTAACTGTACAGACAGTAGTCCTGTCAGTACAAGGATTAGTGATAATAGTTTACATTAATCACGCGGGAAGATCTTCACTAGATTCTATTTGTTCTTTCTCTCATATACATTACTCACATCACAAATAGGTTTCTATTATTGTTTGTTGACATTCATAATAATTCTGATCACCACAAAGATGAAAAGGCGGCACTCTTCCTCTTCAAAAGAGCGTTCGAAGAAACACAAGCTCACGGTCGACGATGATTTTGATCAAATCTCGCAGTTGCCGGAACCAATCTTGCACAACATTCTCTCTTTTCTTCCCACCAAAGACGTCCTCAAAACCTCAAGTTTGTCCAAGGCTTGGCACTCTGTCTCCGATTCCTTCCCTGTTTTCGACTTCGATCAAGATGACTTCAACGTATACAAAGGTGGAAGGAGTTTGAAAGAAGGGATACAGGCTTTTGTTAAGTACGTGAACAAGTCAATTGATCGTCGTTGCAAGGACATAGTCATTATCAAGAAATTCAGGCTTGCTCTCCGCTTCAACAATACCGGTCTCAAATCTCGGTTGGAAGATCTCGACAGATGGTTAAATTACGCCGTGAGTCACAATGTCGAGCACTTGGTTCTTCACTACTACAAAGGGACAATTAGCAAAAAGCCATGGCCGTACGTCTTGCACACATCATCACCTCTGTTTCGCGCTAACAATCAGTCGTTGAAGGAGTTGGATTTATTCGGTTGTAAGTTTGCCGACTCGTCAGGCATTGATCAGATCAGATTCTCCTTGAAGAAACTTAAACTCACACATGTTGATATCAACAATCAGGCCTTACAGAGTTTGCTCTCCAGTTGCAGCAACACCCTTGAAGAACTTACTATTCGACAATGCGATGGGTTTGGATCGGTACATATTTCCAGCACTAATCGGTGTCAGAAAATCGCAGTTGAAGCCCCAAATCTACGTTTTCCAAGTTTTAGAGGGGATCCTAAAAATGTCCAGGCTAGTCTTGAGGCGTCCAACATTAGTTAGAACTTAGAACCTTATCGAGGAACTGAGATTCAACGATGTCACTGTAATGGACGCAATTGCGTAGATGTATCGCGAGGATTGTTTGTTTTTGAGTTTGATGCGGAGATAGTGTTAGATTTAGTTTCCAAATAATAAATCTTGCGAGAGGTATCCCGCATTGGTTATGTGTTGATATGATGTGAATGCAAAGTACAATAAAAGTCTTTTTTGAGTTTGTCCCACATTGGTTAAGTATGTTGGGCTCTAACTCATAGTACCTATAAGAACTTTTATGGGCTTTAAGAGCTTTAGCTCTTATAGGCCAATTTTAATAAAGTGGTTTAAGTGTCCCACATAGAAAAAGTAAAGACCTTTTTGTGGGTTTATATATGTTTGCACTATATTACTTGGGTAATAAAAAGTGCAAGACATAGGTGGTGCTCATGCCCACACGCGCGCCGAGCCGAGCCCGTGCCCGGGCCCGCGCCCGCGCGCGCGCGCGTGCGCGTGGCGCTTGTGGCGCTTTTGTTTGGCGCACTTAAAAAGCACTTAGCACGGCTCATCGATCTAGGCCGTAGATTTTATTTAATTAATTAAATAAGATGAACGGCTGTGATTTAATCTGAATATTAAATTAATATAGATTAAATTGGATGGTGTGGATTTAATCTTACTTAAGATCTAAATCCGACGGCTAAGATTAATCCGGGAAAATATGGAGGGAATATTTAAAACTCAGAATTTAAATATTAACAGTCACATATTTTAGCAGGAAAGTTGTGTTTTTCTGTGAAAGAATTAACAGGAAAGTTGTGTCATTCTGTGAAAGAAGACTTAGGAAAAGGTATGACTTTTCCTTGCAGCTTTTCTGATTCTTTAAAAACGCAGGATTATCAGAACCAAAGAATCATCAAAAAATTCGTATCTCTCAAATAATATACAGTTTTAATTGCTGCAGAAATTAAGCCTGTATTTCCTGCACTCTTGTTTCTTTTTCTGTCAGTAGATTTCGTTAGTCCAATACGCAGTCTACTATTTTATTTTCTGGGCTTAAATTGTATCCTGGGAAGCGATTCGCTGTTACCCTATTGGCACACACGAGGTGGGGGCGAATTACGCTTTAAGGAAAGCGTCTGTATTTTCGCGACTTTCAAGTTCCAGTGTTTGACATTTTCGACAAACTCACCAACAGATAGTTGTGTAAATAGGTTGTAAAAAGATTGAATAGTACTTATTCATTGTCTTTCATAATCAATGATTGCACTACAACTTGTTAAATGTGCACTTTGGATTTTAAACTTTGTTAACTGAATTTATTTTCGATGTAAAACCGAATACATATTCCACTTGTTTCTCATACTCATTCATCTTTTGGTATCTGGGAATAACAGTGAGAAAGATGGAATGTAACTATGTAAGCAACCTTTTGAAATTCTGTCATTGTTCATGTTTAACTTTCCTTTGAATTAATGTGTTCAAACGGTTCAACCGTAAGTTTTCAAATAAATGGATTCATGTATTTTGTTAGTTCATGTCAACTTGATTAAAGTTGTATTGAGTAGACATACTTGTTCTGTTAGAATGTCGAATCATAAGGAATCATAAATCAAATTACACATTGGTTATTACTTTTATGGGAAGCTATAAAAGAGTAAGTATTTGGAGAATGAATCACTAAACAATCGTTGAACTCGTTTGAGAGACGAGATGTTTGTTTCTGTCAAAGTTAACTCAAAATCTCAAATAGCTTTAGAGCAATGCATAAACAAATACTAGTGTTCAATCGATCAATGAATATATCTAGCATTAGACTTGAGAGTGTTGAATTGATCTAAACCGTACTTGAAATCAGTAGCATGAAGATTAAAATTAGCTTCAACAAGAAAGAACCCATCGTATTGAACAACTTATTGGGCTAAACATGGGTTTTTATCAAACTTAGCCCACTAAGTTGGCACTTTTTCAAAATATACCCACTATGTTGGCACTCGCCAAACTTAACCCACTATGTTGGCATTGATATCAATATTCACCCACTGTTGACACATGTCACAGAATTTGCCCACGTGGACAGCGCGTGGTGCCACGCGCGTCAGTTTTTCATACGTGGCAATTTTAATTATTTTTTCCATTTTCCACGTAATTTTTTTTAATTTTTTTTTCCTATTTTCGTTTTAAATTTAATTAATAATTAATGAAAAAAGGTAAAAAAAAAATATAGGACCAAAGCTATTTACGTGGAGAGAGAAACAGACCAAAATTCATTTCTCCGTGTCAATTTTCAACACATTATGGTATTGGGGGCGATTTGAGGATTACACGAGAATTACACGAGTATTGGGGGCGATTTTCAACAAATGTTTCATTTCTCGCTGAATCTTACACGAGAAATTTGTAGCTATAAATTTGGGTTTAGTCTTTAGCAAAAATTAAGAAATTGGGGGCGGATTTAGGGTCCTTACGTGCGAAATTGGGGGCGATTTGAGGATGAACAAGAAGAGAGAACCAACGGTGGTGGAAATCCGAGAGCTTTGATGCTGAAACTGGGCCGATTTACAAAATTTATGCTTGATTTGGGGATTTAGGGTTCATGTTTAGTTAATTGGGGATGAAGTGTTATGGTGGGAGAGAGAGAAAAGATGAAATGAATTGTGGTCTGTTTCTCTCTCCCCGTAAGTAGCTTTGGTCCTATTTTTTTTTTCTTTTTTTCATTAATTATTAATTAAATTTAAAACGAAAATAGGAAAAAAAAAATAAAAAAAATTACGTGGAAAATAAAAAAAATAATTAAAATTGCCACGTATGAAAAACTGACGCGTGTGGCACCACGCGCTGTCCACGTGGGCAAATTCTGTGAACAGTGGGTGAATATTGATATAAATGCCAACATATTGGGTTAAGTTTGGCGAGTGCCAATATAGTGGGTATATTTTGAAAAAGTGCCAACTTAGTGGGCTAAGTTTGATAAAAACCCGGCTAAACATTGATACATTACAAAAGCCAAAATATTATCACTTTTCGTCTAATACAACTCTCTGATATCAACAAACCAAATTACTCAATTCCAAGCTTATACAACCCTTGCGGCATACTCCTCATCTCACCATCTTCATCTGTAAGCTGACAATATGTAACAAGTACTTCAACATTCTTAGCCAAATCTGAAAGTGGAATAATGAAACTTCTTGATGAAATCCGAATGTTGTCCACCACACAACCAATCAACTCAAGCACTAGAAACTCTCGGATGATGAGTCGAAAAATGGCATTATTTACGACCGTACCACTGAATCTCAGTTCCTCGATCACGTTGTTCTTGTTAAAGTTAGAAGCCTCGAGACTACTCAGGACACTCTAATAATCCCCTGCATAACTTAGAAACCGCAGATTCGGGGCTTCAACAATTGCTATTTTCTGTCGGACACGGCAGGGTTTTCTACCTAGATGCAAATCTACACTTTCAAGTTTAGCGCTGGAAACATTCACCGATTGGAACCCATCGCAGTGTCGAATACTGAGTTCTTCAAGAGAGCTGCTGCAATTCGAGAGCAAACTCTGTAAGGCCTGATCGCCAATATCAACTCGTTCTAGTCTAAGTTTCTTCAAGGAAAATTGTAACTGGCCGATGTCCAATCCCTCGACAAACTTACAACCATATAAATCCAACTCCTTCAGTGACTTGCTAATATTAGCACGAAAAAGAGTCGACGTTGGCAACGAGTATAATGGCCATCCATCCTTGCTGCTTTTATGATGAAAAACCAAGTGCTCGACATTGTTACTCACAGCATAGTTTAACCATCTGTCGAGATCCTTCCCTCGACGAGTACTACTACTCCGTTTGAAGTAGACAACAAGATTGAATTTCTGAATACGTATTACCTCCGTACAACAGCGACGAGCTATTGCATTGTCCACGTAATAACAAAAATCCTTTACCAGTTTCTTGTGGGGTTTATATCCACCTCTTGATTCGTAGAAGTACTTTTGGTTAAAGTCCAGAACAGGTAACAAAGTCGAAGCAGAGTTCCACATCTTCGACAAAACGGAGGTCTTGAGGGCGTCTTTTGTGGAGAGCAAAGATAGAATGTCGTGCAATATTGATTCCGGCAACTGTGCAATTCGATCCTCCTCGTGATCAACATCATGGTCGTCGACGTGCTTGCGTTTATTGGAAGGTTTTTCTGGGGTTGAAGAACGTAAGATTTTCATCTCTTGAATTTCATTGAACATTGGTGCAAGTATTTCAATAAACCTTTTGTGTGCGTGTATATATAATAACATAGGGTAGTCACTTCTCCTTTCCTAATAGAAGTGTGCACGTTACTAGAGTTTGAACATGAGTTACGCTCCTTTCCTAATAGTACTGTACGTAGGATTAGCGTGGTCCTCTTTCCTTAATCAAAGATTTGGAGAACAAGTTATGTGCTTTCTATTTTTTTAATTATGGAAAGTTTGTGATAATACTGTTAAATAGCGTTTCTATGATCAGGAATCATAGAGATTTCATTTCACTTTCGAATTAGTTTTCATCTAATTAATTCAAATATTCAATCATAAAAATAGTTACAATATATATATATATATATATATATATATATTTTTGAACTCAAAATCACTTTCATTACTTCCTCAAAAACACAATTCCCATACATACTTCCAGAGAGCGCAATATAACAGCAATCAGAAAACTAGAAACAAGCAAAAACAAAACAAAAGCTAGAAACCATCCCCATCTTCAAAGGCGTTGCGCGCCAAGAAGTGTGCAACTTCGTTTGATTCCCTTGCCGTCCATTGAAAACCAAAACCCGGATTCTCCCTAACCAATCGGCGGATATCCTTGAGGATGTTTGTGTTAGCGGCCTCCTCGTTTGTACCATTAAGCACATCATGAACCAAGGTAAGGTTATCCCCCTCAAACACCACATTCTCCCATCCCTTGCTCACAGCCCATTGTACCGCACATCTCCCCGCCATTGCCTCAATGCTATAAATTGCAACACACGCCACCAAGCGCTGCTGACGCCATGCTGCCATAATCCCAGCACTATCATGCGCCACAATACCAAGACCGATCGCCATCTCCTCCTCCAACCACGCCCCATCAAAGTTTACTTTGATGATACCCTCTCTCGGTGGAGTCCATTCGATCCCCTCACGGCGACGCAGCTCTTTGCCATTATGCTCCAACCAAGTCGTCACATATGCTAGAGCAAACGTCGCCATCTCATCCGCACGGCGACCCCTATCTCCCGCCAACATGCCATTGCGATTCCCCCACAAGGTCCAGCAAAGAGTGCACAATATACTAACCATCCGTATCGATTCTGATTTTGACACCCTCACCAGCCAGGCCCTCAATGATTCGGTTTCCTTCAACCACAGTACCATACCGACGTTGGCGAGAGCCCAAGTTTGTCGAGCAAGTGGGCAGTCGAACAACACATGTCTAACCGTTTCCTCTCCCATCCCACAAACGACACATTGCGTCTCATCACAAATCCGACGACGCGCTAAATTCCACCGAGTCAGGATGATATCCCTACAGCAACGCCACAAAAAAATTTTGATTTTGTTCGCGCACTCAATCTTCCAAAATTTTCCCCAATAAGGCTGGATATCCGATGTCGAAACCACTTCCCTCGCGCCCCTCGTCAACCCCTGAACCACGATAACATGATATGCACTCCTAACGGTAAAAATTCTCTTCTTTTCATAATGCCACACTTTCCGGTCAGCATGCTCCAACGCCCCCAATGGAATAGAGAGAATTAGGCGCACGTCCTCCTCCCAAAAAGACCCCTGATCATATCAACGTCCCACCAGCCGGTGACGGGGTCAATAAGCTCATTCACGCCATGAAAAGGGACAGCCTCATCTCGTGGTGTTAGGGGCCGAAAAGTGACGGGGCGCGGTATCCATGCGTCCCCCCAAATCAAGATAGATTCCCCGTTACCTACTTGCCACCGTACCCCGCACTTCAACACCCGGACCGCATCCCAAATACATCTCCACGAATACGACGAAGCCGTGCCAAGTCGTGCCTCAAAAAGTCCACAAGTCGGAAAATATTTTGGCTTATACAGTCGACTAACCAAACTATTTGGATCTTGGAGAATACGCCATGCTTGCTTTGTCAAAAGTGCCAAATTAAAGGCCTTTAAGTCACGAAACCCAAGACCCCCCTCAACTTTCCGACGACACAATTTTTCCCAAGCAACCCAATGTATTTTGTTTTGTGCCCCGCTGCCCCACCAGTAGTTGCTAATGATGGATTCAATCTCCCTAATAAGGTCATCAGGTAGGCGAAAATAGCTCATCACAAACGTTGGAATTGATTGCATCACTGCTTTCACCAACACTTCCTTCCCCGCCCCTGATAACAAGGTTCCTTTAAAACCCTGAGCTCGCTTCCACACTCTTTCCCAAATATAATCAAAGAGTTCCTTTTTCGATTTTCCCACTACGGATGGTAGCCCAAGATACTTCTCATGTTTCTCCGCTATCACAACACCCAGCAGTCTCCCAATTTCCTCGCAAACCACGCCTTCTGTATTTTTACTAAACACCACAACTGATTTTTCAAGATTAATCTTTTGTCCCGACGCAGCCTCAAATCTCTCAAGAATTCCCCGAATCCGAGTCGCCGTCACCATATCAGCGTCACAAAAAATAAGAGTATCATCCGCGAATAATAAGTGCGACACTGAGGGTGCATGCCGACTGATTTTCACGCCCGTTATTTCCTCCCGCTCCTCCGCCTTAGCAAGTAATGCTGAAAAAACCTCAGAAACGAATAAGACGAGATAGGGGGATAAAGGATCCCCCCTGCCTAATACCCCTTTCGGGGGGGAAAACACTCGACTCGCGCCCGTTAAGCAATATAGAATATGATACTGAACGCACACCCAACATAATAAGAGACACAAACGAAGAGTCAAAACCAAGCTTAAGCATTACCTTCTCGAGAAAAGACCACTCGACTCGGTCGTAGGCCTTGCTCATATCCAGCTTTAACGTCATGTGACACCTTTTCCCCGTTCTCTTATTTTTAAGAAAGTGATTGACCTCAAACGCCGCAAGGATATTATCAGTGATAAGGCGGCTTGGAACAAAAGCGGACTGCGAGGGAGAAATAATGGAGGTGAGAAAAGGTTTAAGCCGATTCGCCACTGCCTTGGATGCAATCTTGAAACTAACATTGCTAAGGCTGATAGGTCTAAACTGTGTCATCAATTCAGGGTTAGGACATTTAGGAATTAAGACAATATGAGTAAAATTAACAGCAGGATCAAGAACTCTATCATTAAGAAAAGAAAGAACAAAAGAAGAGACATCTTTTTCAATAATTCTCCAAAAGTTTTGGTAGAAAACAACAGAGAAGCCATCGGGTCCCGGAGATTTAAAAGGATACATATCTTTGAGCGCTTTCAGAATCTCTTCCAGTGAGAAAGGCTGCAACAAGCTTTCGTTCACCTCAGGGCTAACTCGCACGCCCACATCTCGCAAAACGTCCTCAATGGCCGCCTCTGTCGGAACACTGGACCCAAAAATATCCCGAAAGTAATCAGTGGCAACACGGTCAATATCTAACGGGGAAGTGTGCATAAAACCTTAACTATCCCGGATCCCTTTTATCTCATTTTTCTCTCGCCTCTCGCTAGCCCGACGATGGAAGTATGCAGTATTACGGTCCCCCTCCCGAAGCCACTGGACTTTGGCCCGTTGTTTCCAATACAGTTCCTCCTCATCTAATAATTTCTCTAATCTTGTCGTAACCACTTTCTCTTCCTCCTTTGAGGCGACAGTGA
Organism: Linaria vulgaris; assembly: GCA_948329865.1. Classification (NCBI taxonomy): domain Eukaryota; kingdom Viridiplantae; phylum Streptophyta; class Magnoliopsida; order Lamiales; family Plantaginaceae; genus Linaria; species Linaria vulgaris. The sequence continues at coordinate 114,116,975 of OX415252.1, forward strand.
TCAGCCCCGACCTCAATTCTACTGCTCGCTTTCTCAAAGCCTCGGCCCGCCTCTTTAATTCCATCCCGTCAACCTTACTCCATTTGACAAGTCCCACGCGACAATTATTCAGCTTGTCGTACAACGTTCCTCCACCATTCTCGCCCCAAAACTGCTCAATGACCCTCTCACACTCGGCTTTGCGCAGCCAAACGGCCTCGAAACGAAACCTTCCCCGCGGTCGCTGTTTTTTTTCCTGTCGAGCAGGTGGATGACCAGCGCATGATGATCAGAGTGGAGGATGGCAACATGTTCAACCCACGCACGAATGAAACGATCTCGCCAACCCCGATTCGCACACGCACGGTCAATACGTTCCCAAACCGTGTGGGGGAACGGCCTACGGCTGCACCACGTAAAACGAGGGCCATGAAAGTCGAGTTATGTAAGTCCCGTGTCAACAAGAGCATCGTGAAAATTCCGAATAAGCCAATTCGGCCGACTAGGCCCTCCCCGCTTATCTTCTTGACTCGATATTTCATTATAGTCTCCCGCACAAAGCCATGGTAGAGAGGAAACACTGTGCAACTGTCTCAGAAGATTCCAAGTCCGCATACGTTTATTCCCATCGGGTTCCCCGTAAAACCTTGTGAACCGCCAATCCGTTTCCCCATTCTGTCCCGCAACAACCACATCAATATGGTTCTCTGACATACTAAGCAAATCAACCACAAGCTTTTTATCCCACAATAATGCTAAACCTCTAGACAAACCCCGCACGTCAACACATATACCAAAATAATTTAAACTCCCTTTAATCACCTCTATTCTTCGTGTTTTGCACTTTGTTTCAGATAAGAAGATTAGAGGGGGGCGGTTGGTGGAAACTAACTGTCGTAGTTCCCGAACTGTCCAAGGGTTCCCCAGGCCCTGACAGTTCCAACAAAGGATATTCATTGGATGCGGCGGGACTGCTCAGCAGTCGCCGCCAAAAGATCATTGATTTCCTCTGTTAATTTCTCAACTCTAGCCTATTTTTTACTAGTACGCACCACCTCAGTGTCATGCAAACGTTTCACTCCAGTATTCGCCTCACAAATGATCATACCACTGCTGCAGTAACCCTCCCTACGCTGAATCCTAACCCTACGCTCATTTGTTATAGCGATCGTCGTCTCAATCGCAGTAGATGTTTCCATCGGATTTGTTGCGCCGTTACCCTGATTAAATAAAACTCCACTGTCAATGTCTTGGATTATGCGCTGGCATGCATGTTGAACCCCAACAACCATTCCAATTCAGTTTTAGCTCTTGATGAGGGTTTAAAAAACTACTGCTCATTCATTTTCCAAAACATCTGCTCATCCTTTTTTTTTAAAAAAAACTGATGCTCATCCTTTTTATTAAAAAAATGCTGCCCATCCTTTTTTTAAAACAACTGCTGCTCATCTTTTTCTGTATCAAACTGCTGCTCATCCGAGACTAAAATCTGCCGCTCCACAATTTGGTTCACTTCGACGTCCACCTGCTCTACTCTATTGAAGTCCTCACGCTTAGACTGCCGCTGCACACGTACTGGCTGCTCCGAGACTGTCTTCTCCGACGACTGCTGCGGCGGGGCAGCCTTGCCCGCATGCCACGACTGGTCCGTATTTCTAGAGTGTTGCAGGAAAGTGCTACGGCCCCCAGAGTAGAAGCTGCCACGATTATCAGCGAACCTCTGCCCAAAAACCGATCCGCGTCCAGTGATGTTTTCCCGTAACCAATCGCCATAGGGTAGCTTACTCACGTCATCAAAATCGATGTTTGTATCATACTTAGAATCACAATCAGCAAGAATATGGCCCAACGTGCCGCAGAGGTAACAAAAATTTGGTAGATGTTCATACTTAAACGACACGATCATCTCCTGTCCCTCCGTACCCCGAATCTTCATAAAACAAAACAGTGGCTTTGTCACATTAATTTTAACCCGTATCCGCATAGTGACACCCCGTGATTCCGCTAAATCAACGTCCTCCATGACCCCTAAGTAATTTCCGATAGCGTACGCGGTGGCCCGAGTTTGGCGAGTCAACGGTATGTCGTAAATCCTGACAAAGAAGCTACACAGATCAAGGTTTGTCGTTGCAGGATTTTCATGCGCAGCTATTTCGCTAAGGACCAACACATTATTGTCAAACGACCATGGACAACCTTGAAGAGCCCGCTTCTTATCCAATTTATGATTAAACTGAAACAAGAACCTATCCTCATTGATTCGAGTGACGTCCAGACCTTTTCCCGCCTTGAACAATGCTTTAACCACTGTGCAAAAAGACGGAAAATAAACGTTCTTGCCCGTAAGGAGTCGCCCAACTAACGTCAACTCTGCCCCAGAATTATCATGTTTCTACGGCTCGTCTGATACGAGAAAACCAACCCCCACACCCTCTTCATCCGTTAGAGACAGGTCGTGTTGCACCCGGTGACATTCAGCATCCATAATTCCGATAGTACCAGCTAATGAGTACGCGTTGCGGTGAGTTACGGTCAAGTTAGCCAAGAGGTGAGCCGATTCCTCCGATGCCCCAATCCCTACTGAAAAAAAAACACAAAAAAACAGCCACAAAAATAAGTAAACCTTAGAAAAAACCCTAAAAACCTGATGGAGGAGGTGAACAAAAAGGAAAGAAAACGGGAAAAGAGGGAAGAGAAAGAAAAGAGGCGCGAGAACCCTAGTTTCCCAACGAACAACCGCGCGAGAGCATAGAAAAACAAAGAGAACGACGATGAGGATCACGAGAGAGCCGCGAGAGGAGGTGCTGATGTCGTCAAAAACCGGAATACGATGCCTAGCCGAGATCCCAGAAGGCTTTTCCCGAGAAAAAATCTGCCCTAAGCGTTAGAGACTAAACCCTCATGGGAGGCACTCTTCAATTGATCTCCAAAGTTTCTCTTTTTTCCTTCTATTTAAACCCAACGTTCCTTCATAACCTTTCATTTCCATTTCTCTAATTCTTGATATCATCAAGTTCATCCTCTGCACCAAGTTAACCTTCGATAAGGTACAACTTTTGCTTTTTTGTTTTCTCTTATTTAATATACTTTTTAATCTCATTGCTGCTAATGTATATTGAAGTATTAATCTCTTTTAGTTTTTTGTTGAATAAATGTATAATTTCTTCTTTTTCTGAAATATACATGGTGTCCCTTCTTGTTAATTAAATTTACTTATGCTTTTATTCACTTCCATTTTTATTCACTTCCATTTTTCAGTTTTTTACTAAGTCGAAATGGATTATGATCACGAGCGCAACAAGAAAACTACAGAGGCCAAATATGAATGTTTGCTCTTTGGTAATATTTTTTATTTACAATTTTATTTTTTAAATTTTTGTTAAATTTTATGCTCGATAAATTATGTTTGATTTTTTTTTTCTTCCCTTTTAGATGTTGATGATACCCTTTATCCACTGAGTTCTGGTTTATCAGCACAATGCACCAAGAACATCATAGGTAACTAACAATTTACTCTGTTTTAATTTAATGGCTTAAATTATTGTGATAATTAAATTTAAATGTATGATGTAATCACACACAAAAATTCTATTGTGGCCAAATATTTGAGTAAATATTTTTCTTCTTTATATGTGATTCTTACCCAGAATTCAATAAATGAAATTAAATTATTCTTGTTAAATGTAGAATATATGATTCATAAGCTCGGGATAGAAGAAGAAAAAAGGTCAGTAATGAATGCTCAACTGTACAAGGAGTATGGTACAACAATGGCTGGTTTAAGGGTATGAATTATAAATTTTCGTTACACCATTAATTCCAACTTTTTTTTTTGTTGAATATTCAATATCTTAAATTAGTTTAAGATGAAACTGATGATATTCTAAAGTTGAATATCCTTTTTCTTTTGTTCCCAATTTTCAGGCCATCGGTTATGACTTTGACTACGACGATTACCATAGGTAAAAACAAATTTACCTTTCGAACAATTTTTCTTTTTACTTGTTATTTTCTATTCTTCTTTGAAAATTTATGATATTAAATAAATGTTACTATATAGTTTTGTGCATGGGAGATTACCTTATGAGTGGCTAAAGACTGATCACAATTTAAGGAACCTCTTGCATTGTTTGCCTATTCGAAAAGTGGTAAGTTCCTCTGTTCTTGATTAAGTTAATTTCATTTTCATGATTTGTAAGTCTTAACATTGTAAGATTAATAATTTTACGCGGTGTGACAGATTTTCTCTAATGGAAACGACGCCCATGTCGCCAGAGTTCTTGGTAGGCTCGGACTAGAGGACTGCTTCGATGATGTTATTAGCTTCGAGACGTTGAATCCTACTAAAAAGGGCGATGAACCATCTGATAATCATGGTGTCGAAAGTGAGTTTTTCGATATAAAGTTGAAGCGGTAGTGTTATGTGTAGCTTTAGTCTAATAAGTATTGTTCTGCTTATGTATTTACCAGAAATCCATGATAGTCCAGTTGTCTGCAAGCCGTTTGAAAATGCATTCGAAGAAGCATTTAAGATTGCTAAGATCAACCCTCAACGAACGGTGAGATTTTGAACACTTCTAACAATGGATCATTGGTATTTGACAATGTGCTTATTGATATTACTGTTATGGTTAAATCTATTATAATGACTTTGTATATCCCTTCAGCTGTTCTTCGACGATTCAATTCGTAACATCCAGACTGCAAAAACTGTTGGCTTACACACTGTTTGGGTACGTTAAACAAAGTCCAAAATGTTGAGAAGAATCAGTAGTAACTTTTTCTTCATTCTGAATTGTCATGTTTTTATGTATGAACGTATAGATTGGTTCGTCTCATAAAATGGATGGTGTGGATTATGCGGTGGAGAGCATTCACAATATCAGGGAGGCAGTGCCAGAGCTGCGGGAAGTTGTGGAGAGATCAGACGACGTTCCCTCTTCGCGGAAGGCAGCTATTGAGACTTATGTTCGAGCTTGATGCTATGGAACAATAGCGAGTTCAATCTCTTTTTCGTTTTTTGTTGTATGTAGGTGTCACTTATGCTTATGTAAGTGTATCATTCTGAAAAGTGATGTAGTTCTCTCACTTTATCACACTAATAAACATATTTCTTTAAGGCTCTATAATATTGTTAGCATATGTACCAAAACTAATGAGCACTATCAAATAAGAAAGAAATTGGCCAGTGAAGTGAAACAAGAAGCATGTCGAAATGAAAAGTTCCATTTTATTCGACCGATAATAAGGAGCACTTATTGTAGTACAACAAGGAACACACTAGCGTTATTATGTATGACATACTCGAATACATAACATGGCGCGATTTATTTATTCAACGGGAAAAGGACAAATGTGCTCACCCCCTACGTACGCGGCGTGGGAAGCTCCAAGTCTACACTCTGCCGCTCCTTAGCCTTTTTGCTGAATCATAAACTTCGTTATCATAAGCTAAATCTCTTTTCTGGCGCGGAGTAGGGAAATTTGGATGCAGGAAAGACATCCACCAAAGAGCGGAGTCTTTCGGGTACCTAGCCAAGCGATTGGCAAAGTCCACATAAATGATGCCAAATCGAACAGAGTATCCTTCCGTCCACTCGTAGTTGTCAAACATCGACCACAAGAAGTAAGACCGAACATCCACACCCTCCCTAATCAACATAAAAATTAAAATTTGTTATTACCTACCTAAAATTCATGGTTTATAATAATGAAATTTAATTCATCTACCAAAGCTTATACTTACTCCATAGCTTTCTTAATTTGGAGGAGATGGTCGCGGAAATAGTTCACCCTCACTTCGTCCTTCACAGCTTCCGCGAAGTTTAGCTGCTTATTGTTTACAATGCTCATACCTAAGGGAGAAAATGAGAATGTAAATAAATGTTTGATTAAATAACAAGGAAAAAGTACCCAATATTTATAACATTTAGGTACAAAAAAATAATTTTGGCAACTTATTACCATTCTCAGTTATGTAAATGGGGGGATCGTTGTATTCTTGTTTCGCATGAACCAAAAGAGCGTGTATTCCACGTGGAACAATGTACAACCACTCTGAACCGGGCTGAAATGAAGTTAACAATAATGAAAACTTTAGCCAAATTGTGAGTGCATTTTTTATAACATTAATTAAGTTAAAGGAGTCTTACAGTTTCACCAATTGGAACACCATCCTTTTCAACTAAAAATCAAAAGAATTCTAGATGTTAATCAAGGTAAAAGAGGGACAATTACTAACCGAGCAAAATACTGCATATTGTTAAAGGTTATTATTATTATTAACATTATTCATGTAAATAAGAAAGTTTAAAATACTTACACAAAAATGCAGCTTGTTGGTCTGTGTCAAAAGTTGGTTTAGTATTGGGCGGGGTAGGTGCATAAGTAGCATAATTAGTCGTGTAATAATTCAACCCAATGAAATCATATGATCCATGAAGTATTTTTTCTTGTTCCTTTGTAAATTTTGGTAGTCTTTTTCCAACTAATTGCCTCATCACGGGCGGATAATCACCATGCACTATGGGTGCCGTAAACCTTAAAATTGCATTATTGCTCTACGTTAATTTAATACCACAAATAAAATAAAAAATAAAATCCTAATGTTACAAAATTTAAGTTCATTAATATTTTACCATCCCCATCTAAAATCAACAGCTCTTGAAGCAGCAGCTCTATCTTCTTCAGTGTCATTATAAGGTTCGTACCAAGTAGTCTGGTTTGTAATTCCAATCTTTCCCCTTTGAGTTGACTGCAAAATAAAAGAAAAAAAATATCGTATCCATGTGTTTACCTATAAACTAATAATTAAAGACTCTTAGCATATACAAATATATAATTACCAAAAATTGTCTTCGGTAAATATCAACAGTCGTAGCATGAGCAAGAAGCAAATGATGGCCACAAATGTAGGGCTCAGTTCCGGGATCTCCGCGGGACTCGGACTCGGCAATTCTAAGAGCCGACAGATTTCTACGGTAGCCTCTGTAAGGCACCGGGCCGGTACTAAGAGTTCTTGCTACTTGTGCATTCACACCATTTCCTGGAGGAAAAAATCCCCCGACATATCCATTGACTGCGTACGTAATCGGCTCATTTATCGTGATCCAATGTTTTACCTTGTCGCCGAATTCCCAGAAACATAGTGTCGCGTATTCGCCAAAATCTTGCCTGCCACACAAACAAAATGCTTAACTTTATAACAAAGATAAGTATAAATATTATTATTATAACAAGAAATTATATTAAATTAGCATATAAATTGCATGTAATTGACTTACACAATTTGGGGGCCTAAGAAGCCACCATACTCATCTTCCAAACATTGAGGAATATCGAAGTGAAAGATCGTTGCATACGGCTCGATTCCTATTCATGGAAGATAGTATATATAATACAACAATATTAATCTAGTGAAGCCCTTAACTATCATTTTTAAAGAATTTATTGTGTTCTTAATATTATTTAACCAACCTTGTTCAAGACAGAAGTCAATGAGATCTTTGTAGAACTGTACACCTTCTTTGTTCACTCCAGAACTCAATCTTCCACCTACAGATCATATAGTAGGTATACATGCAGTCAATTTGATTAGTTAATAATAAAAACATTTATTAAAAAATCTAGAGACCAATTAAATTAATGTTCTAGTTGTTAATTATCTAACATACCAGGCAACAATCTCGACCAGCAGATTGAAAACCTGTATGCTTCCAGTCCCAATTTTTTCATCAGCAATACATCTTCCTGCAATAAATTAAATTTTATGAAATAACTAATTATTAACTAGTGCATCAACACGACGTGAAATACAAAAGGAGATTTTTGCGTGCTTCTTTTCTTCATTTTGGTTAGTTTTGCAGATTATTAATTAATAATACCATGATTTAATTAGACTGAAATTAAATATGTGAAGATATATTAAGCAAAAATCACATTATTAGGAGTGATGATCTTCATCAAGTCAGTAGATGCAGGTTCATTATAAGATCCGACAAAAGGTTCGTGTCCACCCGTTTTGTAGTTTTTGTCGTGGACCATAGATCCTATGTTAGGTCTTTTCAATTTGAATCAATTGTGACACATCTTGCTTATAATTAGCACATATAGTACATAGTTTGTTCACTTTCCACCATTCTAGTATATCAAGTCTCCATCAAAGTTTCGTTTCAATAGTATGTCCCGATCCGCCGCTAAAACTTTTCGCATTGTTTGAGGTCATGTTTCAAAAAATTTGAAAAAACCGTAACTGTAAATAGCTTAGCAAATACTAGTGTGTCTAGTTACAGTAGAATCAAAATCGGTTACTACCTTCATTCTATGGTAGTGATCGATAGCGACACAGGCATTGCTACCATCTTGAATCCTTTCTGCAAATTCATTAATATTTGAACTCGTCATTTAAACGTATGTGACCGAAATTTTCCCACACAAATAGAAGGATACAGACCAGGTCTCCTCATGGAGTAAGCATCCCAGTTGCTCAAGCTTTTCGCATCAGCATCGTAAGCACCTTCCACCTTGCACAATGTACGTTTATATTTAGAAACAAATAACACCAACTAATACTTAATGATATACTTAACCCTTAATATTTTATTAATTTACACACACACACACACACACACATATATATATATATATAATTAATACATGCACACCTGATAAGCTGCTGTAGCACAACCAAAGACAAAACCTTTGGGGAAATCGTTGCGGGTGAATATTTGAGGGACATCGGTAGTACTAAGGGCCATTGCGGAAACTCGAAAGAAATATTATTAAGACAATAGATTATTAAAAATGTTGAGGTGTGTTGTTTCAATGTCACTACGCAACCTATTTATAGCCTCCAAAAGAGTACGATGTATGGATGATTGCATGTCATCAATCCACCTCTCACATGCTTAAAACACACACACACACACACACATATATATATATATATGAAATGTTATATATATTTAATGTTTTATATATATACAAAACAAATCGTTTAAGATAGGGATATAAGCGCTTACACACACACACACACACACACACACACACACACATATATATATATATATATATATATATAAATATATAGTTACATGATTTACCTTAAATAATTAGTCAAAATACATGCTATACAATATTGTATATATCGTAAGTTTAATCAACATCTGATGAGGGATCAGGAGAATAATGGAGTACATACTATGTATATGCTCTAATCTAATGTATATCCTCTATTAAATACTCGGAAGACAGCGTAAAAGAAATGGTAATTTCTATTAGCGAATATCAATAGATCAATAGCAACTTAAAATTTATTATGTTTGACACGACAAAGATTTGGGAGGTGTTAAATCCCATTGTATTCGAGGAGTCAGTGATTTGTTGGGAATATTCAGATCAGAGATGAGGCAAATTAGTTTAGGTTTCGAGTTTGCGACCAGCCAATACGTACGTACATACGAAAGAATAATTAACCGAAGATAAAAATAAAAAAAAAAAAAAAAAAAAAAGAAAAAGAGGAAAAGATTAGTCATCGCAAAGAGCATCTCCAAATTCCAAAATATTGTCGTTCCATAAATTTCCAATATAATATTCAAATATTAATATTGTCGTCTACTCATCAATTTTTTTTCATATTGTCGTCGTAATTAGAATTAATAACACAGCTAACTCATGTACGTTCAATAAAGTTAAATAAAGGACAAAAGTTAGGCCGGAAATTCACTACACGACTTCAAGAAAATTGCATGGTCGGTTCACTAATGTCATACTAATATATTTGAGCAAACATAGTTTAATTTGATTTGTTGATGGTCCCATATGAACGTAACGAAGTATATATGGCAGTAACAACCTCCAATAATTTACACCTTTCCTTTCGTCTTCCTTTTCAACATAGTTATAAAATGGCCAATTAAAATCAAGGGAATGTAACAATAGTCATCTGGTTATTAGAAGAAGAAATTACGGTTTAATGGAGTGACCAAGGTAACATGCAATCGTTGAAACAACGTACGTAACTAACGTACGCTATGAAACCCATGCATTTAAATTTTATTGATGCCAATATATAACTAAAATACTCATCACTCATGATATAAAATTGTTAATCAATGTTGTACAAGATTTATATCCTCTTAATTTAGTACGCGACACATTGAGAGAATGGATCGGACCAATACAGCGGGGAAATAATAGTATTTTTTTTTTGGTAGAAGGGAAATAATAGTACTTACTGATTTATTCAGCTAAATGCTATATATTTTTGAAGTATATAGCATACAAGATTTGTGGCATGTGCATAACTGCATACAAGATTGGTAATTGGTACCCCGATAACAACCCCAGTACTTTTCATTCATAACCACATGTTAGAGATAATGTACTATTTACCAAGTACAATATAGGAAATTGCAAAAAATGTTCTATATATCAAATTTCACAAGTTGACCTCTAATACTTTGAAAAAACGGACAAAAATTGCCCACATCGAAACAAAATGTTAAAACAAGGGAGATTAGACTGGGCGTCAATTTGTTTTTTGGTGAACTAGGTCTATTTAATTGGGTGCTCGTAACAGTATTATTTTCTCCAATGCAAATCTTGATATGGAGCGGCTTTCTCGAGGAAATCGAAGCGCGTACTTGGAGTGGATGAAGAGCATTAAAAATGTTGTTTTCTCTTTCATCCATTGTGTACATGGTCCTGTTTTGTGTATGATGAAGGAATTTTGATTTTATGTTGTCTTGTTTGTTCTTGTGTTGAGTATGTCTTATATTTTTTTTTTTATTCTCTAAAAGCAATGTCAAGTCAATACATCACTTGGCGCCAACTATGCATGGCCCATCTAAGTGGATGCCACCTCATTTCTGCCACTATGATATATTACAATGTTTCTTTCAAACAACAAAATCTCAAAATGATAACAATTTTTTTTAAATAATTGTTAAATTAATTATTTTATCTAGAGTTTTTTTTTAAAGTTGCATTTTTGTCATAGAAGTTAAATTAGCCTTTCATTAATATTATATAATGCTTCATTTTTTTTTAAATATCTATCGTAAGTTCAAGTGTACGTTAAACTGTTAATCTTTTTGTTTGAATTCCCTACAAATACTTTATATAAATATATATGTATATTATTTATATTTTATTAAATATAAATAAATAAGAAAATGGTTACATCATGAACTCATTACGGTGAATCAACCATCCAGAGTGTACCATTTGAATGATTGAGATAAGATATTACTTGATTATTTAAAGAAAACTTCTGATATATATGTATAGGCACCATTACAATTAATCATTCATTATTTATTGTAAATAGGAAGTATTTTATCCAACAATTTTAACACCGAAACCATTTACAATTTAGGCAGAATAGTGAGATAAGAATCTTCATTTTTCAGTCTAGTTTTATGGAATGAATACCAAGAATTATTATTTTACCGTTCTCGATCTATTAACAGAAACTCTGAAATCGTTATTGCATAAAAATCGTCATTTGTAAATAGTAAAAAAATAATTACTTTTAGTATATCATATTTCGGTCACGTACTCTTCACGATCCATTGTTGTCTAGAAGTTCAAAAAGAGAATCAATATATGCACAACGTAACATGAAGTATTTTGATTATTTCATATTTCTTGTAAATATTTTTCCAACCAAATTAAATTCACTATCAAATAAGAAAAGACATAAAATTAGCCAAAGTGAACAAGATCCAAGTAGAAAAGAAAGCTTAATATTATTCAATAGAAAATGAGCACTTATTATAATACAACACACAACATAATCTCATTATGAAGCATATACACCCAAATACATAACATGATGGAATTTATTTATTCAAAAATGAAAAGAAAAATTGCATGGTCGGTTTACTAATGTTATGCTAATATAATTGAGCAAATATGGTTTAAATTTGATTTGTTGATGGTCCCATATGAACGTAACAAAGCATATATGTGTATATGGCAATAACATTAACCTCCAATAATATAATAATGTACATCTTTTCTTTTGTCTTCCTTTTCAACATAATTATTAAATCAATGACCGTTTAAAATCAAAGAGAATATATAATTATTAGAAGATAAATTTACAGTTTTATGGAGTGATCGCGGTAATTGACATGCGATCGTTGCAACAACGTGGCGATATTGGTCATGAAATCTCATGTTTTGATATATTATTGATGCCAATATTATATATAACTAAAATAATCATCCTAAATTGTTAAGCAGTGTTAGTATAAGTTTTTAGTATTCCTTAATGAGTATGCGACACATCGAGAGAATGAATCGGATATATATAAGCTAAATCTGTGGCATGTGCAAAGATCAGATGTAGGGCTCACCATTCACGTTTCGGAAGTAATAAATAGTAATTGGTACCACAATAATAACTCCGTGACTTACTTTTCATTCGTACATAAAAGGTACTGTTACAATTCTCCGATAAAAAACAAAAAAGATGATGTCTATTCACTGAAGTACAATATACGAAAATGGCAAAAAATGCTGTTTTTAGAATCACGCGTTTTCACACGTTGGCCTCCAATTAGTTGGGCTTCTCAATTATCTTTTTTCTTTTAAGAAAAAAAGGACAAACAATTGCCCTCCACCAATCAAACTGCCACCTCATCACCTGACGCCAAAACTGCCAGACCAGCTCACCACTTGACGCCAATTATACCACCTCATGTCAGCCAGAGTGCCAATAGAATCAGGACTTATATTACAAAGTAATTTTTTAAATATACAAAGACCTTTAAAATCATTTATAACATTTTTTAATTTCTTAAAAATTTTTTTGCCATTCGTTACTTCAATAGTAAAACTGATTTAACATTTCAATTTTTACTTATTTTCTTATAAATTTCTTTAGCTTACCGAGTAATAATAAGAAAAAAAAATATTTTTTCATCTAAACCTTAGGCCCTAAACCCACATGCAACTCTCCAAGCCCAAAATATTTGTCCTCCTCCTCGGTCGTCACCTCTGCTCTCTCATCATCTACGTTGTCACCACCGTAGATCAGAATGTCACATTTGCCCCTTTAAGATCAAAACTCAAATCCACCAAAATCTAGTTTACCGGACCTTTCGAACTCAGGGACCGACTCTACAAACGGTTGGTTGTTAGAGACGAAAAGGGCAACCTCACTAAAACGTCGCAAACTTTCAGGAGAAAACTATACGTTTATACGTCAATCTTTAAGTTTTGGGAAATATCATTTTGGACTACCTCAAACTTTGTTAAAAAACTACATTTAGTCATAAGACTTAAATTAGTCTTTTATTATTTTTATATGCATAATTTATTTTTTAACCATCTATTTTGAGTTTAAGTGAACTAATATTTTACATAAGTAAATATGTGTACAAGGGATAATTATACAAACCATCTCTAAATTATGGGGTAATTACACAAATCACCCGTCATGTTTGAAAAATTACACAAACTACTCTTATGGCCGACTTTTTGCATAAATATTGTAAAGGTTTATTGAATGTAAGTTCATCCTCCTCATTTATTTTGCACCAGAAACGAAAAATAAATTTAAATTGCTCCAAAAAACAAGCATTTATTTGTTTAAAAAGACAAAATAATAAATAAAATCCCTTACGCGCTGGGATATCAAGCAAGCTTGGAAGTAAAAATAAATAATCAACGGGTTTTAGTCTCTGCTATGATTTAAAGTTGTAAGTTTGACTTAATTATTTTAGTTTTTTCTAATATAAGGATGGTTTGTGTAATTTTCCAAACATGAGGAGTAGTTTGTGTAATCCCCATAGTTCAAGGGTAATTTGTGTAATTCTCATATATATGTGTGTGTGTGTATTTAGATTATATTATATAAATTAATTAGGGGTAATCAACAATGAGTCACCATTTGAATTATTGAGATCGGATGAGACTTGATTAATTAAAGAAAAACCATTACAATTTGCCTAAATTTCCATGAGATAAGAGTTCTTCTTTTTTTGTGTGTATAATTTCAGGAAGAGACCACCATTTTCTTTTTTCATTTTCCTCTCCCCTTCCTCTCCACCAGTGTTTTCAGAACCGGACCGAACGTCGAACCGGTAACCTCACTGGTTACTGGTTTTAGTGGTCGAACCGGTCGAACCACTGGTCCGACCAGTACAACCCAATATATTATAAAAATCATAAATATATATATAAAATATATCTTGCTACATAATTTTGTTAGTATCAATTTTAGGAAACGAGAAGTTATAATTTTTTTTTCTTCACTCTTAATTGATATGTTTCTAATCATAAAACTCATATTTTAATTTATTTAGTTAATTTGTTATTTAAAAATAAAGAAAATTAAATTAGAGTATTTGATTAACGTATAATAATTAAAAGATTAAACTACGCATGTATTGATTAAAGTTTAAGCAAATATGCATAATATTTCATGAACTCTAATTATTGAAGTGTTTGGAAAAAAATAATACTAGTCTAAGAACATCTACTATATAGAAGAAAATAACATAACAAAGATGTTTTATAATAAAATACTACTAAGTTATAAAAATAATAGCATAAAATATTTGTTTTATGTGAGAAAAGTATATTCTAGCAATTTAATCTATATATTAATAAGTGTGAATACTACAAATTCTATTGTAGATCAATTGGTTAAAGCATCTAATATTTACTTAGAGGTCCAGAGTTCAACTCCACTACCATGAAAAATTTAAATTTTTATGAAGTAATATACAAACCGGTTCAACCATTAGCAAATCGGGTTACAGATTCCCGGTTCTTATCGGGTTTGACCGGTTCTGTATCTCAACCGGTTATGTATCTCAATCGGACCGGCCAAGCTACCGGTCACTGGTTAAACCGGTTCGACCGACCGTTTCGGTCTGGTTTTAATAACATTGTCTATACATTATTTAAATACTAAAAAAGTTCTTTATTGCAACGATTTAGCATAATTTAGTGAGAGGAAACAATATATATTGTAATAATGAGAATATGCTTGTTTCTTAACATTTTGCTATATATATATTTAGAGGAAGACGATCTCGAATTTCACAAATGAACTCAAAATCAAGAATTTACTTGAGATCCCATCAAAGAAAGAAAGAATTTACTTGAGACTTTTATGAGAGTTTTAACAAAACTACTCAAATTATTTTAAATGTATTAAGTAAATTGAAGTAAGAGGCCGGTACTGTAATCCTAAATATAATACAAAAATAAAAACTTTGATTTGGAAAATTATAAACTTGAATATAATTCAAGATAAGGGGTGGTGTGTGTAATATACCCATTCTTGTCCCTAGTTCAAAGTATAGAACAGATAGTAGTTTATAAAAACAACATTTTAAAAAACAATGCAATTGCAATTTTGTAAATTAATTGGGGGGAAACATCACAAAAGCCAAAACTTTAAGGACATATGCGGACGAAAGTTGATAAGAATGATAATTGTAGGACCAAAATTGAAAAGCCTTTAATTAAAAGTCTAAAATTAAAATTACTTATAAATAAATAACGATTTTAAAAAAAAAAAACTTCATTTCATCATGCGAAAATAAAAGAAAGCATAAAAATTAGAATATATATAAGATACATGATGAGTACGTAGTTTTATTAATAACCCGAGCGGCGATTTTCAGCTAAACCCTATCTAAGATAGGATCAAATACATGATAAAGTTTATCTCTATACAAGATGGATTCTAATCAAATTAGATATGCAAGACTAAATTATATTAGACATGAATCATACAAGATGTTTAGAACTAATTAATAAGATAAGGCATGTAGAATTATTCGATATATATGATGATATTGTATTAACTACATGTACTCAACTTGGACTCGTTTAAGCATCAAAAAACAAATACCTCAAAAAAAAAACATCAAAGAAAAAAAACTTTGACTCGTTTATCAAATTTGTTTTCATTAAGATTAATTAAGGTTTCACAAGAAATTATAGTTTTTAGCGCCAAAAGGACACAAACTACAACAAAACTTTCCATAAAAAACAAAAATATTAATAACATAGAACTACTTGCTCCCCAAGTCTGAATTAAGGTAGGAAAGAGTCCTAGTACTCTAATTGTACAGACAGTAGTCCTGTCAGTACAAGGATTAGTGATAATAGTTTACATTAATCACGCGGGAAGATCTTCACTAGATTCTATTTGTTCTTTCTCTCATATACATTACTCACATCACAAATAGGTTTCTATTATTGTTTGTTGAAATTCATAATAATTCTTATCACCATAAAGATGAAAAGGCGGCACTCTTCCACTTCAAAAGAGCCGTCGAAGAAACACAAGCTCACGGTCGACGATGATTTTGATCAAATCTCGCAGTTGCCGGAACCAATCTTGCACAACATTCTCTCTTTTCTTCCCACCAAAGACGTCCTCAAAACCTCAAGTTTGTCCAAGGCTTGGCACTCTGTCTCCGATTCCTTCCCTGTTTTCGACTTCGATCAAGATGACTTCAACGTATACAAAGGTGGAAGGAGTTTGAAAGAAGGGATACAGGATTTTGTTAAGTACGTGAACAAGACAATTGATCGTCGTTGCAAGAACATAGTCATTATCCAGAAATTCAGGCTTGCTCTCCGCTTCAACAATACCGGTCTCAAATCTCGGTTGGAAGATCTCGACAGATGGTTAAATTACGCCGTGAGTCACAATGTCGAGCACTTGGTTCTTCACTACTACAAAGGGACAACCAGCAAAAAGCCATGGCCGTACGTCTTGACCACATCATCACCTCTGTTTCTCGCTAACAATCAGTTGTTGAAGGAGTTGGATTTATTCGGTTGTAAGTTTGCCGACTCGTCAGGCATTGATCAGATCAGATTCTCCTTGAAGAAACTTAAACTCACACATGTTGATATCAACAATCAGGCCTTACAGAGTTTGCTCTCCAGTTGCAGCAACACCCTTGAAGAACTTACTATTCGACAATGCGATGGGTTTGGATCGGTGCATATTTCCAGCACTAATCGGTGTCAGAAAATCGCAGTTGAAGCCCCAAATCTGCGTTTTCCAAGTTTTAGAGGGGATCCTAAAAATGTCCAGGCTAGTCTTGAGGCGTCCAACATTAGTTAGAACTTAGAACCTTATCGAGGAACTGAGATTCAACGATGTCACTGTAATGGACGCAATTGCGTAGATGTCTCGCGAGGATTGTTTGTTCTTGAGTTTGATGCGGAGATAGTTGTGTAAATAGGTTGTAAAAAGATTGAATAGTACTTATTCACTGTCTTTCATAATCAATGATTGCACTACAACTTGTTAAATGTGCGCTTTGGATTTTAAACTTTGTTAACTGAGTTTATTTTCGATGTAAAACCGAATACATATTCCACTTGTTTCTCATACTCATTCATCTTTTGGTATCTGGGAATAACAGTGAGAAAGATGGAATGTAACTAAGTATGTTCAATGGTCCAGAACCAAACCATATATTACAGTTCGATTTAAACAGTTTAGTGGTTCGGTTCGGATAAACCAAAAAAAACTAATTAAAAGCAAATGCAAGAAATAGTTCCATTTTTGAAAAAAAAAAAAATTTTTTAGGAAAATTGTATTACCCTCTTTTTTCTATTAAAGTTGAACTAAATTTATATTAGAGTAGATCAATCTACCTAGGCTTTCCTCCGCTCACGAGAATGATTTTCAGGGTCAAATACTTCTATGCTTTGGAATTATATTACCCATTTTTTTTTATTAATTGGCTTCTATTAGAGTACATTAAATATTGTATTACCTTTTTTTTCATTTTATTACCCTTGAAGGTTTGTTACAATAAAAAAGCATTTATTTAGTTGGCAGTAATTTGCTGCACCAGTGTACAATGTGTCACAATCAACACTAATCCAATTGTATGATCAATGTAAATTTTCATTCAACTCTCCAGTGTTGCAACTTAAAATTAATTGGTTTTAGCATAAAAGTAGCTGAGTTTTTCTAAAAAATAAAAATCAAAAGCGACATTTATTATTGGCGCAGTATTACTTGATCCAACTCACAAAAGCAAATATAACAACTTAATCATATAATGTTTCGTAACACTAGATTGAAAAAAGCACACAGCAATAAAATAACTATAAATATGAGAGAAAGAGGAACCATCAAGGTTTGTTACAATCAGTCATTAATTCTTAAACAAGGTTGTAAGCAGATTCTAAACAAAGACATTAGTTGCACTGGCAGTTCTTGGCCATAGATCAATACACTCCTTCCCAATTAGTTTCATCACCCCCTTAGGATTAACAATAACTCCAGCATTATCTGCAAAAACACAAAGATAACATTATATTACCATTCCACGGTCACTATCATTTTTCAAGTAAGTTTAAAGATGTTAGAGAATTCATACTTACAAAGGCAAAAGCCATCACTGTCTTCACCCTCTTCGTCCTCAAAAGTATCAAGACGTGTAAAAATTTGCAATTCTTCGTCAATCAAGAGAGGCTCCTCCCGTAGCCAATTTTGTCCACAAACTAATGCTTCAGCATTAGCCGAAGTCAACGAGGATCTATAATCTGATATAACACGTCCTCTAGTACTGAAAACTGATTCAGAAGACACAGTAGATATAGGCATAGCAAAAATATCACGAGCCAGTTTCAATAAAATTGAATATTTTAGAGTTAGTGACTTCCACTATTCTAAAATACCCAATGGATGGTTCTCATCTGGATCTTGTTCGAGTGCGTCTCTTAAATATCTTTCTAGCTCGTTCCTACCACCCGCATGCGATCTCCTTTGCTTCTTTTGCTTTCTCTCTGCTTCAACTTCTTGTTTCATTCTTTCACCGAGGGACAATCTGTTATCACCATCAAGACCAGCTGAATTTATACAGGGCATAGGAGGAGGAGGAGTTGCAGGAGAAAAACGTTGCTTGTACTCCATAAACAGTAGCCACAGATAATCGTTTGCCTTGTTTGCTATATCCATCCCAATTTCATCTACATACATGTCTGTCAAAGTGCTTTCCAGATCAATTAATTTCTTGCAAGGATATAATATAACTGGAATAAACAATAACATGTTCACTTTCTCAAGGTCCAACCAATACTTATCAAATTTATGTTTCATGCTTAGAGCAACAATACCCAAAGCTTCATCATTATTGTTAATCATGCGCTTAATGATAGTATACAAATCACTGATTTCATCTAAAAATAAGTTGGAGGTCACATAATTAGTACCCGAGACCTTCTTCGTGAGAGTTGCAAATTGTTCTAAGACAGTCACTAACCTTTGAACGTCGCTCCAATCATTTGTTGTAGGTAAACCAATGGCATAATGAGCTTTTCGAAAGCTCAAATCATTTAACTCATACCTATAAAAATGCCCTTCGAAAAAACAGGGTTGTCTGGAGCATATCATATGTTGAATTCCATCTAGTAGCAACACCTAAACTCAACGACTTGTTGGAACTTATCTCCTCTTCTAGTGTATACCCTTGGAATTTCAAGATTCGTGGTGGTGACTGTCTAACATACTTGACAACTGCTCGTACACGGTCCACATATAACTTAATTTCTTTCAAGCTGTTTTTCGCCACAAGATTCAATATATGAGCAACACATCTCATATGTATAAGCTTCCCACCCAAAACCGCCATATCCTTTCTGCTAAATCTGGTAGCCAAAAACTCCACGGTCTTGTCATTTGCAGATGCATTGTCAACCGTGACCGTAAAAACTCTTTTGATCCCCCACTCATTAAGGCATTTTCCACCAATAAACCCACCTCGTCTCCTTTATGACTAGGACATGGAATGAAATTGAGAACTCTCTTGCACAAGTTCCAATCATCATCGACAAAACGAGCTGTCAAACTAAGATAAGAAATTCTCTGATTAGACGTCCACATGTCAGTAGTCAAACAAACGATTTGCTTACTTTCACAAAAGTAAGCTTTCAACTTCTCTTGTTCAGAGTTAAATATCTTCTTACAGTAATTTTTTATCGCTTGTCTAGATGGAACCGTAAACTGAGGAAGGATAAAGTTCATTAACTTTCTGAAGCCCCTTTTCTCCACAAATATGAACGGCAATTCGTCTGTCATAATCATTTCAGCTATAAGCTTCTCAATTGTCCTTGCATCATCTAGAGACAACTCTCCCAAACCAATACCCCTTGTGAACCACTAGTACTCGCATTTTTGTTGAAAATCTCTGAATTTTGGCCACATCTCCTTCTATGACTATGCAAAGTCGAAGTCCCATTATCGAAGGCATAGCTAGCTTGACAGTGATTGCGCGTCGCTCTACCAATCTCTTTATTATTGGTGAAGTGTTGCCAAATTGTAGACCTCACATGAGGGGATTTTCTTTTACGCGCCCTCGAACTATATCAGTAAGTGTTTGAAGTTAGATTCAACATCATTAAGGAGGAATTATATCATTATCTTCTGCTAATGTATTACGAGTTTACTATGAAATAATTGCAACTCAATACTTAACCCAAATATCCCTTATGTCTCTAGAGTAGGCTAGTTGCACCTAGGTGCCAATCTTACATATATCATATAAAGAACTATTACACACAGACATTTCATCGAACACGTTGAGGAAGTTACAAAGGTAGAGTGAAGTTACCATGGACACCGACTATGCTTCAAGTACCAAAATAGCTTATACGGGGAAATTGATAGGTTTTCTGCTCATCAAGACTTCAACGGAACACAGAGATTTCGTAGTAGTTAAGGATCGTAACTCGAACTCGGAAATATCAACATGCGTATCTTTTTTCGCTTCTTTTTTCTTCGAATTCTCAAAAAATAACCTAAAGATGATTTTATTTCCATCGTGTGTTGAGATATTTGAAGTTGAAGATTGTGAATCAAAATTTTTCGCGCCAAATCTTGTTCTCTCTCACTCTGTTATGATTTCCAACAAGAGCTCCGTATTATTTCCTTTTTTGTAGCGTCATTTTCGGAAGAGAAAGAAAGAGATTAGAGATTTGAAAAATAGTGTAGCTTTTGCTTGCCGTTAGCTTATTCTGTCAAATGGACACGTGGCGCAAATCCAAATGGTGTAGGAAGAGATGTAGTAGCAGCATGTAGGAGAGAATACGGGACACATGTTATTAGAGTTTGAACATAAGTTACGCTCATTTCCTAATAGTATTGTGCGTACGTAGGATTGGCGTTGTGCTCTTTCCTTTAATTAAAGATTTGGAGAACAAGTAATGTGCTTTTTATTTTTTTAATTATGGAAAGTTTGTGATGATACTGTTAATTAGCATTTCTATGATCAGTGTAAGAGTATATTTTGCTAAATGAGTTCTTCATTAATCTTGATGTCAATATATAGTACAACAAGGAGTCTAAGTAAAGTAAACTACCTAATCTAAATAAGTACAAAATCAATCTAAGATATACACAACAGAATATACTAGAGAATATACTAGAGAATATCAACATATATCTAATACACCCCCGCAATCGAAGCGGGAGGATCACAAACGGTTAGACTGTCACGAAAGTCATCAAAAAGAACCCGGGGCAACCCCTTAGTGAAAATGTCGGCAATTTGGGACCGAGAGGGGACGTGGAGAACTCGAAAATGGCCCCGATAAACCTTTTCACGAACAAAATGAATGTCTAACTCAATGTGTTTGGTGCGTTGGTGTTGCACCGGATTAGTGTGAGATAGATGGCGCTCACATTATTACAATAAACCAAGGTTGATTTTGAGAGAGGTAGGCAGAGATCCAAAAGAAGATTACGAATCCAGTATGATTCAGAAACTACATTAGCAACCCCACGGTATTCAGCCTCGGCACTGGATCGTGAGATAGTGGGTTGCCGTTTAGAAGACCGTTCACAAACCGCTCGTGAATTCTTGTTGTCCTGAAAGATGTTCTCAAGACGGACCCAGGCTTTGTGTGCTGTGGAATCCTTCTCAATGATGGTGTGCATGAGATCGTCGGATATAGTGCCATATATCCATTGTAGGACGATAACATCAATTCGGGACCAGAGGTCGGAGTCGGTAGCGGGAGAAGACGTGACTTTGTCCTTCTCCTTGTCCACGGTGGTGCTTTTGTCTGTGGTTTTGGCGGCGGACGTGGTGGGGGCAGAAGATGGGGGAGGAATTATGTGGTCGATGACTTGATATGCACGGCAGTGAATACAGAAAAGTTCTGCCCGTGTGGAGTATTGACCTTTCTCCATCTCAAGAGTGATCGGGATGAAGTTCCGAACATTAGAGACGGCTAAAGCGGGATGAAATTTGGATTCAGCCAAGAGAGAGAGAGAGAGAGAGAGAGAGAGAGAGAAGACACACGGTTAGTGTTAGACTCGTGATACCATGTAAGAGTGTATTTTGATGAATGAGTTCTTCATTAATCTTGAGGTCAATATATAGTACAACAAGGAGTTTAAGTAAGGTAAACTACTTAATCTAAATAAGTACAAAATCAATCTAAGATATACACAACAGAATATACTAGAGAATATACAACAATATATCTAATAATCAGAAATCGTAGAGATTCCATTTCACTTTCGAATTAGTTTTCATCTAATTCAATCATGATAATAGTTAAAATAATATATATCTATTATGTTGAATATCAATATAATATATATGTATATATAATAAATGTGCATGCCTTAATGAAATAATTTTAATTCAGAAAACAAAAAATATAGAGAGAGTAAGATTCTTAAACATAATAATTTCTAGTTGTTCTCTAATATGTTGTTTCTGATTTATTTTAAAATCTTAAAAAGATCATATTAAGCTAATTAACACGTGGATTTCCTTAATATGTGCAAACCAAGTTTTATAGTTAAGCTTTCCGTATCTGTTTCTTTCCATACCCGACATGTTCTGGATGCATATATAAGAAAATGCGTAAATGAGTACTAAAGTTTCTCGAAATGGAAAAACTCAGCATGGAAAATAAAAAACTCTCTTAAATCAAAATCAATTTTCTGAAATGGTTTTATTATCAGGCTTTTATTCTTGATTGATAATATAATTAAATAAACTTAATCAATCATACTTTTTGGCAAATAATTAATTAGAAGAAATTTTCCAATAAATAATCTAGATTACTAGCTTTCAACAAGTTCCAGTTTGCTTAATTGTGAATGAAAGTTTCAAATAGTGCGTTTCAATAATTATTTTGGAAAAGAAAAACAAGTTGATGAATGTCCTCTACACTTAATGTAATGTTATTACATTATTATAAATTGGGATTATAATATTTTTTGTGAGTTTATAAAAAAATATGAGGGTACGACAAGTTTCATAGAAAAAAGCAACGGAAAGACGCGTACTTATGTTAACGAAGAATTCTTCTAGGCTAAAAATGAATTATATGTGGTTATTATTAATTTTAGAAATAAATAAAGTGTGATAATTGGCTCTTTCAATTTGTATGATATTAAAAATGTTGATACGCCGCGTAATAAAAAAATTATTTTAAGTATAGTATAATCAATGTTTATGGTAAAGCTTATAACTGAAATATTGATTGAAATCCATTGATCTTAAAAGAGGAAATTAAGTAATACTTGTTTCCAATAATGAAAAGATTTAGATAATAATTAAGCTAAAATAAGTTACAGTTATATGCCAACTAATAATAATTTTTAACAGTATGTCGAAGGGTAAATAAGAAATTCAAAAAATTGGTGTAAACATTGTTTCCTTTATATAATAATTAGAAATATTGGCACGCGATCCCCACATGATTAGTAGTTTATTTTAAGTATAATATATTACTTTGTATAGTAAATATTACAACTTAATTATGGATATATAATTTATATATTTGAATTTCTTTTAAGATAATTAAGTAATAATCTTTTTCCTTCATAAGAAGATTTAAATAATGATAAGACAAAAATAAATTACAGTTATACCTAACTAATAATAAAATTTAATAGTACTTAGAAGGATAAATAATGAAATCAAAAAATTGGTCTCAACATGGCTTCCTTTATATAAAACATAGAAATAGATATTCTATTCCCTATGGAAAAAATATATGTTAATATATTTTTTTTTAACAATTCCTGCAATAATAGAGTCATTCTCTCTTAAATGTGCATGTTATTTACAAAAATAATTGACTTTAATTTTTGTTTTAATTTTGGAAAAGGTAAAGTGAACTTTTATGAGTTTTTACTACTATGCATCTTATTGTCTATATCACCACCTAATGAAGAACCATTATGCCTAATATTGGAGATGGTAGACATTTAATATTTGTATATATTATCTCCAACACGCTCCCTGACATGCAAGTTGTAAGTCGTTTTGTTACGCCTGTCACGTGGCATTTTTTTAATTGGGTGGCGGTGGATTCGAACCTAGAACCATGGATCAAAATTTCTGTGCGTTTCCTCGAAAAGTACAGAAATGCTTCCGTTTTTGACTTTATCGAAACGAAAAATACATGTAGTTTCCGTGTTAGCTATAACAACGATTTTTATGAATCTTTCGAAACATGCCAAAAAGTTCTCGAAATATTACGAAACGTTTCTAATTTTTATCTGACCGAAACCTACTCCGAAATCGAAACTTTAATCCATGCCTAGAACATCTTGTGTCATGAGCTCTGATACCATATTGAATTGTCATCTCATTTCAAAGCTTAAGTTGTTAGAGAGGGTAGACATTTAATATTTATATATATTATCTCCAACATTAACACAGATCAGAGTCTCCAATAACACATGTCCTAACCTAATATAGTTTGGCATAACAAAGCACATTGTTTTTTACCTAGCATTCCACTTTAACTCAAATGACTATTTCAACCTACTAACTTCAACATTATATGAACATCTTAATTTTGGCCAGTT
The DNA here is from genome assembly GCA_948329865.1 of Linaria vulgaris. Classification (NCBI taxonomy): domain Eukaryota; kingdom Viridiplantae; phylum Streptophyta; class Magnoliopsida; order Lamiales; family Plantaginaceae; genus Linaria; species Linaria vulgaris. The sequence continues at coordinate 114,141,792 of OX415252.1, forward strand.
CTGAAAAAACTAATTTGTCATATAAGATTTCAATTCGAGGCACCAAATTTGATCTATCATGTCGTGAAAGATAAAATGATTTTTGGATTAGGAATAAAGTTGAACCTTGTGGTGAGAATCTTGAAAACAATCTCAACATTGTTCGTCTACAAATACCCCAATATCCATCTCCAAAAGTTACATCATTTTTTAAGCTTCAGAATTAATGATTCCAATCAAGTTTCAGCATTTTGATTTACTGCCCCAATTCATTCATTTAAGTCCAAGACATATGCATTCCTTTGCCCCTTTGGTCAAATTCAAACCTTAACTTGAATTCAACCTTCAAGTTTACATGCTCAAATCCTACTACACTTTGGGTCAAATTCCACTTTTAGCTTGAACTCAACCATCAAGTAAAGCTTGATATTTACACTTTGCATCTTGAACTATTAGTCTGTTCCTGAGTTTTCATTTTTGTTACTTCTTTTTGGTATATAAAACGTTTATTATTTCTTATGCTGGTGCTTTTAGATACCATGGAAGAAGCTAAACAAATATCTCAGTAGTATACATTCTGATACTTTTCGCATCAGTTGACATAGTGTGTCCTAAGTAAAACAAATACAACTTTGCATTTTCACTACTCTGACAATTTAATTCAAAATCTATGACTAAGTACTAAAAGGAGTGCAAATATCATTATTTAACCCTCATTGTAGTTGTTTACTACTTACGTTTGACCACAACTGTTTCAAACAAGGAATTCAAATCTACATTTAGCTAGTTAAGTAAAAACATGTGTGGTGGAAGGACTTGAGAAGTACGCAGCTATAATCGTGGTTTGAAAAAAAAACATAATTTTTTGTTCAAAAGATGCGAAACAAGAGAAATACAGTGTTTTGGCACGATGTGTAGGTTTGGGAAGATATGAAATGGATATCAACGGACCGAAAACATGCTACAATACATCAACAGGTCGAAAAAATTGTTGCTTTCGCATTGTGTTCGTGTTGAACATGCAAAGATTCTTCCTAGGTTATATCTGACCACTTCTAACAAAGATGGAACAACTGCTAAATGAGGAGAATGGATCATTGCAGAGTGGGATTGTCTCTAAGAACAGCGAACACGCCTATCTCAATGAAAAATTGACTTAATCACGAAATTTGACATGACGACACGTATCTTTGAAATAATTCTCAATATAATTAGGTGCGTCCAACACGTACACAACACACGACACGATACAACACGAACACGACTCATGCTTCAATTGATTATAGAAACCATCAATTTCAAACGAATATCAATTGGCCGAGAAGATGCCAGAATACACCGACACTATGAAAATTTAATCGATATGTATCTAGTCCAAGTGTAAAAGAATTATTTAACCTAACACGTGTTGTCGTATCCGTGTCTTATCGTGTTGAAAAGTTGGTCCCTAAAACCTTTACAACAAAGCTTTGCACTCATTCCATTCCACCAAGCACCAATAAACAACTTTTCAAAAGTATACCCACCCCTTCCCCCCACCCCCTCAAAAGCACAAACCTTCGTCCACACGATGTCGTTTCAGTCACGAAGAACAGCCATAGTGCTACTTGTTTGTTGAGCTGTTATTATTCGTCCATGGAAGAAAAATCGGACGGCAAAGTGTGGGAGCTCTTCAAGCTCCCGTTTCGCAATTCGCACTCCACTACCACCACCACTACGACGTCGTCTGCTGCCTCGAATTACGCTCTCTATCAGCAGAATTACGGAAATACCACCAGTCACTCTCAGGTGGACGGATCCGGTGTTAACGGCGGCAACACCGGAAGTTCCGTTGCTTCGGTTGCCAGATCTCTTCTCCCCACACGACGTCGTTTGAAGCTCGATCCGTCGAGTAAACTCTATTTTCCTTGTAAGCACTCTCTCTCTCTCTCTCTACTGGTATTTGTGTTGGTGAAGGATTCATTGTACTATGATTTAGCTTCATTGAGCTTGATGACGAGTGATTTGAGATTTGTGAGCTTTTGCTTTACTGTGCGTGTGTGTGTGATTGATTAGATCTCAGCAGGAGCTGTATTTTGTGTTTTTTGAGCCTTTTGTGATTTTGATCACGAGGTTGAGTTAAAGAGTGATGAATTGTATGCTCTATTTTACGATTAGAGACGGAGATGTGAAAATGATTAGTGTCGTAATGGAAGAGAAGTTGTGCGAAGATTGGAAATTTCCTAAAAGTACTTACTCGGATCAATTTACTTTTGCAAAGGAGATTGATCTCTCGCCTCTCGGTGTGTAAGTTGGAGATAAGCTTGGTTAAGTGCTACTTTGTCGTATTGGTAGGGAATCAAGCTTTCGTACAGAACTAACTCGGTTGTTGTAAGATGATCTCCAAAATGCCCTGTTTGATTGCCCCTAGTATGAACTTAGATAGGCATGCGACGAAATTCATTTTTCTTGATGTCTATTTTATAATTACTGGAACCAATTCATCATCCGACTTCTTTTGAATTGTGTGTGTGTGTATTATTTATCCGTGAATGATTTACAGATGAACCTGGTAAGCAAGCCCAAAGTGCCATCAATATTAAAAACACGAGCAAGTCCCACGTAGCTTTTAAGGTATGCAAAGCTTGTACTGATTTTTTTTATTCTCTCTTTGTTCTCATTTTTTTGGGCTGATATGTTACTTGTCTGTTGTTGGTGTGTAGTTCCAAACAACTGCACCAAAGAGCTGTTTCATGCGGCCTCCTGGAGCCGTTCTTGCTCCTGGCGAGAGTATTACAGCAACTGGTAATTATCTGATGAAGAAGAAATGACTTCTATTTCTGTTGTTATAAATTTGGCACGTGGATATTAGTTCGACAAACTAATTTTTTAGGCTAAAAAAGTGCTTAGATAATTTGCCTCCTCGTTTTTTTGTTTCATCAGTATTCAAGTTTGTCGAGCATCCAGAGAACAATGAAAAGCCTATGGATCAGAAAAGCAGGGTGAAGTTCAAAATCATGAGCCTAAAAGTGAAAGGTCCAATGGACTTCATACCAGAACTGGTTTGTAGCATTTCTCTCTTAGGGATACTATTGGCTTCAATCTAGCACCCTCTTAATGATAGAAATTATATATATTATATTATTTAAATATTACTTGCATAGTATTTAATTATTATTAGGTTAGAATTTAACAGTTTGGTAAGTTTAGGATTCTAAGTTATATTGTTGCTTTTATTAAGAACTCTAGTTTTGGTAGGTTTGTGTTACTTAGCCTATAAATATGAGGCTAAGGGTTTATTATTGGACAAGTTTTGATGAATGATTATTGATTATTGAATTGCCGAGCAATTGTCGTCTTCTCTTTGTTCTCTTCTCGTTCTTCTTATTCTTTCCCTCGTCCCTCTAAAATCTGAAATCTGGGAATTAATTCCCCACCTCTATCAAATTGGCACCAGAGCCATTCGTATCCTTTCTTTTTCCGCTTCGTCCATATTTCCGTTAGGTTTAATCGAGTCTTAGAAAAAAAAATCGAGTCAGTTTTCAGTATTTTTGGAAGTTCAGGGTTTGGTTTGTAATTTCCGAATTTACAGAAAAAAAAAAGAAGGAAGAAACACGCAGCAACACACACTACTGCGTGCGCCGCCGTCAAACCCTAGCAACGGCGCGGGTCCACCACAGCTCGGCGCCGCCACCCACTCGCCACCAGCCACCACCGTCGCGGCCGTCGACACCACGCGACACCGCCTCCGTGCAAACGGTCAACCGCGCACCCGCGCAAACGGTCAGCGGGAGTTCGTTTCACGCCGCCGCCACCGCGTGAGATCTCCGCCACCCGTGCGATCTCCACCATCATCACCGCCGTTCACTTCCGTTTTCATCTCCACGTTTGCGCCATCAGTCTCAAGAGCAAGGAATTGCTGCAAATCGTTGTTGTTCCACCGGGCGAGTCAATCGACGGCTGTCCAGTGAAGAAGAAGACCGCAATTTGCAGTTTAGCCCTTTGGGGTTATTTACCTTCTCCTCCTTTAAGTTGCTGATGTTATCATGCCTTGCTCTACAGTCGTGATTGGTGCCATCAAAGCCCTAAATCGAACAACGAGTGTTCTACATTAACTCGGAATTCTGGTGTGCTCGAATTTACTGGGTAACGTTAATTCTTTTATTGAATTTTTGGACTTTTAATTATTTGTTGGCAAGTTTTGCATTGAAATCATGACAGATAAGAAACTTGAGAAATTATGCAACATGATTCAATCAATGCATGATAACCTTTGTTCTATGAATGATAACCTTTGTTCTATGAATGATAACCTTTGTTCTATGAAGGATGAAATTAATGAAAGATTTACAACATTACAGACTAACATTGAGAATAAATTGAATGCTCATATATCTGTTTGTCCATTGCTCCCCAATGTTTCTCCTCCAGTTGACATGTATCATACAAAGGAAGTCCACGAAACACTAGACATGCACCATCAATCTCCAGAGAATTCGACCCCTAAGAATTTTCAGAACCTAAACTTTGATATTAAGCCCCTATCAATGCAAACTCCGCCTATTTTGCCCACTGATAAATCCGAGGTGGATATGAGCATCAACCAAAATTTTCTAACCACTAAAAATAGCAAGTTGTCGTACTCATTGCCTAAAACTGATTCTACGATGAAAATTGAGTCCTCATTGTTATTGCATACACCAGAATTTGTCTATGATGCGTATTTGTTGGACTTGCCTCCAAATTTATTTGAAAGTCCAATTTTCAATAATGAGGATTTAACTATGAGTATGAGCATTCTTCATGTTCCCAAATTTTCTGAAAGTGCTACAGGTGGTTCTCGGACTTCAATTTTGGTGCCTCCTCTACTTCCGATTCAATTGTTGGTTTTGAAGGAAGCCTATGTAGTCAACCACACAAAAGATGGGCAGTTCATTTACTCAGTTCGATGGAAAGGTCGTCCTAATTTGACCAGCTCTCAAGTTCACTCGCTCCACCTCAATGGAGTTATTTCATGCAAACTCTCCGGGGGCGAGTTTTTTCAAGCCGGGGAGAATGATAGAAATTATATATATTATATTATTTAAATATTACTTGCATAGTATTTAATTATTATTAGGTTAGAATTTAACAGTTTGGTAAGTTTAGGATTCTAAGTTATATTGTTGCTTTTATTAAGAACTCTAGTTTTGGTAGGTTTGTGTTACTTAGCCTATAAATATGAGGCTAAGGGTTTATTATTGGACAAGTTTTGATGAATGATTATTGATTATTGAATTGCCGAGCAATTGTCGTCTTCTCTTTGTTCTCTTCTCGTTCTTCTTATTCTTTCCCTCGTCCCTCTAAAATCTGAAATCTGGGAATTAATTCCCCACCTCTATCACTTAATGTCTGTTTGAATATGAATCAATAGTTCCCAGTTCTAATGACTGTTTTAAATGCATTTATGGACCAAAAATTGTCAACCCGTTGAAACTTGAAAGGAATTCTTTGTAATAAAATATGAGTCAGCTAGGCAAGTTTAGAGATTGTATTATGGAGTTCTTTCGTTGGACCTACGTTTATCACTTGCTTGAAAACTGAAGTTTGACAACAAGAAGAATTAAGCCTTTAATCTCAAATATTGGATAAGTTAAGTGAACCAAAGAGAAGTCACGTCGAGTCAATGACTTGTATGCTCTTTGTCCTCGTTTTGAGTTAGTACAGTGTCTTTGTTTAACCTTTTAATAATCATACTATTTCTCCTCGCTCTATATTATGCGGCTGCCTCATGCCTTATGTCCCTAAATTGTGACTTTCAGTATGTTGCATTCTTGCATATTTGGATCTACGTCTCACCAGACTATACTATCTTAAGCGATCGCATCTTCTCATTGATGAGTGTAAAACCTGTTTTCATGCGGATATCTTCGTTTCTGACCCTTTTTTCTTGTGTAACCGAACATCCAACTCGACAAGCTACATTCATCTTTTGAGCATGATTTGTCACTTAAGAGCCCACATTCCAAAGTGTACTAAATCTCTATTTTGTGTGGTGACATAACAGCATCACAACCAGAATTTTCAATTGTTATCATGTAATTCTCTTGGGCTTTGTCCGAGACGAGGGATCTGCAGTCTCACATTTTCTCAACTTCAAAATGTCTCTGATGTGGAGTGGAGTCTGTTTTAACTTCCTTTTCTTTCCTATTAATTTCTGTCGTCTTCATGTTTTCTTGGTTCAGTTTGACGAGCATAAGGATCACGTGGCAGTAGAGAAGATACTTAAAGTTGTATTTTTAGATCTGGAGCAACCTAGCCCCGTAAGTGAAGTTTCTAGCTCCTTAGTATCATCTGATTTACAAAAAAAAAAAAATATGCATACTGTCGTTTCAAAATGGGAATACTGACGTGTTTTGGCTTTATGTCTAAAGGCTCTAGAAAAGTTAAAACGGCAATTGGCTGAAGCCGAGGCTGAACTTGAGGCTCGTAAGAAGCCTACAGAAACCACGAGCCCTAAATTTATTGGAGAAGGACTCGTCATTGATGAATGGGTGAGCCACCTTACAGTATTTTTTCTTTTTTCAATCTATTCTTGAAAGGTGCTTGCTATCATTGTTGTTTAATCTTTGCCCTCTTCCTCATGAACTAAACTGTGTAGAAAGAAAGAAGAGAAAGATACCTCGCTCGACAACAAGTGGAAGTGGCAGACTCGATATGAATGCCCTATATTCGTGAAACTTCTGTTTCTGGTTGGAAATTTGCTATTTTGTAATTTTTGTTGGTGTATTTAGTTGTTTATCAAACTGTATTTTTAAGAATATCAGGTAGATATTTGGATCTTTTGTGAATGTTACACATTTCGAGTTGAATCTGTATCTTGGAGTACTTAGGGATTGGGTTTCTACCATGTAATTGTAGATATGCTAATTTGATGAGAAATTTAACATTTTCACTGAATGGTCCTTTTTCTTCTTCTTAATATTTTGAATCAGAATTTTATTTTTGGACTACACTTCAAAAGAGCTCATAGTTAGAAGATATTATTATTGCCATAAGCTATTATTCAGTCATTTATCTTTTCATTTCGGGATTCTTCAGAAGACTAAGAAATTATTTGGAATGAAAGTTATTTGCTAGTAAGGCATTGTGAACAAGGCTAATAATTTATGACAACGGCTAAGAGAAACATTGAAGCTTAAAGTAAGAAAGACAGAGTAATATACTAATATCATATCAAGTACACTTGGTTTATCTATACTGATAAAACTACTTTGGAACTGCAATTTAATTGTAATGGTGGGTTATTGATTATTTATCACAAGTTCACAACAAAGTCAACTAGTACATCGTCCTTGTACTTCTTCTTAGCGTTAAGACATTTTTCTTTTATATTATAATAATATATACAATTATATAATAGGTGATTATCCAACTAGCTAACAGCCCTTAATGATTCAGTACTAATACAACTAATATAATTTTTTTGCTTGCCCTATGGGAACAGAATCTTGGAAGCAAGTGGTTTACTCACTAACCGGCGAGATTAATGAATCTGGGACATGTGACTACTCAACAAAGTATCAAACTAGTAAACAAGAATACTCAGTAATGCTTATTATTAAAAAAAAAAAGAATATTAAATAATAACTATAATACCCAAAGATCATTAAATCTGATCATCTCCATTCTCCACTCTCTACTACGTACTTGTTTCTGTATTTGACAAAAAAAAAAAAAAAAAACTACCATCAGTAATTGGCTCCCCTGGGAATTGAAAATGTGTCCAAATTTATCAGCTCCCAATATGGTGTAAGTTCCTATACGGAGGATGGAACCTTGCCAAGTTTTTTCTATTCTGGAACTTGTGTAACTGTTCTGTGCTATGCCATAAAACTTCGCTGCAATACATCGTTGAGTGATGTAATAAGGCGACTTGATTATATATCCGAGGGTGTAATACGTAGAGAGGCGCTGCTTATGGAAGATGTTTTGGTCTTATTTCGTCACGGTAATAGAACACAGTAATACAATACAAATGAAGTATAAATAACCAAAACAATGCTATCCAATTTTATTAACGGACTAGCTTGGTCCGGAACACTTATTACAAGCTTATTAGGCTGAATAAAACAATTACAAGATTAATTGTAACGTATCGAATTCTGATTATTCGATGCTGACGTGTCGAATAAGCTCTGTTCGATACGAAACGTATGACAAGGATTCAATGCTGCTCTAGAGGGTATCGAATTCGATGCGTACTTGAGGTATCGAATTCGATGCTTATTTTACCGTGTCGAATGAAACAGATTCGGTATGAACTCGTGTCGAATGGGAATTATTCGATCTGATGCGTGTCGAATTCGATGCTGACTGTGTTGAAGTAATTCTCGAAAATCAAGGTGCACAGATTACAAGGGGACGGGCTATTTATAGACGTCGTCCCGTGGGTCCCATTTACCAATACGGAAAGGCGCATCGAATCATGCCGATTCGATTCTCGCATCGAATCTTCCCGGTTCGATGCGATAATGGGCCGGCCCAGTAAAGAAGTATTGGGCCAATCTTAAATCACACCCATCATTTGTTTTCCCAATCTTTCAACATCAATGCAATCATCAATTCTGTTTTTCAATTCTTTCGTCATGTTTTCTTCGATTTGTTGTTGATCGAAGATCAATTGGATCGTGAATTTATTAATAGATATTGGTTAGTAGTTTTTATTTCATTGATTACATGGTAGATTTACGTTAATAATGGCCACCTCCAACCATGAGTTCGAGCTCATAAAAGATGTACTTATGATTTTGTTTCTGGAGTACACTTCAAAATATCATCTACACTTGGTATTTCTATATTTCTCTTTATTTGCTGATAAACCTACGTTGGACTCGGCTATTAAAAATTGTAATAGTGGTATTGATTATATTATCACAACTAAGTCAACTAGTGTATCGTGATCGTCCTCGTACTTAAAGTTTTTCAATTGTCCTATGATAACAGAATCTTGGGAGGTAAGTGGCTTATTCAGAAACCGGCGCGATCAATGGATCTATGGGACATGTTACTTCTGATCGAAGTATCAAACTACTAATTAAATAAGAATACCAAATAAGTAAATGCTTACAAAAAAATTAAAAAGAATACTAAGTAATGACTATATAGTATATATAATACCCCAAGATCATTAGACTAAACACCTTCCATTTTCCACTTCGTACAAAAAAAACCATCAGAATGTCAATGGCTCCCTCCGGAATTGAAAATGTGTCAAAACTTATCAGTTGCCAATATAGTGTCCAATCCTATTCGGAGGATGGAGCCTTGCAGTATTCCTTCAAATCTGGAACTTGTGTAGCTGTGCTGTGCTACGTCATAAAACTTCGCTGCGATAAATCAATGAGTGATGTAATAAGGCGACTTAATGATTTATCCGACGGTGTAGTACGAGGGGAGTCTATGCGTATGGGACAAGAAGAATTTCACGAATTCGTTAACCTGTTTACTGGCTCATTCGTGCCACAAGCCAAGGCTATATTCAAGGTTCCAAAGGTGGAGCAGTTGATTATGTCGGACGAAGAAATGCGTATGCCCCCCAAGAAAAATGAAATCTTGGCCGGTTTTATCGATTTCTTACTTCAAGTGTTGGATTCTGAAGCCCGCCGTAATGATGGGCGCCAGTATGCCGTCCTTCAAAAAGAAGTAACGTTCCTTCTTACGTTTCTTGGCGATGTTCCATTTCAGCGCACCAATCTTGACGGCGTAAAGGATCTCTTGGCACAATTTGAAAACGTTGCGAACGAAGCAGCAAGTTTGATCTATTCCATTGCTTTTGATCGGATGCAAGGTGCCAGCAGTCTTGACTCACAAAAACTTGTTCTCTTGGAAAAAATTGAGCTCTTTAATGCAGTGATCAAAGATCACTGTGCCAGATTGGAAGAGCTGCATCCTATACGCAAAACTCCAAGGTCTGATACTTTCGATTCACTTTTCATTGTTGATTCTCTGGTTGCAGATCTTGAAAGCTGGGTGGTGTATGGCCGATTTGATCACTTCTCTATTGATGATCAAATCATCAAGGATCAAGTAACAATTGTTCACAAGGAGCTAACATTATCAAGAGCTCTCCTCCAATCCTTTGATAAAAGTAAGGATGATGATGATCAGCTGAAAGAATCTTCTCTCCAAATTAGAGATGTAGCTTATGAAGCTGAATATCTCATCAATTTATATGTGGTGGGAAATGTTCCTTCTTGGTACATGAGTCTCAGGCTTCCTTCCGTCATCCATAAGCTCAAGCTTATTCGAATGAGACTTGAAGGAACCAAAAAGATCTATGATGCTGAAAACTTGAGTGTCACAAAGTATTCTAGGGATCAATTATCATCCCTAAGGGATCAACCGACTGCTAGAGTTGATGATTTAGTAGTCGGTGTTGAGGATGACAGAATTAAAATTTTGGAGGATCTTATCAGAGGATCAAGAGAGCTCAGCTACATTTCGATTGTTGGTATGCCCGGGCTTGGTAAGACAATGATGGCAAATAAACTCTATAATGATCGATCAGTTTCTGATCACTTTGATCGACGTGCATTGTGCGTAGTTTCTCAAACATATCAAACGAGAAATGTATTGATCGACATTTTGATAAGTATGACAGGAAGTAAGGAAGAGTCGGAGATCCTAAGAATGCAAGATGAGGATTTGGGTTTAAAGATCTACCAGAGTCTAAAAGGGCAAAGGTATCTTATCATCTTTGATGATGTTTGGGATTCAAAAATGTGGGATGATTTGAGGAGATATTTCCCAAATGAGGTAAATGGAAGTAGAATCATGCTAACAAGTCGTATAAAGGACACAGCTCCGCAAAATAGCCATTTTCACACCGTATCTCTTCTTTCTGAAGTTTGTAGTTGGGATCTCTTGGTATACAAGGTATTTGACAACCAACCTTGCCCACCAGAATTACTTGATGTTGGAAAGTCTATAGCAGCAAAATGTAATGGCCTACCACTTGTAGTAGTCGTTGTTGCGGGAATATTAAGAGTTATGGAGGAGAAAGAAAGTTCTTGGGAAGAAGTTGAAAGAAAATTAGACTCATATCTAGTGGACGATGAAAGCAAATGCATGAAGGCATTGGAGCTTAGTTACAAACATTTGCCAAATCATTTAAAGCTGTGTTTTCTTTATATGGGAATGTTTCCTGAAGACACAGTAATCCCAGCACAAAAGTTAACATGGTTATGGATCGCCGAAGGATTCATAACAGTAGAAGGAGAGAAGAGCCCCGAGGACGTAGCAGGACAATATCTTGTTGATCTAATTAACAGGAGCTTGTTACAAATTGCAAGTGTAAGATCTGATGGTGGGATCAGAGGATGTAGAATGCATGATCTATTGCGAGATATGTGCCTGAGAAGAGCTGATGAACAAAACTTCTTGAAATCTATCAAAGAGTCAGTTCACTCATTTATGTTTTTTTATTTAGTTTGCTCCTTACATGATAATACCGATTATAGAGTAAAATGTTAAAACAAAATTAAACATGCTTAAATAATGAGAATAAAAAGATTTATTGGACGACTTGGAAAGATAGTTTTATGGCATACGTTTCATCTAACGTCCATATAATCTTAATTTCAGTTTCTTTGTTATTGTACGCATAATTATGTTCAAGTGACCTCGGTGAGTTTTCTTTACATGACTTAGACTAGAAAATGGTTATTAGTAATTAATTATAATGCTTAGCTTCCACTTAGATACACAACTAAGCTATAACTAATGAAACTAATAGTGAAGGAGGGTGAGATACATGATCATGTCAAACAATTACACCGTGCAGTGGTTACGATTCTTTCGCTTAGCTTCTATGTTACCTAATGAACCATGGGATAAAAGTACTTGAGATGTCACACTAGCTTCAGATGAGAAAGCCACAATAGAAAATTGATATTGTAATATGAAGAAAAAAGGTAGAAAATTGTTCTTTTCTTATTTGATTAGATACAATTATTAGTGAGTTTTTGCTGTAAATGAATCAATGCTACATGAGTTTCTAAAACTTAGACTTTTCTTTAAAGTTGTTCTGCAATAGTTGATGCATGTCCCGCTACCTTTTTAGTACATAAGCAAGAATTTCATAACTCGTTGAAACTATACGTCTGCTGTCTTGATGGTTATGCTCAACTCTTTTCCTGTAGTCACTCTTCTATATACGAGAAACACTATCGTCTCAGCCATTACTCAACATCAACAAGCAGCTGGAAACATTTTGGCCTGCACTGTCGCTCTATTATCTGCCATATGCCAGATCCATCGTGTTGTTTTCCGCAAATGGGACTCCTTAGGGTGATTGATCTATTGCCAATCAAATATTCCTTCCATGAAATCAGCAACATCGACCGGCTGGTTTATTTAAGATTCTTGGTCATTAACGAAATGCCAGGCCCAGAAATTGCCAAGCTTGTTAACCTTGAAGTCCTTTGTGCCGGAAAAGCTGGCTCTGGAATACCAGGCGTCCTTTCGAAGATGGGGAAGTTGAGGCATCTTCACATAAAAAAGGAAGCGAGAATTCAGGAAGATTGGGATACTTGCCAGGCAACTAATCTAAAATCTCTGTCAAATATCATGGTTTCAAGCCAAAGGGGTGAGGAAATAGTGAGTCGTTTAACCCATCTTCGCAAACTCAAATGTACCTTTCTTCCAAACATATGTCCTGATTTTCGGTCCTCCATTCAGCTTGAGTCACTAAATATAAAAGTTGTCTATGGACATTTTCAAGGTGAGCTGGAAAATATTCATTTTCCCTCGACTATCAAGAAGTTAACTTTAGGTCATACTGGTTTGCCTTGGGAAGAGATGTCAATAGTGGGGAAATTGCCAAACCTTCATGTTCTCAAGTTAGTCGATGACGCCTTTGTGGGACATGAATGGGAAACTAGAGATGGTGAATTTGGGGAGTTGAAGTGCTTGAAACTTCATAGCTTAAATCTAAACAAATGGATCACAATGAGCCAACATTTCCCCAAACTTGAGCGCTTGATGGTAAGTGCGTGCTTGAATCTACTGGAGGTACCAAGTGAATTAGGAGACATTCCAACATTGCACATGATTGAGGCACTTGATTGCCGGGATGAGGTCAATAAATCTGTTGTTCGTATTGGAGAAGAACAACTTGAATATGGTAACGAAGAACTTAAGGTCTTCGTTCGAACAACAAGCTGGTGGTAGTGGATTGCGGAAAGTAAATTAGCTTGCACTCTTCAAAATTAGGAACCGCAACATGCGAGTAACAGAACAGGATGATAAGGTTTAGACATCTTCATTTCATTATTCGACTTGATATATTCAGTACTTTTCTTTATTTGAAGTAGTACTGGTGCTTGTTACTATTGTTGTTTCCAGTTTTTTGCTCATTTGAAGGATGGAAATTTAGCTTGTTTTCCTGCATTTTGCATCTTAATTCTTAACCAACTCCAATCGCTGAGCACAGTCGGACATGATTAAAAAAAAAAAAAAACTTAGAGATGAGTGATACCATTCTTAAATATGTGCATGATGTAGTATTGTAGTTCACTCATAAGTTTTTCTTTTTTTTTTTTGATAGGTACGTTCACTCATAAGTTGATCACATGAATTAATGTACAATCTAGCATTCTAGCGCAATCTTGTAATTCACAACCCACTGATTTGAAATCTATACTATATATAAAGGAAGTCATGTTTACACTAATCTTTTGATTCTGTAATTTATCACTCAATACACTATAATAGTTTTTATTACTTGAGATGTAATTGTAGTTATTTTAGCATTGTCATTTCTTGAACATTCTCATTACACGAAAAAATTATTACTTAATCCTCTCTTAAAAATGAAGTTATGATATATAGATTTTTTCATCTATATTTAAGGTATAATCTTTATCATATAAATTAATTATATTATACTTAAAATAAATTGTTAATCATGCAAGTATGTGTGTCAAAGTTTTTAGTATATATCAATAAAGGAAGAAACAAATGAAAAATGGTCATTTTAGTATATATCATTAAAGGAAGAGACAAATGAAAAATGGTCCATGACCAAAATCAACATTAGTCCCAAATGCATCTTTCGATTTTAGTCCACTGACGATGAATCATTTTTTCGGCATATATAGGCTCTTGTATATTGCACATTGACCCACAGTTTTATGAGTTTTAAAAAAAAAATCAAATATTAAAAAAAATTGCACTTGCACACAAGAAACAAATTTAAACATAATGTTAGATACATTCTTGAGATTTTTTTATACTTTAAAGTTATATTTAAATTGCATTGCATTTAATCTGAAATTTGTGAGAACTTTTTTCACTTTGCTTCTCCCTCTTTTTCTTTTGCTTTTCTAAAATTAACCACCTAAACCTTCCAAATTAAACTAGAATCTTGTTCTTTATATGACAATAATTCTGTTAGAGAATTTCCAACTAGCATATCTTAAGATATAGGTTGAGGGGTTATTACATATAATTAATTATCCAGCTAGCTAATCGCGACAGAAACGATTTAAAGATTCAGTATTAAAGTTATTGATTGTCCTATGGGAACATAATTGTGGGGGCTTTTTGGCTTACTGACTAGTGAGTTTCAAGCAACCGTTGTATGATAAAATGACACGAGTCACAATCAATAGCCATGGGAATGGGAATGCAATTGGGGTTACAAGGTGATCATTTTTTATAATTAAGTTATAGAAAATTAAGTTATAGAAAATTAAGTTATCTTAGTCGCTGACTGCACCACGACATCAATACACCACAACATCAATACAACGGTCCTATAAAATAGGTTTACACTAGTTATCACATTTTTTTCCACAATGCATGTTTGCCTAACTCATTCCTTATACAGTTCTATAGGTTTACACTAGTAACCACACAATAGAAAGAAAATTAAAAATAAAATCAACTACAAGAGAAACTAATTCTCTAATAACAAATGAAATGCACTAAATGTCTTCTCCCTTCATTTCTACTAATAGTCAAAGATTTGATTTGCAGATTCACATCCCAAAGGCTTCATGAATCACCTCTTTTTAGTATAGTACTTCCTTAAACATTGAAAGTATCTACTCCAGGTATCAGCTGCATATCCTAAAACCCTGTGAAAGTGAGAAAGTATTGAGCTTTCAATTTGAACAATACACTTTCCACTAATCTTTCTTACATAGGAAATACAGACCAACAACGTTCTTTCTTCCTCGTACCGTCAAAGAGTAAGAACACATGGTGGCGCATCCTGTCTCGCACCTGCTACCGAACGGTAGACATAAACTTTGTCAGCTAAACTCTCATCACTCCCCTCTTCTTTGACCACTTCGACGTTCAATCTCGGCATCTCTCTTGCAAGCGTTCGACATCCATTCATCGTTACATTACAAGCCGACATCCACAGCGACCTCATTGTTTCGTATTTCTCCCGCCCAAACAACAGAGCCGTATCGCCAAACGGACAATCTCTTATCTCGAGTTTTCTAAGCTTTGGGCACCCATCGAGGACGCACTGCATTCCCCAATCACTATTTCCAGCAAACGCGACAGAAAGAGTTTCGAGATTCTTGGCGTACTTCCCGATGTACTCAAATGCTCGATCAGTTAGACGTCCCGAAACTGAAAGTCTCCGTATTTTACTGCAGGTTTTGACCACTGCACCAAAGGCCTCGTCCATAGGTTCATTTGTCATGTAATCTGGCTGGCCAGGCTTCATTATGCAAAGACGAAAGTGGGTGAAATTGGGACAGTTCTGCACTATTGACATAACGGCAGCATTAGTCATCCTCCGGCAAAAGTAGAGGACGTAGCGAAGTTTGGGGCATCCACGAGAGACGGCCAAGAAGCCTGATTCTGTCACGCCCTGGCTCTGGTCTAGGTCAAATGGATCGGCAGGGAAGACCCTGAGTTCTTCTAGCAATGGACAGCTTGATCCCAAGGCTTCAAGACCCTTGTCTCCCACCATATCAACGACCTATATCAGAAGAGTTAGTCGAGTTCCCAGAATGTGCAGGATAAATGATGTTGCAAAGATTGCCAAAAAAAAAATGCTCTCTTTTTATTTGCAGCGAGATTATGCCATGTATTTTCGAGTATTCCTGCAGATTTAAACTTCTGAAAAGAAACAGAAACCTAGTATTTACAGAAGGCGGTACCATGCAACAATCACGAACTGAATTGGTTCTCTTTCGCGTCATTATTTGGCTTAGTGATTGATTCTTTCACATGCTATACAATCTTAAGAATCAAATTCTTACCCAAAGGCGTCGCAAATTAGGGCAGTGCCGAACAAGTTCCGAAAATTCACCACTTTGAAGGACCACGTCGTTCAAGTTCAAGAAAGTGAGACCGGCACAATTTCCATAAAGAACAGGGAGGTGGAGAGAATTAGCTTCCCATAAACCTGAAAGGGTTCGGAGACTTCTACAATTGCTGAATGCACTTTCAAGATCTTCGTGTTGACGGGGTGTAAGTTCTTGCAGAAAGGAGCTGGTACCAAGCTCTATCAAATTAGGAGCATGCATAAGAAGCCCTTGCATTTGGTCCAAGGTAATAGTTTCATTGACCTTCAGCACCCTTAGTGATTTGCATCGACTGACAAGTCTCTGAAGGGCATCAAAGCTGACCTCACAGTTGAGACTGGAAAAGTTGAGTATTTCCAGTGAGGAAAAGTGTTCCGGGAAGCAACTAAGCCAAGTTCCATTCTCATCTTCCATAACACTGTCCTTTATGTCGAGTTCAATCAAGTTCCTACAAGCCAAATTTACACGTTAAATGACTTCTTTGGGCAAGTGGAACATAAGAACCCACAAAATCTAGTAGGAAAACACAAGTATTGAGCAAAAACAATAGAACATGTTGTAGACGTTAATTTTAACTATGTCTGTGGATTATAAGTTTTACTGGTTAACCAAACATGAGCAAGGAAGTGTCCCTGAGCCCTGAGGACTTGTTTCGTGAAATCCATTGACAAACAGGCCTTGATTTTCTATGAGAATTGAATATTTCAATATTTTGCATTTTGGTTTTGTTTGAGTAACTTCTAGTGTGAAAAGAATAACGTATGCATGCTAGGCAAGCTCAAGATCAAGATACCTCGTTCTTATACACAGATTAAACTAGGGAAAACAGCACTACTTGCACCCCACTGCCCAAGCTCAAGATACCTCATTCTTATACCAGTATCTAAATCATAATCACATCATAAGCTACACCCATGTCAAGGTTATGTGCCCTCATTTGCTCCAGATGTCACATACTTCATCAAAAACTACACGTGACTTCATGATCAACATTAACTGACCTTTCTAGAAAGCCTAAAACCTCAGAGCTACTGCAACATGCAAGAGTGAAGACAGCCTATACTCACCCAAAAATCCAGAGCAGAACACAGAGTAGGTTGTAGAAGCCAGTTTTCAGAACTGATTTCAAGTTTCAGAAAAGCCACAAGCAACGCACGGCGACAATAAAGAAATCGTGCCAAATTGAACTCAACAGAAGATGGAGAACAGTCTCTTACCTGCAACGAGTGGCGATAGCACGGAGTCCATTGTTACCAAAACCCTCGCAACTTGACAAAGACAAAGCTTTGAAGTTTGGAAACGAATTGGCCAAGAGCTCCAAGCTCTCATCAGTAACAATCATCCTCTTAAGTCTCAACTCCTCCAGAAACGGGTAAACATCGGCAAACAGCACCATCCAACAATGCACATTAGCACCCCAATCACGCGGCAACATGTTGAAATCCGAAAACCTCGGCTTCCCTTTCAACGTGACACTCTTAATTCGTGGGAACCTTCTAGCCACAATTTCCGGAGACACCGCATAGCAATTTCCAATAAAAAGCTTCGATCTTGTCCATCTCTCGGCATTATACCAATCTTTGCGCACAAGAGAGACCGAGCTCCTATCCTTTCGAGAATCAATGAATGAAAGAACTTGTTCCAATACTTCATCCGGGAAAGGCGACGAATCAACATCAATTGACCCAATCAAGTTGTTGGTTGAGGTCGACAACGACTCTTCTGAGGGATCACGATCCATTTCAACTACAAGATGCTCGTTCAAACCCCCGAAAAATTGCAGCCCACGCACAAACTTGCAATCTTTTGCATAAACAAATTAAAACAATAAGGGGTTCATACCTTCAAAACAAGTTTCATTTTAATACAGAGGTATATTCATAATGCAATAATAAAAAGCTGATCTTGGATCCAAAAAAAAAAGCTACTAGCTGAAAAATTGAAACTTTTATACAATAATCATAAAAGGTAACTTTTTTAATGGAACCCTCAAATCAACTGAAGCTGAAAAAGGTAACAACAAAATTTAGGACCAGATTTCCCTAAAGTAGCTCAACCCCAGAACTGAAAATGAAGATCCCACCAATAAAAATGAAATCTTTCAAATAAAATACTTATACACCCACATGATTATTTAACCATAAAAGAATCCAAATGAGAATTTAATGAAACAAATTAGAAAATAAAAACAACACTGTAAAGGTGAGTGTGGGTTACCGTTTTACCTCAATGTGCTAGAGTGTTTGGAGCAACCCAAGAGGCAAACAAGAGCTCAAAGATCCCACTTGCATATTATATATTTATGGCAGAATTCTAAAAAATGTCCGCTATCTTTCACTTACTTTACTTTTTGCCCGACTAGCAAATGTAGCACGCGGTTCCCGCGAGCATAATTCTTTTTTCAATATCATTCTATGTGGGTTAAAGAAGAAGATTTATCTAGATAACATGTCCCATTAATTCTGAGTAGAACAATGGAAGAAACGCAGATTATGGGAAAAGTAAGTCATTAATTATAATTAGTAATGTAATTAATTAGTCTAACTTAATTTGTAAGGCTATTTTCGAGATTTAATAAGAAATCTTCACAATATAGCTAAAACACAAAGGTTAAAATTGGAAATCAAAAGATTGGTGTCACAATGGGTTTCTTTATATAATAGTATATAGATATCTTCTTAAGTCTCAGTTTATGCGTGTTATCTTTGCCAAAAATGCCCGAAACGTTGTTTGCCTGACAAGTCACTAAATCGCGTCACATGTGGCAAAGTCGCACTTCCACGTGGAATAAGTTTTGCCCACCTGTATTTTTTTTTAAACCCGATTTACTAAAATACCTTAAAAAAATTTAAAAATACATTTTAAAAATAATGTATTATGCATACATACACTTAAATTAAATATACGCTATATGTATATATCACTTATCACTCTCTCACCTAATTACAACCCGCAAAAAAAAAAACATTTATGATTTTTCCTCTATTTTGAAGAACCCTAATTTAATTTGGGCAAATTCAATTCAGCTTCTTTCTCCCCCTCTTGTTAATTCAACAATGTTCGAGACAAGTTATCTCTCTGGTATGAACTGCTTTTGTGGTAGAACGGTTGTGATGAGGACATCTTTGACCGACGCGAATACTGGTCGTCGATTTACTGGATGTTATAAAGGTACGAAATACGGTTGCGGGTTGTGGTTTTGGGTCGATGATCCTCATTGTGAATGCGCGAGAGTTGTGATACCTCAGTTGAGGAGGCGGATTGAAGCGTTGGAATCCACATTGAGGGAATTAAGAAATTCAAGAAATGAAACAGAGATGCAGAAGATGATGAAAGAGAATGAGAATCTAATGTCCACTCTAGCGAAGAAGAACGATGAGCTAGAAAAAAAAACTGTTACTTTGGAAAGCAAGAACAGGAATTTATTGTTGCTCGTTATTTTTCTGATTTTGATGGTGATTTATCGAATTACCGTAGCGTGTGATTACAGAAGTTTTTAGTTTTTAAGGTTTAGTGTGTGTTAGAGTTGTTTGAGTCAGTTTTTAAGGTTTAGTGTTGTTTGAGTTGTTTAATATTTGTTTTAGTGGATTAAGGTTTTAAAACATGAGTTTGAGTAGTTTAAGGTTGTTTATTGTTGTATGTATGTTTTGTTGAATGTAACATTTGGTAATGTTGTATGGATTATAAGTGGTTGTTTAAGGTTATATTTCCATGTAATCAAGTTGTTTGTATGGTTATATTCATTGAGGTTGTATTTATTGTTGAGATTGTTGTTTCTGGATGGTAGTTAAGACCAGAAACCTTTATCAATTTATGTTACTCATCATCTAAGATTATTACAAAAAGGCAGAATAGCTAGTAATAAAGGGAGATTGGTAGCTCTGATCATATAAGGTTAAATTTAAACAAGAGTTATCTTATAAACCAATATTACTGTCAAAATGGTAGGAATAAAACTAGATCTCTAAGTAGATTTGGTTGTTGATTCTATAAGTATTAACCAAATAATTATAGAAGTTGGTCGGGTTTTAGTGACTATGAAGTTACCAATAGGGTTATTGAGTTTAAATATATTTTTTTAAATATTTTATTCGAAGATGATTAAACAAGTTTTAGTGGTGACCGTTGGATTGCTTGTGGAGAGTTGTAACTCATTAATTGTCCCGTCTCTTCAACTCTTACATTAATAACCTCCATCTACTTTAAAACATCACACTATCTCTCGTAATTTCTCAAGCAAAAACCCGTCAAAGAAAAAGAACACTTTCTCTCTGTATCAATGGCAACACCAAACAATGCAACTTTGAAATCTCTATACGACCCTAGGCATAATAATATTGTATTGGTTTTCTACGAGTTTTGTGCGTTCATGCATGACGAGGAAACCTGGATGCTAAAGGTTCTTCGTAGGCTTGTTAAACGCAACATCTGGATCAGTGAGAGGATGATGGATGACATATATGGCGAGGTTGCAGAGAAGTTGGAGAAGAAAAGGGTGAGTCCAGTCACTCCTTTAATAATACCTTTAATAATAAAGGAGAGACTGATGATAATGGAGACCATGTTTATGCTTTTCAACCGCCTCTATAGATGCCCTAGTGTTACGTTTGACAAGCCTACTGGGATCGTGATCACGTATTCGATGGAGTCTCCTACTTTTGTCAAGAACGTAAGTATCTCCCTAGTGATATTTATAGGGTTTTGAATAATCTTAGTTATGTTTATAATTCCTCGTTATATACCATGCAACCTACTAGGATGGACATAATATTCATAAATTATGGGTTTTTGAACTATACATACAAGGATGTCTTACTTGTTCCAGGTCAAAGCTCTCCCAGTTCTGAAGATCAGGGCCCTGTCATATAATTTAGAGGTGGCAATATGGTTCAACTAGTTGAATCTGGTTGAGATCCAAAAGATTGAGTTGACATAGAATTGAGTTTATATTGGATCCACAAATATGGATCATATATCAACTTCAACTCAATCTCAATCAACATCAAATTTTTCTCAATCTAAGAAGAACTTCTTAGGTTGAAATTCTCAACCCAATTTCAACTCAAGCTAAACTTTTAAAATTGTTCAAATAGTCAAATACCCCTAAAATTTTATAAAATACATTATAATCTATACCCCCAAAATTCACAAAAAAAAAAATCCATAATCTTTAAAAAAAAAAGTCCCATTAAAAATAGAAAAACGACGTTTTCTCACTCCAAACGTTGGAATTTGGCAAAAATCACGTCGTTGTAACGTTTTGGCCAAATGGTCGTTTCTGCATGAAAAAGTGGTATCACTTGTCGAAAACGTGCTCTGTTGACCAAAAAAATCCCGATAAAAATGGAAAAACGATATTTTCACCCTCCAAACGTTGGAATTTGGCAAAAATCACGTCGTCGTAAGACTTTGGTCTTACATTTTTCTTAAATGGTCATTTTGCTTGAAAAAGTGGTATCATTTGTCGAAAACAGACTCTGTTGACAAAAACAATTCCGGTAAAAATAGAAAAATGACGTTTTCACCCTCCAAACGTTGAAATTTGACCAAAATTACGTACAAAATATACAGTACAAAATATTTTTTGTGAATTTTACGTGTATCGTCTATCTTTTTTGGTAAATTTCGACAGTAGTTTGCGTTTTAGGTTTAGTGCATGTTTTTTCATGAATTTTGGGCGTAGTGTGTGTTTTTTGTATAGTGTATATTTTTTTACATAAATTGAGTTTTTAAAAAATAATAGAGATCTGGTTTGGGTTGATATTTAAGTTGACTTTCGATCTGCTTCTGGTTGAAATAGATCTCAACTCAAGTGGATCTCAACTCAACCTGGTTGAGTTGGGAGACATCTCAACCTTATATGGATCCAGGTCTATAAATATATTGCCACCCCTATCATATATGGACGTCATTAATGATGGTGGTTTTTGAGAGATTTTGTGTGGTGGTTTATGAACAATTTTATTTAAGTTTTTGGGGTATTTTGAACATTTGTCTATGTTTTGTGGTCTGTTGAACCACTTATTTTGTTTGGTTATGTTGATGTTGCTGTTGTTTTGTTTTGTAGTCTGTTGAACCACTGAATATGCTTGGTTTTCTTGATGTGAATATTTGTCCTGTTTTGGTGGTATGTTGACAGATGTTTTTTTATCCCCTCTTGACTTCTAAATGCATGCTTTTGGACATATAATGTTGAGGTTGAATATGATGTTGAGAGATAATGCTATCTATTGACATGTATGCAAGTTATATTTTAGGATCACTTCTTTTTTGAGTGATCCATTTAGGAGACTTTAATTAGTAGATGCCAACACTACTGGTCAACACAATAGTGTGTATCAATAGGCATAAACTAATTCAAAAAGAACATAGTATTTAATGCCAACAACCCCATAATTTAAAAACTACATCTTTCCCTTTTTCTTGTCCTGGCTGCCTTTAGGTTTACCCTTCTGAGTCTCTTTTTCCTTTTGACGCAACTACATCTTTTCTTTACCCTTCTCCTCTTTTTCATTCAATTTCCTTACCACACTTGTCAGGTTTGCCATCTTTAAAAACTTCTTTCCACTGCTCATGAATGTTGGTGCATAAACTTATACTTGAATGTTGATAGGTGGAGTATTGTTGCTTTCTTGAGTGCCCACTATGTATTGGGGTACACTATAGTTAACTTGTTGGCTCATGGTAGGTGAGTTATTGCAGTCTCTCAATTGAACAAGCATAGGGGGAGCGTTTTGTCTTATGTTTTTGGGCAACACATTATGTAACCAGCTATTAGGTGCCAGAGTGAGATCATCTTCACTGTCATCATATTCAACCACCTTCACCTATAGTTATTACACTTATTCAAACCTTTAAAAATCATGTTTGTACTAGAAGTGCATTACAAAATCATTAGAACTTACTTCTTTGGGATTCTTTTTCTTTCTTTCCTTGTGGAGGAGGTTTTTTTAGTGCTATTAGAACTCTCAACATCAATGTTTAGGCTTGGTGTTCTATGACTCTGATCACCAAATCTCCAAATTTTGTCCTTTGTTTACCTTATTGTTTATCAGTGGTGATTGATGATAGGGAATAGCTGGAATCTGGGATGACATTAAATATTAGAAAGGAGATCAAATTTTGAATGATAATAAATGCTAAAAACATGGCATACTTACTTCTTGAGACTTCTGAGTCTTTTGTGGCCTAGGAGGTGGTTGTTGAGTTCCAGTTACCATTTTCTTTAACTGTTCAAATGGTGTATATTTGATTCCAGATGCACTTTCCAAATTCTGTATTTGAGGGTCAGAGACTTTTGACAGATGTATTTCTGCCAACTTTCTTTTATTGGGTCTTGGCATTCTGTATCCACCTTAGGTTGGAACATTAGTAAGAGTATGGTGCAGATTAAGCACATTGATTCCAGATTTATCCAAATTAGAACCTTCATGTTGTAAACCTTGTCTATTAGATTGCTCCTTAAGTACATCATTGTTCACTTCTGTATTGTGCCTAAAGTTTGTACCAGAAGATTGCTCATGAAGTACAGTATTGTTCACTTCTGTATTGTGCCTGAAGTTGTATCAGGAGATTGCTCCTGAAGTACATCATTGTTCACTTCTGTATTGTTCCTGATGTTTATACCAGGAGAGTGCTCCTGAAGTACACTATGATCTTGCTCTTCTAAAACTTCAGATGCACTAGCTACACTTTGTACAGATTCACCAACACATTACTGAGAGTTCATAGATGCTTGGGCACTATCAACATTTTGCACATTTATCTGTTCAGTAGTAGTTGTGTGTACAGATGAACCATTATTTCCAGTTGCATCCTACAAAAGGTTTTGACATACACATTCAAATATATGTTAACACATACATGATTAATTCACTTAGGTTAAATACTTACAGTAGTTGGGATGTCATCTGGTTGATCAACATTCATACTCCTTCTTCCACTTATTTTTTTATTGTGCCCTGTTTTACCACACTTCCGCACTTAATTATTTTTTGCTTTTTGCCTTGGCATTCTTGTCAAACTCTTATTTCTTGTCTTCACTGGAGGAGGTTCATTTGCTCATTTCTTTCTTGTTTTCTTGGGTCTGCCAGGTTGCCTCCCAAAGTTGGAGGCAGTGGTGGTATGATAACACAACTACCCCACATCTCCATTCCTGGCACACCATACATTACAGGCACATAAGCCTTCAAATATATTTCATGGTCATACCAATGAGCTAGCCATGATGTCACTTGCTATGCTTTATGTAGGACTACACATGCAACATGCCTACATGGAATACCAGTAAGATCCCAGGCCCTACATGAGCATGTCCTCTTCTCCAGATTCACCAAGTAAGGCCCTTCAATCCCACTCAATAGAGTGACTTGATAATGAAGATTATATGACTTAGCAGGGATACAATCAGACACCTCCAGCTTTTGAATTTCTTCTTGAATTTTGGGAGTTATAAGTGCAATTTGCTCAACTGGTTTCTGGGAGATCCATTTACCAATTGCTCTGTCTATGTTTCTTGTCAATCTATTCATTAGGTACATTCTTATCCACTCAAAACAAGTAATAATGGGATTATCTCTTGCTGGCAGTAGAATGCCATTAAAGTCTCACAAGTGTTGTTCATGATAAGGTTAGTGCTAGATTTTGTGTCAAAATATCCTTAGCCTATTGGGATGGTGGCTTGTCTTCAAACCATTTGAATGCTTTGACACTTTTATTTTTTATTTTCTCCCTTGATGCCAAAAATTCAGGCTTGGTAGTCTGGTGGGCAACCTCCCACGCTCTATCACTCCACTCCAACCCACTGAATCCAGCTCTCCTCAGGTCATTTATTATGTGCCTAACACAATACATATGTGTTGCTGCTGGAAATACAGCACTACATGCCTGGATGAGTCTTTTTTGATTATCACTCATGAATGTCATGTGACTGTTGGAAAATAGCTCAAAGTCTTCTTTTAGTATCCCAAGGAACCACATCCAATTGACATAATTTTCCACAGAGATAATAGCATAAGCAATTAGATAGAAACTATTGTCTGCATCCAAACCAATAGCAGTTAATAGTATTCCCCATTAGGACCAGTGAGATGTGCTCCATCCAAACCAATATAAGGCCCACCCCCATTCTTGAAACCATCCTTCAAAGCTTTCAAGCACACATACATGCAACTAAACTTGTTTTATCCTGTTTCATCCAATCCCATCACCATTTTTGAACCAGGGTTAAAATTCTTTAACTGGTCAGCATAATCCCACAATCTACTGAACTGATAAGCAGGTTTGCCCTCTAGCTTTTCCAAAGCCAACCTTTTGGCTTTATAGGCCTGGTTAAGAGACATGCCAACCCTCAACTCACCAATGCAGTCAAGCATAAAACTTTATGTCCTTCTACTAGGATCAGTCTTGAATACATGCAGATATCTTGCCATCAACCAAGAGGACTTCATATTTTTTACATGATGAGATTCACCACAGTTGTGAAGAGGTTGATAATCTCTAATCTGAAATGTGTCCTCATTCAAGAGTTTCAATGCACTTAGTTTCCATTTACAACCCACATGTTCGTTAACACACCTTGTATGAATCCTTTTATGATCACTTTTCTTGATTTTAAGGCTCTGTCTTGTTGCAATTGAATGAGATTGAATTGCAAAGTTTAACATTTTTTTGTCTCTGAATAGCATTCCCAACTCAACACATGGATTAAAGATTTCATCCTCATTAAAAATGATGGGTCTTTTTGCATCTTAATCATGCTCAAAGGTAAGTGCCCATTTAAACTCCTTGGTAGATGTGACCACATCAATCTCATCTGTCTCAGTATCCCAATGCTCCTCACCAACTTCATTATCATTGCAAGTAAAACCCTCAAACTTTGGTTGTACAAAGTATGTTGATCCCATCCTCCTAGTATGTTCAACTCCAGATTGTACAGACCTATGTGTTTCCCCAATGGCATCAGCTCCTCTAGTGGGATTTCTATCAACTCCAGGTTGCTCCTCAACTATAACATTCTTGTTCATATCTACACCAGAACCCTCTCTTAAACCTTTCCAATGCCTCCCCCTAAACCTTCTCCCAATTCTTCATCAAAATCAGTATCAAGCATTTCATAGCCCTCTAACACTCCTCTGCTCAAATTACCCACATAAGTCCAACACTCATTCACTTCACCTGGCACACTCTGATCATCATTCTGATTATCAATGTAAATTGCCAAATTAGATGAGAATAGAGCAGCCTCACCTGCCTTCTTCAGAGTATCATCATCTGATATAAGCACAAATTTACCCTTATTCCTCAAATCTTTTATGACCAACTAGTGCTTGTATGGCATAAATATTATCTAACATATCTATAGAAAGGTGATCTACTTCCACATGGTCATACTTACACCAATAACCTCCTTTGTAATCAGATAATGGAACCTGCTTGAACACTCCACCTTGAAATAAGGTAAGTGTAATACACCTTCTATCTCGAGCTGTTAAAAAAGAAAAAATACCTATTAGTTCCTTCTATACTATACGATAATTCAACATTTTAGTAGAAATAATAAAATTAGCATGAACCCTAAAAATTCATTTTTTCGGCTTAAACTAACATTAAACTATAAATAAACAAAAGACACCACGACAGAATCACATTATTAGTCATGCAATCTCTAATCAGAAACAACATTAAAAACCCTAAACAAAATCGAATACTTACGATAAAGAGGCGGGAAACTAAGAGTCTTCTGTAATGACTAAGAATCGGCATTTTTTGTGGATTAAAGTGGTTAATTCATAAGTGGAATTGCGGTATTTGAAGAATCGATGCTATTTAAGATTCTTGGGGATTTGGGGATTTTGGTGGCGAGATTTTTTGTTAAGTGAGAGAGTGATAAATGATATATATATATATATATAGTGTATATTTAATTTAAGTGTATGTTTGTATAATACGTTATTTTTAAAATGTATTTTTAATTTTTTTAAGGTTTTTTAGAAAATCGGGTTTAAAATAAAAAATAATACAGGTGGACAAAATTTATTCCACATGGAAGTGCGACTTTGTCACATGTAACGCGACTTAGTGATTTGTTGGGCAAACAGTGTTCATGCATTTTTTGCAAAGATAACGGATGGTCATAAACTCAGGCTTAAAAAGATATCGGGCAAAAAGTAAAGTGAACAAAAGATAGCGAGCATTTTTGACAATTTTGCCTATATTTATTACAACAAAAAAGAATAGTATAGAGCTAATTGCAGAAACTAGACCTATATTATTTTTAATTGGCAAAATAGCCATTTATTTAATTTATTAGCAAATATCGCCTATGAAATATAAAATTAGCAAGAAGATTCCTTGATAATATTTTTTATGTTGATCGTACCGATATTTAAGTATTTTTATGAGTTATGGTTATATACGAACGTATATTTATCATCATAAAGATTATAATTCATGTTATAATTTTTAAGATTTGTTGTAAATTTTTATAAAGGCATAATAAACTTATCGGAAGCGTTATGTTTTTACATATCAGGGAACTAATGGTTTTTTGCTATGCACATAAGACGGGGTTGTTATACCAAAATATGTGTTCAATCAAATCATGACACGTGGCCTCACAACGACAGAAAAAAACGACGAAAAATTACAAATTTCAGCTAAATTTTTCGAAATGGTCCCTAATTAAACTTATGGGCCAAATTGGACTTATCAACACAACTCAAGTTGAAAGCGCACTCGAGTTGAAAGCCCATTCGAGTTGAAAGCCTATTCGAGTTGAAAGGCATATTCGAGTTGAAAGCTCATTCGAGTTGAAGAATTCATTAGCGTTCAAGACCTAATTTGAGTTATCGACTTATCCAACTAGTTAGGCCTGCAAAGGCTGGGGCCCACCAGGCCAACTTTGATAATTAAGGAAATATTATACATATAAATACCCAGCTAATCATCATTAGTAAGGTACGTTTTTGAGACAGTCTTAATAGTTCGAGTTATCCATTCGAGTTATTCTATTCGAGTTATTCTCAGGATAATTCAACCTATTTTGGTTCGAGTTAAAACTTTTTTTTATTCAACTTATTTGTCGGAATTCAAAGCCTCGAGTTAAGGGCTCTTTTTTTCGTTAGTAGCAAGACAATAGGAAAGACTAGGCCCTACCGTGGAATCTAATCATAATAGAAAAACCTTATCTAGTGAATTCGACTTATTTATTCTAAAGTCCTTGACCCATTTTGCCATAATTTACTATATTTATATAATTTGAGGTTTATAACTTGTATGATATGCTCATCCCATCACGAGTCCCATACTGAGGCACTGAAGTGCATTCTTTGGGTCAGGCCCAATCATAGTTCACAATTCACATGTCGTGTTTTTAGTACATGTTTTTCGAACTCAAAGCTAGCTCATGACCAATAAGAAGTTTAAGTTAGTCTGACGTGAAGTAATTAGCATATAGACGAACTTACCCCACACCAGGGGGTTTTTGCAAAGTTTTTAATAACACAAAGTTTTTCTTAATTAAAATATTAGAAGGGGTTAATCACCAATTAGACATAACACGGGGCTATTTTTGTATTTTTCCCTTATAGTAGAATGTATAAATTACATTGTAAGACTATACGAATTTGTATGGAGCCCCACCTTAGTTGAAGTTGAG
This sequence comes from Linaria vulgaris, assembly GCA_948329865.1. Classification (NCBI taxonomy): domain Eukaryota; kingdom Viridiplantae; phylum Streptophyta; class Magnoliopsida; order Lamiales; family Plantaginaceae; genus Linaria; species Linaria vulgaris. Next base: position 114,170,721 of record OX415252.1, read on the forward strand.
AGACTATTTATTATAAGACCTAATCCCACCCTAGCCTAATGGGTGATGTGATGTGAGCACCCCTGTTGTGTAGCGCCACGTGGCAGATCTTCGTTGATGCACAGTTGGCTTGGCCCTCGGCGCATATGTTTGATTTAGAGTAAAGTGCTGACACTATTTGCTGGTTTTTGTCACCACACCCATATGATTATGACACAAATTATTGTATATGATCATAAAGTAATACAATTTATTTTTATATCACGTATATCAAGTGAAAAAAAGGATGTCATGAATTTTACTTCATATATTATAAAATATATATCACATTCTTTTTATAAGCAAGACATTCTTTTTATAAGCAAGACTTAAGAAAAGGAGTGTCACATTTCAAAATTTGTTAAGTAATTTACATATATTTTTTCACGCACAAGAATTAGACATGAAAATTATTTTGCACCAACACACTCCAAAACCACACGTGTTTGTGTACGTAGTGTCGGACACAACAATAAGTAGTAGAAATTTATTTTAAAAAATTATGTCGTTGTGTTCGTATTCTGTGCCATGCAGTGTTTGTGCATCATTGACAAGGAATGTGTCATACCTATGTCATTAACATGTCCATTTTGAAGTCCATGTTGATGTGTTTTCCTCTGGAACTTTCAATTTCTCCTTTGCAGATTTTCCCTTATTTGTCCATGAAAAAATAAATCAGACGAGCCTAAAAAACTGGAAATTTGAAGTTACTTTTTCTTTTTCTGGAAATGAGATTTGACCGGTGAATAAAAGTATGCAGGAGATAGAAATCGTTGAGATAAGATATACGTATTTTTTTGTGAATAGTACGAGTTATTCTAAAAGTAGTCAAATTGTTATTACCTTCGGAAATTCTAATGTTGTTTTGGGAAAAAATATTAACAGTGTATTTTTCTACTCAAGCTAAGTAGAAAGGCGAGGTGTATACATTTTTTTCAATTTATGCATTATGTTTGTCAACTTTATAAAAATGCAAAAGTAGAAATTATGACCCCGTTCGGATGGCCTCTCACCCGATTTTTTCAAACTTTCAAGATTTCAAAGTGAGTTGGATGTAATTTCGAATTTTGGTTTGGGAAAATCCTTGAAACAACTTTGTTACAATGAGTAGGCTACTAACATGCTATTCAATTCCACTTTAATAGGATCTATATCTTTAAATATATAAATCTGATTTGTTTTTTGTTTTTATTTTTTCTATTTTTACGACCCATCTAAATTATCAACAAACAAATTTTCTTATCAGTCGTCTGAATGTATTTTTGGCTGGTCTTTTTCTTTTTTCTTGATTTCTTTCTTTAATTTAAATTTATTTATATATTTTTTTGGCAAGAGTCATCAATAGAGTCAATTACCTGCACTTTCACAATTGTTCAAATTGATCACAACTTTGTCCGTTATTTTTTTTTTCTCCTTTGCACTTCTTGTTTTTTCTCTTTTTCCTATTGATGAATTATTAGTTATTTTATTGCCAAGTGTTCAGTTACGATTAAAATACTTATCGTATTTTATTGTGATAATATGAAGTATGAGTTATAAATAGTATGATATATATGTATATATATATATATGCAATTCTTATATTTAATCATCATCACCATCTTATTTATTTACTTATTTATTATTATTATTATTATTATTATTATTATTATTATGATCATTATTATTATTACTATTACTATTACTATTATGTAATAATATTACCGCACATTATTATTTTACTGATGGTAGTTACTTGATTGTCATTCAGAGTTATTCATATTATTATTACTACTGCTATTATGTATATTTATTATTTGGTGGCACTAGTTACTTGATTATACTTCAGATTTATTAATATTATTATAACTATTAATATTATAAGTATTAAAAAGTATGTGTCAACAATTTGACAAACTAGTGGTTGACCGGCTCTAAATTATACTTATAATTCAGTTTAGTTATATTATTATTACTACCATATATCATTATTTAGTGGTAGTAGATATTTGATTAATACAGATTTATTATTGTTACTATTATTATAATAATAATAATAAATAATAATAATAATCATCATCATCATCATTACTGTTATTATTATTATTGTAGGTGTCACAAGTTACATATGAGTAAACGCCTAAACACGATACTCTTTTTCTTTTTGATTTTTTTCTTACGTTTGGTGAAAAGAAAATAAAAAACAAATCTCATATTTTCATGACATTTACAACCACGTGATTTTGATTTTTAGTTATACCTTTTCAGCTCGGCTTGATCTATTTATATTTGAAAGTTAACTTAAATTAAATAAATGTATTTTTTCAGTCTTCCCACAACAAAAATTGTAAATCATATATGGCGACACATTGTACTAAAAAGATTCTTCACTACTAATCAATTATTTTGATGAAAACCCATCTAATAATAATAATAATAATAATAATAATAATAATAATAATAATAATATTTATATTAGCATTATTATCATAATAATAATTATTATTATTATAATATAAAAATTAACATGAAAGGTGAATGTAAATTAGAAAGAAAAGAAAAGCATCAAAAAGTAGTAGGAATGCAGCAGTTTTTGAACAAAAACAAATTAGCAAAGATCTAGCAGACCATGTGATTCAAATCAGCAGAAGTAGAGCTCAAATTCAGGAATATGTAAATGTGTTCTGCCAAAAATTGTAAACTAATATGTAAATAGTTAGAGGGAAAAGGTGTCTGGTAGGCCTGGATCTTTGGATCGACCCTTGTATTGACTTTGCATTTGGGAATGGAATGGTTTTTCTTGCTCCAAAAAAAAGCATCAAATGATTTTAAATACTCATAGCCATTCTAACTTCTAAGTAAACCTTATTTTATATATTTTATATTTTCATAATTCATTTTTGGTGCTATTAATATAATAAAATTAAAGTTGCATAAATAAGATTGACTCCCAAGTCAATGTGTAATACTTAACATACTAATTTTATATTCACAAACCTATTGATCTAACACAAGCCTACATATTTTCTCCATAAAACTCCAACACTCAAATTACATCCAAACCAAATTCAAATATTTTGCACGTTTTTCAAAAGAATCTTCAAAAACTCCAATCAAACATCAAATGGACGAAACGAGTAAAACTACATCCAAACGAGGCCATGAGTTCCTACAGTTGCAAACCGCTTTAGAATGACTACATCACATCTTTATTTCGTTTTACTTAGAGTGGAGCAATAAAAGTTCTGAATGACGAGACCATTGTGTTTGAAGATACTTTGTTCACTCTCAATATTGTTCTTTCCTCTTTAAGGTAGCTTCCTACAACAAAGTTCTTTACGAGGGGTTCTCGCTATGCTTATTATGTAGATTATTTTGCTTATAAACTAAAAAGGAGCAAATTATATCCACCTCCCCTAAGGTATTACCTCTCTCTATGCACCTCTCCTCTAGTTTAATTTTTTCTCATCCACCTCTCTTCATTAACTTTGACTGCTAGTCAACAACCAATTCTAGGTGTAGCCTTGTCTTTATTTATTAAATATTATTTGTTATACAAACAATGCACACAAAACTTTATTAAAACCAAATAATACTATGGTTTACATTAAAAACTATTTCTAAATAAAAAATTAATTATTTAACTAATAAATAACATTATAAAATAAAATTTTAATTTAATTAGTTATAAAATAAAGTCACTCTCTTTCAACACTAGGAGATATATCTCGTTCTTTTAATTTAGTAATTGATTTTTAAATAATATCTTGCTTATTTTCTAGCAAACAATCGCTTTTGACAGAAAAATAACAAACTATGCACACATTGTCGAGCACCAAATTAGAGTGATATGGTAGAATTAAATTTTAAGTATATATTAGCATATGGTTTAGTTTTGTTTTATTTTTTGATAAATAATGATTGATTTCTTTGAATGCACAAAAATAAATTTATATCATCCGTAATTGAATATAGTAAATATGTATGTGTATGTTAATTAAGAATGTACTGATGATACAACATCATCGAGTTATTCATAAATAAAAGGAACGTTATCGAGTTTGACAAATATTAAATTTTCCTTGAAATTTACGCACGAGAGCAAAAATATGATACGAATGGTAAATGACTCACTTTTTACTTAGTATTGGACTTCCTTGGTAAGAGAGTGGAAAACTACATGTATTAATAAAATTGGTAACCATATTTTTTTATTTCTGAAACCATGACGATGAGTGATCCGTGTCTAAATCTGAGATTTTGCGGTGAATCTACAAATCAATATTTTCTATTGTATTTTTGTTTTCACAAAATACATAAAAATAAACACACACAACGTAAAAATTATTATGAATTTTTAAGAGTGGAATAAGCGTACTAAGCGCTGATTTCCATAATTTGTATCTATAAAAATAATACTCTTCATAATATTCATAAAAAGATAAGTTACAATTTAATAAAAAAAATTAATATGTAAATAATAAATAAGCGTAATCACTTAAGAACTTTCTTTTGTTTAATAAAGTTTTGAATGTATTGTTTGCAAAATAAATAATATGTAATACATAAATTAACAAGATTACTCTTGAAATTAATTGTTGACTAGTGGTCAAAGTGAATGTGGGGATGTGGATGAAAAAATTTGAACTAGAGGGGAGGTGGATAGAGAGAGTCAATATCTCAGGGGAGGTGAATGAAATTTGCCCAACTAAAAAGTGTTATAGAAGTATTCGTCTTTTTTGTTATTTTCAGAAGTTGATTTCTATCGTACACATTTTTAGTACCTCTCTTAGTGTTATATTCAAATGAAACTACTAAAATTCGAAGAAGAAAAAAGGACGATTAGTGGTGAACGCGATAGTACTTTTAACTATTTTTGTTAGGCATTAGCCCCACACTAGGTTCGAGTGGTGCCCTATCTTCTCTAATACCTAATTTCATCTATGGAGCCTAGAGCTCTAACCATGGCAGTATGCATTAAGTTGGTCTAGCTAGTATCTCGTCTGGCCTAATATAGTAGTTGAGTTGAAGCGTACTATGGTTCTTTAGAGGTAAGGCGCAAATCAAAGCGATGCATAAGGTGCAAATCAAAGCGATGCATTAAAAATTTAAAACGGACTAGAAAGACATTGGATTTCAACTTTTGATTCAATCTATAATTGCAGTATACTTATGTAGTCCTAGACGATTATTAAGAACATAGTGGATACAATGTTGTCTGACATTATTACTAGAATAGTAATACACAATAGAAGTGTTTTTCACAAAAAAATAAAAAAAAATATATATATATATATATATACTACACTAAAAAGTGAATCATCCAAAGTTATAAATTCTAGATTAGGATTGGTGAATTTATTCGTGAATTATTTAAAGTATAATAAAATGCTATATATTACATCGCATTTGCATCTATTTAATAACCACGTCTTTCCAACGTTGTCTCGTTAAAATTAAACCGTGGTTATAAAGCTTAGAAGTTTTCTTTTACTCGCGTAGTAAACAAGTAGAAGTCGAGAAGCTTTTATTAAAAATTAAAATAATGGTGTTGGTATGAAATTCGCATTTAGTGTATCAATGGATGACTCGCATGTGTAACACGAATAATTTAACTTAGAACAAAACGAAATTGGTAATTGTTATGCACTTATTTTTATACTGCACAGCCCTACATTTGTGACCCGACCACAACGCACATGCTATAAACAAAACAACAAACACAATCACACATGACATATCTTTAATGACGAAATATTAAAACTGTCAGCTAACTTTTTTTCAAAACTAAAAATGCCCGTTTTTTTCGGGCCTTGAAAAAATGCCCCGTAAGTTTTATAAAATCTTGAGAAAATGCCCGTTTGCCTTAATCGGGCTAAAAATGTCGACGTGGCGACACGGTCATCAAAACGTGTCGCCACGTAGGAAACGCTTCTTTTAATATACAAACGTTTTTGGTTATTTGAAAACATATATATACAAACACTTAGCTAAATTTTGTAACCCTAATACTAATTAGCTAGCGAACAAATATAGTCATTATTAGAAAGAGATGGAAGAAAACAGAAGCTCAGAATCTTGCAATAACTTATTCGACGATTTCATCATGTTTTTTTTTCTCCAATATGGAATACTATTAGATACGAATTGATGTCTTTTCACAATTATGTGATATATAAAGTGGTGTCTTTTTCTTTTCTTTTGATAATATTATATATATAGCGATAACGAAAGTTTATTATGACTAATCATAAATCTTTTGTATTACAGTTTATGAAGAGCTTCCTTTTAATATTTATCGAAAATAATTGATCGATGTTCGTGCAATTTGACCAAAAGTTGAAGACATGTTGCGATAATTCAGTCGATTTAACATTAGCGGTCGCAATTAATTTCTCGAGAAAGTGGGCTACTACCAAATTTGTTTACATCATTGAAACTGACACTATTGAAATATGGCAATCAAATAATTCATATAAGTGATTAGGTATCCAGCACGTACGATAACATTTTCCACGTCCTAAATAAATAGAAAATAAAAGAGCAAATGAGAAAACACTTGGATTAAAAGGGGGAAAAAACACACTTTCCACCAGTACGATAGGTGATGAGATCAAAAAGCTACAACGTCGTCGAATTGAAAGCTTAAAAATTCGGAATACACCGAGGGATTTGACATCGCTACCAAAATAATCCAGCATAATATAATCAATATTTGGGTCCGGAGATCCCAAAGCGGGTTCGAGTTTAATTCTTGTGAGACTTTGGGTCAAATAAATAATGAAATGCTCATAAACTAGATAAAGTATTTTATGCAATCGTTTTTTTTATAAGCAAGTTTTATTAAACAAACAAAGAGTATGATGCATACTTCAATCACAAAATTACATCAAAAACAAACAAATTGTCAAAAAAGGCACGACACAGGTGAACAATATCAGTCGCGGAATTAAAGAGAAACAAAAATCCTTCCTACACGATTTAATCCAACACCAAGTGCGGACTTGAATGATTTCCACGAGCCTATCCACATCCGAGTTTTCACCTCTAAATAAAATGTTATTCCGAGCGTTCCAAATTGACCAACCATTGTATTGCTAACGTGATGCAACCACTATCAATACACATGTGTGGATGGAGTTATGGTGTTAGTAATTTTTTATATTCTAGGAAAAGTAAAACATGTATTTAATTTAGACCGTTGGTTGCACTACATAAGCTATGCAACGGATGCGTACAATATATCTTCCATAAACTATTGACTAGTGGCAGACCTAAACTAAGAGCAAATTAAGGGGTGTTTGCAAGAGCTTATATAAGTCGCTTGTGGGATTTAAGTCACTGAAAAATATTTATTTAGTGTTTAGATTGGCTACTTTTATTTCTCTTTCTCTTAAGAAAAGTAAAAAAAAAAAAAAACATAAGCCCAAAAGCGGGTCATGAGGTGCTTCCATAAGCAACTTCTACTTATCTTTCCCTTAAATTTCTCTAACATCCTATTTTAGCCTCAATTAAATGAAAATAAATTTAATGATTCCCCTCTTTCCTCATTTACATGATCTTTTCTATATTTATAGATTGTGGAAATTTTTAGAGGATTAAAATAATAATAAAAATAAATAAAAAATGAATAATGAAAAAGAATAGAAAATAAATTCTTAAAAAAAATTAACAACCACATGTATGAAATTACTATATTAACACCTTTTAGAAAGAAAAAAATATAAAAGATAAATGCTTATACAAAATAAATTGTGTGTTGTAATGTAATAAATATATATATATATATATATATATGTTGATTGAACTATATTAAAATTTAAATTATGTGAGTGAAACATTAATATTTTTATACTTAAATCACGATAATTAAATCTTATTGTATTTTAATCAATATTCAAAAGTTGTTTCTCAACTATTGCAAACACCACAAAAATGTTTTACTGCTTTAAGTTACTTTTAAAAACAAGTTTGAAAACACTCGTTGATTTAAGTCAAACGTAACTTTAAGTAAATGTAAATAAAAGTTATGAAGATTTAGCTTGCATAAGCTCTTGCAAACACCCCATTAATTCTCGGCTTTAAATGTGAATTTATACTAGTGGTATCCCAAGAGGACGTGGTACGTGAAATATAAGTTGGATATATCATCCATAAGTATCACAAAATAATTGGTTCCAAATTATAACCATATGTATGTTTTATATATATACTATTATATAAAGGAGGCCATGTGAAACAATGTTGACATTGATCTTTAGATTTTTTTATTTACTATTAGACATACTATTAAATTGTGTCATTAATTGGGATATAATTATAATTTATTTTAATTTTGTTATTATTTAAATATTTTCATTAAAAGAAATATCTATTACTTAATTCTCTTTTACATAAAAGAAAGCAGAGATATATAGATTCGATATCCATATTTAAGTTAAATTTTTTATAAAATAAATAAATTATATTATATTTTAAATAAAGGTTAATCACGCGGAGACCGCGTACCAACGTTTTTAGTATTATAAATATTGACAAGTTCCATCTCTAAAAAAATGATGAAGGACTTTTCTATCTCCTCTAATGGCATCATTTTTCCAAAATCATGAATATTCAAATAAAAATGGGGCACTTATGCTTTTGGGAATAAGATTGACATGCGTGAATCTGTGATTGTGAATTTATGATTCATTAAGGGAATTTCTTCCTAGTACAGGAGAAAAAAATCAACATTGTAGTACTCCTAAATATGCTTATAAGTTAATATAATAATAAGTCAGTTATTATCATTGCATATCTATATCTCATAATTTACCAAACCATTCTCTCCTTCATAAACTAAAAATATGTGGTTTTCAAAAGTAAGAATTATTAAATTTGCCCCTTAACTTTTTTTTTTAAAAGTTAATATGCACTTTTTTTTCGGGCCCTCTTTTTATGCCTCATATCTTTAAAAAGTCTCTTAAAAATGCCCCCAGCCCTTATTCGAGCCAAAATTACCTACGTGGCGGTATAAAATTACACTTTGCACCCCCGAAATAAATTGCACTTTGCACCCTTTGCAAAGTTTTGGGGTGCAAAGTGCAATTTTGTACCGCCACGTAGACAATTTTGGCCCGAATTAGGGCCGAGGGCATTTTTGATAACTTTTTTTAAACATATGGAACATTTTGGCAAGACACAGAAAGAGGGGCATTTTAACTTTTTGAAAAAAGATAAGGGGCATTTTTAATAATTCGTCCTTCTCAAAACAAAGAATAGGAGTTGCACTTGTAAGTTATTGGTATTTTTCCATCCAACATATAATCTTACCAACAGGCGAATGTTCTTAAAACTGTTGTTCACGATAAAAAACAAAATACATATGAAATATATTACCTCGATTTGTGTGGGGAATAATGTTATATTTGTAGATAATTATCCAGAAAGTATATATACAAACAACATTACCTCACGTCTAAATGTTCACGCTTAAAATGAATTTGAAATGCAAGACTGAGCTGTGGACTACGTCACGGCTCTCTTTCTGAATTTCTTCACTCCTGGTTGACAATTTCATATTCAGTAGGATCTCACACCAGCACATCGACTCTAGGATAAAGCAGTTCAGCTAACACAAAATAATCTTATTTCTAACTAAATATTAAAGAATAAAAAAGGAGTCTAGATCTCATGCATACAAAACACTTTGTTTTTCTTCATATAAAAAAAAGTTATAGTAATGAAAAGAAAATATAATTCCCAGTTCTCACACATTATGTCTATCATGTCTTTTTTCACCATTGCTGCAATATTTTTTTGTGCCTATGTCATGTGTTTTTGGCATTTCTGCGATATTTTTCTGCGCCGAATGTAAAGCTTACACATCTAAAGACATAGGTGAAATGCTTTGTAAAAGTTAGAGCCCCCTCATATTTTCCCCTAAAAGGCCTTATTAGACGAAGAGGGGGAAATTATTAATAAACAGTAGCCCAGGGTAGTCCCCAACTAATGTGGGATAAGTAATTCAACACGCCCCCCTCACGTGTAAGCCGGGACAATACCGAACGGAACTACACGTGAGAGAAATAGATCGGCAAGCCCAACATTGGCTGAGGTAGGCTCTGATACCATGTAGAAGTTAGAGCCCCCTCATATTTCCCCCTAAAAGGCCTTATTAGACGGAGAGGGGGAAATTATTAATAAACAGTAGCTCAGGGTAGTCCCCAACTAATGTGGGATAAGTAATTCAACATGCTTGATGACATTAAATCATATATTGAAATTGGTTTAATCTGCTTTCCAAAAAAAAATGGTATTGAAGGAGAGCATGTGTACGCATGCATAGCAAGTCATGCATCATGAGTACTTTCATTTTGAAGGGAAAGTAAATAAGCTTTGCTCGTCAAAAATCTGCAGAAAAAATTATCTATAACGCAGAAAAGAGCTACGTTATAAATTAACTTACTTCTCTAACTCTTCATTCAAGTACCATCGTCCTTCGAACGATGACATGAAGTTCTTCATTACCATATTCAAGTTGTTCTTCTCTAATACGCGTAACGGACTCGTTCACCTCATCCAAACAATTAATCGCTTCAATCCTTCGCAATGTTGAAATGTGTCCTAAATCACTCGGAATCTTCTGTAGTTCAAAGCATCTTAACATCTCCAGGCTCTCGAGTTTGGGAAAATGTTGGCTCTCGGTGATCCATTGGTCTAGCTTTAAGCCATGAAGTACCAAGACCCTCAACTCCTCAAATTCACAGTCTCGAGTTACCCAACTTTCTCCCTTAAAAGGATTTTTTCAATAACTTGAGAACACGAAGGTTTGGCAATGTCCCCGCTAGCATCATCGCTTCCCAAGGCAAAGCGGTACCAACTAAAGTCAACTTTTTGATAGTCGGGGGGAAGCGGAGAGTTCTCAACTCAATTGGATCATGTTACTCGGTTCTTATGTTTAGTGACTCGAGATGAACGAAGGAACGGAAATCAGGAAATGCTTTTGCGTAACATTTACATTTGAGTTTGTGAAGATGGGTAAACCGTCCTAACATCCGCTCATCGCTTTGACTTGTAATCTTAATGTAGGCAAAAGATTTTAGTTTAGTAGCAGGACAAGTATCGTCCCAATCCTTTCCGAGTTTTGCTTCTTCTTTTTTAATGTGCAGATGCCTCAACTTCACCATCTTCAAAATGACTCCTGGAATACCAGATTTGTTGACCATTTTTACACCAAGGACTTCAAGGTTAACATGTCTGGCAATTTCTGGGCCTGGCATTTCGTAGAGAACTAAATATCTTAAATGAACCAGCCGATGAAGGTTTTGGGGTGTACGGTACAAAATTTCATTCATTTGAAATAGATCAATCACTCTAAGCAGTCCCATTTGCAGAAGACAAGTTGATGGATCTCTGATATCGCAAGTAATGGAACAGCAGTGCAGGCCAAAATGTCACCAGCTATAACTTGATGTTGAGTGGTTGCTGAGACGATAATGTTTCTCGTATATAGAAGAGTTCCTACAGGAAAAGAGTTACGAACCACCATCAAGAAAAAGATATCTATTTTCAATCACAATAGCTTTGTTGCTTTCATAGGAAAAAAAAACAAAAAAAAGGTCTAAATAAACTCATATGCCATTAGTTTATTTACAGAAAACTCAATAACAAATTTATTTGATCAAATAAGAAAAGCATAAGTTTCTACCATTTTTCTGTGTAATATGAAATCAGTTTTCTATTGTTGCTTTCTCAAGCACTTTAATCCCTTAGTTCATTACATAACATAGAGGTGAAACAATCATTATATTACCTTAGTACAAACTACAAAGTAATCGTTCTACATAATCGTGTATCTCACCCTCCTTCACCATTAGTTTCACAGTTAATCAGCTTAATTGTGTATGGCAATGGAGGTTAACATTATGACTAACTAATTTGTAGACTAAGTCACGTAATGGAAACAGAGCGACTTCTCTTGAAGCATGCAATATGTACGCAATAATGAAGAAGCTTAGCTAAAAGTATATGTATACGTAGTAATGAAACTTGTGTGATTAATCTATCTCTTCCAGTTTCCGACAAATATTTTTTTCTCATTTGTTAAATATGTGTAATTTTGAGTAACATCGTACTGTTTAGTTTGCATTATCATGTATGGATAAGTGAGTGAACTTACTGTTTGAAAGATTTCAAGAAATTTCCTTCATCAGCTCTTCGCAGGCACATATCTCGCAATAGATCATGCATGATGCATCATGCATGATGCATCCTTTAATCCCGCCATTTGATCTTATACTTGCAATTTTTAAGAGGCTCCTATTAATTAGATCAACCAAATATCAGTGTGCTACATCATCAGGGCTTTCCTCTCCTTCTGTTCTTATGAATCCTTCTGCTACCCATAACCAAGTTAACTTTTTTTGCTGGAATTATCGCGTCTTCAGAAAACATCCCCAAATAAAGGAAACACCTTCAAATGTTTTTGTGGGAGTTAGTGACTTAGGCTCAGTGGTATTTCCATAATTCTACCAACTTGGACGTAGTCGCAACTGTGAAAGTCTGTGTCGCAGTAAAAGCTTGTATAGCTGTTGCAACTAGGCGATTGTTGCAACTGGGCGACGAGAGTCAGATTAGGTCAGGGAGTTAAGCTAATGGGTCGTGGGCCTTATGAGCGGGTTTTAACAAACTGCCTATATATACTCTGTTACGCAGCCAATTTCATAACGGTTTTTTGTTATCCATTGTACTTATATCTCCTCAATAAAATTGAATCTCGATTTCTCCCTTGGATTAGGGTTCTTCATCACATTGATGAGAGAACGCCGAACCAAGTAAATTGCGTGTGTTCTTCGTGATTGTTTACTTTTCTTGTTGCATTGTTATTCAAATTTGTTCGTTAACTCGTTGTGATTTGTGCGATTCAATTGGCGATTTGAATTCGGTAAATTTTGCGTTACGATTTGACCCTATTCACTACAGTTTTAGCAAATGTTCATAACTAAGCTCTAATATCCTCATGCATTTTCCTTCGTTGTCCATTAAATACGAGTCTAAATTACTTAAACTTCATTCCAAGAACTCTCATCCTTCTCTAAAACTCTTAATATTCCCGCAATAACTATCACTACAAGCGGAAGTCCATTGCATTTTTCTGCTATAAACTTTCCAATATCAAGTAATTTTGGCGGGCAAGGTTGTTGGTCAAACACCTTGTTCACTAATAGATCCCAACATTAAACTTCTGACAGAAGAGAAATGGTGTGAAAATGCTATTCGGTGGAGCTGTATCATTTATGCGACTTGTTAGCATTATTCTACTTCCATTTACTTTATTGGGGAAATATCTTCGCAAGTCATCCCACATACCAGAACTCCAAACATCATCAAAGAAGATAAGGTACATTTGCCCTTTCAGACTCTGGTAGATCTTTAAACCTAAATCTTCATCCTTCATTTTTAGGATCTTGTCCTCTTCATTTTTTGTCACTATACTCATCAAAACGTCCTTCAAGACATTTCTCACTTGGTATGTTTGAGAAACTACACACCATGCGTGTCAATCAAAGTGGTGACAAATAGACTGATCGTTGTAGAGTTTATTCGCAATAATTGTCTTACCAAGTCTTGGCATACCAACAAGGGAGATGGGGCTGAGCTCTTTGATCCTCCAATAAGATCATCCAGAATTTTGATTTTGTTATCCTCAAAACCAACCACTAAGTGATCAACCTTAGCAGTTGGAGCAGGTCGATCCCTTTCATATGATACTCCTCCAATATTATACACTGTGATGTTCAAGACTTTAGTATCATAAAGCGTTTGAGCTTCTTCAAGTCTCATTCGAATAGCCTTGATCTTATGGATGATAGCTGAAAGCCTAAGACTCAAGTACCAAAAGGGAACATTTCCCAACACATACAAAGTGATCAGATATTCAGCTTCATAAGCTACATCCCTAATTTCGAGAAAGTATTTTTTCACCTTCTCATCATCCATACTTGAATCATGGGTGAGGAGGAGAGCTCGTGCGGACCAAGTGATTGATGGTGGTGTGACCATCAATCCTTTTATTTGATCCTTGATGATGGTGGTGTGACCATCAATAATTGCCAAGTGATTGTCAAATGGGCCATTTATCACATTTTTAAGATCCTCGAAGAGAGTATCAACAATGAGAAGTGAATCAACGGCATCACTCGACCTAGGCATTTTGCATATGGGAATAAGCTCTTGCAACTTGGAGCAGTGTTGTCTGATAGTTGCATTCAATAGCTCAATTTTTTCAAGTATAGCAAGTTCTGGAGAGCGAAAACTGCTATTCTCGGCCCAAAAAGTACCAAAAGCAATAAGATAGATCAAACTTGACGCTTCATTCACCGCGATTTCAAATTGTGTCAAGAGATCCTTCATGTCGTCCTCATGTTGAAATGGTACATCGCCAAGAATAATAAGAAGAAACGTCATTTCTTTTGCAAAAATGGTAACCCATCTACCTCTACTACTTTGATAATAGACATTGCGATTCAAGATTTGAAGTAAGAAATCCACAAAACCTGCCAGGATTTCTCGTCGTGTAGGGGGTACTAGTACTTGGTCATCCCACATAAACATCTGATCCACCTTTGGAATTTTGAACAGCTCATTTGCATGATGTGGTAAAGAGTTGTTGAGAAGGTTACCGAAGTCTTTAAGGTCTCGATCAACATAGTAAAGTCGCCTTATTAAATCACTCAAATTGGAGCGGATTTTTATGGAATAGCACACAATAGATTCACAAGTATCATCACTATAGTATCCGGTTCTTTCGGCCGAACTGAGAATATGATTGGCATCAATGAAATCTGACACAAGTTCAACTGCGGTTTGAGCCATTTAAAGTGAAATACAAAAACAAGTAATGCAGAGTGGAGATGATGATCAATAGGAAAAGAAAAAAAAAGTTGGGGTGTAAAGTGCATGAATAAAATGGTCTAATCAACTAAAACCTTTATATATAGATCTATTCATTATGTGTAATATTGTACGTGAGTTCACGATTACTTCATTACTTACCACTTGGCTAGTAAGCCTTCTTCAATGCTATTATATATATATATATATATATATATATATATATGTTACAAATAATTATTAGTCTTGGTGTAGTAATTTGATACAGTTTAATCAGATCAATTTACATGCGCCAGATCCATTGATCAAGGCGACTTTTGCCTCCATTTATACCAACTAGTACTAAGTTTTGTTCTTGTCGCAATCAACTAGCTGGATAAATATTCCAATGTAATGGTTTTGATATTTTCCTGAAATAAACAATGCAAAAATTAAAGAGATAGGTATAGACTTGGAGAAGAAGAGGAAGTAAACAAGAGAGAAATATGAGGGAAATGACTCAATCTATGCTACCCATTGGGAGTGCAAAGTGCACTTACATAAGGTGTGAGCCATGTTGCGCAGCAATACGATAAACATAAAATCATACACGAACGAGAAGCAAGAAAGACACGTTATTTGTTTACCCAATTCATTGCCTACATTTGGGGGCGATACTAAGACAAGATTTTTCAATATGTGTTATGTTGTAAAGTTACAATTACAAGAGAGGATATTTATAATAAGGATACACTCCTAATATTAGGCAACTCCTTATATTAGGCAACTCCTAATTATATAATTACTCAAACTCTGCAATTCTCAGGAAACTATGTCTCTACAACTCTCAGTTAAACTAGGAAGCTGCATTCTTTGATAATTCAGGCTCCACAAAACCTAACAATCTCCCACTTGGAGACTAATATCATCGTAACCACATATTCACTCTTCCACATAACAATCCTCTAACAATGGTACCGCCATCCTTGGACTCTTCAAGCACCAAGTCCAGTTAAAGCCATGCAAAGCTGCAGCTTCTCTAAGATCACAACCTTAGTCAACATATCAGTAGGGTTCTCACTTCCCATAATCTTCACAAGTTGCAAAATCTTCTTCTCCAAGAGATACCGTATGTAGTGATACTTCAACTCAATGTGCTTTGTTCTCGAATGAAATGTCGGATTCCTGGCCAAGAAAATAGCACTGTGACTATCATTGTATCGAATACTATTTGTTTGCCCTTTTTCCCAATTCACCCAAGAAAATCTGTAACCATACCATATCTTTACTAGCTTCTGTCACCGCTACATATTCAGCTTCTGTAGTAGACAAATCCACAATCTTCTGCAACTTAGATCCCCATGAAATAGTCGTACCACCCAATGTGAAAACATAACCAGTAGTACTCTTTCTTCCATCAAGATCACCCGCCAAATCAGCATCTACATAACCATTCAAGTCCGTGTGTTTTCCCTCAAAACACAATGACCTATCACAAGTACCACGCAAGTACCTAAAGATCCACTTCACTGCTTACAAGGGTTGCTTTCCCGGACTAGTCATATATCTACTCACAACTCCCACTGCATGCACAATATCAGGTCTTGTACATACCATAACATACATAAGACTCCCAACTACTGAAGCATATGGAGTTTTTTTTTCATCTCTGCATGCTCCAAATCACTAGTAGGTGACTCATTTTTTGATAATCTAAACTGACTACCTAAAGAATTGCTTATTGGCTTTGCAATTGCATATTGAATCTCCTCAACACTTTATCACTGTAATCAAACTGCGAAAGATACAACTTACCCGCCACCTTGTTCTGATTAATCCGCATACCCAAGATTTGTTTTGCCTTGCCAAGATCCTTCATGGCAAAACGTTCAGATAGTTGCTTCTTCAACTTGGTCACTTCTTGAATACAGGAACGTGCTATCAGCATGTGTCAACGTATAACAGCAAAATAATGAAGCTACTATCAAACCTTATAAAGTAACAGCAATGATCAGCATTGCATTTACCAAGGCCAATTTCATGCATGAAGCCATCAAACTTCATGTACCACTGTATAGAATCTTATTTAAGACTATACAAGCTCTTTTCCAACTTGCAAACTAGCTCAACGTTACCCTCAAGCACATACCCCGCTGGCTGCATGTAAATGTCTTCTTCAAGATCACCATGAAGAAAAGCTGTCTTCACATCCATCTGTTCTAACAATAAATTCTCCGTTGCAACTATGCTCAAGACCATCCTAATGGTCGTCAACTTCACCACGAGAGAAAATATGTCAGTGTAATCAACCCCTTCTTTCTGTTGAAAACCCTTCACAACCAGCCTAGCTTTGTAACGTTTGCTACCATCTTCTTTCTCTTTGATTCTTTAGACCCACTTGTTATGCAACTCCTTTTCCCCCTTTGGAAGCTCAACGAGATCCCGCGTGTTGTTCAACTTCAAGAAATCCATCTCATCATCCATTGCAAGCTCCCACTTGCTCGAATCAACACTTTTCACTGCCTCTGCATAACACTCTGGCTCACCACTATTAGTTAATAACAAATAATGTAAGGCAGGGGAATACCTCTCAGGAACACGATGTTCCCTACTTGATCTCCTCAAAGTAGGCTCTGGAGTACGTGGTTCTTCCTTATTAGTCACCTCGTTTTCCAGAATCTTGTCTTCACCATAATTGGAGACATCCAATTCCACAATCTTCGGGTCTTTAACCCGAGTATGAACACCCACGGTATTTGATGCACCCAATCTGTCTTTGTACAAAACATGTTCATTAAACACAACATCTCTACTACGAATAACCTTATTGTTTTGGTCATCCCAAAATCGATACCCATAATCATCGCCGCCATATCCAATGAATGTACACTTCACAGATTTCACATCTAACTTGCTTCTAGTAGTAGCATCAATATGAACGTAAGAAACACAGCCAAATACTTTAAGGTAAGATAGGTTTACCTACTTTCCTCTCCAAGCTTCCTCTGGAATGTCGTTTTCCAGTGGAATGGATGGTCCTCGGTTGATCAAGAAAGCCGTAGTGTTAACTCCTTCTGCCCAAAACATCTTAGGCAACCCACACTTCAACCTCATGCATCTAGCCCTCTCATTCAAAGTTCTGTTCATACGCTCTGCAATCCCATTATGCTGCGGTGTTCCTCTAACTGTCTTCTCCATGCGAATGCCATTATCTGCACAATACTTCTTAAACTCTGCAAGTTCATACTCTCCACCATTGTCAGATCTCAGACACTTCACACGCAGACCAGTTTCAGTTTCAACACGTGCTCTCCACTTCTTGAAAACCTCAAACGCTTCAGATTTCTGTTTCAAGAAGTATACCCATAACTTTCTTGTTGCATCATCAATGAAAGTCATGTAATACGAAGCTCCACCGAGAGACGTGACATGGGATGATCCCCACAAATCACTGTGCATCAGCTCTAATTTATGTTCCTTCAGAGTTCTGCCACCATTTACGAAACTAACCCGTTTCTGTTTTCCAAACACACAGTCCTCATAGAGACCCATATCAACTGTTTTTAGACCCGATAGCTTACCCTTCGAACATAGATGCTTCATTCCTTTTTCACTCATGTGGCCTAGTCGATAATGCCAAAAATCGGCGTCAATATGTGCTGCATTAACTCCAATGCTATCATGTTTGATGCCGGTCATATACAGAGTGCCCTTTTTCAAACCCTGAGCTACTACCATAGCTCCTTTGACTATTTTCCAAGCACCTACACCGAATTTAACATCATAATCGTCATCATCCAACTGCCCTACATCGACCAAATTTCTCTTAATACCAGAGATGTGCCTCACATTACGCATAGTCCAAACGAATCCATTAGGAGATTTAACACGAATATCTCCCTTCCCCAAAGCATTATAAGGAAAATTGTCGCCCAGATAGACTCTCCCGCGGTATCCAGCAATATAATTCGCCATCAATCTTTTGTCAGGACAAGCATGAAACGATGCTCTAGAATCCAGAACTCGAGTCTCTATTGGACTACATGCTGTCAGAATTAGTGATTCACCATCATCTTCAGTGGTCACGTTTGCTGAGCTGTCATCTTTCTTTGGTGCTTGACACTTATTCTGGTAATAATCCTTTTTCTCGCAGTTCCAACATTCAATGGAACTCTTGTCCTTCGTCGACTTTCTGTTCCTCGACTTCGATCTACCCCGATTCGAATTTGACTTTTTCTTATCTGATATGCCCTTGATTTATGTACTCAAAACTGATCATGCAGAATTTCTCGACGAGTTACCTGATTCTCTTATGTGAATTTCTTCGCTAACTATCAGATCTCTAACTTCGTCAAACTGCAACTTTACCCTTCATGCGGTGGCACTAACAGCCGTTACTGTCCCACTCCAGCTCTCCGGTAAAGAAGACAACAATCTTAGGTCTTTAATCTTGTCATCAAACTCGATATTTACCGAACTCAGTTGTTGTGTAATTAAACTGAATTCGTTTAGATGATCAGACGCCATAGTTGTCTCTGTCATCTGAAGATGAAACAAACTACGCATCAGATTTACTTTGTTGGATGTTGATGGCTTCTTGAACATATCTGCCAGAACCTTCAACACACCCTTCGTAGTCGTTTCTTTTGCAGTGCGAAACATCACGTTTCGCGACAATGATAACCTCACTGCACTCATCGCCTTCTTGTCCAGAACCTTCAAGATGTCATCTTTCATGTCTGTCGGTTTATCATTCAGAGGTTTCCAGAGACCCTTATTGTACAAGTAATCCTCAATCTGCATCCTCCAAAACCCGTAATCAGACCCATCAAACTTCTCGATTGATTTCCCTGCTTCCATCGTAACTGCTCCCACTGAACCTGATGCTCTTGATACCACTTGTTGTGCAGCAATACGATAAACAGAAAATTATACACGAACAAAAGCAAGAAAGACAAATTATTTGTTTACCCAGTTCGTTGCCTACATTTGGGGGCGATACCAAGCCAGGGTTTTCACTATGTTGTAAGGTTACAATTAGAAGAGAGGTTATTTATAATAAGGATACACTCCTAATATTAGGAAACTCCTTATATTAGGCAACTCCTAATTATATAATTACTCAAACTCTGCAATTCCCAGGAAACTAGGTCTCTACAACTCTTAGTTAAACTAGGAAGCTGCATTCTTTGATAATTCAGGCTCCACAAAACCTAACAGGGCCCGCTAATTTGTGAAAGATTGGGCACTACACCCATAGGGAAGCATAGATAAAATTGAGAGAAAGATATAAGTCATCCTTTAAATGTGGGCGCATGGAATATAATAATGATTATTATTGCTAATTAAATGTTGTTTATCTTTTGGGAAATTTGGGCTATCAGAAATAGTAAGTGTTTCAATGGAAAACAACCTCATCTCTCCGGAGTTATTGAGACAATTAAGGCGAAGGTCTGGAGTTGGATCAAATCGAAGGATCTATCATTCTTTTATTCTTTTTTTAATGGAGCAACTCTCCTCTTTCTTGTAATTTTTTGTACAACTATGTTAGGAGTATGGCTCATACTCTTCTTAATAAAGTCTTTTTTTTAATAACAAAAAAAACCATCGGCAAATAAGTTTAGCTTCTAGGTAAGTTACTGGAAATTAAATACTAATACATGTAAACGTAAACGATCTAATACAAATTAAAGAATGACATGGAATCTAATCCATGTAAACAAAATCCGCCTATGCAACTGCGTCGCCGCTCCCCGGAGCTTCCACCGAGATAAAGTCATGGATCACCAATATCAATTTGGGAAAGTGAATCACACCCCCCCGACCTCGTCAGAAAAAATTCTTATGCTCTCGCGACGACAAATAGTGGGCATAGATGGACGATAACCTTGCTACCAACTTTCAGGACGATCCCATCGTCGACAATCCACCATGAACATGTATGCGCCCCATGGCTACCAATTGGCGTGATCAGGGGCGCATCTCGGCGGGGTAGGGGTGGGCTACAACCCCCAACTTTTTGAATTCTTTTTACTACGTGTATATTTAAAGATTGAGAAAATACAAAAAGAAATACCTATATAGCATATCTAATTAGAAAATAACCTCAAGTGATATTTTAATAAGTAAAAAATATTTTTAATGTTATAAAATCAGCAGAAATTAGCATAAACCACCTTTGATAAAAAAAAATTAGCCAAAACAATTTTATCGATATCAAGAAATTAGCAAGTAACATCTCTTGATGTTAAAAAATTAGCATTAACCCTCTTTTGATATGTTAAAAATCGTTAAGGGGGAGGGGGGGTTCGTATTGATGAGTAAAATTGTTTCTCAAGATCCCTCTCTAGTAAGATTTTTTTTTATATATAATTTAGTAAGAGTTTGTTTTTAGTGATTAGGACGTGGAAACGTATTAACCCTATTACCAGGCTTAAAATGATTTCTCAAATTTCAACGAATAAAACACTCCACCCCACCATGGGGAAGAAATGAGAAGTTCTGTTGGATGTGTTCTTTCCTCCAACTTTCTTCTGTCATATCCCTTTCATCTCACGAAATGTGCACCAAAACACGTTCACATGCCCAACTGCCATTCACATATCCCCCACAAAAGTGACTTTATCAACCAAATCCAGAAAAAAAAAGTTCTCAAAACAAATGAATGCAATAGAATGTTATGGTCCTCCCATAAAGTTCTCCCAAAAAAAAGTGAGGTGATTTAGACTTTGACTTTAAAGAAAAAGATATATATTTCAAGCTCTGCGTCACATGGACTTTAAATAACACTTTCCATCACAAAATTCATGTTTATACGTATTGTCTTCGAATTATGAATACCTTAGCTTCCAACTCAAGTAATACATCTCTAGAGGTTTCTTCTCACCTTTCCGCATGGAAAATGGAAACAAATTTAGTTCACAAATTATGGAAGACTTAAATCTACAAATATTTTATAACTACAAAACATTTCATTAAACTTAAATAATTACAAAATACACCCTTTTACGGTTTTTAATATGTCGTAGGTAAGTCGATTTGTCTCAAACTTATGTCAATTTAACAAATATTATATTCAAATTGTATAACATATAACACTTTACAATCTGACTACAATCCGCCGGAGATATTTAATAGGTCACTTTTAGTGAGTTTCAGAATTTTATACTATACAGTAATCGACGAACTAAAATATATTTGATTTCTATTTGATTGTATAACGATGAAGACCAAAAAGAAACGTGGATAAAGGTCACATGGAATAAGATGATACTTAGAGGCCTACATGAAGATGGTCTATTTAACTAGAACAAATGGCGACATATAATTCATGTTTGACTTGACCTAATTCATTTTTTAGTCTGTGCAGCCTTCATTGCATTGCATCTGGTGTTTCAGATGAGCCTGTTCTTCTACTTTTAACTCATATTTCTAGCTCATAATATGCTTAACTAGAGAGTACTTCTACTGGATCGAAAAGAGAAAGAATGGTATAATGATAAAGGAATGGCTAAGCCGAATTTCATATGCCATAAGTTGAGATCGAAGCATTTTTGAGGCCCTCTCTAATACACTTAGAATAGAAATGAATCGAAATTACAGGCTTAATTATTGACGTAGGTACTCCATATACAACAATCTGGAGAACTAAAATATATATGTTTGTTTGCTATTTCTACATTTGGAGATCAACAGTATCACTTCATTTGTCCATATATGTATGTATAGCATGAAAGTAAAACAAATCTAAACACAGAACTTTAAAAATAAACTACAAAGTGCCAAAACACCACTTTTCCATTAAAAAAAAGGAAGGAATATTATATAATATATTCACTTCTCACCACACAACCCTCCATCATCATCACTAATCTTCGAAATTAGCAACTTAACCCTTCAACCAACACAAATGGTAAAAACCTCTAAACAAAAAGAACTAAAACCCACAACCCAATAAAAACCCCACCTCGCCGGGATGCCACGTCACCTCTCCGGAGAAAGATCAATCTCAATCATATTCTCCTCCTCCACCTCCCTACTCCTCCTCCCCTTCCCACCACCACCACCACCGTCCAACTCAATCTCAATCAAACCCTCCGCACCACACTCCTCCTCCTCCCACCCGAAACTCATATTCTCCGCCGGAAAATCCTCCTCCGATGACTCCGAATCGGATTCCGGATAAAACATGGACAGAGAAGCGTACCTCTGTATCACACTCATCTGGTACTCTCTGTTCTCTTCAAAACCGAGGTCGTGTCCGTCAGATTCTTCGTATATTACCTCTAGCGGTGCCCTGACGTCCCATTCGACAAACGAATAACACGAACTACTGGATTTCGGATCCGGTTCGGTGGAGTTGGATTCTGGAGGATCCGATTCCGGTGGGGTTGGTGCAGTGGAACTCTGTGTCGTGCCGAAGCGGAGGAGGACGAGTAGTACAACAATGGTGGGGATTAATACAGGGGAGAGATTTACGATTCGGGGGAAAAGAGAAGAAGGGAAGTAGATGAGGAATAAAGTGTATAGTGTGATTATGGTTGAGAAGAGAGGATCTAATGAGATTGATTTATCATTAGAGTTCATGATTTATTTTGTTTGTGTGTTGAAATTAGCAGCTCTAATTCTATTGTGTTGAAATGGATGTGAAGAGTAGTAGTAGTAGTAGTTAGCCATTGTTGTGATTCCCATGCATAAATGTGTGTGTGTGTAAAAGAGGGGAAGAATGTGAGGAGGTGGAGTTTTAAGAGAAGAATATTATTAGTTTGCCATGTTTTGAGTGTACAAAGGTTTGTGTAGTTTGGTGACTAAAGTGCACATTTGTCCTTGAAGTATTCTAGTATGGTAGCTTTAGACCTCAATTATTGAAATTTGGCAATGTAAGGACACTAGCTCAATCAACCACTTGTTTGCATTTGTACTTTAAATCTTAGTACCACTGCCTAGTAACTTAAGATTTATGATTAATTAATCAAAAAACACATGATTACATAAAATGACATTCGATATACACGCTAAGTTCGTATGCATGTGATAATGTGATCTTATATGCACAAGCGCTCACTGTGTAATAATTATAAAATTTAAATAATTTATTTTTAAATGCGAGGTCGATATGAAAAATGTTTCTTCTATATGAAAGAAAAGGTAAACTGCGACAACATAAAGTTGCTTATGTAATTTTACAAGAAGAATCAAGTGATGTCGAAGCCCGCCTGAGAAGGGTGCCAACAGGATGCGGTCTATATGTGTGACTACTAATGGGGTCTAAGAGATGAGGCCCATAGAGCAAATAGCATGGCCATTAAGTTCATGATGAGTGCCTTGGACGTGTGGTTACAAGGTTAAACTGATTTCAAAGGAGAGTTTGCACAATTCCAATAACTCATAGGGTTAATTTGTCAAAGTTATTTGAACAAGTTGAAAGTAAAAGAATTGGATTTGTGATAATTTTATCTCTTAATAACAACTTTATTAATGACTGTTGAAAAAGAATGCCCTGACAAGAATATTAAATTACATTTTATCAGCCAAAAAAAAAAACTTTTAGTTTGAACATTGAAAAGATTCTTTTTATGAGGACATTGAAAAGATTCGACTTTCAAGTATAGTGTATTTATTACTTGCCCCTTGCAATTAACTTAAAAAAAAAAAAAACTTAAAAAACTTTACTTTTAAACAAACTAAGTTGTCTTGTCACGTGGTAACCAAAAAAATGGCTACATTTCTAGTGGAGAATTTTAATCACGTGCTACCATTTATTGTTCGGGATATGTGATTTTGTTTTTCAGAGGAAGTCTTGGATGTTAGCTTGTGGAGGAATTTATATGGATCAACATTTATGACTGTATTTTTAACAACATGAAAATATTTTTATCTTAATTCTAACGAATATACATGTGTTTTTCAAGTTTATTGAAACTATATGTTTTGTTTTTTTTTTTTTGATCGATCAACTGATGTCGGAGACAGAGTCGAGAAGTACCATCTGCCCCGTCCTTCCATTTTTTTCAGCGAAAAAAGCTAAGCGCCTAGCGCTAGCCTCTTTTGATTAGTTTAGTAAAGAGTAATATGTGAGCGTGCACACACACAAAAAAAATCTCAAAGTATTATGGAAATATTGCTTTAATAATATCTAACAAACTAAGACATACTTTAAAAACAAAACTTTAATTCATTTATGGACTGTCCCTAAAATTTGTAGTCAAACAATGATTTGGCATCATGGATTTGTTGTACCAAATGCATACATCGTCGATATATAAATATATCTTATTCATTTCCTAATTTTCCTTTAACTTAGATTGTGTGTACTTTTTGCCAGGGACGGACCCAAGAAATTATTTTAACTTGGGCTGCAGCGAGAGGCGGGTAAAGAGTTTTTGAGTCGTCTCCATTAATTTTTTATCCTCCTAATTTATTTTAAAATCTTACATACTTTTTTAATCCGTCAATAAGATATAAATCAAACAAAAATATTACTAAGAATTTTATTTATTTTGGTCTGAAAGTTATAGTTATTTAATTTATAATGAATAAAAAAAGATAAAATATTATTTTTGTGGTGCAAACTATAAAGACTATTACTATGTATACTAAATTAAACTCACCTGGGCTTGAGCCTAGCTAAGCCCAAGCCTGGGTCCGCCAGTGCTTTTTGCATGTCATATTTTCTAGGTTTTGTCGAACTGACAAATATGATATATTGAGTTTAAGGCACATCTTCGAAACCCTCATCACACAATTTGTGTTAGATAATACAAAATTCTAACGTAAAACACTTGTTAGAACGCAATAGGCGCCACTTTGTAAGTTTAGCTCATTGTTTGTCCTAATATTTTATATTATTTAATTAAAACAAGTAAATACTATAATGTGCTCGGACGCCCAACATCTATATAAATAAATAAAATGAATTGCTTTATGCTAACAACTTTCAAATCATTTTATCTTGAAAATGTTAGACCTTAATGGATGAATCAAGTTATAAACAATGTTTCTTGGGCTTTTGCTGCATTCATACATAGACAGGAAATAAAAGAAACTAAATAATCTCGTGTGCCTTAGCTAAATTTATGTGTGTGGCAAGTGGTAACACGGCACTTGCATCAACTAATGAAATTGCATTATTCTACCTTTACCTCTGCCAAAAGTGGTAAAGGCGCTTTTAATTAGAAGAAATCATTTTGTCAGACAGTTAATTTTATGCATGTTAATATGTTACACACGGAAATTTCAGATTTGTCAGTATCTCTCGTTTATTGTAATTATTATAAGGGTATTGTAATTATTATAAGGGTAACACAATATTTAGAGTGAATGAATTTCATTATTCATCAACACAAGACTATATTGGCTAGTACAAGATATATACGGAAAGAGATAAATACAAATCTTCAAGTATCTAATCTATCGAAGGAAATATACTAATCTATCTAAGGAAAGATACACAAGAGATACAACACTATCTTCCTATCTAATACGCCCCCGCAAAATGGACGTTCCATCAACAACGAAAATTTTGGAACGAATAAGCAAGAACCCCGAACGAGCAAGTGGCTTAGTGAGGAGGTCCGCCAGTTGACCGCGCGTGTTGACATAAGAAACACGAATTAGGCTCTTAGACACAGGTCACGAACAAAGTGCAAGTCCACTGAAATATGTTTCATGCGCGTGTGATGCACTGGATAAAGAGAGACGAAGAGCTCCCAAGTTGTCACAGCGGATGAGAGGTGTGGATCAGTGGATGGTAAGGGAACACCAATTTCACCAAAGAGATGATGGAGCCATCTTACCTCAGCCGAAACGGTAGCAAGGGCGTGATACTCCGCTTCAGTGGAGGAACGTGCAACCGCACATTGTTTGTGAGATGACCATGAAATGGGGTTATCGCCAAAAAAGACGAGAAAAACCGAGGTGGAGGTGCCCATGAGAGGGTCTGAGAATGTGGTAAGGTGAATGGAGGTACACCGGCGAAGGAGGAGCCCGTGAGTAATCGACCCCTTAAGATAGCGAAGAACATGCTTGAGGGTTGTCCAATCAGAGTCCGATGGCGACGCCATTCGTTGAGCCAAACGATAAACCGAAAAGGCGACATCCGGGCGAGTGAGAGCGAGGTAATGGAGGCCGCCTATAATTTGGCAAAATTCAGTAGCATCAACGGCGGATGTGGTATTGGCCGGAGGATTGGTAGCCATAGGAGTAGGCAACGGTTTTGCACCGTCCATCTTATGTCGCAACAACAAGTCATGAATATACTTGTGCTACGAGAGAAAAAGACCTTCACGGCAACGCAACACTTCAACACCGAGGAAGAAGGATAGAGCACCCATATCCTTAACAGCAAACTTCGTGGCAAGTTGAGAAATAACGGAAGAAATCCGAGTGGAGCATGATACCGTGACTATAATATCGTCTATATAGACGAGAACAAAAATATTAGTCAAGCCACGGGAAAAGACGAACAGTGAGGAGTCGAATTTGGTTTGAACAAATCCAAACGAGATGAGATCGGTACTGAGTGCAAGATACCATGCGTGGGGCGCTTGCTTAAGTCCATAGAGGGACTTGTGAAGAAGGCAAACATGAGCAGGGCGAGACTTGTCAACAAATCCCATATGTTGGCGCATATACACTATTTCGGAGAGATCGTCGTGTAAGAAGGCATTGCTAACATCTAACTGCCGGATAGGCCAATCATTCATAACGGATAAGGAGAGTATAGTATGGATGGTTACCGGTTTGACAACGGGACTGAAAGTCTCTTTATAGTCCAAGCTGAGGCGCTGATGAAAGCCCTTCGCCACGAGAAGAGCTTTGAACCTATCAATTGAGCCATCCAGAAGCCGCTTGATTCGAAACACCCGCTTGGAGCCGATAATAGAGCAGTTGGAATGGGGCGGAACAAGGGACCAAGTGACGTGTTTAGCAAGGGTCGTGAGCTCTTCAGTCATGGCCTCACGCCATTTGGGATCGTCCAATGCTTGAGAAGTGGACTTAGGTGCCATAAGACCAACGATGGGGTACTTAGTTGCAAGATTAAGCACCTTGGGCTTGCAAATATTGTTTTGGGAAGTAGTAACCATACGATTCGACCGATGTGGGGGCAAAATAGGTGGAGTCCACGGCGGGAGGCGCGGGTGATGGTGCATCCAAGTCAAGCTAAGGCGCAGGCGGAGGGGGGCGATGGTGAATCATGATTCGGTGTTAATTTCGGCAATTGAAGAAGCCGTAAAGGCAATGGATCGGGCAGCGGAACAGGCATAGTTCGAGGCGGTCCGTCCGAATGTAACTGCGGGGTGGAGCAACCCAGAAAAATAGTCTCAACAAAGCAAACACTACGAGAGATAAAGATGTGGCCCGTTGTAGGTTCAAGACATTTGTATGTCACTTGAGATGTGGAGTACCCAATAAATATACACTCACGAGAAGGAGTAGTTAATTTGCCCAGAAAATATGGACGAAGAAGAGGATAGCACAAGCACCCAAACACACGCAGTCGGAGATAATTGGGAGAATGCCCCATACGCACCTCAAAATGAGACTTGTTTGCCAAGACATTCTATTGTAGAGATAGGCGGCAGTGAGAAATGCATAACCCCAATAACCAGGTGGAAGGCACACATGAGTGAGCAAGGTACGACCCATGGTGACAATAGTGAGATGGCGTCGTTCACTAGTACCATTTTGTTATGGGGTATGGGGCGCAGAAGTAAGCCAGCTTATACCATGCAACGATAAATATCCTCGAAGAGCAAAGAACTCACCACCATTGTTGGAATAAAAGTTTCGAATAGGCGTGCCAAATTATTTCTCAACAAGAGCACGAGATTGAACAAAAATAATGTAAACCTCAGATTTGGCAGCAAGCATGTAAACCCAACAATATTTTATAAAATGATCAACGCGTATTAAATAATAACGTGCACCAGTAGTAGAAACAACAGAGGAAGGACCCCAAACATCACCATAGATATACTGCAAGGCATGAGTCGACACAAAAGAAGATTTATGAAAAAACAATTGTCGACTTTTATTCAATAAGCAAGAGCGACAACGCACAATGTTTTGTTTATTTCCCGAAACACATGGTAAATCAAATTTATTCAAAATAAATAAACTGGTCTTCGACGATGGATGACCAAAACATTCAGGCCAGCAATCCTTCGTAACCCGTTCCCCAACCAAAGCTGTCATGTTTGAGGGTAAGACACGAGGAAGATGAACTCAGTTTATGCCATCGACGCACTCTCCACGAATCAATCTAGCTCATGTGTTGCGGTCCTTAACAATAAAGTACCACTGGTGAAACTCAATAAACATCAGAGAGTAGATTGCGACGGGATTGAGGAACACGTAAGAGATTCTTAAGAGTAAACATGCGCTCATCAAAAATAACGTGAGATATACTGGTATGGGTTATAGGTAACCCCTTGCCGCCCGCGGTGAAAACTACGTCGGGATCGTCGTATTCCGAATGAACCGTGAGGTTATGTAAGTCCGAGGTGAGCGAGTGGGATGCTCCAGAGTCGACCAACCAGTCATTGTATAGCGGAGGTTGGTGCGTCGGAGAGGAGGCAAAATTTGCGCTAGCGGTAGGAAACTTCTGGCATGTTCGCGCACCATGTCCATAAATCCAGCATAGTTGGCACGTAATGTTGGGACGGGGATTCGGGGATCCGGATGGATGTGGGGGTTGTTGTTCATAGCCATGAAAGGAACTGCGACTGTGGTTTTGTTGAAAACCACGGTTCGAACCACCACCACCACGTGGACGACCGGATATGCGGTGAGAGAGGCATTGCTGCGAAGAGGCAGAGTTCGCGGTTGCAACAAGTTGAGAGGCGTCCGATTCCAGGCGACGCAAGTAGGATTCATGACTGAGGAGAAGATCATGAAGTTCCAGGAAGCCGGTTGGATGCTCGTGAGCACGAATAGGGTCGGTGATGTCGCGATACGCGGCACCAAGTCCATTAAGAACATGTATAGTAATATCATCGTCTTTGAGAGGGTCGTCGATGATAGCAAGTTCATCTGTTTTGGACTTCACCAATTGAAGGAACTCGGAGACTAATTTCGACCCCAATTTGAGAGAGGCGAGGTCGTCCTTCAACTGCATCACGCGCGAACGCGATCTGTTGGCAAAGGTGCAGTGCAAGATGGTTCATGCTTCCACCGAAGTCTCAGCACATGAGACAAGCCGAACAAGGCTGGTGGAAATCGATCCGTACAAGGCAGAGATGAGTATTGAATCTTGGCGCAGCCAATAATCATGCGCCGCAAGGCTCTCGGGAGTGGATCCGAGTGGAGGGCAAGGAGTTGAGTCGTCCAAGAAGCCGAACAAGCCATAACCAAAGAGGAGATGACGAACTTGGGAACGCCACGAGATGAAATTGTCCCCATCAAGTTGCAACGGGACTTGCTGATGCGCGTTGATTGGAATCAACGTGTGGTCGCCAACGGAAGGGCCATGCGCAATGCTGAGCGAACGAGTCGTTGACGTCGACAAGGAGTTGTCAACGTGGCCACCGGCGGTGGAAGAGTTGGCCGGGGCATGATCATCGGACGGATTCGTCATTGGATCGAAAATCTCGTAAGAGGATTTTGGCGACTTGATACCATATAAGGGTAACACAATATTTGGAGTAAATGAATTTTATTATTCATCAACACAAGACTATATAGGCTAGTACAAGATATATACGAAAAGAGATAAATACAAATCTTCAAGTATCTAATCTATCTAAAGAAAGATACACAACATATACAACACTATCTTCCTATCTAATAATTATAAGCTTCATACACATCACATTATTTTGAAATTAGTGATAATTAATGAAATGATATGATTATGCAAAAGTTAATTAAAAAAATTCAGATCACTAATCTGTAGTTAGTTTATGAATATCTCATGCGTAATGACTCGCACATATAAACTAGAACATAGAGAAATGAATAATACTTCCAGTAGCGGTAATAAAATGCCATAATTAAAAGAGACTGTTTTGTATTCGTAATTCGCCTTACTTCTAAAATCTCAACCATTCTCTACTTGTCACTAGATGATATATAGGTAGCGCGGTTTGTAAAAACCAAGTTAGCCTGAGTGGCGGATAAATATATATAAGGGGGTCAAAAAGTGGATATAACCGCGCGCGCCAGTTGCAAGCTCACTATTATGTTCTCGAACTAAATTAGACAATTAGCCATGCGCAGCGGAAATCTATGAAAAGTAGTTTCCAACACAAAAAAAATGGGTTAGAGTTCTGGACATCGAAAAGTTTTGATATCAAAATGTAAATAATCCAAAATGTAAGGCCACAAGGGTGAAGTCGTCTAGAGCTTTGAATCATGAAACTCACCCTAATTTTGAGACAGGCATTTTTACCAACGAGTCTTATGTACGTAGAAAGCTATTGAGTCTAGTTCCTTAATTAGGATGCAGTTCCTCAACCAGATACAAGCTCGTGGAGCTACACGAATTTGATGGTTAACTAAAAACTCAATTACACATAAGAGTTTTGACTTTGAGTTTAGACACGAGAGTTCAGCCTGATTTCCTATTACCGGTAGCTTGACTTAGTCCCAACTTCAATCTAAAATAGCCCTCATATGGACAAGCTATTTGTGACCTTCTTAACTAAGAATTCCAGCATAGAGTCGTGTCTTTAGAATCTTGCGCAAATAGGGATCATGAAATTGGTCGAATAATCGGATTCTAATGCCATCTTAAAACCCAATCTTAAGGTGATTACTACAATCTTCAGTTTTGGGATCAATGTTTTTTTCCTTGATCGAATGAGGGATAACCTACTCTAGAACGTTGAGCCTTTTCCATGTCCGATAAATGGACTACATCATGTGCATTGCTTCGAGTACAATGCGTAAAAGATGAATCTCGTTTAAGTAGACATCATATATATGTGGTATGGGACATGTGTTTGTATTTGATATACAAGTGTGTGCTATATGTATTAAATCAGATTTTGGTTTATTTCCTAAAATAGCAAGTTATTGGTTAATTAGTTATTTAACGACTTACCATTATTGGTAGTTTTGACCATTAAGTAGATGTAATCATTTATTTGTAATCATCTTCGCTTAATCGGGTTAGAGTTAAACTAATTCGACCAACACTTATATATAAGCGCACACACACATGCTCGTCATAATTCAATTCGGCCGAAATCATTTGTAGCAAACTCTCTTCAATCTTTCAACTTCAATAACATTCTCCACGTTTTGCAAGTTAAAGACTTGTGATCCATGAGTGTGAGCATAACGAGTTTTAAGGTCATTCCACGGATCTCATGGAACATTTTAAAACTCAACATTATTCTTAATTTGTTGAGTAATAGAGTTGCGAATCCGTGATAATACCATGCTATTGGCTCGATTCCAGAACTGGCAATTGATCGGATCGGTTTCGTCTGGAATTAAGAGAGATCTATCAATGAAACGCGTTTTATTCTTCATTGAAATGTTGCGACACCATGGAGAAAAAATCACGTTTGGTACTTTAATTTGGCCTATGTTTCCTTTGGTACCTTAATTTGTCACACCAACTTTTTGGTACCCTATGTTTGTAAAGTTAATCACGATTTGATACCGACGCGACGGCGTCCCCAAATTCACCACCCTAATGTCTACGTGGCTCGTCGTTGACCCATAAACCCTCAATTTTGACCAAATTAAGTCCATGTGGACATGCTGACTGGATAAAAAAAATTTAAAAATCATTTCTCCCTCGACTCCGGCGGTGGCGGCGTTGTTTCACCATGACTCATATCATGTTATACTTTATCTTTCTTTTTCCAATTATTTATAATTTGAATAATATTTTGTAAAGCTTCGATCTTTATATAATGTTTCTTGTTTTTGTTGGAGATGATGAATTGATGGTGGTGGTGGGTGGCTGTGAGCGGGGGCGGGGGCGGGTGGGGGGTGGATGTTGAAGATTATTATATTTTTTTACTTTTTTGTTTTAATTTATTTTGTTTTACTTTTTTTTTGTTTTTCTTTAAAATTTATTAGTTATAATTTTTTTAAAAAACATAATTATATAATAAGTTTTTAAAATTTATATAATAAAATTAATTATAAATAAATATAAAAACTAAAAATAATAATTTATTAGGAGGGAGAAATGATTTTTTATTTTTTTTAATCCAGTTAGCATGTCCACGTGGGTTTAATTTGGTCAAAATTGAGTTTGGACGAGTCAACGATGAGCCACGTAGACATTTGGGTGGTTAATTTGGGGACGCCGCTAAGGGGGTACCAATCGTGATTAAATTTGCAAACATAGTGTACCAAAAAGTTGGTGTGACAAATTAAGGTATCAAAAGAAAACAAATGTCAAATTAAAGTACCAAACGTGATTTTTTTCCCGACACCATGAGACATTGGTTGTGCCGTGTAAACATTTCACCAACAATAAGAGAGCTTGTGTGTGTATGCACTTAATAACTAACTAAGCAAAGTTAATTACAAATAAATGATTAAATCTATCGAACGGTCAAAACTTACTAATAATGTAATTAGTTATATAACTAATTAACTAATAAATAAAAAACTTGCTAATATGATTTAATAATATGCGCACTTGATCGGCTATAAATCTCCGTTATTTTTTATTTATCTAAATAAAATAAAAGTTTTATGACAAAACAAGTTCATGTCAAATATCATGAATTAAGACAGAACCTGAAGTACTACACAGTCGCATAAAGAAAAAAAAAAAGAAAATGGAGCAACGCGTAAACGAGCATGGACGCCCACTAGATTCTCTGACTTATTACCCACAGCCCACAGGCCACCACCACCATTATTTTTATTATGGGACTGAATTATACCTCCACAAAAAGGTAAAGATATAAAATTAAAACACGGGATTGTGAGAATATTTATCTATATATTATGATATTATAATAACCTATATAACTAAAGAAAGTATCCAATGTAAAGGTCTATCAACTTGTACATATAATAACATGTATAGCAGCGAATCGAATCAATTTGTACTAAATTTCTCCGTCATATTTGTCTCGTTTGAGGATAAGTCTTTTTCTTTTTAGCGTGAAATCTGCAGCCGCTACCTTCACCGCAGTTAATTACACACTTTACATTGAGTCTTGAAAGCCACATACGCACATTGAAATTGAAACTAAAATTATACGAAAAGGACAAGTCGGAGGTGATCAACGAACCCCCACAGACACACGATGGCTGTTTAAGATCGTTTTGTCGTTAGTTGTACACGTCAATCATGGTAAGTGTAATAATTAGTTGTACCCGTCAATCATAGTAAGTGTAATAATTGAAAAGGTAACACCGTAAATGCTCAGGTTTTAACCAACATCCATCATACGTTATATCCACGTACGCACATTGAAATTGAAACTAAAACTATACGAAAAGGACAAGTCTGAGGTGATCAACGAACCCCACAGACACACGATGGTTGTTTAAGATCGTTTTGTCGTTAGTTGTACCCGTCAATCATGGTAAGTGTAATAATTAGTTGTACCCGTTAATCATAGTAAGTGTAATAATTGAAAAGGTAACATCGTAAATGCTCAGGTTTTAACCAACATCCACCATACGTTATATCCACGTACGCACATTGAAATCGAAACTAAAACTATACGAAAAGGACAAGTCGGAGGTGATCAACGAACCCCGACAGACACACGGTGGTTGTTTAAGATCGTTTTGTCGTTAGTTGTACCCGTCAATCATGGTAAGTGTAATAATTAGTTGTACCAGTCAATCATAGTAAGTAATAACAGAAATAGCCCACGGTTTTGAATAGAAAGATTCCAGTGGAATATGCTCCATGTCACCGAACTCATGTTCTATTCGTATTCAGCTCCAGCACAGAGGCAAAGAGAAAAGTGCAACCTGCTACAAGGGGATATCACTGAATGAACTCCAGGAATTTACCGGAGATTTGAGTTTCGCGCCATCAACCTAACTGTGTCCTTATGAGACAACAGTGAAGTTTCCCCTTTGCACACAAGGTTAACAACCGAAAGCACCTTATTAGTTGTACATGTTCCCTATAGAAAGTTTTCTACGTTCCACGTGAATGAAAACAAGAACAGAATTCAATCCAGAGAGCAAGGCATATTAAAATCCAAAAGCAAAGCAATCAGAACAGTTTCCCGTCTTAGAGGCTACCGGAGATCATCAGGATTCTGGTATTAGCAAAAACCATATTAGTTATGTAGAAGCTCCTACTACACAGCGCCAACAGAATGACGAATATAATAGCCATTACTACCTAATGTAGTCGAGAACTGACTTAGAACTCTCGCCTAATAAGGCAACACAGCCTGCATGGATTATAAGAACTATAACACACAAACAAGTAAATCTGAGACTGAGTCACTCAAATTAATCAAAGAACACACTTTATTCATGCATACAGCTCGAAAACACATATGCAAAACTCCAATGTGTATGTATCAAAACAAAAGCAACAGTCTTCCCTAAACAACTTGACACTGCGTCTACATGTACTACAAACAACTACAGAGAATCCACAAATCTTCAACTGAAAACGATTGAAGACACACTATCGTTCCAACATGTACAGAAAAACTACACTCTGATAAGTATATCAGACATTCCAAACTAACACCAAACCGCGAATTCTACAAGTAATAACAACAACCACATTCCCTGTACAAACACCACCTCAGATCACAGTCTCCATTTCCATAAATAGATCTCCCCCATTCCATTCCTCCTTGACAACATCAGCAAACAAGGAAACCGATATGTCCGCCAGTTTCTTTGCAGTCAATCTCGAACGAGGCACTCGTGACTGCTTAGGAGCATTCGGAGGCTCAACCTCGTCAAAACCACCCAAATCCTCCACATTGCGGAACACCAGCATTTTACGAGGCGTGCTGTAAGCAAAATGAATCTGCTTCGCAATCAAAGTCTGTTTCAAGCCAAAAGGCACAACCTTTAGTAAATCCCAACAAACACAGAGCTCGAAATCAATCCAAAAATGCTAATTTAACCAAGGGTTGTAACAAAGCTTACCGCCTCCCTTATCGCTTTCGACACGAAAAACAGCCTCTTCAAATCATCATGCTCCACCCCACACAGTATCTTGATCTGCATCACAAGCTCAATCAGATAAACACAAAATGCACCTCCATCACTTCAACTTAACATCAATTACACTAAAAAAAAAAAAAACTTACCAAAATCTCCTGAGGCAGATTCTCAAGGGCAGACTTGTCAGCAAAAAAGAATGAATTTTGAGAGCACTGTCTCTTCAAAGGGGTCATGGGCATAAAATCAACATCACCCTCAAAATCCATGAACCCGTTTGACAAAGCTACCCTTTTTCTCCCAAATGAGGTGCTTCTCACAAGCCCCATTCCGTACCCTTCATTTTCCATTTCAAAGATCGGTTTTTTACTGCAAAATTAAGTAAAATAGAACAAACCCAAAAGCCAATATCTAGTACACAGCCCACAAAAGCTTTTAATTTACGAAAGTAATTAGAAACAAAAAAAAATGGTATTTATTATTTGGTGTGTGTAAATGGAAAGGAACCCTAATTGGAAGCAGAGAGTAAATGGAGATTGATTGTAACGGCCGTACTGAACGAAAACTGCTTTTCTAACTATCCTGTATTTATATTAATTTAATTCACACGCACTCACACACATTGAAGGTGTAACTTTTTTTTAATTTGAAAATTACTGTGAGGGGTAAAATAAAAATATCTGATTAGCGGGAAATTTTGGGTATTTACTGGAAGGGGCTCGAAATTTCTGAAATAGTAAAATATCTGGGGGCAGGAAAACTAGCCGTTGGTGACAGAGTGACACGTGGCGGGTGATGAGGGGGTTTAAGAAAGCAGGCTAAGTTCGGTTCATGATGACATGGCGGGGTTTGGTCGGCTGTCGGTGTTATCGAGAACGAATCCAGGAAGAAGTCACGCTAAACTCACGGAGGGTTTGGAGTTTGATTATATGACAGTGGTATAGGATCTTGACACGTGGTGGAATGTGTATGGTGAGGATTCGATGTGAAGTGACAGGCGGGAAATGTTGAGTGGTGGGAGGAGAATCCTAGGTAGTAGTAAGGCGGCTAATAAGGTGGTGTTTGCAAACTCTTAAAAAAAGTTATAATCAGTTTTTTATTTGAACAATTGATTTTTGGGTGTTTGCAAATCTAGCTTTTTCGGTTACAAAACTTTTTTTAAGCTAAAAAAACTCACAATCTTCAAGCTGGTGTGGGGTGCTTTTGGCTTAACAAAAAATTGTGAAATTCTACTTTTCCACTAGAGTTTGCAAACACCACCTAAGTAATAAGTTAATAATAATTCATCGAAAAAGAAAGTAATAAGTTAGTGACCGTGTTAATTTTCACACGATATGTTGTTTTTTAATTCTTGTAATTTTTTGCTTGTGCCGAATATTTGTGGTGTGAGGTAAATTTTATTTGGGTTTATCTAAATACTACTGTTTTTTGTTTTTTCTTTGATGTTGAGTTTTGCACTTGTTTTTTAGTGAATCGGTTTTTATTAGAGAATTATCGTGGACGTTATAACTTATATGCAATTGACTCATTCAATAGCTGAATTGTGTTGTTTTAATCTGGAGTATATAGTAACAATGAATTCCTAAAATCTGATGCAAATTAAGTATCCTGAACATTTGATATTCTTATGAAAGCAATAAGATAATTTGCATTAGAGTCGCAGTCGCTCCATCGCAATCAAAAGCTTTAAGAACATTTTTTTTTCTACAAACTTAGGGTCGCAGTCGCTCGATCGCAATCAAAGACTTAGAAGAACATTTCTTCTATTTTAAATTTCTGTTCACTGATTATTTACTAAAGCACCATGATTAAGATTTTTTTTTATTTCTGTTCACTCTGATTATTGAGTAAAGCGCCATGATTAAGATTAAAAAGAGATTGACATTATAAGTTCCACTTGATGCACAATAAATACATGTAACACGGCAAACTTTTAGCCCCCTTATCGTGTAGCATGACAAGGTATATCTTATTAACGTATTTTAGTAGTAGAAACTAGGTCCAATGGCACGTTTTAATTGTTGGAGTTTTATATTTGACATGTGTAAAATAATTATAGTCAAAATATAGCAGCTATTATAAAAGTTCCTAGTTGCTCTGGTGCACGGAATCTTTGAAATAGGGATCATCCTTGAACTTCACATAAGGGGGAAGCTCCAGAGCTTTCTCAGCAATTTCCCTATCTTCATGGATCTTTGCAATTAGGCTTTCAAGGGATGTAAAATTGGTCTGCATAATCCCACAACGAATGTGTCACAAAAAACACTTATATAACAGAAAAGAACAGACTTCTTAAAAGTTAAATTGTAATAATCACTAAAATGACCAGTACTCAGCGCAATAAATACCTCGGGTCGTATGTAGCCAACGATGGCAAGTCGCAAATCTTCGCCGTAAAAGTCTTCATGGAAATCATGAAGCAACCAAGGTTCCTGTAACAGTTACGTGAGATCAGAATGTGTCGATAACTGAAGAAGAGGGACAGTGAAAAGATGCTTGGTAAAGACAGTAAGAAAGCGAAATGAGTATGACTCACGATAGTTTTCTCTGAGTTGTCGAAGTAGGGGTTCCAACCTATGCTCATTACCATCTTATAGACACCGCGTGTTGCTAACGATGCCCAACCAAAATAAACTCCTGATGGATGGTCAGAGAGGATATCCGAATAACTCTCTGCGGACAAATTAGCTGCAGGAGTAGTAGAAAAGACGAGGAGTTAGACTAATATAGCCCCTAGTAGGCACAAAAGCACTTGACAGACTCCAGGTCAAATGAAATCTACAGTTTGCTAAAAACATGAAAATCAGGAGACCCATGTATGTCTCTGTAGCCGTTCAAAACTCGAGAGAGCCTACCTATACGTAATGTTTGCTTATAGTTATATGTCAAGGAGCGTTTCTATAATTACTTAAACAGAAGAAAAAGTTTTTGGAATAAGACCAAACGTTATGGGTATAAACATAAATATGCCTAATTACAATAGTAAAAAACTACCGATATAACATACATATTTACATAAGTATTAATTCAATTCCGGCTTAAGAGATCCAGAAGTAAAGAAACCTGTAGGGATCCCGAGCACCTTTGAGCCACGGCCAAAACCCCTGATGACAGGACCACCAATGTACCAAGGTTCAATTGGTAAAGTACCTTCAATCCCTGCAAATATATTTGGGTCAGTGCATGGGGCACATAAAATGTTACTCAAACTCAAGTTAGTCGAAGAGGCTCACAGTCGTCAAATGCAGGTAGGCCCCACTTTTCTGGTTTGAGATCTAGTAAAGAATTAATCACCTCATCTGCTGATGAGAAAAGGTGCGATTGTTTCGGGAGAGATGGAACAGCAACCACTTCCATTCCAGCTGCCTTACCAGCAGCAACACCTGGCCTAGCATACAGTAATC
This sequence comes from Linaria vulgaris, assembly GCA_948329865.1. Lineage (NCBI taxonomy): Eukaryota > Viridiplantae > Streptophyta > Magnoliopsida > Lamiales > Plantaginaceae > Linaria > Linaria vulgaris. The sequence goes on from OX415252.1 coordinate 114,210,047, forward strand.
AGTACTCAGGAAGAAAATAAAATTAGGGTTCTTTGTCGGTTTCAATTGTCCATTCAGAGATTTTAAGAGAAGAAGTCAAAAGACAGAATTTAAGTGACTTATTAAAATCTTCAAATGGTTCGCATAGCGTCGCATTTAAACTTAAGTTGGGAGCCATCGAACATTATAAACCAACGCGATCACCTATCGCTAGTCATATTTTATCCTAAAGCAGGAACTCAATGTGCTAAAATGGTAAAACAAAAATTTAATGGTAAATGCTTCTCTGGATACAAAGAAAGAAAATTAGCCAACGCATGAGATACTTACACTGAATCTTCAATGACAAGACATGTGGAAGGATCCATGTTAAGTTTCGTAGCGGCTTCAAGAAACCTAAAATAATGAAACCACCCAATATAATATTGATTCAATCATCATGTCAGAAGTATGTACAGTGACGAGATCAAGTTTAACTATTGACATCTTACATGTCAGGAGAGGGCTTTGCATTAGAGACTTCATCAACTCCTATTACGACAGAGAATGATTCTCTCCAACCTACAGGTTGTAAATACTATTCAAATGAGTGGTGATGCAAACAAGAAATACACTTCCCTCGTTTCAGATTTTTCAAACATATTTACATACAGAAATTATAGCTGAGATTCAATGTGTAGTTACCTGGTTGATAAGATATCTTGGTCTCAATGTTTGACTTCGATGAATTCGATGCCAAGGCCATTGGCACACCATGACCCCTTAAATGGTTAAGTAGCCTATTGGCACCAGGTTTAGCTTTGATATTGCACCATCTACCATAAGAATTAGAGATATCATCATTGAATTTGACAAGATAAAAAAGAAAATATGAGGCCACACTTTAAATTTAGGTCGCACTAGGAAAGAAGCCCGACATGTTTCTATATAGAACCTGACATATAGTTAATGCAGGCTATATCCTCAATTGATTAAAAGAAAATGTCAATTTGCTAGAATTAACTATTGTTCGGGAAAAACAAACAAAATCATGAAACAGAAAACAACTTCATTCCAATCGCTGTCATATTACCAGAAAGTCTCTCTTGGAAAACAATTATGAAGTAGTACTGACTTCTGCCAAAAAAGAAAAGATAGAAAACAATACAAGTAAAACCTTCATGTCTTATATAAAGTAAATATATGGTGATATATCATGCCAAAAGTACCAGGTTTCAAGTACATGAGCTATTTCATACCGAAGTAAATAAATTTATACATGAGCTAGCACTTCGCTTTGGTATTCCAGTTATTTGTAAGCAGAACATAATATCACAAACTTGATTTCATTTCCTAAGTCATACCATTTAATTATTGGAGAAAGAAAATATAAAACTCAAAATTGTTTTGAGAACGTTGATAATAATATAATGCAACAAAAAACTGGGGCACAGGCAAAATTACTGCTGGGAGAACATTGGAGCAATTTCTGATAGAAGTTGATCTGTAGTTATGGGGAGTCCATATTCTTCAACAATAGCAGTTGCAGCTTCACGCGTTGTCTTTCCTACAACTCTATGAGCTCCTTTCCCATCCCATTGCTTACCATACTTGACCAAGTAAACTTTTAGAATCTCAGTCACGATGCCTTCTGTTGAAATAGTCTTCTTGAATTAGAGAGATAAACATGTATCAACACATAGGGACAACAATAAACAGCTCGTATATCAGGTGGAGAATCAGGTATAGAATTATAAATCTTTTCATACAAGTAAAGCAGTAGTGACAGTTCCAAATTGGTTACAAACTGCTGGATAAAATAGATAGGTAAATAAAGCAATCAAAGAAAATGGGAAAGCACATGTAACAAATATAGCTGGTAAGAAAACACAGTAAACTGCAGCATTTTATTCAAGGAACGCGAATTTGTCTTGTCTTTGAGATAGAGTCTAGTCTGGAAAGTATCTCGTTATAAATGCTTGCCATGCATTTACATTAAATTTGGGACATTCCGCTGTTCCTAGAAAATATAGTTACAACACATCAAAAAAGGTCATTCAGGTAGACAAAACAAAAAGAAGCACAATCCTTGCCTGTATTAACAAGTGTTCCATCCAGGTCGAGGATAACACCTGAAACAAGTTTCCTTAAAGGTTTCGCCACTGACATGTTGAAGATTTATAGCTTCCAGGAGAAGTTTATGATGACATCAACCACGTTTGATACTCTGCTATGGCTACAAAAGAAAAAACGAAGATATTAACTGATCCACTTTATGGCAAAACCCCGGAAGATATGATGATAATACTGCATTGAATTGACTAGTGAAGCACTCTGATTCTGTGCAGTGTCCACAATGGTAAAACTAAGATTCTATCCTATAGTTGAGTGGCACTGCTTTTGCTTTATTCAAATCCTATTTTTCCTTTCCCAAGCCTAATGATCAACCAGTTTGCTTCAGTTAAGTATACTAATCAAACAACTTAACACTGAACGACACAACACAACACAAACACAATCCAAATCACGTCGTCAGGAATCGCGATAAACGATCATAGGAATCAAATCGATGCAAAAAAGATCTGATCATGATTTTAACTATCAAAAACAAAGTTAAATTTTTGCTTTTTAACGCATAATTTAGTATCTTATACCAAATAATAGGACCTCCTCAAAATTTCTTCCACCAAATCACACTCAATTCCTCCTAATTGGAAAGATGAATTAGGGCAACAAAAGCTTCTAGAATCGTATTATTCACCGTAAATAACTGGAAAAAAATAAATTAGTAATAAAAGGGAAATCGAAAAAGAAGATACCTGAAGTTGACCAGAGTGGTGAGTTCTGTTCTTCACAGTGCCAGAAATAGATGAAAAGAGTTTTGTATATGATAATAATAATTTATAAAACTTCATTTAATTTTCATTTTTCACCCCTTTTCTTTTCTTTTATTATAATATACAAGTCTGTACAAGTTTCTTTTTTCTTTTTTTCTTTTTTGATAAATTATTTGCATTTAGGTTTTTGCATACCCTGATACTAATATAAATTATTAATCGCATTTGTTTTGTAAAGGTATAATGAAATGATTAAATTGCATACGAATTTAGGATGTGAAAGTTTAATCTTATATATATTTGATGTAGAGGTAAGAAAGCGATTTTGTCTACGAATACACTCCTAGCGTTTTCGAAGAGCTAAGAGTAAGCGCTTCCCGTATTACCACTCAAAACGATGGTTTTATTCAACAACAAAAAACGGACGATTTGAATTTTCAAATATTCGTTCAATGTGCAATAAACTACATGCCTCAATTGTCATTTTATTATTATTCACACGATTAAAAAAAAACGCTATAACCCTTTCATAAATATCCCGCGGCCAATCACCTTTAGGTCATTTCCATCGGACCATGTGAGATGTCTTACGACCATAAAAATACATCATCATGAAACACATTCACAAAAGATACCCTAGATGAACAACAAAGGCCAAATGACAAATCTTGTGATTTTCTCCACCTCGTTTGTTCTGTCTTCGGTTCTAAGTTTTAACTTCTAACTTACAACCTCTTGTGGGTGGCTCAGTTGGTTAAAGAGGAGAGTTACCCTCTCCTTGGTCTCAGGTTCGAATCTCATTGGGAGCGAACAAATTCTGATTATATGCCTTCTGAGTCTGAGCATGTCACACATGGTTAGCCTAGTGTGGTTTAACTCGGTTGACGAGGTTTGCAGGCTATTTCGTCGACCCGGGGGTTTATCCAGTGCACACCCGAAGGGTAGCGGCTGAGGGTTCCCACGTCATCCAAAAAAAAAAAAAAACTTCTAACTTACCAACTTTGTGGGAACACAAGTATTATATTTATTGCCTAAATTGTTATTTATTGTTCTGGGTCCTGGGATTACCTTTTAAGCCCATAGTTTTAATTTTAATTTTCAAGAATTCAGCATAATTTATTGTACTTGAATGTTAATTTGAATATGAAAGTTATCTCTAACCAATAATTAGTATGGTTACGCAAAATAAATGTAAGTCACATTATGCACTAAATAAGGGGAAAAAATCACTTTTGGTCCTTTATTGTGGCAGAGTTACAGTTTTGGTCCCTTATTGTGGTTTTGTCCACATTTGGTCCCATATTGTGGCTTTTTGTTCCACATTTAGTCCTCCGGCAACAATTTCCGGCAAAAACAAATTTCCGGTCAAAATTTGGGGATTTTGACCCCGCACGTGCGGTCCCACACGTGTGATGCTTTGACTTTTGTATTTTTTTTATTTTAAAATAAATCTGATATTACACTTAAACCTAAAAAAAAAAAATTTAAAACTGTGTCAAAGCATTTTTTTTACAAAGATTTTTTTGTAAAAAAAAATCTTTTAAAAACGTTTTTTTTTTACAAAAGAACAGTGTCGATTTTTTTTTTAAAAAAAGCTGTGTAAAAAAAAAAATTAATAATTATTTTTTACAAAAAAAAGTGTCGAAATAAAAAAAAAACTTTTTAAAAGTTTTTTTTGTAAAAAAAAAACTGTGTAAAACAAAAAATTTTAAAGATTTTGTTTTTACAAAAAAACAGTGTCGAATTTTAAAAAAAAAAAAAATTTTAAATTTTTTTTTTTACAAAAAAACTGTGTAAAAAAATGCTTTGACACAGTTTTTACATTTTTTTTTGGGGTTTAAGTGTAATATCAGATTTATTTTAAAAAAAAAAAAGTCAAAGCATCACACGTGTGGGACCACACGTGTGGGGTCAAAATCCCCAAATTTTGACCGGATTATTTTTTTTGGCCGGAAATAGTTGCCGGAGGACTAAATGTGGAACAGAAAGCCACAATATGGGACCAAATGTGGACAAAACCACAATAAGGGACCAAAACGGTAACTCTGCCACAATAAAGGACCAAAAGTGATTTTTTCCCCTAAATAAGCAAAGCGAACCGTGGACCACAATAACTGAGATGAAGATACACAATAATATAGAGGTAATTTACTACAAGCTGCAGTATCCATATGAATTATTAAACATATTAATTAAAAGAGTTGGATTGTATTACAATGGTAAATTGTATCACTCAGTGATTTTCACCCTGAAAGATAATCCCCTGTAATAATAAATTAGGCCTGATTCTTGAATGTGAAAAAAAAGGCACCCAGATTCTTGAATGTAAAAAGGCACCCAGATTCTTGAATCCATCCATATTCAAAACCTCGGGAGCTGGCAAAAATCAGAGCTTCGCACATAATCACCCGATAATGTGTCGGAATAAAAAATAATGAGGTCATCTTTTAACTTGCTTTCCTCTGGAGATTATAATCTCATAACACCCTTCATAGTGTCCCTAACACAGGATCCGAGAACAATCTGCATCAGATACCACATAAGCATGGAGAAATAATTAGAGGTAATCGGTATTTAAAATAAGGTTCATATCAAAAGTAGTTCAGTATATGTCATAGCAAGTTACAACTTACCACATAATTCTGACTAGGAACAGCACAAACCATCTACAAGGCAGTGGGGTCTTAAAAGGTCAAATCTTTCTTCAAAGCCTCAACTCTGTTTATGCTGGTAGTATTACTCTTTATATCTTCATTGCTCACAAAGTGCCATTCGCACCATGTTAAAAAGTGCGGTGAAGTGTCAAATGTGAACATTTGGCAATCTTGTCATGGCCTATCACAATGGCTCTCCCTCTCTCGAATCATTAAATAGAATTTCACGTGGATGAGAAACATCGCAAGGTTTCTTCATGTGATAAGGAGTTGGTATGAAAAGCTATTGCATAAGGAAGGGACATGAGAGTCTTGATTGTGGTTCTTTTCAGTTTCCAACAATGAAAGTGAGAGAGCTATGAAGTGTATGGAACACGGAACTTAAGTTAACCCAATTATTTTCTGAAAACACTTGCTATTCGCACTTCCCTATGAAGAACTTCCCTGTGAGCTGTTTTCCAGTAAAACTTGAGAAGCCTGGTCAAATGCCTATGTTAGATTAATCACAATAAAGACGAAGAATGCGTCTAAAGAAAGGTTCAACAAACATTGCATCTTTATGAGTAATCTATGGTAATCATCCAGTATAAGTATTATCATGCAAGCTTCAGCTTAAACTTTCCGTCGCCCTTCTCAAAAGAAATAATTGATGATAAAATGCAATTAAAGTACTTTTCCAAAGGCCACCAAACGATGACTTACATCAGGTTAAGAGCTGCTATTTGCTTAACAAGTCAATCAAGTTTCATGTTAACTAAATAAACTAAAAACTTGCTTAAACTTTATTCAAGGATGAATTCTGCATCAGTACAGCTTGTGACAACCTAGAACATCTGCCAAGTACTCGTGAAGCTAAGTTATAAGCTAACCACAACTCTGATTCTAACACGAAGAAATGACAAAAGGAATCAAGAACCTAGTGCCAATCCAAACTAAACTGATCCTACGTAACCAACAAACGAGTATCGTACCAATATAAAATACCTCTTGAATTTTGATACACACAAACAACAAAAATAAAAACAAAAGAAATGGAGGAATGAAGACCAAAATTCAGCAGCATACGCATGAGAATAATTGTACGTCAAAAGTATTTTATAATCAGCAAGCTCATTGAAAATCACCTTATATGGATTAGCATTGTGGAATTCAACTACCACGTAGAGATATCTCTAACTGCTCTATTCTTCTAGCTAAATCATGCTTCCCACAGTTCTTCAACCCATCAGTAACCATATCAAAACTCTGTGACTGCGGTACTATGTTAAATTCAGTCATCTCTACCAAATAATTGGCAGCTTCAACACACCTGCCACCACGTACACACATCCTTATCAGCAGTGTATACACAGGCCGGTTAGGCGGATGCCCCTTCACCTTCATATCAGAAAAGAAACTAAACGCATCATCAAACTGTCCACTCCGACAAAGAGCTTTCAAAATTGGAGCATACAAACTCGGAAACGGACGGAGTCCATCCTCAACGTACCTATGAAAAATCGTAAACGCCTCATCAACTTTCCCAATCTTTGACGCCGCACTTATCATAACCTTATACGTCTCCATATCCGGACAAAACCCAACTCCACAAACATCATGAAAAAGATCGATACAAAAATCAATCTCCCCCGACTTACACAAGGCCTCCGCCAAACAATTAAACGTCCCAACATCCGGCACAAACTTCTCCTTACTCATCTTCCTCACCAACCCCTTTGCCGACTCCAAATACCCAGCGTTCAACAATCCATCAATCAACAAATCACGGCCCCTCACAGGCGGATTAAACTCCTTCCGACTCATCTCCTCTAAAAACTCCTGAGCCTCCCTCATCTTCCCAGCGGAGCACCACGCGTTCACCAGCACCGCGTAACTCCTCTTATCCGGAACCACACCTTTCCTCGCCATCCTCCTCACCAACGCATACGCTCCCTGGAAATTCTTCACCTCGCACAACGCAAACAACAATGCGTTACAAACTTCAGTATTCTGCGGGCAATTGAAGTTACTCAACCGATTAAAAAGCTCGACTGCCTGATCGATCAAGCCCCGCTTACCGTACTGTTCGATTATAAACGAAACGACGGAGGGGGAAATGGGGAAGCCTTGGGTTTTCATACCGTGCGCCACTTTCCACATGGTCTCCCAGTGTTTTGTCCGAGCTAGGGTTTTGAGGAGCTCCTCGAATTCGAGGGTGGTGGGGTCGTAGGTGGGGTGGTGGGTGCGGGCCCAGGTGAAGAAGCGGAAGGACTCGATGCCGGAGGCGGAGCAGCTGCGGAGGACGCGGTAGACGAGTTCGGAGTTGACGAGGTTGGAGATGCGGAGCTTGTTGAGGGTTCGTTCGAGGTAGATGTCGCGGCGAACGATGTTGGAGATGTGGTGGATCGTGGCGAAGTAGTCGTCGTTCGGTAAGGATCTGTTGCTGCTGCTGCTGCTGGTTAGAGTTTTAAGGAATGTGAGAATTCCGGCGCCGGCGACGGCGGCGGTGGTGGCGGAGGTTTGGCGAAGAGTCAGCATTTGTTGGGGTGTATTTGCAATAAGGCGTAGTTGTCTCTTGTTTGTGAAAAAATAATTAGTTTTGCAAAGTATAAAGTCAAATCTTAAAAACATTGCAATAACACTTAAAAAAAATAAAAAAAATAAAAAAAAACACACGTGTACATGTCGTGTTGTGGTGTCGAGGGCGTGTCATACTACATATGTCGAACAATTTAGGTTTACAAAAGAGGTTGGGGTGTGAAAATATTAGGTTTACAAAAGATGTGAGGGTGTGCAATGCTTTTCATTCGTAGAAATTTGTCATCTATCATATTTTCTATAACTACTTTGTGTAATTGTGTTGTTTAATAGTAAGACATCTACGTTTTAAATATTTTCTTCTCAAAAGCTTTAAATTATGAAACAACTAGTTGTGATCTAATCACGCTCAACATGCTTCCGTGTAGATATCACGACAAACGATGTTAGAAATGTGGTGGATGGTCGTAAAGTAGTCGTCGTTGCATAAGGATCTAGTGTTATTGACAATGGTTGTTGGAGAGTAGTAGGAAGTGGTTAAGGATTTTAGGAATGTAAGGGCGGCGCCCTCGCTGGCGATGGAGGTGGGGTTTTGCAATGAGCGAGCACGAGTTATATTTTGTAAATTGGTGTCAACACTTTTGGGGCATTTTTGCAATTAGGTTGATTGTTGATCTTATTTGTGGAAAGTTATGTAGCTTTGGAAAAGTATGAAGATTTATCAATAATGCAATTGAAGAATAACGCACATATTTTTGTCGCTTTTGTCTATTACTCATCTCGAACACACAAAGCAATAAAAATTTATTTTAAAATTTGTGTTGTCGATGCACGTGTGGATCTTGTCTCTTTCTACACGTTCGTGTCCTTGCATAATATTAATGCATGAAGGCTATTAAAAGTCATGTATTTGTGTCCGTTTCACACTTTGCCGGACAATACGAGAAATTTAATTTAGAAATCCATGTCACATTTCTCGTGTCATGTCTGAGTATTCGACCATTGTAGCCTTAATCCCAACTGAATGTCACATAAGTTTAATATTGATTGGGGAACTTGTTTATAATCGATTCCCTTACACGTAAAAGACACGAGAAATTGTACTTGAAATTCTCAAAATTAGGTGCAAATGTTGCAAATAACGGATTACTCGTCACTCGCACCAAACTTATTGACGATTTTAAACACGGTAATAATCGCATCAAACATCATTAAAACCCCAAATAAATAGTTTTTTTTTTAACAATAAAATCACATTAGCTGTGTGAATGGTGGCGCCAAGAAGATATAAAATAATCGCCGTTGCCGGGGATCGAACCCGGGTCACCCGCGTGACAGGCGGGAATACTTACCACTATACTACAACGACTTGGTTGCTATGGATGATAATATTTTTTAATTCTTAGAAAAATGGTGCCGCTGCCACACACTTCTGTAGCGATATGCACCTTTCAGCACCACTAGTTAAAAAATTCAAATCATATATTTTTACGATTAAACTCCATTGGTATCAGCAATTTTGAGTTATATAGAATCTAATTGAATCCCAATATGATTCCAGGGTGCTTCACTCAAGAGTTCAAACTCAGTCGAATGGAATGCCTGCCTGCTAAAATTGAAACTGCGGTTTAATACCTCTGCTGTCTGATCCTCGAACCTTTTTATGAGCTACAGCACATATTTGTGTGTATGGTACTACTTTCTGCAGCATTTTAGCAAAGATGGATGCTTACAACAGAGAACCTTTTTTCCAACATTGGCAAATAGATCATATAGCGTCCTGGTTTTAGTGTTGAAAGACACAAGTACTTAAATCCATTTGGAAGTCCCAAAAGAGACTAACGAGCCCACAATGAATTCCACTATCATCATAGAATAACTCATTTCACTAATGGTTTTTGTGTTAAGAGATACCAGTAGCCAATCCCTTTGGAGATCCCTATGAGCATACAATGAATTTCACCATCATCGTCCTAGAAATAACTCGTTTCACTAATCGCTTCTGTGTTGAAAGAGCGGTACTTAACCCCTTGGCAAATCCTTAATGAGCAATCTATGAATTTCACCATCATCATAGAATAACTTTCATTCCACTAACGTACAGATGGACAAAATAAGACCAGTTTCCATTTGCATCAAACAAAGAACGTGTTAAACTATTCGATAAGACATAAAACCCCAAGAACACATACACATCTGTTTCAGGAAAACATGGCATTCCACTCATATCCCAACAACAATAGGATTACAAATACAACTATGAAGAATGAAATTGCCTTCTCCAATACAATTTCTGTTGTTAAACTACATCATTAAATATCTTGCCTACAGTCATTTCTTTACCATAAAACTTCAATTGTTACTATAATAGATCATCTCAAGAGCCAAAAAAACCATCCTCAAACAACTAAATCAACCAAAAAAGCAACATTCTCGCAGAATTTCAAACTACTGGCCACTAAGCATGAACTTATATCTCCAACATTGCACATCAATGGCATAACTGAGCCATGAAAAAAGAACCCGAAAGCTTGGAGAAACAAGTGAGGATCTAAGAATGTTGTAATGTTACATCATCGGGGAACACTGCTGACAAGCCTAGCACCAACTCTATCGAGCTGCTTAACCATCGCCAACGCCTTCAAATTCCCTTCCTTCATAAACGCCTCCACCATCCTCTCCCCAATCTCCCTCCCTCTCTCCTCATTATCCGTCACAGCCACCGCAGTGGGGCCCGCCCCGCTTATCGTGCACCCAAGCGCCCCTGCATCAATTGCAGCCCTCTTAACACCCTCCATCCCGGGAATCAAAGGCGCCCTCCTTGGCTCCACTATCTTATCCGACGACAACGCCTTTCCCAACCCAACCAAGTCCCCTTCCAACACCGACGCCACCAACGCCCCCGCCTGACTACAATTCCACACATGGTGCGACATCGTGACCTCCTTCGGCAACGCCGCCCTCATCTTCTTCGTAGGAGCCTCGAAGTCCGGATTCACCAACACGAAAAACAACTCCTTCTCCTCCGGAAACCTCAAACGCATCAACTCCAACGGATCGTAGCTCCGAATTAAAACAAATCCGCCCAAAATCGCAGGGGCAATGTTATCCGCGTGGTAACCGGACACCTTCGCCTCGGACTCCAATCCGGCGAGCACGAGCTCCGTCATCGACAACGGTCCTCCGAAGAGCTCGTTGACCGCGACCGCCGCCGCGGCGGCGCTCGCGGCGCTGGAGCCCAATCCGCTGCCGAGAGGCAGGCCTTTCTCGAGCGACAGTGATAATCCGACCGATCGGATTTTGAGCGCCTTCATGACGGCGATGGCGGCGATTCCGGCGCAGTTCCAGAGAGGATTTTTGCTCAATTTCGTGCCGGCGCCGGAGATTTGCGAAATGGAGATCTCGCCTGGGTGGACGCGGGGGTCGATTTTGAGGTCGACGAAGTCGCCGATGCCGTCGACGGCGCAGCCGAGGAAGTCGAACCCGGGGCCTAAATTGGCGATTGTGGCTGGGGCGAAGGTTTTGACGGAGGTGAATAAGGGCTGGGGGTCGGCGGTGAGTGTGGATTTGGCGGTGGAGGTGGGTGGATATGAGGCGCAGATGGTTGATTTGAGGGTGGATTTACGGGAGGTGGTGGCGGCGGCGGAGTAGGGGCTGAGGTGCGGCTGATAGCAGCAAAATGTGGTAGCAGCCATTGTTGTGTTAATAAAGTCAGGGTTTAAGGGACGTTTTATTTTTATTGTTGGTCTCGAGTTTGATTCTCACAAACGAGGGACTCGCTTCTCTTCGTAGAGATAATTAATATGATTTGTAGGTTATTGTGTCGATCGAGAGTTTACCTAATATGCGTAATCGAAAAAATGTACCTTTCTTCATCGAGAAAACTCGTGCAAGGTCACCCTCAATCTAACTGTTATCTTGAATGGTCGTCTAATCTAAAGGTCTTCAAGAAATGGCCTTGTATGGGTGGTCTGAAAGGCGCTATAATAGCCAACATTGAGGATCGATGATGTAATTGTTTCATGGGAAAAGAGCACTTCCCCCTGTTTATCGGTCGTTTTGTATATTACCCCTAGCTTAAGTAGTTAAACTTCATACCACCCAACTTTTGTTTTTCAATTCTGGCGACTCTTCGATGTCCTCAGGCGGGTCTAAAATAACATATTCTGTGAATATTTCGTTATTGCATGAAAAATATAAATTGCTTAGTAACTTATTTATCCTAAATTCCTTTGTTTTTATACAATACACCATTATTTAAAATTTCAATAAAAAAACATTGATAACACAGAATACGAGGAGGTAACTCTTACATTGTCGATAATAAATGTGGTTCATGACGTTATTCCAATAGTTAAAAGAGAAGTCCCTTGGAGATTTATATGTGATTATACGAAGGGTCGTGGATACAAGGACCCTTTTGGCGTAAACTATAGTTTGAAAGATGCATGACTAAATATGTTATTATAATGGTCTTTTGGAGAGTAGAGTACATGTGTGGTGTTGTTTGAGATGTGCTATCAATGAGGATTTCATCAAGTATATAGAGGAGTTTGAAAGTGCAAGTATTATGAAGACAATGTTAGATCGGATGTTAGGGTATCATCTAGAGTAACATTGTAAACATAAACTTTCTATATGTCTGGTTATAACTGCTAATATTTATGTTTTTCCTTTATTCATTTACTGGCTTAGTTTCACGAGTTGTAGTTGGTATTTTTATGTGCTCCAGGTCAATAGACTTCAATGATTGATCTATTTCCTTCAAAATAAGTTACCATTCAAAAAATAAGTTTTCAAAGAACTTTCCTTAATTGAAGATCCATGCAGGCTGAAACGAAAGGAAAGTACAAGAGCAAATTAGAAATGGAGATTTCTAGAGGAGAATCCTTTCAAATGAAGACTTCTAGAAAGAGAAGGACACTTCCCTTAGAAGACTTCAAGTTAAAAAAAACTTTCCTAATTCGAGAAGGAAAACGGAAAAGAAACATTTCCTATTCAAGAACCACCAACTACTCCATCATCTCTTTCGTCCTTGTCGGATGAAGGAGATCTAAAGGTTTTACCAGAGCGAGTTTTGGATGTGAGCATGACTGAAAGAAATGGAGAGAAAATCGAGCAAACCTCAGTGTTGTTTAAAGAAGATTTAGTAGTTGAGGCTATTTTGGATGGATGTCGAGCCATTGATAAGACAATATCCTAATTTGGATGGCATGTATCTTTTGAACGTACCACTCAACCAACTTTAGAACACTCAGCCTTGAGAACAAGGCCGTTCTCTTGGAAGACGGAACTGATACAACGCAATCACAATTCAAGCCTACCAGAATGAAGACCCCCCAAGTTGACTTAAGGATTATATTCCTTAATATTGTTGATGTGTAATTATATAAGAGTGACAATATATATAATAGCATTTTCTATAAATGTGTTTCAAATTATGCAGCAGTTTGTAAGTGGGGTTGGGGGGTAGGAAGTTAGTAGCGGTTATTTGCAAGTTACATTCTATAATATAAATGCAACACAGACTACATCTTTAATATTTTATGAATGAAATATTATCCAAAAAAAATCTTCTTCTTATCTAATTTCTTCTAAGGAGTTTTGTTGAGACTCGAAGTTGGACAATTGAAATTCACCTTGTTTTTTTTAGAGTGTATCACATATACAATAACATTGTTTACATTCGCATGGTCACAAACAAGATAAACACCAAAGTGACACAAAGTACACATCTAAGTAGTTTAAAACACTACTTCTCAAAATCTTATTTGATATATGTATATGTAGTCTATGACACGCATCCATGCTTTCGTCATCTTTTATCTCATCGATATTATAGGTGATGCTTTCATTTATCTTCTCAATCTCCATCTTCCATTCATTTACAGAGTCATGACTAGGGGTGGCCAACGGGAGCGGGGACCCATTTCCAAACCCTACCCATACGGGAAATTCCTTATAGGGCCGGGTTGATTCGGGTGCGGGTACCCTAAAATGCACTACCCGCGGGTTCTAAGGTGGGTGCGGGCATGGAAACTGGTAGTTCTAGTCTATTTTTCTTATCATATAGGGTACCCATTTCTTTTTATTCTGTGATATTTATTTGAAATTTAAGAATATATAAGCCTAAATACAACAAATATATACTTTCCATTTAGTAGTTGGACATTTTAGTAGTTGGATATTTCTTTTAGTACTTGAACTCCCGTTACCTAACAACTAAGCACAACCCCTAACAATTCTACATAAAGCTTAAAAAACATACACAAGATTTTGGGGTGCACAGTTTTTATATAGTGTGAGAGAATTTTAAACTCTTGATAATAAAAATGGGGCACATATTGTTATTTATACTAGTTCACCTTCTTAAATCATGGTGAGGATAAACTTTATCTAGTGTGTATTGTAATAGTTATACTATCTACAAAGATAATTGTTAAAATAACACATTTTCAATACTATTTGTCAGAATAGTACTCTTATGCCACGTGTATTGTCATGTGTACAAAATTAATTATCAAAAGAAATATATACATTTATTGCTCGTTATCTTTGGCGATTTCACAAGTTTTCTGTTATAATTTTGGGCTTTACATGCCCTTTATTTTCAAGTTTTTTGACATAAACCTTTGACTCGAACTGCCAACTCAATAATGATTTTAGAGGCTTATTATCCAAATTTGTTTTAAAATCTTTTATGAACTTATAGATTAGAACTAAATAATACCTTAAAACCTGATTTTTAAAATAAAAAACACATATTTCCTCAATTAAAAAATTTAACTAATTTTAATACATATGTTAGTTATATGAATTATTGGTAATTATAGGTTGTTATTGTTTTCTTTTCAATAGCAGAGAGAAAAGTACTCATATTATTCATCAATCTTCTTGTCTTCCCACCCCATCCTCCCCCTCCTTCACTCGCAACCACCTCTATGCATTACCAACAAACCCACCATCGACAAGCCCAAACCCATCCAATCACTAAAGAGTAAGTTTAGGGGTGAGTAAACGGGTTCGGATTTTGGATATCTGAACCGACCCGACCGGGTTTTACCCGATTTAAGCAAAAAAATCGGTTTCCAGCAAATCGGGTTTGGGTACCCGAACCAAAAATTACTAAGTCGGTAGGGTTTCGGGTACCGGCCTTCGGGTACCCGAAATCCGAAATTTGTTTTGAAAAAATCTGAAAATTTTAAAAAGAATTAAGTAAATAAAAAGGTGTTTCTCCCTACGTAAATAAAAAAGAATGTTATGACTATAACAAAAAGAGTAAACTCTAAGTTCTAACTTAATAGTAATTATTAGACAAAAACGAGTTCACCATTTTCAACTTTCAGTTTTAAAAGCTAGCTTATTTTTGTGACGAATCATAACGAGCACATTGTTATTTACTTTTTGAATTTAATTTTTAGAAATATTTTTTTGTGTGAATTTGTTACTTTCATGTTGAATAATGTGTTATCTTTAGTAGAATGCATTTTTGTTTCTAGGAGCTAAAAATATTGATAAAAAGACTAATGAATGGTGGTAAAATAATTGCACATTTTTTCTTTATCACACAAAACCCGACCCCGAACCCGAAACCCGACTTTTATTTGGGTACCCGAAAATTTTGGGTAGTCTAAGAATAATTCGGGTATCGGGTGATTAAAAATGACACCCAAACCCGAAAAAACCGAAACTGAAAAACCCGAAACCTGAATAACCCAACCCGAACTGAGTCTTAGAGTAAGTTCTAAAAACTACTTTCCACTTCAACCACAAACAAACACTACTTCTTCACTACCCATAAAAAAAAACATTACTTCTTCACTCACTTACACTCATAATTGTTGGTATAACACTAGCTACTCTCTCTCTCTCTCTCTCTCTATATATATATATATATATATATATATATATATATATATATATATATATAAAACACTTTAATGTAGTTGTTACCGGAGGAAATAATTTTTTTTTTTATAAATGACAATATATGTACCAACAAGGTGTTATTTTGACAAAATATTTTGATCAATGATATTTTAACAATTAATTTTTTGTGAATACTAACTTTACCAAAAAAGTTTTTGATGATACTGTCTCTTCTGTCGGAAAGAGAAAAATAAATTTGAAACGTCAATCCTTAACTTAGGGAGAGTAAGGAGAAAATTATTGGCCATGATTAGGGTTGTGCATTTGGATCGGATCGGATCGAATCGGATCGAATTGAGGCTGGAAGTCGATATCGATCCTGGAGAAATGAGGATCGAAATCAAATCAATTTAAAACGATCTGATTCGATCCAAAATCATTCGATTTCGATCCTTTTTTTTCTTATTTAATTTAATATCAATGGGACCAACCACAACATTCAAACAGAGTTACGGGATTACAAAATTCACTTTTATATGGTTCTCAATCATACTTTTTGACACAAAACACAAATCAATTATAAAAGATACACTTTCACAAATTAATTTTTACCAGTTTACACTTTCCATTCACCAGACTATGCACAAGCTTATCAACAGCTGTCGACCTTCGTACAGAAAGACAAATGGTTTGATCTGCAGAAATTTTGATTTTTGAGTGAAACTCCTTTTTTTGAGTAAATCCTTCGTACAGACTGAGACTAGTGACTACAGAGAGAGAAAAGTGTTACAAATTATCTACGTTTCCTAAAGACATAAACGTGGCAAAGATGTTAGGTAGGTGTATATATAAAAATATAATATTGGCATTATATATAGAAATATCTTAGTAGCATATTAATAGGCTTAGCATATATAAAAAATAATATTATATATATACTATTATATATTTATTTATTTTTAAAAAATAAGATGAGTATTCAATCCGATCCGATTCTCAGCCTCTAAAATCGAGGATCGAATCAAAGGGGGGTTCGATCCTAAGGCAAAAATCAAAAGTCGGATCAAATATTCGATCTGATCCGAGGATCGAATCATTCGATCGATTTTCACCTGATTCGATCGATTCGATTCTTTTTGCACATCCCCAACCATGATAAGTGGTTGTCTATTACAAAGCGGTTATAGACGGGTTGTAGAAAGGTCTTATTACATGTGTGCTTAAATTCTCATCCTTTTTTGGAGTACAAGGTCTTCCTTTTATAGGTGGAGCGAATTTGCTCGTCTTTGTGGGTTTTACCGAATGGGAAGGTGGCCAGGTGGGTGTGGATGTGAGGCCATTTGCTTACTTGGTGCATGCATGCCTTTCATGGTCGTTTGATGAGAAGACTACTATAATGGTGTCATGGTTGCGTGTCTTTTTCTCCAGGTGGTAAGTTTGCGTCATGCTAAGTTGTTATCATAGTTGTGGGATAAGGTTATTCAAATAGTGCTTTGTCAACATCGTCGCTTAGGCCTAGTCGAAATTTGAGGATCTCGTATATTTCTCCTTTCATAGTGCTCGTTGGAATTGGATTGAGTGGGTAACTCTCACAGGGGATGCACATCAGCACATGTGCAAAGGCTAGAACACTTACGACAATATTGAGTGCTTGCAAGAGCTTTTAAAAGCTCATTATGGACTTTAAGTCAATGAAAATCATTTAATGAGTGTTTGCAATTGCTGCTTTTGCTTCTCCTTCTCTTAAAAAAAAAGTAAAAAAAAAAAAGAGAGAAGCCCAAAAACATGTCATGAGTTGCTTCCATAAGGAGCTTCTCCACCAAATCTTGGTGAACATCTTATTTAGACTTATTTATCCCTTAAATTTCTCTAAATATCCAATTTTCTCCTCAAATAAATCCCATGGTTTTTTTATTTCCTTATCAACATGATCTTCTTTTCCATAATTTTATATTTTTAGAGTAGAAAAATAATTATCAAAAAGCAATTAAAGAAAAAAAATAATGAAAAAGAATAGAAAAAATCTTGAAAATGATTTACTTAACAACAACATGTACGCCATTATTATGTTAACGTCTTTTATATATAATCATTATATCTTGAAAACATATGTTTGATGTAATTATACTAAATAACTTGTATATTGTAATGTAATAAACATATATATTGATTGCATTATATTAAAATTTAAATTATTTATTTTTAATATATAACTATCCACTTCATGATTGTGCAAATGTGAGTGAGGAATTAATATTTCTATATCTATAATTTAAATAAGAATAATTAAATATTATTGTATTTTAATTAAGGTTCAAAAGCTGCTTCTATCTAGTTATTGCAAACACTACAAACTAACTTTATCTATTTTAAGTTAATTTCAAAGAAAGATTTGCAAACACTCACAGCTTTAAGGTGGTATCTGCAAACTCTTAAAAAAGTTAAAATCAACTTTTAACTTAAATTAAGGAGTTTATGGTGTTTGCAAATATAGTTTCTCTGATTTGAAAACTTTTTTTAAGCCAAAACTCCTACAATCTTGAAGCTGCTATAGACATGCTTCTTCTATCTTATGGTAGCAATATTTGAATTAATTAAAATATTTATGTACCATTATACCCTTTATCTTTTATTAACCAATAACATTCATATTTCTAACAGTAATTAAGAAATACAATTCGAGCATTCGCTTTTATACACAAAGTCTTATTTTTTATCGTATTCAAATTTCTTTTTATCATATGCGTGAGTTATTCTCTTGTGAACTATTTTTCTTGAAAAATTGACTATTTAAAGTCGAAACCTCTTATGTGGCTAAATATTACGTCATATTGCTGAAAACTGAAAAATTATCAATCTGCTAAAATAAATAATTTTATCGTGTAATCCTTGTAATCATATCTATAGAGACTTATCTTCATCAGTAAATATGACTATGTTGTGATTTATTTATTTTACTTGTATTAGATGTTACGGTAATACATTTAGATATTGAAATGTATACTTTATGAGTATTGTAGTTGATGATGCATAATCTGCCATACCCTCGGAGAGGAGCAAAAAAATGGGTACCCTACAAAAACGACTCGCCATCTCGCGGAGAGACACGTCTAAGTCACGACCATCCCTACTCAAACAGGGGCCAAAGTTCCGTGCTTCGGAGAAGGTACCCCCGGGTCACGACTAGCAAACACCCTCAGAAGGTATTCGGTCTAAACACCCGGAAAAGGTACCCTCAAATCTTGTCCGATCAAAGCCTCTTAAAGGGAGCACGGTGAGACCACAAAGGCTTGAACACGTCCCTCTCTCAACGACCGGGCACCGACCCAAACTCGGGTACCCACGAGGAACAACCCTGGACACCCCCCCCGGAGTTAGTACTCCCCGGAGCACTCATCATCTCTCAGACTTATGAGAGACCACCACTAACACTTAGCCAAATCCGAGGAAACGGGAGCACATAACAAACACCAATGACACGAGTGAATACGAGGAGAAGTCAAGACCTACCACAATCCCGACTGAAGGAAGAAACTCACCCATGACCACAGTAAAGAACGACCCACGGGTTTCATCTAGAACAAACGATCCAGAAGGACTATCCGATCATTCAGACTGACCATGGCCCACGACCCTACTCAAAAAGCGTGCCAACCATCATCATCCACCCTACGTCCCAACCACCCTAATAATGAGGAAAGATAATATCCCATTGGTCCGACTCATTCATTTGAGCAGAAAAGCAACCAATCATACCGGTGCAGATCAATGGTTGGGGTAGACCAATTCTCATGCATTGGCTCAGTACCACCTCCAAAGACCATTGGAGCAGAAGTCATCATTGCTCGCTCAGACGAACTGCAGTCAACCCTCACTATTGATCACCTTCTGATAGGCGACCTCTATTGGTGCAGAAGACCTTCACGCCATTGGCCACCAGCATTCCATGGAGTAAAAACGGCAAGACCGGTCCTCACTGGCCAAAGACCCCTGGGACTAACACTATAAATAGTCCCCCATTTTCAGCAAAGAGATAAGCACATAATTCATCACAAAATCAACACAAGAACACTCTCCACAATTTTACACTTTACTGTACTTATAATTTATCGCATTCTTCTAGCTCTCACTCGTGTTTTCACACGACTCCTTTTAACTTACTCAATGTCCTTCATAAAATCATCGTGCCTCCTTTCCTCAAATTCAAGATTGGCGTTCCGAACAAAAATACTTGAGTAACAATATCCCCAAATATCCTGACTACACGGGCGTAGACGATATTGCCTCATGAGTAGTCATTTTATTGAAAAATCAGCAAAATTATTTATTCTTTTGCAAACACTCTACTATAGAAAGAGCAACTTTTAGCTAGTTTATCAAACACTCACAACTTGTGGCTTAAAGTTGATTTTAGAACTTAAACTTAAATTACAAACTTCTATTTTTTGAGAAGAGTTTGCGAACACCACCTAAGTCAAACGCAACTTTAAGTAGAAGCCAAGAAGAAGTAGCTTTTATAAGCTATTGCAAGCACCAAATGTATCCTAAATTAATTATTTATTTTCTCGTCAAATAAAATAATAGCAGGCTTTATTATTGAATAAATAAGAATGGGCTTACTAATTTTCAATCATAGTGGGCTATAGGCCCACGACAGCAGTGTGAGTATATATTATATGAGTCGATTAGATTCCAGATTTCCCGTCTCTCTTTCTATTTTTCGCCTCACACAATTACTACCATACGCCGTAAAGCACATCATAAAATCCTCTTTCCAGATTTAATTAGGGTTTTTTTCTTTCTGCGGCAAATTCAATTGATTTTCGCTCTTTCGATTGGAGTTTTTTCTTCAATCGAGTGTGTTTTACTAGGTTTCGCGTTCCCATCTGAAAAGGTAAAGGCTTTTTGTCTCAGTTCTTGGAGATTTATTTGATAAATCCTAGGTTTTTCCGTTTTTTACTATTTCTAAATTAGTTTTAATGGATTAATGTATTTTAATGTTCGTGGAGTTTCTGATTAAGTGCATATATATATGTGGTCTCTTTGTGATTGGTTCAGTGAGTTAGCAGAGTTTGAAGGCTTCTAGCGGAGGTAAAAAAGGAATCGAAGCAATCATGGAGGACTGGGGTAATTTCGCTTTTGCTTTCGAATCGATAGATTGTAGCCTGATGTAGATGAATTCCTCGGTTCACGGTTTATTTCTTGAGTTTTAATGTAGTTGTGTGTTGTTTTACTGTTCGGTGTTTCGCAATTAGGATTTTGGGATTTGTTTCTGTGAGAAGCACTTTAATTGGATTTGAACTGTTTTCTTCGTTTCTGAAATATGCGGTGACGAGATTAGGGATGGATTGGTTTGCTTTAGTTGGGGCAGTCTTCTTTAAATGGACATTAGTTTCATAAACTTGAATACGAGGTTTGAATGGTATTCACTTTATAGAACGAAGTTGTCGAAATAGTTATTGTTTTATTGGGTTGTGATCAATTGACCTTGAAAGGGCCACATAATACTGCTTGGTTGCTGAATGATATTTAACACAATAGTTTGCACTGCTTGGTTGCCTGCTAGGCAGTTAGAAGAGTTGTTTTAGTTTTAATCGTGGTCTAATTTCATTGATGGTGAATCTACAAATGCTGTGTTTGGTTTTGATATTGCGTCACTTGGAGGTACTAATAGTTAAAGGTGTTGTCATTTCCTTGTAAATGATATCTTGCGCACACTAACACCTCCTCGGTTAAGGAGTAAAGCAGTATTGTTTCATTATGTATAGTAATTCTGTGTGAGTTCCATCTTGTTTGATTTTTGACAATTATTATGTGGTATTTCAGAAGATGAGCAAATCCCGAGTCTTATCAAGAAGGAGTTACCAAAGAGTAATTGGGACGATGAAGATTTGGATGATGTAAAAGAGTCTTGGGAAGATGACGATGAGCCTGCCCCAGTATGTCTCTATTTTGTATTTCCTTAAGTTACTTAAGTTAGCTTTGAGATTTGGATTTTTATATCTGATGTTTCTGTCCTTAACTTTTTTGAAATCTTGTATTTTAAACTAGTAATTATTGCTTAATGTAGATAGCAGTAATATGGAATTGTAGGCTTCTTTTGAATTGATTGACAACAGTTTGCTATAAATGTAGACCATGAAAAAGAATTTAACTATGCATGTTCACGGTCCTGGGTGGGTTGTGAGGGGTATAACCTCGTTTCTGAATAATCTTAAGTAGCTGTTGCAAGAACCTGTGTATCGTTCTTTTGCATAGTTTACTCTAGGATTGACAGATTTCTCGTATGCTTCTCCAAAAGTTGTATTTACCTCTTGCAAATGTAGAGGTCCTGTAATCTTGTTAGGAAGATATCAAGGTCTTCAACTGTTTGATCGCCTCTTTATTTCTATTTAATTTGGATGATACTTGCACACTTTGTTTGTTACTATATTCAAGTTCTTCATGCTACCAGAAGCCTATCCATGTTAAGTCTGTATTATTTAATCTCATATGTCAGTGAGAGAATTTTCATATGTATATAGACTCATGTAATATCTTTGATGCATAGTGGAGCTATATCTGTGATTATATTTTTGAGATTGTAGCCCTTTTGGTGCATACCGGACTATGTAATAACTTAAGGAATTCCTTTTCAGTTATTGGTCCTTGTAATCTTTGTTTTCTTTTACCAACATCCTTTCAGGTGGTTTGCCTTCTTTGTCAGTAGAATATTACAATACTTGAGCTAAAAACTGTTGAATTACCCCAAGTTGTAGCTGTGTTTTGGTGGAAATTCTGGAAATATGTTATCTGCTTGATACTAAACTGTATTCTAGTTTGGCTACAACCTTTTGTTTGTTGTTGAAGAGGTGCATTAGATGGAAACTCCTTCCGATATAGAAATGAAACTGGGGTCAAATTTGATATTCTTTTGACTTCTTTGGTTATTAATTTAAATGCTTCTCCACATATTGTGTGGTCAGGCACCTAAAGTAGTTGCCCCTCCTGCCGAAAAGGCCCCTAAGAAAACCACAGCAAAAGCAGTTGAGAAGAAAGGGAAAGAAGTTGAAGCTGTAAAGGAAGCACCTTTAGATCCTTTGGAAGAGAAACTTCGCCAACAGAGGTTTGTTTCTAGTTTTTTCTTTACGGTAGACTAAGCAGCCTTGTGTTACCTCTAATATGAAAATTCATTTTCTATTTAAGTTTGTTGATGCGTTTTTTTGTTAATTAAGTAGAAAACAAACATCTTTTAGGTTAAAATAATGTATCTTGAGCGGTGGACATATCTAACATTTTGTTGATTTGATTTAGCTTCTAGTTATCTACTATTTATTCACTATCTCCTGCTACAACATCATTTTCCTTGTATTGAAGCCTTCATTTTTCTTCTTTCGAGAAGCGCTCTCATTGAAGCATTTGTACTTCTTTTAAGATGCAGATAACATAATTAGTATCTATGAATCTGTATTTCGTAACCGTCCATGCTTTACTTTTCTTCAGGCTTGTTGAAGAAGCCGATTATAAGTCCACTGCAGAACTATTCGCCAAGAAGGGTGATGAAAATACGCTTGATAATTTCATCCCCAAAACTGAAAGCGACTTTGCAGAATATGCAGAACTTATTGCTCATAAGCTTCGTCCTTTCGAGGTTCAAGATATTTTTGCTTCAGCTGCGCTAATTTATGTGGTGACTTCATTGCAGATATTGACCTGGCTGTTTTCTTTTATTACAGAAAAGTTACCATTATATTGGTTTGCTCAAGTCTGTCATGAGATTGTCAATGACTACTTTGAAAGGTGCTGACGCCAAAGATGTCGCGTCATCCGTTACTGCAATTGCAAATGAAAAGATAAAGGCAGAAAAAGAAGCTAATGCTGGCAAAAAGAAGACAGGTACGTCAGTTCTTAATTGCAGCTCTGATCGACCTTGCTTGATAACTCGACCATTTTACAAAGGGTTTGCTCATTTGCAGGTGCAAAGAAGAAACAGCTACATGTTGGAAGGCCTGATGATGATGTGGTTCTTGGTACTTATGATGATCCTGATGACTTTGATTTTATGTGATGATGCCATTTTTCCGTCTTCGACGTCACACCGTAATAGAAATTCTGAGTCAAGTCCGTGTAAAAGATACATCAATGATGAAGAGGATTCTGGGTCGTGTTTTCTCTTTCTATATTTTCTCTTCCTATTTTGGAGGTGCACTGAGTCTGCAGTGTCTTCATTTCTTGTCAATGCTTGGAGATCCAATTGTTTCTTTTTTTCCTGGAAATGCTTTTAGTCATTTTTGTGGTCCCAGATATGGAATATGAAAGAGTCGAAGAATTTGTTCGTCAGTAATTGCGACATATATGAACCATAAATGCCTTAGTTGTAAGAATACGAGTCTCTTCTCCTTTGACAAGAATAAACTTTTCTGTTGGCTATCGTCAGTAGGTTAAACCATATATTATTCATATTCATATACACGAGTTGATACGCAAACAAGTAATACTTGTTAGTTCATGTAGAACATGCAGAAACTTAGCAACAAAGTAAAGCATTTTGAGGTCCTTGTATTTAGTTCAGTTAGGACCTACAAGAAGAGCAACGTTGTCCAATATTAGATTCATTAGTAACCACTTTAAATTGAAAGATAATTTGTATGGAAATGAAATGTAGAATACGTAACATATAATTGAAACTGATAGCATTGGAAAGAACTAAAATAGTAAGTAACGATTTCTTGTTTCTTCTTTATTTCAACCTTTTAAGAAAGAATAAACTCGTAGTGAAAATATAGTGTAATAATTTGTTGATAAGTATCACCACATTCACAACTTATATATGTAGAATATTGGTGTTAACGATGACGCTTCGTATTATATATTAAAAAATAGCGCATCACCTATCCCAATTTGCTTGATATTATCCAAGTTAAATTTCATTGACAGAAAATGTGAAGTTCAATGCATGAAGTTTAATAAGTATAAAGTTGAATCTCAGCCTGTCCATTAAAGTACAGCTCAGAAAACATAAAGTTACTTTACCAAACCATCACTATAAAGCAGTCTCATCAAACATCGACAAGAAGAAAATAAATAGCTATAGCTGCTTATTATTCTTTTTCTTCCCCTTCTTCTTATCTCTTTTACTCTGCGGCTTTGGTCGAGATCTCCTCTTGGGCTGAACTTGCTTTCTCTTAACCACGGGTATCTTTTGTTTAGTGTTTCCAGACAACCCCTTTTCAACATGAGGTTCTGGAAGCTCCGACTTATCATTAGGATAATCTTCTTCCCGAGCGATTTCAGTTGTCGTCACCGTTACTTGCATGTCACCATTGTCATACACTGTCATCCCTTTCAAACAGAAAAGATGATAAACGTTCAAACTAAAGACTACACTTCATTGCTTTCAAGATTACATTAGCAGATACATTAACAGAATATGCAATATGTATTCATAGATCTTGAAAGGAATTAGTAAATTCTACTCTTGATAAGTTCCTAAATTAGATGTCTTTGGAGAAAATAATAGTGATTTAACGGATCCCTGAGAGAAGGATACCTGAAACTGATGGCGCTGGTTCAGTTTCCTGTTCGTCTTCAAGTTCCCCGTCAGATTCAGTAGCATCCGGGTCAGCCTCAGGTGGAGCATCACCATATACAGCGTCTCTTTCCAGTTTCCTCTGTAGTCGAAGTTACAAATAGAACATCAACAAGGGCCCAACAACATTTCATCATACTCATGCCAAAACAACCCAAGCGGGATGGGATGTTTACTTCTACATTGAAACGCTTTATCTTACTCTTTTAATATTTTTAATATAATTATAACATCGCTCCTACACTGCCTCCTCTGTTATCCTATTAAACAATCAAGTGATATACACTGCACTTCCAGTTTTACTTCCCCTTTTCAGCTTACCCACTTTTCACCCTAACCAAATAGAGGCTTTGACAAACAAGCGTGTACTTCAAGTAATGATTTAGTAGAGCATGTAAAATATTAACAGCCGAGATGTGACTATAAAGCATGAATAAGCAATTGTGCGAAGTTTGATATAAAAGCATACGCCTTCAGCTACTCTGGAAACTAGAGGCAAATAGATTTCTTAAAAGTCTCAATAGAACTCTGGTAACCACACATCAGGACAAACAGCACAACCAACATTTATGAGGTTTTCAACCGGAAACAGCTTTATAACACGCTGGTATAAATTACACTGGAATTAGCATCATGCCGTTTTTTTGTGGAAAGCGACTGCTTTATGATAAGATATCCTAGCTCTGGATTATCGTTAAGATATAACAAAGAGACTTTCGAAGCAAGGAACATAATGGTGTTATTCTATTCAATCTTTCATAACTGATTCTCTTCACAAAGACACCCCTTTCACTCATCTTTACCCCCGTTTATCCAAGTTCAACAACAACGGCTTAAAAGGACGAAAAGCAAAATCCAATATCAGGGTCCCGTACACGGATAGCAAAACTACTGAATATCCACACTATTTCATGAACTGATTTTCATGTACCATTCAAATTATAATCTTTCCGAGGCTTATATCTGATTTTCTCCAGAATCGACACAACCACGAACAATCGTCACTTGGCAAACTAGATTGCTTAACCGGCACCAAATTCTATAGCCAATCACCTCATTCAGCAACACAGGACTCATACTCCAATTACCTTAACTCGAAATTATACATAAATTTCACAATTAAACCGTAACTTTAACGCGTAAATGCCCGACCTTTTTGCGAAGCTCAATGCGCTTTCGGCGGTCAGCTTCACCTTGTTGCTGCAGAGCTTCTTTTCTCCTCTTCTTCTTCCTCTTATGGAAACCAGTCACGTAATCCCTGCACACACACACACACACACATACAATACAATCCTCAAATTACAACATTTCAATTTTGCTGATAAAATAACACAAAAAAATTAAATTGAAGAACAAAATTGAACGTACTTGAGGTCTTTTTCATTGAAGGATACAGCGAGGGTTTTATTCTTGAGAGCTCTTTTTTTGATGTGATGAGCTCTCAATTGAACGCCGTGTGCGGTTCCGCCTTCTCCCGCCGCCGCCTCCATGGCCGCGGTTTTTTCTTCTACTGGTGTTAAAGTTAAACCCTCGGTTTGTTGTTCTGTTTGAAAGCTTAGGTAGGGTGTATGCTAAGTGGAGTTGTACTCAACGCTGTTCACGTGGTACTTTGCACCATCAAATTCGACAATTAGGGTTTTTCAATTTTTGTGAGATTTACTCGTGAACGGATAATTCTACCCTTGACGAGTCACGTTAGGTCACGTGAAAGCGTCAAAGTTGGAATCTTTAGAGTTTTTTTTTTTGTTGGAATTGTGCGATGAGGTAAATCGCGTGTACGTAAGAAGGTTAGGAGCACAATAGTAAAAAAAAGTATATTGTAAAAGAGATGATAATGTAAAGAGTTTAATGCTTTTATTCCAATACTTTATTCGGGGATCAAAAGTAGTGATTAGTTAAATTAACGCTTTTCACCCTTCCCTCGCGGTGGCTATCAGTCACCCATAAGTATTTAGCCTTACAAGGTGGTCATGATTTACACGGGATTCCACGTGTCTCATGATGCTCGAGTCAAAGCGTAAGTTAGTGGTGCTTTCGGGTAGTGACTTACTGGACTTTCACCATCCTGGGTGTAACATTCGGATTGCTTCACCACGACTCTTGTAGCATTCTCCACAATCCCGTTTTCACAGTTTAGGCTACTCTCATGATTCATACTTAATATTCGACGTGGTCACTCAAGTAGTATATGAAATAAATAAAATGGATCAAAACCTTAAGAATGCCATTTTGAACTTTTTTTTTTACATTAGATAACTAGAACTTGTTGGACATTTAAGTTGTCATAGAATTGCAGTTCACCATTTTCACAATAAACATATGGTATGTGAAAATTTTGAAAAATACCAATGTTATAAAAAAAATTATATTCATTTCGAACTTAAAAAGTAATTAATACTATAATTTATCTGTTTAGGACAACTAAGGACCAACCGTTTCGTAATATTTGATTCTGGTCAACTTGATTTTATACGGCTCTTAAGCTAAATTTTGGAGCATTAATCGGAAAAAGAAACATATATTCATTCCTCCTCACAAAATCTTTTTCTTTTTTAAGAGATAAATCTCATCTCTTCATATTAACCTTTTTTCCTTCAGATTGTTACCAAACAATCTAACTTCATTTCAAGTTTCCATATTTTCAAATGAAACGTGGAAACTTGAAATGAAACGACCCTTTGTTCATATTAATATATACCCTTAAAATTTCATTCACTTCCATTTCATCTCAATAGGAAAAGATGAATAATGACCTTCACGCTTCCTTCAAGATTTACGTGGACCCGCAAAACCACCAAAAGGACATGGACAGCAAAGCGTCGGGTGTCGGAGGCCCCGACCCAAATGCGATGGACGGGTTCTTCAAAGAAGTCGACAACGTAAAGGAGGACATAAAGGAGATGGAAACGTTCTATAACTCGCTAATAAAATCCAACGAAGAGATGAAAACCGCGTTGAACGCCAAGGACATGATGGAGCTCCGTACCCAAACGAATACAGATCTCGACAATGTTGTCAAGATGGCTAAGCAAATTAGCAAGAAGCTCGACGGGCTTGTCGTGGCTAATGCAGCCCAACGCAAGACTCCAGGAAACGAGTCGGGTTCGCCCAATGATCAGAAACGAGCATCAATCGTATCCGAGCTGATAGAGAATCTCATGAACATGATGCGCGGGTTTCAGGGTCTAAGGGTCCGAATGGAAACGGATCAAAGGCAGATCATGGACAATAGGTAGAAACTTGTCAATATATTTTTAATTTTTAAGAGTGTTTTCTATTGAGTTAACGACAAATATTTTTATTGTATTACGATAAATTGACAAATCTGCTTTTTGGTGGTAAAATGTGGCAAATGACACTCTTATGATTTTCTAAAATGGTCCAATGTCATCATTTGATTATGCTTTGTGACATAAAATTTGGTTGTAGTATTTTCTATTTTTCAAATCAAGGTATTAAAAAGCATAAATGCAAGTTATATATTAGAGAATTACAATTAAGAAGATATATAAATAAGACATTACTAGGTATTTTGACACATATAAACTATGTAGAGAAATATTGTGCTTATTATTAATATTTAACAACGTGTAGTTTGTCAAATTTACGTAACACAAAAGGTTTAATGCCTAAACCTTTAATTTTTTTCCCCTCTATTTCAATCTCTTTGACGTAAAATAAATTATGGTACCAATTATACATAGGTATTATTCAATAACCGGAGAGAAGGCAACCGAAGAAGCCATCGACAATTTAATCGCCAACGAAGGACACGAGGCTTTGCTCTTCCACGCCATGCAGGAGCACGGCAGCGGCGAGGTGCTCGACACGATAGCTGAGATTCAAGAGCGTCGCGACGCCATGAAGGACATTCGCAAAAGTTTACTAAACTTGCACCAAATTTTGTCCGGCATGGCCACATCGATTGAGGCTCCAACCCCTAGTGCGGGCACCGGAGGCTTGCCTAATCCAACGGAACCTCAGTCGCGGCCGCTGATGGCCACAACTAATGCCACATCATTTCCAATGGGGAAAATGGGAGGGGCGGTGAAGCTGAACGACTATGAGAAGGAGACCAGACGACAAGCTTACGTTGCGATGGCGATTGCCATAGTGTGCAGCATCATTATCATTAGCTTATATATCAAGACGGAGACCGATGAGGCAACGGAAAAGTAAGTCCTATTTATTTAATTATCGCGTTTCATTATATATGACTACAATTTGAGTTCAATTCATAATAGTGTGACATGCATGACTTTTTGTTTTTTGTACTTTGATTCATTAGTATTTATGTCATTTTGTATAATGGAATTACTAAATACATTATGTGTGTGATTGCAGGTGGGTGGATCCACGCTCAGGATTAACATTTGTATGAATTGGGGATGCTTATTATATATGTTACATGATATTCAAAATAAGCCAGAGGACCGGCACCGGCAGAAGAAACCAAAAAAAATTACTAAAAGTAAATAACAAAAATTTAAGATGATTTTATTTTGTACATTCGTCCATACACTGGTATTATTTTGGCCCCACTAGTATTCTTTTGCAGATATTTCTTGATTATATTGCTTGTGTTTTGCTGTACTACACTACTACTACTACTGTTTTTTGATTTCTATGAACATTTTTTAAACATATGATTTTATTAAGTGTAGATCAATAATGATACAAATATTCTAATGTGGGTTTTTCTTATATCTAATAAAAGTGGCTATATTCATTTTCGAAGTCATAAAAGCGCACATACTCTTAAAAACACACAAATTATAAAAAAAAAACGATATAAAAAACCCTTAATCATATGCTCACTTTTGAACACGTGTCTACATTTTGTGCGTTAGATTTAATCTCTGGGGGTGTTCGCACAAAATCGCAAACATTAGGGGAAAATTTCACTTTTTGAAACCTTGCAGGAACACTTTGTGGAAAACCCCAAGCGTTCCATGCAAAAGTTACCATGTAAGAAGTTGAAGAAATTTTGTTACCTAACAAAATGCAACTTGTCTTAACAAGTAGGATTCTTCTCCTTCTATCCAATTTGCACTACGAAGAGTCGATCCAACGCTATCCAAACACGACTCATCCACTTTAGTTTAAATCTTGCAAACGTTAATATAACATTGTTGGCGAGTTCTGAACAAAGTGGATGATGCGTGATTGGAGAGAGTTGGAAGGATTCATGATGCCTTGTAGCTTATACGATAAACACACTCAAGTTTGCTATGCATATAGAGATCAAGTGGCTGTACTTTTATAGAGCACGTAAGAGTTTGTGATGTTTAGGTAGCACATTCGGAACAGATGATGTGTTGTTTTAGTCATTTTTAGGTATGTAATGAAATGAGCATGCATTTTGTTTAGTTACAAGCTCCACAACAAGATACATTAACGTATAATCCTATATTATCAGAAGTTCCATAATTGTATAGCTAAAAGAATATCATACAAGATACAAAGTTTTGATGCCCTTGGAACCACTACCGTGCAAACCACACAGAAAAAAGATGTGGGGGCACGTACTTGAACAGTTGATCTTACGTTGTTATTCAACATCAATCGTACCTTTTCTGCAGATTGAGTTTTGCTTCTATGTCGCCACTGTAAGGCGAAACGTGGTAGGCATACTGCTGGAGAACTGAGAATAGGAGCATCTCAACACAAACCAAAACATTCTGAATCGCTTTCTCAACGTGCTCGGTATCTAACCAGAAATGGTGAGAACGGAGAATACCAGCTGAAACAAGGATGTCGAGCACTACTCCCTGCATGTCAATGTGACATTGAGCAAAATAAAAGAATACAGCTAAAGTTCCGAATGACAGATAAAGACATTAAAATATTTAAGAGATAGGATATGCTAATCATCGCGCCGACCATATATAAAATAAGTTTTATTGTCATGAGTCAAAAGATTGAGATTTGTGTAGTCACAATATTCAAATAGCCAAGCCAGTATTAAAAAATAAAAATTCAATTGTATAGTTATCATCCCTGTGAATCTGTGTTATATAGTCCCTGAAACTATTAGCACACTACAATCTAAAAATCAATAGACATTCAAGAAAAATGGCGATACTACAGAGATTCTTATCAATTAAAACAATTATCCATCAGCATCAGTCGCATACATTATCTTTGTCCTTATAATACACAAGTGTTACTTGGTTCAAACGTGAATAATTAACATTTTGACGTTACCAAATTTTACTTTCGTGTAACCAGCAGAGGAAGTGCAAGCCCTCATCAAAATTTGCCAGGTAAAACCCAGAACAGCCGATTCTTTAAATTAAGGCCTCTCAGATATCTGAGTTGTGAATTTGTTCTTTCATTTGTTATGCTGTGTGTTCATAAGTTCCCCGGTTTCCCGCACGAGCATGAACTACTACTTCATTTTAACTACATTAGTGAATTCAAAGCAAATCACAAAGGCATACAATACTTTGAGAACTTTAACTGAGGGAGTTTGAGTAAACAAATGCTCAAATACAACACAAGCATGAGCAAGAGAGTTTATGACTTCATCTGTATCCAATTGGAAATTTACCTGCCAAAAGCAGAAGAAGACAATCCCTTTGATGCAGATAAACTTTGACAACGGCTTATGTGGTTCCAATTCTTTGGCAAAGACATGGTAGAAGACGACCAAGGAATACATAGCCAAGGAAAAAGACAAGTTAAGAATGATGGTGAATGTCCAACTGAGCCAACTGGGATACATCCCCAAAACCTGTAGTGTTATCATCAAGATGGAACACACGGGACGAGCAACAACAAACTGCCACGTCCAGTACTTGAGAAGTCTCAATGTTTGATGATTCAAATGCGTCTTGCTGGGCTACATGTTTCCAAAAAACAGAACTTTCCTCAGAAAAAAGTACCAATTTGCCACTCGATCAAAACATATGCAGGCATTTCACTCAACAAAGATTAATAGGTATTTTGGAAAATCTCAGATCTGTCTTTCTATTAAACTAATATCTATAGCATCTTCTCCACCACCAATATCAAACATTTAAAGTAAAATGCTTGTACACAGCACAATCTCACCTTCAAAAGCGTAATAGGAAATGAATGATGAATCTCCCATCCTTTAATCTCATCAGGCACAACATTATTACACATCAAAATCTTTAAATAACTATACATCATTGCCAAAAACTACGCCATGCTATCAGCGAATGCTTAGCATTTATTTATTTGCAATTCGGATAAATATGCATTTCAAACTCTGTTCTTTCTATTAAACTAGCATCTACAAGACTACAAACAACTCCTCGACAACCAATACCGAACAAGTTTTCACCAAAACGACTGCAAAACGTGAAACCTCACCTGAAAAAGCGTCATAGGAAACGAATGGCGAATCTCCCTTCCCTTAATCTCATCAGGCACAACATTATCGCTCATCGAAATCTTCAAATAACTATACATCAAAGCCAAAAACTTGGCAATAACCTGATCCACCACAAACCAAAATCCCACTTAACCATCATCAACCCACATAACAAAACAATTAAAAAACAACATGACACACATACCAAAGCCTCATAACACTCTTTAGCAGAATCCAACAACATGAAAAACGGTTTGCTGCCTTTAATATCCAACAACCCCACAAAAGAGTCAACTGCGTAAACTGGTGCCATCATTATAATAAAAAGAATGGCTTTTTGTTCTTTTGGGTTTTTCCAGTAGAAGAGATGTTGTGAAGCGAGCTGAAGTGTGAAGTGAAGAGTCGCCATTACTGTAAACCCTGATGCTGATACTGTTAGTTGACCACGATCCATTTTGCTAAAATCCATCTTTTTTATGCAAATTAAAAAAAGACACGATCTTTGCCTGATTCTCTGAAAAGGGGTGTCGAATCTGGAATCAAATTTAAATGGGATTGATTTCTTGATGTTGAATTATTTTACTTGAATCGATTTATTTTTTTTTGATAAAACTTGATTCGAGTTTTTGATGACTAACTTTTGAGCATTCTAGGATTAATTACATTTGCACCCCTCAGCTGCAAATTAATTTTTTTTTTATCAAGTAATGAATATATATATATATATATAGATATTTTTTAGAATTTAAGTAAATATTAAAACTAATTTCCTTTATCTTTACTAATTATAATATAATATTTTCCTTGGAGTTTTGAACCTCGTTTACGTAAGTGCCTCTCGTTTTTTTAGAGTACTTTATGTAATTTATATATAAGTATATAATAAGTAGGGTGTGATAGAGAAAGACAATTATCTCGAACTATGATGCGCTCACGTACCGAAAAATTACTTGCGTAAATCAAATGCCAACAACATTTTGACAAGAGGTCAAGCCCGCGTAGGGAGCGACCAAGAGGAGTTGTGCATCTCAATACTTTTATGAATGTAAACTTTTTCTCCAGAAAAAACGAATCGACAACTCAACAAGAAAGAATAAACAAAATTAAAAACTTAAGCAACTATAAGAAACACAAATCTATAAACATCTCAAACTCGACTTGTTTAGAATCTCATTTACACATAAAATATTGCATATGGTATGGTGATATCTAAATGCGTTAAAATAGAAAGTACTATAGTATTTATATCGTGTCGTATCTTATATACTAATAAATAAAAGATTGTGCCATCATGGTCTTTTACTCTTTTTACATTATTATGCACTCTCATGTTTAGACTTAAAAAGCGTCATGATGCAACACGACGGTAACACATTCTTGAAACAAAGTTTCTTAAGTTATTGTGTGCCGCGTTGAAGCATACGCATACATAAGAGGAGAAAAACGCGTTGGAGCGGTGCATCTATTATGTCCAACGAAAAAAACAAAAAAAAAAAATCCCAAAATGAAAGGCCTTTCTTGTAATATACACTTGATAGTGAATCCTTCCTAATCTCTCACCAGTTATTAGTTATTACCCATTTTTAATGACGTTAATCACAAGTCGAATGCTTCAAGCTTGCACCTTCATGGATTCACATATCCATCAAATGAAGCGTAACTAAATTCCCAATTCAATCCCAAATATGAAAACCCTAATTCACAAAAACCCCATTTTCCATTTGATCCCTTCACCCCCAAATTCCCCATTTCCACCAACAATCAAGAACCACACTTTCCTCAAATTCCCCGACCAAAACTCACATTACACCTATAAAACCGTGACGTCATGTTCAACCACCTCCTCACAGCCACTAAATTACGGCGGCTGGGATGATTTTCAGTTCAGCGGCTCCGGTGAGCCGAGTCACCTCCAGAGCCTACTGAACTCACTCGGAATCGGCGATAAAAAGTACGTATTCGTGTATTTATTTGGATTTGTATGCGCATTGGCGGTTACTAGAGTTAAGGTTCCGTCGATTATCGTGTTTCCGGCTTCTGCTGTTTTGTTTGCTGTTGGGTTTTCGGTTGGGTTGGTTAAAGGGGGTGGCTTGAAAGAGTTTAAATTGAATGGGAATAAGGGAAAGGCTAAAGATGAGGCTTTTACGGGTTCGATTGAGAAACTAAGGAGTTTGGGAGATAGTTTGAAGGTGTACAATGCCAAAGTTTTGAACTTGATGAATGATGTTAAGAGAGGTATTGAATGTAATAGAGTTACTGTGAGCGATTTGGAAGGGTATATTGAGGTTTTGGAGTCGGGTGATTTAGCTTTACTCGTGGATTCGGTGGAGAGTATGTTAGGTGGTAACCATGAGAAGGAGGTGGGGTCAGATCATGAGTCGAGCTGGCGTAGGATAAAGTCGGATGAAATGGGATCGGATTTCTCTCAAAAGTTTAATGGTTTGTTTGGAGGGAAATTTGGTGGTTCGAAGCCGGGTAAGATGAGAAATCCCAGAACGAGGAAAATGATGGATGCTGATATGAGTAATCGAAAGCAGTTCAATATCTTGGATGCTTCTGCCGAAGAGAGAAATTTTAGTTCCGCATGGGATGCAAAAGTGGAAGATAAGAGTGCATGCATATTTGATAACTCTTTTGATAGCAGTCATAGAAGTCGAGATATGGTTGAAGAGTTTGCTGACAGCAGAGGAATTGGAGATGTGGTTCTTGAAAATGGGACAAGGAATGTAGCTGAGGAAAATGATACCGACAATATATTTTCTGATGGCACAGTGTATAGTTATCGAAATAATAATGCTCCGAGATTTGGGAACAGTCGACAAGATCATCTA
Source organism: Linaria vulgaris (assembly GCA_948329865.1). Classification (NCBI taxonomy): domain Eukaryota; kingdom Viridiplantae; phylum Streptophyta; class Magnoliopsida; order Lamiales; family Plantaginaceae; genus Linaria; species Linaria vulgaris. The sequence goes on from OX415252.1 coordinate 114,245,623, forward strand.
GAAGACTATCAGGATGAAACTGAAATTATAGCATCTGACAGAGGTTCGTATGAGTCTGTGGATGTCAGCATCTCTATGAATCATACAAAAACGGCAGCTTCTTTCGATCACCACCGGAAAAGTGAAAACCGGAATAGAAATTATTCACGTTTCTTGAGTACAGAAGAGGACATAGTAGAGTCTAAGAGATATTCCCTTAAAAAGAAGATGTTTACTGGACAAAAGCAACCTTCATCTCCTAGTAACGAGTCAGAGTACGAGGATGTCTTTGATTCTTCTCCATCTCAAGTACTTGGGGATGATCTGAACTTCAATAGGTATCTTACCGAAGCTAATGATCTTTTGAAAGAAGCAAAGAGGTCTTTAAGGCAGCGTGTTGACAATAACCGTGCTGAGGATGCACTGCAAAAGTCTGCAATATTACTCTCGAAAGCCACAGACATGAGGCCGATGAGTTTATTGGCTGTAGGCCAGTTGGGGAATGCATATCTTCTTCATGGAGAACTAAAACTAAGGGTTAGCCAGAAGTTGAGAAGATTACTTGCAAGGAATGGTTCCACAGCAGGTAATACTAAAGACGAGATCATATCAACCCTTGTGGATGTTTGTGAAGAATGTGAAGAGCTACTTATCAAGGCTGGAAGAAAGTACAAATGGGCGTTGTCGATTGATGGGAATGATATGAAAGCCATGTATAATTGGGGCCTTGCCCTTTCATTTCGTGCACAGTTAATTGCAGATATTGGACCAGTAAGCTTCTTTTCGCACATATTTAACCTTATGGCTTGGAGATTTTTTTAGTTACAACTCATCCCTCCTGCTTAGCATTGTAAACATATGGATCAAAAGATGAACTTATTGCCAATAGTCATAGGTCTCTTAGATACAACTCATTGTTCCTGCTAAGCTTTGGAAATCAGTTGAGAAATGTTCAATTAAGGAAAATGGAGTTTCTTACATCAAACCACTGGATATCTCTTTGAAATAATTTTAGCGATGATAGACCTCCTGAGGTTTGGTCAAAATGACAGAATATGCCCTCAAGTTTGAGATTCAGAGATACCCCTTAAACTTTAAAAAAACATTACAAAGTCAAACGTTTGAATAATTGTAGAGACACTGGAATTGGGAAACAGTGCAGATGATTTTCATGTTGAATCAAAGTTCAAGGGTTGTGTTTGTAATTGTTGAAACCTCGAGAGAGGTTTCCAGATTTAGACCGAACGTAAAGGAGTACAGATGTAATTATTACATATTTTTTTAGTAGAACCTTTTTTGGATGCTTTACTCAGTTGAATTCTGACCTTTTTCCGTACTTCAGACTTCCGCTGGTGATGCTGACAAGGTGTTCATGGCTGCCATAGATAAGTTTGACGCCATGATGTCGAAAAGCAATGTTTATGCTCCTGATGGTATGAGGAACTGGTGACAGTATCTAAGATTATTATGTTTTCCGGTTGATTCAGATAATCCACATTTGGATAGACTTAAAAGATATAAACATAGTTGTTCATCATCACATAATACTATACTGTTTTTGCCACATTTGTTCTTTTAATTTGCTGCATTACATGGTCAAACCAGCAATACTGAGACTACTTTTTCTACTTATTGTTTCACTTTAATTTTGTCAAATTCGTTCTACTTCAGAATCTGTTATGTTCTTTGACATCATTAAATAAATTCTCATTTTAAAGTATTGTGCAGTTATGATCTATTTGTCTGACTGCATTATTATGTAGTAGACGCACGGCTGAAAAAACAAACAAGAAACAATCTTTTTCGAAGTTCTCTTTTAGGTACTCATGTCCATTTGTTTTTGTTGCAGCTCTTTTCAGATGGGGCTCCGCATTGCAGCAGAGATCGCGGTTAAGGCCAAAGAACAGTCGAGAGAAGGTGAAGTTGCTGCAGCAGGCCAAGCGCTTATACGAAGACGCACTTCATATGGATTCGAGAAATCCAGAACTACGAGAGGCACTGTCATCCTGTGTATCTGAATTGGAGTATTGGTACAGATAGCTGTGGGGCTGTATAATATCAGGGCAGCGTGGATTCCGGTCTTTGGCTTGGGAGCCTTTTTTTGAAAAAATAGAATAAAAATATAAACCACATACTTTTCTTTTGGCCATGTTATTTCCACAGATAAGGTATCCACACACACGTATCAAGTGTTGTGAACGTTATTCATAAATACAATATAGAAGTTTCTATAATACTGATGACCCACTGCAATTTTCAAGATTCTGTAGTTCTGACTCCTGTGTATTATTAATAAAAAAAGCATAAATTAAATTAATTCATGCAGCCGGTGGATGGCAAAATATCAAATGTAAGATATTTCATGTCCTCGAGCCCTTTTTTACCTGAACCAATTTAATATACCACTTTGTCAATTATTATAAAAATAGTTTGAAATGTGTATCTCCCTTCAGGCAAAAAGTTGGTCTGGTTTTTTTATTTACAAAATAACATGTAAGATACAGTTGGGAATATTCAATCTGGCTTTTAGGCCTTTAGCATATTTGATTTTTCAATGATGGCTAGTCTTTTCTCCTTTTCAATTTTCATCAACTTCGGCATTTGGTAGATATTCCAATTTGCAATTAAGATATGAGAAACAAAAGTTTAATGATCAATTAATTGACCATTCGTTAAAATCTTAGTGAATTGAAAGATTCATCATGTTGATAAAGTGAAACAACCAACAAATCTTTTGCTATGATCTCGAGTCTGTGATTATTTGCATATCAAAAATATTTTATGGCGTTCAATAACCTGAAGAATAGTTTCACCAACAATTTACCAAAGAAAAAAAAAAAGAATAGGTTCACCAACCATAACATATGAAAGCACAATCCATACGGTGATAAACCTGCATTACCGCAAAAAAACTCATTCCAATTATTTACTATCCCTCTCGCTGGCAAAACTCCGGAAAACTTTCAAAATTCCGGCAAACGTAACAATACCAACAATTGTATAATCTTCTTCCACGACCCAAGCACAACTATTGCGATGAGCCAACAACTGGATCATCACGGCTACCAGAGAACTCCTCGGACCACACACGATTGCCTCAGACATCCTTCCTGGATGTCGCCTACCAAACCCGGCCGACCCTCCATTTTTATTCGACCACAATTCGTCCTCTGACGAACAACTCGAAGAAGAAGAGGAAGAAGAAAATATCAAAGAATTGGAAAATTCTTCAATAAAATCCAGTAATCCACCCAAATTCTTCTCCTCTAGCTTCGTTTTCACCAACCCCACCAAATCCTCTGGTGGGCCACGGAAATCTAGATAAGCCATGAGTTCACTAGCAGAGAGCGCCATTATCGCAGCTGCAGCCGTTTCATCGCAGCAGGCTAAAGTGAAGGGCGAGATCTCTCCGATCAATCTGCTATCTTCATCAACGACAGCAATTGATTTTTGCTCGGTGAGAGAACGATGGAAATATTCCAACGCAGAGGATGCGAGTGTGTTGCAATGCACGGTCATGATGTCGTAATTGATTATGTCAAGTGAATCAATGGAGAGAGTTGAGATTGAGGAGAAAGCTGAGATGGAGTTAAGGAAGTAGCGGACCACATCTTCCTGCGTAAGCCAACAGTATGCCGATGGATTGTTGAGGGACTTCTTTCTTGAATTGGAGGTGCGGGGATTATGTATAGGGATTAATAGGTTCTGGGTGCCTTCAAGTATGTAATCTATTACTTCCACCAAGCTGAAAATTACAGAAAAAAATGACATTTAATCTTTACTGTGCAAGAAAAATAAAAGATATAATTAAAGTGTGTTAGCTGAACAAATCTTAAGCTGTAATCAGCTTCTGTTCAAGGAAACTTTAGCAAACACGAAAAGCAAACCTGAATAATCATCAACCCTAAGCAACTGACAAAAATGGCGAAGATTCAATTTGAGAGAAGTATCCAACTTAACATCACATAAGTTTTAATAAGAGAACACAAAGTACCTCCATTGAAAACTGCCAATAACTTAAAGAAAGGGTTATTCATTAACCGCCGGTAATGTACTAAATAGGTTAAAAACAAAAAGGTTATTTGCTTCTTCTTCTTTCTTACTTCAAAACAAAAAAGCACAAGTTCCTTAAACCACGAAAAGCTAGCCTTAACCCCAACTAGCAGGGCGTACGATGCACCAACGAATATATAGAGGTATTCTACCACGTGTAAAACGCTTGCCGGACATTTTTTGTAAGACCTGACAACAAACCATTGCTTTTGTTCTTTCTTGTTAAATGCCAATAGCCAAAAATTATCATTTAAAACCTAATGCAACTACCGAGAAGTAACTCGATGCTTCCCTCTCGAACTTCTACACGTTATTTCAACTCGTAAGCGCGAATTATAACCCCCTATCGCTCCATGTCCATCAAGTCAAAATGTACCACACAAGAAACATAAAAATCATAAATTAAGAGCAAATTGAAAAACCACCACCACTTATTTCTAATTAACAAAATAACTCCAATATGTAATTTGTATTAGCAATCACCCTATAAAATCTAAAAGTCGAGTTTTTTATATACTTATTTTGAGCCATTAGGAGCTTGCGAACAAAACAGTTACAAAAATAAAAATAAAAATATTATAATGCTGAATTAGGTCATCTACCAATCAAAATTGCAATTTACACCAGAAATTAATCTCAAATCTCAAAATAAAAATAAAAATTAGCTGGAACAAACCTTGAATTAGGTTCCAAATGCCTGACAATGGCGGCTCCCTCCTCTCCTTTAACCAAAATATCAGAAATTAGGGTTTCAAACGCCTTCAACGGATCCGCCAAATTCTCCTCCTTACACAAAAACAAACTCACATCCGCCACGCTAATTTTGCCGACACACACATAATTTCCGTTACTACATGACCACACGCTAATGTAGGTTTCTCTTGACCGCTTCAACGCCGTCAAGGCGTCGGAGACGGTGGAATCCGCCGAGATCCACGTCAGCTCCGGCTTTCCCAGGCACAATTCCGACGCTTCAGCATTCAGAATCCTCACTGCCATGCAGTTATCGAATACCTCCGGTGAAGCTCTAGAGAGATAAAGTAGTTGAGTTTTAGAGAGAGAAAGAGGTGACCGAGTTGCAAACGGCAAGGGGGTGATGGTAAAGAAGAAACAGGGGAATTTATAGGAGACGAGGATTCTATTTATTAATTAATTAGAGATTTTTATATTATAATTTTTTTTATTTAATTTCAAAAAAGAGCTTTTATATATATGTGTTTTAGTTTTTTAAGGTTTTGACTTTTGAAAGTCTTTTACATGTGTTTTAGTTTTTTAAGGTTTTTACTTTTGAAAGTCCCCATATATCGAAATTGTCCCTTAGAAGACATCCTATAAAATTGAGACTATATAGAACATATTAGTATGGTCTTTATTGAACTAACTAGAGACAGAAAGTAAACTGAAATCTGTTATTTCATTATTTTTTTTTTGATAATCACAAACAAACATTAATAAGAAAAATCATTACAGAAGTTTGTCAATGGAAAACCTCCATCACAAAAGCAAGAGTTTGGAAGATTTTGACCATCACAATGTTTTGACCAATTAGACAAAAAAGCCCATCGAGCAAGATTGTGGGCGGCATAATTTAAATTGCGAGAAATAAACTTGAATCTCCATTTTGGCCAAAGGTTCCAAAACTTTCTGATAGCTATCACAATAGGAGAAATAGTCCAAGGAATAATTGATGAAGGGTCAATAATCGAGCTCACAAGTTGGAGACAATCGGATTCAAGGATAGCCTGATTTGCTCGAGCATGATTGAGACTTTGACATGTATGGAGAAGAGCAAGTGCCTCAGCAACAATAGGTTCCATACAAAGATGGAAGGAGGTGGACGCAAACAATATGGAGCCATTGGAGTCCCAAATGATGAAAGAGGTGAAGGCCTTTCCAAGCTTGAAAGTGGCATCACAATTAGCTTTGATCCACCCGACCGGCGGTGTGATCCAACGGTTAGAAAGGGGAGCCCTTTTCTCCAAATTTTTTTCTTTTGAGAAATCCAATGTTCTTCCGCCGAGGCATCGACTTTAGAAACAATCTCCTGCACAGTTAAAGAGATAGAGCCATGAACAATATTGTTTCTATTATGCCAAATATTATCACAAAGAACAACAAAAAAAATTAAGCATTTATCTCTATCCATAGAATTTTGATAGAAACTCCCTTTATCAACAAGAAAAAGCTCTATCCAATCCCTAATAGACCAATAGCGGAAGATGTCTATGTTGATGTGCCATTTCGAGATGAACCAAGCTTGGGCCGTCAAGGGGCAAGAAATAAACAAATGCTCCATAGTTTCTGTGGCAGAATTGCAAATTGGACAATTGGTATCTTGAATTTTAAAAATAGAATTGAGTTTGCTTCTCAAAGGAAGGACTTTAGAGATCATTTTCCAAAGGAGGAGCTTGTGGCGGTTATGAATGTGGGCACCCCAAATTTTTTTGAATAATTTTGAGAGATTAGGATCAAGATTGGGAAATCTATGAGATTGATGGGAGAGATAAGCACTCTTGGAGGAGAAAATCCCTGACTTAGAGGGAATCCAGAGTGGAGAGGGACTCGAAAGGGTTGGAGAAATTTGAATCTTCAAAATTTCTTCAACCACGAGTGGATCAAAGGTTGTTGAGAGCTTGGCATGGTCCCAAGAGCCCGACACCGAACAAATAAGAGATTTAACATGGGAAACATTGCTCAAAGTAAGATCTGGGGGTTCTTTGGGCTTAGGAATATAACCTTTAATAGTAGGAATCCAAGGATCTTCCCAAACACGGATATTCGAGTTAAGGCAAATAGGAAAACAAGCACCTTTCAAGATAACATCCCGACACTTAAGAATATCTCTCCAAACCCAAGAAACATTAGTCTTAGAGTCAGAAACCGAAAAAAGATCGTTGTCACGAAGATATTTAGATTTAAGGGTTTGAACCCAAAGAGATTTATCATCAGTTATAATTTTCCAAGCAAGCTTAGCTAAAAGAGCTTTATTAAAATCCATCATGCGACGGAGGCCAAGACCTCCCAAAAATTTAGGGAGACAAATCGAATCCCAAGTTTTGAGAGCCAAAAAATTCCCTTTTTCATTTGTTCCCCACCAAAATTTACGAATGGAAGCATCGATACGATAGCAAGTGGCCATGGGAAGGAGAAAAGAGGACATGGAGTAAATGGGTGAAGCTTGGGCGACAGATTGAGAAAGAGTGAGGCGGCCCGCTTGGGAGATATTTTGCTTATTCCAAGAAGAGAGCCTCTTGTTGAGTTTGAATTCAATATCTTTGAAAGCTTCTTTACGAGATGTTTTACAAAAAGAAAGTCCCAAGTGCTGAGCTTTATGAGAGCATTCATGAACACCAAAAATATTTAGAATAGTATCTCGACAGTTTCGATGGGTGTTAGGACTGAAGTGAACAAAGGACTTAGATTTACTTAGAAGTTGGGATGACCAACTACAAAAACAATTTAGAATATTTTGAATAGTAATTGCATTTTCCATAGTAGCCTTTCCAAAAATGATCAAATCATCAGCATAAAGAAGGTGAGTAATAGGGGGAGAGGTACGAGATACTTTTATACCTTTAAGGATACCCAAGTGTTCCTGTTGCAAAAGAAGACGTGAGAGGAGCTCACAATAAATAACAAAAAGATAAGGAGAAAGGGGGTCTCCCTGTCTAATACCCCGAGAAGGTTTGAGATTACCAAATTTGCTCCCATTAATCAAAAAAGAGTAAGAGACAGACGAGATACGATCTTTAATCCACATGATAAATTTATGATTGAAACCAAGATTAGAAAGAATGCAAAGAAGGAGATCCCACTCAACTCTATCGAAGGCCTTAGCAAGATCAATTTTGAAAGCCATAAAACTATTTTGACCCTTTCTATTATGGATATAATGCATGATCTCATGAGAAAGAATCGTATTATCATTAATATTTATACCTTTAATAAAAGCAGATTGACAAGGCGAAATAAAACGATCCAAAAGAGATTTTAGCCTATTAGCCAAAATTTTAGAGCAAGTTTTATAAGTAATATTACAAAGGCTAATAGGCCGAAATTCTTCAACATGAGAAGCATTCGGTTTTTTTGGTATAAGGGCAATGAAAGTGTGGTTCAAGTTTTTTAAAGAAGAGCCATTTTTGAAAAAGTCATGAACAGCACCAACAAGGGCTTTGCTAGTAGTACCCCAAAAATTCTTGTAAAACGAAGCCGGAAAACCATCAGGCCCAGGACTTTTATCATTAGCAAAAGAGAAGAGAGCATTCTTAATCTCCAATGGAGAAGGGATAGAGCAAAGAATAATATTATCCTCATCTGAAATGACTTTAGGGAAAAGAGAATTTAAGTGCATTGGAAAGTCTTGAGAAACTTTGTTATGATCCGAAGTAAAAAGGTTTTTAAAATAAGCATAGAAAGAATCACCAATACTATTCCAATCATTTACAACAGAACCATCTTCATTTTCAATAAAGTCAATATGATTGTAACGGCTGTGAAGGATGGTTTTAAGGTGAAAATATTTAGTGTTAGCATCACCATCCTTAAGCCATTTTTCACGAGCTTTCTGCTTCCAAAAGGTGTACAATCTTTTGTACCAAATATCAAGATCACATTGAAACTTCTTGCAAGAAGTCAGATTATCAACAGATTGGGGTCCACTTTGTAAACTAGAGATCCGATCAGTTAATTGATTTATAGCTGTGTGAATATGGCCAAAATTATGAATATTCCAATACTTAAGAGCTTTTTGAACCTTGGAAGTTTTAAAAAGCAATTGAGTAATAGGAGAACCATAGGTAAAGGAATTCCAAGCATAATCAACAACATCAAAGCATGTAGGATCCGAAAGCCACATAAGTTCGAACCTGAAGGGTTTAATACCCTTATTGCACCGTTTTTGAGTATCAAGGAGAATTGGCGTATGATCTGATCCAATAGCTGGAAGATGGAAAATTTGCGCAAGTGGAAAAAGGACACACCACTGGTCATTGCCAACTCCCCTATCAATCCTTTGTTGAATATTATGAGGATCTTCTCTACCATTGTTCCAAGTAAAGTCAACACCTGTAAATCCCAAATCAAAAAGAGATATGTTATCCAAGTCAAATTGTAAATTGTGCTTAGAAGAAGAGGCAAAGGAACGTCCTCCAATTTTTTCACTTTGACTGCGAATGTCATTAAAATCACCCATCAAGACCCATGGGCCATCAAAAGATCGAGAGACGTTCTCGATGTGATTCCAAAATTCAACTTTTGCCGCTGCGTAAGGAGGACAATAAATCCCTGTGAATTGCCACAAGGTGTTGCCTGGATGAGTAATATGAGCATTTATGAGAAACGAATTTTGATGAGTGACAGATAGATTAATGGAGGATTTCCAAGCAAGACATATTCCACCCGAGATACCAATAGGTGGGACGAGCACATAATTAATGAGCATAGCAGAGTGGAGAGAGGAGATGATGGGAGAGAAGAGAGAAGTTTTGATTTCAGAAATAAAAAGGACATCAGGTCGAGATTTGCGAAGCAAACCCCGAAGAGCTCGGATTGCTTTGGGCTGTGCAAGCCCTTGGCAATTCCAAGCGAGCAGTATCATACTCGACTAATTGCTCGACTCCTCGTTCAGCGAGGAATCTTCCAATGAACAATCATTGCAGGTTTCTGTTATAGAAACAGAGTTGGTTTTAGCTGGAGAAAGAGCTGTATTATCAGTTGGAGTAGTGAGGGTAATGGAAAGAGAGGTGTCGTCTTTCAAAAAGGGCAAGTATTTAAACTTTTTTGAGTCGGGGTCTTTTAGATGAAAGAGATGGGATGAGATGGTGTCCAGAGAGCGTTTATGGCTGTCTTGAGAAGATGAGGCAGGAGGATGCTTATTGATGATTGAGAGTTGGGGCCGAGTGATGAGAGGTTTTCTGAATTTGGGTTTTTGGTGTGCAATATGAGAGTAAGAAGAGGATGGGGGTGGAGCAACATTTAGAGCATTTAAAATACTTAGAGTGGGTTTCTGCTTTGCAAAGTTTGGGACAGGGGTGAGATTCACGATAATAGGAGCAGGAGTAAGTGGGCTGATAGGAGTTGGGCTAGGAAGGGGGCTTGGTTGAGGGGAGCTTAAAAGGCTTGGATTTGCAGATGGGAGGCCTGGATTAGCAATAGGAAGGCCCATTTTTAGTTGGAAAATAGGGTTTGGGGTAAGGGTGCTGTCTGTCTTCAACCAAGCACCATATTGCCGGAGAGTGGCGGCGCCACCCGGCATTATCTTACAATCCAGAAAGCAGTGTCCCAAACGCCCACAACTGTAACAGAAATCGGCTAAACGTTCATATCTCACTTCCACATGGAGACGTTTGCCATCCAATGCCGAAAAAAGAACATTATCAATGAGTGGTTTTTGGATGTTCACATCAACTCTTATGCGAAATGACCTTCGCCCTTTTGGGTTAGCACCAAGACCTTGATAAATGACAAAACGACCCAATATGTTGCCTATAGTAGCAGCACTTTCCGAGTTTATGTAGCCAACTGGAAGATGGAAAATTTGACACCAAAAATAGGTGGTTGTGAAATCTATCTCAAAAAGAGCAAGATCCGACGGCCAATGTTTCAAAATAATCTGGCTTTTTCTGAAAGACCAAGAAAAATTTAAGACCTTGTTAAAATCTTCTTCATTGTCGAAAACGCAAGAGAAAAGATTATTCTCCAGGTCATGGATTAATAGCTTCTTTTTTGGCTTCCATGCTTGAATCATCGCAGCTTTAAATCCGCCATAGTGAGCCGGATTTTCCGAGAAAATGTATGCTACAATGGTGAGATTCGTAGGAGGGTTGAGGAGATATGAGGGTGAGAGTTTTTCAGGAGTGTCTGAAAAATCTGAGATTTTAGCGTTTTCGAAAGATTTTGCGAGGTTTAGATCGGAATCCATGGCTGAAACTGTGGGAAGAGGGGGAGGAGGCGGTAGAAAAAAACCCTAACTTGAGGGATCTCTAGCTGGAGAGAAGGTTTTTATTATAATTAGCACGCTGACCAAGAAGAAACAGCCCGACAAAGCATGAGATTCCTCATGAACAAAGAGGAGAAAAAAAAAATTCTGTTGAGAGCACGCTTGCTGGGCTCTAGGAGAGAGAACGGAGCATTTTACTCCTTTTTCCAATTTATGTATTCACCTTAAGTTCATGAACAGCTTTTTTCTTAATCTGTTATTTCATTATAAGGAAGAAGAACAGTGTGGCATTGCCCTATTTATGCAAGGCGGGAAAGAGGAATTGAAATAACTGATAGCCGAACAAAAGGAAATAACTAATTTATCCCTGTACATATTAACAACTAACTACTTTAACTAACTAATACATAATATCCTCCCCTCAAGTTGGACAGAGGCGAAGATCAGCGAGGTTCAACTTGGATGTCCATAGATTGAAAAGAGGAGCTCCAAGAGGTTTAATAAACAAATTTGCAACCTGGTGAGAACCAGGACATTGAACTGGAAGTAGTAGACCAGATTTGAAGCAATCTCTTACAACATGGCAGTCAATTTTAAGGTGTTTGGTTCTCTCATGGAACACTGAGTTATGTGTAATGTGCACAGCTGAGTTGTTGTCACAATGAAGTGGTATAGGTCCAAGAAGGGGAATATGAAAATCCTTAAGCAGATAAGATAACCATTGTAACTCACAAGTAGTGTGAGCTAGGCTTCTATATTCAGCTTCAGTAGAAGATCTAGACACAATGGTCTGTTTCTTTGTTTTCCAGCTAATGAGAGAAGAACCAAGGAAGACACAAAACAATGTGAGAGATCTCCTGGAGTCTAGGCAAGAAGCACAATCAACATCACAGAAAGCAGATAGTTGAAGCTTAGAAGAAGCTGAATAGAAGAGACCAAGAGAGGGGGAGCCCTTGAGATAGTGAAGAACTTCAACAGCAGCATCCCAATGTTGAGTAACAAGGAGCCTGCAAAAACTGACTCAACCGATTGACACCATAACACACATCTGGTCTAGTCATGTTGAGGTAGAGCAACCTACCCACCAACCTCTTGTATTTCTCTGGATCAGTCATAAGGACCCCTTCAGTAGTAAACTTTAAGCCCTTAGGACAGGGAATTTTAGCTGGTTTAGCCCCAAGTAGACCAGCATCTTTATATTTCCTTTGGTTAATGTAGAGACCAATAGAACACCTCATCAATTCCAAACCAAGGAAGTATTTTGCTGGACCAAGATCTTTGATGGTAAAGGCCTGATAAATGTGAGATTTAATCTTGTTAATGAATGTGAGGTTGGGACCAGCAACCAACACATCATCTACGTAAACCAACAAAGCAACAAATGTAACTCATGAACCCATAGTGAATAAGCAATCATCAGACTTTGATTGCTAAAAACTAAATGTCAACAGATATTTTGTAAACTCCATGTTCCATTGTCTGGAAGCCTGTTTAAGTCCATAAAAAAACTTATTTAGTTTGCACACTTAACCTGGACCAGCTTTAGTATAACCCTCAAGAGGTTTGAGGTAAATATCCTCATCTAAGAACCCATGTAGAAAAGCACTGATGATGTCCAATTGATGTATAAACTAGTGAGATTGTGTAGCAACAGCTAAGAGGGGCCTTACTGTGACTAGTTTTACAACATGAGAGAAGCTGACTACATAGTCTAGTCCAAATATTTGATTGTACCCCTTTGCAACTAGCATTGCCTTGTATCTTTCAACAAAACCATCAGCATGAAGTTTCAGCATGAAGTTTCAGTTTATAAACCCATTTAGAGCCTATTAGATGTTTGTTAGGAGGTAACTCCATAATAGTCCAAGTATTGATGGCTTCAAGTGCCTCAATCTCACTGTCCATAGCTTTGATCCATTGAGGATCATGGCAAGCTTCTTTATATGAGTGTGGTTCGGTATTGGTGGAAACAAAAGCTAAAAAACTAAGATAGGAGAGAGATATAGTGGGATTTTTAATATAAGGGAAGGTAGGTGGAGTATTATGGGATCCAAGACCAGGAGTTATAAAATGAGAGCCCAATGGATCCACATTGCAACTCAACAGATAATGTTTTAAGTGAGAAGGTTTAGAAGTGATTCTGGTACTTCTTCTGAGATTAGGAGGAGGGATGATGGGTGAAGTGGGCACTTCAGGAGAGTGTGGTGTATGAGATTGTATAGGAGAGGGGTAGTCATCATATGGTTAAATAGCAGGGGAAGTAGATACTTCTTCAGGAGGAGAATGAGGGATACTGAGAGGAGTATCAACATCATAATCTTCAATGCACCAGGGTAGATGAGTAGAACTAGGCATTTTGTTATAATCCTCAAAAGGAAACTGATCTTCATAGAAGGTGACATCCCTACTGATAATCACCTTGTTATCAGCAAAATTACAAAGTTTGAAAGCTTTCTGTCTTAGTGCAAATCCAATGAAGCACCATTGGTAAGCTCTTATAGCTAATTTGTCTTTGTGAGGAGTGGTGTTGGCAGCATAACACAAACAACCAAACACTTTAAGAGATGATATGTTGAGTGCATAACCATTGAGGACTTCAACATGAGTTTTCCATTGAAATAACTTGTTGGGGTTCTGTTTATAAGATGAGTGGCCATTAATATGGCATGTCCCCAGAAGTGAGCATGAAGATTTGCTTGAAACATGAGAGCCCTTGTAAGCTGAAGGAGGTGTCTATGCTTCCTTTATACAACTTCATTTTGCTGAAGAGTGTAGGGGCAACTATTTTGATGAATGATCCCAAGTTTGGATAATAAATCCTGGCAATGAGAGTTGGTAAACGATGTCCCATAGTCAAACCTCATAGTCAAAACAACAACATTGTATTGAGTTTTGATAAGAGAAAAAAAATGTTCAAGTAAAGAAGGAGCTTGAGTTTTATTTCTCAATAGGAAAGTCCAGGTACATCTTGTAAAGTTATCAACCATTGTAAGCATATAGTGAGCATTGGATACATTGCTAACTGTGTAAGGACCCATGGATCTATGTGTATGAGATCAAAGGCTTTAGTAGTGGTAATATGACTGTGAGGAAATGGACTTCTATGATGTTTAGCAGTGTGACAAACATGACATGTAGGAGAAGGTTTAGTAGAAGTGGAAGTGAATGAAAATTCATGTGAATGACTCAAGCTTCTCTAGAATCATGAAAAAACCTCCTTTGCCATAACTCAAACTCAATAACATTTTTATTTGCAGAAATATAATGAAAACAGGAACTCAAAGAAGGAGAGCAAGCTTGGGGATCCAGGAGATACAAACTTTCAACTTGCTTCCTTGTTGCCACTACTGTCTCAGTCAGTGAGTGAAGATGAGCTTGAGTTTGGATTCAAGATAAAGTTTCTGAACTTATATGAGGTTAAATTTGAAAGCTGGGGCATGTAGAGCATTCTGAAGAGTGAGTTGTGGTGTGAGTTTAACAACTCCAATGTGTAATACTGGTTTGAAAGAGCCATCAGGCATACAAACATAGTTATTCCCGGTTGTTTCTTTATAAGAAGAGAAACTACTAAAACCATTGACCATATGATTTAATGCTCCTGAGTCAATAATCCAACAACCAACTTTTAAACTTTGCAAGACAATAGAGCTATTACCAGCAAAATCACCCATGTGGGCAAAGTTGATATGTCCATTGTCCTATCCAAACTGCATTTGTTGGTGAGAGGATTGTTGGTTCATCACGTGTTTCATGAATTTGTAGAAATCCTGCTGGAATGAATCAGGAACTCCACTAGAGGAAGAACCTGCAGAGTTGGTAATATGAGTGCTAGTGGACCCAACAACATGAGCAAAAGATTTGTTGTTACCACCAGAGTTGGAATCTTTCTTATCTTTAAGACCCTTGTACCAATCTGGGACAACAACCAGTTTGAAACAAGACTCCTTAGTATGTCCCTTAGCCTTACAATGCTCACAAAACCTCTCAGATTTCATCGTCTTATAGTCTTTGTAGCCTCCATTGGACTGAGAATTTTGTGGAGTGTAACTGTTGTTCTACTGGTATGTGTTTTTAGAAGCAACAGACTTAGTGAACATAGCAGAATGTTCAAGAGGTGCAGCTAGGTTAAGGTGAATTTCCTTCTACTTTTCAACTCTAATCACCATGGCAGAAGGGTTTTTGGCAAGTTTAGTCCTTTATGTATACCCTTCTGCAATGTTAGTCCGTTATGTATACCTTGCTCGATTTTAGTCCTTTATATATACCACATGCTCGAATTTAGTCCTCCGGCCAATTTAATTTGAATTTTGACCGGAACACGTCAACGTGCCGCGCACGTGACGTCTGAGTCAACAATTATTTTTTTATTTTTTTTAAAAAATTGAAATTATAGTCCTTTATATATACCACTTTGCAGATTTAGTCCTTTATATATATACTGCTCAATTTTAGTCCTTTATGTATACACTGCGCTCTATTTTGGTCCTTCAGCCAAATTAATTTTAAATTCAGTCAAAAGACGTCAAGTGCGAGTCATGTGATGTTCGATACGGGTCTCATTATTTATTTATGTCTATGTTAACCTTAAATTTTAAGAAAAAATGTAGATTCGTCAACAAAAGGTAGATTTTGTCGGGAATGCTCCCGATCGAAATCCGGTCGGGATTTTCCGGTCGGGAAAACACGGGAATTCTTGTAGTGATTTGTTACACATTGTCAATTCATATATAATGTTATTCCATGTGTCATTGAACTAAATTATGGATTGAGATTTTGCTCGACACGCGACTTCTTTTGACAAAATCTACATTTTGTTGACGAATCTACATTTTTTCTTAAAATTTAAGGTTAACATAGACATAAATAAATAATGAGACCCGTATCGAACATCACATGACTCGCACTTGACGTCTTTTGACTGAATTTAAAATTAATTTGGCTGAAGGGCCAAAATAGAGCGCAATGTATACATAAAGGACTAAAATTGAGCAGTGTATATATAAAGGACTAAATCTGCAAAGTGGTATATATAAAGGACTATAATTTCAATTTAAAAAATAAAAAATAAAAAATAATTGTTGACTCAGACGTCACGTGCGCGGCACGTTGACGTGTTCCGGTCAAAATTCAAATTAAATTGGCCGGAGGACTAAATTCGAGCATGTGGTATATATAAAGGACTAAAATCGAGCAAGGTATACATAACGGACTAACATTGCAGAAGGGTATACATAAAGGACTAAACTTGCCAAAAACCCCATAAGTCTTATATAATGGAGGTAAAGGATCTAACCCAAAAATTTGACTCCTCACATCTTCAAAATCCTCATTTAATCCCATTGGAAATTGCATGAGCCTAGTTAGGGATTGAAAATCCAGTGCATTCTTAACCAATTTACAAGTGCAAATCCTAGCAACAGTACAAGTACAAGTAATAACAGGAACAACACAAGCCAATTCATCCCACAGCCTCTTCAATTTTGTGAAGTAGGATGAAACAAATGAGTTACCTTGTGCAATAGAGGCAACTTCCCTCTACAATTGATAAAGCAATGGACCATTGCTCATTCCATACAAGTTCTCAAGTTGATTCCACAATCATTGAGCAGATTTTGCAAAAACAAATGCATCTGAGAATTCCTTTGAAACTGAATGTAAGATCCTTGACGTCACCATACAGTTCACACGCAACCAATCCTCAAAATACTCATAATCAGGTGAGGGACAAGGTAATGTGTTATTGATAAAACCTAATTTCTGCTTAGCGCCAAATGCAATGCACCCGGATCTGCTCCATGGAAGGTAATTCGAAGATCCTTCCAGTGGAATGGAGGTGAGCGGCTGAATCGCATCATCGAAACTAAAGAGTTGTAATGCACCGCGAGATGGAGCAGTAACACCACGAGATCTACTCGCAGAAGCTGAATTCTGCTCAGTTTGATCGCCTTCTGACATATTGTAATTAGGAGAGTAAAGTGCGAGCGAAGTTCGAAATTCACTGGAGCACCGGTCGAAGATACAAGTATCGTCGAAAAATCAACGCGATTACAGGAAATCGCTGGAGAAGATGAGCACCGTAGCAGAATTTGGCGCAAAAATCAAAGCGAAAGAGAAGTAAATCAATCGGATCGAAGAACCGGAGCGAATGATACCATATTGAGCTAACTAACTAGAGAGAGAAAGTAAACTGAAAAATATGTTATTTCATTATAAGGAAGAAGAAGTACATTGTGGCGTTGCTGCAATTTATACAATGCGGGAAAGAGGAAATGAAATAATTGACAGTTGTACAAAAGGAAATGACTAATTTACCCCTGTACAAATTAACAACTAACTACTCTAACTAACTGACAACTAATATAACAGTTAATAGTCTTTGCACAAGAATGATAGGCCCAAATCGAAAAATGATTCTATAAATCGAGATTTACATCCGCCGATATATAGATGAATAACTTGATGGAAATGTTCATCTAACAAGTTGAACATTGAAAAGGTTAATTAATCGGTAACCTCATTAGGAGGTTGCTTAAAAACATGTTTTACATTCATTTTATTCATATAATTTCGAACCAATGGTCTTTACCATTTCTATGGGCATTTTTGTCATCGATGGGTTACCTTGGAAGCAATTATGGTAACTCTAAAAAACGAACTAGTCGTAGTCAACTGGTAGAATACGAACCATCACGATCCGCTTCATCCTTCTCCATGATTGTATTAGTGTTTTGCTACATGTCTCCTATCAGATTGTCGTTTTTTCTCGCGAAACTCGTTAGCTTATATGCTAACTGTTTCATTGGCCGATGTTAGCATCTTCAGTGAATTTAAGGAATTGTTGAAAGATTGAATTCAAGAAATCTTCAGTCCATCATTCTCTATGGAACAATGGGATATCAACCCAACTTCAAAAATCATCTCAATTATAGTCATTCTTCCTATTGCCACAAAATATAAAATTTACCAATTTTAGTCGTGTCTCCTTCTGAATTGTCACCTCAAAAATTAAGACCATATTTGTCCTTCACTCCATGTGTTCGCTATAGAATCCGGTTGGGATGATGTTTTGGTTGTTGTCTAGGCTAATATTAAGGTTAATTAGGGTTTTGCTGATTTAGGTTCTGAAAAAGCGTTTGGAATTATTGCTTCTAGTCTTGTAATCGATGGGTTCATATCATATCACAACTTTGTGGCCGCCAACGTATTAGCATCCCCGTCACCCGTGATCATCACTAGGGGTGTTTGGGTCGGGTCGGGACTTTGGAGTCCGACCCGACCCGCCGGGTTTTCCCCGAGCCGGGAAAAACCCGGCTCGTTCCCTTCCCGGCCAGACCGGGAAATTGATCCCGGTCTGGCTCCCGCCGGGAGGGAACGGGATCCAAACTGGATCCCGTTCCCTCCCACGGGATCCCGGGGTCCAGTGCTTTTTTCTTTTTTTTTCATTATTCTGCTGCTCCTCTTAGCCTCTTAGTCCAGTAGGTTTTTTTACAAAACAGAAAACACACACACACACACAAACACACACACACACACACACACACACACACACACACATCGCTGCCTCACGCCCTCACCCACGACGCCGCATCGCCGCCTACCCACGACGCCGCATCGCTGCCGCACCTCCACCGCCCCACGCCGCTAAGCCGCCGCCTTAATTTTGTTGAGTTTTTTTTTTTTGATAGATAAATTTTTGTTGAGATCTTCAGTTGTGGGTTTTTTTTCAAATGTTAAAGATTTGATTTTTAGTACAGGGTTTTTGTCAAATGTTTAAAAAAGGAAAAGATATTATTTTAGTTTCTGCTCTTTTTTCTCTCTCTAGAACATATGAAGTGCAGAGGAGAGAGAAAGGGGAGGTAGAAGAAGAAGAAGAGTGGAGCTGTGTGTGTTTTTGATTTTGATAACGTTATTGTATTGTATTCGTATTGATTAATAATATTCTTTTGATCTGCCCGCCGGGATCACGGGATCCCTCCCGTCCCGGCGGGATTCCCGTTCCGCCGGGAACAGTGTTCCCGGCGGGAGGGACGGGAGCTGGTCAGCAGCTCCCGCCCCGGAAGCTCCCGATGGGCCGGGGTCCCGTCCCGGCGGGACCCCGGCCCATAACACCCCTAAATTCATCACCATCAAGTATTAAGTAATTAGACTACCTTTCTTTGTACCCAGGCCCCGAATGATACTCAGAAATACTCATGATTTGATATATTACGAACAAATATTTTTTTAACTATTGTGTTAAAGATATGTCGATTTTCATGCACATCTTTCATGTTATATTTTTCATCAAACTCTAAATTTTCTTCTTTTCTATTGATCACCTAGAGGGACAAACTCAATAGCGGACCAGTGGTTAATGGAGCTTGTGATTGAAAAAAAGTGTGTATTCCGAAGAGGCGTTGTGTAAAAAAAAAATGTGTAGTCTTGCGTTTTTTCATAGCCGGGAGATTCCATACATACGCCTTCCTAAGTCTTGTAATATTTTATTTTTAATTTTAGCGTTTACACGCTTGATTGTTTGCTCTTTTTGAAGCAATATAATGCTAATCATTGATTTTCTTTCACGCGATTAAACAAAATACTTCAGTTTCGTATAAAACCAAGTGTTTTCTTTTTTCTTTTTATTTATTTATTTAAAAAACTAAGAAAGACGCCAAGACGGTAAGATTAGTAAATACGGAATATGATTAAATCCGAGTACTATACGCATTGTCCGGACAAATAGGACTTTATTTCTATTTTATATGAATTAGGACTTCTCTAATTAATAATATAAATAGAAATAGAGATACACTGTTACAGTGTCACATGATGAATCTATGGAGGTAAAGTAAAACTTGAGGTGGGCAAAGCTGAATATATTGTGCGGTAGGAAGAAAGATCCTGATATTTCATGAAAAGAAATATTCGCAATACGGACAAGTACTTTTGACTAATTTTGAGGTAGGAAAAAATAATCTGCATGACAAATTTTAAATGGCAAAACAAGGCACGCAAGTATATATAAAACGTGTTCCTTCTTTAGATAAAAAAAATTAAAATATGTACTTTCCTCAAGTTTCTCGAAAGCTCAAAATGATTTGCATTTCAGGAAACCTGAATCATATATCGACAAGAATACCAGACTATTATTCACGAAATAATCGAATATAACTGAAAATGGAATTACATATTCAGATGGTAAAGTATAATTTCTTGATTTATATTTGAATGAATAACCAAATGATGTTTGAAGGAGTTATCAAATATAAGAAAAATGTTCAATGACTTTCATCATTCATATGTCAGAAATTCATAACTCTTTCTAATGTTTATTATTGATCCTGTAATTTCTGTAAATATATCACGTGAGATCCACAACCAGTCGATATATTGTAATTGCTAGCGTAGGAATGACATTTTTAATTTATTAAAACTTTGTAATTATATAAGTATAAGCTTGTAATTACATTTGGCTCTATTAATTTTAGGGGGCAGCTCCTTTTTTTTCATTTTTTTTTCATGACTAGTCTATAATCTCTGAAAAACAATCCACCTAAGTTCTTTGCATATGGGCTTGCCTATGAAAAAAAATTACACTATTCTCTATATACAATATATTTACTAACTTGCTTATTAAATAATTTTTCTTAATTAGTGGGGCAAATTATATTTGTGGTCTCCTCTTCAAGCCTTCTGTAACCACATTAAAGGGTACTAGTGGATCCTAACAGTATTTTACAAAACTTAATATCATTAGATGCTCTACCTGACTGCAACCCTTAAACACCTGGGGCTGAAATTAAGCTACAATATTGATGATAGTCAGTGTGATGTAAGTATTTAAAATAATTACATAACCTAGCATAATAATTGAAAAATGGTGATAGTCACACACTATCCAATCCGATCATCTTTGAATTTTGGAATATATAAATATATTCTCGAATAAGTTGCACGCCATCTTCTTGGACCCATTCATGGTCTTTCAACACTTTACATCGTGGATTTCATTCACAAAACCAATAATTCAGAAAACAATATGGGTTGGTACTTGGTATATGTGGTAGTTCATATTCTACATTATTATAATGAAGAAAAAGGACAAATAGTGTTGTGCCACCAATGACGCCACTCATATGAATATTTGGAGAATATTCGTATATAAAATGTTTATAAGCCTTCTTGAATATTTTTGTGATATCCCGGTGGATCTAAATTTTATTTCGAGAGTATGTTTTGGTCCACTAAATATTACTTTTTTTACAATGTATCGAGACTTTTTCGACGACTTTCGAAGAACTCGCAAAAATTATAATTACAAGTAATTTAGAAAGTACTTAGTGTTTTTCGTTTTGGTAGAACCGGAAACAGAAACATTTTGATATTTTTTCGTGAAAAAAAGAAAAAACTTTTTCCCTTGGATATCAATCGAGACATGATAATTTCAATTACATAAGATAAATTTTGTCAGTTTTGTCATAATCCTGGTCTAAGAAAGTATTTTCTGAATTTGACATGTAAAATGTGAAGAGATTATTTATACCTTGTAGTAATTTGTGTCGATGGGTAGATAATAATAAGTTAGTGAGTCTTTTTCTTATGAAAAAAAAAGGAACAAATTAGTGAGTCAGATATGTTTGGGAAAGGAAAATGGTTTGTCCATGACTCTCAAATATAAAGTTGCATAACGTAAAGCCCATAAGTAATTTTAAATTACTCTTAAACTCATTATACGCCTTATTATATAATTAGGTTGAATTAGGTCTTCTTGTTAATCGCCAAAACAATGAACACTAAATCTATCATAGATCTAACATCTCCGATTTGACCTATCATGGATCGAACGACACCGATTCGACCTATCATGCATCGAACATCACATATTCGATACTTAGAGATAAATGAACTACGTTTGGCTTAATTTCCTCAATGAGATACGTAGGCAGCTTGGCTTGTTCCCAAGTTCAGTCCGAAATCAATAACACCCGATCCCTCCTGCTGTGATGCTTGGAGTGCAGGCGTGTAAAGGACAAAGCTAATTCTAACACATCAATGAATCAATCTGTTGTTCCAGTCCATTACGATATAGGACGCATTTTCCATTTCATATAAAACATTTTCCAATCCGTTAATACCTGATTTTGCTCCACAAGGGTTAATGTAAATTCGGTAACTCAAACTATCAGGTAGAATGCCATTCTCTTTCATCTTGTTGAAGATATCAGGGATTTTGTCGTACTCATCATTATTCGAGCAAAGGCACAAATGTCATTGAAAACAATGGAAGATAAATGAAGATGCTTCTCTTTCATTTTCTGGAGATGCATCAATGCTTTCTCGGTTAAGTATGTTAAGTATGTCAGGTCTTCAATAACTTTAAGTTGGATAAGGATTAACTAAAAGAGATGTTGAGTTTATTTGAAAAATCTTGAGAAGGTGAATGAATCTATAAATGAGTTCTTATTCGTTTTTGAAGCATGGTTAAGTTGAAATCTTTTCTAGTTGTATTTTATGACTTCTTGAATTAAACGGGGTTATGTTCATTACTAGAGTTTGTTAAACTAACAAACATTTACATGTTTTGGTTTAGTGAAGAAAGACAAAAAGGCGGAGAATGTAAGTGCGGGTTTTCTGGGTGTTGTGACAAATGTGTTGTCAACACACCAAATATTCTGCACTTATATATTTTTATGAATTTAATAATTTTTATATATTTTGCCTTTTTCACTAACATATTAATTAGGACGTTTTGTAGTTTATTTAACCTTGATTTCCATATTAAAAGAGGTCAAGAGAAGATAGGATTTATCTAGAAGATCATGGAGTTATCTTATTTACAAAAGATAAGGACGAACTTGGATACTATTGTGGACTCTATCCGATAAAGGTTATCTAGGCGTGTAACATGGCTTAGAAGCAAGAAGAGGCGTGTGAATGAGATAAGGATCAAGAGGATAGCTAATTTGAAGATTGGTTTACAAGATCAAGATGTATAGTGAGCTTCAAGAGGATCGACATCAATAAAAGAGATAGAGACTAAAGATTGAAGACGATCAGGTTGCTTGGGCAAGGCTCCAATGTTTTTCCATGAATAGAAAGAGTTGCGCCTCACATTAATTATGAGTCTTAGAAGTATTTTAGTTATAGAGTTGATTCGTTTCTTGCTCATAACTAAAATACGAAATTTTCCAAGTTGTTCTAGTTTAGGCTAGGTGTAACAGTTGGTTCTCTTTAACCGATTGGTTGTGTTTAGTAATCACATATCTTGTGTGATTACCGTGTTTTGTTCTTTATTGGACCTTTGCCTAAGGCACGATAGGTTATTAATGAATTATAATCTGCCAAAAGTTACTAAGTTTCATGTTCCTTTTTATTTTCGTTGCACACCTGTTGTTACGTATTTGGTGTGTTCACCACACCAACTACTTGTCTAGAAAACAGTACTGACTCCCGGTCCAATAATTTCATAATTGTATATATGTATAGTGCTAGGGTATCTAGAGTTTATATGAACATATAAATTTGAATTCTCTAGACTAAGGGAAGCTTTTTAAGTTTAGATTGTTTCTTAGAACCTTGTAGAATAGTCTAGGACTTCAGTCGTAGCCCTTAAATCAAGTTGATCCTCACCTTCTTGACTAGTATAAATAAAAGTATAAACTTCATATGTAATCATTAAAAGTTAAGAGTTAGAACTCAATCTAAAGAAAAACTTGAAGAACATAAATAGTCAAGCTTCTGTAATTAGGTTTAAATCCAGGCACAAGCATTCAAAACAACTATAAATAGATCTACCATCGTATCTCCACTCCAAAAACCAACTGAAATGAAAGGATACATGCCCACAAATTAGAATAGGTCACTAATCCAAATATTGAAAAAACCAAAATGACGTCATGAATTTTCCTCCATATGCCATCTCCAAGGCCATGATTTCAAACATCCAAATGTCAGCCTTTGGAGTATGAACAACGTCTTCCACGGCATATGTTTTTGTCGCATACGTCTATTGACATATTGACCATAGAGGTACCCAAACGGGATCCTATGTTTGGAGAAGAAAGTCATCATCATCATTAATCGTCATACGAAATTCGAGTTTCGTGTTCAGGGCATGTATTCAATCGTGCTTGAAAGTTGAATATTATGAGGAGGAGCTACCACGGGGAAGATGGTAACCTCTTTCCTAGTGAGTTGGAGGGCGATTTGGTGAAGTATATTAAGATATTTTCTAAGCGTAATGTGCCACCTCAATAAGATGAGGCTTGAAAGTTGAAACATTGCTTTTTCCTAGTATCCAAGCTTTAGTTGTTTAAACTCTCAGCTTTATGAATGATTTTGTAGTTGGACAAGTTCTGGTTCCTTCACTTTATGGTTAACACTAATGGATGGATGATGCCTCAGTTTTCTCAACTGTATTTCTTGTGACTGTAATGTTCAGCTTGCTATGAAAGTACTTGTTTAATTTTGTTGTTGTGTAAGTGTAGTTTCAATACTTTGTTTGTATATGTGATTATGATGGGATGATCACTTACTAGAGAATTAAAAGACGGCGGAGCAAAGAATCAACCCCAATCACCGGGTAAGATTTCAACAAAAATTGGACCACACTCCCCATCTAGCAATGTTATGAGGTGTAAATATACTTTTCCTAGCCTATAGCTAAAACAAAACATTGAACTGACTCGATATTACTGTGGTCGCACCCGCACATCGACAAGACTCTCGATATATGCCACAGTTTGATCCAAAAAAGTGCATTCAAAGTCGTAGTCGCGTCTCAATATTAAATCTACATGTTGTACCCTCCGAGGATCATATGCAAAGTACTTATCACCATCATGGCGAATTATAACTTCATTGTTGGTTGTAACCCCTGCGAAAAATATTGGTTTCTCTAGCTCATTAATTTCAAACAAACAAGTCCACAAGACATCGTTATCGCCGCAGTTCAACGACCATACCCCCATCGTGTCTGAACAAGCATTATGAATAAACACACAAAGAGTTTCCTTAAGAACTCCCACTCTAAAACGCATGGCATTGATTCCATAATGATGGCAGAATTCTGACCCTTTCATCCAGGTCGAATGGCAAACGTAAGAATCGATATTTGGCATGTTGCTAGAGAAAGGTATCTCCACAAACTTTTCAGAATCCATATCAAACCGAACAATCTGCATATTATTATTTTTTGGATGAAACACAAGCCAATGGCTCGAACCATTAACAGTAACCGGCGTCCCATTAATTAACAAGAAAGACACTTGCATTGTTATTACTCGAATCTCGGTGTTCCGAAGCTCACAGGTCTCGATTGTCATCAATTTGTCAACCATATACTCATGATCACTGATCCTGACAACTTTGTAGTCATCCTTAATGGTATCATACCCAAAACAAACGAAATAGGGGGAGCATTTTAAATTTGGGAAGTTAAGCGTTTGCAACTGATTTGTCAGGGGATTCCATACGTGTGCGGTGGTGCAAGTTTCATAATTTGAGAAGCATATCAAGCCATGGTGCGTTCCGACTGGTCTGGAATAGGCTAGCTCTTGTGGCAAACGTTGGGACTCGAAGCCACCGATGGTAATTTTTACGATGTCGTCAACGCCTTCGTGATGCGGTAAAATCGTTCCATCGATGACGGGGGCAATAATCCTATCGTTGTCTAATATCTTGCCGCTTTTGATAAATTTGGCCTTGCCTTGACACATCACTCTACAAGCTAACTTGTATTTACGAAGGATTAGAGTACTATTCGGCTCGAAGTGTCGTTTCAGGACAATTTTTATGAAACGGCGGCTGGAGATTAAGGTTTTGAAGCGCCTGGAAACACACTTGAATCGTGCTAGAGATTTTGCGGGCAGGTATTGGAATATTTCGCTCACTAAATCCTCGGGCAGCTGGACCTCTTCGGTTTCAATCTCCACTCTACGTTTTTTCATTTCTTCAGATTCGATTTCAAACTCTGCTCTACGATTCTTCGTTTCTTCAAATTCGATTTCAAACTCCACTACGTGGTTTTTTTTGTTTCTTCCGATTCCACTTCAAACTTCGCTCTACATTTCTTCGTATCTTTCGATTCGACTTCAAACTCCGCTCTATGTTTCTGCGTGTCTTGCGATTTAACTTCAAACTTCGATGTACGTTTCTTCGTTTCTTCCGATTCGATTTCCATCTCCGCTCTACGTTTCTTCGTTTATTCCGATTAGATTTCAATCTCCGCTCTACGTTTCTTCGTTTTCAAACTCTGCTCTATGGTTCTTCCTTACTTCTTTCGACATTATTCAGTCCAGAACAGCACTTTATGTAATTAGTTTATTATGAGGATGAACAAGTTTGGGACTTGGATTTCAAGATATGATCAATAAAGAGGTGGCCAGTGAATATATATATATATATATATATATATATATATATATACTAATCGCATATCGGAGAGCAAATTATAAACTAAGTAGTTTACCCATTCCAAATTATAAACTAAGTAATTTACCTTACTTATCGATCTAATAATTCTTTAAATTTAGTACCACAAGAGATACGGATATTATCTCGATCGTTTTATGCATGACCCCCGATGAAATTTAAATCTCCTCTCTCCAATTTAGGAAATAATTCTTTTTATTCTTTATAACTTGCTGTATACATATGTATAATCTCGGTACTCAATGCGTCGTGATTGTTTCCCTTTTTTAGGGGTGTTTGCAAGAGCTTTTAAAAGGAGCTTATGGGCTTTAAGTCATTGAAAAACATTTATTTAGTGTTTGCAATTCATGCTTTTGCTTTTCCTTCTCTTAAAAAAAGTCAAAAATAAGCAGAAGCCCAGAAGCATGTCATGAGGTGCTTCCATGAACTGCTTCTACTTATATATTCCTTAAATTTCTCTTAATATCCTATTTAAGCCATAATTAATGAGAAAAAAATCTCATGATTTTTCTCTTTTCTCATTTACGTGATATTCTCTATAATTTTAAATTGTAGTGTTTTAATTAATAATAACAAATAATTAAAGAAAAAGCAATAATGAAAAAAATACAAAGAAATTCATAAAAAAAAAATTACTTAACAACAACATATTTATATTAACAAGTTCCAAATAAAGTTATACTTTCTAAAAATAAATGCTTACATCAAATAAATTGTGAAATTTAGTGTAATAAACGTATTAATTCAATAACCATAATTGTGCATGTGTGGGTGAAACATTAATATTTTGTATACTTTAAATATAGGTAAATAAATTTTATTGCGTCTTGATCAATATTTAAAAGTTGTTTTTCACTAGCTATTGCAAACACCACAAAACTATTTTAACTGCTTTAAGTAACTTTTAAAAATACATTTGCAAACACTCACTGCTTTAAGTCAAACGCCGCTTTAAGTAACTTTAAGTAAAAGTTATGAAGAAGTAGCTTTCATAAGTTCTTGCAAACACCCCCTTTAGTACTTTCCCACATTAACATGTATGCGAAAATAATGTCCTAAATAAATTAATAAGTTATTACATATACATGGTGATTATAGATTGCTAGGTAGCTATAGCGTATAACCCAAATATATATCATATATGGCAGGTGATAGTATCCATTCACTTTATTCGTTTTTATATCATTCCTAACTAGAAATATTTAGTAAGTATGTTTCGAGGAAGGTATTCTTTTCCACACATAGAACAGGTGTTATATTAACTCGCAATCGATATGATCTTGTCAGTTAATTAAGCTAGATATTCATTTCACCATCCTAATTGATACTCTTGTCAGTTAATTAAGCTGGTTGAAATTTGAATCCAGCACACCAAGTCTAATTTATTAATTAATTATATTACGTACGGTTCTTGTAACATTTTCTGTAATTAATTAATATGACCCACCCTTGCGTTTTCATTTTTCTTCATACGTGCACAAATGCTCACTTTGAAATTGTTATTAATCGCTCGTGTATATATATATATATATATATATATATATATATATATATATAGAACATTTTGTCTTTTACAATTTATGATTTTGAACCTCACTGAAATAACACGAATCAATAACGGTATATGGTATATATGAATCGCACAAACATGTCTAAAATGATGCAATGTCGTGGAACTCTGTTTAGTTAACCAAATAAATAATACACTACAACAAATTTGGCCTTTTCCGTCGGGCCCGACAATTTGGGCCGACGGTAAAGGCCCAATTTTTTTCGTCGGGCTAAATCCCGACAGTAAAGGGCTTTACCGTCGGGTTTGGGCCGACGGAAAAAGTAAGCTTATATTACCGTCGGCCCAAACCTGACGGTAAAGCCAATTACCGTCGGGTTTAACCCGACGGTAATGACCCTTTTAAAAAAAAATAATAATAATGGGCTTTACCGTCGGCTATAAGCCGACGGAAATAGGCTTTTCCGTCAGCTTATAGCCGACAGAAATAGCGTTTTCCGACGGCTTATAGCCGACGGAATAGCCCTGATCCGTGTGATTTTCATCACAAGGATCGGATCGTGCCATGTCACCGATCCGTGTCAATTTTCACACGGATCGGTGACGTGGCAACCCCTTATTTTACCCCTCCCTTCTCCAAAATCACTATAAATACCCCTTATTTTACCCACTAAATTCATTCATTCTTACCATTCTCCAAAAACTATCAACTTTCTCTCCAAAATATCCTTAATAACTAACAGAAATTCTTTCATATTACTAAATTATAATTAGAGTTTAGTATTTTTTTACTATTTCATTTCTACTTATGTTTATTCATTATCTAACTAATAATAACTATAAAAAACTTATATTATCAAGATTTTATTTTAAATACGAAATTTTATTTATTAGAATAAATATTTTTAAAAAAAATCGCTCGAAAATGTGCATGTTATTATTTAAATCGATTTCTTTTAAATAAAATCGCCAAATAAACATAAAAAAATTTATTTAAAATCGTTTTCTTTACAAAAAATCGCCAATAAATTATAAAATAATTATTTAAAATCGATTTCTTTTAAATAAATCGCCAAAAAATCATAAATCAATTGTTTTAAATAGTTTTTCTTTTAAATCAATTTTTTTAAATCGTCTTTTTTTTTAAGCCGACGGTATAGGGTTTTTCCATCGGCTTAAAGCCGACTGAAAATAGAGGCTTTTCCGTCGGCTTAAAGCCGTCGGAAAAGAGCCATTTTCCGTCGGCTTTAAGCCGACGGAATAAATAAAACGCTTTTCCATCAGTAAAAATCCGACGAAAAAAAGCTTTAGTGACGAGCTTTTTTCCGTCGGGTTTTTCTGACGGCTTTTGCCGACGAAAAATGGTATTTTCGTCGGCAAAAGAACCTTTACCGACGGTTTTTGAGCCGTCAGTAAAGCTCCTTTCTCTTGTAGTGATATTTTGGAATTGTAAGGAGAATATATATAAGAAAAACATTGTCGTGGAACTCAGTTTACTTAACCATAAAATATAAAATATTAATAAATTAATTAACTTACGTAGATGAAGTTAAGTTTTGTAGAACGTAGAATACTTGATATGTATAATTATGCAAATGAAACTATGCATTTAGACGTAATTATAATAAAAAGTAATAAGGGCATTTAATGCCATGCAATGGGTGTAAGAGCCTTCCGGGCTTGAGCCTACACTTAGCGTTAACTGTTTTTGTTTGAGGAAGCCATAATGGACTACTCGAATTAGGTCCTTTGACTAAACTTCAATACATTACACACGGTATCGAAATCAGTCTCAGTGCAACCGGGGTAGCGCATTCACGACCATGCGTTCTGAACTTGATTCTGGTGAGGTCTATAGGGTTAGCCCAAACCCGTAGCCACGTCCTCATGACGACTCTCACTTAGGTGAGCTCTCCAAGGATATGTATGACTTATATCTCACAGATTCTCCTCTCCAGTCTCATTAAGGGTCGAAGCACATCCTAACACCACATTAAAATAGCATTTCACCTTGGGGATGGGGAGGAGGCATCTCAACGGATACAATCCTCAATTTAGTGTTATAACGAGTTCACGCATTGCGGGTTGTTTCTACTCATTGAACCTTCTTCATGGGATCTCCAATCACAAAGGAAAGGTTACTCCCGGAGGTGACTCCCTTACGAGCTTAGACCATCCCATCAATGATAAAGTCACTACAAGAATTCAGGGGTTTTCCCGACCGAAAAATCCCAACCGGATTTCGGTCACCGAATGTCGGTCGGAAATACTTTTCACGACCGATATTCGGTCGGGAAGTTTTAAAAGAACATTCGTGACCACAATTCGGTCGGGAATATTAATGACCGTTGTTATTGCCGACCGAAATTCGGTCGACAATATTAGGGTTTAAGGTAGGGTTTAAGGTTTAGGGTTTAGGGGTATTGGCAACCGATTTTCGGTAGGGAATAATATTCGTATTCTTAATTTCACAATTTTGCTCTTTATTTTAGATAAATCGTTGATTTAATGATCAAGTACATCAATATTAGTTATATATTACTGAAAAAAAAAAAATTTTAGTTGCACGTTGATGAATCGTTTGAAGCGTCGATTCATATTGTCACCTATAAATAGATTGGTATATGTAGCTGCTAATAACGTAACTACTTACGATTATGTTAAACATATGTTAATATATATCACAATTAGCCTCTCTATACTAACGTTTGTAACAAATGTTAATCGTCAATTAGGAATACTCTATACTACGTATGATTAATATATGTAAAACTCCAAACTAACTTAACTTATATGTTAATCTATACTAATTTCATAATTATAAGAACATTAAACTAACTAAATATTAGTGCAATTCATGTATTTAGTGAGATTCTATAGTTATACTTAACAAACACATCAAGATTGGAAAAAAGTAAAATTTACTCTTTTTCCTGACCGAAAATCGGTTGGGAAAAATATTCAAACTCATTCCCGACTGAAAATAGGTCGAAAAAAATATTCAAACAAATTCCCTACCGGAATTCGGTCGGGAATAATATTCAAAGTCAATGCCGACCGAAATGCGGTCGGCATTGACCGCGTATCTGGGCAGGAAAGAATTGCCGACCGAAATTCGGTCGGCAAATATTGAAAATTTGACGGGTAAGCCAAATTTCAAATTTTTTCCGACCAAAATTCGGTCGGGTATACTCGAAAAAATTGGCGGGACTTGGGGGGAAATTCAAATTTTCCGAAAATTCAAAATTTTTTAACTTTTCCTATAAATACACTTCATTATTCTCCTCATTTTTTCATCTACTTTACATTTTTTCTTCAACTTTCTCTTCATTTCAAGACTTTTTTTCTACAAACACAATTTATTCTTTCATCTTCAAACACTTTTTTCCACAAAGCTAAATTTTTCACTTCAACTTTCAACAATTTTTCCTTTTCTTTCTTCAACTTTTAACAAGCATTTTTTTCCTTTTAAATAAACACTTATTTAACTTTTTTGTGCTTTAGATTGGGCAATAAATCCAAAATTTAATTGCACATCTAAAACACAAAAAAGCTAAAGAATGTTTTAGATTGGGTAATAAATCGAAAATATTTCAAAATAATAATATTCCGGTAATTATTTGACGAGTTTTATTCCCGACCGAATTTCGGTTTGGAATAATATAAATATTACTCCCGAACCAATTTCGGTCGGAAATAATATAAATATTCCTCCCGATCGAATTTTGGTCAGGAATAATATAAATATTATTCCCGACCGAAGTGCGGTCGGGAATCTTGGGCCCGACCGACTTGAGGTCGGGAAACTCCCGACTGATTTTCGGTCGGGATGGACCAGTCGGGAAAAACTCGGGTCGACCGAACTTTGGTCGGGAAAAAATTTCCGACCGGCCCACCCCGACCGAAAATCGGTCGGGAAAGGGTAAAATACAGAAAATATAGAAAATATTACTTAAATATAAAAAATATTTCTATACATGCTCAACAACAATATAGAAAATATTACTTACATATAAACACAATGATGAGTAAAATAACATACAAAATTACAGGAAGCGACATGGATACACTTATATAGATAAATAAAACGAAAATTGGCAGTTCTTCAACGACGACTAAGCATATCACATAGATATAACTATTCTCCGTACACCGCTATATATCACTACAACATAAACCCCTATCAAGACACAGAAAAGTGTCCCAACATAGAGATGTTGGGACACTTAAAACTTTAGAGACATATAAAATATATGTCTCATATAGTCGTGTCCCTAAAAAGTTTGGGACACTTTTATAAGTGTTGCAACATCCTTCCCTCTCGCAACACAAGTAAGTGTCTCATAAGCCCATTTTAAAGACACATGTTAATGTCCCAAAAGATCTTCAATTTGGTAATTTAAAATCTACCCCGACACTTATCAGTGTCCCTACATCTCACTTGTTTGCCGAATTAAAATATTATAAAATATTTATAAGTCAAATGAGCCATATGCATATCTCAAAACTCATTAGAATCAAGTATTGATGTACTCAAGTAGAAATACCAGAAATTTCAGTGCCCCCAAGGAGTATGTTTCAATTCATTATCACTATAGTACATGCCATGAAACAAAGACGACTCATACAAAAAATATATGGGTTCAATCCCAGAATATAGCATTTATATAAATTACTAAGTGAAAATCATTCAAACATCCTTACATAAAAAATTATTAAACCTCCTGACAACTCATGAGAAATCAAAACTAGAATCCATATGAACTAAGTGTAAATTCAAAACTACTCCAAACTATGTCGCTCTTTTGCCAACACTTAAGAACTTGCATCGGTGCTCATTGTCATGCAAAGCGACCTGCACAAAAAGTAAATAACAAATCAACAATGTTCTTTTTGAATAAATATAAATTTTATGATTAGAATTATAAGTGGCAATTCCTAGTCTCATTAAAATGTGAAAAAGACAAGAATACAACTAAGCAGGCGTAGGTCAATTTGATTGACAATACAAAATAGAGCATGCATAAGTTTGAAACAAAACACAAAATTTAATGAGTTCTTCAAAAGAAATTGCTTGAGAAGTTATAACATACGTGCTAATTTACCAAGCACGAGTACCATGGTGGTTGATTATATTGATTCATGCACTTAGGCACTGGAGAGACAAACTCTCTAATTAAGGAGCCAAGACGTATAAATTGGATACACTAATATTATATCGAGCACGTTTGCTTCCATCGATTACCCCCAATAAATTTCATATCTTGTCCATAACCCGTGTTTGGATTCCTTCATTCCTTTTGCTGAAGCCCGCTATAGCTGTCACTTCATTGCCTTCTCTCCCAAGATGCAGTGGGGTTCTCTCCCAACCCCCCCCCACCCCCCCCAATTCCAAGTGGGGCGATTACAACCTAAGCCAATTCCCAATTTACGCTTACTTTCATCACCAAAAACACCCATTGTTAAAAAGGTGACCTTCCTTTCTTCCAAATTGTGGTCACTGAACTTGAAAGACGACTCATCTGCTGGTTTTGGGGGTTGAATTTGCGTAAACCTAGGTTCATTACGAGCAAACGTCTGTATGATTTATTTGTTTTTTGAACAAGAATGCTTGTATGTATTTGTGTATATATATATATATATATATATGCATGTTTATTAAGGACATTTAATCAGAAGATGAAATGATTTTAGAAAATAAAAGAATGTAGAATTTGATTGCAGTTTTTGGGGGAGTTTAGTGGAGAGAGTGATGATGACTGATGAGGGTGAGAGCTTCTACGAGTTACCCTAATTTTCCGTTCAACTTTTATGGATAGTTAGAGAAATTAATAGATATATTAATTCCATGTAGGTATGTGTATGCATTACTTTAGCACTTAATTAATAATTACACCAAATCAATTTATCTATATACTATTATATAAAGAAACCCACTGTGACACCAATCTTTTGATTTTCAACTTTAACCTTTGAGTTTTAGCTATATTATAAAAGTATACTATTAAATCCCTAAAATAACCTTACAAATTAAGTTAGACTAATTAATTACACTATTCATTGTAATTAATGATTTACTTTCCCTATAATATATTTTTCTTCCATTGTTATACTCTAAATTTATGGCACATGTTATCTAGATAAATTTTCTTATTTAACCCATATAGAATGACATTGAAAAAAGAATTATGCTCGCGGGAACCGCGTGCTCCATTTGCTAGTCAGTTACAAATGTACACCTTAGGCCAGTTGTATAAGCAGAGAATGTATATATATTTGTATACTTAATTTAAAGTTCTAACCCCACTCCACTTCAAAGTTGTTTCATTCCATTTGAACTTTTACTTACTTTAATTTATCATCAATTTAATCGTATTTTTTCTTTGAACGTGCATATTATGTAATAATTAAATAGTAAAGGATAAATGGTTATATAACATTCATAGCTCATTAAGGGCAAAATAGGCAATTTGCATTTTGTCACACAATTTTGAACTAAAGCAAACAAGGTATTAATAATTAGTAACCAAGGTATTAATAATTAGTAACCGGTTTATGGGTTAGTTTTGTTAAGAACCAAACGTTAGATTAATTGCATATCCACAATAGTGTAAACCATATAGTTTATGTGGGAAGTTTGTAAAAGGGGAAGCAAACGTGCTCATCGTGATAATCGAAAATCTCGAATTTGTAAGCATAGATTTGATTCAAATAGGTAAGGAGCACATCCCATCACATAAACAGAAATAAGATGAACCACAGCAGCACAACCATCCATTTAAATAAAAAAATTGTAGCACATAATCTGTTATGGCGTTTGTATGCACTAACAAGAAAATTAGAATGCTTGAGATCTAGATCTACCATTTTATGCGTAGCATCCTCATGGTGAAGTCTTGTCATTCACTACAAGATTTCAGCAGTTTTTTCGACCGAAAACTCCCGACCGATATTCGGTCGGAAATTTTTTAAAACCCATTCCCGACCGCATTGCGGTCGGGAATAATTGTCCCGACCGAATTGCGGTCGGGAATACTCTGGGCGGGAAATTCCTCGCCCAGAGTGTCGCCCTAATCTCGGCCCAGCTGGGCCGAGACTTCCCGATCGAAAATCGGTCGGGAATGAAGTTATTCCCGACCGAAATTCGGTCGGGAAAGAGGGAGGTATTTCTATAAATACCTCCCTCCTCCTCTTTCATTTTCACTCTCAAATTTTCACTCCCCAAAAGTTTTTGCAGACCGCCTAGCCGCTATTCGCGACCGAAAATCCGTCGCCACTTTCGATCCGGTAAATTTTTTCACTTTTTCTTGTTTATTATGTTATATTTAATGTTTTACTTTATATTTAATTTTTTATGTTTAATTGTTAGGATTTAATTAGGAAATGCCTTTAGGAATTGTTAGGCTTTGGGAAATGTTAGACTTTTATGCCTTTAGGAATTGTTAGGCTTTAGGGAATGTTATAATTTTATGATTTTAGTAATTATTTATGCCTTTAGGGAATGTTATAGTTTTATGATTTTAGTAATTATTTATGCATTTAGGGAATGTTATAGTTTTATGATTTTAGTAATTATTTATGCCTTTAGGGAATGTTATAGTTTTATGATTTTAGTAATTATTTATGTCTTTAGGGAATGTTATAGTTTTATGATTTTAGTAATTATTTATGCCTTTAGAAATTGTTAGGCTTTAGGAAATGTTATAGTTTAGTAATTATTTATGACTTTATGAAAACTATATATAATTTTTATATGTGTTATTTTTATTAGGACGTTAATTATGGAGTTATTTATGTTATATTTAATGTTTTAATATTAATTGTTAGATATTATAGAAATTGTTAGAATTTAATTAGGAAATGCCTTTAGGAATTGTTAGGCTTTGGGAAATATTTATGACTTTAAGAAAAAACTATATAACTTAATATTGATTAAATTTAGGTCATCTCTACAATTAGAAAAATTCTAACTTAGATGCTTTTACTTAGCTCGTAGCACTCCTATTCGATGACATGTCGTCCTGTGATAGCGATCGTGGCCAGCCCTCGAAGAGAGGGCGTAGTGGTCCATCGAGCACTCCATCGAGTTCTCCACCTACTGGTCCACCGAGGATAGGTCCTCGTCTACGGTTCATTCATTCTGGCAGTGCACCACCTGATCCTGTCGATGCACCTGATACCGATATTAGCGAATCCCCTACTTCTTCACATCCACATATGCGTACTATCAGACCGAGCGGCGGTACTCCACCAGATCTAGTAGTACCATTTCGACTAGATGATGATCACGTAGCATCGACGCCATCGTCATCATCTAGGCCATCGTCATCATTGAGGCCACCGTCATCATCGAGGCCTACGACACCTAGGCCACACTCTACTAAGTCTACACCGGCGGGTCCTAGTACTTCTTCCCCTGCAGACGATGCCGGTGCAGGACCATCTTCAGCGATGCAGCAGAGACTGGGCCGAGGCATATCGAGAGGGTCGTAGGTTCCGACTGACCGTATAGGCCGTCGTAGGGTTGAGCTGGACGAGCACGGCGTATTTGTTGATGGGAACAAGATAGCGGGGGCGATTTCCTCGATCATTAGGGAGTTTATGAAGACGTGTATTCCTTCATACACCGAGGTCGATCTAGAAGTCCAGGGACATATGTGGGCTAAGTTTAAGGTGAGATTTTGAAAGTTTACTAAATATATATACATAGTAAGGTTTTTATTTAACGAAACCTTATTTAATTGCAGAACATATACTACATTGATCCGGCTGACATGATTCGGGCACATTCCGCATACGAGATGAAGGCGAAGAAGTGTTACAAGGAAACCATGTACAATGCGAAGAAGAACTATTACGACAGGAAGGATGATCCAAAGTGGGCGACGCGTCCGAAGAACACTTGGATGAGCGAAAAGTT
This sequence comes from Linaria vulgaris, assembly GCA_948329865.1. Classification (NCBI taxonomy): domain Eukaryota; kingdom Viridiplantae; phylum Streptophyta; class Magnoliopsida; order Lamiales; family Plantaginaceae; genus Linaria; species Linaria vulgaris. The sequence goes on from OX415252.1 coordinate 114,282,433, forward strand.
AGAGAGGATGTTCGTGACCCACTGGGAGTCGGCTGACCATGCGAAGAAATCCGAGTCAGGCCAGAAGAACAGGCGAGGAGGACAGGCACTAGACCCTGAGCGTCCTGCACGAGCTACTCATGCTAGTGGGTCCCAGAGCTACACGGAGATTCGACGTAGGATGGTATGTCTTATTAAATTGAGTTTCTATGCGAATAATATTATTGTCTTAAATTTAAATAGCTAAAATAAAAATATATATCCATATGCAGGCTGCTTATAGACCTCCAGGGGGCCCTGAGCTTCGGCACGATGAGGCATATCGTTATCAGCACACACATGTGCCCAGTGGTCTGCCAGAGGGAGCTCCACGTCGCCGCGTTTGGGTTCACCCCAAGCATAGGGCTATCTACGTAAGTATTTAACTTGTAAAGCATTCTTTGATTACTATATTAACATATGTCTTCCTTAATTATGTACTAACAATTATGACAAAATGAACAGGAGGACTACATAGGCCATATGATCGAGAGGTACGAGGCGGATCGTTTGGCGTGGCCACCACTAGATCAGGAGCTGTGGAGTCTGGCGATAGGAAGATTGAAGAAGGGGAAGGCTACGGGTCTCCCTACGGATGCATGTCACGATCGGTTTGGTTTCTCGACGAAGAAGAAACCAGACACGACACATGACTATGCGAGGGCGTTGGAGAGAGAGAACCATCGGCTTAGGACTGCTACTGATGAGAGGGTTGATGAGCTTGTTACTCACATAGAGTACTTGTCCCAGCACATCACACAGACTACAGGTACTCCTCCTTCTCGACCCATGCCTACAGGGGGATTGATGCGTGATGCTCGTCTAGCCGGCCACCGTTCCTCGCCCCCCCTCCTGATCCTTTTGCGCATGGTGCTCCGGACTGAACGATGTATGATGATGAGTACGAGGATGTCCCCGAGGATGACACTCTCGATGGTGATGCAGCCGATCTTGGCGGTGATGGTGATGATGGTGCTGGACCCTCCACAACTCCTGATACATTTGGCTTTCATGATGAGGATTATGAGTAGTATTAGTTTTATTTATTAGTTTTATGAGTTAGTTGTTTGTATTTATGTAATTCGTTTGATGCTTGGACCAATTATGTAATGTTAAACTAGTTTCGTATTTATTCTGTAACTATGCAGAGTAGTAGTGTATTATTTGTTCGTTTGATGCGGAGTAGTAGTATTATTTGTCCGTTTTATCTAAGTATTGAAAACTGTTTTAGTTGTTTGTTTATTGGTAATTATGTAATGTTGTTATTACTACGAGCACGAATACAAACTATAATATGAAATTAAACAACGTGAATTAATATTTTTTTTATAAAATAGAAATTGACCACTAAATCATAATCGATGCTAGTCATACATATTATCCTCAGAATCTGAGTCACTCATTATCTCTTCCTAATTGCCCTCGTCGTCCTCGTTGCCCTCCTCTTCATCGTTGCCCTCATCTTCCTCGTCAACCACATCAAATCCCTCGTTGACCAATTGAATATTCATATCGAATGAGGAAAGGTCCACGCATAAGATAAACCCTTCAGATGCATTCTCTTGTAGCACTTGGTTCGGCATCCCCGCGTCGACATCGTTTGATCCCGCAACTGATGACATATCGATTATGTGTCTCGCAGGAATAGTGGATACGGCCAACCATCCTCTCTGTCCCGGTCGCCCCGTCGTCTTCTTTGGATAGGGCACATAGTATGTCTATTTTGCTTGGTTAGCGAATACAAACGGCTCATTGGTGCTGAGGGTACGCCTCGGGTTGACGTCAACCAACTTGTACGTTGAATGCTCTTGCGTACATGTGTTTATATCATAGCAAACACATTCGAACAAAACTATGTACAAGGGTCTGATTCTGCTCCAATATTCCACCTGTATAATGTCTTGCAATGTTCCATAGAAGTTGGTAGCATCGGATCCTCCCATGTCTCCCTTCACATAAACACCGCTACAATCACTCTTCTTCGGGCCCAAAATCTTATCGGTGTGAAATCTGAACCCATTCACAATGTATCCCTCGTAGGTTGCCACTGAATTAGTCGGACCTGTGATTAGAGGATCTATTCGTACGTCGGTCTGGTATTTCCCACTTGAATATGTCTGCTTGAACCATGCTACGTACTCTTGGTTCCTCTTGGATTGTATCTCCATTGGACTAAGTCCACCGCACTCCTCTTCTACAAACAAGCTGCATAGGAAAAATTTCATTAGTTAGTTGTCTTTAAAGCGCTTAATCATTTTGTTAATAAAAATAATTAACGACCACTTACTCCACCCATTCGTCAAGCTCTTGACAGTTTAGAAGCGTGTAAAGCTCTATTTGCTCCATCTCATCGGAAGTCAAGTATCGCCTTTTGTTTAGTGGCCCTATTGGCGCCCCTTTCTTTTGAAATATTCTAAGCTCATCATCCCACTCTGTGCTATCTAGTGTCTCGTTCCTGTTGAGTTTTTTATATTTAGTCTGAAAAGATACATCCAAATATTGAGAATACATATTGGACAGCTCAACAAGTAGGTATTGATTGGCTATGGATCCCTCCACCCTCGCCTTGTTCAGTACTGAACCCTGCATGTCGAACATCCGCCTAGTTCATAGAAACAAAAGATTAGGCAAAGAATCGATATTTGTAAAAGATAATTGTTATTAAAAATATAAAACCGTACCTCTCAAATGGATACATCCATCTATAATGAACTACGGAAGGTGTATGGCTAAATGCTCCATAGAATCGGAAAATGAAGGAGGAACTATCATTTCCATCTTGCACATGGTAACAATAAACGATTCCTCCAATCGCTCCATATCCTCGGCCGACACCTCTGAGGCGCAAATCGCCTTAAAAAAAGGCTAATCTCTACTAAGGTCCCCTAAATCTCGGGTTCCAATAAGTCGCGAAATGCAATCGCGATCAATCTCTGTATGAAGATGTGACAATCATGACTCTTCATTCCATACAGTTTTCCTTGTTGTTTTTGCACACATCGTCCCAAGTCCGAGGCATATCCATCAGGAAACTTCAGTTCGGTCAGCCAATCAAGCACCATGTTCTTTTGATCCATCGTAAGACAATATTTTGCCTTTGGCTTTATATACTCACTTCCTCTGCCACTGGGTTTCAAGAACAATTCTTTACGGTTGGTCAACAGCTTAAGATCGTGCCTCAACTTAATGTTGTCCTTCGACTTAGCATCATCTAACACCGTGTTGATGATGTTCTCAAAAAAGTTCTTCTCACAATGCATGACATCTAGATTGTGGCAAATCAAGTTCGTGGACCAATAAGGTAGTTCCCAAAAGATGCTTCGACGACACCAGTTATGACTTATGTTAAATCCCGGAAGCTTTGTGGAGTTTTCCCCAAATCTAACCGATCGTAGCCTATCCACAATTGCCCTCATCTCCGCTCCTGTCTTCCTTCGAATGGGCGCTTCAAGTACCTCCCTACCCTTGTAGAAATTCTTCTTGTTATACCTCTATTTATGACCCTCTGGTAGAAACCGACAATGACAATGGAACCACGAGGCTTTTCCACCATGCTTAAGTGTAAAAGAATCTGTCTCACCCATGCAATAAGGACACGCCAACTTACCGTGCGTGCTCCACTGGGACAACATTCCATAAGCAGGAAAATCGCTAATAGTCCACATTAGGGTCGCTAGCATTTGGAAGTTTTCCTTTCATGAGCTGTCATATGTCCACAAACCATTACTCCACAAATCATTCAACTCATCAATCAACGGTCTCAACAAAAGATCCAAGTTCTTTCCAGGACTCTTGGGACCGGGTATAATAAGGCTCAGAAAAATGAACTCTGGTCGCATACATAAATCCGGCGGGAGATTATAAGGGGTAACAAACACGGGCCAACAAGAGTAGTTCTTCCCAGATTGCCCAAACGGTGTGAACCCATCAGTAGATATACCGAGTCAGACATTTCTAGGCTCTGCTGCAAAGTTCGGATATGTACGATCAAAATGTCTCCACGCCTCGCCTGCAGCTGGGTGAATCATTCTATCAGTTGACTCTCGACACTTCAAATGCCAAGTCATATGTCTCGAAGTGCCTACAGTATAAAACAACCTCTGTAATCGTGGGCCTAGGGAGAAGTACCACAATTTCTTCCTTGCTACCCTGGACTTTCTACCAGCCTCGTACCTATCGGTCTTGCATATCAGATACGATGTGAGATCTTGGTTGGCATTATCGCCGTAGTACAAGAAACAAAAATTCCAACATACGTCGATCTTTTCGTACCCTAAATCCAAACCCGCGAGCATCTTATTCATGCCTGGAACCGTATTCGGTAGCATTTCCTCAATCTCTGGGTCCATAATATCTTTAGACAACCTTAAGTACTTTTCGCAAGCGACATTAAGTACTTTGTGCATCGTCTTGGTAGTCAAGAACTCGGCAAACCACTGGAGAACAGTCTTCGACTTCTTACTGTTCATTTTTATGTCTCCCATCCGCATCAATTTGTAGAACTCCTTTGCCTCGGGACTTGGATCTTCGTTGCGCACCTCTCCCTCAACAAATCGACCCCCATATGCATCCACAACCAATTCTCTAAACGAAGTATCGGCATGAACCGGACTATCAACGTGAATACCAGCGGACGGTGACTCAGGTACATAGGATGTAGACTCCTCGCTCGCCTTCTCTCCATGCAACACCCATATCCAATATTGATACACAAACCCCCACTTATGAAGATGATCTTGTACTACATTTCGATCAAAAAACTTTAAATTGATGCATCTCTGGCACGGGCACCTAATACGATTTCTTAGATCTACGTAATCTCTCTGTTGTGATGCATATTGTATGAATTCACGAACCCCAACCACGTAATGTTGATTCAAATAACCAGTGTTACTATCTATCCTATCGTACATCCAAGATCTATCGGAACGATAATCTATTTCTAATCTAAAAAAATTAAAAAGAAATTGTTACAATTAATTTCACCCATCAATATATTTGTCATTTATAAAAGTCAAACCTTGTTTCTTGCCGCGCACTTTTACTAACGGCTCACAGGTAATTCATCATCGTCACTATTACTTATTAATTTTCTTTTTGATCACTTGTCGTTATTCATGCATGCATAAGATTAAACATCGTTCTATTAATTAATTGTTGGAGAGTCATCTCTCGGTTGGGAATCAGATCGTGGGAAAGAGATAGTATAGAATATTATATAAATAAAATTCACCTTGTATTGAGTTTATAACTTTATGAGCAATTGGAGTTAATTTATATCTCCTTACATAGAATCGGTTATAAGAACATTTTGCTAGAATAGATTAATTTATAAATTACGATTCCTCCATAACTACTAGTGCGCCTTATAAGCATAGGAGTTAGTACAATTCTTACATGCGTTGGATTTTGAGCTAATACTAGTATATTCTTACAAAGATGTATAATGAGTAAATATATTTCCAGACATGGATCAATTAGGAGTAGTATCTTAGTAATAAGTTTTGCTTAATTTAACTTAAGAATAGATTTCAACAGTTCTCTTATTGTCTTGATTTTGGTCAATATGAGTTTTGATTACCCTTTTCGATGTTCTGTACTTCATGATGGATAATTAAGGTGCGTGTTTCTTTAAACCGTATTATTTTTAAATTGGAAGGAAGTATGTGCTACATGTATCTTAATAGTAAAGATATATACGTATACATATACAAATTGCTTTTAACGTGATTTGAAATGCGTTATGATTATTTGGTTTCATAAATGATTGTTAGTTTGTTGGTAACTTGTATTGTTGATTATTTACATTGTTGATCGAATGCTTCTAATGTTACCTGATTACTCGGACTGTTAATTGAGTATTTGCATTGTTGTTGGATTACTTGTTCTGTTGATTAATTATGTGTAGCGATTGATGAGCATGCATTCCTTGCATGTAGAAGAAATGATTGACGAGCATGCATTCTTTGCACGTGGAGAAAAATGATTGACGAGCATGCATTCTTTGCATGTGGAGAAAAATGATTGACGAGCATGCATACTTTGCATGTGGAATAATTGACGTGCATGTATATCTGTATACATGTGGTGATTGACGAGCATGTCTTCTTTTGACGTGTGGTATTAACGAGCATGTCTTCTTTGACATGTGGTGATTGACGAGCATGTGTTCTATATATGGGGAACTGACTGATGGAACTGATTGGCCAATATGCACTTTTATGTGGAATTGTTGGTCATAACCTGACTGCCTGATTGCCCGATTGTCTAACTGCCAATGTGCTTACTCGTTTTCTATTTTTTTTTAAAAATAAAAGTGCATGCCATCACTCTACACACAAACACACAAACACTACTGAGATTTTTGTCTCACGCATGCATGTTTTCTCCTTCCTTTCAGCTTAGGTCAATCAGAGCATGGCGTGAGGAGCTTTGAGAGTGGCCTTTCGTTGGGTAGTTTAGATTAGATATTGTTTGTATTTTCATCTTCAATTTGTCGAATATTTAAATAGTTTGTTATCTAGTATTGTTTCTTTAGTCTGATATTGTATTGTTTAACTTTAAAAATGAGGGTGCTCTAGATCACCCAATTTTCAGGGGGAGCTAATGTTTGTTGAGTATTTTGGTTTGCCACTATTTCACACCCAAAACAAAAAGAAAGAAGTTATGTCTGAGTTAAGCATGTAGATGACATCGAGTGATCGAGCCCTGTTGGATAAAGAAGCATACTATTACTCGACTCATTGCGGTCTGTGCGGATGAATCATTTTTTAAGGGACTAGACACGAGATGTGATTGTTGATAGATGTCCTATGTCGTTATCAATTATTTGTATAATTTATTAAATGTCAATTAATTAATTCTTCACGTAAATAGGAAGCACATTAAATTAATCTTAGATTACAACTCGCCATCACCCGAGATGGGGAGAAAAAATAGTACTGACAAATGAATGACAATCTTGTGCTTGTCCATTTTCTTTTAATGCCTCTTATTATGGTCCAAAATCAAATGCAACGTGGTAAGCATTATTATTATATTTAGTAAACAGAACGCGTGGCATCCGCATTGTCTCCAATCTCCATGGTCCACATAATACTAGGGACAATGAATTATGAATCTATATGATTTTTAGTTTAGCCAATTTTCTATTTTCCTCTCCGGACTTTGCTAGCATGACAGTCCGCCCATTGTACTGTTTCCTAATAATAGCTTATTGCAATTAGATGTATTGAGATGTTTAACTATTATTTAGAACTCTTTAAATTTAAAAATTAGCAAAAGACCTCGATGTAAATACGTCAAAATACATACAAGCACACTACATATTCATCAACCAATAAAAGAGATCAGTTATGATAACAAAAAAATCAGATGTAAATGTATTGTGTGCCATAAGCTCATATTCATCAACCAATAAAAGAGATCAGTTATGATAATATATATATATATATATATATATATATATTTTCAGCTGTAAATATATTGTGTACCATGAGCACTTGAGAGAAAGATTACAAAAATATTGATTTCAATTATTCATAAAATGCACCGTAGGTTAATTTAATTTGCTTAAAAAATCAAAGTTACAACACATATAATGTCTCGTAATTTTAAACGCATGCGCTCCTCAATAGCTTGAAAATGATTTTTTTTTACATATTATTTGATATTTATTACTTCTTGTATTAATATTAAAATAAAAAATTGATCGTCTCTGTATGTTTGGTGGAGTATTGTGGAGTGTTATTTAAAGAAAAACTTAGTTTTATATCAATGTTATTTGTAGGAGTAGTAGTAATATTTATCTTGGCTTATTAAATTATCAAGTTTAGATTATTATTGTACATTCTTCTTGATTTAAAGGCGAACATTTTTGAATTCTTTTGTTGTGTAATGAAATAATCAACATAAAGAAAATAGTAAGAATTCAACAAGTTTGGAGTAGTTTTTGAGAATGGGAATAGTTCATCATTGTTAAATTGTTTGTTTCTTTCTTAATAAATCTAGGGAAATATATTTTTCTCGCTTTTAATTAACTGTTTTTTTGGTACATATTCAACTAATGAATTACTTTATCAACAGAAGAGTTTTAATTTTTTAACAATATAAATTTGTAATTAATTCTTTGCAAGAAAACATGGCTTCACGCAATAAAAATATTGTGAGTAAAACACATCGCAACTACTACTTAATAAAAATATAACAAAACAAATGGGGAGTTTTCTATAATACTAGTATTTTGAGGCTCAAGTATAAAATAAGAAAGGTTGAACTTTTTGAGGCTCAAGTATAAAATAAGAAAGGTTGAACTATTACCGGCTGATCCGATTGCCCCATCTAATTAAAATATTAAGGCTCATGAATTGGGACTGTAGTAAGTACACAGTCCCGTCATATAAAACAGATTTGTATTATTAGTTACCAACTCAAATTAATTACGTATATATAACTAGTTAAATAGATTTCAAATTACATTAAACTTAATTTGATGACAACATTTTAATATTATATGATATGTGTTCTTTTTTTTTTTTTTTTTTTTATAAAATTCAAATTGTAATAAATTTATATAAAAAAAAGTTGGAGTTTTACAGTACGACTACCTTGTTATAACTTATAACAACTCCACTTCCGTCGCTAGCCCTGCTTTCGACACCCCTTCCTCGCGGATAAGGTAACGACTAGCCCTGCCTTCGACACACCCTCCTCGCGGTTAAGGTAGCGACTTCAAACATGATCACAGTGTGTACAACGCTCGAGAACGAATTCACTACCGTATGGCTGACCGCTAATAGCACAAAGGGCAAATTCTTAATATGCAAATAAATCAGTACATAAGCAAAACAACCCTTCATGCGCCCGTTGTGTCTTAAAGACATTTAAAACGTAGCATGTTGACGCATTCATCGACCATGACTCAATAGACCCATTGAAAATACGACTAGCACGTTTAAAGGCTCTCACTAAAGAGTCTTCAAACGTGTATCATTGACCTATGCGACGAGCGACACACAAAACACGAAGCTACTCTTGTATATAGATGACGAAATAAGAACAAATAGCTCAGTGACACGAATAGATCAAACACCCGCAAAATCATCGGAAAAACTTATTTGATATAATTGTGTCCAATAACGTTAATTACATTGAAGCCCAAAAGCAAGCAAGGTAATGACTAACCTAATATTGGGCCTATAAGCCCAATACTTTAGGCCCAAAAGCTAATCAACAGTAAACATGAACTATCAAGCTCTCATATGATATCACACACTACTACATGAAGTGACAACACCTGATAAATTCTCACGTTCGAAATTCGGCCATTTCTGTTCCTTTAGGTACAAAAATTAGCAAAATTAGGGTTTGAGATTCGAAATTAAATTAGGGGATTTACCGATGTCTCGTTACAGCAGGGGAGAAGACGATGGGAGAAGATCGTCGCCGTACAATGATCGGAGCTCCCATCGTCACAAGGTGTTTTAATTTATTTGAGCTCTTAAAATTTACATTATATCAGAATCCAATTGACTACTGATGAGTATATCCGTAGCTGTAATTCCTCGTTTTTTCGATATACGTGTTGATTGGAGTTATTTCGACGAAATGATGAAATGGAGATGCAATATGTAGAATCTCACAAGCTCAACAAGTTAGGTTACATTACAGAAAAAAGCTACTTGCTATTCGAAACACCTAATTCATACTCTAAGTAGCTTCTTTAAGGGGTCGGTGGATGCTCCTGTAACGTTAAACGGTACTAACGAATTAAGATTCTATAAGATACCTTTTACGCGTAGATGGTGCTTGTATATTACTGGTTTGTGCTGTAATGCCAGAATATCGACACACGATGATTGGTAAGTGATTATCGGGACATGATATTATGTTTTTGTCTAATGATGGATGGCATTGGTAGGTGACTGTGTATAAGACGTAAGGGGAAACCAGAAATTCATGCAGTCACTTTGGTTTTGAACTTACTTGTACTCTAGTCGGTAGCTCAATTTAGTGATGCAAGTGGTAGAAATCGAAATGTTGTGTATATATATTCCAGAATACAGAGTGCCAATGGTCAAACCTTCTTTTTTTCCATAATTAGCTTTACTTAAAGTACTCACAGTGTCATTTTATCTCTAGTTCTCGACTGGCCATTTTTTGTGATTACCGTTAGTAAATATCCAGTTTGAATTTATATCATAGTTCTTTTGCTTCTAAGTAATCTGAAATGTAGACATTTTTGTATGTTGTCTCTCATTTCAACGACTTCCTTGACCTTGCAGAATAGAGGTCATGGTCAAGATGATAAGCAATCTGACAAAAAAGAGGGGAACCAAGAGGGGGATAGATATCGACGTCCAAGGGAATACTCGGAGAAATCTGAGAGAACTTACAGAGGAAGAAGCAATAATGAGGATTATGGCCATGGACGAAACCAGGAGTCTGGCAGGTTTGGATAAGCTCATATACTTTTGGAGTTTATAGTTGAGCTTGAAACAGTATCAGTAACTTGCGTGCTTATTCCATATAGATGGTGTTGCCTTCTATATTTTCATGGTTATCAATATTTGCTGTGATATTATGACAGGCTGTGTGTTAAATCTGATCTCATTTTCTTTTCTGTACAGGCATAATAGGTATGACAGAGATGAAGAAAAACATCACAGACATAGATCATACAGCCCGTCAGAAGATGGATCTCATAAGCAAGCTCCATCTCAGTCAAATTATCCTCCTTCTGGAAAGAGGTTCAGAACTCTTTGGCCTTTTGTCTTTCTTCTATGGTTCTATTAATTTGTATGCCTCTATGAAGTTATCATTCAGTGCCTCCTTTTAATAATTCCTATTTTTTCTTAAACAAGTTAATCTGATACGTGTCATGATCTCAATTCTGTAGTTCTTAAAGCCACACCAGCATTTCATGTCCTCTTCAAGTTTATTTTCCCACCATATGTAAAATATCATCTAATTGCTGTCTCTATGGATTTCGAGTAGTCATGTTATCTGATCTCGTGTTTTAATATTTCGGCCTATTAACTTTAGATCTTTTTTAACAGCAAGCGGATGAGTGGATTTGATGTGGCTCCACCAAGTACTGCTGCTTTCCCAGGTCCTTCAGGTTAGCATGTAGCACTATCATTTTTTTATTGCAGTAAATGCGGCAGCTTATTGGTATTGATGTCTGGCTTTTCTCTACTAATGGTATTGCATTTAAATTTGTTCTGTATTTATTTAATTGATCTTTTAGTACCATACTGAAAACTATCGTTATGTTGTTGTCTGTTGTGTGTGGTTTCTTGCGTTTTGATATGCCACCATATCACTAAGAAGGAAATAGAGGGCTTCATGTCCTGCCATGCTTCTCATGGGTGTGAGGAATATGCGTTATATGCCAAGGAAGAACCAATGCTCCAGTTGCAGAACCTTTTCATCTTCAACTGCAACTATTGTTTTATGGTAGACTTGAATTGTATGCCAGATCTGCAGTGGTGAAAATTATTTCATATTATAGAATCTGAATGGTATACAATCCTAGGTAAGAATAGGTTTTGATTCTGTATTCATCAGTTCTTGTAAGCACATCAATGTTGTAAAGATTCATTGTTCTTATACGACTTGTTGTTTCATTTAGACAGGGGTTGCCGATTTGAGTTTAAAATTAAAAAGTCTTGATTATCTTTTGTTTTCCTTGAATCATGCGTAACTAGTGCCTGGAGTTTCCATGTCTTCTCAGGCAATGGCCGGAATGATGCCAAACATGCCCACTGCTGAGGCAACTCAGGTACATGTGATCAATGGCCTCATCTTACCCCTTTTGTGTTTTACAGTCGTTTTCTCAAGCATTTTATCTATTTTCGTGGATGTATCTGTGAAATGTGTTATTTTTGTCATTAGGTTAACCTTTTAGGTTCTGTTTCATTGTATCCAATTCAGTCTATGACTCAGCAGGTGAAAAACATGCTTAAATAACTCTTTCTTTCCCTTTAATAAAGAAAATTTTACTTTTGATTCTGACTTTTAGCCTTTCATAGGCTACAAGGCATGCACGTAGAGTTTATGTCGGTGGCCTTCCTCCTCTGGCTAATGAGCATGTAAGTTGTCCATTGTCCTCACCACAAGGCTGATATTGCTTAGTCATCTTCTGCCACCCCCTCTCTTTTCTCCACCCTCTTTCTCTGTCTCTATCTCTCTTCTTCAACCCCACCACCCTCAGGCCTCAGGTGGTGGCCGGTCTTGATTATCTAATGCGTAATTTCATAATTGTTTTTACACTTTTGTATGTTCCTTCATGATTTTTTTAAATAGTGTCAAAAACCATATACAAACTCATTTCATGTAATTTTCTTCATCTAGCATGTTTTGACTTGTGTCCTATATGTATCTATTGCATTCATCTGTTTCTTTTATTGGATGTCGTAGATGCACGAAATGCCACCTCGTCTAACAGAATCGTTTCTAGTTGAAGAAGTAATATGATGTCTAATTGATCACTCTGACTTCCCTCCTAGAATAAATTAGAGTTTGATCTTGTATTTTTCCACATTTTGTTCTACATTATCGAGATGGATTTGACGAAGACTTCTATGAATACTCTGTACATGTGTGTGTCATAAGGCAATTCAAGTTGTTGGGCTGCCTGAAATTCTGGATTGTTTTTTTTTTTTCCTTCTTTCTGATATGTATTCAGATGTGTAGACTTTATGGATAAATTGCATAGATCCCTCCCTATATTTCGAAGCTTTTGGATCCCTTAATTAGAATCTGCATTTCTTTTTCATCACACTTGATTCAGACAATCTCGAAGTTTTTCAGCCATGTTATGACTGCAATTGGTGGGAATGCTGCCGGCCCAGGTACGTGGTCTTTGATGCTATGTATCTAAACTTTTTCATTTATGCACTAACCAAATACATCTCAGGTGATGCTGTTGTGAATGTGTACATTAATCATGAAAAGAAGTTTGCTTTTGTGGAGATGAGGACTGTGGAGGAGGCAAGTAATGCAATGGCACTTGATGGAATCATGTTTGAGGTATGTTGACTTTCTCATATATCCGTCTATCTGAGATTCTGATGTGCCACTCCTCCCTCTCAAATGCATTTCTGTGATTTCTTCCTTGCTCTCCTAATGTATTTGCAACTCTTATTGTGTTTTAGTAATATTTATCACCTCTCAAAGACAAAAAAGAGAGCATACGAATCTGAATTCTTGAGCATTGTAGATGTCCACTTCAGTCTTTTGATTGGCCAAAGCATTACAAAGCGGTTTGACTTCAGTAGCACGAACAAAAGCTTGCTATTTGTAACCTCTTGCCTTATTTCTTTTTGATATCTAAACACGCAAAGCAAAGGTCTAATTCCCCACCCCCAATCCCGAACTTGTGTAGACATCAAGTTAGGTTTAAATGTGGTTAGATTTATCCATTTGTTTGTGACATCCATGCTGGCAGTCCCAAATTGATTTTGTTGACTTTCAATATAACAATTGTTGAGTTCCCCAAACTACATGTTATAATATGAAAGGGCCATTTACATTTCCTTTAATAAGATTTTCTTGCAACTTTTCTGGGTGAAACATAATTGCATCCAGTTTCCTGTCCTCTATGAAACTTCCCATAGAACATAATGACCTAGTTACTATGCGCATGGTAATGCATGTACTGGATACTTTTGTTCATAAACTTTAAACAGCCACTGGCCGGGTTCCACTTGATATGTGAGCTCCAAGCCTTTCTTAGACCTTCTCCTTGTTTTTTGTTTCATTTTATACTAGGGTGTCTCTGTAAGAGTTCGAAGACCCACAGACTATAATCCTTCTCTTGCTGCAACTCTTGGTCCTAGCCAACCTAGTCCACACCTCAATATAGCTGCTGCCGGGCTGACACCTGGGTAAGTGGCCATGTTAATTGTATCTGTCTCGAGCATCTCATTTCACCTGGAAGATGTATGATCTGGGTGTCTCCTGTTTGGAAGTCGTTACATTTATTTTCTAGTTATATGATCAGCTGTGGCAATGCAATTTATCTCGGTTTGAATTTTCCATCATAAATATCCGAAATTGTTATTATTTGGAAACCAACTAAATTTGGAAGTGTGCTGCATTGAGGACGTGGTTTATGTTTGTTCTGTTTGAGATCTGTACTGCACAATCATTACCGTGAAGCTAGTGATACTACCAGTTATAGTATTTTTCTTTAATTGTATAGGATGAAGGTCTTGTGGTGTCTCTTATTGTGAAATGCATCTTGTATAGTTGGATATCAGCTTTTGATTTTGATCAACTTATTGATCAGATTGTTCGCTTATGTGGTAGCTTGTTATTGGGCATGGGGCTCACATAGTGTATTTTGTTTTGTTTGGTTGATAGTATGGTTGGTGAAGCTGAGGGAGCGGATCGCATATTTCTAGGTGGGGTTCCATACTACTTTACTGAAGCTCAGATAAGAGAATTGTTGGAGAGCTTTGGGTATGAAACTTCTAATATTCCTGGTTGCATATTTGGGATGATTCTAGCTTTGTAATTAAATGAAAAATGGAAACTTGGAATGAGTATTCGGCATTTAAAAACACTGTCCTTCGTTTATTTAACTGCAGACCTCTGCGCGGATTTGACCTTGTGAAAGATAGAGATACAGGAAATTCTAAAGGATATGGTTTTTGCATTTATAAGGTACGTAGTGTAGTCGTTTCTAGGTATGTGTACTGTTTTCAATATATGATTCTTGTTTTTTTCTGGATATGCAAGCCTCCTGTGTAAGTCACTGATTTTACTCCAGTAATATTCTTTATTGTCCACCCTTTCCCCGTATGTGACTTATGTGGGAGCTTAACTTTCCTCACTAATGTAAAATGCTGATGAAGGATATCTGATGGTTGGCTACCACCATAACATTTCATTTATCAGGACCCTACTGTCACGGATATTGCATGTGCTTCTCTGAATGGCTTAAAAGTGGGTGACAAAACACTTACTGTTCGGCGTGCCACCATCAGGTTGGTCTTCGTTGTGTAGATTCACTTTGTTGACTGTGAATCTTTACAGTAATTGTACTTTATTAAGGGAGCTCACCTGACAACTTATGTTTTCCATATTGCTCTTGTATATATTTTTTATTTATTGAATTGCTGAACTGATCTTAACTTTGTAATGTATAATTTCTGTCATAAAAGCTGGCATGTGAAACCTGAAGGAGCAGATGATTTAGTTTGTGCAGTTTTTGCTGTCTTTGTGCAATTCTCTAGGTTATTTTTTGTGTAGTTGGAGCAACGCCTTTAATGAAGTGGAATATGAAAAAGATGCTACATGAGGAGACTTAACAATTTTATGACTGAATAACCTGCAAGTCTATGCCATTTATACCCTGACCGCTGCAATGGTGAAAGAGTTTGAGTAATAACGGTCAGGGTTTGATGGCTGGTGCATATCTGATCATATGCTCGATTAATTTCATATTATTCATCAAAAAATATTTTACGTAACGGGTATATTTGGATAATGTCTTTTTTTTTTTCTCCCTTATATCCAGATAACATAAATTTGTACAATTTCTTCTTTTGCAGTGGGCAGTTGAAGTCTGAACAGGAACAGATATTAGCTCAGGCACAGCAACACATAGCAATACAGGTTCAAGTTAATGCCTCTTGGTATTTTTCACGTTTGTAGTGTCTGATTTTATAGATTGCTAATTAGTTCTTTATATTCTAGAAAATGGCTCTTGGAGCTGGAGCTATGATTCTTCCAGGTGAAGGAATTGACTCAGTGTTGAACATTGAAATTCCAACCAAGGTTTTGTGCTTGTCTGAGGTATATTCCTTTCCTTCGTCATATGCTATCTGTGAGGAACTGTTAGGTCATCCTTTCTGATGAAATTATGTTTTTGACTGCATGAAGGCCGTTACTACTGATGAATTGATGAACGATGGAGAATATGAAGAAATACTGGAAGATATGAAGGAGGAATGCAAGAAATTTGGTATGTATACTTTGTTGCCTTTTCAACGTTCCTCTTTCCTATTTTGACTTGTGATGATCTGACACTTCATGTCATCTCAAAGATTCTTTAACCACTCAAATTGTTCATTTGCTTGAAGGAGTTCAAATGAGCTTGAAAGATTTTTATAGGATGAAAGGAGTTTTTTTTTTTTTGTGCAAATAATTGGTTAAGAAAGAAGTTAGCTTAAGTGGTGTTTGCTACAGTAAATCCATCTCTTAGTATTTCATCTATTTCCTTATGGAATATTTTAGGCTTTAAAAAGCAGTCAATTGGGTGTGTGCCGAGTTTTCATAAACAGTATAAACTTGACCCTGTATGAAACGTTCTTAATCCATAATGCATGCATCTTATTCAGTTGAAAACTATATCCTCTTTGTCCTGCTGTGCTGGGACCCTGGGTTGGGTGAAGTTTGGTAAGACAGTGCCAATGAGGCAATCACAATATTTTCAGATATTGCAGCCCCCCTCCCATCATATTGTTACAACATGGCTACACGGCCGCTACAGTAATTACAGAATGTGAGAATCGTTGCTATGATTTAACTATTGTCATGGAGGATTTACATATACATTTATAATATATAAATTGAGTGATCCATAGAGTTGTTTGTCATCCTGAGTCTTCGACAATTCGCTGCGCCACCATTTCTTTTGAGAGTGTATGCTTGCAAATGAGAAGGAACTTATGTATCTAATTCTGGTGCCTACTTCTCATATTCTTCTTTGTGATGAAATGATCTCCTACTCATTATAATGTGGAATCTTAACTTCTTCCTTTTCTGAGATTACAGGAGATTTGATCAATGTGGTCATTCCTCGTCCTAGTCCAGATTCTGCTATCCGTATTGCAGGTCTTGGAAAGGTATGTCATTCTTATTAATTGCTCCTTGTTCTTCATATCTCGATTACAATATCTTGAAGTATCTTTGTCGTGTAAGATGAGGCTATAATATTTGTTCCCAATTAATTATAACAGCTATATCGACGAAGATATTTTGAGCGGACTAATCTGAAACTGTTATATGTGTTTTTTCATCTACCAAACTAGAATGAAGTCGAGTCAATCACTTGAAGTCTCATTCTTCATTATTTAAGCAAGCATCTTCACATCTGGAAAAGGATAAAGATATATTTATTGAAATTAATGCAGGTTTTCTTAGAGTACTCTGACACTGCTGGTTGTGCAAAGGCAAAATATGCGCTTAGTGGTAGGAAATTTGGTGGCAATACAGTGACGGCTGTGTATTATCCAGAAGACAAGTATCATGAAGAGGACTATGGTGTTTGATATATTTTTCTCACTTTTCTGTCCCTGTATTCACTGTATAAAACATGCACATTCAGCAACTATTGTTCTGGTTACCAAGTACCAACGACGATTTCTGAATGAATTTAGTAGCTAAAATGGATGACTGAATTGTACACTTGGTTAAGTTCTGTGGTATAGATGATCATTTAGCATTTTTAGTGAATTGGAAAAGAAATATAGGGGAACAAGCGTAGTTATATCAAGAGTTGAACATAATTTGCACTCAAAAGCTCAAACCAACACAAAACACGAGATAATCAACAAGACATGATGATTGAATCTTCTATTTTCTTTATATATATATATATAATTATATATAATTATGTCCTACGGGCTACGACGCAGAACGTGGATTTGGTGGCTTTACAATAAATCTTGTTTGATCTGTTCTTTAATCTAATAATCAAAACGTGTCTTCCAATCATGGAACCATTAATTGCCAGTTACCCTGATTTGAAGTTATAGTCAAAGTCAAAACTATTATAATGGTTATTATAACCTTGCTTTCTCCGAATAAAAGTCGCCTCTCTCTAGTTTAAACTCCACGTAGAATTGTTCAGAGACCAAACTATATACCACAACATAAACTTGAGGAAGTTTAATCGGTCTCTTTTCAAATTTCAATTAGATGACTAAAACAAAGATCATTTCTTCTAGAAGAAAAGATTTGAAGTTAATAATTTGGCGTGGTTTGACAGAGTCTTAGTGTAGTTATTAGTATGCAAATTAAAATTACATTAAAGTAGTTCGATTATCGAAAGAATATGAAACCATGCAGGTGAAATGAAATATACTAGTAACGAGAGTTAGTGAAAGTGAAGTGCATTGAGTAGTCAAATATTCAAATAAGGTCAAATAAAAATATGCTTATCTTATTGCGAATATATTCCCCTTGTAACATTAAGTCAAAAAAAGAGTATTTTTCACGCATGTGAAAGTGAGTACAGAGTCGCGGAACAAAATTTACCAACTTATTTTTGGACGCAATAAGCAATTTTTACATGATTTTTATTTGCTTATTGAAAGTTAAAAGTCAAAGTAAAAACTATTATATGATTCTTAGAATATTCTTTTTCTGCATAAATTAAAGTCAGTCCGTGTAGTTTAAATTCTACGTAGAATAATTCTGAGTTCAGACAACACACACCACAATTAACTTAAGAATTTTATTTAATTCTCATTTTCTTCCTTTTCTCGAATTTCAAGTGGTTAGGTAAAAATGCAAATTGTTTTTTTCACAGGCACAATATAACGTGTAATCAATTGTAATATATAAACTAAAGTTACATTAAAACAGATATATATATATTCTTCTTCTTTTTTTTTTTTTTTTTTTGGTAAAGAGTTAATTCTTCTTTTAGAATGTATGCATATGAATTTAAATAATACGAAACCATGTGATTGTTTGTGACATAAGTACCCGGAAGGCCGGCACAAGAGAGAAGAACATCAAATAAATACTTTCGGACTTGGTCATAACTCATAGCATAAGCTGGAACGTCACGAAGAAAAACTAAATTTCGTTTGCTTAATTTAATTTCCTTATTATTGTTCTTTTTATACCTTGCCTATAAAAATTGGTATTTGATATTGCTATTAACACAGCATTGGAATATTTTATATTTTATTTTTAATCTACAAATGTGATTCTTTTTTTTGTGAATTTTAATAATCGATGTTTAATCCATTGTCTTTTTCCTTGGTATCTTACTATAATTATCAAATAGGTATATATGACAATCCTTCAGATTACCATAACCGAATTTCTCTCTTTTATACTTATTTCTTCATTCCATTACTAATATAACACATATACCAAATATTCGATTTTAGGATATATATATATATAATATAATAATAGCATTATAAAATACTTTCTGTCCCGTATTTATAAGTTTTCATCATTTCATTTCTTTTCTGAGTTCTGTCATTAACTCTATCAAAACGAAACACACAAGTATTTTTTAAATTATGTTCAATTGTAATCGTTACGAATCTTTTAAGCTTATCGAAAAATTCTCAAAACATTCCAAAAAGTTTTTAATATTTTAGTCGATACTCTTAAGACGAAACTTTGATCCATGCCGAGACCAATATATATTAAATTAAATTAAATTAAATAATTCCAAGGCAGCCAGGCAGATGATATATGTCGCCATCAAATTTATCACGCACAACACACACAGTAACGGTATATATAACAGAAGCAAAGCTGTTGAGCGAGCTATGACTTTTCTCTCTCTCTCCTCTCTTTCTCTCTCCTCTCTTCCCTTCCACCACCACCCCTGTACGACGGCAAATTCAGGTTCTCGATCGCTATTTGGCATTTACGCGAGCAGCAATTTTGGCGGAGTGATTTTGTGAGCTTTATATTACCAATTAATAGCTCTTTTTTTTTTTTAATTTTCTGTGTATCATTTAGTAATTTAAATGCTCAAAGTTCATAACTCAAATTGTGCAATTTTTGGTGAAGTATGCCGTACTGAAACGTCAATTTGGGGATTCTGTGATTTTAGTGAATGTTTGTTTGCATATTTAATGATGCCTTTTTTTTGTGGAGGTTAATTTGAGGATTTTTACTGTATAAGGCAATGATCATGTAACTTTCCTGTAGAATTATGTTGTAGCACGAGGCGGTAAAAGTTCGTTCTCGTAGAAGCGAATGATACTGCATTATACTGTTGGATTCTTAAGGAATCGTTTCGCGTTTATCGTACGTTTGGAAGGTGAGCTGACTCGGTGTTGAAGGTTCATATCTCCGCTGTCGGTTTTTGGAGAGATATGCCTTACTGAAACAAAATGGAAGCGTGAATATAGTGGATGCTTGTGTATGTATTGATTCCTATTTGTGGAGGTTAAATTTGAGGATTTACTGTATGAGGCAATGATCATGTAGCTTCCTCCTCGTAGAATTTGGTAGATACTAGAGTCGTGTTTTAGCATGGACAGTAAAAGTTACTTCTCATATAAGTGGATATTACTGTTTTATTGTTGGATTCTGTTAGGAATTGCTTTGCTAGATACTAAATTATGGCGATCATTGTACATTTGGAAGGTGTCCTGGGGCGATGCGGATTGGCAAACCATGTGAAGGCTAATGAAACTGTCTTGAATTAGTTTCTGTCCAGATCGGGGAGCGCACTGTCATAGGCCATACAAGGATATGAGTTGTAGCTGTTTTGGTGCTTCTACAGTGCTCCAGAAGAAACATAATAAGCATGCTAATCAATCTAAACCAGACCAAGAAGGTTAGCACTTTATCCGACAGTTTTCTAGAAGAATGATGTGTTACACTTTTGAAAGACTTATATCAGATATCTTATTTTGCTAGCTGGCATTGAACACGTAAAAAAAACGACGACGGTTACAATGCCATTATGGAGGATCAACTGATAGATTTCTCTTAATGTATTTGTTTCGTGCTTCAAATCATTGAAGTTTTAGTCATTGTGTTGGCTATGTGCTTCCTTAGCATCCTATCCATGCATATCTCTTACGTGATACTATTGATAGCAGTAGGTATTTTTAAGCTGATAGTTTTGCCTCAAATGTTGCATTTCATAGACACCAAAGTTTCTCTTCACAATTTCAGTTCATGTAAATGGAAGGTAATTCTGTTGTACCAAGAAATAACCTGAAATGGCAAGAAGGTTAGTTGACTCTAGGTTGGGGGGGAGGGGGGGGGGGGGGGCACTGATAGTTTTTCTGTTTTGTCATTTCAGCTCATTTGAGTGACTGGAGTTATTTTGCTAGTAGGGCAATACTATTGGCCGTATAGTGCCATACGATTAAATAGTATTATGTTCCACTGGTCAGCATAGCATGTTTTATGAGCTTGATTTTGCCTAATAAAAATTATTAACAGAATGAGTCATGTAATGAATTTGACCATCAACATATAAATAACTATCCAAGACTCGAGCGTCATCATCGTATAAAGCCACATTATCATATGTATTTTTAAGTGCATGCATTCCTATATCATCGTAATATTGATTCAATCTAATAGTCTGGATGTGTAAAGTAATATTACAACTGGGAAATGTTGCATGGAAATGTTTTTTACAATATACCCTATATACACCCTCACCAAACTAGCTACGGCTTGTATGGCCTTGACTGTGGCATTTGTGAAGTAGTGCTGCTGCTGGTAATATGTTGAAATTAAGTGTGGGAGGAGATATACGTAACAAAATAACCTTACTCCATTTCCAAGAACTAGTATTGTTATCTGACTGAGGAGAGTATGTCTTCAGAATTAGCGAGCAAGTAGAATACAGTCAACTTATTGGGGTTTATAGTGGTATAATTGGATGGTTACTGATGCTTGCTTTTCTCATCTTTTATGCTCCTTCCAGACTTTTTCCCATGGTAATCTAGTTTTACATTGATTACAGTTTGTTATATATTTCATCCAGGTGCCTCTACTGCAAAGACAAGAAGTTTCTCATACATTGAATTAAAAGGAGCAACAAAGAACTTTCATGAAAGCAATAAAATAGGTCGAGGGGGTTTTGGTACAGTTTACAAGGTATTGCTAAATATTATTGCTCAATATTACATACCTTAGACATTTTGCGCTCTCCTTCCTTTTTTTTTTTTTTTTTTACTTCCTCACAGAAACTCAACCTCTTGTATCTGTTACATAGACCTCTTTTTACTTCCTCACAGAAACTCAACCTCTTGTATCTGTTACATAGACCTTCCATTGCTGTGAAAGTTCATTTGTTTAATGTAACTTACGGCCTAATTAATTGTTAGATTTCACATTTCTCTGTTCTCTCCTGGTAATTCAAATCTAATAAGCAAAGAGTTTTAAGGTCTAAAACCTATGCCATTACTTATACTCTACATCGTCAATTTTTACTCGCATTATAGTTGTAACAGTTTTAACATTCTGGACAAAAACTTAAGACCAACAAACACCATGTTGACGAATTTGGAGTTGCACCACGGCAGTGGCAGCGGCTAGAGTTTGCATAAGTCCTCGTCTCCAAATGAGCTCTGATACATGTAATAGTTTGAGAAGAAACTTTTCCTGTTCATTAGGATATGTACTTATACAAGTTGAATTAACTGAACTCTGTATGAGGCAAACCTTTTGCGCGGAGAGTGTGGACTACAAGAAAGCTTGTCTTGAACCATGAGACAAACTTATCAACTGCTTTCCACTTGATTGTCTACACCATGGGTAGCTTAAACTTCTCCAATTTTAATCTAATTCAATTGGTTCTTCTTGAAGTATGTAGTTGATTCTTGTTTCTTATAGAGGACTGGTTCTTTTCAAAGTATGTAGTTGATTCCTGTTTCTTGTAGAGGACCCATTTGGGGGTTTATTCATTTATTTGTCTTTCAGACAGTTTTGTTAACTCCACATCTGTTGCATAGGGAATTCTGAAAAATGGAACCGAGATTGCTGTAAAGACCCTTTCTGTTGAGTCAAAACAGGGAGTGCGCGAGTTTTTGACTGAGATTAATACGATATCTGATGTTAAGCATCCAAACCTTATTGAATTACTGGGGTGCTGCGTTCATGGACCTAACAGGATTTTGGTGTATGAATATCTGGAGAATAACAGCATAGATCGCGCACTATTAGGTAATTCAACACGGTTTGGAGTTTGAAGTGTTTTATATAATTTCATGTTGCCCATTGGTTAGAGAGAATAAAGCTGACCTGCTTCAGGTTCAAGGAGGTCTATAAACCTTGACTGGGAGAAGAGATCTGCTATTTGCTTGGGGACTGCCAGAGGGCTTGCATATCTTCATGAAGAACTTGTGCCTCGAATTGTACATAGAGATGTCAAAGCTAGTAATATACTTCTGGACAAGAACTTTCAACCAAAAATTGGAGACTTTGGATTGGCAAGACTATTTCCTGATGATATTACTCACATTAGCACAAACGTAGCAGGAACCACGTATGTTTTCCTTTTCTTTCCTTCATATTACTCAAATCTTCATAAAATAGATAGTCGAGTAACATGTCTCAACCTTTAGGTTGGATCAGTTTTTGTTAAGCAATTTGGCCAAAAAGATAAATGTTGAACCGGTATCGGTGTCTCCTCAACAACTTTGAGTTGGTTTGTGATATTTAGAATATATGATTCTCAATTCACCTTTGGTTTGTTTAAAGCAGTGGTTACCTGGCACCTGAGTATGTATTAGGCGGTCAATTAACATTGAAGGCTGACGTGTACAGCTTTGGCGTCTTGGTTCTCGAAGTACTAAGTGGTAGGAGCAGTTCATATACTAATTATGGAGGAGCCAACAAGTTGCTAGTTGAATGGGTGGGTTATATATTCTAATTTTGTTTGTAGCTTTATGTGTATTCATCATATGCATAACCAAGTAATTTTTTTGACTGGCTGTGCACTGCATGTTATTGAATTCATACCACGAGTGATAATTTTAATAAATGGCATTTTCTTCCCTGGACTATTATTAGAGTTATCTTGAATGTCTCAGAGAAATGTAAAATGGCTGCACCTGAAGTCGACTCTCGCAAATTGCAATCATGTTTTACAATTTCCATTGCTAGTCCAGTAGACGCTTTCTCTTCTCTTAGTCTTTGTTGGACGGCTAGGAACTGACCACTATCCTAAATAGAATAATGTCGCAAAAGAGTTTTCTATCTTTCCTGATGCTTGACACGAAAGCATAAGGGGAAGCTTTCACTATATGCCAGGGGTAGTAGGTGAATGATGGTGCAAAAAAAAGAAAGAAAAAACATGTTAATCCAAGTGATAAATATCTGACTTTTGTTGAAACAATTAAAGTAAAATCAAATATTGGCAAATGTTTCAAATTGGTTATTATTGAGATCTGTATTTGCGAGAATGTATTATGAGTGCACCGGATTGACTCTGTTGCACTCATTCTTGGTGTTAACCTACTGTCAACTCTTGCTAGCTAGTGTAGTTCCATGTCAATACATTTGAAGAATAAATCCCTTGAAATACAATGTTAGTATCTTTTTCTCTTTTTCTTTTTCTGATTTATCATTTTATGCTTTGCTGTCTTCCAAAGTAAAATGTAGAATCCTACTAAGGAGTCTTGATATCAAAATTACATTGATCTCATTTTACATCTACTTGTTATTATAATTAATATTTGCTCTCTGGGGCCTTATCTCATATTGTGTATTATTTGCTTCACAGGCATGGGAACTCTTTGAAGAAGAGAAACTGTTGGATCTAATTGATCCTGAGCTTAAGGATTTCCCCAACGACAAGGTTCTCAGGTATCTGAAAGTTGCCCTCTTCTGCATTCAAGCAAATGCAAGCAGAAGGCCTTTGATGAGCCAGGTCATTGAGATGCTCTCTAAAGATGTACGGCTTAATGAGAAGGAACTCACGCCACCAGGTTTTTTTGAAGATTCAAAACGGAGTAGTGATAAACTTTCGAAGAATAAGTCGTCAGAAACCTCGACTAGCTATCAGATGAGTTCTTTTCCCACCACGATCACTCAATTGCATCCACGATAGATGTACTTATCCTTTTTAGATGAAGTACATTATTTTACATTACATAATTTTACAAAAATCCAACTTTTTCTCTTTCAAATCGTATACGGGTGCATAGCTGGCCTTCCATTCGATGTTGCATCATATGTTATTGACTTCTGAGGAATATGTTGTGGGAGTTGAGTGGCCGTGCGCACAGAGATTGGTACTGAATCTCAAGTGCTCCCTCATTTTACTTTTACTGAAACAATAAGTTTTGTAATGTGTTATAATTCATTTAAGGCGTACATCGGGAGAGTTGCATGTGTTCATTGTCTATATTTAGACTATATTTGTGAATATCACATAATTAAAATAGAGAACGTCGTAATCATGGCATTTTAATTGGAAATATTAGTGAAAGTAAATCTTATGTTAAGTGTCTAATTAATGTAAACGAACATTCAAGGGAAAAGTATAATAATAAGTTTCCGTAAAAGAGAGAAAATTTACGACCTAACTCAAGAAAATTATATTTAATTTTATTCTTATTCCATATTTTTCTCCATAAATTTCAATAAAACATAGTATTGGACAATATCAGACACTTCCTTTAAAGTTGGTCAAAGTTTTGTATATTTATTTGTATATATTGGAGAATCCAACTTCATGCACATAGAGTAGTCGAAATGGAAATGTAACAGTAGACGTATTGTAAGAAGAGACAAGGTACATAATGAAAAGGAAAGACAAAATAATTCTATTTTCCACAATTGGGTGTAGCACTCATCAACATAAAGATGCGAGCAAATCCTTTACGATGGTCTGCAAAACACAAAATCATAGTCCATAGACGCACGAGTATGATGTGAACTCTTGAGAGAACATAGAAAAAATTGTCGAAGATCTGAATGAAAGTCTTGCGAAATGACATAAAGCTGAGAGTCCTATTTAAAGACGTTCTACTCTATCGATCAACCACGAAAATCCATGTTTTGACTCAACTTTATTTGTTCATATAAACCCACTCCAATGCGATAGAATTATTAGAATAGGCTTATGTTTCTACACGTCTAATACAAGAAATTCACAAAAGGTGGCTTAGTAGTTAGTAGTTGACTGATTCAAACTAACCAATAAATGGACCAACCCACCTAATCTCTGTGACTGGTCACCAAATCTGTGATTTACTAACAAATTTATCGGTATGAAAATATAGCGTTCCAATCAACCCGAATGATCAACACAAAAGATTATTACAACATGAAAAGCTCACAAACAATTACAGCACAACAAAATATGAATCTCAACATGATTATGCTAAATCCGGCAATATCATCTATCTGTGGTAATCATTGACAATGCAGAAGCATACAAGAATATATGAAATAATGAATTTTAATGAGAAACTTTCCGAAAGGCATAACAAAGTATCAGTATTCAATCGCACCCAAATTGGATTAAACGGCAGTCTGAACAGCAGCAGGAGCATCAGTGTTTTCTACTGTTTGTGGATCACCATTAATAACAATATCTTTGGCAGGTGCCGCTTGTGCCTCATTTGTGACATTAGGTGTTGCGTTCTCCTTTGTGTCTTTCACAGTTTTTCCATCTTTAGCGTCTTTCCCATCCTTAGCCGGGGCAGGTGGGGGTGGCACCATGTGAGCTGGGGGTTTGTGTTTAAGCTTCACCAGTATTCCACGCATCCTTGAAAGTTCGGTTGGTTTGCCGGGCTTGGGACCTTGAACCACCAAAACCGATGGCTTCTTATCTTGATCTTTCTTCTTGCCTCTCTTCTCAATATTGGCTACTTCATTAGGAATGAGCTCTCCAATGGCTTTCCAGTACTGTTTGTCAGCTTCTTTGTGAAATTTTTCTTGACTGGTCAGGTACATCTGCTCAATATGCAAATGCATCAGAATGAGTATACTATATTGTTCTGTAATTGAGGTGTTAAGGGTTTCTTAAAACCGTAAAGCTGAACCTTCTCTTTCTCTCTGTTGATTTCCTTGTTAGTTTCAACGGTGAGCTTTCTTTTCTCGTAAAAGGCTTGTTTATACCCTTCAGCTTCTTCTAAAATTTGGTCTCGCATCTCTTTTTCCTCCTTCTCCTTCTCCTCGAGACGAATGGCATTTTGCCTGTACCCAAAATCGTAATGAGCAATATACCCAAGTCTTTCAGTATTCATCGACATGCGTGAGAAACAAAGAGCAATTACAAAGATAAAATCTGCGTTGTCTCTCTCTATCGAGCTTTCTACATCATCTGTAAACTGGCCATGTATAATATTAAGCAAAGACTAATCAGCGTAATAGACTTTATAACAAGTGAATCTTGCCTAAACCAGGTGTTCAAAACTAAAGCTCATATCTCGCCACCTCATTCAAAAAGCAGCGATGTTGTACAAAAAAATACATGAAATAATTGTGGCTACAACATCAACATAAAAAAGATCACTCGCGAGGTTGAGTCCGTCTCCTATTCAAATCGACCAAATGCATCCATTGTGCTTTACAAAATGGAGGAAATAATCAAATAAACACCGCAAACGAAGTTTCGTCATTTTGATTTCACAAAATGGAGGATATAAACAGAGCAAATAATCTTCATAGCAAAATTTACGCATGTTCTCGAACCAAACTACTCGATTTCGAATAAACCTGTGGTCTCCATCTACCAGATTTCCAGCATAGGACGTCGAAATATGTTTCAACCGTCAGAAAATCGTAGATGACATCCAACTAACTCATGAATTACTCATTTCACAACCAAGCCTCAGTTGCTTTACTCACTCTTCTACGCCAAGCTTTCGTTTCTCCGATATTACGATAAATCATTCAAATCTATTGATCAAATCACGCTGATCTAACTGATCAACCAATCTAATGCTCTAAATCATGAGATTCATGACGATTCATACCACGAGATTCCAGCTAAATCATTTCTAATTAAATCGTAACGCAATTGAACAATATATATCAAAAGTCAAAACTGACCTTCGCCACTCGCGAAGAGCAAATCCTTCTTCCTGCATCTCATTAGGTGGCGGAAGGATCGGTCCGTCGGAGCTGAATAGTCCCTCGGAATCATCCTCGTACGGCGAATATCCGTTTCCGTTGCCGTTCGAGATCGGCACCGAATCCGACTCGAATCCGAACGGATCGGAGTTGTTCACCGCCAGATCCTCGTACTCCGGCGCGGATGAGAAAGCAGCGTACGAATCACCGTCGTCAAAATCACGCGCCGACGAGCCGGCGCCGGTACTGTACGCGTCGAACGATGCCATCTCTCTCTCTCTTTCTCTAAAGTTTCTCTCACTAGAGAAGATGCGCAGTATATATATATATAGTAGACGTGTTTGTGAATCGAGGTTCCCATTATACCTTCCATTCAAAGGGATTTTTTTTTTTTTTGAAATAATTATTAATATGTTTGTAGTACTGTGGAACTGTTCCGTGACTTAATTAGCGGTTATAAAGATAGTTTGTGTAATTTCTTAAATATAAGGAGTAATTTGTGTAATTATCTCATACGTCAAGAGTAGTTTGTGTAATTCTTCCTTTTAAATAAATATCATAGTACAAAAAAAAAATAGATACTCTATAGGGTAAAAAAAATGGACCATAACTATCCATTGATTCTCCCTTTCTCTTCCTACTAACGAGGGACCCCCATACCGCCATACCGACACCCACTTTAGAACCCGTGGGTAGTGTATTTTAAGGTACCCTCACCCGTATCAACCCAACCCTATAAGAAATTTCCCGTATGGATAGAGTTTGGGAATGGTACCAGCTCCCGTTGCCCATTCTTAGTTTAAAGCGAGGACATATATAGTATGGCGATTAAGCGTCATTAAGTTCTTTATAGTTGCATTGGAATGCAAACTTTGGAGGTGGTGGCGAAATACCATAAGAGAAAGTTTTAAGGAAATAGTGGGTGTACATAGTCACGTGTTGACAACTTAACGTTAAACAAAGGGGGGTCGTTGTGTTAAATGAGAGTATCCCAAAAGTCTAAATTGTTTGCATTCCATCAATAAAAATATAGTTTATTTATGGTGAATTGTGACTAAAAGAATACCGCTATATTAGTGATGAATCCATTCCAATAAATCTCCAAAATGTATCTTCAGCCAAAGATAAAACCAAATATATTTATGAGTAAAAGTAAAAAAGAAGAAGTCATTAATTAAAAAATGTACTATAATAGGCCTATTTAAAAGAAAAAAAGAGAGAGAAGCTTACTTTCAAGTATTTGTGAAAATAGTTAGTAACTATAAAATTTACGTTGGTGAATAGTATTATTACAAATAAAGATATACATAATACTTATGCAAATTCATTAAAAACTTTAATTTGCTCAAAATTCCTAGGCAAAAACGAATGTATTAACAAATTTTTATTTTTATTTTACTATAAAAGGAACTTAGCCAAAATAAAAGTTCACATACTCTTATGAAAAAGACTAAAAAGAGCCATAAAATAAATTGAAAAAGAGAACATATCACTTTTTCAACAAAGAAAATAAGATAAAAGATATACTTTTGAATATTCGTAAAAATATTTAGTTCTTACATAAAATTCATTTTGACGAATGATTCTAGTCTAGTTATAGATAAATGTAAACAAATTGTCTACACAAATGTTTCTATTTTTAAACATTTAGTCGCAAAAAGAAATCCCTCTGGCAATTTTTTTATAGTTCCATCACTTATGAACAAAGAAAAGAACCTAACCAGAAACAAAAGATCAAACTCTTGTGTAGCTGTACGTACACGGTACACCTGCTCAAAATGTGTACTTTATCTTGCAGAATTCATGCAAGAAATCAAATACTAAACCCATATCAAAATTGAGTAGTTGAATTCTCCTTCATATTGATCTCATACATAGTTTTTTCAGCTCCACCAAACTGAAACAAGGTACAAACAAAAGTTCATACATCTCGAAACCTGTATATATAAAATCTGCTGACAGCAGACTAAACCCTGACACCCTTTCTCCTCTAGGCTGTAATAACTTGACCTGTATATGCTACATGTGACGCCTAAATTCACATACATGACGAAGTATATGACAAAAATATATCTTGTTCCAAGTTCAGTAAATAAAAAACGACAAAAAAAAAACACAAAAAAATGGGATGGAAGTAAAGTCAGCACATCCTATGTTCCGGAGCCAGGTGCAGTAAGTTTGGATCAGTGCCATAAAACGACGCTTGTCCTTCAAACCCTTGAGTATCAATTAAAACAACAAATGTAGTATCATGTATAAATCGTTCTTGCAGGCAGCTTCAACAAACAACAAAAAGAGTTGCAGATCGGGTACCATCTTTCTTTTAGTCTTACAGTTTCCTCAGATATCACGGATGCAATGTACATAAAATACAGCGATCTTTGAATCCAAAGGCGCACATGATTTTATCTCCAACTAACAGGCGAGCAACTCCACAGACTCTGCATTTGGCAGTGAGGACTGCGCTGACAATCCATAGGGTTAGTTCTGTTTCTGCAAACTCACAGGGGAAGCAGGAGGAACCACAGCAAATTGTAGCACTTAAACCTCAGCTGACCCAAATGTTAACGGTATCTTCACTTTTGGTAAACAAGGTTGGGTCATGTTATACAACAAAGCAGGATGAAATAAGTAGAGATTTCAAGGCACTGGAGATGCATTCTTCGGGTATCTGTTAGATGATGGCATTCTCTGTAAGGATCGAGAGAACTCTGGTCTCAACCTTTTGTTCGACATTCCATGCATAGATCTGAACAAACATGCACGTAAACAATTAAAACTGATACAGATAAACCTATAAGACTTGGATACAAGTTGTTATGTAACAGTCTTCACTTTGTACAAAATCCCATGTCCTAATATTGCCATATACACTTGATTTCTATCTGAAGACATACTTGATTTCACCCCACGTGAAAATTATTCAAACACTACCAAGAAACAAAATTACTGACCTCGGAGAACCTGGACGTCTGTGAGGGGAGTGACCCAGCATGGATTTTAAAGCTCCAAGAGCCCTCTCAGCAGCCTAATATAGATGATTATATAAAATAGATAGAAAATCAACAGATTCAGTTACAAAGACAAGATAAAGTTCCACATGGGAAAAGGGAAAAAGCATAAAGTGGAGACAGAAGTGGTACCTGTGATTTAGCTTCATCCCATGTCAGCCCAATTCCCTTCCCGAATACTTGCCCATTAATCTCAACCTAAATGCCAAAAAGAATAAAAGAGAGAGAGATTAACCAAACAAGAACCTTTTGTATCACTTAATTTACCTCACTTTCAGAGGGATGCCTTTAGGACCCACCCAGTCCTCATTTAAGTTTGAATATACCACAGAGTATGACTGGGTAAGTAAGCATGTCGTTCCAACAAAGATTAGCCTTATCTTCAGAGTTCCATAAATGAATAAATTTTTCTAGGTGCAGTTAAACCAAAAAGAAGATGTAAAACTCAAGCCTAGCGCATATTTCAGGTGTAAATGCAGTTAAACCAAAAAGAAGATAGGTACCTGAAACTCACATGTAAAACACCAACGAACAAACTAAGAGAAAATGTAGATAGCGTTGAAACATTTAAAACAGGACGTATAATCCAACCGATAATCAAAACGCTAGACTCAAAAAGTCAGATAAAAAAATTTGATTTGTGCCTCAGTAAATTTACATTATAAAAAGCAGTGATATGTAATTGATTTTAGTGATTGAGAGACATTCGAGGTTTTTCTAGATTGGACGGTAATACTGACCTGGGCATGCACTTCATTTTTGTGGCCTGGATTCATTGAAAACTGAGGTTGGGTTTTGAATGCTACACCAAAGCCCTCCATCATGCACTGAGAAATGTGAAGTAATAAGTGGGATGTTCACGAAAAAAAATACTCAGCGTGGATGACAAGGAGAATTACCAGTTTCAGAATATGGTACTTACCAATTCCTTAAGTGCACTGATTGAATCCATCGAGTTCTTGGATGCCTCAATTCTTGGGTCTAGAGTCCTTGATGGTGCTGTAGAAAATGACGCAGCCTCCTCCTTAGGCAACAGTTGATACCCAAACGAATTGACATCACCAACAAAACCGTTTTCTCTCGTACTGGAAGACCTGCTCCCATCTCGAGTATTTAGCTGCGCCAAGTATTTATCTGCAAAGAAACAACTCAGCGGTCAGAATGAAAAATTAATAAACATATAAATAGATCAATCACACAGAGATAACTTTGCCATACTAGTACAATAGCCAGTTAATTTGCAACTAAAAAGCTTAGTACAACACGCCACTTGGAGCATTCAATGCTGAACTGGGTATCATACTGCAGCAATGCTCTATTTGCAAATCCAAATGTCATATACCTTAGCCAAAAGCAATATGTATGCAAAGAAATAAATAAAACTATCTCTTAGGCATATTGAGAATATCCATATTCATTTTCAGACATTGATTCGCCGAAGTTCTTTGTAACTTAACACAAACATTGCTTGAAATTACGAGATTTGGCAGTTATGTAATCTAAGAAAATTACATTCCTCGTCAAATTCCTTAAACAACAACAATACATTGCACGGTGTTTAACAATAGTTAGTATGGCAATCAGACACACAAGAGTCAACCAGAATCTAACAAAAGCAAAAGTATACTTACTGGTAATAGGGGCCTTACACTACAGCTATGTAAAATATTTCAACTCTTTTCACTACTGTTACAACTGAATATAACCTGTTGGATATATATTAACCTTCAGCTGACCAATTACGCAGAGAGGTTCATCAAAGTACTGGTGATTGTCGCTATTATTAAACCATGAGTAGGATTATGGGTGGTTCGGACATAAACTGACCACAGATTAGTATCTAAAATAATTGGAAGAACATAAAGTCCATGGAGAGCAGATCACATTACTGAGACTTCAGCCATTGAGTCTAAAATTAGAACCGGTGCCAAATATGTCAATAACCTTAAAGAATTTCTAATTGCAGGTTGACTCGATGATCATGCATATATATAATGTTTGAAATGCAAACGGGAAGTAAAAGATATCTTTAGAAGTTTACTATAACTATGTACTACGGAATGAAACTAATAAAAAAGCGAAAAGCAGGACTCAGAATGGAGGCAACGCCTCTCTAAAAGGTCACGGATAAGTAACATAAATTCAGATTGAACTCAGGAACAACACTGAAGAAGTTTCCTTGTTTATGCAGTTGATCTTTGGTGGATAAAAGGAACTGGAAATCAAATTTGTTATTAATATCCACATTAATCTACTTCCCGATAAAGACTGTAATGATTGCTCAAAGTTGATAAAACTGAGGCACAGTCTGAACATGTCGAGTTTTACTTTAGCTCTTTTACAAAAAAAAAAAAAAACATTTTTAGTTTATAGAAGCATTCAAGCCAATTATCAGGAAACATATGTATGTACCAGCCAAATATAAAAGAGATCCTTCAGCAGCGTAACGCTGTGCTTCCCTTCTTGTTCTACCAATTCCTTCGCCAATTTTCTCTCCAGCAAAGAAAACCTACAGATTACAGATTAATCAACCTCTTTGGACTTTACACAAGAATAAACCAGGAGCAACCAATAATCAAGAAAAGTTCAAAGATAACAACTTGCAAGATAGAAAAACAATAAGACGCCAAAGGGTAAACAAAAAAAAATGGATATCTAGACAGATAGTTGCAGTGATAACGACCCTTTTGAATTGAAGTCAGAAAGTACCTCTACCAAGAACTGCAAACCGGTGCTCGATACAAGAGCTTGCTTGTACTCCAACTGCAGGTAATGAGGTAACGGTCTCATAAAGTAGGGAAAAAAAAACTAAAGGAGAAAAACCACTGTTTAATACCTTTATTCCACATTTATATGCAATATCCATCAAAACTCCAGTAGATGTTTCAGTGTAGGGGTCAATTTGTCCAGCTTCGAGATCGAGATCCTTGTTCACTGAAGCTAGCCGGGTACCAGGGCCATCCTCACCTGATAAAGGAGAAGCTTATTAATGCTAATTCTGCAGGATGAAGCTGAATAGATACTTGGTTTTCAACTGTTATTCAAGACATGAAACATATCAAGTACAGTTAAGGAAATCGCACGACATTGGAGAAAAAGGGCATCTTTGGGTACAAGTCCATCCTCTGTTCTTTACAGGGAGAATATAATAAAGGCCGTCAAATCAAAAACTTAAATAATTTTCCACCTAGAGTAATTAGAGATCCAACAGGAGGTCTGTTCGTATAAAGCTGTCATAGCACGCTTAATTGATATAATAAATAATAGAGATTTTACCTATTAAACCAATCTCTTAAATAACACAGAAAATATACGTATGTGTGCCCATGCTCCGGAGGACGCTTCGTTATATTGTGTGGTACAAACCAACTCCAAAGCGATGTGGGACAATTCTCAACACGCCCTCTCAGGGATGGGCTTAACTTCAGTTCAATCACGTGGGTCGGCTGTGAGCCCATCATGTGTCTAAGGTGGTGTCTGGTACCATGTTGGAAATTAAAGCCCCTTTATGCAGCCCTTAAAAGACCTCAGCAAATAGAGAAAGCGGAAGCTCCTTTATATAGTGTGGTCCACATTAACTCTCACACGATGTGGGACAATTCTGAACATCACTATATCTGATACTCATTGCGGCCTACACGGTGCCGGGGGAGACGAACATCATTAGCTTTGTTACTCATTACAGCATACGAGAGGGAGGGGCAGGAATGAGTACCATATCTGTCCACACGCTTGGTTACTATTTTTAAGCCATGCCATATCATTAATCTCTTTCTTTCCCTGAAACAAGGCTTTTTCGGGGAATCTGGAAGGGCTCTTAGATTCTACTATATCTTTTCATAATTCAATTAACCTCTCTCTCACTCTTACCATAATCAACCAAATTAATGAATTCTGCATGTACTCTCTCCTTTCCCACTGTAATATTTCTAAATAACCTTAAGAAACTTGACCATGTAAAAATAATGGGTAATTGAAAGATGGAAGCTCAAATATCCACATAAAACAGTAATTAAAAAGTTGCATATGTTCTGATAATCTGTGAAGTTGATAGTTCTCTTTATCTTTATCTTTACTCTCTGTCCTACCTTTGGACCCCCCCGTAAAGAAGGGAGAATTAAGGAGTTCTAGCCCAATTTGCGGCATGGAAAGAAAACGTCACGTTGAGCGCTCAATATGGAAAATCATATATTCAATTAAATAAAAGTTAATGTGAAAGAATACATGAGTTAGATGCATCAAATGATGTGGAAACAATATATTGAAAAACTTTAGTCAAGAAAACAAAATTAACTTATAATTCATGAACAACAAATATCCTTTACGGGGTGATGATTTTCCATACAGGCATTCAGCATATGCGGACAATATCTGATCAACAGCTTTGAATGCCTGGTAACATTGAGAGACCAACCATCCCTTATCAGGTACGTGTAACTTGTATGATTATGGTGATCAGGCCATGCACTTACCAGAAAAAGAACGAAAATCGGGCAGTGATTGATTTAATCTCAGCAGGTCTTCTCTTGGAAGTGCCTGCATATGTAAACAATATTAGCAAACTAGCTGAGTGTAACAACTACTACCTCTGTCCCAACCAATTTGCCAGACACAATGGCCACAGACAATCAAAAATACCTCCTTGGGCAGCCTCTGGCTTTCAAGAAGAATTCGACCTGGTGAAACGGAACTTTCTACCTTGTGCAGAAAAGGTGGCTGATGAGCCCGAAGCTTGTCAAGGGGAAGAGCTTCCGCGTTAATAGGAAACTCCTTGGGCTGTACCGCTCGGTTCAGTTGTCGAGGGGCCTCATCTTCGACTGGAAACCAACCATGAGGCTGAACTCTAGGTGCAGAGGCTTGAACGGGTGGACGGGGAGGAAATTGAGGTTCACCAGGAAGGGGTTCCCTCATGTCTTGGCCATGTTGCAAAATGAGCAGCCTCCTCCTTGTATCAGGATCCAGTTCAGATTCGGGTACCTCACCCTCTTCCCTGGCAGGAGAACTATGCAAGATCGTTTCTCCATGTCCAAGATGAGTTACAGGTTGTTTAAGCATTGTAGTCACTTGAGGCAATTGCCCACTGGGGAAAGACAATGATGTCCCTTGTATCGCTGGTGCAGGAAATGCAAAAGAAGATGATGGCACTGCATACTGCAGACTAGAGGCAATTCTTGGGTCTAACTTTGTTATTGGTGCCGGAACACTTGAAGAAGCTGCGATTGCCTCCTGAAGGTCCAAATTGATAAGAATTACTGTTAAATTCTGCTAAATATTATTTAGGACATAGTCTGGAGCATGCAAATGGACCAGTGCAGAGTTCTGAGGCACGTATGCCAACCGAAGTTAATGTGAAAGGGAATCTTGAAAACAATAAAGAATATAAGCAAATTTGCAACACAGGCATTATACCTTTAATCTCCTTTCCACCTCAGTATCGGCCATTCCATCAAATCCCATCAAGTCTTTATTTCCGGTAGAAGTTGAATTATCATCCTGAGCAATATAAAGTGGTATGACATAACTAAGCATCTAAG
The DNA here is from genome assembly GCA_948329865.1 of Linaria vulgaris. Classification (NCBI taxonomy): domain Eukaryota; kingdom Viridiplantae; phylum Streptophyta; class Magnoliopsida; order Lamiales; family Plantaginaceae; genus Linaria; species Linaria vulgaris. The sequence continues at coordinate 114,318,761 of OX415252.1, forward strand.
TTTTTAAGAGATGCCCAAATTTTCACCTAGGTGATTATGAGCTCTCTTCTCACTATTTTAGACACACAACAAACCAGAGTGACTAGAGGGGTGGGGCAAAAATGAATCGCGATTTACGAACCTCCAAAATCAAGTAGTTGCTCACATCCGGTGGAGATGAAATGACCTTGATATCGTCTTCATATGCAACATCAGAAACTTGACGGACTACACCATCGTCAAACTCTCTGTTGAATGTAACAAGTTAATCTCAGACGAAGGTAATCATAGCAAATCTAAAAACAAAATATAGGAGTTTTATATCTTACTTGAAAAAACCACCTCTCACATTGCAGGCTACATTTCGTGCAACACAGAGCACAGGAACAGTGTTGTTCGCCTACAGGGAAACAAATATTCAGAACGAGTTAGAAAAAAACAAGGTTAATTATCCAGTCATAAAGAATTCCAGGTCAAGAGTAAGTACTTCAGCTTGAGGTGCATAATATGGAGCAAAAGCAGGAACTACGTGCACTCGTGGTTGATCTTTCTCATCCCATACTTTTAGACGGTCGTCAATCACCAAAGCCATCTTAGGATGGCAGTTTCCATCTTGGAAAACATTGAATAGTGATTTCCGAAGGCCTGTAGAAATTTTGATACTCAAAACAGATGATTTCTATGGAAACTTGGAAGGCTCCATATCCTTAAAACTTACCAGATTTGACGCATACAATGCGGTCCAAGAGTTCCCTTGAGTTAATCAAATTTGATTCTGGATCAAGAAGTCTCCACATTTCTAAAGCATAATCTCTTTCAGCCATTGTGCAAACAAAAACTTCAAAACGCTTTCGACCTTTAGCAGTAAGATAGCTTCTGAGCTCTTCCCATGCAGGTCTTAATCTCACAAGAACACTTGTGTCCCGTATCTGAAGTCAAAGAACCTCCTTAGTTATATGGTTTAATGTTGGCAGTAAAGTAATTCTACACTGAAGCAGTCAGGATCAACTATAGCTTTTAAAAATCATGTCTAAAGAACCCTAAACTTTATACGAATGGTGTACTCACCAGTGGATTAATGCGCGTAAGAATAATATTTTTATCTTGTAATCGTATAAGCGGGCGGACAATTGTTTGATGATTGTCTGACAAAGCTAGAACCACCTCAGACTGCGCCTTGATAACCTTTCCATTGTCAATCACCTGGTCGCTCTCCGCATACTGCTTCAGAATATATTTATCATCCTGGTAGCGTTTAATCTCCGCTAGCATGCCGGAAATGCGCTGCGGATCAGACTCCGCATTTATCTTCCGCTGCAACGCCTCTATCCTATCCTCAAAGGAACGCATAGTATTCGCAACTATGAGCGTTTCATCAAGATCAAACACAATACCAAGACATCTGAGATTTAACATGACAAGGCAAGAATTGTAAAGGCTTGACGGCACGTCAAACGCCCAAAAGCAAGGAACCGGTCCTTCATACTTCCTAGAATGCATAGCAACCAAATGAACCTCTCCTCCTCCAATGGTTGCTACAGCGGTCTGAAAATAAAGGGTTCAATCAAAATTCACACAGTTAACCATCTCCGAAGCATATACAGGTCAAGGGGTGAACAAAAATAGGATAATCAGTTATTTTCCATGAATTTAAAGCAGAAATTGATCCCGCGGACGATAATCAGTGTCTATAGTTCATTTCAGAGATTCTTCCAGTTAGAATTTAGTAAGAGAATCATCAGGGTAACAAAAAGTAGAGGCTCAATTTTATTTTATTTACAGAATTCTCAATTCAATGACTGACAGTCAATTCCTGAAAAATCTGCAGCATTTGTCTTCTGGTCCTTGCAATTTGTCCAGAGTCCAAAAGTAGAGTGAGTTTGTTAATCCCAAATTTGAAAATTAGGGTTTTCCAGTTCTTAAATCCAATTAGGGGTTTTTTTCAGTTCTGAAATCCAATTAGGGCTTGTTCCAAAGTAATTAGGGTTTGTTTGTTTTTTTGCCAAAAATGAAATTTTTTCCAGGTTTGATTTTTTGTGTACTTTTGTTTTGGTACCTTGTTATCCTTGAGACAGGTGGCATGCAAAACAGATAGCGGCGATGAGTCCTGTACAAGATTCTTCGCCGTAGATTCCAATTTGAAGCATATTCCGTTGGGGTTTATCGTGTGCAGGACCGCCAGCGGCGGACACCTCTCGCTCGGCGGCGAGTAGTGCGTTATCCGAATCTCCTTTAGCTCCTCCGCCAATACGACGCCGGACTGAGGGTGCACCTCCGCCTCCCCCAACACCCTCTCCCCTTCGTCAAAAACCACCACAAATCTCCGGTACATTATAACAAAACAAAAATATTCAATTAAATTCGATTTTCGTAATTTTTGGGGGAAATTAGTAATTCAATAAATTCAACAAAAATTGTATGTATGTATGTATAAAATTATAGTTCGGCGATTGAATTCGATTGATGTTTAGTTCAGATTTCCAGAGAGTTTGGGGGTATTTAGTATTTTGATTGGGAATGAAAACCCTAGATCCACAGGGACGAAGTTTCTCTCTCTAGCCTCTTTCTTTCTTTCTCTCTCTCTCTCTCTCTCTCTCTCTCTAGACTCTGTGTGTTGTATTTCTCTCACTAACATGCGCTGGTTTAAATAACTTTTGTGTTGTTGGGTGATTTATTCGGGAAAATGGAAAATGTGTGTTTGGATATAATTTTGTGAGATATATGGAAATAACATGTGGGTGGGGAGCTAGTTTTTAGGGTTTTTGTCAAATTAAGAAAAGTATCTTGGTTTGGGATAGGGTAAATTTAATTTAAGTTGCTACTATTTTGTAATTATTTGTTGAATTAGTACAATTGTTTATGAAATCTATGTGTATGTATATAATTTATATGTAATAATATTGATTTGACAATAGATCGTATTATATACATATATGTGGGTCGGTTACAAATGAGTAGTCGAATAGTATAACAAATATATCTCAAATCAGGCCTACACTAGGTATCGAGGTCGAGACTTCACCAAACTGCATGTTGATGCTACGTCGGTGATTAGTATCGAATGTATATCGGTGATGAGTCTCGATATGATATCGGGGATGAGTCTCGATATAATATCGGTGAGCAATCTCGATGTGATATCGATGGTCAGGTCGTTATAGAGGACTGAGTGATGACGTGGACAAAACCATATCGAATATCTATGTCGGGTATAATATCGAATGTTGATATTCGATGTGATGCGGGTAAATCGAGGTGAGGAATTAATTGTCTTTCTCGGTGTGCGGGGCGAGGTATTTATAGGCGCGGCTGGCCTATATCGAATCATATATTCGATGTCATATCGGAGGTGATCCCCGATATGGTCATTCATAGGTCGTGGCCCAGAATGGGCCCAAATGCTAGAAACCTCCATATCATGTAGTCCCCCAATTTGGGGATTATTATCTTAGAGATAAGAATTCGCAAATTTAGTTTTGAATTTTCGGGTTACCTGTACCCCCACGTCCCCCCAATTCGAAGGACGGAAATCAAAAATGCGGAAAGTGCACTTGGAACTAGTTTTGTGCGCTTCCCCAATGCAGTTACCGCATTGTATGAGGTCCTCGTTTGAACTCTATGTTGTTTAAAACACGCGATCTTGCAAATACAGATACAAACAATTAAAACGTATGATAGTCCCCCATTTTTTGTAGTGCTGAGTTTGGGTCGAGCCCTCTGTCACGTGTAGTGCCATTTCTTGTATGTACGTTGAACTCATGTCGAAAGTCATATCGAATATGAGTTTTGATGTAATCATCGATATGGTGCATTTAATGTTGCGGGCCCCAGGTTTTGGTTGACAGGTGATTGAGAGTCTCAGGGTCGCCGACGAGAGCGCTCTTTATTACTTACTATGATTTTACCCTCATAACAATTTGGGATATGCAAAACTATCTGAATGTTTTAGCCCGACCATAGCGTTAGTGCGGCTGGGTCTCGCGATGGCTAACTCAAACTTTGTATGTACCTCTTGAGTATCTGACTGCGCTTCCATACCTTTATAGGTAGATGTAGTTGACATCGTATCACAAACGATTCTTGTTATACCTTGAGAGGTATGATCTATGATAACGTGTTCAGTATGCCCTACGGCATGAATAATATACAGAGAATATTGCATTGTATCGCGAGAGGTAAATGACTTTGACGCCGCGCAAGGTATGTTGCATTATACCATAATTGGGTAGTTTCTAAATGAAGCTATTGTATAGTGTAGCTTCGAGTATTGTTACATCTCACAGGTGGTTTTGAGCTATCACTAGCGCAGAGTGTAGGCACGATAATGCTGAGCCTGATGATGTTGTCGAGATTCTCGAGAAAAAGAGTCTCGTGTCGACTGGCATGAAGCTTGAGCGCAAAATCGAAACAAAGAGTGTGAGTGGCACTATGTCGCCTCTGCTATGGTTTCTAACAACCTTTAGATAATCGTAATCTTTGTTTTGCTATATTGTTTGAATATTTGATTCTTGTTTGAATTCCAGCATTTGCCTTGGGTAGACATCTATTGTCGTACATTGTAAGATAAATATGCCGGTGAAGGTGTTTGTTGGCATATCAACACATGATAGGAAAGAGTTCGACCTGTTAAGGGATTCTCTGAATTTTTCCATAGGATTGGAGATATTTTTAGCCGTAAGGGTATTCTCTACCGCATCCCGTAGGATAGGGGATTTGTGTACCTGTTAAGGTGTTCTCTGCCGTTTTCGGTAGGATATGAGGTATCATTTACCGTTTGAGGTATTTTTTGCCTTTTTTATAGGCGAATCGATTGATAGTAAAATGCTTGAAGTCAAGCAAGGTTGCAAATAGAGTAAAAATCATATGAAACATCATTTAGAAATGTTATGAAAGCCCGTCATGGCGGACTGGAGGCTCCCAGACCCATGTTTGTAAATGACGGCTTACGTCCATATTATTTATAGGTCAAATGAGAGATGTCAACATTCTCTTCCATGTAACTTAAACATGCGATGTGTCTATCTTAAAGAGGATAAGATAGGTCATGAGCGAGAAGTCATCGTAATGAAGACATTGAATTACAGTAATTGTGGATGCGATGATTGACGCAGAGAAGTTTCTTGACGTTCTTAGGTCTGTGCCTAGTGCGTATCAGACCGTTTTCTTGCGCTACTAAGTAGCGTAGGTTGGTCACCCTTTGAAAGAGTTGTATCGTTTATGATAATGTAAAGCGTAGCATATTATGCTTGTTTGAATGATCTTCCGTCTAACACTTCTTGTGTTCTGGAGCGATTTTATTTAATCAATGCATCTTCATTTATCTTGAACAGTAGCTGTTCATTTTGAAACTTGCATTATATATCTTATAGTTGCAGTGGTATTATTGAAGATCTCATTAATGATGAGAATCTTCCGTTCAAATGTTTAGGATCAACCCCGTTATCACAGGGGAACTTTCTCTTGTGGGTAGGGGCCCATCCTGTTATCACAGGGAGTCTTTAGGGTTTGTGAGATTGGTTGAATTTGGGAAATTAGGGATCGAAGATGCTATTGAAGACCATAAGACTGAATCGCGTTCCTCATTTTATTTCTTTAGTTAACGTTTCCTTCATTGTCAATTACTGTTTTATCCTCGGTCTAAGTTGTGTTTTGTTTCGTACGTTTTTCTTACCACAGTTTTGCACTTTTAGAATCTGATGACGTCGGCCTGTAACGTGATCGTGTCAGAGTTTGTTACAAAACACGCATTGTGCATGTACTTGAAATTTATTCAGAAATTGTTAATCAAAATAGCTCTAAATTCTCTTCTCTCTCTCTCTTTTGCAGCTTCACTCTTCTTCGTACTTGGATCGTAACCGACCAAATAACAAAAAATAGTTCACAAAATTGCGTTGCTTTTACGGTAGTTGTTCTTGGTGCCGACATGAACTAAATCAAATAAAGAAATAAAACATCATCTATGACTTAGCTATATCAGAGAAAACATGACCAATGGTCTCCATCAAACTATTTTTTTTATACACATAAAATAAAACGTGATTCTATTATGACAAATTGTTGCCATCATCAAGCTTTTAGAAGGGCAAAAACAGTTATTTGTAAGACCTTAGCTGGGGGTCTTACAAATCATTTCAAAAACAATTTAAAATGTTTACCAATTTTTATCACTTAGAACAAAATACAAACAAATCCCATACCCAGCTAAGGTCTACTCAACTATTTGTGATTTAACCTTTCTCAACTAAATTTCTGCATTTACTTATAGGGATAAATGCATTAAACCCCATGAACTATGCAGGTTTTTGCGTTTTCGTCCTTAAACTAAATAAATAAGCACTTTGCCCCCTAAACTATGCCATTATGTGCGATTTGCCCCCTGGCCGGGTTTTCGACTATTTTTGGCAATTCTTGGCCAGAATGTTTCCCCTTACCCGACTCATATGTGTTGTACTAGATGTATTTTGGTAGTTGGTGACAAAAAATTGGCGAAAAAACACCTCGAACAGGACATATTCTGGCTTAAAAGTGATTTCCTCTTCAGTGTATTGTCGACCATTTTTTGCCAGAATATCCCCCTTACACGACTCATATGGGTTGTACTAGATGTATTTTGGTAGTTGATGACAAAAAGTAGGCGAAAAAACTCCTCGAACGGGGAATATTCCGTCCAAAATAGCCAAAAACCCCGCCAAGGGGCAAATGAAATTGCACAGAATGGCATAGTTTAGGGGGGCAAAGCGCTTATTTATTTAGTTTAAGGACGAAAACGCAAAAACCTGCATAGTTAAGGGGGTTTATTGCATTTATCCCTTACTTATATTTACCAAAATCCCTTTTGTTATTCTCAGCAAATATCTTTCCCTCTAACTTTTCTTGCAACGGTAGGCAATTATGTATTTCAGATATATATATATATATATATATATATTAGTGAGCAATATTTTATGTCTTCTAACCCCATACATATGATCACTGTATTTAAGGTTTTCTGCATTTTCCTTTTTCTTTCTTTTGTAATCATCAGGAGGTACCTTTGGCTCCGTGAGGAGATCTGGGGGACACTTCAAGGAAAAGTGGAGAGAGTTTGGAGGTCTTGAAGCAGTGTTTGAAGTGGCGAGCAAATGCCATTCTATAATGGAGGTGCCAATATTTAATTTTGTTTTATTTTATTATGACATAAACTACGCCAATTATTTGAAAGGTTGTTCCTCACGAAGAAACTAGCTCTTGGCTGGCCTTTTATTATGATGAATAAAGCCAAAATTAGCCTGCTCCTAGACAAGCTCTTGGCTGGCCTATATTATGTCTTATAGTCTCGTTTATGCCCCCGCCTCTTCACTAACCTAGAGAGAGTCTGAAGATTATTTTTTGGCCTGTCTTTAACGTTGAGGCTGCTGTTATATATATATATATATATATATATATATATATATATATATATATATATATAGTATAGTATACACATCACCTGGCACATTTTCAGTTTTCGCTGATTAGTGTTATATATTTTGATGCTTACTCATTGATGCAAGAATGGTTAGAGAATAGTCCTACTTTTTCCTTAGAACCGGGAGATGATGGGAAGCTAGAATGTTTACTAGTGGCTATGAAATGTCTAAAAATCATGGAAAATGCTACTTTTCTTAGCAAAGACAACCAGGTATTTGGGTTTATATCTATCGTCATGTCTCACACCTTACTTTTTTCATGCCACAATTTTTTTTACCATGTCAATCGTTGAGGCTTACTTGTTTGAACCCATCTCTGAAATATACAATGCATTACAGTGCCATTTGCTTGGGATGAAAGGAACGTCACTTGATGGGCAACGCGCTTCACGATCTTTACAAAGCTCATTCTTAGTGTCATTAAGATTCTTTCAGGTAACTTTATGAGTACTTTATACATGTATATGTATCGAAAATCATCTTAACTTAGCCCACCTCGTTCTTTGTTTGGTTTTATTACTGATTTATTATGTATGCAAGACTCTGTTTCTGTCTTCTGATTCCACGTGTCAATTGATGTATATGTGTTTCTTTATGGATCATGTTTTGCTGAAGAGGAGAGTGGAATCTTTGGCAGTTGGATTGTGCACTGGAACATCAAAAGATTAAGATAAAATGCACATAAGCAGTGGTAGTTCAGAATTGGAATCCGTTGGAAAGAGAGAGAGAGAGCTAATAAGTACCAATGTAGGACCTTCAGGAAATAGTCAGGATCTTTTTGCATTTGATGATGATGACTTTGAACCCTCAAAGTGGGATGTATTATCTGGAAACAAAATTATTAACCCTAAAAATAAAATGAAGAAGACTACTCCTACTCGGAAGAAACAATACATGGACAATACTATTGTCACAAGTATTTCCGATGAGATGTACCTACTCTCGATAAAGAAAACCCCTCGAAGGATTGCCCTACCTTTCGGTCACTGACCCAAAAAGGTTTTAAAAAAAATGCACACGAGGAGGAACATAAGCGTCCCTTGGAAAGTCAAACGGTAAATGAAAAATAGATATCAACACGACATCGGAAAAAGAGCAAACCCCGATGGACCCCTGGGACTCCGATATCTACCAATGCGCCAAGAGGGACCACAATGGACCCCGAGTCCCATGAACTTACAAGAAAACTTCCTTGCTGAACACTCCTCGAAAAAGACTACACCCGGACTATTATCCGAGGACCCACTTTCGGAGAAAATCAAGAAGTGAATGAAAGAGCACCCAGTAAATATATTCCGAGAACTCCGATGAAAAAATCTCACTTCAAACAGAGCAAATACAGCCCTCGGAGATCACACCATGCCCTCGGAGACCAAATCAAGCCCTCGGAGATCACACCATGCCCTCGGAGATCACATTTACACCCTCAGAGATCACTCCTGATTATTGAAGAATAAACCTGAATCAAGAAAGAGAAATAAAACCCCTCGGAAGAGCTGCTCTACCAAAACAAACACGCATCAGAGGTCTTCGAAGCCATCAGAAGACACCAAGATTAAATCTAGTCAGCGCTTAGTAGATAAAAGATAAACCTTATCCTTATTTTTACACCTGTATCAAGGTAACGACAACACATGTCTTTACCAAAACACATGCACAATGACACCTGCCCCTACCAAAGTCTATATAAATGGAGGTGATCAGTAGAAGAAAGGCAGGCAGAGAGAACTTAACTTAGCTTACTAAATACAACTGGGTACTCATATACACAGTAAGAAGAGGAGGAAAAGTTCAGTGAATAAAGGAAGGGAATATTCTTGCAATTATTCTTGTCATTTCCACCTATCGTTGCCTCTGAATCACGGACAGTGCGTTCCAACCCAAATAAATATCTTCCGTTAAATAGGGAATAATTCCAAACCCGTTAACAAAGTGGCGCCGTCTGTGGGAACGCCATAACATCTGTCCTCGAGAGAATTCAGCAGACGTCAGCTAGGATGGATGATCTTTTCGAAAGTGACAACCTTCCTTTCCCGAACAGCGACTCAGACGAAACCTTGTCCAATTATGAATCAGGTACAAGAGATTTTATTAATATTCCCCGATTTGTCTATGAAAGACTTATAGATGCTGCACGAACCCCCCGGAGGGGTGAACCTCTCGGACACACGTACTCTGTACTCCTCGAGAATAGGGATTTCCCCTCGGAAGGAGACGCACCTCCGATGGCGTGGAACCCAAACTCGAATCCTTGGCAACAGGCACCCCGACAAACGCCTCGAAGGTATGTATGTCATGAAAGAACCCCAGAGAGGGGTCGGGAAGAAATTTCTCGCCCCTCGGAGTATCAAGGTGAGGTTGAACACTCCTTATGGGGAATGATGGATGATTTACGAAAAGAATTAGGTGACCTCAAGAAGACCATGGCCCCTGAGGAGGATCCTACATTCAAGACCACTCCTTTCGTTCCCGAAATTGCTTCAGCTTCTATCCCCTCGGGGATGCGACCTGTCAATATCCCGTTATACACCGGAGAAGCTGACGGAAGGGACCCGCAAGATCACATCCATCAATATCTGGCCGGAATGGATCTCTCTTTCGCCCGTGACCACGTGTTATGCCGCGTATTTCCTGTTACCCTCGGAGGGCGGGCCCAAGCCTGGTTTACTCACCTTCCACCTTGTTCCATTACGAGTTTTGATCGATTAGCCCATTTGTTCGTACGACAATTCACCTGCAATCGAAGGTACCCTAAATCTGCCACACATCTTTTCACTATTAAACAGAAAAAGGATGAACCCTTACGAGAGTATATAAAGCGCTTCACGGATGAGGCACTAGACGTCCCCAACGTTAGCCCAACCATCATGGCGGACATATTAACTCAGGGACTCCGAACGGGGGACTTCTTTAGATACCTTATGGGAAATCGTATCTCAGACATGAATGAACTAATGCAAAAGGCGGAAATCCACATCTTGATGGAAGAGGTCGAAGGAACAAAGAAGCAAATGGAGCAGGAGGATAATGAACACTTAGAGCGCGTCGAGAAAGAAGCAAAGACCAAAGAAAAGAATAAGGAAGGAAAACCTCCTCAGCGCAAGGACGAAGGAGGAGTGGTTAAGAAATTTCTCCGACCCGTGCACCTGCCTCCGATGACTGTTACTCCACCAGAAGTGCTCAATATAATGAGGGGTAGCAACGAGTTACACTGGCCCAGGCCGACTAAATTCCCTAACCGAGACAAGGACACTGGGAAATATTGTAAGTACCATAAAACTTACGGGCACACTACGGAAGAATGTACTACCCTTCGTTTAGAAGTGCTCCGCCTGTTAGAAATAGGGTATTTGAAGAATTACCTCAAGGAAAATAACCCCGATGAGCCCAAAGCAAATGTTTGGAAGAGATCACGAAGATAGGAGGAGGAACAAGAAAGGGAAGAAAGGACGCCTAGTCGGAAGTCACGATAAGGGACAACTGGACGCCTTCGACCCCAAGAGAGAATCAAAGACCGACGGCAAAATTCACGAGAGAAAACGACAGGGTATCAGAGTCTGCCTCCTCCACCTAACTCTTATAAAAGCAAGCCCCCAACAGGGAGAACCATCAATATGATTGAAGGGGGTGAAATTTCCATGACACCTCAGGGTAAAAAGAAGAAATATTTGAAAGAAGCCCGACGAGCAGAACAAGGATTATCTATCTGCTCCATTCAAGGATCAAAGCTGCCTAGCATCACTTTCGGGCCCGAGGACCTTACAGACGTAATATACCCTCACGAAGATCCATTGGTTATTTCTGCTGTCATCTACGGGTATGAAATCCAACGGATCCTTATAGATACGGGCAGCTCCGTGGATGTACTCTTCTTGCCTACCTATCTTGCTATGAGGTTGAAACAAGAAACGTTGGAAACCGTTGAAGTCCCGTTAGTAGGATTCTCAGGGGAAGCCTGCCAAACCCTCGGAACGGTGACTCTTCCAATGTCATGGGGGAAGGGAGCCCTTCGAAGGACGGAACCTATCAAGTTTTGGGTAGTGGAGGCCTCCTCACGAACGTATAATGTCATCTGCGGAAGACCATCCATTCGGGCCTTTGAGGCTATCCCCTCTACTCTGCATCTTAAAGTGAAATTCCCCACTTCTTCGGGAATCAGAGAAGTCCGAGGAAGTCAGTCAAAAGCCAGAGAATGCTGCATGAATGCCATCCCCTTGGAAGAGGACGGACCCTCACTCGGAAATAACAAAAAGTGTAAAACCGAGTAAACCCGAGTCCAACCTGTGGAAGAATTAAAGATGGTGGAATTAGTAGAAGGAAGCCCTGAGAAAGTAATCAAAATGGGTACCCACATGGCTTCGGCCATAGAAGATCAACTGATTTCCCTCCTCAAACAGTTCCATCACCTCTTTGCATGGGAAGGGGGACCGCCCGAGCGAATCAGCAATAAGGTATGCCAACACTTTCTTAACGTAAAACCCGGGGCTAAACCTGTCCAACAGAAGAAGAGGAAAATGGGACCCGAGCGCAACAAGATCATCCGCTCGGAAATACAACGCCTTCTTAGTTTGAAACAAATTCGGGAAGTCATTTATCCCGAATGGTTAGCTAATGTCGTGCTAGTACCCAAGCATGGAGGAAGAAGGCGAATGTGTGTTGACTTTACCAACCTCAATGAAGCATGCCCAAAGGATTGTTATCCCTTACCGAGCATAGATCAGCTAGTTGATTCTACCGCGGGATGTGCGCTACTATCAACTTTAGATGGAGATCAAGGGTATAACCAAATCCCGATGGCGACTATTGACCAAGATAAGACCAGCTTCATCACAGATGCAGGCACATTTTGTTATCTAGTCATGCCCTTTGGGCTGAAGAACGCGGGAGCTACCTACCAAAGGTTAGTAAGTCTTATGTTCGCAGGACTTATTGGGAAGTCAGTAGAGGTTTACGTAGATGATACTGTAGTTAAAAGTAACACTGCCGAAGAGCATCCCGAGGACCTACGGAAAGCGTTGGTCATTATGAACAATTTTGGTATGAAAGTTAACCCTCTAAAATGTTCCTTTGGTATCCGGGGAGGAAATTTTTTGGGATTTATGGTTACGGAGAAGGGAATAGAAGTAAACCCCGAGAAAGCAGAAGCTATCATGGGGTTACCTACCCCGAGGACGGTGAAAGATGTCCAAAAGTTAACTGGAAGAATGGCCTCGTTGAGTCGGTTCGTCTCCAAGTCCGCAGAAAAAGGGCTTCCCTTCTTCAAGATACTTCGGAATGTCAAGGAATTTCAGTGGACCCCCCCAATGCGAGGAAGCTCTCGAAGAACTAAAAAGGTATATGTTGAAACCACCTTTGCTGGTAAAACCTATACCTCAAGAAGAGCTATTTCTGTATTTATCGGTCGGAGAAGAGGCTGTTAGCACCGTCTTAGTCAAAGAACAAGACAGAGAACATCATCCGGTATATTACGTCAGCAAAACCCTCATCGGAGCCGAAACCAGATATACCCTAACTGAGAAACTCGTCCTAGCATTGGTTATTACAGCTCGAAAGCTACGTCCCTACTTTCTATCCCACCCAATTACCGTGCTAACTAAGCACCCCCTGAAGGCAATTCTTAATAAGCCTGAATCATCAGGGAGATTGATAAAATGGGCCGTAGAGCTTACTGAGTACGATATTTCCTATGCTCCGAGACCATCGATTAAAGCGCAAGTTCTGGCGGACTTTGTAACAGAACTTACGAGCATTGGATCCGAGGAGAAAGAACCACTGTGGCATGCATATGTAGATGGATCCTCGGTGAGTACACATGGGGGGGCTGGAATAGTTTTTGTAAATCAAGAAGGAGAGGAAGAAAGATTCCATTTTGCAGTTAGAATAGATTACCCCCTCTCTAATAATGAAGCTGAATATGAAGCACTCCTTATTGGTATGAGACTAGCAAAGGAAGGGGGAATGAAGAGAGTACTCCTCCATAGTGATTCCCAATTAATCGTCCAACAAGTTAAAGGATCATATGAAGCGAAAGAAGAAAGAATGCAAGAGTACCTCCGAGTTGTTCGTCAAAGGTCCGAATGGTTTGAAGAATATGATATAGTTCAAATTCCCCGAAAAGAAAACCAAGAGGCGAACGCTTTATCCAAAATGGCTACTCAAACAGCCGCTGTACATACTCGGAAGATTACTCTACTTCATGTCAATGAATCTGAAAAGAGCGAAGGCCAAGAGGTGAATACCATTTCAGATCCCTCATCTAGCTGGATGACTCCTATCAAGGCCTATTTGCAGAATCCCGAGGGATACTCCTCGGACAAGAATATTCAGCGAAGGATGTTCAGAAAAACTCTCAGATACTTCCTCAAAGACGGGATACTCTTCCGAAGAACATACTCATGTCCTCATGCTCGATGCCTTAATGAGGAGGAGGCCCAACTAGCTTTAGCAGAAACTCACGAGGGGGTATGCGGAAGCCATACCAGCGGCGAAAGCACGGTCGGAGGCTTGATTCGACAAGGCTACTACTGGCCCACGATGGCCAAAGACAGCAAAAGCCATGCCAAAAGGTGTAAACCATGCGAAGCTTACGCCCCTCGGACCCATCAACCCGCAACTCCTTGGGAACCCCATCTGACCCCTTGCCCATTCTCTAAGTGGGGTATTGATATACTTGGACCCCTCATCCCTGATGCCGGTCAAAAGAAATTTCTGCTAGTAGCCGTTGACTACTTCACCAAATGGGTGGAAGCGGAACCCCTGGCTAGAGTAACCGCATGGGCTGTTATCAATTTTCTTTGGAGAAGTATTATTTGCCGCTTTGGAATCCCTCGGAGCTTGGTAAATGATAACGGTCTGCAGTTTACGGATCAAGGGTTACAAAAATGGTGCGATCATTGGGAAATAAAACACCGCTTTGCTTCAGTAGGATACCCTCAAGCAAACGGCCAAGTAGAAAGGACCAATAGAACTCTTTTGAAAAACATGAAGGCCCGACTTGATTGGCACAAAGCTAAGTGGCTTGAAGAAGTACCCGGGATATTGTGGGCCTATCGGACCACGCAAAGTGTCGCTACGGGTGAAACCCCTTTCAGTCTATCCTACGGATGCGAAGCTGTCTTACCCTCGGAGGTCTCAATAGAGAGTTGGCGAATTAAGGAATACGAAGAAGTAACCAACGGCTCGAATCTAGCCCTCGCCCTTGATTTGCTCGAAGAAAAGAGAACCCGAGTAGCCCTCCGAATGGAAGAGTACAAGGCTCAGATGTCGCGATATTACAATGCCAAGGTAAAGCCCCGAACCTTTCAAGTTGGAGATTTAGTGATGAAACGAGTAGGGGCTTCCAAGAATGTGGGCAAATTAGATCCACGATGGGAAGGACCCTATAAGATAGTGGAAATTGTAGGGCCAACAACTTATCGTCTTGCCAATTCCGAGGAGGCAGTACTTCGCAACACGTGGAACTCAAGCAACCTTAGAAAGTACTATGCTTAATGTAATAATCATACATGAATAAAAAGAGTGTTCATATACGAGGGGCTATAGTACAAAAGAAATTAGAGTTGTCCGACAAAATGATGGCTCTATATATGAGACATCGAGACAACCCGATAACACCAAAAACCCTCTGTATTATGAACTAAACTGTATAATATTCATCTACAAGCTAAGTCCCTCCCATGGGACGTTTTCCCTCTCGGATAAGTCGTCGGCGCTGCTCCTCGGAAAGAGAGATTGGGTCATCAAGGAACACAGTTCCGACTGCAGAATCTCTAATGGGTGAAGAAGGAAACTCCTCGGAGATCTGACGAATGTTGAGCTCAGGAAGGAGCAAGCCCGAGGGAAACTCCGGCAAAGCTTGTACGGCATCTTGGCACAATCTATAGCCTATATGCACTAAATCGCGCATCTCACCCCGAAGAGACTCACGAGGATTGGATGGACCCACTACTTCCAAAACGGCCTGGACTCGGGCCATAACCACCTCTACTGCATGGGAACGATTATCCCTAGTAGCTGCTGACTCAAGGCATCTCTTTCCATCGTAGCCTGCGTTAGTTGCTCCTCCGAGGACCGCATTTGGCCACGTAACTCCTCAAGTCTCCTTCCTAAATTTAGTACACGGGCTCTTTCAAGCACTAATTGGCGTTCCAATTCCCACGCCTTATCCTTCTCGGATTGTAACGCATGGATATGAGTCTCCTGAGCGGACTCGTGAACTTCCTTCAAATGAGTTATCTCCACTTGAGCCTCCAAGAGACCTCGCTCTAACTCGTCCCGACGACGATATACTAAGCCTGGATCTGAAGAAGAGCTTCCGTAAGACCCGAGAGCATCTAGCACCATATAAATCTGCTCAAAAAAACAAAGCGAATGTCATCAGACCGGACGACAGGTTAGTATTAAATAAAATGAATAAATACCTCACACAGGTCTTTACAGGCTAAATCTTGGAGAACGGGTACCGAAAGGGTTTTCATCAGCCCACAATCTGTTACGTTCAATAAACCGCTGAGAAAGTTTCGGCAAAATCCCACCGCTGATCCGAGAGGAGAAACATCCTGATTATCCCCGGGGGGAAGAGATCTCCCGAGGGAAGGGTGCTCCTCAGGCGGTGGTACAGGAATACGATCAGGGACATCTTCCAGGGGCTGCAAGTCCTCTGTGCTAGGGGAGAGAAGATACTCCTCTAACACATTCACCACGACAGAATTACGAGGAATAGGCTGTGACACTATGGGATTCATGTGAAAGTCCGTTTGGGAGAGAGCTGCTATCGGATCTGGCGGCCCATGAGAAATTATATAACTGACTGGGGGGGCTGCTATAGGTTCCTTCTCCTCCGAGGAAATATCAACCATTGCCTCATTCACGAGAGGAACAGAATTACCAACCTCCGGCATCCCGGGACTACCATGCAACGCTCTCCCAAGGAAAACGTCAGTAGAAGATCCAAGGGAAAATGCTCCCATCTCCGCTCCTGCAAAAGATATCAGTAGGAAAACGGTCCGAGGGCACCCATAAAATTTACAAGTTAAAGAAGGGTTAGTAAAACTTACGAAAATGAAAGTTACTGTGAAGAGGACGAGAAGTAGGGGTACATCCCTCCACCCCCTCTTGTAAACCTGCCAAAATCAGGGCCTCGGGGAAATCCAGTAGCCCGGATATGTCATAAGAACCAGAAAAAAGTCCCGAGTGAAGCAATACCTCCCTCACTTGCCCTTGTGTTTCGATGTTGGGAGCAATATATCCCAGACCCCATCGGATGGGTACCCCCCACGATCTGGCTGACTGACCTCTCGGACGGACAAAGAAAAATCTCCGCCTCCAATCTCCTCTACAAGAGTGGGAACTGGATACACGAGTGAAGGTATTTTTCTTGTCCCGATAGGTCAAGCTAAAAAAGGGAGTCCCCTCTGAACAAGGTCGAAGGGTAAATATTGTTCCCACCCGATAAGGGGACATTGGAAGGTTTAAAAGCTCACAACGAAGGACATATCCCACCAAATGACTATAGGAACTTGGTGATAATTGACTCGGATATACCTGCCAATACCGAAAAAGTATTTGGAAAAAGGGGTGGAAAAACGTCCGTAACCCACAACGCATCTGTTCGGTATAAACGGTCATGTAACCCGAGGGAGGTGCGTAAGCCCTATGGCCCGAGGAAGGCACTATTATGTCATAATCTTCGAAATCCAGGTTATAACCAGTGAAAAGAGATCTTACCGAGTTCTCACACTCTGTACTCATAGTGGATCCTACACGTCCTCTACCTATCAATTTGGACGGGTTAAGAGGGATCAAATCGAACTCCGAAGACTCATCCGCCAAAGGGTATGGCTCCCTACCCATGAATATCTCCCTGATATGATTGACCCTACGTGAATTTGTAGATGGAAGCCTACGAGCTACCCCAAGAGAGGAACTAGCACCAAGTGTCACCTGGTTTTCGGATAGATTGTCCCTCGGAGAGAAACTTTCACGAGAAATGGGAGGAACCCTTGATGATCCAGAAGGACTCCGAGCGGTATCCCGAGAAGAACCACAAGACGAAACTGAACCACTTCTTCTATAGTAAGGAGGCATCATCTTGTCGGGTAAGAATTATCCTCGTACTTGCAATTATTGACAAATTTGAAAGAAGATCAAAGACTAGCTATGATTATAAGATTAGAGATAAGTGCATAATTGGTAAAGGGCCTAAGTGCATATATACTCTTTATTTCTTGGTTAAAAGAAGAAGTTTAGATTCATATTATGTTAAATAAGGGACACGTGTTGAAAAACTTTTTAATTAAAAATGACACGTACCTTATTTAACCATGCAAAACAACACCTCCTACTTAGGAAGTATACTTAGTCAGCAACCTTATAAGGTTTATCATTATCCGCTTTAATTGAATCTTAACAATAAAAACAAAAGGTAGAAAAGGGAAATTGGACATAAATATTTATTTATTTAAGCTGAAGAGCCCTCGGAATGGGTAATAGATACAAAGAACATTTATTTAAAAACAAAAAATAAAAAAAGCAAGACTAAGCCCCCGTGGAAGAAGGGAGGGGAGAAGTTGTCTCCTCGGCGGAAGTACCCAGTGGAGCAAGACGAGAAATCGGAGAAAATACCCCCCGGAACCACTAGCCCTCGGACTCGGGCTACTGGCAGAACGCATCGGGGACGGTGCCGGAGAATCCCGAGAAGAAAGCAAGCTCCCAAATCTTCCCACAAAGTAATGGCAGTCATTGGGAGTTGGCCTCTTCAACTTACGAAGGTCAAAAGACTTTGAAAAGTCAACGTCCGGCCTTATCAAAGACTTAGCCAATCTAGCACACTCCAAATAACCCCATAAAAGGTGGCCTGTCAAGAGCTCGTGAGAAGGCGTCTCGGAGACTTCAGAGTGCTGCCTTGATGTTTCTTGCTGGGCGAATCGAACTGCAGCATCAATCTTGGTCTGCACCTCCTCAGGAGAAAGAAAGTTTAAAAACTTCCCCTCGGCCGACTCGGCCCTATCTGTGACTTGGCTTAGTGCCTCCTGGAGACCCTTTTCCCGCTCACCGCCTTCTGCCACTGCCTTCTCGAGAGCCGCAATACGAGCAGTAAGGACCCCATCGGACTCTTTTCTTTCGTCCTCCAGAAGGGCTATCTTAGCCGCTGCGGCCTTCTCGGATGCCTCCATCTTCTTGTAGGTGGACTCGGCAGCGCTTAAGTTACATTGCAAACCTTCCCTCGCCTTCTCTGATTCTTTAAGAAGGAACTCGTAGTCAGAAATCTTGGTGTGGAGAATGTCCTCCCTAGTATGACTCTCTTTATCCCGGATCAAGAGAGGTTCCAGTTGCGCTCGGAGCACTTCCACCTCCTCTATGTCTTTCTGACCACGTTCTTCAACGGCGGTGACTGCCTCCCGAGTTTTTCCAATCTGCGGAGAAGTCAACAAGAAAAAAATTAACAGAGATATATTATATAACTTCAGAGAACTAATCTAGAAAAACTTACCATGAGCCCCAACCAGTTAAGACTGGTGTACAAAAACTGATACCCCTCGGCGGGTGTTGAACTGGAGGAGGCAAAAAATTGGAGGATATCTTGGTAAGCTTCCCCCACTGACCGAGACGAGAATTGCCCCTCGGATCCACTGGGAGGAACGGGCTCCTGGAATGTATGACCCCTCGGAGACAAAGTCACTGGAACATGCCCCCTCGGAGGAGTCGCGTCCGGTACTGGAGTCATCACTTCTGAATTTGTGAACACGGCCCGAGAACCACCAACTACTGTAGGTGGGTCAGTCTCTCCCAACAGTGAATTCAGAATCCCCTCCTTCACATCTCTGTCTTCGGAAGAAGGATCGAACTCCCCTTGAGTGTCCTCGGAATCCCCTCGTAAAACTTCCTGCTCGGGAATGCTGAACTGGGCCAGAAAATCTTCCTCTACAA
Source organism: Linaria vulgaris (assembly GCA_948329865.1). Classification (NCBI taxonomy): domain Eukaryota; kingdom Viridiplantae; phylum Streptophyta; class Magnoliopsida; order Lamiales; family Plantaginaceae; genus Linaria; species Linaria vulgaris. The sequence continues at coordinate 114,338,116 of OX415252.1, forward strand.
AAGGTACTCACTGTCAGTAAGAAAGAGAATGAAACTAGAAAAAATTATGGAAAGAGGACGAGTAATGGACACTCACCGTATAATTAAGGCTCTTCTACCATCGGAGCTTTACCTTTATCCATAGCCACTACATCAAAAGAAAAAGCATCAACACATGAACAAGTTTTACAAGTAAGATATGAAAATCTCATTAAAAACTCACAAGAACTTACCACGAGGAGCAGATTCGGGAACTATCGGAGGCTGAGGAGAAGGACCCTCAGAAGACAAGTCTATTACTTCAGTAACCTTCTGAACATATTCTTCCTCGTTAACACTCGGAAAGATCCCCTCCTCAGAAACTCTCGGAGAAGTTCCTATATTAGATCCAGAGGCAGGTAAATCCCCCGACTCGGATCTGGAAACGGGCACCAAAGCCAAATCCCAAGAAGCAGGAGCTACTTGGCGCAAGGGAACAACGCTCCTGATGACCCCCGTCATATCCATGCATAGAAGAGAATGGTCCTCGTGAACTCCACCCTTCTCTGAACCCATATGCCTACTCTCGGGAGCATTAACCTCATCCTCCTCGTGATCACCCTCCTCTGGTATCTCGGAGACACCACTAGGAGTAGGCTCCCTCGGACTCGACTGCAAATAGTAGTTCGCCATGACCTCCCCTGCATCACCCCCACCGATAACGTGTATAAGCATAATTTACTGCTATACTCGGAGAAAGAATAAAAGAATAAATAAAGGGACTTACGAAAGAGACTCCTCGCATCGGGAGACAAAGACAATGGCCTCTCCACGGCGTCGTCGGTAAAAACTACGTAGTGAAGACCGGAGGTCTCGTATAACATCGTGAAGTCCTCTGATTCCATCAATTTGTGTTGAGAAATTATAGGAGATAAAACCACCTCCTGGTCCAAAGCATGCACGGGAGTAGTACCCTCTCGCCAGTCGAAGGGCATATCCCACTCACCTTTAACAGGTCCCACGAAGAAGTATCTATTCTTCCAGACGCTATGTGAGGTAATTGCCGCCCCCAGGATTCTCTTCGTGGAATCCCCCGTGTTGTCCCAGTGACGAACATTATAAAAAGGATACCCCCGGGTGACACCGCCACGTCAAAGATCGAAAGAAAATGGTCCACCGTGCACTCTAGTCCATTCACTTGACACCAAAAGACATAAATGCAAATAGCGGCAAACCCGTTCGGCACCATTTGACTCGGGCAGATATTACAAGTCTTGAAAAGCTCACAGAAAAAAGGTGACATGAATGAACGCCACCCGTACTTCACCTGGGCAAAAAACACCGTCAACATACCCGGAGGAGGATAACATGCTCTCTCATTCTTTGTCGGGATTCAGAATACCATATTCTTCTGAAGGACCCCGGTTGAGGTAAACAGATCTGCCACCTGCTTACGAGTAACAATACTCGGCACCTTTTCCACCTTAGCGAAAGTCTGAAGAGGCGGCTCCTTCGATTTGGGAACCCTAGCTTTTTTCGAGGAAGTGGCGCCGCCCTCGGCAGTGGCAACAATTTCTCCCTTGCGTTTACGAGTAACAACTCCCACCGGAATATTCCTCACATTCGCGGAAGAATCGATCGGAGCAGTAACTTCCGAAGAGGTAGCAGCGGCAACGGGATCAGTGTTGGCGGAAGAAGCCATAAATATAGTGGTAAAAGAGGAATGTTTTTGAAGAAAAGAACAAGAACGAGTAAAGCCTGCTGGGAATTAGAAGAATAAAGAACTAAAGTTAAGGAAAGAAACTTTTTGCTCTGAGAGAGGATTATCGCAAAGACGAATTGAGAGAATGAGGAAAAAAGAAGCAACAATATCCCTATTTATAGCCGACGATAACAACGGTCGAAAGCTTTGAAGACGTGGAACTTATTTAAAGCTCCACGTAACCGCTACTTAATCGCGCCACGCCATCCAGGTTCTGCCCATTGCCAACGGTCAGATGCTTCAAATTTCAAAGCTGGTCAAAGCAACGGTCCACCACCTGCACCCCGAGATCTTCGCGTGCCCCATAACGATACCCTAAGGGTATTCAGGTAAAATCCTTGCAAAAATTTTGAATATATATATATATATATATTCATCTCTCGGAAAAATATCCAAAAACAAATATAGGGACACTAGAGCGAAAAATAACCCCTCGCCTCACTGAGGACGATGATTTAAAATTCCGCTTGTCTCTACGAGGACAACCGAAATTTGGGGGGGGCTAGTGTTAACCCTAAAAATAAAATGAAGAAGACTACTCCTACTCGGAAGAAACAATACATGGACAATACTATTGTCACAAGTATTTCCGATGAGATGTACCTACTCTCGATAAAGAAAACCCCTCGGAGGATTGCCCTACCTTTCGGTCACTGACCCAAAAAGGTTTAAAAAAAAAAGAGCACACGAGGAGGAACATAAGCGTCCTTTGGAAAGTCAAACGATAAATAAAAAACAGATATCAACACGGCATCGGAAAAAGAGCAAACCCCGATGGACCCGTGCAACTCCGATATCTGCCAATGCGCCAAGAGGGACCACAATGGACCCCGAGTCCCATGAACTTACAAGAAAACTTCCTTGTTGAACACTCCTCGAAAATGACTACACTCGGACTATTATCCGAGGACCCACTTTTGGAGAAAATCAAGAAGTGAATGAAAGAGCACCCGGTAAATATATTCTGAGAACTCCGATGAAAAAATCTCACTTCAAACAGAGCAAATACAGCCCTCGGAGATCACACCATGCCCTCGGAGACCAAATCAAGCCCTCGGAGATCACACCATGCCCTCGGAGATCACATTTACACCCTCAGAGATCACTCCTGATTATTGAAGAATAAACCTGAATCAAGAAAGAGAAATAAAACCCCTCGGAAGAGCTGCTCTACCAAAACAAACACGCATCAGAGGTCATCGAAGCCATCAGAAGACACCAAGATTAAATCTAGTCAGCGCTTAGTAGATAAAAGATAAACCTTATCCTTATTTTTACACCTGTATCAAGGTAACGACAACACCTGTCTTTACCAAAACACATGCACAATGACACCTGCCCCTACCAAAGTCTATATAAAGGGAGGTGATCAGTAGAAGAAAGGCAGGCAGAGAGAACTTAACTTAGCTTACTAAATACAACTGGGTACTCATATACACAGTAAGAAGAGGAGGAAAAGTTCAGTGAATAAAGGAAGGGAATATTCTTGCAATTATTCTTGTCATTTCCACATATCGTTGCCTCTGAATCACGGACAGTGCGTTCCAACCCAAATAAATATCTTCCGTTAAATAGGGAATAATTCCAAACCCGTTAACAAAAATGAAACCCCTATCTCAAGAGAGTAGACCAATAGTGAGTGAATATAGAGATGAGAATCACTCTGTGCTGGGGTTGAGCCAACAAGAATCATGTAATGTGGAAAATCATCAGTCACAGGAAGCCTTCTGTTCTTCAAATTTGGAAAAGTATCTTGGTTTGGTACTATTTTTTTTATATTAGGGTAAATTGAAGTTGTTACTATTTAATAATTTTGTGTATATGTATTTATTTTTAATTTAAATGTATTTGTATATGGTTATTATTATTGAGAAATCTTAGAGAAAATGTGAAAAATATAACTCAAGAGTAAAATGTCGTTTTGATTTCCGGTCAAGATGAAGTGAGTTGAAACGAAGACAAACCCGAATACTCAGTGTAATATAACAACGGCTACATGAAAATATGTGGAGAAAATATAGAGATGTATTTTTCATGAAAAGCAACATCTTTCTTTGAATAAAGAAGACAAACCTCTATTTTTAGATAAACTTTCGCATTCCTTTAAGAAAAGATACACAACCCTTCAAAATATATTATGCAGTAGTATAATTCAATAAAAAATATTTCTTTAACTCCAAAAAACAAATGCAATATTTTGTTGAAATGATATGCATTGGTTCAATGGAAACAACTAATCATTTAAAAATAAAAAGTATATTTTGAAAAGACGTAGTTACTTGAAAAGAAAAGCACACTTGAAATATTTCTTTAACTCCAAAAAGAATGTTGTGGAATGGGATGAAATATTTGAAAAGATGTACGGTGGTGTTTGCAAACTCTTAAAAAAAATGTATAATTAGCTTTTTATTTTGAATAAGTGATTTTGGAGTGTTTACAAATTTAGCTTTTTTCTGTTACACAATTTTTTTAAGCTAAAAAATCCCACAATCTTAAAGCTAGTGTGAGGGTACTTTTGGCTTATGAACTTCTACTTTTCCACTAGAGTTTGCAAATTTGAATCGAGTAACAACTAACAATAACCACTAATCAATAATCAATTGTATTCACCTACTAGCAATAATCACAACACGCACACACACTTAAACTAATAATAATAATAATAATAATAATAATAATAATAATAATAATAATAATTTTTATAACCACAAGTAAATAACCATCAAAAGTAAATGTTATTACATAAATAATAATTAGTGTATCAATTTTATTGAAAGAAATAAATTAGGTCTTCCTTGACCCTCCCCAAAATCTGATGGGTATAATGTAATTTCCCCTACCACACTAAAAATCAAAATTCTCTTCAACGTTACACTTACTTGCACACACACAGAGCTCGCGCCCATTTCCCTTCCACAGAGCTCACTCACCCTCTCCTTTCCCAGGTCTCATTCTTTACTTCATTACACATATATATATTTTTCCCTACAACCAAGCAAGCACACGGGTCCAATTTCACTTCGAGGTCAGTCGGAGTAATATATCACTTTTATTCTGCACTATGAGTTTTTTTTATTTTATTTTTTTAAAGCACTATGAGCTTTGTTTTACCATTTAATTGATGAAAATTTGAATCTTTGACAAATATTTAACTTTATTACAAGTAAGGGTTCCTACCTAATCTTTAGTTTTGAAATGCAGGGGTTGCATTGCAGTTGTACCGTGTGGAGTCAGTCAGTCAGTCATCCACAACTGAGACAAAGGTAGTGAAAGCCATTATTAGAGTAGAGATAGTGATGATTATGGCAAATACACAAGTTTAGTGACTAGGGTGCCTGCCTTTTTATTTCTTTTTTTGGCTTTAGCCCGATTTTTTTTGAAGTGATATAAAATTTAAGAATTTTATTTGAATCCACTACAAGAAAAACGATTACTACCGACGACCAATTTCCAAAAGGCATTAGTACTAACGGCCTAGCCGTAGCTACTAAACTTAGGACGGCGACCCTTGCATTGGTTTTTTGGTGGGCCCAGTTGGGTCGCTACTACGCCGTTGTACAGGCTAAGCCGTCGGTACTGAGCGGGGTAAAGCTCTATAAATACCCTTTTTCTCTTATTTCATTTCTCACACAACATATCTTCCTCCCCTCTTTACTAGCGATCGACCGGGTTCAGTTCCAACTGTCCCGCCGTAGCTGCTGTTTTTGTAAGTTTTTATGCTTTTTTCTATTTATTTTGTATATTTAATACTTTTTATAGTTTTCTAAACGTAGGAATGTTAGTATAGCTTAGTAATCATTTGATCTAGTATTTGATTAGTAGTTTTTAAATATCGTTTATGCCTTTATAATTGATAGATCTCTTACAATTATTAGTTTTTAAATGTTGTCTATGCCTTTATAATTGTTTGACTTAATTATGTTTTAATATATATTTGTTTAATCAGTTCAATTGAAATGTTATCATATATATATATGTCTTTAAGAACTGTTAGATCTCGTATGATTGTTAGCTTTTAAACATTGTCTATGTCTTTAGAAACTGTAAATCTCGAAAAACATTATTATTCGTCAAACATCGTCTATGCCTTAAAAGAATCTCTATAACTTAAAAAGGATTATAATTTTAGCGAATCTTTATAAGTTGGAATTTATAATAGCCATTGATCTAACTTAGATAGTTTGAATTAGTACATAACATATAGATTTAGACATGTTAGACTTTCCCACATATCGTTGTTCGAGTAGTGATGGCTCAGTGACGAAGAGAGCCCGACGAGGCGGACCTACACAGACACGTATTAGGTCACCTTAGATCATTCAGAGGCTGCTAGTGATGCAGTCGCAGAACAGATCGAGACTGAGCGTCGTGAGTCCCCACAAGAGCCTAGTTCATATACTCCTCCAAAGTCACGTATCCCGCACATATTAGAGCTTTCTGATGCAGACGAGGCAGGAGGATCCACACGACCGACGCCCGCTTCCTTGTTTGGAGCTAGGCATAGTATACCTAGGCCACCATCTACCGAGTCTTCCAGGGCAGTACCCGGTAGTGACGGAGCATGATTGAGTTGTGGGGCGTCACATGCTGCATCACAACCTTCACCTAGTACACTGGCGCAGCCTCTTAGGGGAGTGGCTAGAGGAGATCCGGTCCCTCGTAGGGCATATTTTGAGTGCATAGAGTTGGATAAGAACTGACATTTTAAGAACCAACACCACATTGTACAGACGACTATGACCATCATGAAGAAGTTGCTGATTACATTTTGTGAGAACCATACGAAACTCGATATGGACGTGAAAACCAAGATGTGGCTAAAGTTTAAGGTGAAAAGTTATTATAAAATACAATAAAGTGTGGTATATTTCAATTATAAAACAAAATTCCGTAAAGCTCAAAATTTCAATTAGTTGTAGGCAATATACAAGGTTTTTAAGCTGGGGAGGACAAAGTTTCATGACGTGTATGAGGCCAAGGTCCGATAGAGGTATCATGGCATGATGAGTGATGCAAAGAAGAATTACTTTGCGAGGAAGGACGATCCAAAGTGGGCAGCCCGACAGAAGACATAGATGAACGATAAATTAGAGGTGAAGGCTGTGGAGTATTGGGCAAGGAGAGATATACAAACAATAGACGATAACCGAGAGGGCTCGCAAGAAAATGAGAGGAGGGAGGACCCCCGTGGAGGAGCCCAAGGCACCAAGCACTTATGCCGGTGGATCCGTTGATTACGTAGAGCATCGTCTTAGAATGATATGTTTTAATAAGTTTTGTACTTGTAATTGTTATACAATTTGTACTTGTAATTGTTATAAATTAAATGTACTTAATCTTATAATTTGTTGAGATTGGACCCGAATGGCCCCCTATTCGATTTGATGAGCTGTACCGGGAGTTGCACATGAGGATAATTGAGCAAGCGAGGGAGGGACAACCTCCATTTCGCGCGTGGCTACGTGGGTCAATTGAGGAGCTTCACGTAAGTATCTTTACGCAATACTAGTTATTACAATCATTATACTAATTGCTTACCAAAAGAATCTTTATATTGATTGTTATAAAATTCCTTATTAATATCTTTATACTGATTGTTATAAAAGCTGAACATAGAGGATACCCTACGGAGTTGCGGATGCTACACGGGGATGAAGAGTCGGCTTGGCCATATTTTCACCAGAGGCGTGGCGCAAGGTTGTTGAAGATCTAAAGAAAGTGAAGATAAAGGGGTTACCATCAAGCAAATGACTTATGAACTACAGTTTGGACTCCTAGAGGGTCCCTCTCATGAACGAGGCATATGTGGAGGAGCTGGAGACGCATAACGTAGAGCTGAGGGCGAGTGGCAATGATAGATGGCGATAAGTGGTCGGTTATATAGCTTAGTTGAGCCATGAGCTTTCCATGAGACATGTAGGCCCGCTCTCACACCATTCTGAGGGTTCATGCGGGATGCTATAGGTCCAATACTGTCAGCATGCCGCTGCCGCGACCGATTCAGAGGAGACAAGATTCATTTGCAGCGAGCACTTCGTCCAGGACCCGTTTAGACGATGATTTCCTCTATAGTTTGGACGATTCAGAGGATGAACGGATTGAGGATTTGTGGCCCGAGGATGGAGCCGACGATGAGGGGTCGTCAAGTAGTGATGATGATGTGGATCTTGCGAGTGCTTGCTTGTTATTTATTTTATTAAGCACTTTTAGTTATTTTTAAACTTTTATTTATTTACTTAATTGTTCTTTATATTAAACTTTTGTTTATATACTTAATTATTCTTTATGTTAATCTTTTAGTTACGTAATTAAATGCTCCTTCCGTACTTTTTAGTTTAGTGTCAACTGTTTAGAACAAGAAATATTGTTAGTATTCGCGCACGAGTACCCAAAAAAAGAACCATTAAATTGGCGCAATCAATCTAGATTAAAGCTATTCCCTTAAAATCTATACTATTATATAAAGAAAGGCAAACTGTGATACCAAACTTTTGATTTCTAATTTTAGCCTTATAATTTTAGTGCTAGAACAATATTTTATTATTAAGTTTCTAATCTAGTCTTAATTTAAGTATATCATTAACTACAATAATTATGGTAATTGGAAATTTAGTTTCTCAAAATTTAAAGTTTCTATATAAATCCTATATCCTTATATATCTAATCTTTACTCATTTAAGTTATTTTCTTCAACATAAAAATTAAAATAAATTTTATCACGCGAGAACCGCGTGCCAGCGTTTCTAGTATAAAAATAAACATTGTGTATCAGAAACCGCGGTACCATAGAAGATATTCTTAAAACTAGAACTCTCCAACTGCCTTATTAATTAACAACTCTTTATTATGCGTGGTTGAGATTCTGACACTGTTAACTCTTAGTAGTTACAAAGTTATTAAAAAGAGAAGATTAAGCTACAAAAGAAAAAAAACTCCAATCTCGTAAATTTCCTATTTTGGTTACTGAACCTGTAAACCACAACCATAACCATAGCTTTTTATAGGAAAAATGTGGCATTACCAACAACCGAGTTCTTTGTACTAATAGTTAACATAACGATTGTAACGGTAAATTTTTAAGTTCTAAACCCTAAACCCTAAACTCTAAAAGTACCAACGGCCAAGTTGTCGCAAAAGACACTCATTAGCAACAACTCGATCATCGCACGTTTACCTAACACTACCTACGGCCAAGCCGTTGCAAATGAGGGTCATTACCAACGGTCTGGTCGTAGGTAGTAATAATCATGCTCGTAAAATATGCTCTTCACATGATAATTTAACATATATTGGTGGTTGAATTATCGATTACGACAATAATAAGTACAAATTAGTTGAATAAATATAAATTTTAGCTTTCGTTGCACAATCAAGCATCATTTATAAGGTCGGTTCCTAATGACACATCTACCGAATAACGATGTACGTAATGACTTATATTTAATACTAACTCAATCTATCTAACATTCATACTTGCACATTGTAACGAACATCAATTACATATGAGGCATGATTACAACTTTGTAAGATCAAACGCAAGCCACACAAGAATGTATAATTACATCGCTACTTCAATAGTTTATAAATTAGTACAAAAATGTGTAATTTGTAATTCGATATCAAAAATACTAGCATACTTATGCCTATTGTTCTTGATTTCACATATGTCAAGAGTATCTTAACTAAATCATACACATATCACATTCATATAAGGAAAATCAAGAAAGACAAAATTTAAAGGATAGTACAAATGCCGTAGGTATTAATATTCAGACGTCATTACCTACGGCCAGGGCTGTAGGTACAAATATTTAAAGGTCATTACCTACGGCCAGACCGTAGCTACTAATATTCAAACATCAGTTGCAACGACCGAGTCGTCGTTGAATCTGGGCAAGACAGAGTAGCGACTGTTTGGTTGTCGCTACAACTCCCAAAATTTGGCGGAATTTCAATTTTTTCAATTTTTTTGATTAGTACCTACGGCCCGACTGTTGGTACTGACCCGTGAATATGGCGGGCACATGCGGAAAATTCAAAATTTCATGAAATTTAAAATTGTCACCCAACAACATAAATACTTCCTCCTCCTCAACCCTTCATTTTCAATATCCACAAAATTACCCAACACTTTCTTCAAAACTTTTCTTCATTTGTTTAAAAAATCTCACATTTTGAAACATATCTTTTCTTTCTTCTATTCAAAGATTTTTCTTCTCAACACACGACACATCACGTTTTGTATTGTTAAAATGCAAACAATAATATTCCGATAATTTCAGAAATTATCAGAATATTATTGGTTTTTTTTTTAATTCTGCTAAATATTAGTACTTACGGTCGGGCCGTATGTACTAATATCTAACTTTAAATATTAGTACATACGGCCAAGTCGTAGGTAATCACGGCATTACCTACAGCCCGGCCATAGGTAATAATATTCACCGTATTACCCATGGCTCGGCCGTAGGTAATGTGTTTACGTCCATTACCTATGGATCAACCATATGTATTGACTTGAATTCAGTCGTAGGCAATGACTATACAATCATACACTTAATACCTACGGTGAGCCGGAAGGTACCGACCTCAGTACCTACATCTCAGCCGTTGCTAATTTTTAGCGACGAAGATACTAGTGACCACTCATTATCTACGGTTCGAGTAATTTCCAACGGGAAATGGGTCACTACCACCAGCAAGACCGTTGGCAATGCTCGTTTTTCTTGTGGTGATCTATAAAATGGATGTATTGCAATGTTATTGAAAAGTTCTGCTAAACAACACACTCTAATGACTTTTGTCAATAGTTAAGGCACTTGCATAATAGTTTATAGCCATGTCTATTGGATACAATTGAATTTATTGTCACATAAATATAGTAACAAATACGAGTTAAGAGACATATACTCCTCTCATTATAGTGAAATTTGCACGCGAAGAAGTTGTCAGTTTTTAATTATTTAAATTGAAAAATAAATTATTTATGAGGGATTAATTTAGAGAAAGATGTAAGAGTTATTCTCCCGACATCTTTTTCGCTCTTCTCTAAAAGTTTATTTTCGCACAGAAAAAAGTATGTGCTACATATATGCCAATCACCTAGGCGATCAAAAAAACCGTACTTTTTCTTCTTCTTCTTCCTGTTATTGCTTTTCCTTTATTTGATGAACCATACGCAATGATGTTCAATGAAAAAAAATATTGTGTATACAATTGGAGGGTACAATGGGAATTTTCATTCAAAAAGTCCAAACCTACTCGTATTTGGAGCGTGTGGTGCTCAATTTGGGCTCTTAAGGGGTTTTTTTGCCCTTGACCAAATAACACAAGGACTTTTTTGCTAATAAAAATAACATATAGAATTATTTGCTAATTAGAGATAACACAAGGGTGGTTTTTGCATTTTACTCTTTCTATTAATGGTACACTGTTCTTCATCTTTCTCCAAATCTTTGTAACATTGATTTATTGGTGAATGTCTTCAATTGTTTTTATATGGCTACCAAGTTGTTTAGCATGGGTACGTTTTATGATGAAATTAGCACTTCGAATTTTGTGTCATTTGAAGCAGAGGGCTGGAAAAGCTGTAAGAAATAAAGGAATTAAAGAAGAGCACCAATAAGGAAAAAGACAAGGAAATAAAGGAAAACATTATAGAGATTTGTATGAAACTTTTCCCGAAAAATTGCCTAATTTTCGAAAGATAAGTATGTGCTTTATTTGTTGGTACGTCATCTTTTAGCATTATAAATGATTGTTATCAACATATAACTTAAATAAATAATTAATTAAATAACTTAAATATATCTTTTAGCATCTTTTAGTAAGATCAGTGGCCAAAAAATAAATATGATGCATCAATAAGGAAAACGAACAGTAAATAAGGGAAATAAGCCGTCATAAAAAATATAAGGGAAATAAGAATTCATATACTTTGTTTGTCTTTTTAATTACATCATCATTTTAGCATTATAAAAGATATGGTTGTTATCAAAATACAACTTAAGTATATATGTATTAATTAAAAATATACTAGTAAAAGTTAAATTGAGTAATATTTACATTTTGAGGTTTTTCTTGATTCTTTTAAAATTCCGGCAACTTCTAAATGGGTCCGCAAGAAAGTATTTTAAGATGAGGAATGTCACGCTAACTTGATTTGAACATGTTTTGAAACTCCCAAAGGGTAATAGTATATATATTTTAAAATCAAGAATATAATAAACCATTATACATATCTAATAAAGAAGGAGAAAACATCGATCCTTGCAGATATATTTATTATTCAGTACAATTAATGGAAGTACAATAAATAAATATAGTTTATGATGAAAGTGTATGCATGTTAAATTAAACCAGTGATATATTATATGTTGACTAGCAAATGGAGCACGCGGTTCCCGCGAGCATAATTTTTTTTTAATGTCATTCTATGTGGGTTAATGATGAAGATTTATCTAGATAACATGTGCTATAAATTTGCAGTAGAACAATGGAAGAGAAGCAAATTATGGGGAAAGTAAATCATTAATTACAATTAGTAGTGTAATTAATTAGTCTAACTTAATTTGTAAGGCTATTTTGGGGATTTAATAATATATTTTTTACAATGTAGCTAAAACTCAAAGGTTAAAGTTGGAAATCAAAAGATTGGTGTCACAATGAGTTTCTTTATATAATAGTATATAGAAGATGACAAATTTTAAATTGAATTAAAAACTCGTACGTTGTAGACAATAAAAGTTTTCATATTTATATTAATAGCCTGGTATGTATATAGCTGTTGCTGATCTGCTTTTTATTCATAGTACAAAGATTCTTCACTTTCTCTAAATCTTTGTATCAGGTGAGTTTTTGGTGAAAGTTTTAAATTTTTGTTTGATAGTGTGATGTACCATCATTGAAAATCCAAATTTGGCATTATAAATAGCATGTCTCACTCTACAGAACTCAGAAAAGAGAACTCAGAAAAAATATTTTTGTTATCATTTCACAAGTCGGTTTGCAATACACGAAGCAATTAAGGTTTTTTTTTTTTCATTAATAATCTACCTTTTATCAAGTACAATGGATTTCTTAATAGCTATATTTTTCTTTTTTTACGTGTTAGCCATTAGCAGAGTTATCTACATGTTTACATCGAAATATGTTTGTGTACATTTTTATAGTACACCATATGTACTCATCCGACTAATATTCGATATTTAAACTTACAATATTTGGATTTATACAAATATTTAGTTTGAAGATTTGTTAGTGACATCATTTTTTTCCCTTCAAAATTATCACATTACTTTTTTGAAAGTATTAAAATAGAACGAAGATAGCACTAAACGTAACACACATATATTTATATGGAAAAAAAAAATATGAAAGTGTAGAACGTAACTATGAACCCAAAAAACAACTTATTCAGTGAACTGAAGTTAAATAAAATAATGATACCAATATTGATCAACAAAGGTAAATACTTTTGGAGGAAAATATTGATTACAAATAATAACTAATTTAGTGAAAATGTGCAATCCAGTGATTAATTAACTAGAATTAAAGTATATTAGAGAAGAGGGAGGGCAAAGATAGTTTCCTTACCTGCGTATGTGGTTGGGACTTGGGAAGAATGGAACTGTAGTTAATTAAGGCAAATAAATAAGTTATATGGCAAAGAAATATAATGTTAGATTGGGGATTTTCTTAAACAATGCTAATTTGGTATTAAACAAAAGCTTCAGTCCATGGGCCATAGCATAATGTGCTTCTTCATTGCCTTCCAAGGGGCAATCCTAGCTATGATTACACGTAAAAGTGTCACTTGCGCCCAACTTCGTATCTTTCATTTTTTTTCTGGTTTTGCTGGCATAATGCAGATTATGTCTTTCATTTGTACTGCAATAGACTTCACCAACATCATTTTAATAAGAAACTATTGAGAAAACTAACACAAAATAGTTGTAACAATGGAAAATCGTGGATACCTTAGCAAATGTGGAAGAATGAAATGATTTCTCAAAGGGAATGGGGTGGGTATTCATAGTGGCATCTATCTGCCCAGAATTCTGACCAAAATCCGATCGGAAATACAACTAACCGTTGTTATTACCGACCGGACTCCGGTCAGTAAAGGAAGACCGTTGCAATTACCAACCGGACTCTGGTCGGTAATGATAAATATTAAAAATAGACCCTCACTACGCACAGACAACATATGCATAGACAAATCATTACAACAAACCTCTCAGCATTCCCTAAATACAAAGATTGTGTCACTTAATATAAATAACCCAAGGAGCCAGCCATCACCAACCCCTTCCCCTACACCACCGTAAACCCGTCACATAACTGGACAATTTGGCTTCAGAAATTGCTCGTTCTCTACCCAGATCTCCGTTTTTCCTAGGTGAACTGTTGTAGGCGGAAGGGGAGCAGTAGTGATTCATCCCATCGGTTGTATTTCTCCTTTCGTGCCTATCTATGCCTTGGAGTTGATGAGCCGCCTTTGTTACTGTGAGCGGTAGGTGAATTGGGTTCGTAAGTCTGCGATGCCAAGTATGTTAAAGCAGTCACAACGTCCCCAATTAAAGGCCTTGTGGATGCTTGCACATGGCAGCAACCGCCAGTGCTTGATAGAGGATCAGCCATCTTCGGAAAGTTCCTCCGATCCCTGAAAAGAAAAGCGGCCGTGCCTTTGGAAGTAAAAGAAGTGAAAATATTAGAGGAATAATTATAGTTACAGACCTAGAGGTTTGGCATAATTACATGAACTTTCCTTGCTGTTTGAATAGTTACAAAGACACCTCGTGAAAGTTAAAAACATTAACGATAGATAGGTTTCCTGAAAAATCATTGCAAATGGACCCCATTTTTGTTAGTGAGTTTCAAGCTTCAAGTCCATCATTACAATATTTCAAAATTTAGGAGAAGATTTTCTTTTTTGTGTTTAGACAAATTCTCAAGTAGTGCACATGTAATACGTACTAACTCATAAGCGGAAGTTTATCTGAAAAGACAGCCCCACATACCCATCCAACAAGATCGATTGTACTCCGCCGTGCCCTTTGTGCTGTCTAATGCTTTGCGGCCCGTAATGATTTCAAGAAAGACGACTCCAAAACTATAAACGTCGGATTTTGAAGTAAGCTGACCAGTCATGGCATATTCTGGAGCACAATAACCGTATGTGCCCAGTCTTTTTTCCCCATCAACCTATTTTTTCTCATTGTTTTTGTTCCTTTGATAGCTTTTGATGTAAATATTTTTTTAGAAAGTGCTGCATTGGGTGTTTATCTTTTTACATAATTTTAATTTGTGAGACGCATTTAGTTACTTTTGGTCACTGATCTTATTACAGGTATTCAGGGAAAGATGAGGGATTATCAACTTGCTGGTTTAAATTGGCTGTATGAGAATGGAATCAATGGCATTCTTTCTTGCTGATGAGATGGTATAACATAGAATATTTGTGCTGAAACGTATTCATTTATCTTTTTATGTTGATGATGATTGTTTTCAATTTAGGGGCTTGGAAAAACTCTGCAAACCATCTCTTTGCTTGGTTACTTGCATGAGTTTAGAGGGATCAAAGGTCCTCACATGGTTGTTGCTCCAAAGTCTACGCTAGGGAACTGGATGAATGAAATCAAAAGGTTTTGTCCCGTTTTACGTGCAGTAAAATTCCTTGGAAATCCTGAAGAAAGAGTAAGCCTGCTGTACCCTTTCAGTTGTAGTTTGCTAGTCTCCTGTTTACCACTTTTCTGAGGTCACAATTGTTTTTGATCTTCCAGAGTTATATACGCGATGAATTGCTTGTTGCTGGGAAGTTTGATGTTTGTGTCACAAGTTTTGAAATGGCCATCAAGGAGAAGTCTGCCTTGCGTCGGTTTAGCTGGCGATATATCATTATTGATGAAGCTCATAGGATAAAAAATGAGAATTCTCTTCTATCCAAGACAATGAGGCTTTTTAACACCAACTATCGGCTTCTAATTACTGGAACGCCGCTTCAGGTATTGGTCAACCGTGTCCAGTGTATTGAGTTCCTTGTCGACAATTTATTTGATCTCGATGAGGTCTTATAATCAATCTCATTGTGTTCACTTGTTCTCTTCTGATGGTTTTTCTTTTTTCAAAGGTTTAACCCAGGAGTATCCGTATAGTGGTTGAGTCTGTCAAAGGTTTTCATTTTCTTTCAGTTTATCGTCTTAGGAAAAAAACAGGAAGATAATTGGGTAACTTGCTCGAATACTTTTAATATTACCTCTAACAAGGTTGTGATATTGAATGAAAAAGTGTTGATTGATTTCAGTATTATTTCTTTGAATTGAGGTATTTCTAGTTTCATCTGTGGTTTTAGATACCATTATTTCATAGTATAATCTGACGCTCTGACAAATATTTGTAACTCTGTGCTTACTCAGTTTTCGTGTATGAGTTTATTGTACAGTGAACTCTGTTCTCTGATTGTGGGCTGATATTTTTGCAGAATAATCTTAATGAACTGTGGTCGCTCCTAAACTTTTTACTTCCGGAGATATTTAGCTCTGCTGAGACTTTTGATGAATGGTTCCAAATTTCTGGTGAAAATGATCCAGCAACTTCACAAGGTATATTCCTGCTTCTTCATTTTCCAGCAGGCATTTCTTTTTCCTTCTGTGAACAATCATTTGTATTTGATGATAAATTATTGGTGTTGCATACTGAGAAGCTCAAGTAAGTAGTATAAGGCACTGCTGCAGAAGGATCTTGAGGTTGTAAATGCTGGAGGAGAACGCAAGCGTCTTCTTAATAGAAAATGCTGGTATGTTTTTTTCTTCTGAGTAAGGGCCATGTATTTTCTTTTGCGGTACTTGTCATCATTGACCTTAACCTTATTTTCCACGATGTGTTCTGAATTATAGGGAAGATGGTTCTTCTTGACAAATTGCTTCCAAAATTAAAAGACCGTGATTCCAGGGTTTTGATATTCTCGCAGGTTGGTTTTCTGTTGGTCCTGATCTTTATTCTCTACCTAAACCTATTTGCACTTCACTATGCAGACATATTATAGAGTTATTGTTGCCATTATTTTGTTAGTCTGTCTTATTTCTCACTATTTTCCCCTAACTTCTCATGGTCTTTTAACTGTGCTATGCAGATGACAAGGTTGCTTGACATACTTGAAGACTACTTGATGTTCCGTGGATACCAGTATTGCCGAATTGATGGAAACACTGGTGGGGAAGACCGAGATGCTTCCATTGAAACGTTCAACAAGCCAGGAAGTGAGAAATTTGTCTTTCTACTGTCAACCAGAGCTGGAGGTCTTTCTACTGTCAACCACTGCTGATGTTGTCATTCTGTATGACAGTGATTGGTGAGTCTTTGCTGTTACTACTGTATGAGACACCCTAAAGTTGTATTGTCACGTAATTTCTGCAACTATTGCTACACAGGAACCCACAAGTTGATTTACAGGCGCAGGACCGTGCTCACAGAATTGGGCAGAAGAAGGAAGTCCAAGTTTTGCGGTTCTGCACTGAGGTTGGTCTTGTTTTTATTCCATGGGTATTTGCACAAACCTCTTGGAGCCCTAATATTTACATGATTGGAGAATTTTTTTGACAGTACACCATTGAGGAAAAGGTGATTGAAAGGGCCTACAAAAAGCTTGCTCTAGATGCTTTGGTTATCCAACAAGGGCGACTAGCTGAGGCAAAGAGTGAGTCTTTCTGATCCACTATCTTTAACTCTTTTCCATGTACTATATCATAGTTATGTGATAGCAAAATGACTGTCTACTTGATTTTCTGTTACACAGCTGTTAATAAAGATGAGCTGTTACAAATGGTGAGATTTGGTGCTGAAATGGTTTTCAGCTCCAAAGATAGCACAATCACTGATGAAGATATAGATAGAATCATTGCCAAGAATCATAAGGACACCGCACCGCCAAGCGGTCGCCACGCCCCTATGGAGGTGGCGGTCGCCAAGGGGTATCTGCGACCGCCTGGCGGTCGCAGACTACCCACGACGAGGGGTATCTGCGACCGCCTCGGGCGGTCGCAGATACCTGTCGGGCAACCGCCCATGGGCCATCTTCAACCGCCCGAGCGGTTGCAGATGGCCCTGTGTTCTTGTAGTGAGGGTTGTTGCATGTTGGCACTAAAATGCTGCATGCTATAAGGAATCTCTGTTTATAGAGACTCTAGCCGTTGTAAAAGATATTTATTTTACCATGCATTCAGAAATACAGTTCATGATACTTTAAAATAGCCAATGAAATTTCAAAAAGAGCAATTCATTACACATACACTAGAAATTTAAAGTACAAAAGCCGAACACAATTAATTAATAGTCAACATTACGAGATCCCATTCTAACAAATACATGCATCAGAATAATTCTTCGATCTCCTCGATTCAGTGGCAGTCACAAACAGGAACAGGGCACAAGAACTTCCAAGGTGCAAAGGACATTAGAATCCAAAATCCCACAATCATCGTCATATAGCAAACATAAAAAAATATCATAACTCCCGTACGCCGTGTTTTATAAGGAAGTAGATTCTGTTCGCCATCCCGACCTCTAGTGGCTTCGTATTGTAAACTGACTTTTTCATAGTTGTTTATTGCTTTAAGGGAGTAGATGAAGGTACTGGCGATGGACATGACTTGCACAACAACGACAATGTTGGAGAAGAACTGGAACATGACATGGTAGGTGCATGCTATGTTGCTGCCGGTGATGATACTTAGGATAACGCCTTGAAAGCTGAAGTAGAAATTGGAAAGGGTATTTGCAGTTGATTGAAGCTCGTTGATCTTTGTCTTTTGACTATCAAGGTAACTATTTTGGTCTTATTTCGTCAAGGTAATAGAACACAGTAAAAGATTACAAAATGAGATTAAAACAATGATATCCAACTTTATTGATGGACTAGCTTGGTCCGGAACACTTATTACAAGCTTATTAGGAAGAATAACTAAATTACAATATTAATGTAGTGTATCGAATCGTAGGTATTCGATGCTGATGTGTCATAACTAAATTACATTCGACACGTCAGCATCGAATACCTACGATTCGATACGCTACATTAATATTGTAATTTAGTTATTCTTCCTAATAAGCTTGTAATAAGTGTTCCGGACCAAGCTAGTCCGTCAATAAAGTTGGATAGCATTGTTTTGATCTCATTTTGTAATCTTTTACTGTGTTCTATTACCGTGACGAAATAAGACCAAAATAGTTACCTTGATAGTCAATAGACAAAGATCAACGAGCTTCAATCAACTGCAAATACCCTTTCCAATTTCTACTTCTGCTTTCAAGGCGTTATCCTGAGTATCATCACCGGCACCAACATAGCATGCACCTACCATGTCATGTTCCAGTTCTTCTCCAACATTATCGCTGTTGTGCATGTCATGTCCATCGCCAGTACCTTCATCTACTCCCTCAAAGCGATGAACAACTATGAAAAAGTCAGTTTACAATACGAAGCCACTAGAGGTCGGGATGGTGAACATAATCTACTTCCTTATAAAACACGGCGTAGGGGAGTTATGATATTTTTTGATGTTTGCTATATGACAATGATTGTGGGATTTTGGATTCTAATGTCCTTTGCACTTTGGAAGTTCTTGTGCCCTGTTCCTGTTTGTGACTGCCACTGAATCGAGGAGATCGAAGAATTATTCTGATGCATGTATTTGTTAGGATGAGATCTCGTAATGTTGACCATTAATTAATTGTGTTCGGCTTTTGTACTTTAAATTTCTAGTGTATGTGTAATGAATTGCTCTTTTGAAATTTCATTGGCTATTTTAAAGTATCATGAACTGTATTTCTGAATGCAAGGTAAAATAAATATCTTTTACAACGGTTAGAGTCTCTATAAACAGAGATTCCTTATAGCATGCAGCATTTTAGTGCCAACAGGCAACAACTCTCACTACAAGAACACAGGGCCATCTGCAATCGCCCGGGCGGTCGTAGATACCCCTCGTCGTGGGTAGTCTGCGACCGCCAGGCGGTCGTAGATACCCCTTGGCGGTGCCATGTCCTTATGAACATGGAAACCGCCTAGCGGTTGCGAAGTCCCTAAGGACATGACAACCTACTTCGCAATCGTAGGGTGGTTGCCATGTCCATAAGGAGCTCGGAATTTTCAAAAGGTCGCAACCGCCTAGCGGTTGCAGATAATATTCATCATGATGTTTGCAACCGCCTGGCGGTTGCAGATAATATTCATCAAAATAAAAAAAAACAATAATATTCCGGAACGTTTTCAGAATATTATTGTTTTTTGTTGAAATTAATATGGTGAAACAAAAAAGAAAAGAAGAGAAACAAAAAGAAAAGAAGAGAAACAAAAAATAAAAGAAGATAAACGAAAAGAAAAGATGTGAAACAAAAAGAAAAGATTAGAAAAAAGTGGTTGGTATTTTGTTTTGGAGATAAAAAAAAAAGTTTTTGGGTTTTTGGTTGGAGATATAAAAGTAAAGAAAGTGTTTGGATTTTTTGTTGGAGATATAAAAGAAAAGAAAGTGTTTGGATTTTTTGTTGGAGATATAAAAGAAAAAAAAGTGTTTGGATTTTTTGTTGGAGATATAAAAGAAAGTGTTTGGTGTTTTGTTTAGAAGATAAAAGAAAGTGTTTGGTGTTTTGTTTTGGAGAAAAAAGAAAGTGTTTGGGTTTTGTGGATTGGAAAAGAAGAGTGTTGGGTATTTTTGGAGAGTGTAATATTTGTGAATGAAAAATTAGATGGAAGAATGGTGGGTGTTAACTGGGTAAAAATCCACGTGCTTAAAACATACCATAATTCGATTACTAAAATTTTCGGAAATATTATTATATGATTTATACTCGTAACCACAAAATACCCGTATCACACGGCGAAGACCCCAAGTCCCCCAGAATACGAGAACACCCCCTACACCCTCCGGTGTCTAAAAGCTATCGGAGATCTCATCTCGAGGGCCAAAGCACGATAAAAATTTACGAGAGCTTGGATACTAAAACTCTACTTCACGAAGGCCAAGCAAAGCCCTCGGAAATCAAATCAGACCCCTCGGAAACCCTGCCTAACCCGCGGAACCCGAGACCAAGATAGAAACACCTATCGGAGTACACATCAGAAGAAGACAACCTAACAATGGACCACTATCGGAACTACAACAACATCGGACAAGTGTTCCGCCCCACCTATTCAACATTTCCGAGAGGTATAACCCATCGGAGGGAATAAGTCAGAAGAATCAACCTATCGGAGCCCATGGGAGCTATCGGAGAGGATAATTCATCCTGGTCAGCACCCCGTCAGCAGATATACCAAACAGATAAAACCTATCTCTTCACACATGCATAATGACACACGTGAACACATGCACAATGACACCTGTTCCTGAAAGACTTCTATAAAAGGTAGAGATGAGAGATCAGAAGAAAGGGGAGGGGGCGCTCCCAAGGGAACTCGTGTTCTCTAGAAAACTAAAAAAAGGCTTCAGAGGAGAGGGCGAACTCCTTTCTTTCTGAAGGCTTCACAAAGGTCAACTCTTTCAACAGATATAAAATTAACACAATCAATAAAATCGACATACTCCAAATAAGCAACACCAAGAACAAGAACTACGAGTGGCTTGATTCCCAATTGGGGGATACGTAGGCACCTCGGAAAATATCCGAGTCCAGCCCCAAATCAATAAAAATCAACAATCTCCTCGGGTCGGGATCAGCGTTCCAACCCAAAAATAACTCGTTAAATAGGGAATAATTCCAAACCCGTTAACAAAGTGGTGCCGTTTGTGAGAACCGTCGTTGAATCCTTGAGCAAGCCCGAAGAGATCGCTGCCAAAAAGGAAAGCAGGTGCTACTGCCACGGGGCCATACGCTCCGAAGATAAGTTTTTATTTCTCTAAACTCGCAAGATTCGATTACAATCTTGGATATTTTCTTGAAAATCATGAGGTTTTCTGATTGCTATATAAGTGTATATGCGAAGTCTGTAAAAGACTTGTAAAAGAAGGAAAGAGGTGGTCCAGTGGCCTCGGAGAAGTTCTCCGTGGGCGTTTACCCAGAGAACCTTTATTCGTAACCAGAAGTATGATTAATCCTACTGGAATGATTCTTTAAAAGTACGTGATAATATTCACTAAACTCCAAGCACCTATATATACTTAGGAATCTTTCTTCGGATGACCGAATTAAGTTTGAGCTGCCCAAGCTATGTTACAACTACGATTACGTGTCGGGAGGATACCTCTATTTAGAGAAAATGTATCTCCAAAGTTTGCACTGCAAACAGGCACGTTATGCTAAGTAATTTGTTTGGCCAGTAAGAATGAACTTTATTTCTTTAAACTCAATCTTAAGTTCTACAATTAAAGGAAAGGATCCAAGTATTAATAATGTGCTGAAAAGTTATGACGACTATTAACACGGAAAAGATAAGTTTCATTCCAATAAAAAACAAAATACAAGTATGCTTAAAAAATAATAAAAGCCTCTAAGATGGGGGGGGGGGGGGGGGGTAGAGCACTCGTGGAAGTGGGGGCTGGCCCAGTTGTGGAGGCGCGAGTTGGAGCACTTGTAGAAGGGGGAGCACCAGAAGGACCAGTCTGAGCCCCCGTACCGGAAGGAATACGAGTTGTGGGCAGGGGGACCACGACAGTTAAGGGAACCCGAGTCGGGCCAGAAGAGGAAGGAGGAAGCTGGAAACTACTCTTCACAAAAAGATCATAGGCTTGTTCCAGCGTGGGCTTCTGCATCTCCGCTATATTTATCAGACGCGGATCTACATTGGGAGCTATCTTCCTACGCACTTGCCCAAAGCATTGAAGGAACCCCCACATTACATGTCCGATCAGGTATCCATGATTTTTGCGGACATATAGCTCCTTGACGTGGGTAATGGCATCCTCCTGAGCTTGCTTCACAGCAGCGACCATCTTCTGTTGCATCTCCTCGGAGGTGGTGCCCCCCCGAAACCGGAGCCTTTGACAACTCTTCAGTAAGAGCATCCACCTGGCCGAGTGCTTGATACAGACTACGCTCCGACTCCTTCTGCTTTTCCTCCCATGCCATCTTCTCCTCTTCCAGGGAGGTGACCTTCTCTTTTAGTACCAACCCCGAGGCCTCCATCTCCGATACGTAAGACTGGAGCCGTTTGTTTTCCCCCCTTAATTCCTGATTCTGCTGTGTGATCTTAGCCCACGCTTCTTCATACTTCCCCATCTTCTCTCGGAGCTCCTTATTCTCTTCATCTATCTTTCGAGACTTTTCTTCCGCTTCGTTCGTCAACTTCTGCAACTTCTCAACCTCGAGTAATAGAAGAGGAAGTATTTTAGGCGCCTAGAAAGCAAAGTAGAAGAATAAAGATCCCAACGATGGGTCCTAAAGGAATTAGATATGTAGAAATTAGATCTTACCAGCATAGCCACACAATTCGTGCAAGCTTGGACAAATTGCCACCCCTCCGATGGCAAAGAGTTGGCAGCCGATAGGTATCGAGTGACAGTATCGAGGTCCACCTTAGCCTCTTTCGAGTTAGGCTCTCGTCCCGAGGCTGGAATACTCGAAGACGAAGGTCCCCCTAAAGGTACTCCCGCCGATATGGGCACTTGAGTGACCACGGGACTGTCCGATTGAATGGAGGCAAATGGATTCAGAGCAGGATGATTCGTAAAAGAAGGAGCTGCAGCCATCAGCTCATCCAGCAAAAGCATCGGATCATCGGAAGTTGAAGGAGCGTAAGGACCCGAGGGAAAGGATCCTCCTTCAAAATTAAATAAGTTATTACCCCCTGCGAGTTAGAAATTTCCGGGTAAGTAAGTTGTTCCCTAAGGAGAAACTAAAAAGGGAAATGTTTAATCTTGAGAAGCTTACCCAAATTTGGAGCATCCTTCTGAGGTACTCCTTCGTTCTCGGCAGGGAGGGCCTCTCCTTTGTCTGTCAAGAACAGAGTTTCGCATGAGTAAGTATGTAAGTATCTCGATATCACTTAAAACTAAGAAGAGATACGTACCTCTGGGAGGAGTTGCCAGTAGTATCTCCAGCGAATCCCCCGATGCCTCCTCGGGCGAAGGTATGTCGACAGCACCTAAGGGGGGCAGGGGCATCCCCCATATCCCCACATCCTCGTCCCCTTCTCCTAGCGAGAAAGCCCCCACGAGGACCGCATCCGCGGAAGTCACGTCCAACTCCGTTTCTTCCGGGGTATCGGACGTTCCACTAGAGGATCGGGACATGGCGGTCGAAATCATTAAACGAGTCACTGCTTGCTCGGTATCACCATTCGCAGCCCCGGGGACTTCGTCTTCTCTTACTGTCGACTTCCCTTCCTGAACTCTCATCTCTTCGTTATCACCCGAACCGCTGTCACCTTCCACCATGTACGGCCGTAGAACGTCCACTGCAAAAACAGTTAAAGGTTAGATAAACTAGGAGAAATACCTATAAAGTAAGAAGTATAAGTATAGTAACTTACCAAAAGCGTTGAAGTATTTCTCGGGGATAGCCAGAGGAGTCTTGATTTTGTCTATTGGGGCGATATGTCGCAAGCCCGCGGTCTGATAGAGACGAGCGAAATCCTTCGACTCCACCAAAGGTTTCGCAGAAAACACCGGTGAAAACACCAGTGTATCGTCCAACACCCTTTCTGGAAATTTGGGCACCCTCCAGGTAAGTGGCATGTCCCATTTCCCCTCGGTGGGATTGATGTAGAAAAACTTATTTTTCCATGTGCTGTGAGAGCTGACATTGCCCTCGGAGATACGGTCATCTTTGTCTCGATGACTGAAACAGTAGAAATGAGCCCCCCCCGGAGACACCTTCAATTCAAAAATTGCAAAAAACCTATCCCTCGTGCATTCAATCCCCCTCACCAAGCACCAGAAGACAAACAACGCTAGGGCTGTGAAAGAATTGGGGGTGAGTTGACTAGGGCATGCGTTGCAATATTTAAAGATTTCGCAGTAAAAAGGCGGGAAAAAGGAACGCAATCCCGCCTTTACCTGGGAGTAGTACACTGTTAAGTGCTTCGGCGGAGGAGAATCACCCCTTTGATCTGCATCCGGAACCGTCACCTTCACGTTCCGGCCAGAAGCACCGTATTTGATGAACAACTTCCGAATTTCCTCCTCTGAAGCAGTGCTAATTGTCGCTTCAACCTTCTGGGTAGCTCGAGGAGCACCATCCTTGTCGGCATTTTCTTTGACCTTTTCACCTTTCTTGCACTGCCGCTACCACCGGCCCCCACCACCGCCGCCGCGCTTCTCTTTCGAGAAGACGGAATAACAGCCCCCGTCGCCCCGCCAGTGCCAGAAGTGGCAGACACCAAGTTGGTTGTGGGTAGAGACGCCATTAGAGAGATTTTGGGAAGATTAGAAAGCTTTTTGCAGAGAGAGAAGTTAAGCGGGAGAAATTTTTTCGCCTAAGAATTGCAAGTGAGAGAAGAATTGGAAAGAGAAGTGCTTATAAACCCTAGGCCCAATAAAGGCGTTAATTACCCACTAAACCTCTTTACACCCCACGATTGGAAATCGTGCCTAGTGGGTTATAAACCGCCACACCTCTTCGGTTAACGGTCTGAATACCTCGGCCCACGTACCACTCCTGAACGTGGCATTAAACCACCATTAATTGCATTGAATCACAGTTAATTAAACGCTACGACATTAATTATAATTAATTCCCCGATATTAATCCCACGAGGGCTCATTTCAAAGGCATCAGAAACTTCTCGCCTCGGAAAAAGCAATCACAAGAATCCCCTCGTCTCTTCAAAAGCAAGGCCAAGAACTTTGGAGACTTGTGTTAAACAGACATAAACGTCAATGACGAATGTCTACGACACCCCAGAATAGTTCTACGATACCCTCCTAAGGTTTTCCAAGTCCTGGATGCGACTCGAATTCCTCTCGATGATCTACGATGCCTTATGAAACATTCACGGTATAATACCTAACCAAAATCTACAAGTTCCCTGATAACTCTACGATACTTTAAAAGGGTCAAGGCAGCCCCTACGATGCTTATAAGGACACTAAAAGTGTCTTGATACTACGTACGATACTCGAAAAGCTCGAAACCAGTGCTTTCGACGACCCCGATGACTGAAGGCTACGATACCAGAACCATCGTGACTTTCGACCTTTTGAGTTTCTAGTGCAGTCATAATGACCGACTGCACTAAAAACTGGGGGGGGGGGGGGTGTTTGTTAACAGGGTAAAAATCCACGTGCTTAAAACATACCATAATTCGATTACTAAAATTTCCGGAGATATTATTATATGATTTATACTCGTAACCACAAAATACCCGTATCACACGGCGAAGACCCCAAGTCCCCCAGAATACGAGAATACCCCCTACACCCTCCGATGTCTAAAAGTTATCAGAGATCTCATCCCGAGGGCCAAAGCACGATAAAAATCTACGAGAGCTTGGATACTAAAATGCTACTTCACGAAGGCCAAGCAAAGCCCTCGGAAATCAAATCAGACCCATGGGAAACCCTGCCTAACCCGCGGAACCCGAGACCAAGATAGAAACACCTATCGGAGTACACATCAGAAGAAGACAACCTAACAATGGACCACTATCGGAACTACAACAGCATCGGACAAGCGTTTCGCCCCACCTATTCAACATTTCCGAGAGGTATAACCCATCGGAGGGAATAAGTCAGAAGAATCAACCTATCGGAGCCCATGGGAGCTATCGGAGAGGATAATTCATCATGGTCAGCACCCCGTCAGCAGATATACCAAACAGATAAAACCTATCTCTTCACACATGCATAATGACACCTGTGAACACATGCACAGTGACACCTGTTTCTGAAAGACTTCTATAAAAGGTAGAGATGAGAGATCAGAAGAAAGGGGAGGGGGCGCTCCCAAGGGAACTCGTGTTCTCTAGAAAACTAAAAAAAGGCTTCAGAGGAGAGGGCGAACTCCTTTCTTTCTGAAGGCTTCACAAAGGTCAACTCTTTCAACAGATATAAAATTAACACAATCAATAAAATCGACATACTCCAAATAAGCAACACCAAGAACAAGAACTACGAGTGGCTTGATTCCCAATTGGGGGATACGTAGGCACCTCGGAAAATATCCGAGTCCAGCCCCAAATCAATAAAAATCAACAATCTCCTCGGGTCGGGATCAGCGTTCCAACCCAAAAATAACTCGTTAAATAGGGAATAATTCCAAACCCGTTAACAAAGTTTTGTTAACAGGGTAAAAATATCCGTACTAAAAATATACTTACGATGGTTCGATTATCGATACTACTTTATTCGTATTTATCGCGGATTATTACACTATCTATACCCGTAAACAAAGACGTTTTACGCTCGTATCGATAACGTATTTCACAACTCGATTCATAATTAAATATATTACTACACATACGATTTTGTACTCGCTCCGGTAACACGACTCGTATTCGTAAAAGCTTTTGCACCACACAAGGCACAACACATGGCTTCACACAAAGGTTGACACATGTTCATACTTGGCCATATCATAACTTAACACTTGGCCCAATGATGTACCAAGCATCCACTAGCCCCCAAGTGGCACACATGCATAAGGCCACATCACATATATATATATATATATATATATCTACCACAGAATAAACAGAAGAATATCATCTTTTTGACAAGAAAAATAGAAAAAACTCTCCCGGACCGACCGACACTTTAAAAAAAGGAAAGCAACAAATACAACTGGAAACTGAAATCCAGATTCGATCAAAGAATACAAGAACTATGAGTGGTTTGATTCCCGATCGGGGGATACGTAGGCGCCTCGGAAAATATCCGAGTTCAGCCGCAAATCAATAAAAACCAACAATCTCCTCGGGTCGGGATCGGCGTTCCAACCCAAAAATAACTCGTTAAATAAGGAATAATTCCAAACCCGTTAACAAAGTGGCGCCGTCTGTGGGAACGCCGTTGAATCCCTGAGTAAGCCCGAGGAGATCGCTGCCAAAATCAAAGAATTAGTCAGACTGCATGAGAACGAGAAAAAATCCTCAAGAATTATTTGCTCTAAGGGCTTCGATCCTTCGAGCGGCGAGTTCGGAAGCCATCAACGCCAACAAAAGCCCTCGGAGATGGTTGGAAAGCTTCTCGCCGACCACGAAAGCCCTCGGAGATGGATGTAAAGCTCCTCACCAATAACGAAACAGCCCTCGGAGATTACTACGAGTGCTGCCGATACCGTACGAGGCGTGCGGATAAGAAACAGAGCATACCCAAAAGTGCTACCCGTACCCGTGAAGAGGAGCGTACACCTCTAAGCCATCGCATACGTTTCGGGGACATGCACGGAGGCGATCCACCGCCACGGGAAATGTCAGTTGTTCTCACCGGCGACGCGTGGATGTGCACGCACCACCTCGACTCTCCCACCTCGATCGCTGGTGAGTAAATTCTCAATCATAAGCTTTCATTCGATTCGAACAGACAGCGAATTCTTGGCCTTTGGATATGGCTTCATCTCTTGTTTCCGTTTGAATTGGGGCCAAAATTTAAGAATAATTCAAGGAGACCCAATTCAAATCATAGAACCTTACGAAAGAAATAGATGAAGGTTGAGCAATTGAATTTCTTGGAGGGTAAGGATTTATCCTATTGAAAAAAAAAACTATAGTTGCTTGTAAAAGCAAAGAGAAAAAAAAAAAGGCAGAGAGAAACAGCTGGAGAAGGAGCAGGAATAATCTGGAAATGAAGGAATAAAAGAGAGAATGAAAGAAATAAAGAGTATAAGGAGGATCACGCAATTATATAATACATATCATGGAGGAGCAGATTTAAATCAAATTCCAACTTGCTCCAGCGGATCTTGATGCTTTCTGTGTAACCAAAGGTCACAGGTTCAATTCCTTTCCTCTACAATTTTTTTTACTAAAGCGCTACTCTCAATATAAATATAAAAATAAACGAATTCTACACCATAAAAGAGGGATGGCCCAATGGTATCGGAACATATCTCCGAGGGCCATCTCTCCAAGGAAGCTGGGATCGAGTCCTCCCTCGAGCCTTTTTATTATTATTAACTCCTTCTATATGATATGTAGCAAATATAATATCCTTATAAACAAAAACGAGAGTAGCCCAGTGGCCTTGGAGAAGCTCTACGAGGGCCTTTACTCGAAGAACTAGGGATTGAATCCCATTCCTGAAACCTTTTTTCCTTTCTTGTTATAAATATAATAAAAAAAAACTCTTGTTATAAACAAAAAAAATGGATGGTCTAGTGGCCTCGGAGAAGCTCTCCGAAGGCTTCTACCCGAAGGACCTGAGTTCGAATCCCCCACCCGTATTTCTCAAAAAGTTATATCTTTTTTATTGAGGCTACTATTATAATGTGTAGCAAAAATGCCAACAATATACCCAAAAATGGGTATAGCCCAGTGGTATCGGAGAGTCTCTCTGAGGGCTGCCTTCTTTGAGGTCCTGGGTTCGAATCCTAGTTGTGTTTCTCAACACAATATATTTTTTCCATTAAGGTTATTACTATGATATATAAAAAATAATAACCGTATTATATTCAAGAGAGCCTTGCAGTCCAGTGGTTTACTTCGATGGCTGCTCCTTCAATGGCCCAAGTTCGAATCCTTGATATGGCGATTGGGAATTTACCTTTTATTTTTTGCTTGTTTCAGCGAAAAAAAAAAAAAAAAAGAGAAAGTATGTACACTATACCCTCGACGGGTGCACTAGCACGATAGGGCAACTACTCAATAAAAATTTACATTTTTCGTTACAGAGGGGAGAGGGTACGAGGATTTGCCCGACTCTCCCCTCTGCGTGTGGTGTCCATTTTTTACTTACGTCATACTATTCTTGATCTCAACTATCAAAAAACGATACCACGAGTTTAAAAAAAGAAACAAAAAAAAAACATGATGCACTACATGGTTATACGATGCCTTAAAATAGCTGAAAAGAAATTTTTGGAAGTAAGTGAGAATATTCACTAAACTCCAAGCACCTATACATACTTAGGAATCTTTCCTTGGATAATCGAGTTAAGCTTGAGCTGTCCAAGCTATATTACAGCCACGGTTACGTGTCGGTTGATACCTCTATTCAGAGAAAATGTATCTCCAAAGTTTGCACTGCAAATGGACACGTCATGCTAAATAATTTGCTTGGCCAGTAAGAATGAATCTCATCTCTTTAAATTCAATCTTAAATTCTACAATTAAAGGAGAGGGTCCAAGTATTTATAGGTGCTGAAAAGTTATGATGAATATTAGCACGAAAAAGACAAAATATAATGAAGGGCAAAAGAATTGCGCATTCATCCCAAGCAGACGACTACTCGAAGAAATGCTTACAAAGCATGAAAGTAATTACAAATGCTAAAATGCGAAGTAAAAAGTTCAAAATTTTAAAAATAATATATATGGATTAACCAAAATGTTAACCCTAAAAATAGGGATTAACCTCTTGGACGATACTATCGTCACATGCATTTCTGATGAGGAATGCACACTCCCGATGAGGAGGCCCACCGAGTGTCACAAACCCGAAGCGATAAGAAGTGGCACCCGAAGAGGCACCTAAGCGTCCCTTGGAAAGTCACGATGAATAAAGAAAAGATATCAATGCGGCATCGAAAAAAAATAAACCCCGATGGATCTGCGAGACTCCGATATCCATCAATGCGCCAAGAGGGACCATTACAGAGGTTAAAAAAAAAAGAAAAAAAAATTAAATAAATAAAAACCTCTCGCCTCAATGAAGGCACGCCTCAACGAAGGCAACACGAAGAAAGAAAAACCCTCCTGCCTCAAAGAAGGCATCAGGGGTGAAAATTTTCTCGCCTCAATGAAGGCACGCCTCAACGAAGGCAACACGAAGAAAGAAAAACCCTTCTACCTCAAAGAAGGCATCACGGGTGAAAAATTTCTCGCCTCAATGAAGGCACGCCTCAACAAAGGCATCAGAAGTAAATAAAAAACCTTTCGCCTCAACGAAGGCATCGGAAATAAAAAACCTCTCGCCTCGAAGAAGGCAACCACGATATTCCCCTCGCCTCTTCAAAAGACAAGCAAAAAACGGGGGGGGGGGGGGGGGGGGGGGGGGGGGGGGGGGGGCTTGTGTTAAACAGATATAAACGTCGAACGACGAAGGTCTACGATACCCAAGATAGTTCTCCGATGCCTTACCAAGGCTTTCTGAGTCCTATATGAGACTCGGATGCCTTTCGAGGATCTACGGGACGTTCACGATGCAATAACCGACAAGGACCTACAAGGTTCTAAATAACTCTACGATACCTCAAAAGAATTGTTAAAAACTTTAATAGCTATCGGTCCTACACTATAATATCTCCGACCAGAAAAAGTGAGAAAGACGCATACTTTAAAAGGCTCGAAACCAATGCCTTAAACGACTCTGATACAAGAGGCTACGATACCTCTCTAAAAAATCCGCGATACTCAAACCATCGTAACTCTCAACTTTTTAAGTTTCTAGTGCAGTCATAATGACCGACTGCACTAAAAACTGGGGGGCTTTGTTAACAGGGTAAAAATATACTTACGATGGTTCGATTATCGATACTACTTTATTCGTATTTATCGCGGATTGTTACACTATCTATACTCGTAAACAAAGACGTTTTACGCTCGTATCGATAACGTATTTCACAACTCGATTCATAATTAAATATATTACTACACATACGATTTTGTACTCGCTCCGGTAACACGGCTCGTATTCGTAAAAGCATTTGCACCACACAAGGCACAACACATGGCTCCACACAAAGGTTGACACATGTTCATACTTGGCCATATCATAACTTAACACTTGGCCCAATGATGTACCAAGCATCCACTAGCCCCCAAGTGGCACACATGTATAAGGCCACATCACATATATATCTCTACCACAGAATAACAGAAGAAGATCATCTTTTTGGCAAGAAAAATAGAAAAAACTCTCCCGGACCGATCGACACTTTAAAAAAAGGAAAGCAACAAATACAACTGGAAACTGAAATCCAGATTCGATCAAAGAATACAAGAACTACGAGTGGCTTGATTCCCGATTGGGGGATACGTAGGCACCTCGGAAAATATCTGAGTCCAACCGCAAATCAATAAAAACCAACAATCTCCTCGGGTCGGGATCGGCGTTCCAACCCAAAAATAACTCGTTAAATACTTTGTTAACGGGTTTGGAATTATTCCCTATTTAACGAATTATTTTTGGGTTGAAATGCCGATCTCGACCCGAGGAGATTGTTGGTTTTTATTAATTTGGGGTTGGACTCGGATATTTTCCGAGGTGCCTACGTATCCCTCGATTGGGAATCAAGCCACTCGTAGTTCTTGTTCTTGGTGTTGATTATTTGGAGTATGTCGATTTTATTGATTGTGTTAATTTTATATCTGTTGAAAGAGTTGACCTTTGTGAAGCCTTCAGAAAGAAAGGAGTTCGCCCTCTCCTCTGAAGCCTTTTTTTAGTTTTCTAGAGAACATGAGTTCCCTTGGGAGCGCCCCCTCCCCTTTCTTCTGATCTCTCATCTCTACCTTTTATAGAAGTCTTTCAGGAACATGTGTCACTGTGCATGTGTTCACAGGTGTCATTATGCATGTGTGAAGAGATAGGTTTTATCTGTTTGGTATATCTGCTGACGGGGTGCTGACCAGGATGAATTATCCTCTCCGATAGCTCCCATGGGCTCCGATAGGTTGATTCTACTGACTTATTCTCTCCGATGGGTTATACCTCTCGAAAATGTTGAATAGGTGGGGCGGAACGCTTGTCCGATGTTGTAGTTCCGATAGTGGTCCATTGTTAGGTTTTCTTTTTTGGATGTGTACTCCGATAGGTTGTAGTTCCGAGGGCTTTGCTTGGCCTTCGTGAAGTAGCGTTTTAGTATCCAAGCTCTCGTAGATTTTTATCATGCTTTGGCCCTTGAGATTAGATCTCCGATAGCTTTTAGACATCGGAGGGTGTAGGGGATTTTCTCGTATTCTGGGGGACTTGGGGTCTTCACCATGTGATACGGGTATTTTGTGGTTACGAGTATAAATCATATAATAATATCTCCGAAAATTTTAGTAATCGAATTATGGTATGTTTTAAGCACGTGGATTTTTACCCTGTTAACAGTGGGTATATATAAGATTTGGGGTGAAAATTTAAATTTTCCACCGAATTCCGCCCATTTCAGCGAAATTAGCGACCGTCTGAGCGGTTGCTATGTACCATGTCGATCGCCCGGGCGGTTGCGACAATAGGTATCGCAACCGCTGGGCGGTTGCAATGGTGGGATACTCGCAACCGCCCAGCGGTTACAAATAATATTCATGTCTAAAATTAGTGATTTTTGCTAAGTATCTTGATGTGTTTGTGTTTATAAACAACAAATATCATTATTAACCATGAATTAAGGTCGTAAACGGCTGAAAACTAGTAATTAAGTTAGTAAAATAGTAGATTAGATGTGATTCGACGAGTTACCAACGATACACCCATATATTATGTTCAACAACAAATCATCATATGTAGTCCTTAATGTTGTTACCATGCTTGATTTTGCAATGAAACCTTATAATTTGGCTTGTTTTAACTATCATTAGGGTAATAATTAATTGATCAAACAACGCGCCACAACGAATCATTCAAAATATTAAAAATTCAAGTATGAATGTTATGTGCAACCGCCAAGCGGTTGCAGATAACCAGTATCAGCAACCGCCAAGGCGGTCGCTATGCGACGTTGCAACCGCCCAGGCGGTTGCAAGAAGCTTTGGCAACCGCCGAGCGGTTGCTGATACTGGTTATCTGCAACCACCCGGCGGTTGCAGATAATATTCATATTTGAAATTAGTAATTTTTGGAAAGTATCTTGATGTGTTTGTGTTTATTGAACTCAAATATCATTATTACATATGAATAGTAGTCATAAACGATTAGAAGACTAGTAATTAAGTTAGTGAAATAGTAGTTTTGATGTGATTATGCGAGTTATCAACGATACACCTATATATATTATGTTCCACAATTAATCTTCATACTTAGTCCTTAATGTTGTCCCCAAACTTGATTTTGCAATGAAACCTTATAATTTGGCTTGTTTTAACTGTCATTAGGATAATTACCAATTGATTAAACAACGCGCCACAACGAATCATTCGAAATATTAAAAATTCAAGTATGAATGTTATCTGCAACCGTTTGCCAAGCGGTTGCAGATAACCAGTATCAACAACCGCCCAGGCGGTCGCTATGTGACGTAGCAACCGCCCAGCGGTTGCAAGAAGCTTTGGCGACCGCCGAGCGGTTGCTGATACTGGTTATCTGCAACCGCCCGGCGGTTGCAGATAATATTCATATTTGAAATTAGTAATTTTTGGAAAGTATCTTGATGTGTTTGTGTTTATTGAACTCAAATATCATTATTACATATGAATAGTAGTCATAAACGATTAGAAGACTAGTAATTAAGTTAGTGAAATAGTAGCTTAGATGTGATTAGGCGAGTTATCAACGATACACCTATATATGTTATGTTCCACAATTAATCTTCATACTTAGTCATTAATATTGTCCCCAAGCTTGATTTTGCAATGAAACCTCATAATTTGACTTGTTTTAACTATCATTAGGGTAATTACCAATTGATTAAACAACGCGCCACAACGAATCATCCAGAATAGTAAAAATTCAAGTATGAATATTATCTGCAACCGCCTGGCGGTTGCAGATAACCAGTACAAGCAATCGTCCAGCGGTCGCCGTGTGGCTAAACGATCGCCTAGCGGTTGCGAGAAGTCTTGGCGACCGCCAGGCGGTTGCTTGTACTGGTTATCTGCAACCGCCCAGCGGTTGCGAGCTTTTAGCAACCGCCAAGGCGGTTGCGAGCTTTGGGCCCAAGTGTGCCGCGACCACTGGGCGGCCGCGCCAATTCGGGCGGTCGCTGATGCTGGCAACCGCCCGGGCGGTTGCGGGAGGCGGTTGCAGATGCCCCCCAAATCTTGTAGTGCCTGACCTTAAGTTTTCTTTAGAACCATGATGAGAAACCTACACTTGATTTATTGGGTTGAGTTACATTTACAGCACTGATCACTTACGCAAATTGATCATAGAATAATATGGCCTTGATCAATGACATAATAAGGTGAAGCTATGGCAGCTAATTATAAATGAAGTTTATGGTGCTTACCTTGTTCTATGAGCCAATCAAGTTTCATATCAAGATTGAAATTGTAGGATCGGGATTGATACGTTGTTAGCTCTAAGTTAAGCTAGTATTACCTTAACTTGATCACAATTAATCTTCTTGACAGGGTGATAATAATGCCGCAGAAGGGGACATATGTCGTAAACAAGAGGATATATGTCTTCATGTTTGAATCAGAGGAAGAAATGATGGAGGTTTATGGAGGGGGACCATGGCTGGTCAAAGGAAACTATCTTCTAATGTTAAAGAAGTGGGATCCAGGAATGACACTAGACCCCTCAACGCTAACAGATTAATCTTCGTGGTACAGTTACCTAACTTAGACCTGCAATTCTGGTCTCCTGGTCTCCTAAAATGCAAGGGAGAATCGCCAGTATGATAGGAAAACCATGTTATATTGACTAAATGGCCAAAAGTAAGGATAGAGTAGCTTATGCAAGGGTGATGATTGAACTGCAATCAGGAGAGAAAATGATTGAAAGCATAAAAAGGAAAGGGCCATTGGGAGAGATATATGAACATAAGGTGGTCTATGAGAGCCTAGGAAGGAGTGGGTGGTCAAAGGAACATGTCAAGAAGGTAATATAATGAGCAAAGCAAAGGAGACAGAAGCAGTGAACATAACTAGTGAGGAGAAAGACACAATAGATGGTACACGGGGAACACAAGTACAGAACACTCATTTGACATTTGGAGCAAAAATATAAGAGAACAACAAGGAGCAGGGGACACAACACAAGAGAGAGGAGCAGATAAGGAGCTAGAGAAATGCAACAGTAGAAACCAGAGAAACTAGAGAAGGGATCAAAAGACAGAGAGAAACTAGAGAAGGGATCAAAAGACAGACAGAGATAAGAGAACATGAAAATTAGAAGGCCATGCCCAATACATAAAGCAGGACACACAGTACACAAGAAAGGGGAAAAAAGACAACACATGAGGATGGGAAAAGGGTGGCCACCAAAAAATCAAAAAAGAATAGAAAACTATAGAGCTGAAAGGAGTGGAAAACAACCTCAGAATGAAGGAGGAGGAGGATCCAAAAAGGCTATGAGCCTTAATGGATAGTATCAATTTTTGTGGTTGGAACTTTAGAGGGCTGAATGACCCTCTCAAGAAAGGGGACTGGAAGAAGGCTATGAGGGATAATAAGTGCCAGTTTGGGGCTATTCTTGAAACCAGACTGAAGACAGAAGCTTATGAGAAAATCACAAAAAAAATTGAGAATATTTGGAGAGTGGATAGCAACATTGAATTGGATAAGAATTGTAGGATCGTGCTGGTCTTGGAGGAGGACAAAATTGACATGAATGTCACTCAAAAATCTGACCAAATAATACATTGCATAGTTAAATTTAAGGATATTACTAGTGATATGCACTTTTGTGTATGCACACAACAATCCAGATGACACGAAACAATTATGGAAGGACCTGGAAGAGTTGAGCAAGAGAATAAAGTCACCCTGGATCTTAGGGGGGGACTGGAATGTTGTGCTTAACCAATAGGAGAATGGCAGTGGGGGAAGAATTGCAAAAGGTTTTGGAGAGAACTCAACTTCATGATCACACCTACTGTTGGCCAAAATACACATGGTCCAATGGCCATAAATTGGACAGAATTTTGGTCAACCAGGCTTGGAGTTGGCAGCAGATTGACACTAGTGTTATGTTCCTGCCTCCTGGCATCTTAGACCATGCCATGGGGTATATTCAGATGCACAGAAAAACACCAAGAGAAATGTCCCTTTCAGATTTAAAAACATATGGACCAAGGATAAAGATTATGACAAACTGGTGGAGAAAGCTTGGAACAACAGAATTAGCGGATGCAAAATGTACCAAGTGGTCATGAAATTGAAGAAAATCAAGGAGGAGATGAAGTCTCTCAATTCCAGGAAATTCCAAGACCTAGAGAACAAAATTGAGCAATACCTTAAAGAGCTCAAAGAGAAACAAGAGAAAGGCCTATAGAATCCAGTCAACAAAGACAAGTATGAAGAGGCCAACAGAAATCTGATGAGTCAAATCTCCATCACAAATTGTTGAATTCCTCTTGCTTCCAGCAAGTCAATCACATTGTTCTCTTTAAAGTTGGCCATCTTCATAGCTCTCTCAAGATGGATCTCCCTACTTCTAAAAGCATCCCACTTCTACTCAATTACCTTAGACAAGTAAAATTTAGAGTAGAAGTCCTCTTCATCTTTAGGGAAAGCCACCCATAGGTCATCCAAGTATTCCTCTTTTTCCTCTTCTGTTTTTGGCTTAACATCACCATCAACAGTAGTTTCCTCTTCCTCAACCTTCTCCTCCTCTTTCTCCTCTTCTTCCTCAACATCAACAACATCAATTTCCTCTTCCAGAACTCATTTCCTCTTTGTCTTTCTCTCAACAGCAACAACCTTCTTTTCTTGCATCCTTCTCACATGTTTCTCTCTAACTTTAGTAACAATCTTAGTTTGTTTAGACATTGGTCGACTACCAATTCCACCCTTTCTCTTCTGAGACTTAATCCACTTCCTCACCAATTTATCCACATATTCTGACCCCTCCCCCTCAACAGATTCACCAACTACGTTATCACGGATAGGGTTAGGCATATTTACCTCAATTTTAGGATCATTGATGGTAGGAGTAGTGTCCTTAGGTGTTGGTGCAACATTCGAGGTCGACTCACCCTTTTTTGATTTCTTCGCACATCGCACAAAAGGGATCGCCTTTCGTTTTGCAGCAATTGGAGCATTCGGTTGAGCAACTTCTCCACGGGTATGAGAGCGAGTACGAGTTGCTGTGGGCTCACTGTTAATGGCTGCATCTGCAAGATTTTCCATCGGAGACTTGCTCACCATTTTTTCATTAGAGAAATTGCAGAGAAAATTTAAGAGAATTTTGGTATCAGAGATATCACAATTTAGCACAATAGAGGAAAACTAGGGCAAAAATCTCAATTATAATCGTGAAGAGCGGAGAGAGAGATGAATGTTAGTGGGAATTAAAGGAAGTTTCCAATTAAATCAACCCACTACTCTTTCCCGCGTACAAAACATCACACGTGTCAATGTTTAAGTAACAAGTAACTAGAGCGATTTTCAAGAATTTAAAAACTTATAAGTCATTGTTTTCAATGTTGGACTAACACACTGTGTAATGTTGGGATAACATTCAAAACAGAAGGTGGAGGTACAGGGCTTCTTTGAGGCAAATTCATATGAGAGCGTGAGATAGATCCAAAATTATATCTGAAACTTAACCAATATAGCAAGTGAGTACCGCATATATAATGTTCAGAACCGGACCGATCACTGAACCGGTGAGCCTACTAGTTAGTGGTTCAATAGGTCAAACCGGTCGAACCACTGGTTGAACTGGTTAGTCAACGGTCAACGAAATATGTAATTAAAACTTCAATTATATAACAAAATACTCAATTTGCGTAACACCGTAAAAAATATTCTAAGTGACTAATATTTTGTTAATATTATAAGAAAAATAAGAATATAGATACCACAATACTAGGAGTTGAACTCGTGACCTCCAACAAAATAAGTTTTTGAAAAGTAGGGAATCCATTGAGCTACACAACAATGTAATAAATAATCCAACAAACCATATATTTAACAAAAAATGAAAGATTTTTTTGGGGTTTTGAATGTTGGCCAACCGTATCAAAAAAACCAATACAAGAACAACAATATGTGGCACTAAAATCTAGAAAATAAACCATGCATCGAACGAAGTCCTAGGCATAAAATTGTAGGATGCATGCTCGTTTTGCTTTAAAATGAAATTAAATATGGAAAACGGAGTTTTTTTGAAAATTTCTTGGACGATTCTACGCAAAGTTCAAAACGGACGATTATACGCAAAGTTATGGACTTTCAAAGTTTTGCATGTTTTTCCTTCCTTTTTAAAATTCTCAAGGCATGTGAGTAATTGGCAAAAAAATTAGGGGTTGGTTCGCAATTGACAAAAAGCAAAAAAAAAAAGAAAAAAAAAAAAAGAAAAGAAGATATAAAAAAATGCCAGACCGCTTCGCTATTCGAACCGGTCCGACCGGTAAATTCGCTGATTCACTCGCGGGAGCTCCACGGCCCAGAAATGAAGTAGAACCGAACCGACAAGGCCACTGGTTCGCCGTCGAACCGCTCCGATCGGCCGGTCTGGTCTGATTATGAAAACAGTGC
The DNA here is from genome assembly GCA_948329865.1 of Linaria vulgaris. Classification (NCBI taxonomy): domain Eukaryota; kingdom Viridiplantae; phylum Streptophyta; class Magnoliopsida; order Lamiales; family Plantaginaceae; genus Linaria; species Linaria vulgaris. The sequence continues at coordinate 114,377,220 of OX415252.1, forward strand.
TCAACAACAAATCTCCATATGAAGTCATGTTCAACAGGTAACCTAACTAAGCTCTTTTAAGAGCTTTTGGTTGTTTGTGTTATGCCTCAACTTTCAAAAATCATAGACATAAACTTGATCCAAGAGCTAGGAAATGCATATTCATTGTACTAACCTGAACATATGTGGATCAATCCAGCTGAAGATGGCATTCAATGCTTTTTCATTATTGGCTGCTTCAATGACTTCTGTTTGAGTCCAACCAGCTTCAGGTTTCAGGTGTACACCATTGTCGTCGTCTCTGGCCGTCATTGGTGGAGTATAACCATCAATGATTGATTTCCACGCCCTGAGATCTAAGGATTTGATTTATTGTCTCAGCCTGATCTTCCAATAAGCATAGTTTGTCCCATCCAGCACTGGTAACCTGTTGTTAGTATTGGGGTTCGCATTATCCAACCAAATCCAAACACCAATAAATTAGGTGCTTGGCTCTGACGCCAATTGTAAATGTATGGACCGGGATTGGTACCTTTTTATTTTGATTCACACACTGTGTGTACACTGAATGTTGTGCCAACACTGATCGTATTCGGTGTTGTTCCAACACTCGTTGTCGAGTTATAATGCAGCAGAATAAAGAACATAGTCAGATGAATTTTAAGCAGGTTATATGAATATAATCTGCCGAGCCTTATGGCCAAATAATCACTAAACGTTAATTCAATGATTTTACCAAATACAACTGAGCAAGGAACCCAATCCTAACACTAACTAATCTATGAGCTATAGTTTAGCTAGATAAAACTCAGTAAAACAAGACCAACACAATACAAGAATTGCTTGTACTTTTTTAGATTATTGTTCTTGATGTCGAGCACGCCCCTTTATAGGATTTGATCGTCCTTGATCCATGGAGTGATAGACACGAGTTGGTGATTGCTCTCTTTTCACTTGGATAACTCCGAAATCTTCTTTGGTGTTATCTTCATAAGATCTTCAACTCTTATCTTCAAGATCCTTTGAATATCTTCGGCTTATCCATTCGTTCCAAGCAATGATCTACACGATCCTTAAAACCCCAAAATAATCACAAATAACTACAACTCGTGGAACTAGGTGAGTTTAAGAATAAAGGCAAAATAATATATTTAACTTAATTAAATCAGACAGAACAGTGTTGAGTTCAGTGTTGTGCCAACATCTCTTCCCAGAGTGTTGGACCAACACTTCCTGTCAACACTTGCACTTTCAATCTCCCATTTTTTGCCTTTCCTCACAAAACTCCACCTGCAACCAATTTTCATTAAGTACCTGTATTTCAGAATATCAGAACACTACTTATTCTAATTTGCTCCCCCTTAATCTAAGAATGAAATACTGCAGTGTTGAGCCAACACAGTTGACTTCTGTGTTGCCCCAACATTTTCATCTGTCATTTCAACCCTACATTTAGTTCAGCAGTACAAAACCAAGCAAACTAGAATGATAACAATGCGCATAATATTGTTCAGATTACAACCTATTCAGAAACAAAACAGAGAACATGCTCTATGTGCCAAAATATGCATTGTTCAAAAATATCTTAAAGTACAAGAAACAAAAAATTGGTGGCTAATCTCCCCCTTTTTGTGAGGAAAGCACCACCAACAGGTGCTTTTGATGGTGTCCAACCCCTTGATCTCTTCTTCCCTGTATGCAATCTCCCTCCTCCTGTCAGCAACCATCCTATCACACCACTCCACCTTCTCTTCAATGAAAGCAGAGTTGATAGCCACAGAAGGGGTAGAGTCATCCTCAGCAACTGAGGAAGTGATAAAGTTGTGCACCTTCTTCTTCCCCTGCTGAGCACCACTACTTTCTGGAGTATGTGGATCCTTCTATAAAAGATCAATGATTTTGTCTCCTCCAAAGTAGTTTTTGGTGATGGGAAGCTGACCAACCTTGTTCACAAATGTCTCATTACTCCTTTTCTTGAATCCTTGGTCAGTGAGAATCTTGTAGACCAAAGAAAGAAAGGGCAAGATTGCATACTTCCTGTGTGCAGCCTCTGCAATGATCCTGAAAATTCTCTCCCCCATGTTCACTGAATGCCCCTTTTGCAGTTTGTAAATCAACACAGCCATCTCATGAGTGAGGATTGTGGAGTTGGTTGAGGGTATTCAGTTGAATGAGGCAGTCTTGCACAAGACAGCAGTGAGGGAAGTGAGTCTAGTCACCTTCGGCTTATTCTTCCACTTCTTCTCAAGTCCCCTAGTCAGTTCCCTCATCATGTTGTCATCATCAATCTCAACCTCTGTCTCTTGTCCTCTAGGCATCCTCCAAGCTTTATTAATGATTGAGGGATTGAACTTGTAGAACTTATCCCTCACATATACTCTCCCATACTTGGGGGACCTCTTAGCATGCACAAACTTGGACAAATTACAGTAAAATTTCCTAACAACATCAGGAACATAGGGGACAATTTCTATCAAAGAATAAACCATACTCCTAGACTCAAGAAATTCAAACACCTTGTACTTTTTAAAGTCATCCATAACAATGTTCCTCTCAGCCCAAATCTTTCTAGCAGTCATAATAGAGAAGTTATCACTTGCAGTTTTGGTCAAGAAATACCTATTATGGCGTTCAATAGGAAAATCAGCCTTAAATGTTTATGGTGGTTTAGGCTCAGACTCCTCATCGGACTCCAGTGTTGTGTCAGCATCGTCCTCAGCTGGTGTTGGATCAACATCCTGGTCAGTGGGTGTTGGTCCAACATTGCCGCCAGACGATGTTGGCACAACATCAAGCTGAGACTGGTCCTCAGCATCCTCCTCAGTTTCTTCATTATCCTCTTCCTCTTCTTCCTCAGAACCCTTCTCCTCATCCTCATCTGCAGAGTCATCTTCTTCATGAGATGAGGATTGCTCTTCTTCAGCAGCATCATCATCTTCCTCTGTTGCTCTGTCCTCAACAACCTCCTTCTCAACAGCTTCCTCTTGATCTGTACCTGTTCATCTTCCTTCTCCCCCTCAATTTCAGAGGAAGGAGCAGGTGGTTGACTCTCCTCAGGATGCTCTGCCTCTGTAATCACATGTTCATCAGTCAGGGGAACCTCCTCAGAGACGACAGGCGGGTTCAGCGCGGCCCCTGTGTCTGCAGTATTCTGTGTGATGTCAACATCCCCAGGAAGCGGTGTTGTGACCACATCAGTGGGTTCGTGTGCTGGCACAACATCTTCAGGAACTGATGTTGGTTCAACACTGGTAGCGGCACCCTTCTTTGACTTGGCGTTCCTCCTGGTATAAACAGGAGCCTTCCTTTTTTGTGGTTCGGTGGTTAGCACCGTGTTGCGAGTGCGTGTGCTTATACGAGGTTGAACTTCCCCTGCATCAGATGACATCGCAGCAGCAACGTTCGCAAGATCAGCGATTGTGGATTTCTTTCCAATTGTAGCTTGCGTGAGTAAATAAGGTATGAAAAGTGAAGTTACGGTTTAATTGATTTTCCAAAAGAAATTAAGCTTAAGTAAAAAGATGAATAAGGAAAGTGGGAATTATTAAGGAGTAATCGGGAGGGTAAAATTAAGAACGTGTGCCATTCCCGCCATGTTGCGTCAACACGTGTTGAACGTGAACGTGTTGGCATGACACGTGACCAGAGCAGTTATTGTGTATAACTTATGAGCCCCAGTGTTGTGGTGAGTGTTGAGGCAACATTCGCAGATCTAGTGTTGGCCCGACATTTGAATTTCACCTTCTCAACATTCAGTATTGAGCCAAGTGTCTGTGTGGTCAGAGTCTTACCAAGGTTTTCTTCACATACTGGCATAAGCAGAATCTCAGCAAGATGATTGGAACTTCAAGAGTTAGAATAAACCATTCAAAAGAGTAGCTTGCCTTAGATCTGAAAGAGGAGTGGGAGTTAGGTAACAGAAAAACGCACAAGAAACAGTAAGGGGATTATCATCACAGAGATAATTAAGCTCCTATAGTTCAATGAGAAATAGACTTGTGTGTTACTGGCAGCTAATAACCCAGGAGATATGCCTTGCATATGACATTCATGAATTGAAGAAAACCAAGAGATACTCCGCCTTAAGATCATGACAACACAGTAGGATAAGCAAGCATAGAAAAAAAATGAAGATGAATGTTAGTCCAACATTTATGAGCCCAGTATTGTCCCAACACAACATATCAGCAGTCACAAATAGAAACTCTTTACTTATTTAATTTCCAGACCTGATAAACAAAAAATGACTTTCAAGCATAGCACAATGAGGTAGGAAGGATCATGTATTCACTGAATGTAGGCAATAACAGGACCCCTAACACCCCAAGGTCAACACATTCAATGCAGATGCACAGGCAAGTACATAGGGCTGGATGCAGGCAGCTCAGGACCCCTAGGGGTGTACACGGGCGGGTTATAGTGGGTGGCAACGAAAAAAGACACCATACCCAATCTTGGCGGGTTACCAATTCTTTCACTCATACTCATGCGGGTGGTGACAATTTAGAAACTATGCAGGTTGCGGGTTGAGCGGGTTGGGCGGGTTGGCGGGCGAATTGGGCGGGTTACATTACATGAATTAATAGTCATTATCATCATGAACAATCAAGCACTACAACACAACAGAAAATACAATTGCTATTTGCTAACATACTCTTAACAAAATTGCCATTTGCTAACATACTGCTAATACAATTGCTAACACAAACATGAAAACAATTGCTAACATCAAATCTAGTTTTCTCCTATTCACATTTGCTAACACAAACAACAAGTTTCTGGGTAACATCAAATTTAATTTCTCCTGCTAACACAAACAGCAACACAATATCCTACAACAAATTAAATTTTCTTCTAATTACAAAATAATCATCCAAAAGGCAAATTCTAACACCCACGCACAATCGAACACTGTCATAGCTAAATCGAAAAAAAAATGAAAATTTTGGAGAAAAAGTGCCCCATAGTGTATTGTTCAGTGGTGGACGGCTAAGGTAGTGGAGTCGTCGTCCGTGAAGCGGCGAGGTGGTGTCGCTGTGACTGTGGTGAGACGTGAGATTTAAGGTGGTGAGCCGTGAGATTTGTTGTTTGAGGTGGTGAGTTGTAGCGTAAAGCAGCGGGGCTGAGGTGGCGCCTTGGTTCAGATGGGGAAAAATAACTTACAGATTCAGATGGTGGTGGCGCCGTGGCGTCGTAGAGAAGCAGTGGTGCCATGGTGGAGTCGTGGTGGAGCAGGGATGGATGGAGTGTTTGATGGGGTGGTGCACCGGTGGATGGAGTGTTTGATGGGGTGGAGTCGTGGAGCTCGTTCGTGGTGGTGGTGGCGGAGGTCAGTTGGGTAGAGCACGACGGAGGTCGGAGATGGGCTGGTGGCGCCATGGCAGAGAGTGAGAGAGAAGAGAGCGTGGCGGAGGTGGTTTTTTTGAGAGATAAGAGAGAAGACTGGTGGTGGCTGAAAAAAAAACCCTAAATGAAGGGGGTAATTTTTTTTATATATTAAGTGGCAGGCGGGTCGAGCGGGTAGAGTGGGTAACCCGCGACCCGCTCGGCAGGCAGCGGGTTACCATATTTTTAAACTATTTTCTTTGCAAAAAAATCACTAAACCGCGGGTTTGCGGGTTGTGCGGGTCGGGTGGCAGACGGGTCGGGTGGGTCGCGGTTATATGTACACCCTTAAGGACCCTTACACCCCAGTTACCTAGCTCATACTTGTTTACTGAGCACCAATAAGAAGGTTTTAGCATAAATGAGCATATACACTGCATGAAAGGCAGTATAGGACCCCAGTCACCTCAGTATACAAGTTCACCATAATATGCCCCCTCTGTAAGCATAATAACATAAATAAGTCACAACTCAGCATAGCTGTCAACTCTGTGCACCCCGGCTTCTTTATATTGTTTTGTGTGTCTATCACTTGAATAGGACACAACTGAATACACCATAGCAGTCAGCTTTGTGTACCCCAGCTTTTCCAAGTGAAGACACTACCTCAAAGCCAAGAAATTTTTAACAAAGAAATCAACAAGCATTTGTAAAGAGTAAGCCATCTAATCATGATGACATGCAAGTGAGACTCCACGTGGTTCAAGAATGTAGACAAACAAGCATGAGATAACAAGAAAATCACAAGAACTAACCAAACAAACAAGAGAACAATATGGTTACATCACAATCTGGTGTTAGCCTGTGATGTTAAGGCAACACATGTATGTTCAGTGTGTTCACAACACGCTCATGTCGAGAGCCTTCCTCAAACTGAAGAATCTCTCAGTGTCTAATGGTTTAGTAACATGTCAGCCAGTTGGTTATTGGTTTCAATATGTTCAATTCTGATTGTTTTATCTTCAACCAAGTCTCTTAAGAAGTGATGTCTAATATCAATGTATTTGGTTCTAGAGTGCTGCACAGGATTTTTAGAGATACTAATAGCACTCAAGTTATCACAGAACATCAACAGAGTGTTACTAGTTAACCCATAACCACAAAGCATATGTTTCAACCATATCAGTTGGGTTACGCAGCTGCCAGCTACAATATACTCTGACTTAGCAGTAGATAGAGAGACACAATTTTGTTTCTTACTGTACCAGGAAACCAAATTATTTCTTAGATAAAAACACCCCCACTAGTGGATTTTCTATCATCTAAGTCCCATGCCCAGTCACTATCACTAAAGCCAACCAAGTTTGAATTTGTATCATGAGAGTACCGAATTCCTAACTCAACAGTTCCAGAGATGTATCTTAAGATTCTTTTTACAGCAGTTAAGTGAGATACCTTTGGTGCTGCCTGATACCTAGCACAGACACACACTGAGTACATTATGTCTGGTCTAGTGGCTGATAAGTACAAGAGACTTCTAATCATTGACTTGTAGAGTGTTGAGTCAACATCTTCACCAGCTACATCCCTCTCAATCTTCACTATAGTGGATATTGGTGTCTTGCATTGTTTAGATTCCAGCAGCCCAAATCTCTTCACCAAATCCCGGGCATACTTCTCTTGTGATAGAAACATTCATGTTTCTTGTTGTTTCACTTGCAGTCCTAGGAAGAAGGTGAGCTCCCCTATCATACTCATTTCAAATGTCCCTGTCATAGTACTCACAAACTTGTCCAAGGTGGACTGGTTAGAGGAGCCAAATACTAGATCATCAACATAGATTTGAGCTACACATACTTATTTATTATGTTTTGTAGCGCCCCTCACCAAGCACCCTGCTCGGCTCGAAGTGCCATCACTACAAAATTTATTAGAGAGCCCATTGCTTCTCTTCTGAAAGATGCAGCTAATCCAAAATAACAAAGAGCGGAAGCTAGTACCCAAAGATTTCCATTTCATTATCTTCAGTTGTCAACTACTTGCTATTGATTTTCGAATAGGCTTGTCCCATGTAATGACCTCTAAGCTTTTCTCGTAAATCTGGAATGAAAACATGAAAAAATATCTTTATGAGTCAAAAGGACTAAGTGAGATTTAATGCCTGAGGATTTTCTATAAAAATATATTTTCGCAAAGCATGATTTCACAAGAATGATTTTCAAAAGAATTTTATGCTTTCATGCCAAATCATAACATTTATTAGATCAATCATGTCACAACACGTCAGCCTTATGACTCCCGACCTTATACCTCCCCTCCAAGAGCAACCCGGATAAAGGTGAGGACGTGCCCAGGTACACGCCTCAACTCTGATTCACCCCGGTGAAACACTTCGTCCAGACGTAGAATAGAGTTTGCTCAAAGCGGCGATAGATTATGAAACCTACATGATAGCCCTGTGCTATCCAAGAGAATTCCACACATCCATGCCAGGGCCCAATCGATAGTCGTCAAGCGGCATGCCATCAAGTAACAGTAATTTAGCCATTAAAGTAGCTTTAAGAATTGATCAATCATGAAACTAATTTCATGTACAATATTGGCATGCTTTAAAAATAGGAAGCTCAGTACATAATTCAATAAATAATCCTCAAGGGATAATTCAGTAAAACATGATAATATGATTGCCGTAATATAAACGACAATTTCATATAATTTGTAAACAAGTACTTGAGCATTTTTTTGAATCGATAAGATTTGTAAACCATTATTCTCTGAAACAATATGCTTGCATAATTTGCAGGATAAAACACTTTTGAACATAATACATATAATTTTCATTCCAGCGAAAATATATAATTTTAATCTCACCTTAGTCCGAAGATATCAGAATTTACTGCCACGAACTTCACTATCTCACCCAATACATCTAATCCGAGTAGCCTACATCAATACATTAAACCAGGTAGCCTACAACAAAGGATTTGTACCTATGTTAAAATTAAATACAATGATTTATCTAGAGTTAACGGTTGATTCCTAGGAAATTTTGTCTCATCTTGAATTAGGGAAAGATTGTCGAATATAGGCATTTGCTATTCTCATCAGTGGGGTTCATAATTCACAACAAATCTCTTAAATCATAGTGATTATGGACAACCTACAATGATTCTATCATATTCATATGTATTTAGACAAACATTTAGAAATACTTTAACCAAATATTGTCCAAGTTTACTTTCTGGATGCACTTAATATACACAACTACTCAGGGAATCTCAAATTAGCTCTTGACCTCCAATTAACTCTTGACCCCCTATGGAGTTCATGTACTGGCCGATTTAGTTCAAACTTAGTTGTCCGCCTCCGATGTATGAATTCAAAATCCCTTTTATGCATCCACGAGAGAGAATAATTAAAGGAATCCTTCATTAACCATGAATTACCACAACAATTAAGTTAAGTATTGTATTTCCATATGCTAGCCTTGTTCCAAAGACAAATTGCTAGCATGAAGAGGAAATAACAAAGAGTTGGTTAAACCTAAGTCTGATGGGTTGTCCTCTCGTCGAACCGTCGCGTTGCTACCTTCTTCGCGTTCAGTTCAACTCATTTTACTTACACTTAAGAGCTCATAAGCTCTCGGTCTCCCTGTTTTGCACTTTATGTGTTTTTGTTGAGTGCTTATGATGGAGATGAGAAATATGGATATCTCTTGATCGAAAATAATCAACCGGAGGTTCAAGCGAGTCGAGTTTTGACCAGAAAGTCAACGGAGCCCGTTTTTGACAAAAGATATCACTTTTCCAAGTGGAAACGGCTCTTTACGCCCACGTGATTTTAGGCAAATTCAAAGGTTTAGAGGGTCAAAACTGCAGTTTATTATTTTCAGCAGGATTTTTATGTTTTATTTAGTTATTTTAAGAGTCTTTTGTAATTTTGGCATTTTTCTTAATTAGGGTTTTCACTTTATAAGTTAGTCGTCTTTGAGTCATTGTAGTCAGTTATTGATTGAATAAAAAAAAATTGAACTTGAGAGTTTTCTCAGTTTTTGTCAATTTTTCGATATTCTGCGGAATCAACTAGCATTTGATTATCGTGTGTTGTTCCAATCTTTCCTTATGTCTTCCGCACGCTACATCAGTTGGCATCAGAGACAGGTTCGTTCCTTCACCATGGCGGCAAGGAGAAACCCTAAAGTCCATGATGTTCCGGTAGAAGAAGATAGATGTGATGAATACACAAAGTTACGTCAACAAATTCACTTGTTGACGCAACAAATGACGGTGATGATTGCTCGACAGCCTGAACCCACACCAACACCTGGAGCTCCATTGTTTGCGGATTTCATGGAAAATTCGTTTGTACCACTAGAACAACCATTGATTCCGCCTATTCACCGGAGACAAGATGATCTAGAGGAAAAACATTGAAAATCAGAGTTTCAAGGTGATATTCTAAATTTACATGGTGATTATGAAGAGGATTGTGAATCTTCACATGATGTTGTTTATGATAGCTATGGTGACGGTATTGTTGATGAGTTTGAGATGTCTCGGTTAAAAGCTTTCATGGAGGGTTTGGATGAGGAGATCCCGGTGGCGCACCCAGTGAAAGAGATGGAGATGTCGGAAAGGTACGAGGTTGATAAAAAAGTTGATATGCTTGAAGATGTTGAAGAGGAAAAGAATAATTTAGGTGTGATAGTGGTCGACGAAGAGAATAAACATTTGTTGTTGCCACAATTAAAGATGTTCACTCTCGGGGTTTTGAGTTTTCTCCTGTTCCAAATTTTATTTTGTATTGTGGTGATAAAGTTACTAAACACGATTCAGATTCGAGGTTGAATCTCTTTCAACGAGGGGAGAATGATGGAGATCAAAAATATGGGTATCTCTTGATCAAAAATAATCAACCGGAGGTTCAAGCGAGTCGAGTTTTGACCAGAAAGTCAACGGAGCCCGTTTTTGACAAAAGATATCACTTTTCCAAGTGGAAACGGCCTCCTGAGCAAAACGTAAAGACTTTTACGCCCACGTGATTTTAGGCAAATTCGAAGGTTTAGAGGGTCAAAACTGCAGTTTATTATTTCCATCGGGATTTTTATGTTTTATTTAGTTATTTTAAGAGTCTTTTGTAATTTTGGCATTTTTCTTAATTAGGGTTTTCACTTTATAAGTTAGTCGTCTTTGAGACATTGTAGTCAGTTGTTGATTGAATAAGAAAAATTGAACTTGAGAGTTTTCTCAGTTTTTGTCAATTTCTCGGTATTCTGCGGAATCAACGAGCTTTTGATTATCGTGTGTTGTTCCAATCTTTCCTTATGTCTTACGCACGCTACATCAGCTTATGTGCGTAAGTTGTTTCATAGAGGTGTACATCTGTTTGCTGCCAAACTAAAATGTAGATTCTAGAACTGATATGATAAGAATTGTAAGAGCCACTAGCAAGAAACCCCCATGTGTTATGGAAAAGAGGCAAGAAACCCCCTATGAAAAAAAAAAAAAAGGCTAAAACACCCCGTGTGTTAAACAAATTGTAGCTCACAGCCCCCTTCTCTTTCTTTATACGTATTTTCACCAGAAATGACTCATTTACCCCCAAATTAAAAATAGTCATTTCTTCTCCCACCATTTTTCCCATTTTATATTTATGCTTAATTATTTTTAAAAAAAATATTGGATTCTTGAACCCATCTAATTATGTTACTGTAAATTTTAAAATTAACTTATTATAATATTTAAATGAACTTATATTTTCGTAATATTTATTAAAATATATAAATACTTAAAGTAAATATAATTAAATGAAGATTTTTTTAATTAGTGAAATCCAAAAAAAAGTGAAAAAGGTCATCTTCCCCACGCATAAATAATTATTATTGGGCAAAAATAATAATTCTCCCATTTTTTTATACCGAAAATAATTGTATGTAAAATTTTGTTATTTCATGTGATGAGCTTCTATGAGTTTTCTAAATTTGTACTACTTTAATTGTACGTAAAAGTCCAAAAGAAAATTTACATTTCAAAATATGTTAGAAGAGATACATTTCTAAATAAGAGTTTTACCGATAAATTTTTAACAATACTAAAAAATTACAGCCAAAAATGTAGGCAAAAGTGTTTTTTTTTTCAGAGGGGGTTTTTTTGCCCGTTTCAAATAACATAGGGGGGTTTTCTGCCAAAAATTCTACTAAGAATAAGGGTAGAAAAGTCATTTTATAAGAGAATATTAATTCTCACTCTCACTTCTTGGCAAGTGTATCACACTCTCGTACAAATGGGGGTTATTTGCTACGTATTTCAATACACAGTGGGGTTTTCTGCTTCTTTTCATTTCACATGGGGTTTCTTGCCTGTTTCGAACAACACAGGGGGGCTTTCTGCCAAAAACTCGAATTGTAATTTGGTGTACTGTGGTTGCGACGGGTGGAAAGATGTGTGGTGTTAATGATTCTCAATTGCCAAGTGTTTGTGCATTATATTAAATCAATCTGTGTGGGATAAATATGAGTTACATATATTATTATTTCAATATTATATCCGTTAAATGAGTTAAAGGAATATTTCAATATTCTCTCATAATCACTTAGTTTAAATACTTTGACTTTAGAATGTGTTATGATTACACAATCGGTGATCAAGAAAAAAGAGAGAATGGTTTACTAGATTGCCTTAATTTTTTAAAGTAATTCGTTTGAGAGGGTTCATATCTATAAAATTATGTAACATCAAACTGGATATTATTTATTTAGCATGAGAATATTTTAAGATGTTTATAAATATTGGTATTGCTCAAAGCAAAAAAAAAATTATAGAAATTATAAATAACAATCTAAACTTACTCTGAAAATAAGTAATATGTTTTTGTCGTAAATAATATATTAAAACAATATCCGCGTTAATACGGGGCGTCACATTTTTCATGATAAACAGTGCCCTATCACCCTCACCCCTTGAAAAACCAAAACATAATAAGAATTCAGCCAACCTCTCATACCAAGCTTTGGAAGCTTGTTTCAATCCATATAAGGCTTTTTTTTCAAGTTTGTAGACATAGTCAGGGTGATGGGGGTCTGTGAATCCCTTAGGTTGCTCAACAAAAGCTTCTTTGTCTATATAACCATTCAAAAATGCTCCATTAACATCCATTTGGTATAATTTGATTTTTAAGAAACAAGCAATTGCAATAAGTAGCTTAATGGATTCTATTCTGGACACATGAGCAAATGTTTCATCAAAATCAATCCCTTCCACTTGAGTATACCCTTGGGCTACTAATCTGGCCTTATTCCTCACTATCACTCCATTCTCATCACTTTTATTTTTAAATATCCACTTAGTTCCAATTACATTAGCATGAGTAGGCCTAGGAACTTGTTTCCACACCTTATTTTTAGAGAATTGCATGAGTTCTTCCTGCATAGCATTTATCCAGTGAGAATCTTTAAGAGTCTCGTTAACATTCTTAGGTTCTATAGCAGAAAGAAAACAAGTAACAGAGTTACACACAGATGACATGCAAATACTAAGTTTAGCCATATTTTTATAATTTACTCTTTTTTTGTTTCTGGTTCTTACACCTTCAGTAAGATTTCCTATAACCTGAGAAGTAGGATGATCTCTTAGTATTCTGGCAGGAGGGTCCCTTCTAACATTTTCTCCAGTAAATTCTTCAGTGTCAAAATCTGTGTATTCTGGTGTTGGTCCAACATCAGCATCTGCCGGTGTCAGCTCAACATCCTTCCACGTGTCTTCTGTGTCAATAGCAGGTGTTGAGTCCACATGGTCTCCTACTGGTGTTGGCACCACATCGCCTGGGGCAGTCCCAGTTGACCATCAGTGATACATGGACTGGAAAGTTTAGGTATACCCCTCACAGCTTCTAGCTTGATGATCTTCTCCAGATTCCTGTAGTGGACATGTCCTAGCCTTCTGTGCCACACTACTGATTCACCAACCTTCACATGTAGGCATTGAGCATCCTCATCCACCAAGTAGCATTTGTCTTTTGACCTTTTTCCTGACATAACACAGTTGTTAGATTCATCAAATACATCATAGGAATACTTGTCAAATTTCACAACCAAATTGTCATCACAAAGCTGACTAATGCTGATGAGATTAGCCTTTAGACCATCCACCAACAGAACCTCAGTAAGGTGAGTGAAACCATCCACATTGAGAACCCCTTTCCCTATGATATTTCCCTTGCTTCCTCCACCATATGTAACAGTACAAGTGAACACAGGCACAAGATCCATGAGATTTGTCTTGTTAACTGTCATATGTCTAGAACAACCACTATCAAAGTACCAGTCACCAGTAAGAGCATGAGTAGCAGAGAACCAACATTACATATAATTTTGATTTTAGGAGACCAAAGTCGGTTCTTTTGAAAACTGTTGTTTTGTTCCCTGGTGTTGCTTCGGAATGTTGAGCCAACATTAGTGCGACCCAATGTTGTCCCAACACCCGATGCAGCATTACTGCTATAGTTATATTTTTCACAAAACTTTATGTACTTATGGCAGCATGGCTTTAAATGTCCCGGCTGGAAACAATATTGGCACATATAGGTTACCTTCTTAGGTTGATTAGAGTGGCCATAGTTTTTACTAGAACCAGCCTTTACAAAACCAGGTATAACATTATCATGACTATTTGACCTTTCTTGGTATCCTAGACCTGCAGTTCCTTCATCGCCAACACTCAGTGCTTCATCCAGCTTCTTTGTGCTAGAGTTCCACTTGGCAATGGTCCTCTCTGCTTCTTCTAGCTTCATCTCCATCTTTTCCATTTGGCACTCCTTTCTGGTGAGGTTCTTCTCTAGTTCAGTTATAGTTTCAATCAAGAAACTGTTCTCCTTGATGAGCTCATTTTCCCTTTTTATGATTTTCTTTACCTCATCAAGAAGTTCTCTGTAAACAACCTTCAGCTCATCAACCACCATGTCTTGATCCAGTTCTCCTTCAAGGAAGTACTCTTCATTTAGTTCTACAGAACCACCAAGGCAAACAAAGTTAGAATGTTCCTCACATGAATTTATATCAGAAATAAAACATTGAGGGTTAGAGATATAGTCATCATCCTCCCAGCTGTCGAAGTAGTTTTTCTGGTCCTCTGGTTTTGTCTGAGTGTTGGGCCAACGTGTTGGGCCAACGTCCATTCGTCCCCCCGATGTTGTCCTGACACTTGGTTCAGTTGACTTGGGCAGACAATGCTGCTATGTGAACTTCTTCAGACACATGTTCTTCTGGTAACTTATCCAAACTTGTCACATCATCAATATCATCTATGCATACCCAGTTAGAACTCCATTTGGTTCTTAAAGTATTATCACACTCATATGACATATGTCCAAAACCTTTACACTCAAAGCATTGGAGTTCTTTCATCTTCTTAGTGGCGCTCTCAGTGGGTTTTTTGAAAGTATACTTAACCATTTTACCAGGAAAACTCCTTCTTAGATTAGGAGGCACATTCTTCTCTTTTCTGACTTTATCATTTAAAGCAATTTTATTGAACTTCTTCACTACTGAACCTAGATAGGCACTTATTTCAGTTTCATCATCTACTTCTTCTTCAATAGTTTTTAATGCAAGGCCTCTGTGTTTGGTAATGGGTTCTGAGTTCCTTTCAAATTCTTGTTGTACATTCAGAAGAGTGTGAAAGTTAAGAGATGACATGTGTCTGACTTCTTGCATAGCAATCTTCTTGACCTCAAACCTAGGAGACAGAGTTCTCATAGCTTTGTAAACAAGTTGTTTATTAGTTAGAGGATCACCAAAACTTTGACATTCATTAGATAAATCCATTAATTTCGCAAAGTATGAAGTAACAGACTCATCATCACCCATCATAATACTCTCAAATTTCTGTAAAGCAATTTGAAGTCTAGCTTCTTTGACACTGGCATCTCCTTCACAATGAGTTTGTAGGAGCAACCAGGCTTGCTTAGCTGTTGTACATAATTGTACTAACCTGAACATATGTGGATCAATCCAGTTGAAGATGGCATTCAGTACTTTTTCATTGTTGGCTGCTTCAATGAATTCTGCTTGAGTCCAGTCAGCTTTAGGTTTCAGGTGTACATCATTGTCGTCGTCTCTGGCCGTCATTGGTGGAGTATAACCATCAATAATTGATTTCCACGCCCTGAGATCTAAGGATTTGATGTATTGTCTAAGCTTGATCTTCCAATAAGCATAGTTTGTCCCATCTAGCACTGGTAACCTGTTGTTAGTATTGGGGTTCGCATTATCCAACCAAATCCAAACACCAATGAATTATGTGCTTGGCTCTGACGCCAATTTTAAATGTATGGACCGGGATTGGCACCCTTTTTGTTTTGATTCACGCACTGTGTGTATACTGAATGTTGTGCCAACACCGATCATATTCGGTGTTGTCCCAACACTCGTTGTCGAGTTATAATGCAGCAGAATAAAGAACACAGTGAGATGAATTTTAAGCAGGTTATATGAATATAACCTGCTGAGCCTTACGGCCAAATAATCACTAAACGTTAATTCAATGATTTTACCAAATACAACTGAGCAAGGAATCAAATCCTAACACTAACTAATATATGAGCTATAGTTCAGCTAGATAAAACTCAGTAAAATAAGACCAACACAATACAAGAATTGCTTCTACTTTTTCAGATTATTGTTCTTGATGTCAAGCACGCCCCTTTATAGGATTTGATCGTCCTTGATCCATGGCGTGATAGACACGAGTTGGTGATTGCTCTCTTTTCACTTGGATAACTCTGAAATCTTCTTTGGTGTTATCTTCATAAGATCTTCAACTCTTATCTTCAAGATCCTTTGAATATCTTCGGCTTATCCCTTCGTTCCAAGCAATGATTTGCAAGATCCTTAAAACCCCCGAAATAATCACAAATAACTACAACTCGTGGAACTAGGTAAGTTTAAGAATAAAGGCAAAATAATATATTTAACTTAATTAAATCAGACAGAAAAATGTTGAGTTCAGTGTTGTGCCAACATCTCTTCCCAGAGTGTTGGACCAACACTTCCTGTCAACGCTTGCACTTTCAATTGTGGCATTGGATCTTGAGTCACAATAAACCGATTACCAGTGTAGTGGTTCTTATTGTAGTTCATTTTATCCATACCCACGGTGTAATTCACTTCAACCGCCGCAGCCTGCAAGTAAACGGTATGACGCAAATTACTTCTATTGTATAACACAAATTGAAGAGTTCATGAAGTCAATACATAAGAGAAGAATATTTAAGTATCAAATGTTATACAGAACAAATGGAACTAATAATAGAAAGCTACAAGACCAAAATGGACATCAAAATGCAACTACCGTGATATGGTATAATGTGTTATGTCAATAAGAAGCCACGATGGCGCGAAACTGACCGATGAGTGTCGATAAGGCTTTAAGGTAAAGATACCTTAGCCATATTTGGTTCACCATTATATCTATATAGCTAATTAGACATTGAGTAATATGTCATTGGAAAGCCACATGAGTCTAGGTTGCAACGCAACAAGCGGAATGCAATTTGGAAGTCCAGAGAGAAAGTTATGCTCAAAATAGTAAAGTTGCGCAGATCAGCATCGAATTTGCATAGTTCGATGCGGAAAAAGTAGATCGAACCGCAGCTGTTCGATACGGGCCTAAAATGACCTTTAAGCCCCTCTAATCATTCCTATATATACCCCCTCACTCCTCACAAGTTAGGGGGATGGACGGAGCAGCTCAACATCGAATCCAAGTGGTTCGATGCTCACCTACATCAAACCCAAGTGGTTCGAGGCTTACCTACATCGAATCTAAATGGTTCGATGCTCACCAAGATCGAACCCAAGTCGGTTCGATGCACATTCCCTGAAAGCTACACGAGTTAGGGTCCCGAATCAAGAAGCGGATTGAGGTTTCGATCATCCTATAAAGAGATATGATCAAAACCGTGAAGTCGCGTCAAGCTGTCTCGAATTCACCCGGTTCGACATTGATAGATCGAACCTTAATAGTTCGATGCTCACTTAGATCGAACTCATATATTCCCTGAAAGCTACATGAGTCAGGGTCCATAATCAAGAAGCGGATCGAGATTTCGATCATCCTACAAAGAGATATGATCGAAACCGTGAAGTCGAATCAATGTTGAACCAAGTGAAACAAGCAGCCCTACCAGGGGTCGACCTAATAGAGGCAACTCAAAAGAGACAAATGAACTACGTTCGGCTTGATTCCCTCAATGGGATAGGTAGGCAGCTTGGCAAGTTCCCAAGTTCAGTCCGATATCATTAGTATCTAACGCCCTCAGTTCGACAATCAAAGAACAATCGAATCTGTCCCGTTCGACTGTTCCCTCAATTTGGCCATTTAGGGATTTCTCCCGTCATCTTATATTTTCTTATGTGTAATAGGTGTTCCGGACCAAGCTAGTCTGTTCATTGTAATAGGATAGCATTATTTTGGTTAAGTCAGGCCCCATTGTATCGATTTCTCGGTGTTTTGTTACCTAAACGAAATAAGACCAAAATATACCGTCAGAACAGAACATAATGAAAATCGTAATAATTTATCGACTCTTTAATCCATTTTCATCCAGAAACTTCTTCACATCAACAATACATGAACGGTATGAATTCAACACCACTACATTCAGTAGCAATTCGGCTCGTTCAACAACGTCGCAATAAGTCTAATCGATCATTTCCACACTACATCGAAAACAAAGGCGCACGGCGCTACAGAGACTGTGCGAATCCAATGTTACTACAGTGTACCAAGTCAGCTCGTTCAACAACATCGCAATAAGTTTAATCAAACAATAAAATCCTAACACGCACAAAATCACATCAAAAATCAGCTCATAATGAGTTTCAGAAGAGTGAGCGATGAGGAGTCTTAAAAAGGTAATTGTTTTTAGATTTTCTCGGCACCGAAAGAGCTGAAGGGAGTGGATCAGCCATCGCCGATGAGTTTTGCGGTGGTTAGAGTTTCGGTTTGTTGGTGAAATGGCGGAAAAGTTGAAAATTTGGAAAACTATATCGATTTATATTTTTATTTCTTTTATTTTTGGTACAGTTGGAATGTCTTAAATGGTCTATTTTACCCTTTAGTTTATTTTTTCCTCTTTTAGCAACTTTTTGTATTTATGTTAACAACTGACTGACAACTTTTCTAATCGGGTAAATTAGAGATTAAGCTTACTAATCCAACTTACTAATCCTTGTATAAATAAGGTTGTAACATAGAATTACAGTTCACTTTTCATTCATGAAATTCACAGAGAATAAGAGGTGATTCTCGATCAACACTCGTAACAGAAAATCATTCGATTCTTCAATCTTTCAGCTTCGAGTTCAATAAAACTGATCAATGTTTGTTTTAATCTCCTCTCTTAATCGTGTTACAAATTCACGAGAGAAATAATCACGCATATGGTAGAAAGAATTTTGAATATAATAAAAAATAAGACCTTGTCGGTAGAAGGAAAGGCTCGAATTGTATTTCTTAATTATTGTTAGAAATATGAAAGTTATTGGTTAATAAAAAATAAAGGGTATAATTGTACATATGTATTTTAATTAATTTAATAATTTCTACCATAAGCTAGAAGTATGACCATATCAGCTTCACGATTGTGAGAGTTTTTGGCTTGAAAAAAAGTTTTTCCACCACATAAGCTGTGACGACCGCTCCCCATGAGCCATGCTCCGATCCGAGTTGGTTCAGTGGTGGCCAGCCACTTTACCCAATCCAGACTAGTGCAACTCATAGGAAGGGGTCTCACTTGTTCAGGATTAAAACCATACACGTTTTATAAAATATATTTTGATATATATGGCGGAAATCTTGGTATTACAAACAATGTAACTAGTTTAATGATTATGCACTAGTGACAAAACACGAATATTCCAAAATACACGCTTGAACAATTATTCACTTGGTCCATGCTGCCATGTTGATTTTATCCTGAGGAATGGACAGAAGAAATGAGGAATAAGTCTTTATGACTTAGTGCGATTCATATAAAAGAACTGGTAATGCAAGAATTAAATGTGACCTACTAGATACATTTCGAGGAGTGATCTTACCAATAGAAATAGTTCAACTAGACAATTTGATGTAGCAATGGTACTGGAATTTTCATAGAATAGTTAGTGAACTTGTGCTTAAGAATAAACAAATTCAGCCTTATGACTTCTAATATTCTACCTTATACCTCCCGACTAAGAGCGGCCTCGCAAACAATCAAGAGACATGCTCAAGTACATGTCGATCCAGCACGCGGGTTACAACCAACTTCTGACTGCAAGCGGCGCCTAGATAGATGGGTATCAAGCGAAATTACTTAAACCGACAGTCCTTACTGCCCGGCAGTAACTCGACTCAATCCTTGGGCCCAACTTCCCAAAGGCGTCCCAATGGGTGTAACAAATAAACAAATAAACTAGTAAACCGGATAATATCTATTGCTCCTTGAGCTACATGTCCCGAACATAGTTCGTTGCTCGTTGCACAGTTCAAGAACCAGAAGATGAGATTAAAATATCGGGAAATTACCATGATTATGAATTAATATGATAAATAATAAATGATTGAATACGATTTAACGATGAGTAAGAAAATCATGTTATGAGATGAAATGCAAAACGGGATTATGATAAAATATAGGTTGTTCGAGGTTTGGTAACGGAGTAGTGGCTTTTCTGTCCAAGTTCCTCAGGGCCGGATGCCAAACGGGGATAGAACAAACTAGAAATGGAACATCACCTTATCTCGTACGGGGAACCTTGATGGCGTTGATTAGTTCGTCAAACCTTTAACAAATTTAAAAAAATATTAATCAACTGAATTTATAATTCACCACAATAAACATATGTACTATTCAACTTTCGTGTTGATGAAATTTGAGGAAGTTCTTGTTAAAAAAGGTAGCTAATACTAATTTAAGTAAATAGCACATATCATTGATGAAAATCTTACGCGATAAACTTTGATGTCGTAAGGTTAAGTTAAATATCAAATATACTTTGTATACGTAATTTATATCTCAAGAGTTATCTTAAGCAACCATATATTTATAATTATAATTGTAGTTATAATTTTTCTAATGTTAGAAAATTATTTCAAATGGTAAGTATACAATAATATCAAGTATATTATGATAAACTATTTAATTTGATGCATAATAAATCTTCAAAATATATTACTTAACTGATTTATGGAAAATCATTCTTTAAGTCTCTAGTACATCCAAAAATTCCAGGAATTATGACATCAAACAATTACCTTATGAAGCAATCCATTAGATTGTATAACTTAGTTAATATTATTTTGTTCCAAGATTATCTTAAATTACATAACATTGTATTCATAACTCATAAAAATATTAATACGTAAACCTAATCAAGGTAAATGATCAACGAATGTTTAAATTATGATACATAATCATATAAGAGGATTATACCTCAAAAGTATATGGTAATCTTATTAAACTTATGTAAGGATATGTTAAACATGATAATTATACTATTTATATACTATTGAAAAATCTCAGAAATATTAATTTGTGAATACAAATCATATTAAAGTGATTCTAATGATTGTTATATCTTATAAGAGTCATGTGTGAGTGATCAATCATGGAATTATGATGATTATTTTCAATCATAAACAAAAAACTTAAAGTACGTAAAATAAGCTGAAAATCGTCGTAGTTTCGAGTTTACCTTTGATCGGATATACAAATGAACTTTGTTTTCAAATATTTTTGTGGCAACTGATCCCTAACATCACTAGGAACATGTGAACCGAATGAGAAGGAAAATCCAAAGGTTTGCTATGCTAAATAATTCTTGAAAACATAGAACCTATTTTCGGATTTTCATACAACAGTTTACGGTTTAGGAATTTCGACCTTCTAAATCACATTATTTGAAAAACATTTCTTCATATGAAAGTTAGAGGACATCATGTGGAGTATTCGGCCGTTGGCCTTGATCGAAAAAGATTTTTTATAATTAGTTATGATTTTTGTAAGGTGCAAGGCCGAATGGATAATTTCTGCGCAATAAAAGTTTTGGGGTATTTCGGGTAGAAAATGATGAAATAAGAATTTGGGATGAATTTTTCGTGAAAGTAGACTCACTAACTTAGAGATTCATAGGAATAAAGAAGGAAAAACCGAAATGATTTTGAGTGTGAAAATTGTTGGAAGAAATGCTACTATTTATAGGCAAAAAAAAATCATGTTAAAATATTTTTAATTAAGGTCCCACTTTGATTATTTTATAATAAATCACAAAAAATCTGAATTTAATCATGCTCTTAAGGATGTCATGGTTTACCTCATCAAAAAGATGTCATGGTTTACTTCATCAATTGGTTAATTGCATATCAAGTCCCTCAATTATTTATAATTAAAATTCAAATAGGTATAATTAGATTTCTTTGTTACATACATATTTGCTTATGTAATTTTTCCAGGTAATTCAATCAACTTGGTTAATATTTGAAATTGAAATATATGTTTTAGGATTAGAGACCTGTAAATATAATAAAAGACTAACTTTTAAATTCAGGGGCTCAAATACAAATTTTTCTAAACATTGAGGGTCAAAATGGAAATTTTCAAAAGTTCAAGGACTAAAGTATAAATTTATTTTCTTCCTAATTTTTGGGGCGTTACATAAGCTATATTTGCAAACATTGTAAACTACTTAATTTAAGTTAAAAGCTGATTTTGATTTTTTTAATAGTTTGCAAACACCGCCTAAGACTTTAGGGAAGTGATTAAGGAGGATTTCATTCGATTTTTGCGGGAACTTCATGAGAACGATGAGCTTGTCAAAGGCATGAACTCGACTTATATTTTTATAACAAGAACAATTTAAAACGTTTACCATGATAAGATTTTATTTGATCAAATTCAATCCACGGACCATACGTTTTGAACTACATTCTTGACATTGTAATAGATTCATGAAAGAATTGTTACAGTCTTATAACGAATATATGAAGTAAATGTCACTTTACATTTTTTATTTATTTCTAATTATATGTGTTAATACAAGATTTTAAGTTAATATTCACAAGGAAAAAGGAAAGAAACTAATAAGCTTACCAGTAAAATACGAAAAAACACACAACGCGCAGTCACAAGTGTTTTTACACATTTGATTTTTTTTAGTAGATAAAGAAGAAAATGTACAAAAGCAATTAGGCAATACATGCGTGCAAAATATAAATACGAAAATATTCATTTATAGTTTAGTTCTCAAATTTTTGGAAATAATATTTTTGACCCCCAAACGTTTGAGAAAAATTACATTTTAGTCCTTGAACGAAAATTAACCATTTTTTATTATCTTATATGCTTCAAATATCTTTAAGAAATATATTTTACATGTACATATTGATCTTGGAGTTTTTTTTTTTACCTAGAAAAACTTACATAAGTAAATATGTGTAAAAATTTCTATTTATTCATATTTTTTTATTATAAACAACAAGAATAATATCACATCATAGGTGAATGGTTTTGAAATCAGCCACAT
The DNA here is from genome assembly GCA_948329865.1 of Linaria vulgaris. Classification (NCBI taxonomy): domain Eukaryota; kingdom Viridiplantae; phylum Streptophyta; class Magnoliopsida; order Lamiales; family Plantaginaceae; genus Linaria; species Linaria vulgaris. The sequence continues at coordinate 114,400,084 of OX415252.1, forward strand.
CACTGTTGTGACAATTGAAATCAGATTTTGGTGATTAGTTGTTAAAAAAATTAAGGTGGGACATTAGTTAAATTGTTTTAACATGTGAATATATTAATTTATATGTATTTTGTTTGAATTAGACATATCATATTTTAAGTTATGGAAGAAAAATCAGCCACATCTCCCTATTATCATATTAGAGTCTTCATTAGGTGGTCAAGGATAAAGAAATTAAAGTGAGACCTTAATTAAAAGTATTTTAACATGATTTTTTGACTATAAATAGTAGGCTTTCTTCCAACAATTTTCACACCCAAAATCATTTCGATTTTTCCTTTTTGCTTCCTATCAATCTCTTCATTTTTTAGTCTACTTTCAGGGAAAATTCATCCCACGTTCTTATTTTATCTTTTTCTACCCAAAAATACTCCAAAATTTTTATTGCTCAGAAATTATCCATTCGGCCCTGCACCTTAAAAAAAATCATAACTAATTGTAGAAAAATCATTTTTTGATCAAAGCCAATGGCCGAATACTTCTCATGATGTCTTCTAACTTTCATATGAAGAAATGTTTTTCAAATAATGTGATTTAGAAAGTCAAAATGCTTAAACCTTAGACTGTTGTCTGAAAATCCGAAAATAGGTTCTATGTTTTCAAGAATTATTTAACATAGCAAACCTTTGGATTTTCCTTCCCATTTGGGTACACATGTTCCTAGTGATGTTAGAGATCAGTTGCCACAAAGATATTTTAAAACAAAGTTCATTTGGATATCTGATCAAAGGTAAACTCCAAACTACGACGATTTTCAGCTTATTTTACATACTTTAAGTTCTTTGTTTATGATTGAAAATAATCATCATAATTCCATGATTGATCACTTACACATAACTCTTATAAGATATAACAATCATTAGAATCACTTTAATAGGATTTGTATTCACTAATTAATATTTTTGAGATTTTTCAATAGTATATAAATAGTATATTTATCATGTTTAACATATCCTTACATACGTTTAATAAGATTATCATATATACTTTTGAGGTCTAATCCTCTTATATGATTATGTATCGTAACTTAAATATTATTTGATCATTTACCTTAACTAGGTTTATGTATTAATATGTTTATAAATTATAAATACAATGTTACATAATTTAAGATAATCTTGAAACAAAATAATATTAACTAAGTTATACAATTTACTGGATTGCTTCATAAGGTAATTGTTTGATGTCATGATTCCTGGAATTTTTGGATGTACTAGAGACTTAAAGAACGATTTTCCATAAATCAGTTAAGTAATATATTTTGAAAATTTATTATGCATCAAATTAAATAGTTTATCATACTATACTTGATATTATTATATACTTACCATTTGAAATGATTTTCTAACATTAGAAAAATTATAACTACAATTATAATTAAAAATATATGGTTGCTTAAGATAAATCTTGAGATATAAGTTACGTATACAAGGTATATTTGATATTTAACTTAACCTTACGACATCAAAGTTCATCGCGTAAGATTTTAATCAATTATATGTGTTATTTACTTAAATTAGTATTAGCTACCTTTTTTAATAAGAACTTTCTCAAATTTCATCAACACGAAAGTTGAATAGTACGTATGTTTATAGTGGTGAGTTATGATTATTCAGTTAACTGATATTATCTTAATGTTATTAAAGGTTTGACAAATTAATCAACGACGCGCAAGATTCTCCGTACAAATAAAGGTGAGGTTCAATTTCTGATTTGGTTCTAGCCCAGTTTGGCATCCAGCCTGAGGAACTTGGACAGAAAAGACATTACACCGTTACCAAATCACGAACAACCTATATTATTCACCGTATTCCTATTTTTGCATCTCATCTCGTCTCATAACATGATTTCCTTACTCATCGTTAAATCACACTTTAATTATTTATCACATATTAATTCATAATCATGGTAATTCGTCAAATATCTCATATGCTAGTTCTTGAACTGTGCAAAGAGCAACGAACTATGTTCGGGACATGTAGCTCAAGGAGCAACGGATATTATCCGGTTTACTAGCTTATTTGTTTACCACCCATTGGGACACATTTGGGAAGTTGGGCCCAGTGATTGAGTCGGTCTACTGCCGGGCAGTAAGGACTGTCGGTTTAAGTAATTTCGCTTGATACCCATTTATCTAGGCGCCGCTTGCAGTCAGGAGTTGGTTGTAACCCGCGTGCTGGATCGGCATGTACTCGAGCATGTCTTCTGTTTTGTTTGCGAGGTCGCTCCTCGTTGGGAGGTATAATGTAGTATTTGGAAGTATAAGGTTGGATTGTTTACTGTTAAAGCACATGTTCATAAACTATTTCCAGAATATTCCGGTATCATTGCTACATCAAATTATATTGTTAAACTGTTTCTATCGGTAAGATCACTCCTAGAAACATATCAATTGAATCACTGTTAATTCTTGCATTGCCACTTGTTTTGTATGAATCTCACTAAGTCATCAAAGACTTATTCCTTGTTTTTCATGTCTGTCCATTCCTCAGGATAAGACCGACGTGGCATCATGGATCATGTGAATATTCTTGCCAATCTTGCCTTTTGGATTGTCCGTATAATTGAAAATGTTTATCAACATAGCGTAATTATCAAAGTTATCAACATATTTGTATTTTCAAGACTTCCGCTGTGTATATTTTTTTTTTATATAATGTGTATGGTTGATCCTGGACAGTGACACCCCTTCCTACGAGACGTGTTTTAGTCTGAGTTGAGTAATCTGGCCAGCACCGAACCAACTCGGATCGGAACACTACTCATGGGGCGCGGCCGTCACAATCGTACTCGGAATTTTCACCATATCATCCACAACTTTGTTGGCCTCTCTCTTGATCCATCGGAATATATGATCCCACTGCTTATGAAGTAGTTACCGACACTCATCAATATAATATGATGGAGCTCGTGGTCGCGAATCGTGTCATCGGTGATGAGTTTGAAAGCCTCCTCCGAATCCGTCTCGACCTCGATTCGTTGCACTCTTCTTTCTGAGGCAATTGATAGACCCAAACGAATTGCTTCCGCCTCTACCTCTAGAGGCAATTGATAGACCCAAACGAATTGCTTCCGCCTCTACCTCTAGTACCGTCGGGTAAGCAATTTCCTTCATAAAAACTTTAATCCGCCACCTTAATGTAAATGTGAAGTCACCCGGATCCAAAAGAAATGCATTCTGTCAAACTTAGATAACGTACCACCCTAAATTCAATCTAATTAAGTTCTTAAACACATTTTAATTAAATGATTAATTCAGAGACAAATCAAATGCACAATGACTCAAAGAGGGTGCCTAATTCTATTTTGACACAAAATAGAATAACTAGCTATTTTTTTGTTTAAAAGATTAAAATATATCATTGGCTACTTTACTTCACCTTTTTATTTCTTCCAACACAAAATATAATAATATAATAATATATAATAGTATTTATTTATATATATACGTTGAACATTTTAATTTGGTTATTATCCAACAGATCGATTAGCGAAAATCTCTTTCGCTTTTTCTTCTTCTTCTTCTCCGTCCGTTTTTTCAAAATTTGAAAAAAAAAACAGTAGAGAGAGAAAGAAAGAGAAACCCTAATTTCTTTTCAATTACAAAACCCCAATTCTTGTGTTGAAATCAAATTCGAAAACAGGAAATGATCGTTAGAAAGTACGGCAGGCGGGGAAGGGCCGCCGGCGGCGGTAACTATTCCGGTACCGACAGCTTCTCCGACGTCGTTTCGGACTCGCCTTCACAGGAATGCCACCAAGACGTGTACGATTTTTCTTTTTCGCCCCGTGACTCTTCTCACTGCAACAACTGGTCCGATCCGTACGGGTTCGGGTCCTCGCAAGAATCGAGGCCGTTGAAGTCGACGGATTTCGGTGATTCCGACAGGAATCGGAAGAAAATGAAGGTGTTCGATGTCGATTCGGAGCCGTATTCGTCTTCGCAAGAAACGAGGGCGTTTGGGGTTTTGTCGATTTCGGGTGGTGGGGGTGTGGAGAAATCGGGTAAAGTCAAGAAAGTGGAGTCTGATCCGTTTGACTATAATTCGTCGGAGGAAATCGCGATTTTGCCAAGGAAGAAAGGAGGGGGTGATTGGAGTCGGAAGAAATGGAATGTGATTGACGTTGATTCGTCTCAAGAAACGAAGGGACTTGGAATCCCGAAAGCCAAGAAAGTCGATTTTGATCCGTTCGAGTATGATTCTTCGCCCGAGGTGGAGGAGATTTCGGTTTTGCCTGCAAAGAAAGTAGGAGAGAGTAGTAGCAACTTTGAATTTTCGGAAGATGGGGACGTTTGGAAACCAAGCAAATTCAAGAATGTCGATTCTGATTCATATGGGTTGAATTCATCGCAGGAGTTGAGTGACTTGAGGGCATCGCTACCAAGAAAGTCGGGTAATTTGGAATTTGATGGGGTTTCTCGGAAATCCAAGAAGAGTGACAAGAGAGAACAGAATACTTTGCATAAGAAAAAGAGGAAGAATAAAAATAAGGGGAAATTAAAGGAACCTGTACCAGAAAATGTTGTGATCACGACTACGTTGATGGAGACGCAAGAATATGGGGAGATGATGGAACATGAGGATGAGGTGAATTTTGCGTTGGATGGATTGAAGAAGGGACAGCAGACCAGTATTAGGAGGGCAAGTCTGCTGTCACTGTTAGCAATTTGTGGTACAGCTCAGCAACGCCGGCTTTTGAGGGTTCATGGGTATGTCTGAATTCATAATTCTTCATTTGGACAAAATTAATTTAATCAAGTCTTCGTTTTCCAGATTCTTGCTACATATCTTGCGTCATTACTCTGTTTATTAACTGCCACTGATTGATTTAATGCTATGAAATTATGGAGCACATTTGTTTACTGAGTCAAACTTTAATGTGAAGGAATGTGCAGTGTGGATACTGATTGCGCGTTAATCTTATTTATTTCATTCAGGAGGTTTGAGCTACTTCCATTTCTGAAAAACAATTCCACCATTCTCTCCTCATGTAGTGTTCCTGAAACTAGTCTGATATTCCTTTGGTTCATGGTTCATAGTAATGGCAACTTGTTTATTCCTATGAATTGCGTCGCTTTGAGGCATGAGTATTTTGAGATTGGCATTTGTTATGTCTATTCTAGAACCTTACTCATCTGATGGATTCCTGATATATGGGTACTGGAGTTTCCCGTAAAGATCCACATAACATCAGTGAAGGCATAGTAAAGAGAAGATCATGTTTATTGGAGATAATGAACTTTGTGTAATACTATGCTTACGGTTTCATTTTGTGAAAATTACTTGATATCGAGTTCCCTTTGTGTTTCCGTACTCCCCAACTGTGGGTGGTGCGAGTTATTATGTTTCACCAGGAAGTAATGTCAAATGAAGAAACTTACATCTTTCAAAAGTCAGAAATATGGACTTATTTTTTTCTCGTATGATGCATTCCATCTGTATGGTTGTTAGAATCTAGTACAGATAGATTGATGCATTGTTATATACGAGCTCTAGCAATTAAATTCAGGTTGGAGTTGATTACTGTTAATATATTAACTTGTAACTGTTGATGGCTTTGTTAGGATGGCGAAAACCATTATTGATGCTGTTTTGGGACTCACTCTTGATGACCAGGCGAGCAACCTTGCTGCGGCTGCTTTGTTCTACATTCTGACAAGTGATGTGAGTTATTTTGACTGCATACTGTGTCAGGATATGTCCTCACTGATTTGTCTTTTTCATCCATATCTGGATCGCCCACCTATTAGCTTACTTATTATGTACTCTTACTCCAGGGTCATGACGATCATCTCCTGGATTCTCCAAGCTGCATCAGCTTCCTAATAAAGTTGTTAAAACCTCTCACCTCTTCTTCTGCCAATGAGAAAGCTCCTACAATTGGTAGCAAGCTTCTAAGCATGTGCAAGAATGCTGGTTTATCACAAGACTCAGCCAAGGGTTCAGATTCCAGCTCTGCTGCAATTAAACTCAAGGTTCAGGAGATCCTTGTTCATTGCAAGGAAATGAAGCCGAGAGATGATCATGATAATAGAATGGAAGATCCGAAGATGAGTCCGAAATGGATTAGTTTGCTTACAATGGAGAAAGCTTGCTGGTCTACTCTTTCTACCGAAGGTTTACAACTATTTGTGATTTAACCTTCCTCAAGTAAATTTCTGCATTTACTTCTTTTAGACTTCATCTAGCGGGAATGATGTACATTACCACAATCCCTTTTGTTTTCTCTAATCTTTTCAGCAAATGTCTTTCTTCTGTCTTCTGATTAAATGCATCTTTCTGATTGAATCCCTTACCATTTATAAGCTTTTCTTGCCACCGTAGGCCATTATGTATTTTCAGATATATAGAGCGAGCAACATTTTATGTCTTCTAACCCCATCTGATCACTGTATTGAAGATTTTCTGCATTTTCTTTTTCTTTGTTTTCTAATCATCAGATACATTTGGCTGTGTGAGGAGACCTCGAGGACACTTCAAGGAAAAGTTGAGAGAGTTTGGAGGACTTGATGCAGTGTTTGAAGTGGCGAGGAAATGTCATTCTATAATGGAGGTGCCAATATTTAATTTTGTTTTATTTTATTATGACATAAACTAACTATTCCACATCATATTACAATTTCGTTGCAGAAAATGTGAAAGCATATCCAACTAGGTATATAGATAGTTCAAACTAGTTCTGGGTGGTTTGATTGCTAGCCATGAGGACATGATTATTTTTTGCAACTTCCTAGGGAAAAATGGAGTAAATGAACGTCAATATCCATATGATGATTTAAGCCAAAATTAGCCTGCTCCTGGACAAGCTCTTGGATGGGCATGTATTATGTCTTATAGTCTCGTTTATGATCCCATATCCTTGCTAACCTAGAGGAAGCCTGAAGATGTTTTTTGACGTGTCTTTAACCTATGGATTGCTGTTCTGTCCTTCTTTGGCTCACATTGTGATTAGAGATATATATGTTGTAGTATACGCTTCGTAGCCTGTTGGTCATTGCATTCTACATCTGCTGGCACCTTTTCAGTTTTCACTGATTAGTGTTATATATTTTTGATGCTTACTCATTGATGCAGGAATGGTTAGAGAAGAGTCCTACTTTTTCCTTAGATCAGGGAGATGATGGGAAGCTAGAAAGTTTACTAGTGGCTATGAAATGTCTAAAAATCATGGAAAATGCTACTTTTCTTAGCAATGACAACCAGGTATTGGTTTTATATCTATCGCCATGTCTCACCTCACTTTTTTCATGCCACACTTTTTTTTTTTCACCATGTCCATAGTTGAGGTTTAATCGTTTGGACCCATCTCTGAAATTTATAATGCATTGCAGTGCCATTTGCTTGGGATGAAAGGAAAATTTGATGGTCAACGGGCTTCACGATCTTTCACAAAGCTCATTCTTAGTGTCATTAAGATTCTCTCAGGTAACTTTATGAGTACTTTATACATGTATATGAATCATAAATCATCTTTGCCCACCTCGTTCGTTGTTTGGTTTTAATACTGATTTATGTATGCAAGACTTTGTTTCTGTCGTCTGATTCCAAGTGTTAATTGACGTATAGGTGTTTCGTTGTTGAGCATTTCACGAGACAAAAAATTGTGTGGTACTTCTAATGGCAGTGCTGGAGAACTCTGTAGCATGGAATTCTCTGCTTCTCAGAAAAGCTTTGATTTATCTCAATGCTTTATCTCTAGTCAGACAGGACAAGAACCCTCTCAGGTCTCTGTGGATCCTGTTTTGCTTAAGAGGAGAGTGGAATCTTTGGCAGCTGGATTGTGCACTGGAGCATCAAAAGATTTAGATATAATACACATAAGCAGTGACAGTTCAGAACTGGAATCCGTTGCAAAGATAGAGCTAATAAGTACCAGTGTAGGAGCTTCAGGAAATAGTCAGGATCCTTTTGCATTTGATGATGATGACTTTGAACCCTCAAAGTGGGATGTATTATCTGGAAACATAATGAAACCCCCATCTCAAGAGAGTAGACCAACAGTGAGTGAATATAGAGATGAGAGTCACTCTGTGCTGGGGTTGAGCCAACAAGAATCATGCAATGTGGAAAATCATCAGTCACAGGAAGCCTCCTGTTCTTCAACTGTTGATCAAGAAAAGTCCACCCTTCTAGCAGATTGTCTTCTTACTGCTGTCAAGGTGGTTTACTTTCACAGTGTCTGTGGAAAGAGTGAATTTTCATTTGTAGCATTTGCTAGTTCTTTCTTTTAGCACGTCTGGGCTAATGATTTCCATGAATACTGCCTTTGCTTTTTCTATACATACACTGAGTTTGTGCTAACCCTTTATTTTGTTTTCTGCTAACTTTTGGGAATCTGTAAAAATTAAACCACCTTGATTGATTTTCAGGTTCTTATGAATTTGACTAATGATAACCCAGAGGGATGTCATCAGATAGCTGCCTGTGGAGGACTGGAAGTCTTGTCTTCTTTGATAGCTGGCCATTTCCCATCGTTCAGCCCATCTTTCCCACACTTCCTTGATTTAAGAGAAAGTGGGTTGTTGCCTAAATCAAGTCCCAAGATTGACGGGCAGAGCAATAAGTCACTCACTGATCAAGAGCTCGATTTTCTTGTTGCTATTCTGGGTTTGCTGGTGAATTTGGTGGAGAAGGATGGCCACAACAGGTAGAATGTTGTCTTCCTTATTAAACCTGTTTTTGTCGTATCGTCACCGCGTGTTTCCACGTTCGGTTGATATATATTTGGATACGTGTGGTTTGCCAACTTTTACGTGGCTTGAAATCCCATTATTTTCTCATATCCTCTTACAATTTGTCTTTTTTTGAGGTTATCTAGTTTGACAGTGAAAAGGTTAAATGGTCTTGTAACGTTACATTTTTCAACTTTGTGATCAGTGTCACAAGGAGAATTAACAAGATAGAATTTATTCCTTTGAAATATTTTACCGGGAAAAGGGTTTCCTTCACTTTTTTTCACTTAATTTGTTGAGTGTAAGGTTTGAGTGATTCATAGTCAAATGTTTCCTTGGAGAATTTTGCGGTTACTTTTTGCAAAATGGATCTGATATCAGCTACTTTTAATATATATTGGTTTGCTTGTTTGATGTAACTTTAAGTGGCAATTTCTTTTGATCTCGTATGGCATACTTTTCTTCCATGTGCTTATACAGTTTTTAAACAATTAAACATCATCCTACTTGATCCTATTGTTTTGTAGATCTCGGCTTGCAGCAGCTACTGTTTCAGTACCCAGCGTGAAAGGTTTCGGCTTGGAAGATGAAACAGGCGTTATTCCACTATTGTGCTCGATCTTTTTGGCTAATCATGGGGCTGGTGAGGCTGCTGGAGAAGGCAACCAGTTGTCTTGGGTAAGAAACCTTCCTTCCATCATTTATCTGATATTATGATTTTTATTTAATTTACTCTCTGTATCTGTTTGCTGTTTAATTTCAAGGACGTGATATCTTAACTATCTAATTTCAATTGCATTTACCTTATATGTCAACAAGTTACTTTTTATGAACTGTGGTAATCTTGTGGCTGTTGAGACCCAAGACTGTTTTTATTGTGATTCGTTGAATCTGTGGAATACGTTTTGTGAAAGTTCCATATATAGATTCTAATCCAAGTTTAAATCATTTAAAACACAATTTTCTGGAATGAATCAAGTTGGATTCTTTAACTTCACAGTGTTAACTAGCTTAAGCAAGTCAGTATGGCTTCATCTCTCATAATTTGGAATAATTTCACTTGCATAATGTGAGATGTTTGAAATTATCCCAACATGATTTTTTCACACATCGCTAATGGTTCATCTTGTTTTGCAGGACGACGAAGATTCAATATTACAAGGAGAGAAAGAAGCTGAGAAAATGATAGTAGAAGCTTATTCAGCTCTTCTTCTTGCATTTCTGTCAACAGAAAGGTTAATGTACTTTCATGCTATTTGTGGCGTCACTAATTATTTTTAGCTGTGTTCTCAAAATTGGTTTTCTACTTGTGGTTGCCAGTAAGAGCATACGTGATGCAATTGCTGATTATCTCCCTGATCAGAAGATGACAATACTTGTCCCTGTGCTCGAGAGATTTGTGGTATGTATTATTTAACGTAGTTGCTATACTTAATCATGATATACTATTGACCTTGTGCCTTAGTGGGCATACTTATGCGTAGTTTACCAGAGACGAGTAGTTATAGTTTGTGCTGATCTCTTGGATAAATTGCCCAGCTAGATAAATATTTTCTAGTATGATTTATAACCTCCAGGATTGCTGCAATTAAGTTTCAAAAATAAAGACTATACCCATGATTCTTTTGCATTGAGCGGACTGATCTTGATCTTCGATTAAATTACAGTGTTCTATAGTTCTAAACCTTATGAGTTTGGTAACTTTTCTTTATGCAGGAATTTCACATGACCCTGAATGTGATCTCACCAGAGACACACAAAATTGTGCTTGAAGTCATCGATTCGTGTAGGAGTCCATGATAGCATGGAGCTCGAGGTTGTTATACTTGGAGTTTGTACAGGTTCAAGTTATATCATAAACTACCAATTGTTGTCATAAGGATATACATATATAGTGGTTACGTTAGGTTCATCCTCAAATTCACAACAGGGGCTATGTTTCTTTTAGTTTTTTTCTTTTTTTTTTTTTGGCTTTTGGATCCTGTAATTTTTGATTCATTTGTGTTCATCGATAGTTATATGAATATATATCCGTTCTGCTCTCTACAACATCCGCTGCAAAGTTTAGCTGTACGTTGGTATTCTCACATTCACAGAAAAAAAAAATTTATAAGCACAACCCAAAAAGCGCACAAATATGAAGAAATCTAATTTTCTACTTCATTCGCCCCTTAATAAGAAGCTGTGTTGGTGACGATGACAAATATTGCAGCAGAGAAAGAAAATTACTAGAGGGCTCCGTGAGTCACGGGATTTTGATGTTGCTGAAGATCATAGAGTCACAAAAATAATGAGCGAAGATAGATCTTTAAGGCAATAGAGATGGCGGAAATCATCAACATGATCGAGAAATATGAAGTTGCATTGAAACGAGACTAATGAATAATACAAGTTTGAGAGCCCGTGTGTAGGATCTTTTTGCTATGAGATATATTGACTAGATAGAGAAACTATTACGAGGAAATAACAATGGAGGAGAGTGTAAGGAGTATGAGGTTTAATTTGCGGTAGGTGTGTGTAAGGATGTTGTTATCACAATTGTAACACAGACAAGGGTACAAGAATAAAAAATTGGGGCGCTATTAGGATGGGCCAAGTACCGAATTGTTCGTACCCACTCACACTCCCATCCCTATGACGTATATGAGATATGTTGAATGCGGTGTGCCGAATCTGATGGTCGATATATAGTTAGTGAATAAAAAAGTGCAATATATGATGTACCTTGGTTATCAGGTCTATAGGTATTATTTATAAGCCTCGTGATCCGGGACCACTTGCCGCGTTTTCTAGGTATGTCGAGCATTAATCATAAATGTCGAATGAGGTGCTCGACATACTACTTCTAAAAAATGTGTTAAGACATACGGCCTTTTGAACACCTTCTTGGATTTATCGCACAATACTCGACATATGTATGTTGAACACGATACTCGTAGTGGGCCGTACAAAGCCCAATTCAATGTCTTTTGTTGGGTTGGGCCATATTCTATGAATAATTAAATAGGGTTACCTACAATTCACTAAGAACTCATATCAAGTTGATTTTAAAGGATCAAAAGCTATGTATGTGACTCAGAAACGCAAGATTGAAGCCAATATTATGGATCGTAAAACTCTGAACGTACGACAGTAAAGTCACACACAAAGACCTTAACGATCGAGCAGTGAACATATAGGAAAGTCAGGTTGTTGTGATCTAATAAAATGTGTGTGTATATATATATATAGTCAAAAACAAGTTGTGCTCATTTTGAGTACTTATAATATGTCCTTCAACTAGCTTTAATCTATTACTATGTAAAAAGAAATGCATTTTCCCCACACATACGGAAGTTACCATCACAAAAAGGTAGTTGTTATACCAAAATCGTGTTTTCCATATTTGCCCATTTCTTGCCTATTTAATTAAAGAAAAAGAAGGTTAAAATCGTGTCATTTAATCCATTTCTTAACTTTGAAATTTAAACTGGAAATTATTAGGAATTTTTTTGATATAATTTACGTAATTAAATAAAGAAAAAGAGAGACAAATTTGGTTAAATCAAATTCAAACTCAATTCTCCACCTCTTTCGATTTTAATTTTTAAATTAATTGTCTCTCTATCTTTTGAAAATACCTTACATTTATATCAATTATTCTCCACCTCTTTCGATTTTAATATTCAAATTAATTGACTCTCAATCTTTTGAAAATAATTTTTATTTATATCAATTAGTTTTAATTTCAGAAAGTCGCAAGCAGGCCCGCGTGCACCCGGAAGCTAGTATTTATATTTATATAAACATAAAATTAAAGCCCAATTAGGCCCAATCACGAGATTACGATTCTCTACAAATACCAATTGGGCTCAATATATATATATATTTCAATCGATCGGCTTCCACTCCAACTGTTCATCTCTCCCTCCATTCTCTCCTTACTCTCTCGTCGCCACAAATATCTGATTGTTACCGTTGTTGCGTAAATCGCACAGTTAGGGCAAATTGAAGATGCCGTCGGAGCTATCCAACGGCGTGGTGGAGGCTCACGTGTACGCAAACGGCGACGCCAAATCGGAAAACCCTAGCACCGCCGTAAAAAAATCACGAGAAAATGAGCGGCGGAGGAGGCGCCGGAAACAGAAGAAGAACAAGCAGAACAACGCCGACGGAGATGAAGATGCTGCGGTGGACGGAAACGACACCGTTGATGACAGCTCTAAAGAGAATTCGGATCCTCAGAAGGTAGTGGTTACTGACTCTTTGTTGCTATTAATGCTGATATTAGGTAGTTTGTTTACACCGGTGCGGAGTTTGTAGAGTGTGATGTGAGGTATGGAGTTTTTTAGTTAGTTTGGCAGATCCGCAAGTTCTAGGGTTTGATAGTTTACGTGATTATGGAATAGTCACTTGTGATGCAACATCGTTCCGAGGAGTCATACGGTCCGTGTTGACGTGTGTTGAACACGTTCTGGACAATTTATATACTCGGAACAGTTTTTTCGGTTCTTGAAGTTTTCTTAAAAATCAAAAATATCGAAAACTGAAAGGTAGAGGGGTAAGAAAACAGTTTCTCAGACAATTAACAAGTAAGTAATAAATCAAAATCATCTTCAGTTCATGTCTCATGACTTGATCTTCATTTCAATGTCAACATCGGGGCTTCAGTGAAAATGAGTGTTTCATTTGGACGTCATTTTAGTTGGGGTAACTTTGAATCTTGAGTCTAGACATGACTGTATTTTTGTGCTAGTTGTGATGATACTTAAGTATGAAAATGGGCCGTGTCGGCTGTTGTAGTTTTCAATACTCCGTGCCGTGTGTTTGTCTTGTGCATCATAGGTAGACATCTGCTTGTATATTATTCCAAGCATTTTGAGATGTTATGAAAAACTTGTTTCTTTGATATGTTTGCTTTCGTGCACAAACGTCAAGGCAGTGTAAGAGTATATTAAGTGTTACAATTGATATTCTTTTTATAATGTGATCATACCGTGATCGTGCAACAGTTAGTCTGGAATGATTGACCATTTCAATCTAAAATACGAATCTTACGGCTGGTGTTTATCATCTATAACTGGCAGGCCCTAGAGCAGGTAGAGATTGAGTATGTACCAGAAACGGCAGACTTAGATGGTGAACTGGATGAGGAGTTCAGGAAAGTATTCGAGAAATTTAGATTTAATGAAGGTGCTGCTTCAGAGGTACGAGTGTAAAGTTATAACTTCTCGCGTCTGTTTCCTTTTAAAATGGTCCTTGTTGGATTTTCCTAACGTATGTCCTTGATATGACCCATCATGCATGTTTAGGAGAATGATAAGAAGGATGATGCTGCCCCTGACGCAGCCTCCAAGAAGAAGGCCGACTCAGATTCGGAAGAGGAAGAACAGGACACTCTACAAAAGGAGAAGGGAGTGTCTAATAAAAAGAAAAAGGTTTGTAGTCTGCCTTGATTTGTGTTGCACTGCTTTTTAGTGCTTATCTCTGAAATAATGCATACTGCTTTCTTCATAATTATTTCGGTGGTTCAAGATTTTCAATTTCTATAGTTCCATGGTTAAATGGTTTTTCTGTTTGACAGCTTCAACGCCGGATGAAGATTGCGGAATTGAAACAAATTTGCACAAGGCCTGATGTTGTCGAGGTACATACTAGAACTAAAAACTTGCCTGGTGTGTATCTTAAAAGATAATATTATTGAATAATCTAATGTTTTTCTTTTATATTTCCTGCATGCTCATCAAGGGTTTGCTTTAGTTATCAGGTATCGCATAACTTGTTATTCATGCATGTATAACATCCTGCCTCTGTGTTCTGAGGTTCCTCATACCTGGGATATGGATAGGTCTACAGACTGCTTTTAAATGACTATCTTGAAAGCTATTGCTAGAGTAGACATGATGGAGTTGTAAAAGTTGTCCATTTCCATGCAATAGCTGGGAAAGATTACAAGTGACCGTTCAATAATAGAATCATTAGCTCGTAAATTCTGGGTATTTAACATCGCCATTTTTGTTTTAGATGAACTACAAGATAATTGATTAACATCATCGTGTTAAGAGGCTCATTACTTCAACCAGTCCAGTTGATCAACCATATCTCTTTTTCTGTGTTGTGGCTGTGATTTGAATCAGTTTGGTTATTTTGACGGGAGCACTGCTTTTCTAAATTCTTCTCTGAAATTGCAATTGAATCAAGTCATTGATTATTATTTCCATTGTCCGTTAATTTTTTACTGCACGTGATGTGGTTTGCTGTTCAGTGAGTATAGTATTTATTTTGTTTTTCGGTAGAAGCACAGTTACAGCTGCAATACCTTTGGAAGTGCCTAGTGTTACATAATTAGGAATAGCACAGGTGTCTGGCTAATATACCGAGTCTATTGTTTACATCTGCCTCTTTGTTTAAGGCGTAGAAAGTTGTGAAATTCTCATGTAGGACACCATTTACTTTTTTATAAGTTTAATAACATTTTTACGACTTTGTAGGTATGGGATGCCACTGCTTCGGACCCTAAGCTCTTGGTATTTCTGAAGTCATACCGCAATACTGTTGCAGTACCCCGACACTGGTGCCAGAAAAGGAAATTTTTACAGGTGAATCATTGTTTTAGCAGGATGTTTTGGCAGTGTAGCTTTATCTTTGTGTTCCATATAGTTGTCTATTGTCATCATTCTTTACATTTATCAAAAGGGAAATTACATGTTTAATTAAGTGGTCGGTTTGGGTAGAGAGTGGTGGGCAATATAGTCAATAAGGTTTTTGTCTTATATGTATATGTGGTTCTTGCAGGGGAAATGCTGTGGAACTTGTGGAGCCTCAACATGTAGGTGTTTTGCAAGGGGAACCTTGCGTGAACTTTGTTTTAATATCTTTGATAGTTTGGGTTGGGGTATAGGCTGTTTTACCATGCTTCTCTGTTATAAATTAAGCTCTTACCAAAGGACCAGATCGGAAATGAACCCGCACTTTCTGTAAGACTGGTGTTGGGAAATTGGAGTCGGGTTTTGATTATAATTTGTTTTATTAAGTAGTTTGAACTAGTTGTATACTATTATAATGCTGTTGGGTTTCTTCATTAATTATTTCTTGTGCAAAATCTGTTCCCAACGATTACCTGCTGATATAGTATTATTCACCGTCTTTTGTTTTTTGCTTTGCAGGGAAAGCGAGGTATTGAAAAACAGCCCTTCCAGCTTCCTGACTTTATTGCTGCTACCGGAATTGAGAAAATTAGACAGGTTAGTAGTGTTATTCCTTTTTATAGCTGTTCATTTTTTTCATTTGATTATTTATATCTTTGGTTGGTAGTTATGAGATAACTTCAGAATATGCTATGTCCCTCCAGTTGATTTTTACCATTGACTGCATACCCTTTGTACTACTTTATGAATGTGAGTTTTGTTAGGTAGTTCTGATAGAGTGCTGAACACTTTCTTCTTTTTTGGCTTGGCCACATAATTTATAAAGTATCCACTTCATTCGGTTTTTGCGTTCCTTACTGTATCAATTTCATTTGACACCTGTTCTGAACAATAGATCTAGAAATCTTATACTACTTTCGCAATAGGAAATTGTGTTCATCAGCTGCATCCATCTGAAGCAGGAAGCTGATTATACTTGAAGTATGCCAACCTACTCCATTCTTTATTCGTTGACATGGTCTTAGTGAAGCTATAGCTGACAAGTTCCTTGTTGTCGTTTGCCTTGACCATTTTTCGTGTTATGATCCTATTTATTTGCGACCTTCTGTGAAAGTCCTAGTTACAATGTACCTTCTTGCGCTCTTCTCTCATATATTACGTGTTTGTGACATCACTGTCCTAAGCATGATGAGTTTGTATTGTTTCATGGCAGGCGTATATCGAAAAGGAGGACAGTAAGAAACTGAAACAAAAGCAACGTGAGAGGATGCAGCCGAAAATGGGAAAAATGGACATTGATTATCAGGTTTGATAGTTTAAAATATTACCTATATACAGTATGTAAGATGTTATTGGTGGCATGGTTAGTGCACGCGTGCTTACAAGGTGGTATCACTCACATCTTATACCCATGTCTTAGTTATTTAACATCAACTTTTTTTTTTGAAATTCTAATAGGTCCTCCATGACGCTTTCTTCAAGCACCAAACTAAGCCCAAATTGACAACACATGGTGATTTATACTATGAAGGAAAAGAATTTGAGGTATAAGCTTCTTGAGGAATTTTTCTGTGTTGCATAAAATGTTGGGTGGAATTGTATTAAATCAAAGCTATGCTTTATATCAGAGTTTATATTTCTTCTACAAAAGTACTTCATAGCTTATTGCCTGTTGGTGTGGTTCTCGACAATATTCACTAGCGCTATTTACAAATTATTTGATCTTTAAAAGTTCTTATTTGATTTGGTTACACGTTTTAGATGTGATAGCTATTCTGCTGTGCTATTGTATTCTCTGTTTCAGCATCTGTTTTTCCACCAATGAGATATATCTGAGAGTCTCTTTAAGCTAGCATGTTTTTTTTTTCTTTCATTAATGGAGTGCATTCTGGTGCAACACCTTATCTGTTAATGATGCTTGGGACTTTTAACAGGTAAAATTGAGAGAAATGAAGCCAGGAATGCTGTCTCAGGAATTAAAGGAGGCTCTTGGCATGCCTGAAGGGGCTCCTCCTCCTTGGCTTATCAACATGCAGGTAAAAAAATATGCCATTTTGTTTTAAGTTTTTCAGTTTGAGTGATCGGTAAGTATCTTTGCAGAAATTTTCTATTTTCATCGGGAAGAAACAGTTTCACACAATATTGTTCATTCATTTGAGTGCAGAGATATGGTCCTCCACCTTCGTACCCTCATCTTAAAATTCCTGGGCTTAACGCTCCTATTCCACTTGGGGCTAAATTTGGGTATGGGCATGGAGACTGGGGTAAACCACCTGTTGATGAGGTAAGGTTTTACCTTTTTGGCACTTCTTTTTTATGTTTCAATCGTTCACTTTTTCACCTCTTTTATAATTTTCTGAACTAGTATGGACGCCCTCTCTATGGAGATGTTTTCGGTGTCCAGCAACAAGATCAACCCAATTACGAGGTAAAACACAGGGATCTATACGATTTTTTCTCGGCTTATTTGCTGTTTGTCATTTTGACCACTTTGTTTCACGTAACTCACACCAAGACTCATTCCAGGAAGAACCAGTTGATAAATCAAAGCACTGGGGTGATTTGGAGGAAGAGGAGGAAGAAGAAGAGGAGGAGGAAGAGGAAGAAGAAGAGCAACTTGAGGAAGAGGAATTGGAAGATGGCATCCAGTCTGTGGACAGCCTATCTAGGTTAGGCTTGCTTTTGATTTTCAACTTCTGCTGTAGTATCTTTCTAGTCTATTATTATCTTTCTGATTGGTAATTTGGGCTACTGTCTGGATGATTTGTTCCCATTGGTTTAATTTCAGCACTCCTACTGGTGTTGAGACTCCTGATGTTATTGACCTACGGAAGCAACAGAGGAAGGATCCTGAGAGAGCTCTCTATCAAGTTTGTTCATCTTCTGGTTTTCTGTATCATTGTTGTTAAATTTCGCAGTTGAACTAACTTGTGTTTCATGCCTGGTGAAGGTGCTTCCAGAGAAAGAAGAATCGATTGCTCCTGGAACTTTACTTGGGACAAGTCATACGTATGGGATCTGCTTCCTTTTACAAGATATCATATTCGTTTATATGTATTTGACTCGAACGTATTACATTATTTATTCTTCGTTGTCAGGTATGTTATCAACACTGGTACGCAGGATAAGACTGGTGCTAAAAAGGTAAGAAAATTGATATTTTTATTTTAGTTTTTGTTGGTTCCCATGTGGATTCTGAACCTTCGAAACTTTAGTAGTTAGCTTGTATGATTCATGTTTTTACTCTTGCTTTTTGAATTTTGTTGCCATGGTGAAGTTATGATATACAAATTTGAGCGACATTGGAACTCTTTTATCTTGTACTTCTATTGTCGATTCACTGCCTCAGTGATGAAACAAAAATAATTTTTGAACTGTACGCATTCTACTTTACTTTCTTGTAATGCTCTTACACTTGACTGTCATGAAGTCTTATACTATTCATCCCGTCTGGAATATGGTTTATTATTAAGTATGCACATATGTTTCATCTGTGTTTAGAGCTTTTAAACCTCATTCATTGAAAAGATTGGCATATCCTCTCGTGTACCTGCAGAGACTTAAATCCAACTTAACCAATCAGGATCTATACTTGTTACTGAACCTGCAGTCTCTTGTTTATTTTGTGATTGTGTAATAAAGTGTCATTAGCTGGAAAGGCTCCAATTTTACTCGGGTCCATTTTCTGTGTGTTTTCAGGTCCCGGTTGAATTGATGGGTAGAGGACAGAAGTCAGATAATTTGATTGTGACACTAGACCCCAATGATATGGAGAACATGGAAGAGGTTCTGCCAGCCAAGTGCGTCTCTCTTCCATTCCTTTTCTCTGATTTACTGGATGTACTTGCAAGTCTACGTTATTCACGCCTTACTTTTGCAGATACGAGGAAGCCAGAGAAGAAGCAAAATCACGTAATCAGCCGGAGGATTTCAGTGATATGGTTGCTGAGGTAACTTGCCCATCATTCTTGTTATATCTCTTCGATATATATATATATATATATATATATATATATATATATATATATATATATATATTTTATTAACTGTTATCATGAGCTGAAACCCGTTGGAAATAATGATTCAGAATGAGAAGAAACGGAAGCGAAAGATGCAGGAGAAGGACAGCAAGTCAAAGAAGAAAGAATTCAAGTTTTAGGTTCACTTTTGAGTTCTCTCTAGTTCACTTTGGAAAACTTGCTTCGGGCTGTGTAATGCTACTTACTCTCTCTTGTCACTTTTCAGTTCAGTAATATGTTTTTGAAACGGAGAGCTTTTGTTGTATGCCTATAGTCCCGAGTGGTATTACATACATCAACCATTCATGTAATAGACTTCCTCTTGCACTGTTTCTTTCTGCATTTACTCCGTTTCTAGCCTTTCTGTAGCGCATTTATGTCTAGTCGTATTGTTCATTTGTGGAACGGGTTGCTAAGTATTTGTGTAGGCATTAAATTTTGTGCTAAAACGTAATAACTGAACAAAATGTTTGCGCATGGTTTGAGTTAGATAGGGACGCCAAATAATAAAGTCTGTAAGGTACTACGTACATATCTCACTTTTCATGTTTAAAGTCGCAAGTGGTCCGTAATTGTTCGGTTTTGTACATTCTGTAATTCTAGAAAAGATTGATAAAACTGCTTCACGCGTATAGCTAGTATAACTAAAGTAGTTCGTACAGTTCATACTTGATTTTTCTGGCCAGTAACGCACGAGATTTAAATGTTAAAGAGTGATGAACTGCAGTCACTTTAGAATGTACACTCACAAACTGGTAGGCATACATGTGTGGGGGCCACATCCCGTATGAGTGCAATGTGCATTTCTCACAAGGTAGCATAGATTAAATTCTCATGCAAAGAAAGTGTCAATTCAAACGACCTCAAAGGTAGTTCAACTAATTTGATTATTGGTATGAATGTACGATTAAGATCGGATAAAAGCAGTTGTGTTCTAAAACTCATAAAACATCTACAACCATAATTATTAATGGAATCACGTGATCATCGGTTCCATAAAATGCCTTGTCGTAGCTAAAGTTTTCATGACATTTGTTTTTCATACGACAATTGACACCCCTATACTGTTTGTATCACAAAATCTCGTGTGATTGTTATTGTAGTACAGATAAAGTGAGGGATAGACAGTGATGACCAAATTAGTATATTACAAATGGACACGAGATCTCAAACGAGCGTGCATGCCCATTTCTTACCACCTTCCTCATTTATTCCGTTTCCCACTTATAGCATCATCACAATTCACATGCACCTACTCAACATTTTCAGTTTATTCTCCTAGACCATTTTTCTTGTTCTAATTATAATATCTTACATACATAATTTCGATTTTTTCATAAATTGGTTTTCAAGTGAACTAAATCTATTGATCTTTAGGCACATGAGTTTGAGAACTAAAGAGGCTCCTGCGATCATCGCCGTTTTGGTTGCATCGTGGCGGCACTGGCAAAACCACTTGAGACGCAACAACAATAACAACACCTACGACAACAATCTGAAGCGTCGACTTGGCTTAGGTGTGATCGACAGATACAAAGTTTGGCTACTACGACCATTATAGTAAATCTCAGCCGCACTAAGCGACACTGGACTAAAGGGGACACCCTTCTTAGCATTCCCCTTGGCGGTGGGATGGAAAAACCAGCGGCCGAACATTTCTGATGCCAGCCACACCACTCCTCTACCGCAAGAAGGCTATGCGAATCTCACCATTACTGACGGTACTGATGAAATAAACATATCAAGTACTAATATTCTCACCAGGCCATAGTACCATCAAATTCGTTTCCATTAGAATTGCATGAAACAATGAACATTAATAATGTATCAGCTCCACCGCATAATCCAAGAACAGCATCTGATACATTTAACACGATCACGAGTTCTTTGGTTCACACTTCTCATCCATTTTCACACTGGTATGATGATCAATCTGTCAGAGAATTTCGACTGCACGGAGGAATTAACCTTTCCTTCCGTCAACTTTCCAACTGCAGGCAATGATCCATGGCATCCTGGCACTGGGAGTGCCACGGATTTGTTGAACTACGGGAACTGGAAAGAGAGGTGTGTTAGGTTCGAACGACCATCTCAACACCTCGTTGGATCATCATGGTAATGATACACAGAACAAGCCCTGAAGTTTCCATATCATGAATTGTGCATTATTTTTTTATTTTGTTGGATCTACGAAGTATATTCTTTTACAGGTTTTCAAAACATTTATATGCATGTATTGATTATATTGATTCCATTTTGTATAGTTGTGTGATGAGTGTCACGTTATGTCGAAGAATCCAACTGTAATAGATGGCTCTGCTAAAGTTTCAAGTTGTCCTCTTCTACGTAATTTGCCCAACCTGTGCTTGATAACTTAATAATTACAAATTTAGCCATCCTCCTCATCTTTGTCCAACATTATATTAAACTTAGGCCAGTCACATTGTTTGAGGAATACAATTGGAAGAGAGGTATTTGTAAAAGCCAATTCGTTTTTAGAAACGCACAACACATTTCACATACTATTCAGATATACCCACATCAAGATAAATTGCTTCATGTCAAAAAACCACATTCACAGACTTTATTACATCATCAGATATATCATTCAGTGCATAAGGTTTTCTGTACTAAAAATTTACATTATAACTGTAAGAGTGAAAAACTATCAAAACCTCTTATCCTTAGCAGAGTTATTCAGCTATATGGAACTCATCCTTATTCCAGAATACTGTTTCTGGAGCACGGATCCATCATCGGCTTTTGTATAGCTTGCATAAAACAATTGAGAAACTATGCCGGTGAAGATAATGAATGCTGCCCCGGCTCCAAACACTCCCTTCCTCAGCGTCTCACAAGAAGGAGGAATTTCAGAAAAATATGTCCGATACTTGGTGTGGTATGCGTTTCTTAGGGATCCAGCTAACAGACATACCTCAGCAATGAAAAATGTCACCCTGTATTATAAACAAATTTTGATATTACAGTTAGAATATATTTTAGGATTTTCTATCTAATCTTAGGATAGATCATATTGGTGGACACATTATATAAGCATGCTTATTTTGGACTAGAAATATTGAAGTTTTGTAACGTTGCCCTGTATACAGACCCTTTTCGTATTCATGAAAAAAACCTATCGGATCAGAAAGCAATATTATGTTTACCCTCCTCCCTTTTTCCTCTGCAAATTATGCCACGTCTTTTCCGTATTTGTTTAAAATAAATAATTGAAAAAGAAAAGAACTACTAGTTTCGGGAGCTATACACTTATTGGAGGTCAAATTACAAACGAATATATCGTACCAGCAAGTGATGAACAAGATGATCGCCCATGCTCGTGCACGACCAGGGGTGAGAGCTCTTCCACAGCACAAGCATTTACTTGCACCCATTATAAGTAGTTGGCTAGCCAAAAGGAAAAGAAATGAGCCAACACCATAGCCAGTAGATATGTCTGAATCATAAACACAGTACTTGGAATTTGCATCTTCAGCGATCTTGGCCTACAAAGAAAATGAAGAAAACAAGAGTTATTCACTATTTTCTAAAAGAACCAGAGTTATTTTATTCCAAGATCAGAGGCTTATTTCAGCTCCTTATTAAGATTTCGATTCTCGGATTCTCATTTGTTATTTTCAAATCAAGAGATCAACCCCAAAACTTTGTCACAGGTAATCCCATCAGGGATGGGTAATAGTGTCATGTCATCTATGTTTCAGACAATATATAATGATGTTCAGAACAAATATGAAGGATGAGTCAAATAGAGCTAGACCTTAATCCCTGCTCAAATACCAAACTTTAATTATTGCAAGAGCAGAGGACTATTTCAGCTTCTGACTAATACCATTGCATATTTTCTAATCAAGAGATCAACCCAAATGAACAAAATTGCCACCGATACAACCCCGTAAGAGCCTAATAAATCGAGAGATCCAAATGATGATCCAAGGTGGCCTTTTAGTTACGTAGTTTTCGTTTTTATAGATAAACAGAGATGTATGATAGGGTTATTCACCATATACCAGAATAATAAGTGTTGATTACAATGTGGCCATCTAATCTATGAAAGTTGTAAGACAGAGCTATAGTAGTTAGTAACACATACCAAACATCTCTCCTCTATAGGAAAGCAGAACAAAATACACCTCATAACCCAAAAGGACCAGAATTTAACTAATGCAATTGTATTTCACAAGAGTATATTTAGTATTATAACAGTGAATTAGCGAGCGCCCAATTTATGATTAATCCACAAACCACATCTCACTTTTCTTTATGAATACAAATTTCAGTAACAACGAACAGATGAGCTTTCCCTTTACAATCTCAACTAGCTAAAACTGTGAGCTGCCATGTCGTTCGCGCAATCGCACTATTCACAAGTCGAAATTTCCACTTTGACCAACACTTCAAATTCGAACAAAATACCGAAAACACTAAATCTCTTCTAAGTCCTCGCACATGCAAATATGAATTAGCACACACTTTAAACTCACTGGTTCCTAAAGAAATCAAAAGCATAAATTTGGACAAATTAAGAAACTAATTAAAAAGGATATATATATATATATATATATATATATATATATATATATACTCACAGAGGATCTCCGTTGCTCAGCAGCAACAGCAAGGCCAAAGGAAATTAAATCAAACAGAAAAACAACCACCAACAGCAATGTGGACGCCATCGCCGAATGAACTCAAATATGTAAGTATGCTTTTAACTGTTAAAAATCAACACGTAATGGTAAAAACTAACATATCAAAAGGTGCTTTGAGTGAGTTAGTGGTTGATGTGTGGCAG
This sequence comes from Linaria vulgaris, assembly GCA_948329865.1. NCBI lineage: Eukaryota > Viridiplantae > Streptophyta > Magnoliopsida > Lamiales > Plantaginaceae > Linaria > Linaria vulgaris. Next base: position 114,424,255 of record OX415252.1, read on the forward strand.
AGTAACAATAACGTAAAGCGGTGAGAGAGATTCCTCTTCACCTTTTAACTTTATTATGCAATTTTTAAGGTGGCGTTACCGTTCTTCTTACTCATTTATTTTTATTGTGCCTTAATTAGCAAGACTCCAATAAATAAATATACATGCAACTCCTACGGTCCTACCTCTCTCTCTCTCTCTCTCTCTCTCTCTCTCTCTCTCTCTCACACACACACACACACACACACATGCACACTCACAAATCACGAATATGTTCTCCGTAAAAAGGGAACAAGAATAAACTGAAAAGAAAATGTACTAGGCACGTGTTATGCACCGATTTACACCATAGTTTTGTGCAACTGCTTATTATGAGCTTGTAAAAACAAATATCGCGATTTTTTATTCTAACTTTTCCATGCAAACATACACGAGGCAATTTAATTTTACGTGTCTGTAAAACATATTCTATATTATGTTCCAAAAAAAAATAAAAAATCAATCCTATACTTTAACTTGCAGAACCTACTTCTATCAGGAACCAAAAAAAGAAAAAAAAAATTACGTGTTTACGAACATTTATTTCAGCAAATGGTTGATTTAGGAAGAGGATTGACTTCGCTGTTTCGACAAAAGTTACGGTTAACGAGTTGTTACATATTTCCGGGGACTCTAACGATACATGGTACATTAAGTTACAAAAAATCGTAAAAGAAACATACATGCTACGCATAAAATTACAGGAAAAATAATATAGACCATTTGGCCTAATATATTGACCTAGTGCAATTTAGAAATCCAATGACGACACACCAATGACTTAGTATAGCAAACCACCACGTCGAACCAACACTAAGAGATCGATAGCCATACTCAAATTCGAGTTCATGTTTTGGTATATAATAATCCACTTTCACAAAATACATCCAACTTGTCTAAATAAATCAAACGGCTACAATATACAACTACAACAATGAAAATGCACACCAATATTAAGCCCAAAAATTACATAGGAAAATGAAGTTACTGCACTGTGTTCGCATCAGGACAAACGCCTCCATGCATAATCTAATCAAATACGACGTGAAGATACATAGATTTCAACTTTTTTAAACTAGCAAGCATCCACGAGATAGTGATACTTTCCGAAATCAGGATAATGACTCTACTTTTCTACAGAGAATCAAACGACCCACTCTTTAAACGTTCCATGCGTGCCTGAAGGCCTGACAATGCCTTCTCGTCCATTGGAAGGATTCCTGTCCCCTGCCCTTCTGCAACAGAAGGATGACTTTCGTTGCCATTTCCTTGCATTAACTGTCTGCTTCTAGGCTCAGGATTAACTGCCCCGGCTGCTAATTGGATGCTCTTCATCCTTTCCCTTATGGCATCTAATTTTCCGTTCATAACTGCAGTAACAATGAATTATGAGGCTCTAAACTTGATACAGTAACAGAGAACAGGTAACAGATATTGAAAAGGAACTAACCACCACCAGAAGGCAAACCGTCAGTTCTTGACTCATCTTGATTCCGATGAAACCCTGAGTGGTCATATGCCCGACCTCTTGGGGAGATAGGCCGATCATCTTCAGCATATGACGGCGGTAAACTAAAGTTCGTAGGCTCAGCTCTTGTATTTAATTGGTTTGTGTTAACAGGGGATAGAGGACCTTGTCTTGGAGAGAGGTTGAGAGCGGCAGGTGGAGGAGTAGACAGAGGCACACTTGAAGGCGTCCTTCCTGCAGCAGCATTTCTCTCCATCTGTATCCCGAAAATGATTTTTATCAGCTCAACATGTAAGTTTGACAAAGTATCTTTCAATAATTCACCCAAAACTAATGTAGACCTGAGCTAGACCATCTCTAATATACGTCCGAAATGCATCGCTGGCATTATGCAGCTGAGCAAAAATATCAACCTGATACCAGATTCAAAATTTTAATTCAGTGACCAATGCATATACTGCCACAAATAAACAAAAACTACAGAAAAGTTAGAAACAAAAAATTACCTGAGGATATAACTGTGTTATGCGATAGAGTTCATACAGACCCATTGAGCAAGTTTGTTTTTCACCAATCTTCTTAAATATAGCAGCCAATTCTTGCTGTTACACAAAAAATCCAAAGAGTTGGTTTGACACATGTGCAACAGTGAACAAGCAGAAATAAGACGCAGACACACATTGCAAGGCTACAAAGACGACCTACAACTTGCACAAGTACCTTCAATTGGGCATCTGCATGGTGTGTCGGAGGTGCTGAGTTGTTGGTTGTTGAATCATTCCAGTGAGTTTGCCCAACAGGTACAGACGGTGTAAGCATTCTTGCAGCCGCCAAGGTCTGCTCAATTTTGTTTAAACGTTGACCACTATTTCTTAAAAAAAGAATTTAAACAACCATATCATCATCAATGTGCCTTAAGTACCTGAAGATTAAGATCTATGTACGCAAGAATAATGGGTGGAGGTTGCATGTCAATTGGGACCATAGATAGATGGCCCTTTATGGCAGTTCCACGAAGCTTGACAAGCTCATGAAGAACAGTTTTAACCATGCGAAGTGGTTTGTCATCAGCCCCAGCTCTTCAATTAATTAATAAGATAAGAAAGTCAGGTGAAAGGAACAGTGAATATACAACATTAGGCAACAGCCACCCACAACATGACGAGGGACATCCACAAACTTGAAGTAAAGTGGTAGGTGAGCACCTTTTCCGTATTTCATCCATTCCCAACTCTTGTAGATATATATGGATACTCTGAAGGACCCGATCAAGGTCTACCTCATATATTGTACTTTGCAGTACCTACATCATATGCAAGCAGGTGATGACTAGTACACACACGTATCAAGAATTAAATACATCACACTTCATTACGTCAACTGTAAGAACCAAGAAACGGTTAACAGAAAGTATCACCTTAGTAAGTTTGATTAGACATTTGACAACCAAGTCAGAGAATTTCTGGTTTCTAATAGCGGCAGATTCATTTGCAGGTGGAGAATGCCATCTGGATGGATTCAGAGGTCGTAATAGAGTTATAAGCACCACAAATGAAGAACTACGCTCAGCATTGTCCTGCTCATGATCCCATCATACAAAGAAGCAAACTTAAGTGTTTATTAATTGATGAGAAAATAGGATTTCATGCCTCATGGATAATTAAAACGAAACACTTACGAGAATCTTCAGCATTAGAACGTTCAGAGCTCTTAATAATTGACTGCCGTCATCCATCCTTGGAACCCTTTCATCCAAAAGCCAAAGTAACAGTTCTGTAATTAGACCATCAAGTGTACTTTCCTTGACAGAGTGTGCCAGCCTCTTGTTCTGAAAAGTCTGCGCAAACAATGATTTTAAAATCTCAATTAACAAATCAAGTGTCGGTCATTTAGCTGTATAAATTCAAGTAAGAACTCTGGATACTTCATCCAACTCCAATTAAAACTTTTTAGGATATAAGAAAAAACCACATGAAGACAGCCGCACCTGCATGAGTGTGTTTAAAACGTATTTACAAGATCTCGAAGAGGAACCACTTAGGCTAAAGTCAAAAGTCTTTGCAACCTGCAGCAAGATAGCTAATGAGACTCCGATAACCATAACAAGGACGTGTAACCAATGCAATTAAAAAATAATGCAATTGCCTTATTCGCCAAGCATGAAACAAGTCTATCAGAATCTTTGACAATATCATCCATTAAGCTGCCTTCAGGATCAGCTGTTGCCTGTGCCAACTCATGGCACACAACTTTCATTCCTTCAACAGACTGCAACGCAGGATTCAATAAACATTAGCTCCATTGCCTTTGAGCAATTGAATGTTGACTAAATATACAAAAAATCTAATTTAATTGGGGTATGCTATATGAACCAATCAACGCATATCAGGCAAGCAATTACATTAGTTCTGAAGAATAATATACTTTATTCCACACCGAGGTAGCACAAATTAATTTAAAAATAGGTCTATTAAATTAGAGATGAAATCTCAAGTTTTTTAATGATGAGTTCTCGGAATGATACCATTTGGCACAGTGGGAAAGAAATTTCAAAGAATTTCTTTCTGCCTAAAGGGGAGTGCAAAACACCCAATATGATTCCTATTGGATACATGCAATAAACTTTCCTTATCCTGCTTCATTTATAATTACCTTACTTCTTGTTCTCAAACCATAATAGCATTCATATTTGCACAGGTAATTAATTTCCAAATCCGAAAAACACAACAATCCTACTAAATTGGCAATTTAGATACCTGCTCAGGAGAACCATGCTCTATGATATCCAAAGCTTCATTCCAATCCGTAGGGCTCACAGCAGAATGTAATAGAGGAGTAGGGAGTCTATCTGCATGAACTTCGGAATGGCCATAATTCTCCCTAGCACAAACAGTAACAAAAAGAAAAGATTATAAGCAAAATGGTGTGTGCGTGTGTAACAAATACAATGCACTCAAGTCACATTACACAAGTTCACTGCAGATGTGCAAAAAGAATATGCCAAAAAGATCGGGTACCTATTAAAGATTGGGCCAGGTATAGACCTTGAAACTTCCCCACTTTGCTCAGCTGGGTCAAACCTGGAGAAAACATTCACTAGATCATCACTTCTGCATTTTTTCTTTGGTTTTACTTTTCGCGTCATATTACCATTCACTTAAATCCTATCCAGTTTCCTTTTCATGTGTTCTTTAGCTGGTTCTGAACCTGGTCCTATTTTTCTTCAACTATTTATCCTATTTGGTGATATTTTAGAAGGAATCCATAAGTTGCACATGGTACAGAGTAATGTAGGATGAGTTGGCCGGGGTATGGCTGAAACAGATCGGTTGTCTGAAGTGCAGACCGGGTGTGGTTGGCATGAAAAGAGGTGCTGAAAGTTAGATGAGGGTACGCAACCAGAGAAAAGCAATAGAAGGCAGGTCCGAGGAGTGACACAAGTATCGTTGGGTAAGGCTTATCTGTAACTATTTCATGTAAAGTCACGACATTAGCTGATGAGTTAACCTTAACAAAAAATCAACCCACGTGAAGCAACTGTTCGACATTCTAAGTACATGCCTCTATGGTTTTCAACTAATGCAAGCACGTAAGGAAAAATAAATAAATCATGTCTAGCCTGTTGAGTCCATAAAACTGCTAAAAGGTTTGAAAGCGTAAATTATATTATAAAAGAACACCATTTATAAAAAATAATGCATACCCATTATCTCGGACCGAACGCCTTAGAGCAGCTCTGGCCTCTCCTGGTCGTCCTTCCTTCCTCTTATCCATCTCTCGGGCCTGAGAATTATCAACTTTTTACAAACTATATGGAAAGAGAAAATCTCTAGAATAAAGCAAACACATCACAATGTTCTGACCTTCCATTTAAATCTATCATCTAGCATACTTCTTTGTGCCTCAGTAAGTTTTCCAACATATCTCCAAATGTCATCACCTGATGCACAGGTTATTACAAAATGATCAGACAAAAACGGCAGTTAAAGACAATGGATATGTAGAGTATGATGCTGTCATTAGTAAGATTCACCAAATAGAGAGAGATAGTTATCCAAATGTCATCACCTAATGCACAAGTTATTACAAGATGATCAGACAAAAACGGCAGTTAAAGACAATGGATATGTAGAGTATGATGAGATCACTTCAGTCATTCAAGTCAATTTAAAAAAAAAAAAAAAAAAAGAAAGAAATACCATTTTATGCCTACCATGCAAGAAATCTAATGCAAACTTTAAGGGCGGATCAATACAGTTGTAACCTTACCGAGAATCTTATATCCAGTAGCCAAAGAATTTAAAGCGGCCTTCCTTGTTTCACCATCTCGTTCTCCAGTTAAGCTTGCAACAATTTGCAATGATTTTAGTTGCCCACTTATCTGATCATGGAGAAAAAGAAAGAAAACATAGCATATCAAGACAGTAAAGAATTCAATACTAAAAATAATATAAGAACGCAGAAGTGTCGAATAAACATTACCTCAGCTCCATAGTTTTCAAGCAAGAACCCAACAAGCTCCGCACATTCAATCCTTGTTCTGTTGTTCCTAGAACGCAGACCTTCCAAAACATAAGGAAATGTTTTTGTGGCTGAATATGTGTGAACGAGCTGCTTCATCAATTCCCGCATTTTCTCTCGTACTTTTTCAATATTATGTCCCGACTGCAGTAGTTGGAAACCAACATGCAACATAATAATTATATTAAATGAGTAAGAGCCAACGTATAAAGCATATATTCTCAAACAACCGAACAGGTGTACGGAAATAGCTTTAAATTAATGGTAGAACGGATTTCTAATTAGATTTTGACAAACCAAACAAATCCCAGTAATAGGATATGATTTTCAAATTGGCGTGCAGAACTACAGACATCAGTAGCAACGTATTTAAAGAAAGCGCATGCTGCATGAAGGGAACTGTTGTCCAAACATACAGAAAGTTGGGACATCTCTTACCTTCTCAACCAAGCAAGGAAGAAAAATGGCAGCTTCTGCTTCAGTCATTGTGTAACCCTCATTTCTCAACACATCCAGAAGTTCGGGAAGAAATTCCAGAACCTAGTAAATGTATTCCGAAAAGCAGATGTCAGTATCAGAATGAGAAAAATAATCAATGCAACTCCAGGAAGGACCCAAGTGAATATTGACAATACTAATGGCTGGCAAGTAGATATACCAATAAACATGGCATACCTTCAATAGGCATGACGTATTGGATTCACAGAACCTTAAAACAAACCACCGCAGCAAAATATCTAAGACTTCAATTATTTCCTTTCCCAAGGATGAAAGGGCCTGAAATGCCAACCAAAAAACAGGTCAAAAAGCTCATCGGATGACATGTTAGAACCATGACTAACAATAAACGAACCTTCTGCAGCATCTCAATGCCATCAACTTGCTTCTTGAAGTCGGTGCTTAACAACCTCCGGTGCAAGTCCTCCCTAAAGTACTTCATTACATCATTCTGTCGAAGCATAAGATCAAGCTCGTTACTAACATCCCAAGAAGATCGAACGTTTTAATTTTATAAATTTCCAGAGGCATTCTAAACATACTTTTTCTTTCGATAAATAAAACTGATATTACAGCACAGCAGAGCCATAGTGGATTTAATCAAAAGAGTTAATCAAAACATAAATTCTAGAAAATGGGCTTATTTTTCTTTTAAAAATCATGAGCAGATATTATTTCTGCTGAAGTGATGTAACCATAATATGCTTCACAAAGTATCACACATTCTTCCATTTTGGTTCGGTTGGGTGAGAAATGCTAATCTATGGACCTCCATTAAAGTTTAAAATAAGGTCCATATGCAGAAAGATCTTTCATAGAGAACAAGCCTAGATAAGGCAGTCAATTAACTGGTACCTCAAGATCTTGTATTTGCTCCAATCGCAATTCTTCAAACTTGAATCTACGAATAACCAGTCTCTCTCTATCATCCTACATAATCATCACCCAGTTCACATATGTAGCATGTAAAATATTGCCAAAGCTGCTATACATTGTACGAAGTGGATAGTACCTTGTTCGAGTCCTTGAGATTCAGCAAAGATTGTGACAGTATGTTAATGTCTTGAACAGACATAATCAACTCCTGCCTTGAGCCCTTTGTAGGGATAGTTCTCTAAACAAAGAATGTTTTATCAGATTACTTGTTACACTTTGAAGTTAAGCAATTTAACCACATGAAGAACATACTGAAGTTGCAGCTCTGCTTCCAGGCCGTGATCCAATGGACTTTCCAATCTTAGAGCTGCTTTTCGATGCCGTACCCCCCATGACTGTTTTGCTGGAATCAAAACTTTCTGCAGGTCAAATAGCAGCTTAGTATTACATAAATCAATATGTAAGATAGAGGCCAGTTCTTTGGAGAAGTGAGGGTACCAAAAAAAGCAATATACCTTGAGAAGCCCCATAAGGCTTTAGCCTTTCAACAACAATAGCTAGAGCAGACCCTTGTATGTCTCTCAAATTTTTCATTATCTACGGGAATAACACGTCAAGTCAAATATAGCAATGGAAATCTCTTCATTAAAGTATAGCAGTGTACATACCGTTTCGTGTCCACAAACCCTCAGAATTTCGCCGAAGCATAATTCAGCAGCTTTACGAACATCTGCTGACTTATCCTGGAAATTAAACCGGGAAATATCACAAGAAAACAATGAATCAGAAGCAGATACCAACTGGTAAAAGACTTTAAAGACTATCCTCAATGTCCTGAAGTACCGTCATAGCAGATGCTGATGGTTTTAGGAGATGTATAGCATCCGGAAAAGCAGTCAGCCCAGTAAGTTGTCTGGATAACCACTCAAAAAGATCCTTACGCCCTTCCGCACCAAGCTTAGCATCTGTGAGAGCAGCTACGACATATGGAACCTAAAAAAGTGACTTACACAGTGTTAGCAAGAGAAAATTGTACTGGAAACAATTCAAAAGTGGATGAGTGTTGACCATTTTATCAAGATGAACAGCAGCAAGCCAAGAGTCGATAGTACTCAAAGTACACTCCCTCATGTTCTTCTTATTGTCGCCAAGGCATTTCAAAATATCTGACAGAATGCCCTGCATAAAGATAAAATAGGTAGAGGTATTTAGCTAAGGTTCAACGGACAAAATATAATAGAAATGACACTTAAGAAAAAGTTAACCTTGCTGGCCTTCTCAACTGCCGGCCCCATTGCAGATGCAAGAGCACCAATAGTGGACAAAGTTGCCATAATCAAATTTTTGTTGCTGTCGTGTAAACGGTTCCTTAGAGCTCCAAACAACTCACCTGAAAGTGACAACATTAGTCAGCAAATGACAAAGTACTGCAATGGTGTGTTCACGATAGATATTATACCAGTTCCAGCCGGTTGAATACGCTTGTTCGCATCTTCCAGTATTCTATTCACACTCTCAATGGACTCCAGGCGAATCTGTGCAAAAGAAAAAATGTAAGAGCAAAGCCAGACAAATGGTTTAAAAACAGAGTCTTAGTTGAAAGTGGCCAAACCTTCCAGTCTGAACTCTCCAGGCCCTTCAACAAGGTAGGGGAGATTTTCTCACTGATATCTTCACGTGGAAGGCCGTCTGATCCACCAACAGCCAAGGATGACGTAGAATCAGTAGCTTTTACGGTCTTCTTTGGAGCTGCCGCTGCCCCCTGTGGTAGCAATATCAAGTCATGAAGATAAAGCCAATTAAGACAATCAAGCATGGAAACAGTTAAGCACTTAACATGGAAACCGTTACCTCAAAAGGATTTTTTTCATACTCAGCATCAAGTACACTTAGAAGAGCAGGTTTAACATCGGAGAGAAACCCTTTAATATCTGCAAGGAAAAATGTTAAACCCCGGTCAGTATTATAACAAAATGGATTATGACACGACAAGCAACATCTCTTCACCTGGGCCAACAAATTTGTGCAAAGCACCAATAAGTTTAATAGTAGCATTTCTAGTAGCAGCAGCACTAGATTGTAGTCCAATATCCTTGCAAAAATCTATTAAATCCTGTAATAAAGATAATTACACATCTTAAACACAATAATGCAACAAAATCAAGGAAAACCTTTGAGAGAGATCAAATCATAAAGGGATCAGTAAAATGTAGAGCAAATCAGCTTCAAGCACCTTCAATTTAAGATATGAAACACCAAAGTCCTCAACTGCAGAAACCATCCACAGCAGTCCTTCACTGAGAACCTTAGGGTTCTTGTGCTCTTTCATGATTTTATACAGCTGCAAATAATAAAACATAGCAAAAGTTGCTTTCATTGCAGAAACAAACACCTTATAAGAAAGTAAACTGATGAACTTCTAAGAAAAATTACATTGGGAAGCAAACACCTTTACTTCTTACTCTTCACTAACTAAAACTTTTCCCGTCAGTCGAGACTTGGTAATTGAATAGTACCACATACATCATCAAGGCACCCGTTTTACAAGATTAAAACACCTAGCTAAAAACTAATGAGTGTTTTTAATTGCTTTCTCCTCGTCCATTATTTCCCAAATCTACATGAAACAAAAACTGTTGCGTGAATGTTGAGAAAACTAGTGCAATATTTGTCGAAAGAGATCAAGTCTAACTGCTCCATGAAACACAGATAATGATAACTCCCTTCATTGATAAATTAAATTTCAAGTAGAATCTCTTTCCAACACCAACCAGAACAATGTGGCAGTTTGCTGTGGCAACAGTAGCAAACATGGATTTCATGGATTTAAAATACCAAAGAATCAAAGCGCAACAACTATTTCACTTATAGACTCAATGCACCATATGCAATGTAACAGATACCTCGTCTGTGCATTGATGCATTTTTTTAAATAAAATATAAAAAATGCGTACGGAAAGGAAAATCAGGTCAGTCATTTCATATTATTTCATATTTCTTTCCTTTAACGAAAGGAAGAAACTTCAAGTGCAACACATAATTACTCCACCACCTGAGATATTGGATCAATGCTTAGGTTTGGGTATGAGATCAGCCACAGGATGTGGTGTTAGATGACTGGGAAGCAATGAGAAGATGAAAGTAGCAGATGAAGTGAATTTAGTGATATTTATCGATTTTATTTAGTAGGTAGACCCCAAAGAAATATGCCACAGATAGCTTTGGGGTTTACAAGAATAGGAAAGACAGAAGAGAAAATGAACAAGTACAGATAGATAAAAGGAATTAACATATAATCTTTTACACAATATACACTTGTATCAGTGTGACACTGTGTATCAAGAAGGAGAATAGAGCAACTTTAGCCAGAAAAATCCCATTTCATTGAATGAGATATTTATGTGAAAAAGGACTTACCCTATCAAAAACGAAACCTGGACCTACAGATTCACAAAAAGTTGTAAGGCATTTCATGGCTTGAGCACGTGTCTTGATATCAGCAACTCTTTCACTGACACCTGTCAACAAGTGATTCCAGCACAGATATTTAAAACTGCAGAAAGCCCAAGTCATTAATGACTACTCCAAATTTATGATTATTTCAGAAATGCCATGTCAAATTATATTCTCCAGATAGTGCATCCAATAGAAACAAAGATTAGTACTAACCTAAGATGCAGAGCACAACACATTTTTTGGAGAACTTTGATGCAGTGGTAGCTATGTGATTAACAATTTCAATAACCTGTTGTTGAACCTGCATTAAAACATTGCACATAAGATATGTTAACCACCTAAAGCAACAAACCGCAGCTATGTTGAAACAGAAGTTGTATATAACAAGATACCTGAACATTTTTCTCATTCCACCCAGGAATTGTGCAGAGTAAACGAATCAAAAGTTCAACAGATGGATCAAGTTCAGATAATGCTTCAACCTGTTCTTTGAAAGACACAATGGCTGCAAGCAGATATTCGTAAGCACAGATCAAATAATCTTCAACACAAGCATAATTACAGCACAGAGGCAGTAAATCTTCAAGGCCGCAATTCACACAATGGCAATGCAAAAACTATCTAATGTTTAGAATAACAAGGAACGGCATCATCGCACCAAAAAAGAAAAGATAAGGAACCCAACAGTAGAAACATTCACCAAGTAAGTCAAAAGGCACGGGAACTAAAAATATAAGGTCCAGTTACTCCAGAATCTAATCACTCACGGTATTGAAGCTTCCTGAAAGTTTTACCTTGAAGAGTAAAGGGACAGAAAAAGTAAATGTTATCTCTATAACAACCAACAAAACAAGAGTGGGCTTCAAGAAATGGCTATCCTGATAAATGTATATATATCTTTCAATATGATACCAAAGTCATTTAGGATAGATCCTTCGTAAAAGAAACCCAGATTCTCTTAGAAAAAACATCTGCTCTATGCAGAGAAACTATCTACAGAGGCAAAATCATATTATACTAAAGAAACTTTTAAATATAAGGCCTCTTTTACAAAAGAATATCTTGAGAACCATGGCATCCATAATAAAAATAAAGCCCACAAAAGTTTCAAAACCTTAGGTATTCAGTAAAAAGAAGTAATACAGTATTAACCAGAAAAGGAAAAAGTCTTAAACATTATATTATCAGTAAGAAGCTACTGCAATAATAAGCACATAGAACAAAGAAAATAGAAATGGCTTGGAGCAATATTTTCACAATGCATTTACTATTTTAAGAGAGACATAATGATCCAAGTTCCATAATCAAAGGGACAAAAATAACAGAACAGGCAAATATAGCTAAATAAGCAACAAAGTCTTGACCAAAAAGGAACTTGCATGAGCCAATAATACGAGTGGCGTGATAATAACTATTCAACTCTATCTTATCGAGTAAGTGCTGTTAAGTAAATTAAAGTCGAACAGTTTCAAAGATGTAAACCTTCAAGCCGCTCTTTCCACACGGCACTCTTTAACTGAGTGATCGTTTCTGCTTGTATAAGAGATCCTAATCTACTCTCAATCTCTTCCAGACTCATTTCTGATGGCTGTAAACAAATGAAGATCAGGTCAACAAAGAAAAGAATCAAGGAACGCCAGAAATGTAAAATGCGATTTGGCGATATATTAAAAACTTCAGTCACTAGAATTCTAGAAATTCCATGGATATTCTATCATATGGTACAGTAACTCTCTAAATCAGCTAAAGACCCTTTAGTAATGTTATTTCATAAACGGTATACCGTTCGAATTATTATTAGAAAAAGTAAATTGCACTAATTCATGAATCGGGTAGTTGTTATAACTTCTGATTTTACAGTCTCAGGAATCTTTGTTCCTGGTACACACAGATAGCATTCAGCTTCATTTAGATTCAGAGATCGGAAATTTACCTTATTTAGTTTAACTGAAATCTTGAACAACATCTACAGAGTGCAAGGACATATCAACAAATTTTACCTCAATATCTTCCGGCTCCGCAAGCTTCGAACCTTTTGCTTGTACTCCATCACCTTTCTTGCCGGTACTCGACTTCCCAGAGGCAACTTTCTTAGTAGCAGCAGGCTGTAAAATCAGAAAACGTAGCCAATGCTCAACACCATTTCAATAGTTTTAGGCAAGACTTTCGCCAACACAAGCCAACAGAAAAGATAAATTGGTCTAGAAAGAACTCACAGCAGCAGGAATCGGTCTCTTTCCGCTAAGCATGCTAGCTGCTGACCTTTTAGAAGCCTGCAGTAAAAAAGCATAGAAGGATTAAACATTCAACACACACCATAATCCACAAAACCCTACAAAGAAACCAAAGACTGACATAAATCAAACATTCAAAAAGTATAAATCCGGAAATTCCTGCACAACCAGGTATTAGATTGTCGAATATCAAAGGATGACTCCTTTGAGTCCTCCGAAAGGGAACAAATGGTAAAACTAGTTTTTCCTTGAATGTGGAGGAAGAAAGAACAGGTATCTCACTGAGAAAACCTCTTCAAAAGTCCAGCCTTGGCATATCTCATAACAGAAATCAGAAGAATGAAATAAATCAAGGACACTTAATTCTGGGCTTTTGCAGGAATTGCAAACAGCGAATGAAGAAACTTCTAAATTTGACACAGCAAAACATATGCATTAAGAAAAAGGAAAATAAAATGTCATTCTGCAGCATGTTGAAATACAACCTCGTCTTCCCTCAAACACGACATTTGTCAAAGAGTGAAGAAAAATAAATACGGGAAGCCTTTCTGGTATCATGTAGATGGCTAAAAAAATTACCTGACCTCAACTTACCAAGGGAAATTTCTACTATCAATTTCTGCTTTTCACTATGAAGTTGATGGATGCATATAAAAAAATCTAGCTACGGCTTTCCAGCATTAAGCAAATATAAGTATTTTCGTTTTACATTTGACGATTTATTTTGAAGGAAATGGAAATGAAAGAGGGGTCTCTTCGAGGGCTATAGGCTCACTACATTATCAAATTTACTCCCTGCAGTCTCATGTTTGGAGCATAAATGAAGTGGATATAAATGGGGTGATTTAAGTAAGTTGACTGCCGGCCCTTTGACAACAAAAAGGCTTCAAGGTAGATGAACTCTTCATGAGGTGTACTTGAAAATAAGTTGATATAGTATCGGGAAACTAGAATATTTCCACGAAATCCAAATGCCTCATTTGCTCAAACCAAAAAAGACATTAAATAATTATTATTATTATTTAATAAAATAAAAGATAGTAACAAACGAAGGACCATCTCAAGCTTAAACTAGTTAAGAGTTTATTATACATTGTCCGCAATAGTATACATTAGTTTCAGAACCAATTGAAGAAACATTCCCCCCACAAATCTCTATATATTATAGGAACAAAAATCTAAAAAGTCATCCACCCCAGACAAAACTATTTTAAGCAAATTCAGTATCATATAAATTAGAAATTCAGTAACAAAAAAAAAAACATGCGAAGCAAATTGTAGGAGAAACCCCACTGACCTCTGTGCTAGACAAAATTCCAGCAGAAGATTGAACAACAGCTGAAATTATTAAAAAAAATCATATGTTAAGAAATATTTGCGTCAACAATGCAGACTAACAATAAAGGAGGCATAGAACAAAGATGGTGTCCCATACCTGTGCTGGGAGCAGCAGATGGGTCACCTGTTGAACCCCCAATCATTTCTGACAACTTCTTCTTTCTAACATCATCAAGCTTTTCTAGTGACCTCTCCAAAGGTCGCATACCAACCATCTAAACATACGAATAGTCAAACTTATCAGATAATGACCACAAAGAGTAAACAGAAAAGGGGGAGTGCGGTGGAACAAACAAACAAAACACCACCCAGAAAGAGCATCATGAACGAAATTGACAACCAAATGAAAGAACGCCCTAACGAGTACCTTAGCAATAGCGGCCAATACTGAGAAAGCCGCATCCCTCACTTCAGGCGTTCCGTCATTAAGGCACTGCATAATCCAAAGATTAGTAAATATTTGATCATGATATAACAAATGTGAAAAGTAAAAGGACCAAAAAAGCTACAATTACAAGATAAATTACACAATACACATGGTAGCAGTAAAAGAAGTTGGATTGGTGACAACTTAATTTTGTTGTTCACCTTCAACCATTTGAAAGACTAATATCATTCATTACCAAGGACAAATGATTGGATTTAGAACAATTCTTATGTTCCTCTGAGAGAGAACTGGGTAAAATAACGGAAACCACTGAAAATAAGAAAACTGAAAGCAGGGAAGAGTTGTACATATGTCTGGCAAACAAATTGTGTCAAGTACTACTGACCTCCATGCAGATTGGAACATAGTCCTTGTGCGCTTTAAGAATAGCAGCCTTGTTACTGGTCTCGATACAAAATGTAATCCAGTTCAACGTTTGTGATCTTACAAGAGGAACTTTGTTTTTCACTGCTGTCTTAACATCTGCAAGAAATTTTTATAGCAGGTAACTAATCTGACAGAGGAATACAAATCGCACACCCAAAGCCTACCAACTTCACGACTACATATCTAAACACGTAACCGGAGAAGAAAACAATAGGCAAGACAGTCTGAATTATCTAAGGATGTGGTATATTTTGCATTACTTGCTGTGGCACCTCAAAATTTGGCAAAAATGTTTTATATATGTTGACCTTCATAGGCACTATTCCAACAACAATCTATTCACTTGGCTGGAAATACCAACATATGCAAAATAATCCAGAAATCATAAAAATAACGAGAACAAGGTTTTGAAGATACCTACATCAAAATGACGCTAAAATAGGGTAAACAAAATACTGATGTCAACAGTGTTATAGAAGAACACACAAGTGGGAAATCAAAGGAAAAAGAGCGAAACAGGAATGAAGAAGAAATCATATATGGGTGAATTTAATTACATTAAAGTGAACATAAACAGCGTAGAAAATTAATAGCAAGCAAAAATCACTCGAACATTTTAGCAAGAAACTTCAAGAAAGAAATAGGTATCAGAATATAAGCAATCCTACCTTCAACAATGTCCGGAAGATTTAAACATCCTGACTTGTGCATTGCTTGAAGAGTCTGCATAAGTGCGTCAGTCACAGTAGGTTTCTTCTCCTTCAGTTTTTCCTATTTGTTAACAAAGCAGATGTCAAATCAACCATTCTTAATGGCTATCTCATTAAGGGTTTTTGACTTAAGTAACAGGGGTTCGAACATTAAAGCACATACACACTTTGCAAGCACATAAGTAGATTAAAGTTTGTATTTTGTGGGTGGAGCCCCTTCTGTTAATTTAATAGGGATACAACCCAAGCAAGAACGAAAATCCTACTGGTACGAAGTTTCATCATACAACAATTTTTCTCCTCCCCAACTGTATGTGTGTGTGCGTGACTATAGTTATTAGAGCAAGCTTAAAGTTTTCCTCCATAAGCCAACCATACTCCTTCCTTATGTAATGTCTAGGATAGCAAAATATTCCAAAAGGAGGCGGAGCGAGTTGCACAAGTCCGTTTTAAGATATCATTGCAGCAAGAACAAATGAATGCACATATAGTATACTAACCAGCAACACGGGCAATAAGAACCGAGAATTGCTGGAGAAATTGGTTCTCAGACCCCTAGCAAGATGTCCAAGTGCTTGGATTGCTTCAACTGCAACAGCAATGTTGACATCTATGATAAGCTGCAAAGGGCAAAAACGGAATGTAATCTTAGTATAGGGCCTTTTCATATTCCGTCCATCGCAAATTGACAGTAAAAGAATGTGAATGGGCTAAGAGTCGTTACTCTCGAACAAAGTTCAATAAAAATCTCGGAAATCAATATACACTAATTCAAGGGGACACATAGAATTGATATCAAAAAGATTGGAAACATTATTGTTCAAATCCAAAACAAGCCATCATTGATTTATCCAAACGTGTCCATAGGAAAATGTATACTCATTATCACTTAAATCTGTTACTTCATGCAAAGCGAAAGTGCATGTTAATAGACATGCCAATAGAACTCCAATGTGTAACATAACCTACGTCTCCAATCTATATTGCAAACCTAAACCACCACAAATATGTACTCTCAATTGCATATTTCGACCTTTAAACATTTCCAGCAAAAGATAAAAACAATTTTATGCGACACAACAATTGACCACATGTTCGTCATAGAAATGTTACACAGGGTATCAGGCACATTGCAACCTATAGATATCAATCTTCTTCATTTTGCTGCAACCAGCTGGGTTTGAGCCACAGAATAAGTTGGGTTGTTTGTCATCAAGCATCTTTTAAAAAAATCTCTGTTGGCCTTCTTAACCACCATTCACTGAAATGCATATTACCATGTGTTGCGTATATGCAAAAGGCTTGGCATATCACAGTGAACTAGTCGTGATAGAGTGCAAAAAAATCGAAGCAATCTCCTTGACAAAACGAATTAGGCGAGCAACGACTTCCAGGAATCCATGGAGAAGAATCAACACGAGAAGAAAAACTGGGTGAAACTGCCACATAGTTCAATTAGCTTTGTTAAAATGGTTCATGATTGGGATTTCAACCAATATTTTGTCTACGAGGTAACAATTCTTGGTGACCCCACTTTATAATGTGCACCAAGTATCGATAATTCCTATTTGTCATTTATAACTCATCCAGACCTCGGAAAGGACAACTAGAGGGGAAATAGAAAGACGCCTGCAGACATGTGATAATAGCAACAACTGATTTTTTCTCAAGTACTAGTTCAAAAAGTTCCAGACCTTCTTTAATGTTCGACATATTTCTGTAAAATCTCCAGGAGCAATTCTTTTTGTAGATGCAAGTTTGGTTAGTTCTGCTACGGCTTCTTTCCTCTCAGACCACTTGGCAGCTTTCTGAAACAAAAAGAAGTATTAAAAACAACCACAGAAATTTCAATCACTTGGTAACCGAGAACACACATACCACTCCTTCCCAAAATCCAGACTTCTCCAAAGGTGTCAGTATATCAACTGGATCAACAAGTTCATATTCATCTATCTCCTGAGGAACTGACAAAGAAACATGAATAAAACCACAATCTTTTTCCATGAAAACCAGACCTAATACAGTGCGCACACACACACACACAAAAAGGCAATCGACATTGCTGATGTGCAGTTCAAAATGGTATCCAACTTAATTTAAAACATCAGAATCCTTTTGAATTATATAAACAGCAATGTCCCATAGGTCAAGGTGGTAATTTCATACCATCAGCTGCAGTCTCTTCAGCAGGACCAGGTCCTGCAGACTCAGAAACAGCTTCTGGTTCTGGCTCCTTATCTTGCTCTGATCTAATAAGCAATAAAAACAAAAAGTTATAAACCGGTTATCAAAATTCTAGAGCTTCATGTTGAAGCCAGGTCACAGATATGATGACAAGGAATGACACGTACACAAAACAATTATGATCCAATCAAACATTCAGTTCTTACATTCCACACGCGTAGTTAATTTATTTATTATTTTGAATCACGCATTATTAATTAACTGATATCAGAGGCCACCAATTTCAAATACCATTAAATCAGTTAGCTCACTGGAACAGTCTGATACGAGAGAATACCAAACAAAAGGAAGAAGGCGAGAAAGTCAGGGCCAAACCCCAATACAGAGTGACAATCTGAAGGTATACATTTCAAGCGACCAAAAATGAAAATGACAACACAGCCTTATCCCAGGACAAAGATCCAAAAGAATATCTCCCAAAAAGCAAAACCACTCCCTGGCTGTATATAAAATAGGTATCACCAAATTATGGATTGCCGAACAATATTTGCCGAAATAGAAAAAGTTGAACGCAACATCAATACCATTAACAATTAGAGAGGTAGTTAAATTGAATGACGACCAAATCCCGTTAACTGATATGAAAGGGTTTGTGGTTGTTATTTATAAACCAAAACAGTGACAAAAGGGAAAGTCTTCAACATAGGTGAACACCATACGTTAGAGAGAGAGAGAGAGAGAGAGAGAGAGAGAGAGATCACCACCTAATTTTGCGAGTTGGTTTTGCGATTCCCGAGACATTAACAAGCTCGGCCTCCAACTCTTTTTTCTTAAATATCACAACACAAAAACAATTAAATCTCCGTCAAAAGTATACTAAAATATAGCAAGACAAGAAAGTGAACTTCATATACATACCATTGTATCTCGCATTTTTTCAAACAATATTGATTTTACAGGGTCTTTTCCAATCCAACGACAAAGCTCAAGTGTCAATCCTTTCGAAGAAGCACGAACATTCTGATCTTGATGGTCAAAAAGTTCAGGAAGCATCTTCAATATTCTTTTTGGTGGCATTATTTTTGACCCAAATTCACTGTTTTATCGTCCACACAAGCATTATTCGGGTGCCAAATAACAAGAAGGTGATATCTGAAGAAATTATTTACAACAGTAATTATGCACACCTTAAGGCCTGAAACATGACATCTATTGCAGGCACAACAGCTTTGGCAACTTTATTTTTTATTGCTTTTTCCATAGCATCCTACAAAGTAAACTATGTTAATTCAATTAGAACATCAGACATGACATGAACGTTTGCAGACAATGAATCTGCACAATACTGTAAAACAGAGATGTAAAGGTTTAAACAATCAATCAAACTCGAGTTAACAAAAATTATGAGAAATTCTGATTAAATGTCACCCGGGTCAGACCTTGCTTACTTTATTCAGCTTATCGTTTTCCATAAGATTTATACCATGCTTCGTACTAATGCATGCCTCCAAACAAATGTCAGAAACAAAACCAAAATATATATATATATATGTATATATATATATATATATATATTATATAACATTTAGGGCATCAAATATAGAAGCATAAACAGGAAAGTAAGACAAAAGCCAGAATGTTTAGTACGTAAGAATGTGCTCATCTGCATATACTTTCATCAAGAGTCAAACTTAGTTTTTCAAATTGGTCTGTCAAGTCCTAGCTTCTTTCAGTCATTGGCATATATCCAGTGTATTGCTAAATAGAATAAAGGTCGCTCGCCCTATATCTCGAGCTAATAATACATCCAGTACAGTACTAGTCTTCACAGACTAACACATTGTGTCGCTCCATTCGAAAGCAAATTCAATTTCCTCTCACCTTGTCCCCGTAGCACCAAGTTTCAAGACTACATATAGGCCTTTCAAAGCAAACACTATCCTGAAACGAATTTAAACAATTCTCCTCCCCCAACATCAATGCCATTCAACTACCACTCAACTAGAGAACTCCATACAAGAACACATTCCTTCATCCTCTCATTCTTTCACTTATAATGTCTGGCACGTAGTTCTGATACATACCAGGAAAGCCTCAACAGCCTCCAACTCTATCCACAGCATAAAAGCTGCTTGCGCCTTCTCCACCGTTTTAGGCCTTCCCGTTAGACATTTCGCCACTATCGCGTCACAAACCTCTTTGCCATACCTACAAACACAGCAAAACCCAAATACCAACTAAGCGACTCAAATTTTCCAAAACTTCAGTTAAAAGGACAACGAATAAGTAACACGGCAAATAAAACCAACATAAGTAGCCTCGATTTCACCTTCCAGCATCAGCATCCGCAGCTCGTAAAAAAGCAATGAGCGCGTCGAGAGCCTTCTCCTGCACGGGCGCATTCGAGTCCGCCACAGTCTTCCTAAAAAACGGACCTAACAGCAACCACCACACCACAAATCAAAACACACCTAAAATTCGACGAAAACCAGACGCATTGCCAGATCGACTACAGGACAATCCAATCGACAACAACAACAAAAACAAAACAGATCTAATTCCTCCTCACCAAATTCACGAAGACGCGAGTCCTTCGGATCCGTAATGGAGTCGCAAACCGCAGCCAAATCGATGTTCGCATCGTTCCTCACTTTCCAATTCTTGTGCGTCAGCCGATCCTCCCACGGCAGCTTCTTCGCCTCCTTCAACAGCTTCTCATCCTCCGACATTTCCTATTTTCCAGTCGATAGATACAAAAAAAACTGTATCTATATATATATATATAATTAAACAGCCGAAAATTGAAATCACCGTTGCTAAACTACGTAACACAACCGCCGTTAAATAAACTCCGACGAGTGCCGTCGGCGAGTTTCTGATTGAGGGTTGAGTGTAAGGAATCTACGGAAATAAAATAAATCTTTTGTTTGTTTTTTTCTCACTCTAAATTCAAAAAAGAATGAGAGAGAAAGGGCAAATGGTTTGAGTATTACGTTTTAGGCAGGTGCTGATCGTCTGCTTTTTTCGTATACGCGAGTGATGATACGCACTAATAATAAATGGACACGTGCTCATTGGAGCGATTGCTTTGTAAAAAAGCGCGTGGGGTTGGGTGGTGTTTGTGGAGTTTGGTTGAGCGGAGTAATTTGTGGTGGGGCTGGGGTTCAGTGTGGGGGGGAGCAGACAGTACTAGATTCGGATTAACAATTCAAAATATGAGACTAGTGATTAATTTAGGGGGGAAATTAGGTATTTATATATATTAGTTTAGTGTTATTCAATATTTTTATGGTTATATAGAGTTGAGAAGCAACATGCCGACATATAAAGTTTGAATTATTTTAATCTTGAATTTGATTGCATTTTATTTGTTAGGTACACATAGTTAAAACAATCCATAAAATTTGTTAACTCGTTTTACCGTTGAAAAGATTTAGCATCGTAAAATAGTTGCATCTCGTAAATTTTTTAAAGATTATAGCGTCATATCTTTTTCTCGTTAATAGCTGTAATTTTTCTAGCGACTTAGGAGTCGATTGGTCGGTGAACTAGTAGATACAATCTTAATTCATTACATGTTATTTGAAATGACTCATTAAAACAACTCAGTTGCACCCTTTTGTTTACAATTATTATATTTAAAATAATTTATTGCCTAAAAAAAGATATTACACACTTTGATTTGCCTAAGTAATAAATAAATAATTCCATATTTATAATATTTGTGAAAATTGTTTTCTCTTTTATATCTCTTTAGTATGTTATACTATCAAAAGTAGTTTGAGGGTCATCACGCACGATTCTTGTTTCGCTTATTATGATAGGTCGTTTGAAATCTTAGATCGGCTCGTTTTCAATTAAATCTTGCTAATGTACATGGCAATATTTGTTTCTAAAACTTGACGAATCCTAAGAGTTGAGGAGTACACTTTGAAGCACCAATTTCCAATGATTATTCCGACGCAAAGCTAGTGCAATGGCGAGACGTACCGGTCGCGCAATCGGGCTCGGTATTGATTAAAAATCCTTCTTCCCAAACAACCGATCATAACATTATTATGTAGAAAACATAATATGAAATTTAATTGGATTAAATAATAGAGTAACACAAAAATAGAAAATTCACTGCATGGCCCAATATCTCTGGAATTCAAAAATGGTCAAAATGGGCCTAAGTTCTTAGTACATAAAATGCATGCAAGTCTGTTGAGCCTGTTATCTTCTGCAAGTGGCTCCTTAGGCCCATATAGTGGTATAAGCTCTGGCCCAGTAAGGATTTATACCTACGCTGTATATTCCCATGTGGCTCAGGACCAGGCTTCATACTCTCAGAATTGCCCTGTTTATCAAAACGTATTTGCCAAGTCTGTCAGTGTGCCCAAAAATATTCGGATAAGCAGATGTAATATATGGGGATAAAAAATCTATAATATTCACCTTCACATTCTTGTGAAAACATAGAAATGATGTAACCATTGATGAGTGTCTGAAATAGTCATTTATACTACATTACTATGTCATTTTATTTATTTATATAGAGCTTTTAGATGAAATGGCAAATTCACCACACATGTTGCAATTAAGAACATCCTCACCAACGGTTGGTTGTTGATGAAGATTACATGCTCTTAAACTCTCTATCACACATCGCTTCGGGAATGATTTTTGATTCGGTTTATCTACACACTAGAGGTGGCAACTTTTACCCACTAACTCACTAACCCACCCAACCCACTAAGATTAAATGGGTAATGGGTGACCCATTTAATATATTGGTTATAAATGGGTGACCCATTAGTATCCCATTTATTACATAGGTAACCCATGGATTACCCATGAACCCATATATGACCCACCAAATATTTTTTTGTCAAAAAATTAAAATTAACAAACAAAATATAAAAAAAGACAAAAAAATCATGTCACCCCAAAAAACGCACATTTCGTTTAAAGATCACGACAAAACACTCGCTCAACCTAAAAACACATATTTCGTCAAAAAAAATTACGAAAAAATCTCGCTGGAAGTAGAAAAATGTCGTTTTCAGTCTCTAAACGTTGGAATTTGCCAAAAATCACGTGTTATGCTCAAAATGGTCGTTCCCCGCTTGAAAAAGTTGTGTCACTTGTCAAAAACAGGCTCCGTTGACAAAATAAATTCACTGAAAATAAAAAAAAATGACGTTTTTACCCTCCAAACGTTGGAATTTGCCGAAAATCACGTTGTAGTCGTTCCACTTGAAAAAGTGGTATCACTTGTCAAAAATTGGCTCCATTGACAAAAAAATCCTGCTCGAAATAGAAAAATGACATTTTCACTCTCTAAACGTTGAAATTTTGGTAAGAATCCCTAAATACGTTGAATTTTTGGTAAAATCACGTCGGCGGTAAAATTTTGTTAAAATCACGTCGACATATTTTTTGTCCTGATATGTTTAATTTTGATATTTTTAATATAAAATTTTAAATGTGTCATTAGTGGGTTAAATGGTTGACCAAACACATATATGACCCAACCCATATATGGCCCACTTAAACGGGTTATTAATGGGTTGGGTCATAAATGGGTTGACCCATTTATGACCCAACGCACCCATTTACCACCTCTACTATACACTGCCCATCTCCCTCTAATAAGCCTTTTAGAGGAAAATACGGGAGATCTAACTTCTAATACATGAACATAATTGCTTTACTCGCTCTCTTATATTGGTACTTTTAATAGGTCTTAACCTATAGAAGCTAGCCTTCACTTACCATTTGACATAGCCACATAATAAAGAAATAAACCACAAAAGAGATTCAACACTCAAATAGGCGATGATATATGATAAGTAAATATCAAGTACGAGCTACGAGAGGGAGATCGACGGTGCACTGTAAGACCATAGTTCTTGTGGGGTCAAGAAAATCAATTCTCCGTGGAGTGTTGTTTACTTTCTCTCCCTTGTATCTTTTGATTGTAACTTGTTTTTTAGTAGTTAAACAATATGTGTACAAAGTTAGAGTTTTTCTTATAGATTGACTCTAATTTAATTGAGTTATTATCTAGAATATCGTAAATAGCTATTAGCTAATATACTCAATTTATTTTAATGTGCGTAAACATGACACAGGCACAAAATCATGTATTGGTTGAGGACTTCATTTTACATCCCAACATAGGATAATTTTGGTTGCCCTTTAATATTGAGGAACTAAAGCTCACTCATGCAGTTAGTATGTGGGGCGCCTGTAAATTTAAGGCCAACAATAATTATGCTAATCTATCTTAAAAATCTCTCAATAGGTGTATATGAATCACATTCATGTTTCTAATGAATGGTTGTTTGGTAATGCGGGGTAATTTCGTATGCTGACTTGTCACTCCGCGTCAGACTAACTCGAGCTGCTGACTGGTCACAAGCTAACTTTGAGTTCAGAAACCTGCACTGGAAACACGACACGTGAACTAGGCGGGGACTGATCACGCAAAGGCACTATGATGCCTAAGTCGGTAATGAGTATGTGATGAAATGGGTCTATAACGGCAATTATAAGCATCGAAACATTGAAATATAGCAAACGTGCTAAAATGCAAAAAATGGGACTAATTTGAGCTTCAACTAGATTATTACAAAAAACTTAAGCTTAAGTTAGGAAAAAAGTACATCGATAATGGTGATTAGCTGGATATTTATTTGCCTCATTTATTATTAATGGGCCGCGGGCCTGGCCTTTGCCAGCTAATTAGTTGGCCCAACTCGAATGAGCTTCAAGTAGAATAGTTTTTTTTACTCAAATAGTTTTCTTCAACTCGAATGACATTCTTCATTTCAAATGGCTTTTTTCAACTATGACTTTTCTTCAACTTGAATGGTTTTTCCATCCCCATTGGGCTAATGAGTTAAATTGGGCCCATCGATGGGATTCAGGCCCAATTTGGCTTGTTTGCCATTTTTTTCAAAAAAATTGTAACTATTGAAATGCCACGTATCCCACATGTATTAGCCTTGCATAATTTAGTATAACATTTAGATACTCTTATCTCACACTCAACTTTGTATTACTTATTATTTTAGTTCATCACTTAGTTTTAACAAGTTATGTCAAAGTTCATAAAAAGAATTTGTTTAGACAAAGATCGGATAGGCAGTCTACTACTTCAATATAGTCCCTATCAAATCGATATCTAAAACTCCAAGTCTTTCTTTTATTAAATCCGTATAGTTCACACTTTTGTCCTTGTTTGTTGCACTAAACTTCCAAAATTATATTGTAGCCATCTCTCACATATTAAATTGGACTTGGTCTCCATACGCATTCCAAATTAAATAATACAAAAGGAGATTTCTCGATACTTTTTTTTTTTGCCAATTGGAGATGTTACGATTTAAGATAAAACTAGTCCGTATAAAGATTTTAGATGATATGACCTAGCTTTTGTGACATGGGTTATCCTATATGAGGACCATTGTAATGACTTAATCTTTCATATATGAGAACATATAATTCACAAATTTAGAAGAAGAAAAAAAGAACTATCTGATTTCGCCCACCCCAATTCCCCCCAAAAATGAATGAAAGAAGAAACAAATTATCGGCCTTAAAGCTAACTTGACAGAGTCATTAGTCATGATGCAACACACCGACATATATTCCCAAACCCTCAATAAGCTATAATAAAACAATATGCATCTATCTATACTATTATATAAAGAAAGACAAACTGTGACACCAAACTTTTGATTTCCGGTTTTAGCCTTATAATTTTATTGTTAGCACAATAGTTTAATTATTGAGTTCCTAATTTAGCCTTATAATTTAAGTAGAATCAATAACTATAGTAATTATTGTGATTGAATATTTAGTTTCCCAAAATTTAAAACTTTCTATATAAAGTCTCTATCCTTATTTATTTAATCTTTACTTATTCAAATTATTCTTTTACCATATAAATTAAATTCTTAATCACGCGGGGACCGCGTGCCAGCGTTTCTAGTACTATTATATAAAGAAAGGCAAACTGTGACACCAAACTTTTGATTTCCGGTTTTAGCCTTATAATTTTATTGTTAGCACAATAGTTTAATTATTGAGTTCCTAATTTAGCCTTATAATTTAAGTAGAATCAATAACTATAGTAATTATTGTGATTCAATATTTAGTTTCCCAAAATTTAAAACTTTCTATATAAAGTCTATATCCTTATTTATTTAATCTTTACTTATTCAAATTATTCTTTTAACATATAAATTAAAATAAATTCTTAATCACGCGGGGACCGCATGCCAGCGTTTCTAGTAGTCATAAAAGTGAAGGATGAAAATAAAATCTGATATCTTGAAAGTTTAATTAGAGTTTACTTTAATGCGTCTAAAGTCACAAACCAACAAAGTTATAAAAACGTAAATGCTTACAAACCCCACACCAATTAAAGATAAGTGATGTATAAAAAAATGGCAGAAATGTAAAAAAATCCCGTTATCTTTTGTCCACTTTACTTTTTGGCCGTTATTTTTTTTATCTACCAAAAATGCCCGATATCTTTGCCAAAAACGTCGATTCATTGTTCCGCTGCCAACTCATGAAAGTGTGTCCTACGTGGCAAAATCGCGTCAAATGTGGCAATTTTTTTTATTACACCTGGAATTTAAAAATAAAAAATATAACAAAAATAAACTTAAAAATTAACAATTAAAAAACTTGAAAAAAAAATACAATATTAAATTTAACAATCGTCTTCTCCGGCGCCCCCCCCCCCCCCCCCCCCCAAATCCATCGGAACACCTCCACCCCCATAGTCATCCGCCGACGCACCTCCACCCCCCCAGTCAGCCGCCACCACGAATCGTTCCTCTTCAATCGGCGTCGACTTCGGATTCCGGTGACGAACAGGTACTCTCGTCCGCTGGCGGCAAAATCGTCCCTCGCTCTACAGACGGCGAGCTCTGATTCGATTCCGAGCTCCGATTCCGATTTGACCTCGTCGGCGGGATTTTGGGTGGGGGGGGGGGGAGAGGGGGAAGACGACTTGTTTTTTTTTTTTTTTTAATTTTTTTTTAAAGTTTTTTAATTGTTAAAAAAATAAGTAATTGAAATTAGATTTTATATATAAAGTTTTTATAATTTAAATGAATAAATTTTATTATATTAAAAAAATACTATAGAGTAAGTTTTTAAAATTTAAATAATAAAGTTAATTATAAATATTTAATTTTTTTATTTCTCTATTTTTTTAAAAAAAAATAGTAATTATAAATTTTAAAATAGATTTATAAATGATGTTTTATAATTTATATATTAAAAAAATTTAATAATTATACATTTTATGACATGGCAGCCACATTTTTGCCACATATGAAACATTGGATGATTTGGCAATGAACAGTGAATCGGGCATTTTTGGTAGATAAAAAAGATAGCGGAAAAAAAGTAAAGCGGACAAAAGATAACGGGCATTTTTGACATTTCTGCCTAAAAAATTAAATAAAGATAAGTGGGATAACGTATTACGTTTCAATTATGAAGTGTTTGAAAATGTTTTTAAAAATAGATTACGAGCTTTTTGCTATAGAAAAGTAATAAAATAGTGTTTGACAATAAGACTTTTGCTCCTCCTTGTCTTAAAATAAGTCAAAAAAACAAAATCACAAAAACTGGGTAGATGGTGCTTCTAAGAAGCTTTTAATTACTATTTTTTTTTAAAAAAAAAATTATCTCTCCTAATTCCTTCAAATACACGTTTATACCCCTATAATTATGAAACAAGATCTTCTCTAATCTTTGACATATAATGAGAATAAAAAAAATATTAAACAATACTTTCAAATAATAAAAAATAAAATATTATCTTGGACCCTAATTTACTTAACACAACATATAGATATTAAAATATTAATATCTCTAAATAACATGAGTTTCTTAAGAATATAGAATACTTGAGTATAATTATACAAGTAATTATGCATTATGATGTAATAATCATAAATACTGATTAAATTATATCAAATAGTTTATTGTTTTATTTTTAAATATATTTGTTAGAATGTATGCTGTCTAAATTAGGTGAATGTTACTTATTTGTATGCTTAAAAAATAAGGATATTTAAATCTTATTGCATTATAAAAACTTCTTTCACTTTTTTCAAAAAAAAAAAAAAAAACTTCTTTCACTTATTCTTGCAAAATGCAAACACTTGAAGGTTCGCAAAATTATTTTAAGTCTAAATGAATTTTAAATGTCTTTAAGTAAAAAAGAAATGAATAAAAAGAACTTATATAATCTCTCTTTCTAACGTACCTTTAATCAAGCTTGGCCAGTAAGCTTCTTTTTAACATGTTGGCCTTTTTGAAAACCACCTTTAGATTAATAAATAATTGTTTAATTAAAAGGTAGATTTAGAAGATCTTATAGAATGACGCATGTTTCAGGCATTAGAGGCACTTTTAATAAAACTAATGTGCCTTTTAGCGCCGAATTGAAATTCATTGGACAAAAATTACAATATGGTAATATAAGAAATAATTAAATGATTCTAAAACATCTCGAGTACTCTAGCAGCCTCTTCTTTTTAGGTACTTTTTTCGAAGTGGGAAATGGGAATCAATCAATCAATAGCTGAATTTGCATGTGACATTCCAGCCTCATATTCTTGAATAAAAAAACTTAAATCTAAATTCGAAAATGACTCAATTAACCTGAGAATTAAGCCCTATAAGAAGAAAACTAAAATTGAGCTGAAGTGATTTTTCATCGAGAAATTAACGTTTGGGGTTATAACATAGCAAATGATATAGATATAGCAAAATCGCTCATAGAAAACAATTTGATGTTGTTCTCAATTTTACCCATTATTAATTAAGTGTACTGCTAATTTCTAATTACCATAATCTTTCTAAATCAGAAAACTTCTCAATTTTCTTTTGACTCAATCTTTTTCCTATAGAAAAAGTTTTCAACAGATTTTGTACAAACTTAAAAAACGATTATTACAATTTCCTTGCAAAAAGTTCGAATTGTTTAAATTTATTTACGTGTACAGATCTCTATAGCATTTATATGAAGATATTTTTAATATTTACTGAAAATTAATAAACTTGTAGGTAAAAAGACTCCCGGGTCTTATCATTTACTGGAATAATACAATATTGGCCGGGTAAAAGTATAAAAATATGAAACTAACTATTCGAGTAATTAATTAGTATTTTCCAATAATATATTGAAATATAACCAAAAAACAAGTTATATTGAACAAAAATATAAAGAAGAATTGCAAATTATTAATTTTGAATTTGTGATCTACAGCAATGTTTTGATAGTTATTTTCCCGATGCAATTTATTTTAATAAATTTGCTCACCCATTGAATTAAATTACATAAAAAAGTATAGATGTTGAATTTATCTTATATTTTTTCAATTGTACATATAAATAAAAAGGATTAGCATAAAACTACAAGTAATGTTTGTATATAACTGTCTCAAAGTATACAACAGAAAGGTAGATCAAAGGGGATAGCAAACGAAACACGATAGCGGTACAGTGGATTTCTCCGGCAACCACGCCCAAATTCCACCAGGGAATCACACCCACGGTGGAAAAACACAGACAATAATCGAATGGATATTGAGACAAATCGAATGGGGGGAGAATTGATGAACCTAGGGTTCGACGAATTGAACGAGGTGGGAGCACCTAAACGATCGTGCACCACATATGAATCAAATGAGACAACTGCAGAGCAAAAATGGCAGGCCAATGCGAATCAAGCTAAGCCGATGAACATGCCGTCATATGCAAGTAAAGTGAGATGCCCGGACGTGAGGGCCGACGAAGAAGCGAGGGATGATGAATACGAGAGCATGATAGTTCATCCTCCGACGGACGAGAATCAATTCGATCGCATTGAGATTCTAGATGACATCAAACAATCCATGAATGATCAATGGAAAGATGCAATCATGATTAAAGTCCACGGACGACCTTCATATTATCCAACACTCCTCAATAAATTAAGCGCGATGTGGAAACTTGCAATAGGAAGCGAGCTAATTGATTTTGGGACACATAAACTATTGTTTGAAAGGGATGCCGCCGCTCCAAAGAGAAGTCATTTTAACGCAAGGTCCATGGAGGGGGGGAAATCATTTTTAGTCATTTATTGTGGCATAGTTACGATTTTTAGTCATTTATTGTGGAAACTTAACAACAACAAAAATAACAAAGGTAACAAGAAGCCTTCCCCAATCTTCGGTGACGAACCACCTCCTCACACGTCACATCAAAGCTTAATTACCGACAAAATAATCGGTGCAAGAGCACTTTAATTCGTATTTTTATGGATATGTTGGGAGGAAAAAAACAGTATAAAAATGGGTGGTGGTGGTGGGAAGGGGGGAGAAGGTTTCCTTGAAAAATTTGAATTATTTTATTATAATTAGGTCTTTTTTCCTTTTGAGTTTTTGACATGAAATAAACAATTTACATTTTTCCAGTGAGAAATCATAAATTGGACTGAAAAATGAACAAAAAAAGGAAGAAAAAATGGGTGGGGAGGGAGAAGATTTTTCTTACAAAATATTGTGAATTATTTTACTATAATTAGGTCTTTTTTTAACAAAACAAATTGACATGTGATAAATAATTGGGTCTTTTTGTCTTTTAAGATTTTATTTATATTATAATATTTAAAAATTATTTAAAAAAATCTAATTTTTCATTGTAACTTAGAGAATTTTTTAATTTAGCTTTTGTAAGTGAAATATAATTTTAGAACATTATATAACACACATGGGGTTTTTACTAATTATAAATAACATATGTGGTGTTTTTTACTAATAAAAATAACTTATGGGACAATAAGCTTACCGTGGGACCAAAATTGTATAAAAAGCCACAATAAGGGACTAAATGTGGACAATGCCACATTATGGGACTAAAATCGTAACTATGCCACAATAAGAGACAAAAAGTGATTTTTTTTCCCGTCCATGGAGGCTTGCCAATTGTTTCCTATCAATCCGCAAATGGACGCCAAAATTCTGAGCGGACGTAGACGTAATTGAGTACGCAATCTCGTGGGTTCGGGTGATTAATCTCCCGCTCGAAATGTTCAGAGAATCGTTGATCAAGCGAATAGCTAAATGCGTTGGGGATCCGATCAAGATCGATGGGAATACCTTCTCCGCTTATAGAGGCCGATATGCTATGTTTTGTGTTCAAATTCCCATGAATGGAGCTTTAAAAACCGGAGTGTCGATTGACGGAGCGACATATCAATTAGTATATGAGAACCTCCCAACGGTTTGTTATACATGTGGGCACAACGGACATAATAAGGATCAATGCCATAGTGGTACTAAGGATTCAACCGCACCTATCAATGAACATCAGGCAATTGAGGGAGGACGCGAGAAAACTAAGGACCCGATTCAGTGGCTGGTGGAGAAGACAAAAAAAAAAGAGTTTAGAGAATGGATGGTGGTGGCGAAGAAAACTAATATTAACACGACAAAGCCGGATACACGAGCTCAGGAAAAGGGAAAGGGAAGGGGACTCGAAATTCTAAAAAAAGTCCGAACAAGAGATGGAGCAAAGGAAGGAAATAAAGGAGGAATGATGTCGAAGGATACCCCAAAAAAATATCATCCAGGAAAGGAAGTTGGTATAGGAGAGACTTCTGATGGGGGAAGGATTCTCTCTATTATCTTAAGAGGGTTGACGGAAAAAGGAAGGAAAATCAACCTCAAGAAAAAGGTAATACCGAGAGTAGAAAGCTCGAAAGGTAATACCAACTCAAATCCTTTCAATATACTGTCTCGGCCTGAAGCGTTTGAAGAAGGAGTGGAAAATATCCAATTCGGGAAAAGGAGAAAGTGATCGTGAATGGATCCGAACAATTTGATTTTAGAGCAGGTGAACGGAGCGCTTGTGGCAACAATCCCACCAAACTTTTGGGAAAATCGAACATCCTTTCACACATTTGCAGGCCATTCGAAGATATTTCGAATAAACCCGAGGAATATAATAGTGGTCGAGATAGCACCAATAGTATGGGACTTCGAGATACTAACGGAGATACGAGGGAGGGTGGAACATTGGCCGGCGGCCTGACAACACATGATAATATGCCACCGGGAAGCGAGGAGACAAGCGGACATAGCATCCGGGCTAGTGAGACAAGTGATGTCATCATGGACGGGTTGTAGTGCTGATAATCTGATCTGACCGCATCAATTGATAACTATGCCAATGCGTGTAGTTCGTGGAATTGCCTGGGAGCCGGCATTGCCTGCGGAGTTTGGCTACTATGGAATTTAGGAAATCTAAATATTGAAGTGTTGAATGTTGATGATCAAAGCATACACGCGATGATCCAGCCACTCCAAAGTCCGTGTTGGATGATATTCGGTGTCTATGCAAGGTCGACGCTAGTTGACAAAGTGCAAATCTTTAATAAATTGGAACGAATAGCAGCCCACGTTATTGTTCTGTTGTCAGTCCAAGGAGATTTTAATGAGATTTGCTTCACTCACGAGAAGAAGGGTGGGAGTAAAACAACCGCGAGGAGGTGCCTTGCTTTTGAAAAGAGAATAAAATCATGGAAACTAAAAGACCTCGGGTTTCATGATCCGAAGTTTATGTGGGTGAATAAGTGCGAAGGGGAGGCGCTCATAATGGAGAAGATCGATTGAGCCTTGGCAAATGAGAAGTGGTTGGAATATTTTTCGAAAAATGAAGTTTTTCATCTCCCGAGAACCCACGGCGATCACCATCCGATCATGACACATACGGCATACTCATGGCAAAATAGTCGAACTAGACCGCTCCTCTTCGAGGCGATGTGGCTCAACCGACGTGATTGCGAGGAATTGTTGAGAAATCTTTGGGATAGTCATAAAGATCTGTTGGTGGCAATTGAGAAAATCCCGGAAACGATTGAGTAGTGGAATAAAAATACCTTCGGGAATATTTTTCAACAAAAAAATGTTAGAAACAATGGAGATAACGAACAGTATTTAAATTGACATGCAAATAAACAAAATAATTAGTAACGCAAAAACTGAAATAACCGTAGTAAGTGGTCGAGTCCTTCTCGTTTCCTTAAAGTAGTTTAGTCCTCTCCACGTGCTGGGATCGTTTCCCAGGATAAAGCGACCTTTCGAATTGGCTGCTAGCACTCGCAGAGCAATCCCGACGAACTCGAACAGTAACAGACTATCACCACCACCCAATGATTAAAACCTTTTTTCTTTCGTGTATGCAAAAGTGCATTTTTTGCTTCATATGAACCCTATGGGGAGCGACCCCTATTTATACTAATTAGGGAGAGAGTCGGCTGACTTGATTAACAAGGAACATGGTCTTTTATATATATGAAAATCTCTAATTAAGATAATACCAAATCGTAATCAAGATAAGACTATATCTTTGGATGAATATGGACGCGTTTTCATGCTTCGGATTTAATATAGAAATATTATCCGAATCTGAATTAATTCTGTTAGCTAAAACAGAAAAATAAATATTGAAGGTGCAAAAATAAGGCCCACGCGAGCAGGAGCTCGACAGGCTAAACGGACCGACATTCGGCCCGTACGTCGTGTGCGCAAGCCCGAATCGCATTAGTCGCACTAATTTTTGGCTCGCATTTGCACCCCCATGCGCGCACGTAGAGGGAGGAGACACTAGCCAACACATTCTTATCATGCTAAGAATGCATTGCTATTGATAAACCCAAAAAGAGAGTGCTCTTTTACCCATGTGGGATGGCCATCTTCACTTTATGGTTTTTCCCTCCTTTACTTCAATATTTTCAGCTTTGTGTAGCTTTCTTTGAGCATCAACTTCTCATTCACCCGTGTACCATTTTGAGCGTGCAATATATCTTTCCGAAGCTCTCACATAGGAGACAACGTTCTCATCTTGAAGTCGTCACTACGACAAGTGGAACCCTCTCAAAATCTGACATGAAGTCAGCTGTACAGACCCATTTCATTCAATCAATTTTCCAACAAAAAAAAGATTGCTTAGGCGCATAGAAGGGGCGCAAAGGGCGATATCGGATCGACAAAGATCTAATCTTGAGAGGTTGGAGGAAGAGCTGATCGGGGAATACAATAATATATTACGCCACAAGAAGATTTTTTGGAGGCAAAAATCCCGTATAAATTGGCTCGAAGAATGGGATAGGAATACGTCCCTTTTCCACAAATCTACCTTAATCCGAAGGAAGAAGAATAGGATCTTGATGTAAAAAATAAATGACTTGTGGATAGGCGACCAAGATTTGCTTCAAGAGCACGCAATCGAATATTATAGGAAGCTATTCACTAGACAATAGCAGGCCACGACCGAGTTGTCGATTTCAAAATTCCAAAGGATCCTTGATATGGAAGAAGCGGGTTGGTTAGGAGGGGAGGTGACCGAGAATGAGATAAAGAATACAATATGGAGGACACATCCGACCAAAGCTCCGGGACCCGACGGGATTCAGGCGATATTTTATCAAAAATATTGATCATGGACGGGAAAATCAGTCTTAGAATTCGTGCAACGAGCCTTCAACAAGGGGAGTTTTGATCCGAAAATTTGCGCAGCACACCCGTGTCTCATTCCAAAGGTACCATACCCTACTATGATTTCTCACTTTCGATCGATTTCTCTTTGTAATGTTTTATACAAATTTATTACAAAGTGTATTACTCTGAGATTAAGAGATTATATGCCACGCCTGATTGCACCGACCCAGTCAAGCTTTATTAAAGGACGTAGTACACAAGATAATATTTTTGTGATTAAGGAGGTACTACATTCTTTGAAATCTAAGCAGAATAACAAAGTGGAATGTATGGTGTTGAAGCTCGACTTGGAAAAAGCCTACGATAAAATTAGTTGGAATTTTTTGGAAGATACTCTCATGGCATTCCATTTTCCAATTAATATAATTAGGCTGATTATGTTCTACGTCAAAAATGCCTCGACAAAGATACTATGGAACGGGGAACCGCTGGAGGGGTTTAAACATGGTTGTGGATTAAGGTAGGGAGATCCACTATCCCCATATTTATTTATTCTCTGCGTGGAAATGCTTGCATATTTAATCTCTGAAGCAGTAGAGAGAGGGGAATGGGAACCACTGATACCGTGTCGCAGGGGTCCAAGACTTTCTCATATTTTTTTCGCCGATGACTTGATCCTCATGGGAAAGGCGAGTTTGAAAACCACACATGCCATAAAAAAGATTCTTGATATATTATGTGGCGCGTCGGGGTTGAAATTAAATAAGGAGAAGTCCAAATTTGTTTTCTCAAATGGAGGAGGGATGAGAATATAGAGGCGCATATGCGCGACCCTTGGGTTTGCGAGAACGATGAGGCTTGGGAAATATGTGGGTACAACACTTTCCCACGGGCGCACAAAAAATGGAGGATTTCAATGAGGTATTCGACAAACTCAGTGCGCGACTATCTAATTGGAAGAGTTTGAATTTATCGTTGGTAGAAAGAGCGAATTTGGTCCAAGCGGTATCCACCGTGGTACCTATCCATACTATGCAGTCGGGTTGGCTTCCGGAAGAGATTTATGATCGACTGGACAAAATAAATAGGAATTTCCTATGGTCAAATAATCCGGACGCCAAGAAACTACATTTGGTGGGGTGGAAAAAGGTTACAAAACAAAAATGGGAAGGGGGCCTTGGAATTCGAACAACAACATTAAATAATGATGCACTTTTCGCAAAGTTTTGTTGGAATATTTTGAAGAAAAAAGAAAGTGTTTGGTCGGAATTGGTGGAGGCCAAATACTTGAAAAAAAAGCCTTATGGAGTACGTGGTGAAACCGACCGATAGTTCGACATGGAAAGGTATCACGCGATGTATGGAGCTAGTAGCACTGGGGATTAGATGAAATATAGGAGACGGAAAAAAAATAATTTTGTTTGGTCGGATAATTGGCTGGGGGACTGCAGCCTTTGGGAGAAAGGGGTGACCATTGATGAAGAGGAACTAAGCTTAAAAATTGCGGATATCATGGATGAGCATGGGAGGCTGGATTCCTTGAATACGACCACTCCGGATGAGATAAAGGAAAAAATCTTGGAGATGAAAGTGGAGCTAAGCGAGGCCGAGGACAAGGCGATTTGGAGAGAAAAAATTCGACGGATCATTTTCTTGCCAAAGTGCATATAGGCTGCTCCAAAATCTATATTCGTCGGACTCGAATCCACAGCCTAATGCTGAGTGGATATGGAAGAGCCCGAGGGGTAATAAAAATGCTTCTTTATTTGGCTTGCGAGCCAAAATAGAATAGCAACAAATCAATTCCGGGAAACTCAACGACTTACAGATGATGCGACTTGCTCTATATGCCAAAGTGGAAAGGAAAGCACAACACATGCGTTGCGCAACTGCTGGGCATCGAAGAGGATCTGGAGCAAAATAATTCCCGAGTTCGTCG
Source organism: Linaria vulgaris (assembly GCA_948329865.1). Classification (NCBI taxonomy): domain Eukaryota; kingdom Viridiplantae; phylum Streptophyta; class Magnoliopsida; order Lamiales; family Plantaginaceae; genus Linaria; species Linaria vulgaris. The sequence continues at coordinate 114,460,813 of OX415252.1, forward strand.
CACAATCATTCTACACGGAGGATATTTGTTGAAGAAAAACACCAAAAACCGCTCTATCTGAAATAGGCTAATCCGAGAATGTCCATGGAACCTAATATTTGTGGCGAGTATTTGGGAGATATGGAAAGCGAGGAATGCTAAAGTTTTCCGAGGAGAGCTGCAAGAAATCGATGTCGTCCTTATGCGCATAAAAGAATTGAGCGTGGACCTCATGACAGTGAATGCGAAGAGAAGGAACAAACGAGTCGAGAAGTGGGTCGCTCCAAGTACCGAATGATTCAAATTGAATACAGATGGCGGGGTTTCAACGATTACTAATAGGATCACGATTAGAGGAGTACTTTGGGACAACAAAGAAGATTGGATATGGGGTTTTGTGAAGAAAATGGAGAACGTGATTGTGCTTGAATGTGAGTTACATGCGATTAAAGAAGGCCTCCAAATTGCGTGGGAGAAAAGAATCCCTCGAGTTGAAGTCGAGACGGACTCGGAAGAAGCCTATAATTTGATCTCGGATGAGGCAATACACTCACACGATTTTATAGAACTTGTTGCGGAATGCCGAGCACTACTTCACAACAGTGGGAACACAAGTTTAGATGGATTGCGAGAGAGGACAATAAACTTGCCGACGCGATTACAAAGGAACCAAGCGAAGAGGATGGGCGGATATGCTTACTGTTAATTCCCCTTTCGAATCTAGTTAGAATTATGCGAGAGGACTTGGCCAAAGGGCAATGTGTTATGTAATTCCTTTTCTACCAAAAAAAATGTTTGTATATAACTGAAATACATACTAGCAATATTATAATAAAGTATACAATATATATACAACACAATCATCAATAATAGCATTAAATAAGAATTTTATAAGTATTGGTGTCGGAAAAGAAACTTATACTGGAAATGTGAAAATTAATTTAATAGATATTCAACTAAGAAAACAATTACAATATTTACCGGCGATTATAAGGGGTTTTGATTGTGTGTTTCTTTTTCTTCTTTTAAAATTTAAAGTAAGGGATTTTGATTGTTGAGTTAATTCTTCTAACTAATATGAAAGAGAATCCAATTCTAGATCAAAGAAAAAAAAGAAAGAGACTCCAAATAAAGATTTCCTATATTTTAGAAATTAGAAAAGGAAGGAGGATTATTTTATAAAGTGATAAAGGGTAAAATAGACAATACAAGAAATATTCCTCTATAATTAGAAATTTTGCTCTGTATATATCAGCTCCCTTATAACATGGAAAAATTAAAGATAAATATTCAAAATTCATCTTTTTTTGGCCTTACCTAATTGAACTTGCATTTTTTGCACGTTGGATAATTAACCCTTATAAGTTATAACTGAAAAGAAAAATTTTACACGCATATGCCAAAAATGTAAAATTGATTGTCATGCTGTCGAGTTTATAAAAGCAAGAGTGCTAATTACAATGCTAATCATGCAATTGTTTTATTTGATCTTCTCTTTTTACTCGTCTAATCACTTCTTTTTTTGTTTTAGTTACGTGCATGTGTGGTAATAATCGTTCCTTGATTTTCATTTAAACATCAATCCCATCAATTTTTTGCATGTTATAAAAAATACACGAGTCATTTATTGGGTAATCAAAAATCAATAGTCAAATCATTATTCTTAGTTAATCAGTGTAGTCTTTATTTCGGATATGCCACACGGAAAAATACAAATTTGCAAGACCATTTGACAAAGTAAATTCTCGAATAGCTCCATGCCTCATCACTTAGCTTTTGAAGTTGTAAGTAAATATAATATTAGTTCATACATACCTTGGGGTATGCCCCTCGTATCGATGTATGACACTCTTTCGGTTTTAATATATTTACATTCCGTGCAAAAAAATATATATATATATATATATATTAGTTCATACTTTGATATGGATAGACCAAACTTTTACTTATACCGGGTATCATCCCCGATATATATCGAATGTCATTTGCGATATAGTACAACTCACGTGTTCATCACGTGAGTGGTCTCCGTATTCCGAGGCCTATAAATACACGCTTCCCGGTTATCAAGGTAAGCATTAGTCATCCGCGATTATTGTTCATCTATATCGAGCCACACCCGATATAGTGTTCGACATAATAGCCGATACACCTTCGAGATATATAGTTCACTGGCACCTTTCGACATACCTAGAAGATCACTCTCGACATGGATGACCCGACATAATCCCCAACGTCATCCCCGTAATATCCCCAACATTTGTCTAAGGTGTTCCAGACCAAGCCTATTCGAGACCGATATATCTAGAATATGCCTAGAAACAGTATACTCGTTGTAACTCTCTTGTAACCGACCCATTTATATATACATACGAGACATTGTCAAACTAGTGGCGCAGTCTGTGGGAACACCAAGTTCCGAAACGAGGACGTTAGGATGTAGAGAAGGATGACCCGCTCACAGTCTAACATACCAATGGTTGACAATTCGATGGCAGAAAGCACGCCCCCGCCACCTGCTTCTGCCCCAGAACCGGTGGTGGACCAGAATGAACCCGACATCCCCAAGTGCCGAGGGGACCGATCCTTGCGCCAGCGGTGCCTGTAGTTTTGGCACAAGAGATCATAGTGAAAATTAACGCCACCGTCCAAACCACACTGAATGCGACCTTGGAGTCACTGCTACCGGGCCTGAACAATAGGAGAATGGAGGATGCCCCACCGCGACCGCAGGAATCCAGGACTAGAATAGCTGGATCAGAACGAAGAGCAGATGAACGTGAGGACACAAGAGATTTTGGAAGAGATGTGCGCCGCCAAGGAACTCGCGAGGTTGAGGGTCGAGACCGAGAGATGGAGAGAAGGAACACTGCTAAGAGGATGGAGCAATTGGACCGCGAAAAAGGCAGAAGTAGGACGAAAGTTAGCTCTGGCAGAGGGCCGTGGTTTGACACCCTTTTCAGATGAGATAGAGTCAGAAGTGCTAGAGAAAGGAGATAAGATCCCCATGATTAAACCGTATGATAGAAGAGTGATCCAGCGGACCATTTCCACTCTATCGACAGTGTCTTGAACTTACACAGGTTTTCGTGCAATATCAAAGTGAAGATTTTGGCTATGACCCTAACCGGAGCAGCTTTGGATTGGTTTACCTGGTTGGAGGTTCGATCTATAATGGATTATGGTCACATGAGACAAAAGTTCGAGAGCTAATTCTCCAGTCGGAAAAGGATGAGGACCAGCATGCATCATTTGAAAGCTATGCAGTAGAGAGACAAAAAGAGTTTGGGGGATTTTATGAAGAGGTTTAAGGATGAACTACTCAAAGTGGATGAGCCGCATGGGGACGAGGTTGTCCTTATCCTATTTAACGCTACCTCGCATAAGATGTTTGCCTCTTAATTGCTCAAGCTTAAGTCACCAACGATAGCCCAAATTAATACGCTCGCGTACGACATCATTTACAAAGACAACATGATGGCCACCAAGCAAAGCCCAAAACCTAGTAGGCACCCTGGAAAGGAGCGGTACAGGGACAGATCACCGAGAAGACACACCCCGCTAAATAGAGGAATTTTGGAGGTATTCGCAGTTGCGCAGAAAAATTGGTGGCTCAACGAGCCTAGGAAGCTAAGTGAGAACAAAAAGATGAAATTCTCTGGGAAGTACTGTGAATATCATCTCCAGAAGGGACACGATATGGAGGAATGTATCGATCTAAAGAATGAGATTAAAAGGCTTATCAATGAGGGCAAGCTGGTGGAGTTCGTGAGGAAATCAAAGAACGACCGTCGAAGGGATGATGGTTCCCGCTAACCTCGCAAGGACCACTCACGCTCCTCGCAGAAGGGACAAACAGAAGGCAATCAAGGCTCCATCCAAGCATGGGAAGGTTATAGTCAATGCCTCAATTAGAGGAATGATCAATGTCATCAACGAAGAAACATTAGGCGTCGACTTGGCACAAGGCCGCGAAAGAATAACCCGTCGGCTGCAGGGTAGGACATATATAGGCTATACTACCCTCGATCATGCAGGAGGGATTCCTGGATCAAGAGATCTCGTTCACCAAGAGAGACCTGGAGCAGCTCACACCCCAGGCGTTGAAAGCAGGTAAACTTGATTACTCATTACTTGTTACAATTGATGTAGCTGAATATCAGGTACACAAGGCCTCAATCGACAATGGCAGCTCCTCTAGCACTCTCTTTGCCCATGTCTTGGAGAAAATTATTTTACCCCAGAACACGCTGGAGGCGGTCTCGACCCCGCTAACAGGCTTCGGGGGAGGAGAGATAATTCCAATGGGCCAAATCACGTTAATTACCTCATTCGGAAAGGGGCCATGTAGGAGAACAATCACAGTAAAGTACACCATAATCGACATTTTCTTCCCCTACAATGCTATCATTGAGCGCCTCGCCCTCAATGAAATGAGAGTTGTGGTATCTACCTACCACCAGAAGATAAAATTTCTCACACATGCTGGAATTGGGGAAGTCATGGGAGATCAAAAACAATGGTGGGTGTGCCATATGGCCTCACTGAGACTTCCTATGATTAGGGAGGCACAAGAAGTGGAGGCAGTCGAGTATGAATACCTACCACATACGGAGTAATCGCGTCATTTTCACCTGGGCCCCGACCTTCAGTGATTTACTATTTTTTTACCATTCTAAGAACAATTGCTTTATGTCATTTTTGAACAATATCAATTCCCTAAATTTCCCCATCGTTGGGTTGGACTGTAACTAAAACAGTGGGAACTACGTGGGTTTGATTCCCGTAGACGGGATACGTAGGCAGGTTGAGATTTACCTAGCCCTCGACCATTATCCATTGTTAACTCCTATCATTTCATGCCCGCAATACTGCATTTCTGAACATTCTGCACGTACACATCCAACATGATATGATGATAATGTCCCCCATCATGAGGACAAAATGGAAGATGCCCGAATGGCATGCATAATTTATGATATTGATCGTGCGATTATCCAGAAACAGTTATACAATATTAAGTGTTTTTACTATTGCAGACAAGTTTATTTCACCTATCTAGGACATGTACAACGATATTCCTTGCTTACTCGCAGGAAATGGCATCTCTCCCACACAATGGGATAAGGCATACAGATGGGAATTCATTTCTTCGATTCCAAATTTCCAAATGTTCTTCAATATACAAATGTGTTACCTTGTTTGAAAACAAGAACCTCAGAAGACTCTACTAATCCTACGGGATAACGACCACCGATAAGTGGCGAATACTTTACAAATCCTACGAGATAACGACCACTGATGAATGGCGAATAATCTACAAATCCTATGGGATAACGACCATCGACGAGTGGCGAAGACTCTACAAATCCTACGGGATAACGACCACCAACGAGTGGCAAAGACTCTACAAATCCTACGGGATAACGACTATCGATGAGTGGCGAAGACTCTACAAATCCTACGGGATATCGACCACCGACGAGCGGGGAGAGAATCTACAAATTGCCTGGTATAACTCCACTATCCACCGTAATAGACAGGAGACAAGCTGACATACAAAATCTACAAATGCCCTGGTATAACTCTGTTATCCACCGAGATAGGCAGGAGACAAATCGTCATACAAAATCTACAAATGCCCTGGTATAACTCCGTTGTCCACCGAGATAGGCAGGAGACAAGCCGGCATATGAAGCCTACAAATGCACTGGTATAACTACGATATCCACTGAGATAGACAGGCGACAAGCCGGCATACGAATCCTACAAATGCCCTGGTATAACTCTGATATCCAACGAGATAGGCATGAGACAAGCCGGCATATGACATCTACAATTATTGGGTCATAACTCCCATATCCATGATAGGAACGAGAGCACCCAGTATATAGTTAACACACCACTCCAAGTCATAACTCCCCCACACATAGATGTAGGTCGGAGAGCTGCCAAATGAGATATGAGCCCCATGAAGAGGTGATATAATTCTCAGATAATCGACAGAGAGAATCCAACAAAATGATAAGTGAAGGTACCAAAGATGAACTTATTATTCCATATCATAGATATTGAACCTATAGGAAAGCGGAGATGCAGTACAGAAATTATGCAAAAACATAAGGAACAATAAAATGCGGCAACAAGTTCAAGGCAATGATGTTCAATATTAGTACATAACCAGAATGAGTAACAAGGCGATGCAACGCCAACAAAAGAAAACCATAGTCTCAGACTAGGCAGGGCCCTTATGCTTCACAAACCCGAAAAATATATCTGACTGATCTGAAACAACGTTTGCAGCCTCATCATCTGCAAGGGGCATACCGTCCGGACTACACATGGCATTCAACTACATGAAAGTGAATCCTCTCTGAACCCTTTCCTATAGGCCAATTGCCCTATCAGGGACTGAAAGGCCTTCTCCTGCTCTACAATGGCACGCTATGCAATGAGCCTTTGATAGCTCCCACTCGCCAAGAATCTCTCGGCTCCACTCAATAAGACCTCGGAAGACTCGTCCTATAAAGACAACACATTAGCTAAAGAATCTCAACATAAGAGGATATTGCACATGAAAGAAATGCGGACTGACCACCTTCTCTACAACAACATGAGCCTTTGCAAGCTCATACAACAAACGCTTATTCTCCGCCCTTGCCTTTGCAAGTTCACTTTCGACCCGACAGCGGCCTACCTTCTCTTTGAGAGCATGCTCCTTATACTGATCAGCAAGGATGTCGTTTTCTCATGCTCCGCACAAGCGTCAACATACGCATTCTTCATTAGCCGGGCTCGGCTTAAAGCATCCCTCTTCTCAGCCTCAAGTTTCTCTAAGGCTAGAGGGTTAAAGATTCTCATCTTCTCAATATCAGCCTCGAGTTGCGCAATGATAGCGTCCTTATCCCTTTTAGACTCACTGGAGCTCTTTATCGACGTAGCCAGCATTTTCCCAAGCTACAAAACAACTATCATGAATAGAAGGAACTTACAATTAAACTTAAACATAGCAAACAACACGATTGTGGCAACTTACACTCTGAAAAACGTGCATGTTCTGACGCACATTTTGCACATGTTCAAATTTGGTCAAACCAGGTACCCTAGATGGTGGAGGAAAAACCCGCGCTATGCCACAGACTGCATCAGCCTCCGAAAATTCCACACCTTGGCCCTGACCACTAGGTTCGTGCCTCGATCGCCCTTGATTAGCACTCGAATACGGCAACCTTTTCTTACCAGCTTGTGCAGATTGCGGACCAATCGAGATTGGCGGTCTCTGAATAGAGATTCTCAGAAAAATATAAGAGGGGACCCTTTATGGTACAACATTTGGGGCAAGGCCCTTGCCTTTATCCACATAACTTATAGCAGGACCTTTCCCTTTCTTGGTAGCACTTATGGCGGGACGCCCACCCTTAACCGCAACATCCTCAGCAGGACCTTTGCCTTTATCCGGGGCACGAGTCGAATTAAGGGAATCTTCATCTATCGAAATAGGGATCCTTAACGAATCCCCCATGACTGCCTTACCCCTATATGAAAAAGGCGTTGAGCTGGCCGCGACATTCATAAAAGTTCGATCACTCTTTGCATATTGACCAAGAGGGGCAGAGGTGTATGCGACTCCTCCAGCAGTGGAGGGACGGACATCAGTATGGCCCATCAAATAGGGCAACATCTCTGAGGGCCAGACGACCTCCTTGGCCATAGAGACCGCTTTTAACAGGGCATTAGCTCTGGCCACATCTCCCGCAATATCGAAAATCCACTCACCACTACCAGCTTCGGTGGCCGAAAGGGTAATCTCTACCACAGAGGAGCTAACACCTCCATACACCGACGTTCTAATAACAGAAATAGTTTTTTCTGCTACCAAAGGGGGCCCAGCCACACCCTACAGAGTACCAATGTTCACACCGGTATCAAACGAAGCATCCCCTCTCCTCCCTGCTGAAGCTACAGCCTCCCGGTCACGGATCTCCTTGATTTCTACATAAGCGCATGCATTCTAGACATCTTTTGAAAATTAACGACGCAGGTAGGCTGAAGCTTATATAATCTACAAAAATAATGCGTTTGGGTTACATAAACAAGGATAGAAAGAGAAGAAAGGCACACCGAATGCCATATCGAAGGATATATCGAAACTCATATCGAAACATATATCGGGTATCCCCGACACACTCACCTGAGGAAGAGGTCGATGCGCTACAGGACAAATGAACTCCCCTCTCTCTCTCTCTCTCTCTCTCTCTCTCTCTCTCTCTCTCTCTCTCTCTCTCTCTCTCTCTCTCTCTCTCTCTCTCTCCTATTATGCTACTATTTATAGAGAGAACCTATGGATAGGCATTGAATGCCGGATATATCGACCTTCAAATCCGACATCCACATCGAAGGAAATTCGATATAATTCGATTGTTCCTAAAAATACATGAATTCAAATGAGAACCTCTGAATATGCGCCAATTTCATTGGGGGTCCACCAATATCAATTCAAAACATCAAAATGCAATTCTCGCATCAACTTTTCATCATTTGAACTAGCGGGACAAAAGGTACTGGTAATCTAAAAACTCAGATATAATTTGCAAATTATTATCTTTAGATAACAGTTCCCAAATTGGGGGCCTATATGATATGGGTATTTTTCGTATTGGGCATGCAGTGGACTAGGCCCAACTTTTACTTATATCGGGTATCATCCCTCACATATATATCAAATGTCAGCCCCGATATAGTACAACTCACGTGTTCATCACGTGAGTGGTCCCCGTATCCCGAGACCTATAAATACCCGCTTCTCGATTATCAAGGTAAGCTTTAGTCATCCGCGATTACTGTTCATCTATATCGAGCCACACCGGATATAGTGTTCGACATAATACCTGATACACTCGAGATATATACATCACTGGCACCCTTTCGACATACCTAGGAGATCATTCTCGACATAGATGACCCGACATAATCCCCGTTATATCCCCGACATCCTGCTGTGCACCCGACGTTCGTCTGAGGTGTTCCGCACCAAGCCTATTGGATACCGATATAGTTAGAATAGGCCTACTAACAGTATACTCGTTGTAACACTCTTGTAAGCGACTCATTTATATATACATACGAGATATTGTCAAACTATACTTCATGCAATAAAAATTAACCTCGCATCCAGCAAATCATATATATGTCCTAATTACAGTTAAATTAACTATGCCCCGTTTTGTTCACCACAATTAGTTCCTTTGATTGACAATGACCTCTTGTTTTTTTAATAAATCCAAGTTGTAATTATGTCGTATAATTACGTTCTCTTCAATTATTTGATCATGCACAGCCCTTGAATGACATCTTTATTACATGATTAATGATGCTGCTCCCTACTAATCAGTAATCACTGGTAAGAAGACCCTATCATCATGTCTATAATTATTGTCATATAATTAATTACCATAATGCACTATCCTAATTAATGACTTATATTATTAACTATGCAGAAGTTCGTATTTAATTCATTTTATCCTAACAAAGTCAAACAGTTACTTTTCTAGTACTATGGCAATTTATGTACGTTATATATTCACCTATTTGATATATGACACATGAGTGATGTAGCTCTCTATACTATCTGTAACAATGCTTAACAATAATTTAGAGGCTTAGAGCTATACTATCTGTAACAATGCTTAACCATAATTCAAATCAATTCATCAGGTATCGAATCACCCTAGTGCCCTTAAATAAATGCTTATACACATCACCATCATCGTCAGTAGAAGAGAAAGACAAAATTTAAATAAACAAAACTTTAGTCTATTCCAAGAAATAGAAAAAGCACCTTTCACGTGAAGCCCTGTGACCGCGGTCTCGGCCACCAATTTTCCTTTTCATATTAATGGTAAAATATTATGTACATAAAGAATTATTTTCATCTTGTCGTGTATAAATTATTTTTCTATCAGTACATTAATATATGTATGAAATAAAATAATTGAACTTGACGTTTTGGCATTTTTATTAATCCTTTTTCAGGACAAGGTGCAAATTTTTTATTATTTTTTTACTGAATGGACGTATTATAACTTAAATCATGTAAATAACATCATCAAGTAACAACTCGTGTGTAATTTAGTAGATTTTTTTACCAGTAATAATTAATAAAGCATAGTAGCACTATGAATGTGCCAGTGGGCATCAACTTGTCAAAGTGGCATTCATTAAGTAGGCCGAACCTTAGTTTTTGGTTGAACCGGACAACAAATTTAGTATGGTTAATAGCTTTCCCTTTCTGTCAAATCCACAGCAATCTTTTCCCTTGCACCCCAAATTGCAAGCTAACTATCGTGTAATTTCTTTTATCACATATCCACAAATTATGAACTCGTATCTCTGGAGTCTACGTGATACGCATGTCTTTTCCGGCTATTAAGATACTTTTAGGGTGTTTGCAAGAGCTTTTAAAATGAGCTTATGGGCTTTAAGTCACTGAAAAGTATTTATTTATTGTTTGCAATCCATGCTTTTGTTCTTTTTTTTTTTTATACGAATCCATGCTTTTGTTCTCCTTCTCTTAAAAAAAAGTCAAAAGTAAGCAGAAACCCAGAAGCATGTCATGAGGTGCTTCCATAAACTGCTTCTACTTATATATTTCTTAAATTTCTCTTAATATCTTATTTAAGGCTTAATTAATGATATTTTTTTTTCATAACTTCTCTCTTTCCTCATTTACGTGATATTCTCTATAATTTTAAATTGTGGTGTTTTAATTAATAATAATTTTTTTAAAAAAAGTAATAACGAAAAAGAATACAAAGAAATTCATAAAAGAAAAAAAATTACTTAACAACAACATATTTATATTAACAACTTTCAAATAAAGTTATACTTTCTAAAAATAAATGCTTACATCAAATAAATTATGAAATTTAGTGTAATAAGCGTATTAATTCAATTATATTATTTTATTTTTAAATATAACCATAATTGTGTATGTGTGGGTGAAACATTAATATTATGGATACTTTAAATACAGGTAAATAAATTTTATTGCATCTTGATAAATATTCAAAAACTGCATTTCGCTAACTATTGCAAACACCACAAAACTATTTTAACTGCTTTAAGTAACTTTTAAAAATACATTTGCAAACACTTATTGCTTTAAGTCAAACGCCGCTTTAAGTAACTTTAAGTAAAAGTTATGAAGAAGTAGCTTTTATAAGCTCTTGCAAACACCCCATTTGTGTCTCAAGTAAAAAATCACACAAGTGATATTCGAATTCAGACAATGATGGTCTAAGTTTTCATTTGGATAACCTATATTTAAAATAAATTTTGACTTGGCAATTGATCTAGGACAATGATTTTTCAATATTACTTAAATCAAAATTACTGAGAGAATAAGCATATAAAGAGAAAACGAGGTGTGAACATCTGTCTATTCGAGCTTCTGCGAGCACAGTCTTGGTTGGATGGGAGATGGTATTCGTAGATTTTTAATCACACAAAAGGCCCGTCCAATGATGGGTGACATGTAGCAGTTTCAGAACAATCGTGGTGTTGTGCTAGTTAGCAGTTATGCTAACAATGCTTGAGTAGGTCTGTAGAGTTAGTTAAATTAGGTGTTATATACTCAAGAGCATAGTTGTCATTTCTCTATATTTAATTAGTTGTTAATTCTGTTATTAGTGAGTTAGTTAGAGCTGTTAAGTAGTTTTGTATATAAACTCATTTCCTCTCAATTCCGATACGATTAGAATCATAATAATAAAACTAATTTCCATTTTATCTCTATTGTCTCTCTCTATACTGAACATGGTATCATTCGTCGACGATTTTTCGATCGACTTCTCTGTCTGATTTGGTGGCGCGATTTATGTAAATCCATCATTGAAGCTCTGTTAAGCTTCCTTACTTTATTCTCTAATCTGTAACTATGGCGGATTTCACTTCGACAACTACCTCTAATGTCGAAGCACCTGCTCGCACTACTTCGATCCATGGACCCTAGTATCTACAATGATCTGATGCTCCTAACATGAGGTTAACTTCTGTTCCTCTTACTGGTACTGCCAATTACTTACCTTGGTGTAATATGTGAAAATCGCACTCGGTGCGAAGAGGAAATTAATGTGCATAAATGGAAACACTCCAAAACCTAATCCCTCTCATCCTGATTATGAGGACTGGATTCGAGTGGACTGTATGGTTACTTCATGGATTTTGCAGTCGGTTCCAGATGGATTGCATGATGCTTTACTTTTTAATGAATCTGCTGCTGATTTGTGGTCTCAATTGGAGAAATTATTTGGTATGAGTAGTGGTCCTTTAGTGTACCAATAGCAAAGAGAAGTTGCTTCCATTTCACAAGGATCCAGCTCTATTTCTCAATATTATACTCGACTTAAGAGCCTTTGGGACGAATTGAACTCTCTTTTACATGTAATTGCTTGCCATTGTGAAGCTGGAAAATTGTATACTTGTCAGATTGCTCACCATGCTCTTGATGCAGTTGCTATGAACAAATTGATGCAATTCCTTATGGGACCAAATGATTGCTATGAAGCTATAAAGAGTCAAATCCTTGGTTGTGAACCCCTGCCTACTATTGAAAAGGCATACTCAATGGTTTTGAGAGTTGAAAAGCAACAAGAAATTCAACTCAACATCTCTGCTTCATTGGGGAATTCAGCCCTTTTTGCTAAGAACTACTCTTCTTACAACAAACAACCACAAAACACACCGTCTTACTCTAAGGCCTCTAAACTGAAGAATTATGATAGATTCTGTGACCATTGCAAAAGAAAATGTCACAACAAAGACTCTTGCTTCAAATTGGTTGGGATCCCCGAATGGTACAAAGAGCTCAAAGACAAGAAATCTGGAGAATCCTCTCGCAAATACACTGTTAATCTTGCTGATACTTCTATAACCAACAATACTCCATCAAGCTCTGCTGCTAGCTCTAGCACCTCCACCATATCCCCTGAGTTTCAACAACAATTCTTTTAGTTGATGAAGAATATGATGACACCTGCTATACTTCATCATCTCTCTCAATCTGATGATGAAAAAGTGAGCTTTGCTCACTTTGGAGATTTTGTTGGTACTAATCTCAGTCTTCTTACTCTTGAACATATAAAGCCCACTGATTGGATTATTGACACTGGTGCTTCTAATCATATGGTTGTTCACTTACACTCCATTATTAATCCCAAACCTACTACATGTCATACTCATGTCTATATGCCAGATGGTTCAGTTAAGTTAGTCATCACATTGGTGATGTTAATGTCACCCCCAATATATGTTTGACAAGTGTCGTGCATGTCCCTGAGTTTAAGTCTAATCTTCATTGAGTCACTAAACTCACTAAAACTGCTCAAATCAAGTTTACATTCTTTCCTACGCATTGTGTTTTGCCGGACCTACTGACTGATAAGGTTATTGCTTCTGGTTATTTGGGGGGAAATCTCTACATTCTTGACATTTCTAAATGTAACAATTCTGTTTCCCATCTTTCTAGCTTAGTCCAGCATTCACCTGTTGACAAATCTCATACTCTGTACTCATTAAACTGCAATAAGAGTACTACTTATGAGCTTTCATTACTTTGGAATAGTAGGTTTGGACATGCATCTTTTGCTGCTTTGAAACACTTATCTAACCTGTCTCACTTACAACATTCTGAATCTTTGCCTGAATGTCATATATGTCACATTTCTAAACAACACAGAACACCATTTCCTTTGAGCACTTCTAAATCAGCTCACATATTCGCTTGTTACATGTTGACTTATGGGGGCCTTATAAATTACCAATTGTCAATAACTCTCACTATATTCTCACTATTGTGGATGCCTTTAGTAGATGCGCATGGACATTCCTGCTAAACAATAAAACTCAGGTGCTTTCTACCCTTACTCACTTCCTGACATATATCAAAACTCATTTCCAACATAATGTATTAGTTCTCAGATCTGGTAATGGTTTTGAGTTTACTAACTTTGCTTGTGAGAAACTTTTGTCATCTTATGGCATTCAACACCAGAAGTCCACTCCATACACTCCCCAACAGAATGGAGTGGTGGAAAGAAAGCACATACATTTATTACAAGTCACCAGAGCCCTTCTTTTTCATGTTAAACTCCCTATCTCCTTTTGGGGATATGCAGTACTTATGGCAACACACTTAATAAATAGAACACTTTGTTCAATGCTGGGCTGGTCTACTCCTTATGAACTACTTCACTCTACACCTCCTGATATCTCAATTCTGAAGATATTTGGATGTTTGTGTTATTACACACTTACTAAACCACACAAAGACAAGTTATCTCCTAGAGCCGAAAAAGGATCTTTCCTTGGTTTTGCACCAGGACAGAAAGCTTATAAACTTTTCTGCTTTACCACAAAAACTGTTGTCACCTCCAGAGATGTGTCATTTCATGAGACCTCTTTTCCTTTCAAGGTTCTCCAGTCACACACTGCTACTCCTCTTATTGCTCTACCAATAAACACAGTTGACTTAGCTGATACTCATCTCTCTTCCCATACTATTTCCACTCCTCCTTCAATTCATGCACATACACCTCCACCCTCAGCTGACGCTGAACCTCTTCATGATATTACACCACCTGATCAGGTCACCTCCTCACATGTCCCTACCAGGAAAAGTACCAGAACTCACAAACTACATAGTCATTTGCAGGATTACATACTCTCCTGCTCTATTGATCCTTCCAGTCAACTTCCCTCCTCTAAATCTTCTTCTTCACATTCCCCACCTACATTTTCCTATATTAAGCCACCTCACTTCACCACCTCTAATGTGTAATTCCCTGATAACCTCTCCCTTACTACTGAACCTCAAACTTATCAGCAAGCAAGCTTGGATAAAAAATGGATCAAAGCCATGAATGCTAAAATAAAAGCACTAGAGGACAACCAAACTTGGGATATTGTTCCCCTTCCACCTGACAAGAAACTTATTGGTTCCAAGTGGGTTTTTAAGTTGAATCTTAAAGCTGATGGAACTATGGAGCACCAAAAAGCCATACTACTGGCAAATGGCTATAATCAAGTGTTTGGACTTAATTTTAATGAGAGTTTCTCACTTGTTGTCAAATTGGTGACTGTGAGAATACTATTAGCCGTAGCAGTTCACTTCAATTGGCACATATAACAACTAGGTATCAATAATGCATTTTTACATGGTTTATTGGATGAAGAGTTGTACTTAAAGCCTCCCGAAGGTTATTCAGTTCCTTCTGGACATGTTTGCAAGCTAAGAAAGTCTCTTAATGGACTTAAACATGCATCTCGCCAATGGAATGTGGAATTCACTAAGAGCTTACTGTCATTTGGATTCTCAAAATCTGTCTTTGATCACTGCATGTTTACTAAGGGATCTGGAGCTTCCTTCATATGCCTCTTGGTATATATGGATGATGTTCTTATTACTGGTCCTAACTTACAACTCATTCAACAAGTTAAATCATTCCTCAATTAGACATTCACTATAAAAGATCCTGGAGAAGCAAAGTATTTTTGGGCGTGGAACTTATCAGATCTCTATCTCATGATGGTCTTTATATTAACCAGCGCAAATATATACTGGATTTTCTTGAAGATGCTGGTCTCACTGGAGCAAAACCTCAAGTTGCTCCCTGCCTCAAAGGACTATCCCTTGTCTCTGATGGTCATTTGCATCCTACCCCATATCAATATAGAAGACTCATTGGGCGCATGTTATATCTCAACATGACACGCCCTGATATTTGTTTCATGGTGAATCAACTGAGTCAGTTCATGTCCTCTCCCAGAGTAGCCCATTGGAATGCAGCTAATCACTCTTATTGTACCTGAAGAACTCTCCTTCTTTGGGTTTGTTTTACTCATCAGGATCAGCTGTTTCACTCAAAGCTTTCGATGATGCTGACTGGGCATCGTGTCCAGACACTCGACATCCATTACTGGCTTCTACATATTCATTGGAGACTCTTTGATAAGCTAGAAATCAAAGAAACAAGCAAGAGTCTCCATATATTCCACAAAAGCAGAATATCGCAGCATGGCATCAACAACATGCGAAGTACAATGGATTAGTTACATTCTTCATGAGCCCAAGGTCCCGTTGCAACTTCCTATTCCCTTGTATTGTGACAATCAATCCCCCTGCATATCACACAAAACCCCATATTTCACGAGCGCACGAAGCATTTAGATATCGATTGTCACATTGTGCGAGACTGCTTTAAACGCGGTTTCCTTTTGCCGCAGCATATCTCCGGCAGTTTTCAGCTCGCAGACTTCTTTACAAAACCCCTTGGTTTGTCCATCCTCTTTCACTGGTTGTCCAAGCTCGGACTTCGTGATGCTCATTGCGATTCGACTTGAGGGGGGGGGGGGGGTAGAGTTAGTTAAATTAGGTGTTATATACTCAAAGGCATATCTGTCATTTCTCTGTATTTAATTAGTTGTTAATTATGTTATTAGTGAGTTAGTTAGAGTTGTTAAATAGTTTTGTATATAAACTCATTTCCTCTCAATTCTTGTACGATTAGAATCCTAATAATAAAACCAATTTTTATTTTATCTCTAGTTTCTCTCTCTATAATTGAACAAGGCCGTTGGTTGGATGGGAGATGGTATTCGTAAATTTTTAATCACACAAAAGGCCCGTCCAATGATGGGTGACATGTAGCAGTTTCAGGACAATCGTGGTGATGTGCTAGTTAGCATTTGTGCTAACAATGCTTGAGTAGGCCGTGCTAATCATGTTATAGTAGTTGTAGTGCTTTGAATTGATTAGTAAAAGTCCTAGAATATTTACAAAAGAGAAAATTGAAGCGAGGTGCGGAAGGTTCAGTAGCCACTAGTGGTGTTACTGTACCATACGGTACGATATATGCTCATTTAACATTACAAATTATGGATACAAGACCTATATTATTTCATAAACCGGTTATCAATACATGTCATTTGAAGATTCATCATTTTTGTTTTTTGATAATTTAAGCATCAGCAAATTGAAAATAAGAAATATGTGAAGATACATTTGCAATTATCAATAAATTATGGGAACAAGAGTTAATGGGCTGGACCCTTCCCAACAAAACTGGAGATACAAAAAGGGGCAAGAAACAGAGATAGGGCCCATGAAGATCATTGTGTTCGCAACTTTCCCTAAACCCTCAAAGCTCTAAATTAATTAAAGAAATTTGTAGTGTGTAATATAACTCTTGTCAGGGCAACATAATCTTGTCCTAAACACGAGTGTCAACAGGATAAGGCCATGTCAGTCAGTCTAGAAAAAAATTCGACCATTATAAAATAATCTAATAAACAGTAATATGTTCGTGATTATTCATACTCATTGGATTGTAGTTAAGCGTTCCTTCCATTTTTTCAGTAATGTTTTCTTTTTGGGAGTAATCTCTTTTAGTTTAGATTAAACAGCAGACTAATGTAGTTTTAAATAGCTGGTAGATATTATTATTCAATAAAAAGAAAATCATCATAAGGGTCATAATCACTAGGTCACAAGACACGAATGCCAATACTTTCTTAAACTACTCACTAATTAAAGTTTTTTGTCACCGTATGTTGACTCTTACTTGCATTAAAATTAAAACGGTAAACTGTCATTAAAAAGCCCACAGATCAACTTAAACTAATTTCTTCAGTCACATACTCACAGTAAATGAGTAAAAAACATATACATTTTGGGGTTCAACTAATCTTACATGTTGCTGAATTAAAAGTATGCTGCAATCTTTTAGACATATATAGCGAGACTAAAACGTTTCACAATTTACACAAACAGATACCACAAGAAAAATGAGTATAAATCTATTATTAAATTTTGGCAGAAATAATGTCCCCTCCCACCCTTAAACTTGAGCAATTGAACAACACCTTTTACTTAGTAAAATCACATGATATTTTGTATGACGTAGAAACACGCAGCTGCTACTCTTCGGGGGTGAATTAGGTAAGTTTGTTGTAGGCTGATACGATAACTTGCGAACCTTGTCAACCGGACAAATTATACTAAACTAACCAGATATGACAGACGCAAACGTGAAGTGATAGTTGCGCAATGAGACCATGGAAAGAAAAGCATATCAAATGAGAGTAATTTACACGTTAATTTGTCAAAAGTTTAATAAAAGAATACTTGTTGATAAAAAAAGAAGAAAAAAGAATACACTAGCATTCATACATTAAATAGTATATTCATTATTATATTATTAAGAGCAAAAAAGCATAAAAGGAGGAGGTGAAGTGAAATAAAAACCGTGAACCAAAATCATCCACCACACACACGCATTTTCACAAACACACAGAGCGCACATATATACACATACATACATTATTAGCACGAGCTCAGCTGAAGGTCAAATTTTCCTTTCACTATTAAAACGCTGTCGTTTTGAGCCTCGAAAAAAAATTAAAAAACAATGGGTGGAGAAGACGAGGGGTGGGGCCCGAGCGGCTCGCCACTGTACATACCAAAAGACGACCACTGGACGCACTTCGACAACTCCGTTAACGCCGTGTCGTTCGGATTCGTGGCCACCGCCATTTTAATTTCAATGTTTCTCGTAATGGCGATTTTCGAGAAGTTTCTCCGAGCTACCACGCCGCCGTCGATACCACCGTCGTCCGCCGTCACAGATCGCCGGTCTCCGGTCCAAATCGGCGGTGGCGCGGCAGCTGCGTTCAGTTCGAAGCTCGGTTATCCTTCTCCTAAAGTGAGTTTTTTCTATTTTCTATTTTATTATTTAATTCTTAATTTAGTTTTATTTTTTGGCAAATTGGATAAAATGTTTTTTTTTTTTTTGTGATGATTACTCGTCTGACAAAAAGAGTATTGTTCTGTTACTTTTCTTTTTTTTCACTATGGCTTCTTTTAGTAATGCATTCATTACTTGTTTGACTGTTATGTATTATTATTATTATCTTATCTTTTTTACGTCATATTTGCAATTTCGAGTATTTTAATTTTTTCTTTATGTTGGATTTGCAAATTTATCTAAATTCACGTCTCAACTTAATATATGGTTCATATAGCCTACCCCAATTTATGGGAATTACAGGCTTTGGTTGTTGTTATTATTCTCTTCATTATTTGCAAGGAAAAAAATTGAGGTAAAAGAATTTGTGATACAGAACACCAAATTATAGTTACATCTTACCTTGTAATTTTAACTTACATTTTTAAGATTAAAATAGAAATTAATAATATAGCAAAACGATGCACTTTCTAATTTAAACATTGTCAAGGTTATATTTTGCTGCTATTTTATTCCATGATATGTCTCACATTTTTGTTGTTCCTTGATTTTGTTATTCTAAATATATTAACCTTCACATTCTTGAAGTTTAAATATTACTGTATTATGTAATTAATTGCTCTGTTTGATAAATCAAGTCTTACCTTTTTAACATTGTAATTTACTGTATTTTATCCTTCACATGGTTTAAGAGTTTATGTTGAAATGAAAAATGAAACATCTGACTATAGACTATAGACGGGCATTGAAATAATTTCAAACTTTTCACAAAAATATAATAATAATAATTCCAAACAAAAATTCCTGACAAAGTGAAGGAGCCTACATAGTGATATTTCGAGTCATGTTTAATAATAATTCATGACAGATAATTAGTGCAAGCAAAGCAACATGTACCTATTAAAAAAAAAATAGTTGAACTTGAACCCCATTTTCTTAGTTCCAGTACTACGTTGTTGTGTTATGATATGCTTTACAGTATTGCAGCTACATTGTCAGAAATAAACCAAAAGTATTAATTTTAAACCCCAAAAAGATTAAACTTTACAGCACCACATTCCCCACTAGTTATTATATGTTAAACCTAATACCACAATCAATTGAAAAAATGAGCTAAGAAATATCCTATATACATATATATATTTCCACATTAATTTTTAAAAGATAGCATGTGGCATGTGCATGTTTTGGTGCACTATGGATACAAATCATATTGGATATGATATTTGGAAAAAATAGCCCATTCATGTAAGTTTGTTAGCTGGTTTAGTGGTCCCTATATCCATTAATGAGAGAACTATAATAAGCCTTAATTTGTTGTTCACTGAACCCCACTCTTGTGTATTAATATATAATCTTTTGTATATATTTTGCCCATCACTCTCACCAATATTTATGATTCCACGCATGGTGATCCTGGATTTGGAGACAGGTTGCCAACCTTTAAGCTTTCTTTGTTTTCCTGTTAGTTTATTGTCCTCTTTTTTTCCAAGTTTTATTTGTATTTAAGTACAACTAAGTTGCTTGCATTGTGGATTACCACTTGTATCTTCTTTAATGTTCTATTGTATTTTATAGCTATAATAATTATGTGCTATTGTCTTTTATGGTTATAAACTTATAATAGTCCAATAACAAAAGGGTTTTGAAATTGTGTCTAGGTTTGTATATATTTTTAGGGATTATCATTGCAAACTCCATGTTAGAGTAATTCGAAAAGTGCCCTCTAACTTTGAAAAAGTGCAAACACACCTCCTCTTAACTATTTAATGTCCCGCCTAACAGACGAAAATGAAGAAATTGAACAGCAGATTAACGGTAAAAAACACATTTTTTGAGGAATAGGCTTCTCTTTTTCAAAGTTCGGGGGCACTTTACGAATCACACTAAAGTCAAGGGGTTTGTCGTAATTTCCCTATTTTATTATATGTGGACACACTTGCACGCACAGACATGTCCACGTGTCAGCATCCCAGGGGGGATGCGCACGCTGCCCTGTTCCAGCATGGAATAGACCCAATACGGGATACAAACTGGTTTTGTCCATTAAGTTGGCTAACTTATCAAAATTGTCCATTATTTTGGCAGTCTACCAAAATTGTCCATTATTTTGGCAGTCCACCAAAATTGTCCATTAAGTTGGTTTTTTCCACAAATTTTGTCCCCTAACCCCTAATTGCAGTTGTTTTCTGCGAAAATAGCTACTGTGTCATCCGTTGACTGTCAGACTTTCATTTTGACCCCAAAAAATATTTTTTTAAAACTTTTTTTCCATATGGATATGCCACATGTATTAAAAAAAAAGATTAAGTTGGCTAAGCTCACTTCTCCCGTCCTAATTTCCACCGCCGTTTGAGAGCAACAACAATGTTTAGGGTCAAAATGGAAGTCAGGCAGTCAACGGATGGCACATCAACTTTTTTCGCCGAAAACAACCGCAATTGGGGGTTAGGGACAAAATTTGTGAAAAAAGCTAACTTAATGGATAATTTTGGTGGACTGCCAAAATAATGGACAATTTTGGTGAGGTAGCCAACTTAATGGACAAAACAAATTTTTACCCCTGGCTATACGGATTCTTAAACCTATTTTCTTAAACTTAGTGCGTCTTACACGAACATGACACCATATGGACGCAAGTGATTTTTGTACTAGGTTGCATATTAAGATCTATCTCACGTATAAGTATAAAATAAACATGTGTGAAACATTGCCTGCGTATTATAGAGCTTTAATCCTTCTGAACTCAAATTTGTCCACAAGTACATCAAGAAACAGAACTCGGTCTTATAATGGAACAAAAACTCTCCATTTATATACTCTTCGGTACACCATCGTAATGTTTTTCTTATTCGATTTATATGACCATTGCAGATATCCGTGAATGCCAAAGAAGTTTCGGTGCTGATGCCTGGTAATACCGTGCCGACCTTTATCGCACATCCAGCCCTCGTGCCTTGTCCACCAGAACGCATGCAATGGCCTTTGCATCAACACGTTCCTTCCACCTCTACGTCAATGTAAGGCATCGACAAGACTTAGTTGCGAAAATGGTGTTCCAAAAAAAAAGATGCGGAGTCAAGTAGTTTGAATTAGGAAGCCAGGCCTTCTTTTTGTGTATATAAATTCATTACTTTTGCTCTTGATTATCTGCACTCTGCAGGCTTTCTCAGTCAATCTCTAGCGCCTTGTGTTCTTTTTTTGGCATAAAATATGTGTTCTTTATTGCCACCTTAAATACAACTAGCCTTTGTGGAAAATGAGGGGGAAAAAAATCATATACTTGAATTGATTTTTCATTTTATAGGAATGTAAAGAATTTGAGGCATGAAGTCAAAAGGCAAATATAACATCCGCTCTAAGTAGGGGAATTTAATTGGAAGCATTACTAATACACTCATTTGCAGAGTTCATTTTTCAGTTTACTTATCTAAGGTTAAATTTAGAAATTAAAAGTTTTAATCGTTTCTATCTAATGACTTTTATCGTATATTAAGTGACTAAATCAACGCCTAATTTTGGTACGAAATCATGTGATTTTGATATAAATTATAATTAGGTGAATAAGATATAAATTTAGAAATCAAAAGATAATGATCTGATGCAGTTTTTAGGTTAAACTGGGAATTCAACTACTAAATTTTATAGTTGGCTTTAAACCATAAAACTAAAATTAAAAATTATAAGTTAAGTGTACCAAACTACCAATGTATCTAATTCTAATATTATTTTATTTATATAATAGTATAGATATATTTTTTTCCTCATTATAGAGTACCATAGGCAACCTCTCAAATTAGTTGTCAAAGTTATCAACCTCTCCTCGTAACCAAATACGACATAATTTCTCCAATATATACACTCATATAGCAAGGAAGAATTTGCCACAAGTTGTCATTTTCTCGTCAAGGTTTTTTTTTTTTTTTTTGAACTCCAAGAATCAATATTATTGCCATCAAAAAAACATCTCGCTGTTGCGAGGATCAGTCAATGAACTACAAAATATGAACCAACCTAACTCAAAATTAACACAACCAAAGTTTACTCAAAACCGTCCGCGTCTTCAAAGGCGTTTCTAGCAAGCTCGTGCGCCACCGCATTAGACTCCCGTCTCACCCATTTAATGTAGAACTCCGGGCATGAGTCGAACCATTGTTTGATGTCGCGCAGCACATTTCCTGTCATCACGTCGCCCACCGTTCCATGAGTAACATCATGAATAATACTCAAACAATCCCCTTCAAAGAGAACGTTTTTCCACCCCCGATCCACGGCCCACCGAACCGCTTCAAGTGTTGCGAGAGCTTCAATAGCTAATGGCGTGACCATAGAGTATAGACGACGTTGTCTCCATGCAATCATCTCCCCCTTATTATCGTGCGCCACCATCCCAAGTCCAATAGCGCCCTCG
Organism: Linaria vulgaris; assembly: GCA_948329865.1. Classification (NCBI taxonomy): domain Eukaryota; kingdom Viridiplantae; phylum Streptophyta; class Magnoliopsida; order Lamiales; family Plantaginaceae; genus Linaria; species Linaria vulgaris. The sequence goes on from OX415252.1 coordinate 114,484,003, forward strand.
TGACTAAATTGCGCGCCATCGAAGTTAATCTTAATGATATCACCAACCGGAGCTTGCCACCCCTCCGCCTCAATGCGATCCGTTCTGCTTCTTTTCTTCCCATTGAGGGTCAGCCAAGTCGTTGCATAGTTTGCCGCACACATTGCTATCTCCCCCGGATTACGGCCTTTCTCACCCGCAAGGATGCTGTTTCTATTCCCCCAAATCGACCAACACACTGTTCCACATAAGCAAATCATCTCCGGAGATACACAAGAGGATATCCTTACCAGCCAATCGCCAAACGCTTCTGTCTCACGGATCCCGACCACGGTAGGAACATGCGACAAAGCCCACACCTGTCTAGCAAACTCACACGTGAACAACACGTGTGATACCGTTTCCTCGCCCGTTCCGCACACCACGCACTCCAGCTCTCCACACATATGTCGACGCACCAAGTTCCAACGAGTCAGGAGAATATCCGTGCAACACCGCCATAAGAATAGCTTGATTTTTCCAGCGCTTTCAATCTTCCACAGTTTCGGCCACACCGGATGGCACCCCGACGTCGTCAACACTTCCTTCGAATTTTTGAGCAAACCCTGTGATTTATTGAGAATGAAATATGTCGCTCAGTAGAAATAAGTGTGCTAGCTATACGTGGTATGAATAACTTTTTTTTTTAAATATGAAATAATAGCAATAAAACAATTCGTTCTGACCAAGCAACATAATACTTCGTTAGCAAAATAACTACAAAAGTTTTCGCATAAATTAAGCCAATGTATATGAAAATATTGTTTTATGCCATGTTTATAATTTTATATGACGATTTATTAGAATCAAAGTAACTAATGTATTACCGATATATGATGCGCGGATACTCCAAAAAAATGGCCGAACAGTGTCGGATACGTTTCAAATATCGATACTCTTTGGATACTCTTCAGATACGTATCGGATACGCCACGTGGTGTATCTTGCATTAAAAATAATTAAAAAAGACAAGGAACGCATTGGATACGCTTTACAACGTATTCCATGAGTATTCGCTACATATCTGCAATTTATAATAGTAGTGTGGTAATTTTCTTAAACTAAAAAAGGCCCGTCAAAAACCAAATCACAATATATTTTCAGAAAATTAAATATAAAATCGTGAATATTTGATATTTTTATTTACATTATATTCATATATATAATTATTAATATTAAATATTTGACGTATCGCATACGTATTGTATCTTGTATATTTAAACAAAATCGTATTCACGTATTCGTATTCGGCGGATACCGATACTCGAATCCATATACGTGCCTAGATTAACAAAATAACAAATCATGCCCAAATTTGTAAGATATTTTATTGTTTCCCTAATTTATTCAAAATAAATAAAATAATAATTTTTTAATAGAAGCAAAGGGTGGTGGGAAATTGAGATTACAGCATTGCATTTGCATCTGCAAACAAACACTAAAACGTACAGAACAAACACTAGTGAAGTAGTAAAACAAACATGCGGGGCGTTACGGCGTCGTTTCGGATCTCCTTCTCTACAGGGCACACCGTAACCCACTGGTCTCTGCTACTATTACTAATCTTTTTCTTCCCACTCCCAATTAAATTACAACTCCGCCCCTTAACTTTATACCTATGACAAAACACACCACAAAAGTTAGTTAACCTCAGCTTCTCCAAATCCACAGAGGAACTTAAGCATCCTCTTCGATTCTCTTAAGGTAAATAAATCTCCTCGTGTTAACGTTACTCTTTTCTGTCGATTCAAATTTTGAAGACTTATTTTACTCCTAATTTTGAATTTAGGGTTTAATTTTGAAATTAGGGTTTTGATTTTGCTCGTAATATAGTTTGTAATCTCTGAGGCCGCCATGTGAAATCGTGATTTTGTTACTGGTACAAGGAAAAGGGGAAAAAGAAAACCTCGTACTTGTTACTCCTGTATATCTTAAGTTTGAGGATATTGTGCTTTGCAGATTGAATTAATCACGGTTTTGTGAGGTTTGGATTTTGATAAGAAACACGTTAACTATGGATCATACACGTTCCATCTCGGGGGGAGGAGGTGAGGACAATGTGGGGATACCTGACGATTTACGGTGTAAGAGGTCTGATGGGAAGCAATGGAGATGCACCGCTATGTCCATGCCGGATAAAACGGTGTGTGAGAAGCATTACATTCAAGCGAAAAAGCGGGCGGCCAATTCCGCAATGCGTGCGAGTATGAAAAAGGTGAAGAGGGGATCCGTGGAGGACGGTGATATGTACTTAGAGAGCAAGAGTGACGATATGGATATGCCTCTCAGTTCGCAGTTCCTGGACCATTTGGGTAAAAAGAAGAAAGATAAATCGTTGAAAGCGCAGCTTGATTATTCGCCTGAAATGCCGGCGATCAGGAGCTTTTCTGCGCGGTTTTCTGCACGGACTTCTTTGCGGTCGAGCGATGAGCTTGAAATCGAAAGAGATGGGTCTGATTATGAAGATAATAGAAGGTCTTATAGAACCACGCCGACGTCTGCTGCAGATTCGGATAGAAGCAGATCACAGAAGATGGTGGAGACTAGCTCTATGACGGTAAGTCGAGTAGCAGCCTGCCCAGCACGATATTTGATAAATCCTATTTTCCAATTTTACGTCCTTCATGGCCTTTGAAGCCTCCTTTCTTTATACCACTTGATTTAGCAGTTATGTTTCTTCCAATTTTGGTTTCCTGTATTTGTGGTCTGTAGCTCTTGAAGTTACCTATGCAACTTTTATACGTGTTGTTCGAATAGTCGAATACCATAGTTGCTTTTGCATTTCGAATTAGCACTTACATGTAATAAAATAAACTTGCTTTTTTGGACCACCTTTGCATGCATAAATTGTTGTTTTATCACAGCTTTTGATGATGAATGCGCCATTATATCACCTGAACCAGCCTTGCCTCACAATAAAAAGAAAGAAAAATAAATGCACATCTATTTTGCTTTCCAATGTGGACAGAAACAGTTGAGAAAACAATTAGTATTCTCAATGCTTCAAATTGATTTTTTGCATCATTTTTGCAGATTCTAGTTCTTTGAGGACTACTTGTAGTAAAACCAATTGCAATCTGTAGTCAAGCCAAACCTTGAGTAGAAGCCTTGTCTAATTACTGGGACAGAAAACCAAGTCAACTTAAAACTTAGATCTTATGCAATGGAACACAACGGTGTGGGGGTCAAGATGTAGCCAGACTATCTGTGATTCCTCCGGTTACCTCTTGATGAAAAGCCAATTTCATTTGGGAATTTTTTAGATTGGATTTTCTTTTCACCTAAGAGGGTGATGCTAGAGCCCAGTTATTTGACCTGTACATAGCTGTCCACTGTGGTGCTGAAACAATAATAATAGTTCTGTGAATTACTTGACTGCTACTGTAGTGACCAAGGATTTCTTTTGTAGGAGTCTTCTAATGGAAATTCAGAATCATCTAATGATGCTGGTGGACAGCCGTGCCATCAGTGTCGGAGCATTGGTAGGGACGTGATGTGGTGCCTTAAATGTGATAAGAGAGGATATTGTGAGAACTGCATTGCTACTTGGTGAGATAAACTACTATGTGTGGTAGCCTTTATTATTTTTTTTTTCCTGTTACTCACACTTATAGACTTCCAATATGTTGCATGGTTTTCAGGTATTCTGACATCCCGGTAGAAGAAATTCAGAGAGTTTGTCCTGCATGCCGTGGTACATGTAGTTGTCGACTGTGTTCGCGAGGGGATAACGTAATTAAAGTATAGATCTCTCCCTGCAGTCTTACCGTTGATGATTTTGCTAATTTATTAACTGCAATATTCTTTGCAGAAACAAGTTCTCTTACTTATTTTTTGATTTTCTGCAGACACGGATCAGGGAGATACCTCCCAAAGACAAATTGCAATATCTCTACAGCCTTTTATCTGCAGTGCTTCCCATTGTTAAACAGATCCATTCTGACCAATGTTCTGAGGTGGAGCTAGAGAAAAGGCTCCGAGGTATGCCGCTTGTATGCATTACTAGCATGAGTTTCAAACTATCATGAATACATGATGGAATATCCATGTTCTATATTTCAGGAAATGAAATAGATCTCGCCAGGACCAAACTAAACGCTGATGAACAGATGTGCTGGTAAGTTGATCGAGGTTGACATTTAATTTAATACTTCTTCTGCACTTTTGTTCTCCCTTCTCACCACCAACTGGTCAATGTGAATGGTATGTAGGCCAAGCTGGCCTTTCTGGTTTGTCAGCTTTGTATCTTTGTTCTAACCTAGTTGTATGGCATGAAGTTTATTTAATTCTTTTAATAAAGGAAGATGAGGTGTAATTGATTTCCATTTTTTGGATTCTCTTTTCTGGCCAGTGATTTCTGCAGGATACCTATCATTGATTATCACCGGCATTGCACAAATTGCTCTTATGATCTCTGCCTTAGCTGCTGCAAAGATATCAGAGAAGCATCCAAGCCTTCTGTCAAGGGAGAGAAAATCCATATTTTAGGTGGAATTGATGATGAAGACAAAGCAATGGTGTCTAAGCATTTGAATTTATCAGATGTGCAGCTTAACTCATTTAAAAAGTTAGTTAACTGGAAATCTGATAGTGAAGGAAATGTTCTGTGTCCACCAAAGGAATATGGAGGCTGTGGCTCCACATTCTTAACTCTCAAGCGCATCTTCAAGATGAATTGGGTTGCCAAACTAGTGAAAAATGTTGAAGAAATGGTCAATGGGTGTAAGGTTTATACTTCCGGTAGTCCACTGAAATCTGGAAACTGCTCCGGGCTTTTCCAGGCTGCACACAGAGAGAATGACGATGATAACCTTTTGTACCATCCATCCTCAGAGAATCTTAAAAATGACGGGATCAAAGACTTCAGAATCCACTGGAGCAGAGGGGAACCTGTTGTTGTTAAGGAGGTTTGTGATGAATCTGAAATGACCAACTGGGATCCAATGGTTATATGGAGAGGAATTAAAGAGACAGCAGAAGAGAGAATGAAAGATGCAAACAGAGTTGTGAAGGCTGTTGACTGCCACGACCGGAGTGAGGTATACCAATGACCACTGTTAGCTAATATTGGCTCATGTTTTAAGCTTCAAAACTCTTGCAAAGTCCTCTGTGGCTGTTATGTTTGCTATTGCTTTAACATCTTATGGTGATATTTACCACTGTATCCCTTTTTTTCTTTCTCTTTTTTGAGCATTACAGATAAATATTGAGCTTGGAGAATTTTTGAAGGGGTACTTTGACGGTAGAGTACATGAAAATGGTCAACCACAGTTGTTAAAATTGAAGGATTGGCCTTCTCCTAGTGCCTCAGAAGAGTTTTTGGTTTGCCAGAGACCTGATTTCCTCAGTAAACTTCCCCTACTTGAGTTCATTCATTCCAAATGGGGTCTTCTAAATGTTGCTGCAAAATTGCCTCATTATTCCTTGCAAAATGATGTGGGCCCTAAGATTTCTATTTCATATGGAGCAGTCGAAGAAACTGATGAGGGTGATTCCACTAATAATCTTCATCTCAATATGCGTGACATGGTCAGTGCATCAATATTCATCTCAATACACATTACTGCTTTGCGTGCGCGTGATTGTCTTGCTGGGTCTTTAGTGAGAGATTTTTATAATGTACTATGAGTTACATTTGTTCGTGCATTATCTAAGGGTGGTTGAATGTTTTTAAGGGATAGATAGCAGGAGTGTAATGTGGTAGACTGGTGGTGTAGAGTATATTGAAAAGTTGAAGACATAAGTTGATGCCATTTGCTCAGTATGGTCAATTGGCCTTTGCTTCATTCATGCATGCCCAAACACCATTTCTAGTGTTCTGTTTTATATCTTTCTTAGCTGGGATTAGATTCCTTTGCCATCTTATGAGCAAAATGGTAATAGTTGAAGCTCAAAATGTAGACAGTAACTTATCTGAAGTCACTGGTATGGGTATTTTTATGTTTTTTTTATTAAATGCCAACTCAACTTGAAGATTTTTTCTTTTGTCGACATACATCTTCAAGGTGTTTTTCAATGTATCCCAGTGTACATGAGGAAATTTTATAAGTTCTCCTCATGTTAAATCAGGCATTTCTCTTGGTGCATATGTGTGACGTGAAACTAAAAGGTGCTCAGAGGACGAACACTGAAGTACAGACAGATACACAAAAGGATCTGGCACAATCTGAATCAAAGGAATTGTATTGTGATCCTGAGATTCACTTAAATGGAGGTGGATCTCCCAAGTTATTACTTGATGGAGGAAATGGTTCTGAAACCAATCATTCAAAAGACGTCGAGAAAAGGGATGGGCAAGAAACTGCAGAAACCCATGCTACAGAAGAGAGAGTTGCAAGTAGTTCGGAGAGTCAAGCTGCTGCGGATATTTGGGATGAGTCTCGAGGAGGAGCTCTCTGGGATGTCTTTCGCCGACAGGATATACCCAAACTGATTGAGTATATGAGCATTCACTGGATGGACTTTGACAAGGCTGACTACAGCACTAATACTTCTGTCAGTTGATTTCTTTCATTTTCTTTTTTCGGAAAAGTGTAATTGATAAGTATCACTTGTGTTCCCTTTTTACTAAAACTACTTTTGTACTATCAGGTATCTCGGTTTCTGTACGATGGAGTAGTCTATCTGAACAAATATCACAAAAGCAAGTTGAAAGAAGAATTTGGTGAGTACAACCGTATGTTTATTTATTAAGGTCTGTTTTCCAATGTTCAGAGCTTAGTTGTCTGGAATGTGAAGTAGCAAAATATTGAACACAACCCTCTAGAGATTGCCCTGTAATTGTATTGGAGGGTTGGGTTTCAAGAACATTTTAATTGAGTACTTATGGGTTTCATTGATGGCGTTTGGTATACAAATATTCTTAGCTGTTTGTGATTCTCGTAATTTTGATTCTATCTACTTGAATTCGGGGATGTAGCTTTGAGTCACAGCAAAATTTGCTCCCTGGTGGAGCACCTGTTTTTGGGGTTACTTTTATTACTCTTTGGAAATTCCCTTACTTAGGATATTTCTGTCTGAGTCTCTTACCCTTTTTGGCACTTTGATGAGGATTTTTGTGCATCTCGTTGTAGTATTTTTAGCGTTCTATCTCTTTCATCTTTTTAGTTTGGTTTGAGGATATGTACAATTTGAAGAGCCCCTGCTTTAATTTTTCTCATTTTCGGAACACTTCCTAATTTTATTCAACTGAATGTTGCTGCCAATTCTTTTCCAAAATTTTGTAAGCCAAATTTCTTGATTTTGATAATCTCAAATGTCACAAAAATCACATTGGTTATTTGGTCTTAATGCCTGTATTGTCTCTTCTCACCTCTTCCTAGAGTCTCAGCGACGCAGTGTACTAGCATTCTTGAATATTTCGAGCTAGCGTGTTCAAGAAGAGAATATTAAATGATGGTTTAAAGCATGAACTTTTTGATCTATTTTCTCAGGAGTGGAGCCTTGGTCATTTGAACAACATATTGGGGAAGGTATCTTTATTCCTGCTGGTTGTCCTTTCCAAGTAAGACATCTTCAGGTGAGTAGTGGATGACTAATTTCTCGTGGCTTTGATATTGATGTTCTTTGGATTTGGCTGTACTTTAAATCCACTTTCATCCATGCATTAAAAGTGACCTTTGAAAAGTTTCCTCATTTTTAACTGAATTTGCTTTTGTTGGATCTTTGTTTCGCCATTCCAATTTCCCAGTCCTCAGTTCAGTTGGGACTCGATTTTCTTTCTCCTGAAAGTCTGGCTGAATCTGTAAGATTGTCTGAAGAAATTCGAGGACTTCCAAATGACCATGAAGTAAAACTTCAAATTGTGGAGGTTGGTTTATTCTTTTTTGTAGCCCTTGAATTCCTGAGGATTTGCTATGATATATCCTGACGAAGTTATCTCAAGTGTTATTGGATGTTTTCAGGTGGGGAAAATATCGTTATATGCAGCAAGTTCTGCCATTAAAGAAGTTCAGAAGTTGGTTATTGATCCCAAGTAAGTTACTTGAAGTTTGATAATATGACTAAAGCTCTTATTTCACATTAGTCAGTCATAAGATGCAGATCATCTTCTCATTTACCTAACAAAGGATACTATGACAGTGCTTGTGTCGGTTCAGGATTGCTATTCTGATGTAGTTTTCATTTTGAAAACGATCTAATAAACAAAAAAGAACCGTGGTTGTTTATGACAGCCTAAAAAATCCGCGAGAAAAGAGAAGCAAACACGCGCTGTTAAATTAAGATCCCATTATACTTTTCACATAGGATTGTTTACCTTTATTTACAGAATTATTACGTACAATATCTCGTCTTTTTTGGTCATTGTACAAAGTTCTATCAACCTGTTACTATGCATAACAATAATGCAGGGTTCTTACTGAATAACATGGTTAGGGCAAAGAGATGTTTTTATACACTAGAAATGGTAATATATTTCTTTTATTGTACTAATGCTCTTGTTTTTATGTGTTTTCTTCTTCTCTCTGCAGAATCGGACCGGAGCTCGGTTACGAGGATCCAAATTTAACTGGGTTGGTGTCACAAAACTTGGAGAAAATGGTGAAGCGACGGCAGATCCCCTGTGCCTGACCCCACATTTTTTTACGAAATTTATGTTACATTGTGAAGTATAATATTTGATGTGTACTAATCTATGAACAAAGTCATTTTCATCAGCTATATATGTGTAATTTGTGTGGTGGTTTTCAATTTTTTGGGTGGATTATGATTACCCTGCTTATAATGTTATTAAGTTGCCACTTTCTCTCGTTTGAAGAATTATGAAAACAATAATTCTGGGAAAAACAATTTTATTGAAGCTTTGGATCATAGGTTCACTTGTTCTCCATATACGTTGAAGATTTGTACGAATATAGCTCTCACAGTCCAATTTATTATATGTGAAAAGAGTGCAAGTTTTTGAGTTGGTAACACGACTTATTAGTTTATAATAATTGTTTGTAGTTTATTAATTTATTATTTGATTAATCAGTAGGCTCGCTTAAACTAAATACTATTGAAATTTTGAGTTACGTAGATAAAGTTGGCCAAATTACTGCATTTCGCGGTTTAATTAATTTTACAGTATCAAACTAAAATCTAATTCAATAAAGTTGAAAGCAAGTTCAAATTACTTATCGAGTCCAAATTGTAACATATCTTGTGTATTTTTGTATTCATATCATGTTTGGATACGTATGACCATATTGTATTTGATTGGGGTATTTTAGGAATGGTCCAATATTATTGGGCCGGTCCAAGAAGAAAGCCCCACTGGAATAGTACATCGAACATGGGAAATTCGATACTGAACGAGCATCGAACGTACTTGGTTCGATCTAACAACTCGATCGAACCATCCCAGTTCGATACACTTTCTCCAACTGCCATTGGGGCCTGCGGGACGAGGGTTATAAATACCACGTCCCGTGACATTCTCAACACGCATTCCAACTATCACCAAGACACCAACTCATCCAGCATCGAACCATCATCATTCGATCGAAGTCCCCGCATTCGATATACTACGTTCGATCGAAGCAGATCGATTTGATACTCAGCAACCCAACTTAGTCTTACATTGAAGGACCAGAGTTCGATACACTTATAGATCGAAGGGCCCCAGTTCGATATTGGACCATCAAGCTTACTCTGTATCGAACGTTCCCGATTAGATACATCATAGATCGATTTCCTTCAGTTCGATACACAATTTATACTTTGTAATTTTATTTATTTTGCCTAGTCAACCTGTAATTGGTGTTCCGGACCAAGCTAGTCTGAATTCTATTTGATTATCATTATTTTGGCAATTGATAAGCCCTTTGTAACATTTTATGGTGTTTTGTTACCCGGACAAAATAAGACCAAAATATTGGCGCCGTCTATGGGAACACCACATTTCCGAATTTATTAGTCATGACGTCTAGAATTACCAGATCGCGTAGTAGAGCAGTGGAAAGCACAAATGCAGAGGTCGACCGAGCAACAACAAGTCAGATTGTCCCAGAAGCTGTGGGACCATCAACGTTACCCCCTGGGGGTACCAATGCCCGCAAGATGAGAAATGCCAGGAACGCAAGTAGAGGGCGTACATATGCCGAATGCAGTCGCGACTGGAGCGACAACAACCACAGCTTCGCTCCCGAACAATCTCAGAGATGAAATTATGGCCATGGTCAAATCCGCACTGGCCAAGTGTCTGGCCCCCGCGCCACCGACGCAAGCACCACCGCCGGTGGGACGCTCTGAGGCAATAAGGGAACATGCTTCCTCAACCGTAGGTCCGAAAAAAGCAAACAAGGAAAAGTAGCATCGGGATGGCAAAAAAAAGAGACCTGACTGGTGCACGTGCAAAATAAGGAAAAATCACATAGGGAAGACCGCAGAGGTGAACCAAAGTCGGTGGAGGTGCAATCCAGGAGGCACCATGACGAGAAAAGAAGAGAAAGAGAGGAAAGTCGCAACGATCAACCAAGGAGACAAGAAGAGAATAATGAGAGGAGACGCTGGGAAAGCTACGACTCCAGGAAGGAGCACGATGAGGTAATAAGAAAGCTAGAAAGTCTTGAAACGGAAAAAGCAATGGTTGAAGGACCAATGGAGCGAGTAGGAAGTGCTCTCAGAAACTTTCATTTTTCTGAAGAAATAGAGGCGGAGATCTTAGGGCACAGGGAGAAGATCCCCGATTTGCAAACTTACAACGGAAAATCTAATCCCCGCGATCATCTCTTCCATCTAGACTGTAAGCTAACTTTGTACGGATTCAAGGAGAACGTACATGCCAGAATATTTGCCACTACCTTGGCTGGGGTAGCAATGGACTGATTCACTCGAATTGCTCCGGCCTCCGGGGTCGATCAAAACCTATAAGCAGCTAAGAAACATGTTCGAGGACCAATTCTCGAGTCAGGTGAGATTAGTTTTGGATCACTCCCATCTATACTCAATGAAGCAGGAAACAAATGAAAGTCTAAAGGATTTCATGAGGTGTTTCAATGCAGAGCTGCTCAGAATAGACAGCCTAAGTGGAGAGATGGTAATGAGCATTCTCTTCTGAGCAACTACCAATATAGTCTTCAGCGACGACTTACTCAGGCGGAATCCCAGCATTATCGAATAGATAAACAAGATAGCACAGGGGGTGGTCCACCGTGAAGAGATGATGGCAACCAAGTTAGCTGTTATTGCGCCCCCAAAAAAGAAGGAAAGAGAAAGGGAGGACCAGAACCGCAACAACAACAACAACATAAATAGGAACAACAGGTACCGAGACACGTCGCCAAGGCGATACATGCCCCTGAATGCTAGCATCGTGACAATGTTCGGCACGGAGAAAAAGAAAGGGTGGCTGAAAGAGCCCAGACAGATGAAGGATTCAAAGGCAACAAGGTATTTGAACCATTTCTGCAAATGCTATAATCAGAAGTGCCACGATACCGAGGATTCCAAGGATCTCAAGGACGAGATCGAACGACTGGAAAAAGACGGCAAACTCGTGGAGTTTGTAAAAAAGATGAAAGAGCAAGAGGACAACGCCGATAGGGATAGATCACTATCGCTCAGAAAGGACAAACAGAAGATGATTGACCATCCGCATATGTTGGAATATCCTCAAACTGGAAACGGCAACGTCAGAAGAGGAATGATAAAACATGATATCAGGTGGCCCAGCGGGGGCGGATTCCACGAACAACTGAAAGAAGATTTCAAGGCTCGTTGAATCAGACAGTTTTGTCAGTTTCGCTAACATATTAAGACTCGAGGAAATACCACAGGAAGAGATCATCTTCTCAACCGCAGATCTGCGCAAGCTGTGTTCCCAGGCCATTCAAACGATAAATATGGATTCTCCATTGGTGATAACAGTAGACATAGCCAACTTCGGCGTGATGAAAATGTTGGTGGACCACGACAACTTAGTTAATGTGCTATTCAGCTCCACTTTGGATAAAATGGGGCTGAATGGTGAGACATTGGAACCGGTAAGAACCTCGCTTCATGGATTCGGAGGCCCGAAGATAGGGGTGGGAGTGGGTATGAGAAATTGGGTACCTGTCCCATACCCAGTGGGTATTTCCCAATTGGGAATTCCCAGTTCAAGAAATTGGGAAAATTGGAAATTCCCGTCTCCCATCCCGACTAAGTGGGATGGGAGACGAAAAACGTTCTGGATACCCGCGGGAAACGGGTACCCGATATAAAAATAATAAAAAATAAAAAATTATATTTATAGGACTGAATTGTGGTAATTCAATTAAGTAGAGGGTTGAATTACAATTACTCAAATACAAAAAAATAACAAAATTTATGGAAAAACTCACTGGAAATTATATTTATATGTATTTTTATTAAAAAACTCACTGGAAATTTCTGGGTACCCATAATTCCGGGTACCCAGAAATTTCCAGAATATATGATTTTATGATAAATTTACTCACTGGAAATTTCTGGGTACCCAGTACCCAGAATATTCGGGAACCCGTTTGGCGGGTTCCCAAATAAATGGGACGGGAAATGGGTAGCATTTTCTGCTACCCGCAAAAATGGGTACCCGCTTCTGGGTACCCGTCCCACTCCCACCCCTACCCGAAGATAGTGCCTCGTGGAATGATTTTACTCCCTACCTCATTGGGAACCGTTCCTCATATGAGAACACTGGTGGCGAATTGTGTGGTTGTCGATATGCCTTTCTCTTACAATGGTATTATAGGAAGGCCAGCGTTGAATGTTTTCCGAGCATTGCCGTCAACTTACCACCAAATGGTAAAATTCCCCACTCCCGCCGGAACTGGTGAAGTGATTGCAGACCACATTAAGGGTTGGAAATGCTATGTGGCATCGCTTCGAGCGCGACCACAGGTAGAGCAAGAAGCAGCGGAAGCACTGGCTCCCATGGAGATGGAGCACATTGATTGAAGTGCCCCTATTTAATTTTTGCAAGCCTTTAATTCTCCGAATATTTTGAACTACTTTAATTCGTCCCCTCTGTCCTAAAGAGCATGAGGGGGCACACATGTAATAACTTAAACAGGAACACCGAAGACTTGAGCCACGAAGGATGCCTCGCAGAACATGAAGACCGGGTTTATGATTCAATATCCTCCATTATTCTCTTTATGAATTCGTTTCCAAAAGAAACGCTTTTGATTTATGAATCATATTATCATCTTTGTAAATACGAAATGTGAAATATCTAACTATGTAGAGGCATGCATAATCTCAATTTGATGCATGACCTAAAAAGGTTCACTCCAAAAATGGAAAAGACAAACATTCTATCCCAAGTGGCAATGCAGGATCCAAGAAGGTTCATTCCCATGAAAGAAGGAACGAACACTCTTTCCCAAGCAGCACGTGCCATCCGTAAATCCATAAGAGATGAAAAAAAGGGATGGACACTCTGTCCAGAGTGGCAAGTGAACTCCACAATTCCCGAAATGAAAAAAAAGGGACGGACACTCTTTCCAAAGTGGCAAGTGAACTCCGCAATTTCTGAAATAAAAAAAGGGCGGACACTCTGTCCAAAGTGGCAAGTGAACTCCGCAATTCCCGAAATGAAAAAAGGGACGGACACTTTGTCCAAAGTGGCAAGTAAACTCCGCAATTCTCGAAATGAAAAAAGGGACGGACACTCTGTCCAAAGTGGCAAGTGAACTCCGCAATTCCCGAAACACAAAAGGGGAACATACACGATGCCCAAAGTGGCGAGAGATAACCGTGAATTCTGAAAAATTAAAAAATTGAACGACCATTATATTAGTAGTAATAAAATACTAATCCTATATCTGAAAGAGAAACATACACCTTTCAAAAATATGAAAGGAGCCTCTAGTTGTCAAAATAAGGTAAAACGCATCAATAGCGATTGGAAAAAAAGGCAATGAATGCGAGCCAATGAAAAAGCATATCATTGAAAAATAACACGAATAACATGCGACGACGATGCAATTATTCGAATTGTTAAAAACATTAAAGGGCGACGCATCGCCAGAAAATAGAATAAAAATTGTTCATTACAAAACAAAAGGCAGAAGCATTTAGACATCAACGTCTTCCTCATCTTCGGAGGAAGGATAAACGGGGGGCGTCAGTGGCGGTGGAAATATTCCCCGATAAACGAGGTTGTCACTCTCGAGAAGCACAACGAACTCATCCGGTTGGGCTAGTTGATCGTCCACGGAAGGCGGCATAATCTCTCTATTTGGCCCCAATGAAAGATCGAGCCAAGCGAGGTCGAAGTGCCCACGAACATATTTGGTGCTATAGAGTTGTTGCACCGTGAGCACCTGCGCTTTCTGGGCTTTCGAGGCACCCCTCCGAGCACTTATCTCTCCAAACGTATTACTCCGAAGGAACTCCTTGGCAATCTCCACCCGTTGTTGCGTGGAAGGAACCCGGACAATGTTAAAAAGAGATTAACAAGGAGAAATAAAAGAATAAAGACTTCTAGTCATGTAAAATTACTTTACCTCACTGAGGCCGCGAGCATACCCAGTCTCCTCGGCCCGCTCAGACCTTTCTTTCTCGGCCGCTAATTCTTTCTCGAGTTCGGCAACTTGTTTCGCCAGCTCACCTTTGCTCGATGAAAGATTGCGGACTTGCACTTGAAGCTGATCGACGGCCTCCTGTGCAAGCCTCACTGTTTCTCTGTCATTGGCAGCTCGAGGAGCATACTCCTTCACCTTTTGCAACACATTCTTCTTATACTCAAGGGCGGCCTTCAAAGCATAATGGTCGCTGCCACGAAAGTCAGACCCGACCTGCTGCTGTCCATGAGCCTGGACTAACCCAACAAACATGGCATCCACTATCCCGCAGTCCTGAAGAGAAAACATCACGGGGTTAAGGACAATATGAAATGAAATGCATATGTGATACAATGTTGCCGGGATATAAATATTACCGTGCTTATAAGATGAAGAGCGTTCCGCTCCACCATCTTTCTTTCCTTGGCAGATACATGATGAGGAACCACAAGATTTGGAAAAAGAAGTTTTAAGGCATTGCTCGCCTCTTCCTCTGTAATCTCGTATTCCCCGACGCGGGCCTTGCTATGACACTTCTCTCCTCCGCAGCAGCACAACCACCGGTTGTCACTGGACCTGTGGTACAAGGCGTTGGGGGGTTAACACCCCGGTCTTGGAACGAGTCTGATGGACTCTCCTCCACTTAGCTTGAGCAACAACCTCGATATTGATGCCTTGGTCGGCTGCAGCATCATCAAAACCCCCTGCATGGCCAAAATCAACACGAGGGGAAGTAGTTGCGCGTCATTTGCCCAGAATATCCTCGAAAGGATCGGTCGAAGCCTCAACATGGGCCAAAGCTGATTCCTCGGCTGCTGCCGTCTTACCCTTGTTCTTTCTCTTCCTTAGAGGTGGTATTAGGGGAACAACGGTAGGATGAGAACCTTCGTTCTCAGCGGCAAGGGCTCGATTGATCCTGGCGTGGCGGTCCATGATAAATTCGCTTGAAAAGAAAGACACATATTAGTATCATCATAAGGATGAAAACAAAACACGAGCTTGACTAAAAAATGCAGAATTTACACCAAGCGTAAATCTCCCATTGTAGCGAACTAGCGATAACCCAGCTAAAGACAACACGCGATCCTCTACTAGTCTCTTAACGTTAAACTAGTGATCGCGAACTAAGTTAGGGACAAAATTACAGTCCTATAAAGGTGGGTGTACACCTGACAGTATTGCAACTCTAGCACCGCCAAACCAATCCCGGCGAAATGCCGCAAATACTCCCTCATAGCTCTCCTGAACGTATATGTAACGTTTTTTCTATTTTTTTCAATAACTAGTTGCCCCCCACCCACTCAGAAACTTGCGATTCCTTAGAGCCTTCACATGATAGAAACCTACTTCACTCCTACAAACTTTGAAGAAGACCCAAAACTGATCGGGACCCTGAGGTTCGCCCAAATCCTTCAACAGGATGATAAAACCGATAATTTGCCCGAACGAGTTCGGTGTAAGTTGACTTGGCACAATCCCAATGGACCTCAAAATAAATTTGACCTCCACAGGTATGGAAAATCGCAACCCGTTGGCCAGTTGACCCACGAAAACTATGAGGTGATCATGTGAGGGTGAATCCATGCGCTCGTCCTGACCGGAAATGACTAATTTATATCTATTGGCTATGTTAAACATTTCACGCAAGGAAGGGCGACTATGCTGCAACCGCGACACGTATGTATTATACTCCATTCCTGGGACCTCCGCATAGTCATCAATCTCCCAATTGATGGCTTATATATCTTCACCTTTTTCACTGGAGGCACGATTGTGAATTTTCATCCCCACCTTGCAAGGACGACTGATCATTGTTATCACCTAGATGACCATCCCTAGGCGAGTCGACATAATCAATGTTAATGAGGTCATTCTCATCTCCTCGTGGTATATTCGAACTTGCAGGAGAACTTACAGGACCCACCACAGAGTTCACTGAACCAAAGCTTGAGCCGCTACTAGACTCACTCCTTGAGGTCGACTCAGATCTCACCATCTTGCTCGACACAAACTAAAATAAAATTAAAAGTAAAAACGGCTGATTACGCGCAAATATGTCACTCTCGACACTTACGACATCTACGCGATATGCTCAAATAAACATTCACTAAGCAAAAATAACGTGACCCGCAAAGTAAGCACCTTATCGTTTACCTTGGTTACAGCTGGAAAATCGAATGCAATTTAGAAGCAAATTGGCTAAAAGAAGTACGGGAAATTGTTATACAAAATTAGAGGCAAAAGCTACAAATTTAGGAAGAAAAAAAATCTAAGGCATTAGATCGAATGATATATCGTTCGATACAACCATCATCAAACAAGGAGCATTCGACACAGCCCGTATCGAACCATGCCCGTTCGATGCTACTTACATTTGAGCGTGAATTCAGCAGAAGGAGAAATGAGCTTCTCCAACACCTTTCCCCCTTATATAGACGTTGGAAAGGCCCATTAGGCCTGTTAAACCAAGCATCGAATCGTGTCGATTCGATATACATTTCAACATCGAACGCCATGGAATCAATCTATCACCAGATATACGCGATATCTACATCGAACCACCAACGTTTGATGCACACCACAAGATTGAACAAAGAACGTTCGATCGACAACATCAACATTAATAAAAGGTTCACGAACGATATACTGAGATGCACGTCTTTCACACCGCGCCTCCCAATCGGGGGCATGATTTTCAACGGCAAGCGTTTTGGAACCCATAATTGGAACCCAGTCTCTGTTCAAGACCGCCTCCCAATCGAGGGTATGATTTTCAATGACAAGCATTTCGATCTCCATAATTGGAACTCGGTCTCTATTCAAGACCGGCTCCCAATCGGGGGCATGATTTTCGATATTATCAAAATAACAATCATAGATATACAAGTCAAAAATATAATTTATAAGTTTGGAACCCGCCCTCTGATCGATACCGTCTCCCAAACTGGGGGGACTATATGATGAGGGTATTTTGGGAATGACCCAATACTAATATTGGCCCGGCCCAAGAAGAAAGCCTCACTGGAATAGTACATCGAACATGAGAAATTCGATACTGAACGAGCATCGAACGGACTTGGTTCGATCTAACGACTCGATCGAACCATCCATGTTCGATACACTTTCCCCAACTGCCATTGGGGCCCGCGGGACGGGGTTATAAATACCCCGTCCCCTAACATTCTCAAATCGCATTCCAACTATCACCAACTCATCTAGTATTGAACCATCAACATTCTATCGAAGTCCCCGCATTCGATATACTACGTTCGATCGAAGCAGATCGATTCGATACTCAGCAACCCAACTTAGTCTTACATCGAAGGACCCGAGTTCGATATACTCATAGATCGAAGGGCCCCAGTTCGATATTGGACAATCAAGCTTCCTCTGTATCGAACGTTCCCGATTCGATACATCATAGATCAATTTCCTTCACTCGATATACAATTTATAATTTATAATTTTATTTATTTTGCCTAGTCAACTTGTAATAGGTGTTCCGAACCAAGCTAGTATGATTTCTATTTGATTAGCATTATTTTGACAATTGATAAGCCCCTTGTAATATTTTACGGTGTTTTGTTACCCCGACGAAATAATACCAAAATAAACACCATACGGATTACGAAGGGCTCTCTAATTAATCGTTAAATTAGATTTGGAACAGATTTTACAACAAATAAATGGTTTATCTGTCGCATTATACAAATATACATGGAGTCTCTTACAAATACTGTTGCGCAACAATACGATAAACAGAAAATCATACACAAACGAAAAGCAAGAAAAGACACGTTATTTGTTTACCCAGTTCGTTGCCTACATCTGAGGGCGATACCAAGCCAGGATTTTCACTATGTGTTATGTTGTAGGGTTACAATTACAAGAGAGGCTATTTATAATATGGACACACTCTTAATATTAGGCAACTCCTTATATTAGGCAACTCCTAATTATAGAATTACTCAAACTCTGCAATTCCCAGGAAACTAGGTCTCTACAACTCTCAGTTAAACTAGGAAACTTTGGTAATTCAGGCTCCACAAAACCTAACAATCTCCCACTTGGAGACTAATGTCATCGTAACCACATCTCCACTCTTCCACATAACAATCCTCTAACAATGGTACCGCCATCTTTGGACTCTTCAAGCACCAAGTCCAGTTGAAGCCATGCAAAGCTTCAACTTCTCTAAGGTCACAACCTTAGTCAACATATCAGCAGGGTTCTCACTTCCCGGAATCTTCACAAGTTGCAAAGTCTTCTTCTCCAAGAGATACCTTATGTAGTGATACTTCAACTCAATGTGCTTTGTTCTCGAATGAAATGCCGGATTCTTGGCTAAGAAAATAGCACTCTGACTATCACTGTATAGACTACTATTTATTTGCCTTTTTCCCAATTCACCCAGGAAATTCTGCAACCATACCATCTCTTTACTAGCTTCCGTCACCGCTACATATTCAGCTTCTGTAGTAGACAAAACCACAATCTTCTGAAACTTAGATCCCCATGAAATAGCCGTACCACCCAATGTGAAAACATAACCAGTAGTACTCTTTCTTCCATCAAGATCACCCGCCAAATCAGCATCTACATAACCATTCAAGTCTGTGTGTTTTCCCTCAAAACACAATGACCTATCACAAGTACCACGCAAGTACCTAAAGATTCACTTCACTGCTTCCCAGTGTTGCTTTCCCAGACTAGTCATATATCTACTCACAACTCCCACTGCATGCGCAATATCTGGTCTTGTACACACCATAGCATACATAAGACTCCCAACTGCTGAAGCATATGGAGTTTTCTTCATCTCTGCATGCTCCAAATCACTAGTAGGTGACTCCCTTTTTGATAATCTAAACTGACTACCTAAAGGAGTGCTTACTGGCTTTGCATCTTGCATACTGAATCTCCTCAACACTTTATCAATGTAATCAGACTGCGAAAGATACAACTTACCCGCCACCTTATCCCGATTTATCCGCATACCCAAGATTTGTTTTGTCTCGCCAAGATCCTTCATGGCAAAACGTTCAGATAGTTGCTTCTTCAACTTGTTCACTTCTTGAACACAGGAACCTGCTATCAGCATGTCATCAACATATAACAGCAAAATAATGAAGCTACTATCAGACCTCATAAAGTAACAACAATGATCAGCATTGCATCTCCCAAAGCCAATCTCATGCATGGAGCCATCAAACTTCATGTACCACTGTCTAGGAGCTTGTTTCAGACCATACAAGCTCTTTTCCAACTTGCAAACTAGCTCAACATTACCCTCAAGCACATACCCCTCTGGTTGCTGCATGTAAATGTCTTCTTCAAGATCACCGTGAAGAAAAGCTGTCTTCACATCCATCTGTTCTAACAATAAATTCTCCGCTGCAACTATGCTCAAAACCATCCTAATAGTCGTCAACTTCACCACGGGAGAAAATATGTCAGTGTAATCAACCCCTTCTTTCTGTTGAAAACCCTTCACAACCAGCCTTGCCTTGTAACGTTTCCTACCATCTGCTTCCTCTTTGATTCTGTAAACCCACTTGTTATGCAGCGCCTTTTTTCTCTTTGGAAGCTCAACGAGATCCCACGTGTTGTTCGACTTCAAGGAATCCATCTCATCATCCATTGCAAGCTCCCACTTGCTCGAATCAACACTTTTCACTGCCTCTGCATAACACTCTGGCTCACCACTATCAGTTAATAACAAATAATGTAAGGCAGGGGAATACCTCTCAGGAGCACGATGTTCCCTACTTGATCTCCTCAAAGTAGGCTCTGGAGTACGTGGTTCTTCCTCATTAGTCACCTCGTTTTCCAGAATTTTGTCTTCACCAGAATTGGAGACATCCAATTCCACAATCTTCGGGTCTTTAACCCGAGTATCAACACCCACAGTGTTTGATGCACCCAATCTGTCTTTGTACGAAACCTGTTCATTGAGCACAACATCTCTACTACGAATAACCTTACTGTTTTGGTGATCCCAAAATCGATACCCATAATCATCGCCGCCATATCCAATGAATGTACACTTCACAGATTTCGCATCTAACTTGCTCCTAGCAGTAGCATCAATATGAACGTAAGAAACACAACCAAATACTTTAAGGTAAGATAGGTTTACCTCCTTTCCTCTCCAAGCTTCCTCTAGAATGCCGTTTTCCAGTGGAACGGATGGTCCTTGGTTGATCAAGAAAGCTTCAGTGTTAACTGCTTCTGCCCAAAACATCTTAGGCAACCCACACTTCAACCTCATGCATCTAGCCCTCTCATTCAAAGTTCTGTTCATACGCTCTGCAATCCCATTCTGTTGCGGTGTTCCTCTAACTATCTTCTCTATGCGAATGCCATTATCTACACAATACTTCTTAAACTCTGCAAGTTCATACTCTCCACCATTGTCAGATCTTAGACACTTCACACGCAGACCAGTTTCAGTTTCAACACGTGCTCTCCACTTCTTGAAAACCCCAAACGCTTCAGATTTCTGTTTCAAGAAGTATACCCATAACTTTCTTGTTGCATCATCAATGAAAGTCATGTAATACGAAGCTCCACCGAGAGACGTGACAGGGGCTGGTCCCCACAAATCACTGTGCACCAGCTCTAACTTATGTTCCTTCAGAGTTCTGCCACCTTTTGCGAAACTAACCCGTTTCTATTTTCCAAACACACAGTCCTCACAAAGACCCATATCAACTGTTTTCAAACCCGACAGCTTACCCTTCGAACACAGATGCTTCATTCCTTTTTCACTCATGTGGCCTAGTCGACAATGCCATAAATTAGCGTCACTATGTGCTGCAGCAACTCCAATGCTATCATGTTTGATGTCGGTCATATACAAAGTGCCCTTTTTCAAACCCTGAGCTACCACCATAGCTCCTTTGACTATTTTCCAAGCACCTCCACCGAATTTAACATCATAACCGTCATCATCCAACTGCCCTACAGTGACCAAATTTCTCTTAAGACCAGGGACGTGCCTCACATTACGCATCGTCCAAACGAATCCATTAGGAGATTTAACACGAATATCTCCCTTCCCCACAACATCATAAGGAAAATTGTCGCCCAGATAGACTCTCCCGCAATACCCAGCAACATAATTCATCATCAAACTTTTGTCAGGACAAGCATGAAACGATGCTCCAGAATCCAAAACCCAAGTCTCTATTGGACTGCATGCGGTCAAAATTAGTGCTTCACCATCATCTTCGGTGGTCACGTTTGCTGAGCTGTCATCTTTCTTTGGTGCTTGACACTTGTTCTGGTAATGACCCTTTTTCCCGCAGTTCCAACATTCAATGGAACTCTTGTCATTCGTCGGCTTTCTGTTCCTCGACTTCGATCTACCCCGATTCGAATTCGACTTTTTCTTATCTGATCTACCTCTGATTTCTGTACTTAAAACTGAGCCTGTAGAATTTCCCGACGAGTTACCTGACTCTCTCCTGCGAATTTCTTCACTAACTATCAGATCTCTAACCTCGTCAAACTGCAGCTTTACCCTTCCCGCGGAGGCACTAACAGCCGTTACTGTCCCACTCCTGCTCTTCGGTAAAGAAGACAACAAAATTAGGGCTTTAATTTCATCATCAAACTCGATATTCACAGAACTCAGTTGTTGTGTAATTAAACCGAATTCGTTCAGATGATCAGATGTCGCAGTTGTCTCTGTCATCTGAAGGTGAAATAGACGACACATCAGATTTACTTTGTTGGCTGCTGATGGCTTCTCGAACATATCTGCCAGAACCTTCAACACACCCTTCGTAGTCGTTTCTTTTGCAGTGTGAAACGCCACGTTTTGCGACAACGATAACCTCACCGCGCTCATCGCCTTTCTGTCCAGAACCTTCCAGACGTCATCTTTCATGTCTGCCGGTTTATCATTCAGAGGTTTCCAGAGATCCTTGATGTACAAGTAATCCTCAATCTGCATCCTCCAAAACCCGTAATCAGACCCATCAAACTTTTCGATTGATTTCCCTACTTCCATCGTAACTGCTCCCACTGAACCTGATGCTCTTGATACCACTTGTTGCGCAGCAATACGATAAACAGAAAATCATACACAAACGAAAAGCAAGAAAAGACACGTTATTTGTTTACCCAGTTCGTTGCCTACATCTGGGGGCGATACCAAGCCAGGATTTTCACTTTGTGTTATGTTGTAGGGTTACAATTACAAGAGAGACTATTTATAATAAGGACACACTCCTAATATTAGGCAACTCCTAATTATAGAATTACTCAAACTCTGCAATTCCCAGGAAACTAGGTCTCTACAACTCTCAGTTAAACTAGGAAACTTTGGTAATTCAGGCTCCACAAAACCTAACAAATACTGCCAATTCATCCACATGTAGTAAACCTTATGGTGCCCCGATACCCAAAAATGCCATGCATATTCTCGTCGTGTGATGGATTTTTACGCGTGTATGATTCTGTATCGAAAAGAATCTACTAGTAAAAGTTGGTTGAGAAACCAATCCGTATTTAAGTATGCATTTCGTGTCCATGTTAGTGTCCGTACATCATACTAGTAACAATAAGTTGGTTTCATTTAATAGCTGTAGGTGTCATCCATATTAAGTAAGTTCCGTTATGCGCCATAATTTCTACATTGGCGACACTAATTCAGTAATTCTTCTTCCTATGCTAACTTGGAATAGTGAAAAGAATCACTGGCGAGTTTATCATAAAAATTCATAACCAAGTTCGTATTCAAATATTTTAATTTATAATATAATGCAAAAATGGTAGGTAACATAATAATAAAAAGAATACTCTAGAACAAAATAAGAGGGACCTAAAGAAAATATTAAAAGGGCAAAATCAAATTCAATAGTCGAAGGCCCACCCGATTCATTATCCAATCCAGAGAAAGCAGGGATTCACTTTTTCAGGTAACACTAGCAACAAACTTTTTATTCATGTACAAAATCCACACACATTTTTAAATTTAATTAATTATTATTCATATCTTTTTTTTTTGAGAAAATTATTATTCATATCCATATATATATATATATATATTTGTATATATTATTTGTTATTAAATAATCCAACACAAATAAAAACTCTTCTCTCCTTATTTTACTCGTCCTAAAAATCTGTCAATCTATTCTTCTCCCATCACCTTCATATAATTCCTTATAAATTAATTATTATTAATAATAAAATAATACCACCCGCCAAACATATCACAAAACAAAATTTAATCCCTAATTTTCTTTTTTAAATAAACAAAACTCATTTTCTGCTTTTAATTACTTCGAGAAACAGTTATTCGAATGCCGAATGCTAACATGCGCCATATTCGGAAAGGCTCGATTTTGTTGTTGTTGGTAGAATAAAAAGTTTGCTTTTATATATTATTGTGGGCCGTACACGTGTAGGGCTTAAGATGGGGGCTGAGGCCACGGCGGTGGAGCGGTGGGGCACGTGGGAGGAGCTGGTCCTCGGCGGCGCCGTTTTGAGGCACGGCACCGGAGATTGGAACGTCGTCGCTTCGGAGCTCCGGGCCCGCACCATTAATACCGTCACCCCCGAGGTTCGCATTTTTTTTTTTTTTTTTATTTTAATTTCCTTTTATTTTATTTGTTAATTATTGACCTTTTTAATTTTTAATTTTTTATTTAAGTTCCAACTAACTTATTGTACCTTTTATTGTTTGGCTTATTATATAAATAATGCTAATCACCAGGGATTATATATGTTATATAGTAGTTAATGGTCAAAAGAGGCTATAATATTTAATTAGTGTAATGTACTATAAACGTGTGTAGCTTCTTAAGAAGAAATGATTTTTTTGGTTTTTGTGGATATGTTTCTCTTCATACCTAACTTTTGGCAACTATACTTTTTGTAACTTCGTAAGTAAAGGACAACAACAACAACCAAGCTTGTAATCTGAGTTCGATTGAGTTAAACTATATGAAACAGATCACGTCGAGTCGAACACACAAAAGAATAACTTTATTCGGTGCTTTATAAGTTTTTAGTGAAATGCATGTTAGATTGGATTACTTTATAAACATGCAATGTCACTCTAGAATTAGAAGAATTAGTTCATGTAATTTATGCATGATGACGATGCATGGTAGAACAAAAGAAAAGTAATTTTTATACAACAGATGTATTGGTGTCGTGGTGCAACCAAGGTTATGTTTCAAAAGAATTGCCTAAATAATAGGAAATAACCGTCCCATAACACCATCCCACCCTATATTGGTAAAAATTAACGACTTGTTGTGGCACCTCATTGTGCCATCGTCGCACAAGGTAATTTCTTGCAACAAAGGATTAAGATCGTACACTTTTCCTAATTTGTAGTGCATTAACTATCCAACATCCCGTCTTTGCTTAACACTAATAACTGGATTGACTGCATTTAACAATCTTTTCTAGAATTGGGCTCTAACTCAATTCACAACTACTGTTGCTACGAGAAAAACTCATGTGGCGTACTAGTCACTATCATACAGACGTCCAAGTTCGACGAGGAATAACTGTCCATGATAGACAAGACTTACTCATACAAAGTGCTTCATTCCCATGATAAACAAGAGGATTCCTAGATCAAGAAGACATATTTAAGTCTTATTTCAGATTGGTTCGTTTCTCTTATAGAGATTGAGTTACTTCTTTGTTCTTTCTATCAGTGCATTTCGTTGTTTCTCTACATAATTCTATAATTTATGTCACAATCTAAAATTTGTTTTTACAGCTCTGATGTAAAGCATTTTTAAAGATGAAGTACAAATAATTAAATATGATGCTACTTCTCATTTTATGTTGATCTAAAAGTAAAAGCAAAGTGGATAAGTTTTGATTTGTTATTTATCTATGAATCTCCCAGCAATTACTTTGGCAAATGATTCAACTACCTTATAATTACAGGCTTGTAAAACCAAGTATGAAGACCTCCAAAAGCGTTATTCTGGCTCAACGTGAGTTGAATACTCTTCTCATCATCTAACTTGATTTGAATGTGCCTCAAATATCCCTGTTGGTATTGACATGAAAACTCGACGGACTTGCGTCGATATACTAACTCCACGGGAATGAAACTGTAACAAGTTCGACTTTTGTTTTTTGTTGGTGTAAGATGTGTAAGACAATCTAAACTGAAGCTATTGTTAAGTGACATCTATTGTTATGTCTTAGGGCTTGGTTTGAAGAGCTGAGAAAGTGCCGTGTTGCTGAGCTGAAGAGAGAATTGGCAAGAAGTGAAGATTCAATAGGGTAAGCTAAGATAACCATGAATTGGTGGTTGCACTTGATAGAACTTTTTCTTCTTGTTATAATCTAGAGTCTAGACCCCCTGAAGTTAATCTACAGTAACCTCTCGCCTGCATAATTACAGTGGCACCTTCAGAAACTTAATTATTTAAAAAAAGAAAACCATGTGCATTGTATTTGAACTTCATGAAGCGTGTCAAACATGAGGGAGCATGTCAGCGGTCAGCCTGTGGTGGTGTTCATTTTAAACAATGAACTAAAGTGTTGTTTCTGTATTTATTCAAACAGTAGTGGTAATTATGTATTTAGATCTGACTTCGCGGGGGATCAAGAATTATACCTATTTCTAGTACTGTATAATGCTCAAAATCGTCCTTTATGCATACACATGCTATCCAATTTGCTTCACTTGAAATTTACTTGCTCCAGTAGCTTAGTTGTCTTTAATTCATCATATGCACCAGTTGAGAATGATAAGAGGCCAATCAGTGCACTCTGGTGATTGGTGCCGTAGTAGCTAACTTCATATGTGTCTCCACATCCAGAGATGAAGGCGAAAAGGCCTTCTCTGTATCTAAAATAATTTATGAATAACAGCTGTGAGGTCATGCATGCTATTGGTTTTCATGTTCAATATTACAGTAGTCTTTCTTGTGCTTTTGTTGAACTTAACTTAGACGTAACATTTTTTTCTTCAACCAATATCTACTTTTGCTGCCTTAACAGATCTCTTGAGTCAAAAATTAGATCGCTAGAGGCAAGAAAGCGAAATGCAAGTCAGGCTGATGTCTCAAGCCAGATTGAATCACCATTACCTCTATTAAATTCAGATGGGGCGGAGTCTTTTGGCAAAGAGACGCCTAAGGACGAACAATCTGCAGGAAGCTTCACAGAAGACACAAGAACGAGGCGAAGTTGGTCATGTGAACATCGTCATCCTCCATTGAGGACGGATATAAAGCAGGAGCCCTCATTTTTCTCTGAGCAGAGTGAAGATTTGGCCATTAAGAAGCAGCCTGATACTGAATTTGAGCAATTGGTGATTATCAGGAAAAGACGTGGTCCAAGAAGAAGAAGAAGTTCTAATTTGTCTGGCAAAGAAGTGAGCGTGGAAGAGAGTGACAACTTAGGTTCGTCTAATGTCGCCTCTACAATAAAGAAGGAAACTTCTACCGATGATTGCAGTCAGAGAGTAAGAGACTCTGGTACAGTTAATCCCAATGGAAGTTCATGCAGTATTAAACGAGAGAACTTGATGGGTAATGGAGGTTCATGCAATATTAAACGAGAGAACTTGATGGAAATGTTCACGTCAATTGCAGATACGGAACCAGCAGGAGTCTTTAAGCATCGGATGGACAGTCAGGTAAAACGCAATAAATTTCCTCATTACCCAAAAAATCATAGAATTGTTTACGTTGTTACACCTCCTATGTTAATTCAATTACAGAAATTTTCCCCACCGTCTGAATAGCTACAGAAATACCCCTTTTAAGCATAAAATTGCTATACAAATAAAGCTCCCTTTAAGTCTGGATGGTTAAAGAGTCAAAATGTAATCTTCAATAAGGTAAGTGAACTGAATTACAATTTATTGATAACAGAAACGAGCAAGATACCGGAAGCTTATCAGGCAGCATGTGGATATTGGCACAATAAGATCAAGAATTGCTGGAGAGTCGATCATATCAGCTAAAGAGCTCTTCCGGGACCTGCTTTTGCTGGCAAACAACGCTCTGGTTTTCTATTCAAGAAGAACGCGAGAGTACAAATCCGCGTTGTCTCTTAGACGGTTGGTCATGAAAGAATACAAGCAGCACCGCGTTGATGTTTGTCATGAAGCTACGTCCCCCTTCAGTATTCCATGTAATCCTCCGGTTAAACCACGCAGTGCACGGCCTCGGCCTTGCCCCCGTCCTCCACCGTGTAAAGATAAGGCATCACAGAAAGTGTGTGATGCTGAGAATATTGTTTGTAAAACCAAGGTATCACAGAAAGTGCGCGATCCTGAGAATGTTGTTTGTAAAACCAAGGTATCACAGAAAGTGCGTGACGCTGAGAATGTTGTTTGTAAAACTAAGGTATCAGAGAAACCGCGCGATGCTGAGAATACGCTACAGAAACCGTTGAAGAAACCGTGCGATTCTGAGATACCACTGCAGTCTTTGTTGAAGGGCAAGAAAGGTACAAAGCGGCCGGGAAAGGTTAAGCCCGAAATAGGCGATAAACGACGTAAAGTTTCGCCTGTAAAACAAAGAAAAAGAGATCGAAAGTGATTGTTAAGAGTAGGAACACTCATAGGAACTGTATCTTTTTGTGTAAAGGAAATTTAATTGATTTCTTTCAAGTTGTCCTTGTTTTTTGTAGTTTATTCTAGGTTTAAAATATGACGATGACAATGTAGAAAATGACAGTGTGTTAGTTTCATGAAGTTAAACAAAAACGATCTAGAAGGTTAATTAATCACACAAAAGAATTTTGATAATGTATTTTAATGTTTTTGGAAGCTTCTTACGACTCAAAAACGTTATGCTGAGTCTCTGGCTATTACCCAATAAATATAAAATATATAGAATAATTAATGTTTGTTAAACAGTCATTGTATGACAGGAACCTTAGTAATCAAATCAAGAACTGATTAGCTAAGCACAATCGTAAATTCGTGATTCTTTTATAATTTATACACGTGAGTAAGATTAAGATATACCGTATAGTTTTTTAAGTAGTATATAATTATACGGTCCTACAGACAAAATGGGTCCCACTTCTATTGTATATAATTCGTTATTCTTGAAGCATTAGGGCATTACCATGAAATATTCGCAATTCCGTACATACTAGCAGCTTTTTCGTATTACGGAAACAATTTTATCAAAATGAAAAAAAATATGGAAACAAAGAAGTTACTTGTGTGTGACTACTTGATTTACATCTTTTTTAAAACCTACCCTAGTAATAGAGAAATATTGCTATTAATGCACAATATAAATGGGGCCTTAGATTAATATTCTTTTAAATAATTTTCTTTTTTAAGTAATAGAGCAACACTCGCCATACACAAAACGAATTTGATTCTTTTGATATGTTATTAGACCAAGAATAACACATTTCATTTACTAATTTTTGTGATTATAGTTATATCATGTATTTAATGCTGTAAATCAATTTTGGATTATAAAAAATACAATAATTTATTGAATGATGCGTAGTTTTAAGCATGTTTATCAGAACTTAAATGTAACATTAGACGAGTCTTGAATCTTGATGTGTTTTTATTTTTATTTAATAATTTACAATAATAGTAATATTGTTTGGTACCTGGGTCAAATCACAGCTCACAATATCTTGATAGTTTTATCTAAGGTAAGGAACGAATTTTCTTAGACCAGTAGGTGTGGAAATTGAGAATTTTCCAACTAAACCATTTATATATACATATATTGTTTATAAATAAACCAATTCCAACCACTGTTTGTTTTCATGTATTTATCTCTTAACAAATAACAATTAATTAACTTACTAGTTACTACCATTTCAACATAACATATATATAAAATAAAATAAAAGATGTTAGAAAAAGAAAATTCAAAGGTCTGCAGACAAGTCCACACCTCTCTCGCTCATCTTCTTTTATTCTCTCTCTCTAAATTCAACATTTCTTCTACTGTGTGAAAATTCTTCTTCCCTAAGCTTCACCAACAAGCGTTTTTTTACAGTAAAGCTAAGTTACATATATAGATCTCGGAGTATTTTTTTGAAGGCAAAGTGAAAGATGGCGAGCCGTTACGATCGGAATCCTTTCGACGAAGAAGAAGAAGAAGTTAATCCTTTTTCCGTAAGTTTTATTTGCTTTAATTTCAGCAAATCCGAGCTGTGTTGGTGAATTTTTTCAGTTACACGAGCTGATGAGACTGAGAGTGCATACTTTTAGATTTGTACGGTTTTTTAATTGTTGAGATTTACTGATTTGATGATGATACTTTTTCTGTTATGAGGAATTTTAACTTAATTCTGCTAAAAAAAAGTAAAAAGTATTGTCGGTGTTTGGTTTATGATTTACTGAAATGTTTTGTTTTGTTGCTAGTAAGTTTTGTTGTTTCATCAGATCTATGTCGGTGTCGTTTTAACGGAAGTCATCGAATCCGTTCTTTTTGGTGTTGGTGATGGATTAGTTTGTTTTTACTGTGAATGGGGGACGTTGTGGTTCGATTTGTTTGGGTTTTAGGAGTGTAATTGTGTTATGATCTTTTAATAAGTGTGACGGGAAATTGGCTAACACGTGGAAGATAGAAAAAAGGAAGAATGTTCGGTTGTGTAGCACGGGAAGGTATTGGAGACGTATAGTTGTTTTTAAGATCTGATTCCTTCCTGGTGATTTGGTTGTTTCGTGTTGTATTGTCGTTTTCTTGAAGAATGTTCGGTTGTGTAGCACGGATGTTAAAGATACCTTCCAGACTGACAGTTGGATGTAGGAGCGTGGACGTGAAGCAAAATTGTTAAATATCACACGTTTTTCATATGTAGTTAATGACTTTAGCATGTCAGACTTTGATTCGGAGAGGATTAATGCGCCACTTAAATCTATCTGCAGTTAATTTAGGAAAACTTACGAGTAGATCTCAAGAGCCTAAAGGAAGTAGTTTAATGCTGCTAGATGAGCAAAATGCGTGCATTGTCTTCTCATTATATACTTGATCTTTGAATTATTATGTCATTTTTGGTTTTATATTGGTCTAATTGATCCTTATAATGAACTTCTGAAATCCAGGGTGGTGGAGCTAGAGGAAACACAGGCTCGCAATTTAACGGAGGTTCATTTTACACCGTGAGTTCATCTTATTCTCGTCGCCTTTGACCCAAAGATATCATGCAAGTTTAGACTCTCAATACTAAACTAATCAGTTTGAATAGAATACGCTATTTGATCCCCCAATATGCTGTTATACCTTGTTATCTTTGTGTTTTATCACTTCAACGGTGCCTCTAATGGAAGTTTGTCTGAGGGTTACAGTTAGTCCCTAACTTTGGGCTCTGCATGCTTTCAACTACAAGTCCTCGTTGATGCAATAAAAATTGCACTGCAAAGAGATTTGGTTTTAGAGATATGCAATAACATTTATCTCGCTTGTGAAACAACGATTATAAGACTCACCGTATTAGGTATGGGGTAGTAGGAATTCTCAAGCTACTTGCTTTATTCCTGGCCTTAATGTCTGCTTCGTATCCACTTCCGAAACTGGGATACTAACACTATCGTGGTGCTTTGAAACAAGTAAGAGATCCTCTTGAAGAACTACATGCTTCTGGTAGAAATGATTCTGCTATTGGGTTCATGCCGTCATATTGAGGACTTATCACTCTTATAATTTAATAAACACGCACTTTACCATGTCACCTATGTTTTAAATGCAATATTGATTTTCTCGATTGTTTCCAGGCTACTGGGAGCGTTGCTCCTGTCACAAACTCGAGGCTTTCACCCCTTCCTCCGGAGCCTGCTGATTTCTACAACCCTACAGCTCCGGTTGATATTCCCCTCAATGATGCTTCAGTACGTGGGTTTATTTTGAGCTCTTTAACCTGCAGTCTACTTTAGGTCCTCCGTGGTTATGTGCATACCCTTTTATGATCTCCTCATGAGAGAATTTTTCAAATACAGGATTTGAAGAAGAAAGAGAGAGAACTGCAGGCTAAGGAAGCTGAATTGAAAAAGAGGGAACAGGTATTTGTTGATGCTTACTTGATCTAATTGGCATGACTTGTGTACATCACAGTCAAACTCTCTGTTGCAAACTGAAATAGTTTCTGTGCATTATACCCTGTTGTGCGATGATTTTCTTTCTTAGACAGTTCTCAACAGTAATTTTCCCACATAATTATTTTCTTTCAACTATTGTAAGTTTTGGCGTATGAACCCTACTGCTGTTGTGGTTGTCATGAGGGACCACTCCATTCTTTCCCTTTTGCCTTGGGTAATGTATTCCTTATTTTGAGAGGAAATCCATTTTTATGGACTGAAGTTATTTGGGAGAAGTATCTTACATGAAGTATACTGATCTAGTATATGAGAAATTTTCATTATTTGGACATCTTGTGCTTCATGCAGTCAAGGTTGCTATTTGAATATTACATCACTTTGCTCATCCTTCAAACTGAATTCAATCTAAATGAGTAGTAAAACGAGAGTAATGGAGATGCATGTGCAATTTTGTATCTATTAGACAACCACTATAACAAACCTTTAATTATAACTAAATGAGCAAGCAAGCAACACTTAGCCTGTGCGTATGAATACTTTGTAAGTGAGAGAGAGCATAATATCTATTTGTATGCTTTCAAGATTATATGTAGGGGCTTCTCCCTATAGTTTGATTCTCCTATGCTAAATAATTTAATTTTTGGTGGAGTGTGACAAATTTGTTTCTCAAGATCTACATGCCTTACTAGAGATTTTGGTTTGTTCATGTTTCACGTCCTGAATATATATCTAATAAATGATTTTTATGTCCTGCAGGAAGTCAGGCGGAAAGAAGAAGCTGCTGCAAGAGGTGCTTTGTTTTTTCATAGTGACTTGTCTTATTACATCCACCTGCCACCCTTGGTCAAAAAAAAAAAAGATTTTTTTTCTTTACTTTTAACCATAGGAATTCTATACTGGGATTAAGACTTGTTGCTTTCTTGTTTCTCTGCAGCCGGTATCGTTATTGAACAGAAAAACTGGCCTCCATTTTTTCCTATTATCCATCATGATATTGCAAATGAGATACCAGTTCATCTGCAGAAGCTGCAATATGTTGCATTTACAACCTTGCTTGGTAAGTTCCATGTTTCTGTCACATTTTATATGTTATGCGGTTTATCCTTATCTAATGTGATCCTGCTGTTTGCTAGAATTTTTTGGAAGCTCATCTTTTCTTTTTCATCAATCAATTTTGTTATTGTTTCCTTATAATCTCTATAAATATGGATACTTCTATATTCTTTGTGTTTTGTTTGTGTCTGTCGACGTCTGAATGATGGAAGTTCATGGAACCTACAGTTTTCTTTCCCAAATGAATTTACCTCTAAACAGAATAGTAGTCATAATTATGTTCATGGCCGACCTCATCGTACCATTTGAGTAACCATCCCTAGGTTAAAGATTTGGAAATTGATGAAACACCAAGAGCAGCTTTTAGGCCTCATGTTCAGGCAATATGCATTTCGCATTGCGAGATATGTGAACAAGATTCATTGAGGAGTGTGTCTAGAGTACCGCTATGCAGCACACGGAAAACTGGTTTTCTGAATCCTAGGGGGTCACCAGTGGGTCACCCCCCTCCAAATCCGTGTCACTTTGTTGTTTTTTTTTTTTTTTTACATCCTTTTCCCCCTTCTTTTTTACAGCTTTTGGAAAATGTTTATATTTTATATATGCTTTTGCCAGCTTTTTCCATTTTTCAAGTACAGGGAGATAGAATTTGGGCATTGATTTTAAAAAAGAGGAAAACTACAACATTTTACAATTTTTGTCTTGAAATTTGAAAATATTGATAACAATGGCATGACCCATGCTACTGAAATATTCTCAGACCATCACATAATTAATTAATTGCATAATTAATTAATGGCATGACCCATGACCCATGCTACTGAAATACTCTCAGACCATCACATAATTAATTAATGGCATGACCCATACTTTTTTGTATGCAACGGTCAAGTTGGGAATTTTGAATTTTGTAACGGTCGGATCTTGGAGGGGGGGGGGGGGTGGGGAGTAAGCAATCGTGATGTGTGAGTATTTTGTTAGTATGCGTGGATCTAACGTGGGAGATTGAAAGTTGGTATTTTTTTATTTTTTATTTTTGACGTGGGAGTTGAAAAGGGGGATATTTTTATTGTTTTGTTTAGGGAAGCTTGTAAATGATTTTCTGTTTACAAAATTTGTATTATTTGTTAAAAATAATAATTTTACTCTGTTTTGGCCTTTTGGGTTTGGTGGTTTATTAACATGAATTTGATTAAAGTTGAATCTTTAGCCACAAATTATACATTCTACTTAATAATAGATGACAATGTTGTTTTTTTCTTGCAACCTGACACTCATTGATTTAAAAAAAAAATTCGAAACTTATTTGCGTTAACCCTGAAGGGTTCGATGAATTTTGCAAATTGAAAGGATGGGTCATGCCATTAATTAATTATGTGATGGTCTGAGAATATTTCAGTGGTCATGGGTCATGCCATTAATTAATTATGTGATGGTCTGAGAATATTTCAGTAGCATGAGTCATGCCATTGTTATCAATATTTTCAAATTTCAAGACAAAAATTGTAAAATGTTGTAGTTTTCCTCTTTTTAAAAATCAATGCCCAAATTCTATCTCTCTGTACTTAAAAAATGGAAAAAGCTGGCAAAAACATATATAAAATATAAACATTTTCCAAAAGCTGTAAAAAAGAAAGGGGTAAAAGGATGTAAAAAAAAAAAAAAAAAAAACAAAGTGACACGGATTTGGAGGGGGGTGACCCAGTGGTGACCCCCCTAGGATTCAGAAAAGGGTGGTAGTAGGAGGGAGTGCTTTCTGGTTTAGCCTAGGTTTTTAATCTTTTTATTGAATACACTACATTGTTTATGTTGAAGAAAATCAGAACCATAGAGTTAAAAAATTACATTTGATGCAGCATGTGGTTAGCTTCCCGTTTCCCTCTCTTCTTTGGAGTGCGCTTCACATGACCTGCATTTTCTAAGCACAGTGCCTTTTACTTATTTTAATGTTTTCCTATCATGATTCACTGGTTTACGTTGTTGGTTCGGATCTGGAAGTTTTCTACATGTCAGTGATAATATTTTACATGAGTAAAAGGTGTGCAAGACACCTCACTCCCGCCTCACATAGGTTTGAGCAGGAGAATCTCCTTATGCTACTAACGATTTTTGCATTGATGGTGATCAGGACTCAGTTTTGCTCTTCTATGGAATGTTATTGCTGTGACTACCGCATGGATAAAAACAGGAGGTTGGTATACAGCATTTATCATTAATCACTATAGTTTATAATTTTATAACCAGCGTTTCTAACATTGAATTTAACTGCTAGATGCAAGGATTTGGTTTCTTGCTATTATCTACTTCATCTCCGGGGTTCCAGGTGGCTATGTGTTGTGGTACCGTCCGCTCTACCGTGCATTTAGGTATGTGTTTCTGGATTTTCCTCAAGGCCAACTTATATTTACAATTGACATCACTCTTGTATTCAATTGGATCACACATGGAAGTTGGAGAGTTGTAGCCATAAACTTAGAAATTGTAACTTTTTGGAGATAATAAAGGAAAATGTGTTGGCGGGAGATAAATTGAAGGGTCGGAATTCATCAGTTTTGCAAAATTTTCATAATTACAAATGGAATATAATGAGAATAGATGAGGTGTTGTCTATCTTCATATATCTAACTTAATATGCATATTGATTTTCATAATTACAAATGGAATATAATGAGAATAGATGAGGTGTTGTCTATCTTCATATATCTAACTTAATGTGCATATTGCAGGAATGAGAGTGCCTTGAAATTTGGATGGTTTTTCCTGTTTTACATGGTAAAATTCGTATTTCTTTCATTTATTTCCATTCTGCTACTATCTATCTATGGTAATTTCTGATAAGAGTGCCTTTGCAGCTTCATATTGCCTTCTGCATCTTTGCTGCTGTCGCACCTCCTGTAGTTTTCCGTGGAAATTCTCTGACGTAAGTTTTAGTTGTTCAAAACATATGCCACTGCTGATCAATTTTCTTTTCTTCTTTAATGGTGACTTGACTAGAATTTCAATGATTGCTTCTGATTTGCTTACTGCTCTCGTTTGTGCAGAGGTATCCTGCCAGCCGTTGATCTTATAGGCAGGCATGTATTGGTTGGGGTAAGTTGAAATCCTCAATGAAACATATATACTAACTTGGTATAGTACTATAGTTACATATGCACTTCCTGATGTTTGGTCTAATTCTTAATTACACGAAACCTGTCCTACCTAAAGTTTGCAAAATGCATCTCAACACTGAAACTTTAGAAACACCAAAATACAAGCGGTCTCTCTGTACCGTTCCTCAAACTTCTTCAAGTCTCTACGATTATTCAAGTCTCTTGGGAGTCTATTTGCACTCTTTTTCTGGGTAATTCTAAAGGCTATTTTTCTTGAGATTTTTTAATTTGTAACCAAACTTCAAGTGGTGCAAATGTACCTGTTGTTCATCTTTTGTTGGATTTGCTAACCGAAATTACACATTGGTTCACAAAACTCCTTTGGCACAGTATATATTTTTGGGAGTTGCTGACATTTACCGTGGTTCACAGATTTTCTACTTCATAGGGTTTGGGCTATTCTGCCTGGAATCTGTTCTCAGCATATGGGTTATACAGGTCAAATATCTCTTCCTCTACTCAATAGAATTTTCACAATAATGTTGAGTTGCATATAAACTCACACAAAGTAAGTGTTTTTTGAGTGATGTATTGCGTTGTGCAGCAAGTATACATGTACTTCCGGGGCAGCGGGAAAGCAGCTGAGATGAGGCAAGAGGCGGCAAGAGGTGCTCTCAGGGCTGCAATATAACTTGTCATATAGGGCTTTAAGCGAGATATTTGGGACCGTGCAGATAGAGAAAAAAGAAACTGGTTTAGCATATGTAAAGCATATTTCTTGTATCGGGGTGTTCATTTTTTTTCCGAATAACATATTTACAGTTTTTAACTTTTTCTTTTTTGGTGGATTACTGAGATGACTGGAAAGATTATTTGAGTTGGATCTCCTGGATGTTCAAGCTATATATTGCATTGTTCTTTTCGTGCTTGTACTCTCCTTTGTTCGGCCGATTTTGCTTATTTGATATTTCTAATTCATATTGAATCATATGATGTGATTATATATGTGTATAAATACTTCAAATCCATATTTTAAGAGTTATGTTACTTTTCATATTGTATGTTACAACTTCGGTTGATGATTTGAGAAAATTATGACCCAAAATCTTTCGACACTGTACTTTACAATTTTAAGGCGACGAGACAAATAATAGGAAACCAAGTATTGCAAAACGAAAACCTCTAGCACACGATGGCCATTACATTATTATTATTAGTACAAAACCAAATCATAGTAAAACAAAAGGAAAACTTAAAAATAAGTAAATTAAATCGAGGCAACTATATTACATGCCATATTACGTATATAGTTTATTCAAACACACGCATATTGTCATATTGATCATTATGACCTTATTCCTATTAGCAATAAGCAGTGCATTTCTTGTCGCAATCAAACGTACAGCCCCCTCCGCCACCCCCGCCGCCGTAACCCTTGCCGGAGCGGCTGTAAGATCCGAAACACTTTGCAGGACACGTCAGCTTCTTATTGTAACAAGAACCTTTCTCTTTGCACACGATGCTTGGCCTTATGATTCCATTACCAGAGTGCCCGCCACTCGGACCACCATACCCCGATCCATACCCGCCTCCGTAGTTGCCCCAGTTGTATCCAGACCCGAACCCCGGTATGTTAATCCGTCTACTCCACCTTTCTCGACTGCATGTCGGGCAGCGAGGGAGGGTGTAGTGGAGGAGATGAGCAACATGGAGAAGACAAAAAGGGTGACACTGGAATTCATGTTGATTAGAATGTTTTTTTTTTTTTTGTTTGTTTGGAGTGGATATAAAAAATGTGTTTACTAAATATTGGCACGGAGTATGAGCCGATGAGAGAGTGACTTAAGAGAGGGACGCACTCACGCGACAATATGAGTACGACGACATGAAGTTTTAACATAAATTTATAATATTTTGATCGAGTTTTTTGGCATAAACAGGAACACGAACACAAGACAAAGATACAAGCACTTGAAGTTAGATTACTCTTTATTGTTAGAAATAGACCTTCAAATCTGTGGAATTAATATTTCGAGTAATTTGCTTTATGTTCCCAGTTGCTTAGTTTGCTTGATGTAAAACATATTGAAGTTACACGACACTGCGACACGATTTATCAATTTTGTCACCATTTCTTTGCGAGAAGAATCATGAAGGATTGAGTTTACAAATAAGTTATTATAGAATTAGGAATATCAGGCAGAAAGTACTAGGTTTTCATACTTATCAAAAAAAAAAAAAAAACCTAGACTAGGTTTTTATCATTATTAGTTTGTTACATGTGTATAAAGAAAGTCCAATATACTAAAGCTAAGAAACAGCTAGCTAGCTAGGCTCCCACTCATCAAGTTGCCAAACCTTCCATGATGATTCTTGATGATGATTAATGAGCATCTGAGAGGCCAATAAGATAGAAATTGAACAATGAACCTATATATCAATTTTCTTATTAGTGTATATTTTTCTATTGTTGGATTTTACTATGTAAAATTTCACACGGAATCATTAGAATCTCGTTATGATTGATATTTTGCTATATCTGAATGTCGGACCACTTGTTCTAGGAAGTTTCAAAGTACTACAAAATATTTCATATGCTTTACGAAAATGTACAAGAAGCTTAATTCTTTGTAATTACAGTTTAACGATAATTTGTTATTTTTCTTATAGTTTATAAAAGAATGATAATACAGATTGACTTCATATTTAACTGCTTAGAAAATAAGATGATATGGAGATGTAACGGTTTTCTAACCCAAGGTTATGCTTTTGACCTGCTATGACCATTGTAACAAATATCTCTGTTCCTTCGTGTGTCAACTCAACTGTCAAGCAAAAGCCAAAACCCTAACAGACAATTTACCGAGTTAAAGTAGAAGAATAAATCAAATGCTTTAGATTCTATATCTTTTTGCTACTTTTACTTTTATTTCATTATTTCCCACCTTAGTGCTAATTAATCTTTTTGTATAATATTATAAAAACTATCAGCCATATGTTTAATCTTTTTGGTGTGTGGATTGCATCTTATTTTTTTCAAACGTCGGGAAATTGTGTCTAGATTTCATTTCTGTAAAGTGTCTGACACTGTACCCTTAAAAAATTATTTCATAGTATTGGTCGGATTCATATTAAGTGCGTCGGTTCATTATAGTTCCATCTCGAAAGGAAAAAGAAAAAGAAAATTAAATGAAGTGGATCGGTTTGTACCAAATGTACAACTTCCAGATAGTTTTTTAATTTTATCAATCCTGTTATTTTTTGTTGAAAAAAGTGGATCGGTTTGTACCAAATGTACAACTTTCCAGGTAGTTTTTTAATTTTATCAATCCTGTTATTTTTTGTTGAAAATTTTATCAATCTTGCTCGCGAGCCAAACCATCATTCCTTTGACAAATATACTGTTTTTGAGAGGAAAAAAGAAGATTTAGGTTGGCACTTTAATGTAGAGTAAATGGTAGACGGTGAAAGGAATATAATAATAGTTTAGTACGATTAACATACCTTCAGAAATTAAGTCTCTTCTCCCAGACCCAGAGTTGATGATGTAAATTAAAACTTACATTATACTTTTGAAAAAGGATTTAAGCAAAATTATATATGAATAAGTCATAACTATTTCTTAGTAATAAATTTTGATGGAATATGGTACCATAGATATATTTCAATGCCCGTACAAAGCACAAACAAGTAACCGTCCTCTTCACAATAATCGAGGAGCAAATGCTACTTCGAGATACATTGGAATCTTTGTCTTAATTCAGTGTACCTAATTATCATCTTTTAATACAAATCTAAGTATATCTAACTTTTATAAATACTTCATATTTTTAAAAGCCGCCATGCCCCCCTAGGCCCCTCACAATAATGTGCATGACCTGATGTTGCCCATTAAACTCGTGAGCCTATGTCTTTATCCCACGTGATATTTATGACAGTGTGTTCCAATGGGTACTTCCCACATTTAATTATGAGGGAGTAATTGTTTCAAATATTAGGGGCATTTGTGAAAACTAGTCCTTATATATAACAACAAGCTCATTCATAACTAAAAAATCATCTACCAAAGTAGCAAAAACATACTTAAGAGTACAATTTCACTTGCATAAATAATATTTTAGTTCCTGAATTAGAAATTGTTTTGAAAGTTATTGAGATGGAAGGTAGCCGAAGAGGTATGATGAACATGATCAACGGTGGAAATTCGTTGAGGCGGATGAATTACGGCCGTCCGATCCCGAAGAGAGGCCAAGTGAAGGTGGCCATTGTGTCCGGATTAGCCAACTCTCTGTCTTCTATTTTTTCAATGGGATCTCGTTCTTAATTAATCTTAATTACTTTGAGGTCTCCCAAAATTTGGCCTTTTTTGTAGCTAATATTGTGGAGGTGTTGCTCATGTGAAGTGTATTACTCTGATATGTATAATTCTCCTATTCATGTAAATTTTGGAATTTAGATTCGTCTATTTTGGATTTCACTTAATCTTTAGAGATACGTTGTATTATTTATGAATTATGATCTTCCCTAGTAGCTTTGTTACTTCATTAGCTAAAGTATTATGGTGGAACGTTTAAAGAAGTAATTATTTAATACGCCTAATTATTAACTATCTTATTTATTATATCAATCCCGACATGACCTCATCCAATTAGGCACAAAGGATTTATCTTATAATCCACGAAGTGTCTCTTCCTTTCACCTATCAGTATGTTTTAATTTAGGAAAAAGACACATAACCCCCTAACTATAACCCCCTAACTATTATGGTCAGAGCACTACCTAGGTCACATAAGGCGGGATGCGGGTGCGAGTGCGGATGCGGGTGCGCCAGTTCGCCAAATTTAAAAATACTTAAATTTCAATGCGCCTTAATGCGTTTATTAAAAATAATTAAATATTGAATATTGATACATAATTTCGTATATATTTGAGTATTGTTTAATAACTACGCATGATAATTAATTTTATATAATATTGTTTAAATTATTATGGTGGAAAGACAAATGTATAAGTCTTAAATTACTTCTAATATTCTATATTTATTTTATTTTCAACCTAGTTTTATTCTCCATCTGCTTCGACTCTTTTTTAATATCATTCATTTGTTTCGTTCTTTACAAATTTTTTACGATTATTCATTAAATTTGAATAAAAGAACTAAGAAATCTTAGTGCGAGAACTAAGAATTTATAATGCGTCTCAGTGCGAAGCACGAGCACTGAATGCGCCAGTGCGAGAACGGTGCGCCAAAATTTTTGACGATGTGAAGGATTATGTGATCTAGAGCACTACACCCCATCTCTATTTTCGAGCACAATACCCCCAAGCTTATTTTTCAAGAGCAAGATACCCTCTCGTGCACCCCGGCCCCAAACCAGTGGCAAAATAGGAAATTTACTGTTGGGAGGTTATGTGCCTTATTTATTTGTGTTTTTTTCCCTATCCAGTATATGTTTTAATTTTAACAGATGAAGTGCAAGCTGGGGTATTTTTTTGTTTTGATTTTTGAGAGGCAGGGTGTTAACCCTAACACGTTGGGCGTAGGCCTCGCGACATTCGATATTTAATTTTTTAGATAATAATTAAAAATACTTATAATATGAACATATAAAAAGTTAAAACTATAAGAACACGTATTATGTTAATTCGTATATGATACTCATAAAAATATGTACGCATTCTAGTTTTCCAACTTATGATAAACGGAAGATTTTCCCAGACATATGTCAAGTTATAATTTTGAACCAAAAAACCTAATACCATGAAACGGTGGAGTTATGTTGAGTCTTGATGATTACGAGTCGTTAATTTTTTTTTTTTTATTGGTACGAGTCGTTAATTTGAAAAAAGTTAAGTAAAGAATGTGTTTTGACGTGAAAGAGGACGTTTTGTCTTTTGGAAATTAGAGCAATTTTTTACCCTTTTTTGGTATAAAAAAACAATATATTTTTTTAAAAATTTATTTGATGTATTTTTTATACTTTACTCAAATTCATAACTTTACTTGTCAGCAATAGCTCTTTGCAAGGGGTGCAAAACGCTTTCTATTTTCCCACCCTAGATATACATTCCGATCCTTGGGTCGTATGTCCTACAACACTAACGTCTCAAACATACGACTGATTGCGTTGAGCTACGTCCCAGAAGTACC
Organism: Linaria vulgaris; assembly: GCA_948329865.1. Taxonomy (NCBI): domain Eukaryota; kingdom Viridiplantae; phylum Streptophyta; class Magnoliopsida; order Lamiales; family Plantaginaceae; genus Linaria; species Linaria vulgaris. Next base: position 114,525,850 of record OX415252.1, read on the forward strand.
CTTAAAAACGTTGAACGTAACCTATATCGATCACCAATTCTATCATTCTAACCATATTACTCACAAATTAAAAAATCAAAATCACAATCTTCATGCCTAAAACAAAATTAAAACTGGACCCTAACCGAAGTTGTTTAATCATTTCTTGCATAATGTGTTCTATTGGGACACAAATGTTATTAACAGGTGGTTAGTGGCTCACAGATAATGAAGACTGCCCAGTGACAACAAGTTGCCAAATTAAGAATTAGGATTACAAGAATATATGCATTAGATTCGATGTCTCTTTGTTGCACTTACTTTTATTAGTTTAATTTCCACCATACTTACGGGTTAAGCTTGTTGCATTATATAATTATACATAGAGCACATAATTGATCTCCTTTTTTTTTGTTGGAGTGTGCATCTTTTATTGTTACTATTATACGGAGTTGTATCTAGATTTCGTTGTCGTGGTCTCGTGGACATTGGCAGTTTTGGATTCATATTATATGTTGGATTAAAGGAAGTTGGTCAATGTTGCACGGGTACGCGATACGGCGATATGGATACGGTACGGTACGGTACGGGTACGGCGATACGAATTTTCAAAAAATAAGCGATACGGATACGGCAAGGATACGCCTATATATATAAATATATTAATATTAATATTACAAAAATTAAATGACACGTTCATAGTAAGTAAGAATTGATACAAAAAATATTAGTTCATAAAAGTGATTATAACAATATAGTGAATTATGAAGGTGGTGGTGAGCGAGTAGAAGGTGGTCACAACCATGGATTTGGTGTCTAGGTGGAGGTGGATTGAGAAAGAAGAAAAATTTATTAGAAGTGAGAAAAGTGGAATTATGATCATGAGCTAGTTAATTACTAATTAGATTAAAAGATTTTGTTTTAAGTTTTAATTGTATGTGGTATTTATTGATTTTGCCATCAATTTAAAAACTTATAAAAAAGACCCAAAATATCTCCGATACGCCTCAAATATGTATCGGATACGTATCGGAAATTTTTTATTTTCTTTTAATTAACCGATACGCCACGTGGCGTATCAGATTCGTATCGGTAGTGTATCGGTAGCATATCGGTATCGAATACGTATCCGATACTGGTACGCTAGTTTTTTAGGTGTATCCGTGCATCCTAGAAGTTGGTACATGTGAAACCACTATTTCATAATCAAAAACCCAGATCTATGTAGAATTTGTTTTAAAATAAGATTAGTCGTACCATTAGTCCATTATGGAATTAATTATCTAGTTCGCGTAGTTTTTTTTTTTTTGGATAGAAATAAGGAAAATCAAAGCCCTTAGGCTATATCCATCGATATACTTGATTTAACATGCAGTGGAGTAGTATACATAAAACATAAACTTCCCTTCGTGTTTCCTTTGTATTTAGCGAGCGCGTCCGCCGTTCGTGTAGCTTCTTGTATAATGCTTACGTTTGATATTTATGATTACGTATTTACTATTTCTTAGATAATAAGATAATTTGCAAGATATTTTCTTCGAAAGAATAATTTACAACGAAAACTTTCGTACGTACGGGTACCCCATTCAATCTATTTAAGTTATCTTGATATTCTAGTACTACACTGACCGCAACACATTTTTATTGTGCTAATAGATTCTTTTGTCGCGTCGACATGATCATTTGTATTTATTAATTAATTATTATGTTGCTACAAACAATAATGATAGAACAGCCCTCTTCCCAATAATTGATGAAAAACTATACTATATATTTCTGATACATCGCAATTTGAAACCTTAGTCTGAATTCGATGTACTTAGTTACCACTTGCATAACAAATCTAAATTTCAAAGATTCTTTCCTAATATTAAAAGCCACCGTGACCTCCCAGAAGCTAAGTACTGATTTAAGTAACTAGTGAACTATTCCACGTGGATCTTAGTGGCAGTGGCCCAAGTGTGTTATTCTCTTTTTTTCCAACTTAATTTTTAAATTTAGTTGGAAATGTGGCCTTATATATATAGTGTTATATAAGATTTCTCATGCATAACACAACAAGCTCACAAGACCCTAACTATAATCTGCCCTCAACTATATACAAAGTAGGTGGCAAAAACTCGTTTAGTCCTTGACCTCGTCGTCAATTTCGTCCACTAACTTGGCGACCCACCAATTTAGTCCCTAAGTCCCAAATTTTCCACCAATTTAGTCATTTTTCGACGAAAATTTTTAAGTTGGCCGAAAAAAACCTGACATGACACACATTTGACCGATTTCCTCCAATTTTGACCAAAGTTATTAACTCTTTATTATATTTTGTCACATAGACATGCCAACTCAACCAAAATTAAAGAAAAATATAAAAGAATTTTGTTGTTAAACATGTAATAAAACAAAAAAACTTTATTGTTAACTTTATTATATAAATTATAAAAACTTATTATATAATCTTATTTTAAAAAACTTAAGTTTTAATAACTAATAAATTTTTAAAGAACCTCAAAAAATAAATAAGTGAAATCTTTATAATTTACTTTATTATATAAATTATAACACTACAAGAAATTGCTTTTTTAGCAACAAAATATTGGTAACAAACGACTATTTTGTTACAAGAGGACGTCCAATGGTAACTTAATTTGAGTCTCGTTACAAAAACTCGCTTTTTTTGTAACCATCCGTACTTTTAGTTATGAAAAGTATTCTTTTGTTACCATAAGTTCGTTTTTTGGTAACTAATATTATAATTGTTACTAGAATTGAAGAATTTCGTTACAATTAATTTATTTTGGTAACTAATATACATTTTGTTACCAAACGAAAAAATTTGTTATAAACAACACCATTGTGATATACAACTACAAAGTTTGTTACTAAAGTTTAGATTTAATTCAGTAACACGTATTTAGCTCTAATTATGAGACTATAGATTAAATTTGTTACTAAGAAGAATGTGATTTGATTCAAAAGGAAAACATCGATGTGGTTTAGTTTGTAACTAATTGGTAATATTTTATAATAAATATAAATATATATAGTTAGAGTGAAAATTGCACACTTAACTAATATAATGCTAGCGCCCGCGTGTATATAATATATATGTGTTTATAAGTGTAATACTTATCCCTAAAAATAAGGAAAGAAAGCAAGATTTGAGCTTATCGATAAGATAGTACTCCATTTAAGTTTACCCGAACATAAAATTGTTTATATTGAATTATATATATTGCATAAAATAAGGAAAAATGAGCCAGAATTTATTAGCAAGATAACTTTCTGAACTAAATTACCGTTAGGATCTAAGATTACTCATATATATTTACAAGATTTGTGTGCTTAGTAGAATAATTTCGAAAGGAAACAAAAAAAAATATATGCACGGGATATATTGTCATACAGAAAAATTAAAGCAAGATATATACATATCTTAATTCTCTTTAATTTAAACCTACACGTCGTTGACCTGTCTTGGCAAGAACTAATTAGAACTCCAGTTAATTACCTTTTATAACTTCAAAGTAAACAGGTAATGAAACACCTAGATGTATTATACTTTTTCTTTTTGTTGAACAAAGTATTATACTTCTTTTAGCTAGAGTATATCTAACATAATATCTTTGACTATATCTCTATAAAATATTATCCACAGGAACACTAGCTCTCATCAACCATCAATCAGGTTAGACTTTTTGTCAAGTTAGACAAATTGAACTTAAGTAAAAATAGTTACATGTACAAATAAGAAAGCATGATTAATATAGCAAAATAGATATTGATAATTGTTAGTTATCAATTAGAAATTAACCAAGATACTTATAAATGTAATATATAGTTACTTTAATATTGCCGGAAAGATGGCAGCCTATTTTTTCTATTTCCAAATCTAAATTATCATGATTAAATAATGTAAACAATGGAATTTATTACATGAGCAAACAAAGAGCCGTGTACCATAGTTCTTTTTTGTCATCTTTCATTCAATTTTTCTTTTCTTTCTGCTTTTACTATTTCAATCAACAAAGCCAAAGCTGGTTCATCAGGTTTCTCCTCCAAAAAAGAATTGTGCAGTCATCATCTCCTCTCACGAAGGTAATCTTTTTTCCAATATTTTTTTAAGTAAGACTTTTTGTTTATTGTTTAACAGCAAGAGTTCTCTGTCTCTGTGTGATATTCTTGCGGTTATAAATAGCAACAACATCCAACCAGCAACGATTGTACAATTTTATGAAATTCTGCTATTGTTGTTGTTTGTTAGTTATGGGACATGCTTATTAGTATAGAATCTCAACTTATATATCGACTAATATAATCTTTTGCATATGAGGAATATAGATTTTAGCTCAAATACATTTGATCTTAGTTTTTGTATATTTTTCAATCAATCTCTGGAAGTTCCTGATCACAATTTGCTTCAAATTAGAAAGATTATTGGGTAGTGCCATAGGGATGTTATATGGACTTTCATGTATTCTATAGTTTACAAGCATCTCCCCTTTATTACTCTGCCTAATTCTAATTTTCAATTTTAAAATTCCAATTTGTAAACTGTAGCCGCGATGGATAAGAGTTGGATCGATGAAAATGATAGATTCAGTACCAAATATACCCGTGGTGTTGAATCATGTATTGAGTTCTCAGAGAAAAATATTAGTGACCCCGATGATAAAATTCTTTGCCCGTGCAATAGCTGTCGAAACATCAAAAGAAAGAGTATCCGTGATGTTCGAAGAGACTTGTACATTAATGGATTTCATAAGTTTTATAGGCAATGGGTACATCATGGAGAACCCAGAGCTCCACGACAATTTTCTTTTAGTCAAAGTACTTCAAGTCATGTTCACACTCAAAATGAAGATGTTGATTTGAATGACGAAGAGGATGATGGCAATGACTTAACCGATGAACTACCCGAAATGATAGGGGAAATACGAGATGCTGACTTTTCTAAACCTTGTTCTAAGTCAAATATAGAAACTTTTGAAAGGTTATTATCTGATGCTACTCGTGATTTATACCCAAATTGCAAGGGTTATTCTCTCTTGAAGTTCATTACTGAATTGCTTGACATTAACGTAACGAACAAAATGACGGACAAAGCAACAAACTCGATACTTTCATTGTTCAGAGAAGTATTGCCAGAAAGTAACTTAGTTCTAGAGTCTCTTTATTTGGCGAAAAAGGTTCTTACAGGCATTGGACTAGGTTATATAAAGATAGATGCATGCAAATATGATTGTGCTTTATTTTGGAAAGAATATGAAAATGAACAGTCATGTCCTATCTGCGGAGAATCTCGGTGGAAAGTTGATGATGGAAAAGGAAAACGAATTCCTCACAAGGTCTTACGGTACTTTCCTATAAAATCGAGACTACAAAGGCTTTTTATGTCTTCTAAAACTGCTTCCTATATGAGATGGCATGCTGAGAAACTTATTAACACAGAAGGCAGTATGAGCCATCCAGCACATTCTCCTGCATGGAAAGAATTTGATTCTGAGTTTCTTGATTTTGCCTTAGATCCACGTAATGTCCGATTTGGTTTGGCGACTGATGGATTTAATCCATTTGGGAATATGAGTCTTTCATATAGTATGTGGCCGGTGATACTTATTCCATATAATATGCCATTATATAAATGCATGAAGGATGATTTTCTAATGATGAGTTTGCTTATACCTGGTCCTCGTACTCCTGGTAAAGATATTGATGTTTATCTAAGACCATTGATCGATGAATTGAAGGAGTTATGGTGTTGAGTGCCGACTTATGATGTTTGTAGTAAACAACCATTTCAATTGCGTGCATCAATCTTGTGGACAATTAATGATTTTCCAGCACTTAGTAATTTGATGGGATGGACCACCGAAGGATATGAAGCTTGTCCTTGCTGTTTGTACGAGACAATTTTCAAAAGGATTCGAAGTAAGATATGTTACATGGGACACCGTCGTTACCTAGATACCAATCATCTTTTTCGAAAGAGCAAATTGTTTGATGGTGATGATGAAACACGTCTTAAACCAAGAGAATGGACTGGGGAAGAAGTTCTTTGCCATTTAAACACTCTCGAAAATGGATTTGAAAAGCTTGGGAAACACCCAAGCAATAGAAAGAGAAAGCGCAACATAAATGAGGGAAATTGGGTAAAAAACTCTATCTTCTTTGAGTTGCCTTATTGGCAAAAACTTAAGATTCGACACAACCTGGACGTGATGCACGTCGAGAAAAATATTTGTGATAACGTGTTGTGGACATTGCTAAGTGTAGATGGAAAAACTAAAGACACAGATAAAGTTCGTGAAGATTTGCGTGGCATGAACATAAGGAAAGAGTTACACTTGCAGAAACGTGGAAATAGTATGGTAAAGCCTAAAGCATGTTACAACTCCTCTCCAGTTGAAAGAAAAGGCTTTTGTGAGTTTTTGCAATCTGTTAGATTTCCTAATGGCTATGCTGCAAACATATCCAGATGTGTGAAAGATGGAAAATTATTACGGCTTAAGACCCACGATTGTCATGTTCTCTTACAACGACTAATTCCAGCTGGCGTACGTGGGTACCTACAGAAAGATGTGGTTGAAGTGTTATTTGAGCTAGGTGAATTCTTTAATGTCTTGTGTTCAAAAACATTGAAGATTGCAGATATAGATAGAATGGAAAGAAATATTCCAATCATTCTCTGTAAGTTGGAAAAAAAATTTCCTCCGACATTTTTTTATGTGATGGTTCACTTAGCGATTCACTTGCCTCAAGAAGCAAAAATTGTTGGTCCTGTGCATTCTCGTTGGATGTATCCGATTGAGAGGTAGTTTAATTATTTCTTTTTTACGTCTTTTTTTATATATGCCTATAATACTTGAATTACTACTAACGTGTTCCTTTTAAATGACTTTACTTTTATAGGGTTCTTAAAACCCTTAAAGGATACGTAGGCAATAAAGCTCGTCCTGAAGGTTCGATTACCGAAAGATATATTGTGAAAGAGTGTATTACATTTATGTCAATGTATCTTGATGGAATTGAAACAAGGTCTAAGCAAACTGGGCAAATAAATGATGAAACTAATCAAAAAGAGTGTGAACTTTCAGCGTTTACACAAAAAGTTATACCATTTGGACCTATTAGCAAGCCTACTTCACTTTCAGAAAGAGATGCAAATATAGCTCAAAGTTGTATATTGAACAATTGCAGTGAAGTGGATGATTACAAGAGGTAATGATAATTTTCCCAATGAACTATTGACGTTATCTTAAACTTATTAATGTGCAGCGTTATTATTTATTATTCAGCAAACATCCGGAAAAATTGAGAAGGACGAATGTCGAGGATATTGAAAAATGTCATCAAGACCAATTTTGTACCTGGTTTAGAAATCATGTAAGTTTCAAGAACTAAGATTTTTATGTGTGAAATCAAAGCTGGGTGTAATAACATAATTTTTTTCTTTTTTTCTTTTGTAGATGAATAATTTGTATCATAAACAAGGCGAGAAAATCTCTGAAGAATTATGGGTTTTGGCGAATGGACCTCAATTATACTTAACAAAGTTTTATTCTGGTTGTACGGTGAACGGGGTTCATTTTCATGCAAAAGATCGAGATGATCGACTAACTACACAAAATAATGGATTAGTAGTGGAAGGGGACCATAAAAATGAAATGGTAGAATTTTATGGATATTTGACTAGAGTGGTTGAGTTGACATATCTAAAGAGAAAAAAGTGGTGTTGTTCCAATGTGAGTGGTTTGATACTGGTAACCGGAGAACTTTGCAGAAAGATAAATACTTTTTGAGTATTGACATAAGATCACGGTGGTACGATGGCGATCCTTTTGTGTTACCAAACCAAGTGCAACAAGTTTTCTATCTTAATGACACCAAGTTGGGTGATAATTGGCAAATTGTTCAACGTGTACATCATAGGCATCTTTGGGAACATGTAGAACATGAAGATGATGTTGAAGAAATTCATGATGACGAACAAAGGATTCATGTTGATGCATTTCAACGACATGACTCAAATGGAGTAGAAGAAGTGATAGCAAATGAAGATGCTGATTTGAGTTATTTGGCTAGACAAGATGTTGAACCAGATGTTGTAGCTTCGGAGGTTTTGAATGGTTTAAAGCGAGATAAAGATGATGAGCAAGATGATTCGTTCGTTGAAGAAGATAAAACACTCATCCAGTATGACGACGACGACGATAATCTTCACATTCGTTTCAATGAAGATGAGGATGTTGATTAGCTTTTATTTACAATATAAGTTTTTTCTTATGTTGAAATAAATTTGTTTGATCACTTTAATTTTTTAGGAGTTATTCTGACTTGAGTAGTATTTTTATTACACTTCTTTTTTATCTGCTTTACAACATACGAATTTCTATAGTATTTATATTTACGTTATAATTATATATTTCTGTGAGTTTTCAATAATTTATTTTTTTGCTTCTTAGAAAATGTTAAATTGGGCTCACAATTACTTTTGACCCGGCCAAACAAATACATTATGACACTAAAATCGAACTTCTAGGAAATATATGAAATCAATGCACGATTACCTTTTTCTATTTTCTTCAACTTCATATACTGATTTTTTTTATATAAAAAGAATCCTTTGAGAATATTATATAACGACATAAAAATAATGAAAACAAGCTCACAAAGAATACAGTTAATTATACCTTATTATATACAAGAAGAGGAAAAGAATATATATATATATATATATGTGTGTGTGTGTTATATATATATATATATATTATTATAGGTAAATTATATAAAAAGGTTTAATTATCATTCAAAAGAAAAAGAAAAGAAAAGCAATAGTCCAATTTATTAGAATATATATAAATATGTGATATATATATATATTATACGTATATTATATTGTAAAAGGTTTAATTATCTTTCAAAAGCAAGAGGAAAAAGGAAAAAGAAAAGAAGAAGTCCAAAAATTTATTTAGGCGCCAACTAAAATAGAAGTGCGCCATAATCCCAGGAATTGAGGGGCGAGTTATCTGATCGGAAGTTACAAGGTAAGAAAAGGAATTCAAACGCATTCACGAGTAAGTCTTTATTTTGGGGCTGCAGAAGAACAAGGAAGTAAATTGAACCTTACTGTCATTCTTCTTATCAATTTCTAAAAATTTATGATTTATGTTTATGTTTATGTTGCTCTGTTTTCCAGATTTTTCTACAGGTATTTAGGCTAAACTCGGCTTCAACTTTATCGTAGAAAGTGTACATAATATCGATTAGCTGAGGTAAGAAATCTTGATTCTGTACATAACTTCCAATCTGTTGCTTCCTTGCAAAAGCCATATATATATATATATATATATATATATCGTGTAGTTAATCAGTCATCAGTGTATGATTGAATTATATGCTGGTGGAATTGTATTTGTTAAAACAGATGAGTCGTTAGCATAGCCATAGGAATGAGAAATGTAAACAAGAAAGGTTTGCTTATTTTTTGATATAATTGCTGTTGGTTATGAATTAAATTCCGATAGATGTATGAAATGTTTTTGTCCGGCATCTCGGCTTACCAGCTGTTCGATAAAATGTTGTTGAGACTCTGAGAGGCAGAAATCTGCTCATTACGTGCGATCACTGAATCGGAATTATTAGCTTTCCAATCTATTACCTCACTTTTTGTTACTTGGGTATGAGATTGAGATTCAAGTTGGAAGCTTTATGTATGAATCTCATTGCATTGGAGCAATATTTATTGTAATATTTATAAGTTTCTTTTCTGATTACTCATCTGATTAAATTGATGTCATAATCTTCTGACCTCTCCCTGTTTTAATTCTATAAATTTATGTATTTCTATTGATTTTTGTCTTTTGAAGGAAAATGACTACGGTTAAATAATTATTATGTGAGGGAGCATAGTAATTAATTACGTTTCATGTATTCTGATTGTACTCGCAACAGTATACGTAGCTTCCTCACTCTATTGATAGCAGTGAAGGTTTGGCATACGGTCTGAAGGACCTCAAATATCTATAATGGAGCTTTTTTTGGACTCAAGTTTAGAGAATGAATAGTGTGAATATGATGGCTTCTATATCCCTTCTGTTACCGTCTCGCTTTTAAATATTTTGATCATTATGTGACGTGAATGATTTTCTAGCATATTTGAGGGATAGACCATTGTGTTCACACACGCAATTGTTGATCATACAGAATAAGTTAAAGTAGAGTTTCTTTTTTAATTTACTATTGACCTATTAAATTGGATACGCAACTGAATTTAGGCATTATGTTGATCTTGTACAAAATAATATTTTGTTTTTTTTATTTTTCGTCATAGCCATTTGATTTCTAGTTTTTCGATGAGGTTGTTTCGTATTTTTAGCTACGCCAAGCTTGCTAGATGAGTACTCTTGTGTCATAGTCTAAGTGTTATTCAATTTTATGGGATTGGTTCTTAATATTGGATTAGCTCTTTGCTTGTTCGTTAAATATTTGTTAGTTTATGTATTTTTAATTTATTAAATCTTTACTTACGTTCTTTGTCGGTAATGTGCAGCAAAATGCCTCCTAAAGATGTAGTATTACGTCGTCCTACCACCAGAAGTTTTGTTTCAACATCTACTTCTCTTTCTATCTCGGAAATTCCATCTCATGCATCTGAAGATGAGGTAGAAGATGAGTTAGAAGATGATGAGGTAGAAGATGAAGACTCGCCACCAACCTTATCAGGCACCATTGGTGAGTTTAGTATACTCAGTTTATTTACTAGTATATGGTTTGTTAGTTCCTTTGTATTATTTGTACAATTGATGAATTGTTTAGATACCACAAAAAAGAAAGGACGGGCAGAAAGTACGGGGAAGGCAATTGAGCAAGAGATAAAAAAAACTGTAAGTGTTGATGGTACTTGTGCTTCATTTAGAAACCTTCTTTTTCTTTGTTTAGTTTATACATACTTAATCATAAGCAATGTTTGTATATATGTTTAGGGGAAGTTGCTTGAAATTAAGTTTCGTGAAGGTTTTCAAAAGCCAATCCGACATGCATCTCACTTATTAAATGGAATTGGGATAATTGTTAGGCACAACCCCGAACTTGATTTTCGAACTTCGTGGAAAAGTTCCAAAAAGTAGTAGATTGCATGTGCTTGCTGGATTAGATGTAAGTTGTATTTCAACAACTATTTACAATTATTATTTTCTTGTTCAACAAAGAGGTGGATAAACTACTGATTTCATATATATACCTCTTTACAACAATGTTTTGATATCAATGGACTGGGCACAGACCCTCTCGTGAAAATGTACATAGATCATATGTTTTATGATGCATATAAGCATTTTAAAGGGAGACCAAGTGAAAAATACAAAAATCTCGTTAAAGGTGGTAAAGATCCCAAGGCTAATAATCCATATGGTTGGTTTCCACTTGATAAATGGCATGCTCTGTGCGATCTCTTTTATGATCCTAAGTTTCAGGTAAAACTTTTTTTCCTAGTTATGATTGCTTGTTAATTACTTATTTTTTTATACTATGAAGCTTCACATTATTTTGTTATAATAATGTAGAAAAGGTCCACAACCAATTCAAGCAACAGAAAATGCAATAAAATTCCTCATACATCTGGTTCAAAGGCATTCTCTACAAAATTGCACGAAATGGTAAAGTTCTTTAAAACTTAAAAGAAAAGTTCTTATTATTATTATTTTTCGTTTTCTTAATTATATGTATATTTTGAATTTTTCTTGAAGGAAGTACCAAGTGAAGTGGATAATTATGGAGACACTCATATTGGTAGTAATGGAAAGTATGTACATACAGAGGCCGAAGAACTACATGTTAGTGAGTTGATTTTAATATTTATAATATAAAATTATATATGTATCTGTTTAAATGTTTAAAGTTTTTAATGTTGTTTTTTTTTTATGATTCTAAATAAACAGGATAAAAGGAAACGCAAGAGGATTGAAACAAGTATAGAAGAGAATCCGCTTTCTGAAAGAGAAATTTTAAGAGATGTACTTGGTGCACGAAGTGGTTATGAAAGAGGTCTTGGATCTGGAATTGTGCCACTTAAAGGGAATAAAAGGTTGAGATGTGAGTCACTACAAAAAAAGTTGAGTAAGGCAGAAAATGAATTACAAGATGTGAGTTCCCTTATCCAATCTCAACAAGAAATGATTCAAAATTATGACGAACGAGTTAAAAAGCAAGATGTTGAAATAGCAAGTCTAAAAGATGGTCAGAATGAATTGAAGCAGTATTTGATGAGCTTGAGTGCACAAAAACTCTCTGAAACGTCGACCTCCCAAACTCTTTCAGGTATTACTATATATTAACTTTTATTATCATTAGCTATTTATAATGACCAGAAAAGGGTGAGAACATTACCATAGAAAGCGATTTTTTACTTTCTTTGTTTTGTGAAAATGATTAGTGTAGATGCTGATGGGTTTGTGTTGGTGACAATATGATAGCTACTTTTATAGTTTTTCTTATGCTTTTATAGAGAATAATGTTTACGTGCTAATCTTTTAGTTGTGTTGGTAAATATAAGTGATGTTTTTGTGTATGTTTATAATTTCTTTTGTTCTTAGATATTATGTTGTGCTAATTCAAAATTTCTAAGCTTTAAGATCTTCTATTAGATCATGCATGGTATTTGCAACTTTATAGTTAATACATTGTATACTTTGTACCACGCAACATTAGGTAGTAATGGTTCATAATGTATAGTACAACTTTACATGCGCATATCGTTTTCTCTCGAGCATTTGGACTAAGAGCCATTAGTTTTCTTTAACGATAATTTATAAGTTATTGTTTCTTGTGATGAGATGATATATCCTTAAGTGATTTTGTTTGATGTAATTTTAATTATGTAGTCATGCATTGCATGTGTTGAGTGTAGCTTTTCAAATTAAGTTTTCATATCATGTTTTGGTTCGATTGCAGGTTTGTAAACAACTCCACCATGTGGGGCAAGTTGAATTAATATTCAAAGAGTTGGGAGAATTTAGATGTTATCTATATTTTTATTAGAACATTGTTGTTGCAAATTGGTTGTATTTTGAAATTAGCACTCTTTGTATTTTAGATACTATATTTTGTTTTTTTTTATCGAAAGATGATGGTACGAACTATATTTTTTTTTATATTTTGTTTAGTTGTTAGGATGGATTATTCTGATATGACAGACATATTTGTTTTTAGTATAAATTTAATATTGTGTGATTTATATTAGTAATCACCAATTTATATTTTTAAATAAAGCAACAAAGGTATCGTAATACATTTACTCAATTGCAACAAAATTATTGAATTAAAAAAAAGAATGAAAATCATTATTGGTAACAAATATATTTTAAGTAACAATTTAAAATTATTTTTATAACCAAAATATTGGTAACGAAAAAAACCTTGTTGGTAACAAATATATTTTAGGTAACAATTTAAAATAGTTTTTATAACCAAAATATTGGTAACGAAAATACTTTGGTAACAAATTGCACGACTTTTCCTAACAAATTGTTTGTTACAAATACGAAGGAGCGGTAACAAAAATGACATACGTTACCAAAGTAATGGTAACGAACGCGTAAATTTCGTTACCGAAATATTTCGTAACGGGGTTTAAAGCACAAAATATTGGTAACAAAATTTTCGTTACCATTAGATTTGGTAACAAATAATGATACCTCTAGTAACGAATTTTTTCGTTACCAAAAACCAATTTTCTTGTAGTGTAAAACCATATAATATAATTCTAATTTAAATAACTAATAAAGTTATAATAAAAAAAATAGAAAATAAGTAAGTTAAATTTATATAATTAACTTGATTATATAAATTCTAAAATTTATAATGTAATCCCATTTTAAAAACTTACTTTTTATAATTAATACGTTTAAAAAAACAAAAGAATAACCCCCCCCCCCCCCCCAAACCACCAACCATCTCCCACGCCCAGCCGACCACCCCCTGCCCACCCACCACCACCACTACTAGTGGCGTATCCAGGAATCGTAAATGGGGGAGGGGAGGAGGGTGGTGGGGGGCTAATTTTTTTTTTTTTTTTAACATGAAGACAATAAGAGAAGAAAAAATCGAATAAGAAGTGTAGTAAAAAAATATGTTGTTTTTAATCATGTTTTTGGTGATTTTAAAGAAGATGAATGCATACTAGACCCTATTTTTTTTTTTACTAAACTTTAAGTTATTAAGCAAAAGATATATTAATATATGTTTTAGTTATTGATAATCAAAGATATTTGCATATTTTATCAAATACATATTTATCCCGTGTGTGCTATTTTTTAACATCATTAGAAAAATTTCGCTAGCTAAAATAAAAAATAGGGTTGTTTTCTTAAAGATATATATATATATATATATATATATATATATATATATATATATATATATATATATATATATAACAAAAGGGAGGTTTTGTAATTTACTCTATGTTAGATCATATCCAAATAATAACGAGATAGTATGGGTTACTAATATAATGAGATATATTCTTATCTTTTCTATATTGTGATGGGATTGATTGCCGTTAGTTTTTTTTTTTACTTCACTATATATGTGTAAAAAGGTATTTTAAAAAAAAAATGGGGGGGCTACTGCCCCCAGCCCCTTAATAGATACGCTCGTGACCACCACCAATTCGAACATCCAACCCCCTCACCACCACCACCACCAACCCCAATTCTAATAACCCCACCACCATCCAACCCCACACCCACCCACCACCACCACCAATTTGAAAGAGGATCGGAATTTCGACTCCATGCTTGTTGCTCGCAGATTCGAAGTGGTTGGGGTGGAAAAAGCGGGGGGGGGGGGGGGGGGGGGGGGGGGGGGGGGGATTGGTGGGTTTGGGCCTACGGAGGTCGGTTTTTTTTTTCTTTTTTCTATTTTTATTTAATTATTAGTTATTAAAAATATTCAATTTTAATTATTAAGAAATTAAGCTATTTAAATTAGAATTATATATATTGTTTTATAATTTAAACAAATAAAGTTAACTTAATAAAAAAGATATTATTAATAATTTATTTTCTTAAAATTTATTAGTTTTTGAAAAATTGTATTTTTGAAATTTCTTATTTTTTTGAATTTCTTTTTTTTTTAGAAGTTATTTTGTTGACTGGCCAGTTTTTTTTTTTTTTGGTAACAGAAGGAATTACAACTAAACACTTAGTTCATGTCGGCCTCTAATAAGCTAATCGCACTAGGCGGTGGTGTATCCGAAAATACAATCCGCTCCTCGTCCCCAATGTCCAGCTTCGCCATGTGGTGTATCTCATTTTTATCGCCCACGGAAGGTGCAAAAGTTCTTTGCACTTATTAACCAGCGCTTCATGTGGAGAGGTCTTTCGGCTTAAACCCATAACAAGGTTGAAACAGTCTTGCGAATCCGTTTCCACGACTATACGTTGCACTCTTTGTTCCCACGCCTTTTGTAATCCCTCTTTAATCGCTTTGAGCTCCGTTTCTTGGATTGTAGGAGTCATAAGTTTCCTTTTGAGTCCCCACATCCAACTCCCAGTGTCCGCTCGTAGAACGCAGCCTATAGCGCCCTGGAAAGTGTTTGGACAGAAACTCCCGTCAACATTTAATTTGCACCAGCCTTCTTTTGGTCGCCTCCATTTTATTTCCTTTTCTCTCGGTTCTTTCTGTCCTATAAGCGCTGATTTCAATTCGGTGGCTAGGAATTTGATTTGGTATAGGATACTGTCTATCTTCTCATGTTTCCCTCGAAACACCAGTGTATTCCTTGCCTTCCAAATAGTCCAAATCGCTGCCGCAAAGATGTGCGTCCAGTTAGCGTTCGAGATTATGTTGCACTTGAACTTCAACCTCCTCAAGTTCTTCTCTAGCCATCCTTCATCCGACATTTGATCAAATTCCGTGAGTAATGCGTCGGGTAGTAACCTGCTCCATACCTCGCGGGCTAACTCACATTTACGGAGGAGATGCACCACCGTTTCGTCCGACTCGTTGAATATTGGGCATATGGCTGTTAGAGACATTTTCCTTACTTTCCGGAGATGGTTCGTGGCCAATCTATTCCTGTGAGCTAGCCAAATAAAATAGAGGAGTTTCGAGTTTAATTTGATCTTCCAAATCCACTTACTCTTTATCTTGATTTTCGGATCCTCCCCATATCTCTCGTGGAATGCTCGATGCGCCGAATTGCACGTAAATTTGTCGTTTCTGGATTTGCTCCAAATAAATTCATCCTTCTCATCCTTTAGGACCACTCCGCATTTATAGATGTCCCTCTTGACATGTGTGGGGATAGTAGTTACCAGGCCTTCAATTTTCCAACCACCATAATCCGTTACAACATCGCAAATCTTGAGGTGCGTCTCATTTACGTCTATGTTCTGGACCACGTCGCTTAATTTGTTCTCGCCCAACCACAAGTCGTGCTAAAAGGAGCATGATTTTCCGTCTCCAATCCTCCACCTTAGAAACAGTTTCATGAGATTTAAGCATCGAACAATGCCTTTCCAAGTTGCACTCGCTCCGGGTTTCGGATTATGATCAAGGAAGTCTCCGTTCCTTAAATATTTCGTTCGGATGAGTGTGCTCCAAACGGTTTCCTCCTCTTTTAGTATTTTCCACGCGAGCTTAGCTAGGAGGCTTTCGTTACTCGTCCGACTTGTTCTAATGCCTAGCCCTCCTTCAGCTTTCAGTTGTATGACTTGATCCCACCCGACCAAGTGAATCTTCTTTTGTTCCATTTATGTAGACCAAAGGAAGTCCCTGTTCAACTTGTCTAGTTGGTCACAAACATTTTCCGGCATCCACGAGGACTGCATATGGTATGTCGGTAGCGCGGTCGAGACGGATTGTATCAATGTGGTGCGCCCCGCTAGAGACAATAAGCTGCCCTTCCATCCACTAAAACGTTTCAGCACACGATCCATCATCTCCGCAAAATCAGTCCTTGTAGCTCTCCCGTGTATTAGTCTCACGCCCAAATATTTGCCCAAGTTGCATGTTTGCTCGAATCCGAGCATCCCACTGATTTGCCTCTTCAAGCTCGAGCCCGAACTCTTCGAGAAAAATACTTTAGACTTGGTAGACTAATTCTCAATCCTGACATATCACATAACGGTTGTAGGACTTTATTTATGGTACGCGCCATATCTTTAGTTGCTTTCCCCATTAAGATAATGTCATCGACAAAGAATAGATGGGAAATCTCTGGGCCTCCTCGACACAGGATAATAGGCTTCCACTTTTTTTTCCACTTCCTCTTGTATCATATACGATACTCGTTCCATGCATAGAACGAATAGATATGACGATAGCGGATCTCCTTGGCGTAACCCACAAGTATGCCTAAACGGTTCAAGAGGTGACCCGTTCCATAAAATTCTCGTCGCTGCGTTTCTAACACAGAACATGATGAGCTCAATAATATTTCCCGGAAAATTAAATAGCCGCAGAGTATCTTCTAAGAAGTCTCAGTTAACTTTATCATATGCTTTTTCAAGATCCAGTTTCATAATCATATCTCCTATTTTATTCTTTTTTTTTTGGAGCGAAGAGAATGAAGGATTTCTTGAAGTAAAAATATATTATCCTGGGTACTACGTCCTCTAATGAAGCTCGACTGCATTGGTCCCACTATCCTCGGCATAATATCTCTAAGCCTCAACGTAATACTTTTTGTTATAAATTTATAGATGACATTACATAACGAAATAGGCCGTAATTGAGATATGTTTACCAGATTCACAATTTTTGGTATCAGGCATAGATGCGACTCACAAAGGTTCGTGTCGAAGCTCCTTTCTTTGTACGTCGCGGTCATAAACTCCAGAAGTGACTCTCGAATCCAGCTCCATTATTTTTGATAGAATATTGCTTGTAGACCATCTGGACCCGGAGCCTTAAGTGGATGCAACGCCCAAACCACAGCTTTTAGTTCCTCCATATCCACCATATGCCCCAAATTATCTCGCTCCTCCTCATCGAGAATTTTCTGAAACACCGAGGCCGCCATGTTTCCTTGCCCGATTCTCCTATTTGACGTGAAAAGGCCCTTAAAATAATTCCTCGCGTGTTCCTCTAAAATCTCATTCTCCTTCACCCATTGCTCGTTTATTTTGAGCATTGTAATCTTATTTTTCCTCCTTCTCGTCATGGTGGATCGGTGGAAGAATTTTGTGTTTCGTTCCCCTTCTTTAATCCACTTAACACGAGATTTTTGGCGCCAAAACATCTCCTCTTGCTCCAATATTTCATTATATTCCCGAATGAGCTCATTCTCCAAATTTGCCAAATCTTCGTTACGCCCTCGGCTTCTCGCCTTTTGTATTCCCCGGATTCTCGCTATCACTCATCGCTTCCTTCCGAAAATATTACCGAAGGTATCTCTATTCCACGGTAATAACACCTTCGGCACCTCTTTGATTGCATCCAGAATATTTGGAGTTGAATCCCATACTTTCCTCAAAATTGTATCGCATTCGGGATGTCGAAGCCACGCGGCTTCGAATCTAAACTGCGCTACTCCACGTGGTATCGGGATTCCGAGGCAGTGGGTGATAACGGGGTGGTGATCCGATTTTGTGCGTGGAAGATGAACCACTGTGTTCTCGGGAAAGCGGTCGATCCAAGTTTGATTCGCCACGGCTCTATCAATTTGTTCCCTAATAATCACCCCATTGTCACGTTTGTTTGTCCAAGTGAAGGACGACCCTCTAAATCCCAAGTCGATCAGACCGCACCTATTCAAATAGTTGTTGAAGAAACAGAGGCGACTCACCGCGGCAGTTCTTCCCCCTTCTTTCTCGTGTGCGTAACTAATTTTGTTGAAATCCCCCGTCACTAGCCATGGCAACTCTTCATCCTCGGCTATCCTCACTAAATTATCAAATACTCGGATTTTATCCGCTCGATAGGGTCGAGCGTATACCCCAGAGAGTCTCCGCTTTTCGACTGAGTTTGGTCGAATTATTACATGAATTGCTTGCTCTTCAATCTCCTTTACCTCTACTTCCATCACCTCTTCGTTCCATAACAACCAAATTCCCACATCCATTCCCGTTGTAGGCGGCATCACATAATTTGAGAACCCGAGCCTCGGTACTATCTCCCTTGCATGCTCCGTACTCACTCTCGTTTCCAAGATAAATAACACATTCGGGTTATGATCTCTCACAAGTTCCCGAAGGGTTCTCCTAAATTCTCCATCCTCGGCCCCTTGGCAATTCCACGAAATAATCTTTATTGATATGTTTTGAGTGTGGGTCGTCGTCACGGGGTATTCAGGTCGAATTCCCAACCATATCGACATCAGTTGTATCAAGGTCTCCAACATCAGCGCCATTTGTCGTTTTAGTTCCCATATACTCACAACTGTTTGATGAATCCACATCCGTTGTGCTCCTTCCTCCTGTATGCGCCCTATTATGGCCTTGACTTCCCATATCGTCGAGGGAACGTTCATTATATTGACCGAGTGCATCTTTGGATTGATTCGTAATATCTTGTAGATGCCTTGGAATAGGTGTACCAAAATCGGAATTTCCACCCACCTCGCAATTAGACCTCCGTGCCGGAATAATACTTCCACGTATGACGTACCTCATTTTCCTCGCAATTATCTTCTCGGTCGAGACGCTCCATATTTTTGCTCTCGGTATTTCTTAATAACGCCGAAGTTTTTTCCTTTGCTTTTTTGCCGGATGTTGAGATCGCGGGCGGAGCAGCAATGTTGCAGGGAATGTTTTCCTTTTCGTTCGCAGTCGTTTCCTTAATTACCAAAGCGGCGAAAGGGTTATAATATATAGGGGGTTGAGTGGAAGATTTCTTTCCTTGTGCGCTTGTCTTCCCTTTATTCTTAGGGATTATTTTCCTAGTTTGCATGTAACTAGGAAGGACTCTTTTTCCAGTTGGGTCCTTATCGAATACGTATTCTTTTCCGGGATGGAAGCTCGCGTTTCCTCTTTCCTTCACGGTTTGGATATCATTGCCCATGCTCCCGTTTTTCTTATTGTTTCTTACCATTATGCCCGTCTCCAAGGCCTTATTCCCCGTTCCCCCGTTGCGATTCCCTTTCCTTGGTTGAACCACAACCCACTTGCCGAACTCCTCATTTTTGGCCTTCTCGACAATCTATTCGTTCGGGTTCGGTTTATATGTCTTCGATGGCTCGCCAATTTCCATCGCGTTCGTTTCCCCCTTGTTTTCCTCTGTCACTATTTTGGCTTCGCATGATTTCTGGTTATGATCACCTCTTCCACATTTTAGATAGAAGTTCGGTAGATTCTTATACATGAGTTGGTAAACTCTACCTTTCACACAGATTCCCTATTTCACCGGACTATTCAAAGGAATTTGGACGCACACCCTTGCGTATTTTCCTCTCGCCGCCACGAAGGTGTTACCGTCAATCTTGATCGGATCTCCAACCGCGCATGTTATCGCCTCAATCATAGCTTCATGGAATAGTTCCAATGGTAGGTGGAAAATTCTTACCCATGTAATCGCGCAATCTATCTTATCGCAGTCCACCCTAAAATTCGGAGTCCACTTCCGTATTGAGAGGAAACTCCCGGCGAGTTGCCATGGTCCTTGCGTTAGGATACGCTCCTTTTGCGCAATTGAGATCCCTTTCAAACAATACGAGTTGAAGCCAAGGTCGACGATTTCGCACTCTCCTGAGAGTTTCCACATGATACTTAAGCGATTCACGAGTGCGTGGTAATGCCACGGATGGCCCAAAATTTTAATGAGGATTGTGTCCCTCCATTGTTCACACATCTTTGCATCGATTTCGTCGTCGAAATCCAGACTCACAAGCGGATCTTCGGCCGTGGGTTCGAGAACCCTAATCTTTGTTCGAATTGCCACGTTCTTCCTATTTTCGATGCGTACAACAATTGGTTTCACCTTGCTCGCATACGATTGATGTGGCGGCGAAATTTGCGTTGGGATAGGGCTGGACATCCCTTCGATTAATCGAGTGGATTGATTTTCGTAGTTCATCCTTGTGCGTTTCTGCAGTTGAGAGGATTCGTTCAATTTTTCTACCATGTCCACCGCCTGGATTGTGTCATTTCTTCTTGACGTCGGAATCTTGGTGATTAGTGGCTGTTGATCGCGCTCGATCCACAAACCTTGATCGTAGTTTTTGAAATTCTCCACTGTGTCGCCAATTTTATTTCTTAATTTGTTGTGTCTTCAGTAATAAAATACCCTAAAGAGAAAAAAAAAGGATAAAAATTTCTCAAGAGAAAATACATCCTTTTCGTTTACAGATGTTGACTAGGCAGTTTTGTGGCAAACAAAAAAAATTCTAGTCAAAATTGATGATCGGAGGTCAAATCACAGCCATGTCAGCAAATTACAGTGGCAATTGTAAATCCGTCGTAAAGTTGACCAAAATTAATGAAGAGGAATTTGAGATTATGTGAGTAAATTGGCGGGTCGCAAAATTAGTGGACGAAATTGGCGACGAGACCAAGTTAAAGGACTAAACGGATTTTTGCCCCACAAAGTAGCTATAATTTGAATATTGGTGAAGATTGTTTACAATTTGTGAGATGGAAGGTAGCCGAAGAGATATGATGATTACGATCAATGGTGGAGGTTCGTCGAGGCGAATGAATTACGGCCGCCCGATCCCGAAGAGAGGCCAAGTGAAGGTGGCGATTGTGTCTGGATTAGCAAGCTCTTTGTCTTCTATTGTTTCTATTGGATGTCGTTCTTAATTTATTTTGATCACTTTGAGGGCTCCCAAAGATTGGCTTTTATTGTAGCCTATTGTGGAGATCGCGTGAAATCAAATTAGTGCAAGTTATTGAGAGCTACTCTTATAAATTTTGGAATTCGCTTCCGACTTATTAATTAGGGAAAATTATATATACATAGCAAAATCCCTATTTACAGAGCAAATTTACCCAAGTACCTATTATGCCCTTAAAAGAGTTTAATCAAAGATTTGATTGATTACTATGTAATTAACTTATTTAAGGTAACGTAATATATTTCAAAGTATGATTTTTTTCACCAAGTATTTCCTAATTGATCTCCTTATTCATATGGAAAGCTAAGATTTTTAAAAATTAAACCCCTCTTTGTTAAATATGATTACTACGTACGTTGTTGAAAGATGAACAATAAGTTTCAGCAGCTTGTTTTCTTTTTAATATAAATTAAAACTTAAATAATGAAAAATTATTATCAACTTTTTCTAAATGAATTAAAACCTAGCTAAATAAATATCATAAAAAAGAAAAAAAGTATAGTTTTAACCTAATTAAAATCATATAATTATAACAAATATAGTTATTAATTATGAGACATACTTTGTTTCGAGTTATTTCGTTTTATTATGTCATCCAAATAACTTTAAACTATAATATGCAATAAAATGTACTACAATAAACATGACAATATATCTATTTTAATATACGTGATGAAAATAAATAAATAAATAAATAGTTAATATTCCAAAAAAGTTATAATAATTTATTTGCTTAGCTAAGAAGATTTCTTAATATTTACCAAAGAAAAAACTGTTGTATTAATTTACAATAAAGAAAACGAATAACAAGAGTACCCAAGTCCTGTTCCCGTGTTTTTTTTTATTTAACAATGATTTATTTTTTATAATTATTAATTGTTACATTAAGGTTCGGATCACTAGAAAACATGTTATACAATATTATCGTTTATCTAAATTTTGTCTAATAATTAAAACGAACGCAATCTTATAATTGCAGCTTGTTGTAAACAAGTTAATTAAAGTAGAAATGTAGAATGAAATCTTAATAATTAAATTAAAGATTGTTACTTCGTGAATTTATTGTATATCTTTTTTTTTATGGTGAACAAGGGATAAAAACGCCCTTAGGCTACATCGTTCTCAAAAATAGACATTAAACTCGAGGGGGGGGGGGGGGCATGTACAAGACTAGACACCCCATCATCTTCGTATGCTCTTTTCGCCATATCATCGGCAAGTAAGTTGCGCGTGCGTGGAATCCATCGAAACTCAATAGTCCAAGGCTTATGAAGTAGCTCGCGGCAGCACATAATTTTATCGATCAAGTCGTGGCTACGAATGGATTCATCCATAATAAGTTCGAAAGCTTCCTTCGAGTCCGTTTCCACTTCTATCTTTTGAATTCTTTTTTCCCATGCAATGTTTAGACCTTCTCTAATCGCCTCAATCTCCGATTCAAGGATCGTTGGACACTCCAATTTTCTACCGAATCCCCACATCCAGTTTCCATCTTCGTTCCTTAGTATTCCCCCAATTGCTCCACAATTTAAATTCTCCCTAACGCTCCCATCGACGTTGAGCTTTGACCACCCTTCCTTCGGCCCGCACCACCCATCTTGTCCTTTTTTTTTATTAACGCCTTTTGCATTCGCCAAGCTAAGATCCATACAAAGGATTTTTAGTTGACAAATTAAATTGGACATAGATTCGAATTTGCCTCGGAACACCAATGCATTTCTTGATTTCCAAATCAGCCATATACTCGCCACGAAAATTATGTTCCAGTGAACGTTCAGAATAGAGGTGCAGTCCATCTTTGTCCGCGCAAGATTCTTCGTTAGCCACTTCTCATCAGGCCTCGCGTAAAAACTGATGCGTTCTTCTCTTGGCAATATTTTTTCCCACACTCTTCTCGCCGCCCAGCAGTCCCTTAGCAAGTGCGTGACTGATTCAGTCTCGGTTCGGCATATCGGACAGCTAGCATCATCCGTTAACTTCCGATTCTTCCTAAGTTGGTTGGTGGCAAGTCGGTTTTGACTTGCAAGCCACACAAAAAATTTTAGCTTATTGCTCCCCGGTCCTTTCCACACCCAGCTCGACTGCGTCGTCGGGTTCGACCTCTCCCCATACAGCTGATCGAGAGCACGGTATGCGCTTTGGTAAGAAAAAATGCCATTCGCAGTTTTCCGACCATAGTGGCACATCCTCGCCATTCGATATTCTCAGCCCCTTCGCCTCTATTTTTCCTTTCACATCATTCAGAATTCGAGTAATAATTTTATCCCAATTCCAGCAGCCCCTCTCGTCTAATACGTCCACAATTTTCAAGCTCGCTTCCGTCGGGTCGGGCATAATTCCCATGTCGCGCAAACTCCCTTCTCCCACCCAATTATCCGACCACATCGGGGTTGATTTTCCATCCCTTATTTTCCATCGGATACACGGCGAGATTAATGCCATACAACGCACAATAGCCTTTCAAGTCGGACTATCATATGGGCGTATAATATAATCCGTGATTTTCCCCGCCCTCAAATATTTTGCTTCCACAAGAGCTGCCCAAACACTCTTTTGGTTCAGCAATATTTTCCAGCAAAATTTAGCTAGGAGTACTTCATTATTTCTCCGTGCTGTCCGAAGTCCCAAACCTCCTTCTTTTTTTGGTCGAGTGACCTTGTTCCATCCGACTAAGTGTAGCTTTTTTTCCTCGGGTTTATTTGACCAAAGAAAGTCCCGATTAATTTTATCCAATCTATCACATACTTTCTCGGGCAGCCACGACGATTGCATCGTGTGGATGGGAACCGCGGTGGAGACGGATTGCACAAGTGTTGCTCGACCCGCTAAGGACAAATTCAGTCCTTTCCATTTTGATAGCCTTGACAGGAGGTTGTCAAAAATGTCATTATAGTCATCCATTTTTGCGCGGCTATGGGACAGCCGTGTCCCAAGGTACTTTCCCAACTCCAATGTTTGTGCAGAACCGAGGTTGTCACAAATGCGCCTTTTAAGACGGGCTCCCCCACTCTTAGAAAAAAAGATCTTGGATTTCTCTTTATTAAGCTTTAATCCCGAGGCCTCGCAAAAGGAGTCTAGAATTTTCTTCATCGTCCTCGTCGTCTTAAGGCTTGCTTTTCCCATTAAAATAAGGTCGTCGGCAAAAAAAAGGTGTGACATGTGCGGCCCCCCTCTACACGGAATAAGCGGTTCCCAATTCCCTTTTTCCACTTCTTCGAGAATCATATATGCCAATCTCTCAACACATAGCACGAATAAATATGGGGATAGGGGGTCCCCTTGCCTCAAGCCACAACCATGTTCAAAACCATCGAGTGGTTCGCCATTCCATAATATGCTCGTCGAAGCACTTTCAACACAAAACATAATAAGCGTTATCACATTTTCTGGGAAATTAAAGGCCACGAGAGTATCTCTTAGAAACCTCCAACTAATCTTGTCATATGCTTTTTCAAGATCAAGCTTCAATATCATGCACCCCACCTTATTCTTTTTTTTTTTTCAAGGAGTGTAATATTTCCTGAATGACAAAAATGTTGTCTTGGGTACTTCTCCCTTTTATAAAACTCGATTGAGTTGGAGCGATCAAAGTAGGCATATAATCTCGTAGTCTCAACGTAAGGCATTTTGTGATAAACTTATACAAAGTGTTACATAGAGATATCGGGCAGAATTGAGATATCTTAGTCGGATTCGTTACCTTCGGGATTAGGCAAAGAAAGGCCGCGCACACCTTTGGGTTAAAGCAACCCTCCTGGAACGCCTTTTGGACGAAGTCTACCACTGACGGACCGACCCACGCCCAATATCGATGGTAAAACATGGCTTGTAAACCATCGGGTCCCGGAGCCTTATTCGGGTTAGTCTTCCACACCGCTTCTTTTAATTCCTTCGCAGATATTTCTCTCCCCACAAAATCTGCTCCCTCTCTGTCAAGCGATTGTTGGAATTTTGAGATCGGTAGATCAGCCCCCCGGTGACCCGAGCTCGTAAATAAATTTCTATAGAACCCGACTGCATGCTCTTGGAGTTGCTGCTGCTCCTCGACCCATATGTCCTCAATTTGGAGAGTTAGAATACAGTTTTTTTTCCTCCGAATCATGGTAGATTTATGAAAGAACGCCGTATTTTTATCTCCTTCCTCGAGCCATTTAATCCTCGATTTTTGCCGCCAGAAAGTTTCTTCATCTTTGAGGATTTCACTATACTCACGGATCAGCTCTCTTTCTAAATTTTGAAGGAACGGGGTCGGCCTTTTCGCAATAGCTTTTTGCGTCCCTTCCAAGCGCCGCACGATTTTTCTTTTCTTGAAGAATAAATTACCAAAGCAGTTCTTATTCCATGGGATTATGATATCCGGGATCTTCTCAATATTCTGCAACGAATCTCTGCTAGTTTCCCATGCTCCGCGCAGCAACTCCTCACAATCTTTCCTATTCAGCCACATAGCCTCGAAACGGAACGACCTTCTCGAGATTACTACTTCCGGTCTCGCCGTGGGTAATTATCGGATGGTGGTCTCCATGGGTCCTTGGAAGGTGGAAGACCTCATAGTCACAAAAATAATCAGTCCATCTCTCGTTCGCTAAGGCTCGGTCAATGCGTTCCATGATATACGCTCCTCCTTCTCGTTTATTCACCCAAGTGAATTTAGGGCCCTTGAACCCCAGATCATTCAGCCCCCACGAATCTATTCGCCTTTAAAAATTTATACATCTTCTAGTTATGGACCGATCCCCCCCTTGTTTTTCGTGGGTGAAACAAAACTCGTTGAAATCACCTTGGACGAGCCATGGAATATGCACGTGTTTAGAAATCTCCTCGAGTTTATCAAAAATCCTTACCTTATCAACTGTGGTCGGTCTAGCGTAAATTCCCGAGACCATCCATTCGGGTTGCTCGGTTGCGCGTACCATCGAGTGGATACTTTGATCATCGGTATTCAAGATCTCGACGCTTATATTCCCGGTGTTCCATAGTAACCAAACTCCTCCCGCCATTTCGTCGGTTGGCGCTATGCAAAAATTACTAAAGCCCAAATTCGGCGCAATTTCATATGCGCGCTGCTGCGACACTCTCGTTTCTAGCAGGAAAACTATGTCCGACCCTTGAGAACGGACCAGTTCTCGAAAGTTTCGTCGAAAGCTATCATCACCCGCTCCCCTGCAATTCCAAGATATCACTTTCATCGACATATTCACAAGGTGCGATGGCTGAATGGGGGACCTCAACAGTTCTCCCCATCCATGACCACGTCGTATGTCTCGTCAATTCTCTTGCTAAAGCTGATTGTCGCCTCGTTTCTCTGTGGCTCATTAGAAAGTGTTGCCAACATGTCTGAATATTCTCCATCCTCTCGAGAATTTCCTTCAGGATTTCGAACTCCCAAACAATCGGTAGTATGTTGACCACTTTTATCGTTCTCGGGTCTATTTGTAAGATCTTTGAATGGCCGACGAACGAGTGGAATTGTGTCCGAGTTTCCCAGAAATTCTGTGGAATTATCGCTACCAGCGCCTCGTTCTCCTGCCCTAAAATCAAAACTCCCTCCTGTTCCATACTCCTTCTCTAAATTATATGCCTCACCACTTTGGAGTACCTCGAAAGGGTTATGTGCCGCCAATATTTTGGGTGTAGGGGCTGATTTCTTTTGCTTCTGTTTCGCACCAGCACTCCTTTTAGTCGTAGTCTTCTTTGACGATGAAATAGTATTGGGGAGGACTCTTTTATTCTTGGTAGTATCTCCCTCTCTCCCTACAGGAACCACTGCCCTATTAATTAAGGAGAAGGGCCCTTCCTTGCTTGGTGGAGTAGCAGATTTCAATAGGGGATTGTTTTGGCTAGAAGTAACTTTATTCTTCCCTTTATTAGCAAAATTCCCATCAGCTTTTCCTTTAGGTGTGGCTTTCTTTCTTTCCACAATCATCCACTCTCCAAATTCTTTTTTCCTTGTTTTATCCACTAACCAATCAGTAGGATTTTTTCCCTCCTCAACATCCCGTGTATTTTCCCTCGCCATATTTTCGGTCTCTCCATTGTTCACGGCACCATCAGTTTTCGCATATTGCGTCGCATTATGCCCAATATGCCCGCACTTAAAGCACACCGTTGGTAGATTCTCGTACATCAATTGATATGTTTTCCCATCAATCGATATACCCGTTTTCAATGGCTTATTTGTGGGGATTTGGACACAAAATCGCGCGAACTTGCCTCGAGTCGCCGTAAACGTATTTCCATCAATCTTGATAGGATCCCCAATTCATTTAGCGATTGCTTTGACCACTGATTCCCCAAACATCTCGATAGGCAGATTTAATATGCGTACCCAAGAAATCGCATGTTTAATGACGTCCGTATCAACCCGAAAATTTGGTATCCATTTTCGTATCGATAGAAAACTCCCGCCTAGTCGCCATGGACCTTGCGTGAGGATCATCTCCCTTTGGACCTGCGATAAACCTTTAATGCAGTAACTCCCATACCCCAAATCGACGAATTCACTTCCAACCGTGAGTTTCCACATCGCACTAAGTTTGTTGGTTAGGGTCGGATAGTACCATGGTCGGCCATGAACCTTGATTAATATGGCTTCTTTCCACTGATCATACATTTTTTCCTTGAGTTCCTCAGAGAGGATCAGGCGATCAAAAGGCACATCATCTGTTGGCGAAAGTGCAGAAATTTTATCTTCTTCCTCGTCCATCACGTTTTCGTCAACCCTCACATCAGGCGCGCGAGCTTTGCTTGCATATGATGGCTTTTCTGGTGTTTGACTGTTGCTGAGTAGTATTCCAGTGCCGATCTCCTTCTCGTTCGCTTGGAATTCATAAGTCAATCGAGATCTCTTTGGTGCGCCAATTTCGGAATTGCCGATGAGCCCTAAATGGTTTTCTTTCTCCAATTCGATTGTTTCCGCGTCCACAAATTGCATGTACTCTGTTTGTTGGCTTCGAGGGGGATTAATCCCCGACGCCATGTTGATGAATTCGCCGGAATGAACCACGTTTTCTCAATTAAAGAAGCTTTTGCGGCAAGGAGCGGCGGCCACAAAGAAACGTATTCAAATGATTGTCATTGTTATACTTTATTTCCCGATATTAGGGTAAGATCTTCTAATACTCAATCCGCCAGATTTGCCTTCAAAAGATATATATGCGAATTTATTGTATATCTATCTTGTCTAGAATCATGAGAATTCCTTTAATTGTGGCCATTGTTGTATGATTTATCGGTTATCTATGATAAAAGGGTAAAATTGGACTTTTATAAAATTATGCTCTGTATTTAGAGATTTTGCTCTGTATATATTAGCTCCCATTAATTAGTAGTAATAGTAACATTTAATTGATGCAAGTATGAAGATCATTTATTGTTTGATAATTGTTGAACATAATTCATCAATGTGATTGATGAAGCTTGATCAATGGAACTTAAATCTCTTCTATATAGAACAATATTTACTACGTAATTTGTGAACTTCGTGGAATTACTTTATTCTATGTACTATATGAACCGATTGTTACTGAATTAAACTCACCAATGAATAAGTCGTCTTTTATTTCCAATAGTCATGTAACACTTGAAAATGCTTGAACATATAAATATGTATAAAAAAGTTTACTTTTAATATTCCTGAGGTTTTACAAGGGCTTATATGCAATTATTAAATCTTTATAACAAACAATATTGATTTTAAGTTTAAAAAATGTATTGGAACAAATATTTCAACCATGTTGAATAGTCTAGAACTTTGATTGTAGCCCTTAGATCAAGTAGGTTCTCACTTCTCACCATCACGATAAGGAGATGGACTAGTACAAATAACATGATGAACTTCATTTGTAATCAGCAAGAGTTGTTTTAAAATCAGGTAATAGGAAACCCTAATTCTGAAATTGACATGCAAATCGAGTAATTAAACAATCGAACCCTAATTGCTACTCAAAAGAAGGAAATCGAAGCTTACCTGAGCAAAGTGATTTTGCTATGCCCAAAATGTAAATAGACCATTACTCTAGGCGTTTCATCAAATCATTTCCTTTAAATTAATATATTTTTACTAATGTGGTTAAGTCGCGTTTTGAAGGCATAGACTTTTCACCTATATACATAAAAGCATAATTTGTAATTCAGACCTATTATATGAATATCACAAATTCTCCTCCATCTCTTTCTCACATCCCCGCCTCATATATCAGGTAAAAAATGGACCCCAAAATGAAGATCGAATAGCTCAGTTTGGATGACACATTCCACCAAAGATATTTTGCTCTCACCAATTTGAATATCACAAATTCTCACCCCAATTCTTTTATTAACATTCACTACGATGGCACAAGAACCAAAAACTGTATATCGGCTTGCCTATATCCAATCACACATACTCGTCAAGATGAAAGCTTGAGTGCACTTTTCCCTATCGGAGGCGCCAACAGAGGTTTAACTCTGATGGTCTTGTACATATCCTCGAATCAAGTCCATGTTGCCGCCAACATATAGCGCATCGACGAGGACCAATTTTTTGTTTTGCTCTCTGTTTCATTACTCTGTTTCATTCTATCCTTCATCACTTTGTTTTGCTCTCAAATTCTATGTTTACTCTCTTCCATCACTTTGTTTCACATACACCACTAAATTGGAACAAGAGCCAGTAGCCATCATTCGTATATTCTCTATCTGATCACGCATTTTTTCGCAAAAAAAAATAAAAATCTGAGCACACTTTCCTTTTGGGAAGCGCCAAGGGAGATTTTACTCCAGTGGTGTTGTACAAATCCTCCAATGCTAAAGGCCTCACCACCGCCAAGATAGAGCGCATCGATGAGGACCTGATACGGGTCGAATTCCACCACACTTGAGCTATCCCACAACATCGCGCAATGTGAGGCCCCAAAGCACAAGTTGTTTACTTGGACTTCAGCTAATTTCTACTGCAACATTAGTAGAAATATTGACTTCAAGTTTAAAAAATGTATTGGTGTAAATATTTCAGTTCGTCAGAGTTTAAAGTTTAGGTGTACTTATCCGTAATATTTAAGTTGTTCAACAAGTTTGTTTAATAAACGACATACGTAAGATATATCGCGTAGTAGTAGTAAATCCTTTACTCTTTTTTATTAATATTTTTCATTTCATAGAAGAAAGGAATGGGAACAGGATATAACTCATGCATGTCACTAGAAAAACCTAAAAGTAATCATTACCGATTTGTACAAAATTATACACTAGACATCGAATTAACCCCAATCTTTTGGAAAAGTTTCAAGAGGAATAAGACCACTAAATTTCTTTTCAAAAGTAGTCTTGAAAATAAACTTATTATTATTTCTTTAGACAAAATAGTTTCAAAAATTAAATTATAGTAGTATATTCTCAGTCAATCTAAAAGCATCTAAATCGTTACTGTTTAAGTTCTTAGCGTTCACTATTATTAGACTAGTTATATAGCAAGGGAATCGAAATCCTTAGAACCTAATAATAGCTCAATCGACATCCCATCAAAAAAAACAAAACAATTTTTTAGCTCAATCGTCATGCAAATGCAGTATTATGTAAACCTTAATCTAAATAATTTGATTTCTAAATAATCCAAATAATACTTCACCAAAGATTATATTCGTAGTTTGACGAAAATATATGAAAATACTTAATTATTGTTACAGATTTTGAGACCACATAAAAGTTTTTTTGGAATGCATCAAAAAAAAAAAAAACCATCAACAAATAAGTAAGTAACCGTCCTCTTCACAATAATTGAGGCTCAAATGCTATTTCAGGTACATCTGCACCTTTGTCTTAATTCAGTGTACTTAATTATTTACTTATTATATAAAAAATAATCTAAGTATATCTACCTTTATTAGATTCTTTTAATAATATTAAAAGCCACCATCATGGCACCATCACAATAATCATTATTAGATATTTTATTCTCGCTCTTTAGTGCAAAAGGCACCAATTTTAGCTTGTGCATTATCCCACGTGATCTTCACAAAAATAATGTGTTTTCAATCTTGAGGTAAATGGAATTATTTCGAAAACCAGGGGCATTTTTGAAAACAAATCCTTATATATAGCAAAGTGGCAACGTAGTCCAGTTCTCAAGTTTAGCAAAGTAAAGCAAAATTGTACAACAGAGTGAATTTAACCAATTCAGTAGAGAAAAAAAAAATTTGACTTTCTTTTGTGATGGAAGGTAGCCGTAGAGACATGATGAACATGATCAACAGTGGCAATTCATTTAAGAGGATGGAGTATGGCCGTCCGATTCCGAAGAGGGGGCAAGTGAAAGTGGCGATTGTATCGGGATTGGCAAACTCTTTGTCTTCGGTTTTCTCTATGGGATCTCGTAATTAATTAATTAATCTTGGTCAATTGGAGATCTTCTAAAGTTAGCAGTTCGATTAGCCCAGTTTGGAGGAGAAATAATGTCATGCAATCGTTGTATTGCAGACGGGACGTCTCATGTAATTGTTGTATTGCAAACGGAACGCGACAACTAAAAATACACGATGAGAATCGATTTTTGTAATACAACGACATGAAATAAAGTTTCGATGTGTAGGGCGTGCTCATATGAAGTGAATTACTTCGACATGTACAGTCTTCCAACTCAGTGTTATATTTTTGTAGACTTTGGGGTTATGTTGTGTGTATTATGTGAAGTTGCAAGAACAAATGAATAAGAAAACTATTTACAATTAGTATGTTATGTATGTTTTATTGTGTTAGATCTAACAATTAACTCCTTCATTCTAAGAAGTTAGCACCACACCACCAATATCTGCGAATAAAATTATATTTTATATTGTATAAAATCGTGGGGAGAGCTAATGGCATGCCCCTATTTAATATAAAGTTATGGATTATGGAGTAAGTGCTGCCATTATAATTAATAATGGAATGTTGTAAACTGCAACATTCTCAGTGCTGGGCCGTACAAGGCAATAGCCTTCAAAGCTTAATATGTGAAGGCCCAATAATATATGAAACATCGTTATAGATGCTCAGATGCATATGCATTACTATATTACTCAATAATATTACAACGTTATGTCATTGAGGTATATTATTACTTATTAGTAAATGGTACGTGTCAAGTAAACCATTACTGACAAGAATTTTGTAACTTCTGTCACTCTGAAAATGGGGTTTGGAGATTCTTATGAAAATAACTCTTAGTTTTTGCATGTCTAAAATTAGCTCGAATCAATAGAAAGAACTAACCCTACAATGCTTCTCGCAATAGAAGCTGTTGTCTTCCACTATACCAATTAAGCATCATTTTTTTTATTTATTTGGAAAATACCAATTAAGAATAACTATGATACAATAGTACCTATTAGAAATGCTTTTAAACGTGTTCCTTGTTATGCCCAACAAAAAAAAAGTTCCTTATTATGTTAAATTTCAAGTAATTTTCTTATACAATGTTGTAATATACTCGGGTTTTCTTAGGAAAACTCTAACTAAAAGCATGGACAAAGTTGTATATATTTATTATTTTGAGAAAGTAAAATGACAAAATTATGTTAAATTATTGTAAAGCAAGCTATATATTCAATGTCATACATGGATCAAACTTTAAACTCCTATATTAAACGATAAAAATACATTAACTCTCAAATTATACTCATCTACAAACCCATCTTCAAATGTATAAAAAATTTGCATACTCCATAACTTATTGAACTGCCTTTGATTGACCCTATAATTTGAACACGTGTGTACATTTTTATGTGTTAAATTTGAGTTAAGCGATAAATTAGGACTGCAACGAGAGAATGTATTCATTTTCAAACCCCACCCATACGAAAAACCCTCAATATAGCAGGGTGTATTCGGGTATGAGTATCATAAAATGAATTATCGAAAAATTCTAAATCAGGTGCTGCAATGATAACAGTCAATTTTCTGTATCCTATCGGTTACCCATCCATTTTTATACTATAATTACGAATAAACCACAATAGTATTTTTTTTCCCTCTTATTAGTTAACTATCTTAATTATATAAATTACAGCGTATATTTTAGTTACTTAACAATTAACTTATTCAAGAGTATTTTTAACTTTTTAAAACCGAACAAGAAGTAATAGGGTATCGTCAACTCGCAAAGTATACTAATAACATAGAATGAGAAGGGAATCTCTTTTCATAATTTTTGACACAAGGTGATTTTCTTTGCTAATTAAGCACTTCATTTCAGACTAACCAAACTCTCTATTGGTCTTGAGCTAGCTTTGAGTTCGAGAAACATGCACCAAAAACACGACACATGAACTAGATTGGGACTGACTCTAATTCCTAAGCCAGTAAATGCTTGTTGAGGGGATGAGGCCATAAACAGGTATAACTCAAGTACGCACACAAGGTAATCGAGTTTGTTCTCAAAATTAGTTCGCAGGAGAAGAGTTCGTTCACTGATGAGTTTGTGTAGATGAACTGAAGTGAATGAACTCAATACGTACAAACTGCTTACATATGAATTGTTTTGAGAGCTTGGCAATGTATCTTTAATGATGTTTAGATAAAGTATTTATAGGTTAGATATTTCTTTAATTGTAAAAGTTAGTCGGACGACCTCGGTTGAGTTCATGGGTCACACAAATGAGTTCGCTCATGACATGAGAATTCCTATTATCACTGGCATGAGCGCGGTGTGAACGAGCTTCCCAAATAGCCGGCCACTGTCACGACGTGGGCCACTGAATCTGAATCTGGTTGTGCAGTTTATTTTGACGGCATTGCCACTTACCACGCTGTAATTAGTCGTCGTATAAGTTCCAATTATGACACCTCAATTATGAATACGCATTAATGACATGTATTCTATTCCTACCCAAGCCTACTCTCCAATCTCCATACTATCTGTTAGGGATTTAGCGTCTCTCTCTATACGCTTTAAGCAACTTTTTATTATAACTTGACAGGCGCACGTGCTTACTAGCCAAATACCGCCAACAGAATCCATGCAGCAGTCACGTGCGCTTGCATTTGAGATGCCGATCCATCCATTTTCCCAGCTGTACAACAAAAATCCGCCACCCAATTTTTAAATTTCGATAACACAATAAATAAAATCCCCGGAATATTCGACCACAATAATTACGCAAATCCAGCGGGGCATGAATTAAATTAATAAAGGAGCAATCTTTTTTTTCAAACAAAGTAACACAAATCCCCCCACCAAAAAAAAAAGAACTTATAAAATCAATTCGTCGAACAGGTGGGGGAGAGGGAGAGAGAAAACAAATGGGGTTCGAAGGTAAAGAGAGAGACAATAATAAGGAAGGTGTAATGGCGACCGATTTTTTCTGGTCGTACACCGATGAGCCACACGCTTCTCGTAGGAGACAGATCCTCTCTCAATACCCTCAAATTAAACACCTTTTTGGCCCTGACCCTTTTGCTTTCCTCAAGGTATATATAATTTTGTAATGTGGGTTGAATTTGTTTGATTATATGGTGTTTCTTAATGTGGGTTATTGAGATCTGTGGTTAAATGATAATGGGGTTCAATAAAAACTGAAGCTTTACTGGATTTGGAGTTGTATTTTTTATTGTTGGTGTTATTGCTTCATTGTAAATTTTGTGTTTTGTTGATAATTGTGGAAAAATTGGATATGTGGGGTGTTGTTCTGTTTCGTTGTATTTTAATAGTAGCTGAGGATTAATGTAGCTTAATGTGGTTAAGAAAACGATGTGGTGGCTGCCTACCTGTCGTTATCTTTGATCGTATGATTTGATATTTGTCCTCTGGATGGCCTTTCACGAATTGATTATCGTTTGTAACGAAGAATTTGATGATTTTCAGTGTTGCTTGGCGTTAAGATTTACGCTTTGAATGGCGTATGAGACTTCTAATTATTGTTCTGTTGCCCTTTGCAATGCCAAAGAAAGTGGAACTAATTTGTATAGCTCTGCATTGTTCATACGTTTTGTAGTGCAGTGACTTTGAATTTTGTCGCCATCGTTGGATAATTAGTGGTTATGTTACTTA
This sequence comes from Linaria vulgaris, assembly GCA_948329865.1. Taxonomy (NCBI): domain Eukaryota; kingdom Viridiplantae; phylum Streptophyta; class Magnoliopsida; order Lamiales; family Plantaginaceae; genus Linaria; species Linaria vulgaris. Next base: position 114,561,606 of record OX415252.1, read on the forward strand.
ATGTGGTTATGATATTGCGTTTCCGGATTTGGAAAAGGCGTGGTGACTGCTTACATGTCGTTATCTTTGATAAAATGGTTCATATTTGTCCTCTGACCTTTTATGGATAGATGATCTGTTACGACGAAAAATTTGATTTTTCGATGTTGCTTGGCATTAAGATCTACGATTTGAATACCATCTGAGATTTCTGATTAATGTTCTGTTGCCTTTCTCATACGTTTTGTACTGCAGATTGCATCAGTTGTATTGCTTCAGCTATGGACCGCAACCTTCCTCTGCGACGCAAGTTGGCTGAAGATACTGGTGGTAGCTTATTTTTTCGGTTCTTTTCTCAATCACAATCTCTTCCTCGCCATTCACGAGCTTAGTCACAACCTAGCCTTCTCGACTCCCGTTTACAACCGATGGTTGGGGATATTTGCCAACCTCCCCATTGGCGTACCCATGTCCGTCACTTTCCAAAAGTATCATCTCGAGCACCACCGCTTCCAAGGAGTGGACGGAGTTGATATGGACATCCCAAGCCACACCGAAGCCAATCTTGTAAGGAATGTCGTTTCGAAATCCATATGGGTTGTTCTCCAGCTATTCTTTTACGCTCTTCGACCCCTCTTTCTCAAGCCGAAGCCTCCCGGACTATGGGAGTTCATTAATCTAACTATCCAAGTTGCTCTTGATGCTGCTATGGTTTATTTCTGGGGTTCGAAGTCATTTGGTTATTTGATTCTTTCTACCTTTGTTGGAGGTGGAATGCACCCAATGGCCGGTCACTTTATCTCCGAACACTATGTTTTTAAGTCGGACCAAGAAACATATTCATACTATGGCCCTTTGAATCTTATGACATGGAGCGTGGGGTACCACAACGAGCATCATGATTTTCCCCGAATACCTGGGAGCAAGCTTCACAAGGTGAAGGAGATTGCTCCAGAGTACTATGAAAGCTTGGATGCATATAGATCTTGGAGCCAGGTCATCTACATGTACATAATGGATAGGACGGTCGGCCCTTTTAGCCGGATGAAGAGAAGTATAGATGTCAAGTTCAATAAATCCGAATAGGTGCTACACTGAGTGTAAGTTTTTTTCTTTTTCTTTTTCTTTTTGTACTATTATTGCTCTTAGTTTACGTGTTTCATACAAGATTCATTGTTTGTTCTGTAATATTTTGAGGGATTAGTTCAAACTCCACTTCACTAATGTATTCATTTTTTTAGCAATCTGTGGTATTTGTCAATGCTTACATTGTGTTTGAGATATGAACAACACACGTTTTTTCTCGTTTCTCTTCGCGCAATGTATCTGGCGTAAAAAAGGTTTTCTCACCAAGAGAAGCAATAGCTGAGCTCAGAATAGTAGTCACATTCACAAGATCAAACCAGAACTTCTTTTAATCAGAAGTAAAAGATTACGACATGCAAATTGAGTTTCGCTCTCCCTGGCTACATAATATCATACAATGTTAGAATCTGCAACCGCCCATCGGCCTAGTCGGCCCAACAGTGGAGTATTTGGTTGCAAACGTTCATCCTCATCCTCGTGGTCGAAGTTATCAGCTCCATCTACATTCTGAGTCCTTAGTATTGTGGCTAATAAGATGCATACACCCTGCATTGTAAAAAAATTTGCTTATTGTAAGTAGTAATTCATTCCTTAATGTGTTTTGAGTTGTATTTAGTTCCTCCAAAGCACGTTGATGCATAAAAGGGGAAAACGTGCCTGTACGAGGATAATAATCATCGCAAACCATACGCAGATTTCATCATACGACTCCAGAAAATCCCTAAAGTCGTCGAACTTCTCAGATGGGAATTCCTGATAGACATGGAGAGCATGGGTAATAATATGCAACTATTTGTTACAAAGAGACCTAATATGAGTATATAAGAACAATATTTTACTTCAATAATAGAAATTTTATGAACTACCTTTTCCCATTTGGGATTCATGAATACATATGCTGTAATTGCAGTTTCAGATAAAAGCAGCAACAAGATGATTGTGATGTACTGTTATTGTATTAGTCAAGGTATCAAGAAATATTGAAAGAGAAGACTTTTTGTTTCAACATTGAACTTGCACTATATTGTAATAATTCTCCCATAATTTTATGATAGTAATCCTTAAACGATTGTTCTTGAATTAAGTAAGAGCATTTATAGGATATCAGGATACACAAGAGAGACAATAGGCATTTGCTGTACTTGCAGCAATGTGACCTAAGCTCGTTATGGCGCACAACGCGACACCAACGCCAAGAAAAGCTTGAAAGACCCTGCAAAATACCGATAATTAACCAAGTATTTGTGTCGGCGTGCTCGTGTCTGTGTCAAAAAACACCAAGTTTCCATGAGAATATTACTCACCATGGGAAATGAAAATGTTGAGAAGGATCTTGATGATAATCATCTGGCTGCCATGCTCTAATCAACAAAATACCATATATGGTTATTGCAATGCCACCTAACCCTATACTATAATTCAGCAATTTTAACCATAATTTCACAAACTTTTTCACCATGAGTGTGTGCTTTTTTTTTGTAGGATTAATGTAAGTGAAGTAATCTTTGTTTTTGAGTTTTTTGGAGATCAAACTCCCTATATTGCTTAAGAAAAAATAATAATACAAAGGCCTCCTCCAATACTTATGCAACGCCACTATTATAGACTTATAGTTTAAATTGTTGTATGGGTTCATGACAAACACCATTGTGATTTATGTCTTTTGAAAACTAGCTAGTTAACATTTACTTTACCTATATGTCCGCTAGTTTGTTTTTAAACTCAACAGTGGGATAAATTGTTCTCTTAAAAACACATTGTTATACCTATTTAGTTTATAATTTAAATTATTAAATTAGAATCTAGAAGACTAGAACTAATAAAATAATAATAAAACTACATTTAGCTCTTTAATATTTTTCATTACTTCACTTCTAGAAATATTACAATTATATAAATCATGGAAATAAAGATAAATAACAAAGAGTTAGACATAAGAAATGGGGAAATTAACGAAATTGACCCACTAACTTGGCTTCGTTTCAGTTTTAACCCACTAACTTGGCACGCGAGAGTTTTGGTCCACTAACTTGGCATTGGTGACACTTTTGACCCACTGGTGCCACGAGTCACCAAAATCTGTCCAGTCAGCATATCATGGCGCCACGCATCAACATATTTTTAATGTGGCATTTTTTTTCCACGTCATTTTTATTTTGTTTAATCTTTAATTAAAAAAAACACTTAAATGTCAACTGATCAAACTCTTCTCTCTAGTCTCTCCCTCATTCTTTTCCCCACTTTCTCTCTCCCCGATTATTCCTTAAACCCTAATCCTCAATTGTTCTCACAAAACCGCAAATTCACCAAATTTTATGCCCTACAACATGTAAATATGACGCAGCCTACAAAAATTGACGCTCTTACATTATCCATTGGAGAAATCGTTCAAAACTCAGATCAATAAATAATTTCGCGGTGATTCTCGTGACGTTTACATATTGTTGAGTACAGAATTGGGTGAATTGTGATGAGTATTTGCAATTTCGAGTTAGGGTTTATGTTGGAAGGGGAAAAATTGGAAAGGAAGATTTTGGTGACTGATCCGTATGAACTGTTGAAGGGTTTATGTTTTTTTTTTCTTTTTTTCTTTCTTTTTTGATATTTGGAAGGGTTTATGTTGGAAAGAGAGAAAGAGCGGAGAAAGATTGGGACTACTGATCCGTTGATCCTCTTTGATTGTTTTTTTTTTTTTAGTTTTTCTTGTTTTTTGAATTTAAACAAAGATTAAACAAAATAAAATGACGTGGAAAATAAAATAAAAAAATGCCACGTTAAAAATATGCTGACGCATGGCGCCACGACATGCTGACTAAGCAGATTTTGGTGACTCGTGGCACCAGTGGGTCAAAAGTGTTAACGATACCAAGTTAGTTGACCAAAACTCTCGCGTGCCAAATTAGTGGGCTAAAACTGAAACGAAGTCAAGTTAGTGGCCCAATTTCGTTAATTTTCCTAAGAAATGCAACAACAATATGTAGACAAATTGCAGTATGATGATTTCGAAACTAAAACAAGAGTATTTTTTTTCTCGCTTTTTCTTTTCTTCACAAAGGTTAATTCGTAAAATCGATTACATTTTTTTCGGACTCAATGTCTTAGATAACTTTAAGTAACCGACAATCTATGGAACCAAAGTAGAGGCGGTGCTACAACGCCACCACCCGCGCGGCTTGCGCATCCCATTTCGTATGTCGTGCGGTCCGCACTGATCGAACTGTAGCCTGCGCTATAGCAACACGACATGCGCATCCTGCAACAGTAGATGCGTGACACGGAGAACTTCAGTTGCTTATTACTAAACCCTAAGGTTACAACTTAAGGGACTAAAATTATAAATAGGGCATCACGATCATCAGCGAATAATCATGAATGCAACACTACCTCAATCATCCACACCATTATTCCACATCAAATTCCACGTAATGCCACAACTATAGTGTGAGTTGTTTGTCGAGTATTTATTACTTGTACTCTAGGATCTAACTTTTTTTTTATTTTTTGTAATACACATAAATTGCACCACATAATCATACAATTATTACATATATATATATATATATATATATATATTTTCATTTTTTTATATTGGGCTGAATTTCCAAAATTCCAATTTTAATTTTCCCACCAATTTCTTCTCTCTCGTGCATTCATTCAGATAAGGTGTCACTGTAGTCCTTCCATGAAACTCGGCCACGTCATCCTCTTAAACCCCCCTCCGCCGCCGCCACGTGTCTTCTTCAACCAACACCGCGCCGCCGCCGTGAGATGCTCCGCCGCGCTATCAACCGAATCGTACACCGACCGCGTCAAACTCGTTGACTCACTCCAATCCGAGACTCTCAGAATCCTCGAATGGCCTTCCGTTTGCTCTCAGCTCTCCGCCTTCACCGCCACCTCCATGGGCCGGACGGCGGCGGATTCAGCCAGTATTCCCTTCGGAAAGAGTCCGGAGCAAAGCCGGCGCCTCCTGGCGCAAACCTCCGCCGCGCTGGGGATCTCGAAGCCGATCGATTTCTCCGGGATCGAAGATGTGACGAGGATCGTGGACGTGTCGGTTTCCGGTCAGATGCTATCGATCGGTGAGCTTTGTTCTGTTCGGAGGACGCTGCGGTCTGTTAGATCGTTGGTCGAACAGTTGGAGGACGAGGTTTCCGATTACGAGAGGTGTGTACGTATTGATGATTGTTTGATCGTTAAACTTTGCGATTGGATTGATATGTATTAGCCTGTTTAGATTTACTCTAAGTTTGATAAATGTGATGACGGTTTGATCATTGGATTTAGTGCTTTGATTGTGAAGTAATCTGTTTAGTGTTACCATGAGTTTGGTTGTTCGATTCTGTCCGCAAGTTGTTGTATGATTGTTTGATCATTGAACTTAGTGTTTGAGTTTTGAAAGTGATTTGTTTAGTGTTGTGATGAGTTTGGTTGTATGATTCGGTCTAAGTTTTTGTATTGATTCAGGGCGTATCCACTGCTTGAAATTCTCCAGAATTGCGATTTTCTAATGGAATTGGAGCGAAAATTGGAATACTGTCTGGATTGTAGACTTGCGATTGTTGTTGATCGAGCCAGTGAAGATTTGGAAATAATTAGGTCAGAAAGAAAGAGAAACATGGAGAATTTAGAGTTGATGCTGAAACAGATTTCTAATCGAGTTGTTCAGGCTGGTGGGATTGACAGACCGCTGGTTACCAAGCGTAGGTCGAGAATGTGCGTTGCTATCAGGACAACGCATAGATCTTTACTCCCTGGTGGAGTAGTTTTGGACTCTAGCAGCTCTGGAGCGACTTACTTTATGGAACCTAGGGAGGCAGTTGACTTGAATAATCTAGAAGTGAGGCTATCAAATTCTGAAAAGATGGAGGAGCGAGCCATATTGAGCTTACTTAGTGCAGAAATTGCGGAATCGAGTGGCCAGATCATATATTTGCTTGATAGAGTGTTAGAGGTGGATCTTGCTTTTTCGAGAGCCGCTCATGCCCAGTGGATGAATGGGGTCTGTCCCAATTTCAGTTCTGAAAACGACTTGTGGTCGGTAGATGTAAATGGTATGCAACATCCTCTGCTGCTCGCATCTTCATTAAGTAAACCTTCTGACCTTTGCATGAATAGTAGTTCTTCACGTTGTTTAGAGCAGGACACTTGGATTACAAAATCTGACATGGTTTCTGGTGATTCTAGTTTTCTGGTGCCTGTGGATATTAAAATAGGACGTGGGGTGAAGGTAATTATAATCTCAGGACCTAATACCGGAGGAAAAACTGCTTCCATGAAAACTCTAGGTTTGGCTTCAATAATGTTGAAAGCTGGAATGTACCTGCCAGCAATAGACCATCCACGACTTCCTTGGTTTGACATGGTTCTGGCAGACATTGGTGATCACCAGGTAATTCATTTAGTACCACAAGCCCCATCTTGCCTATCTATGTTGCAACATACAAGCCATCACTGATGTTAAATTTCTCGTGTTTCTATTGAAGTCTCTAGAACAAAGTCTTTCAACCTTTAGCGGGCACATATCACGAATTCGTGACATTCTGGAAGTGGCTTCTGTAAGATCTCTTGTTCTTCTGGATGAAATTGGGAGTGGAAGTGATCCTTCGGAAGGTGTGGCTCTGTCCGCCAGCATATTGCAATATCTTAAGGACAGAGTAAATTTGGCAGTTGTGACAACCCATTATGCAGACTTAACTCGTTTGAAAGAAAAAGATTCACGATTCGAGAATGCAGCGATGGAGTTCAACTTGGAAACTCTACAACCTACCTATCGGATTCTTTGGGGATGTATGGGTGAGTCAAATGCCCTAAGTATTGCAAAAACAATTGGTTTCGATGGAAAAGTAATTGAGCGTGCTCAGTCTTGGGTAAAAAAGTTGACACCTGAGAAGATGCAGAAGCTCAAGAGTTCTCTATATCAGTCATTATCCGAAGAGAGAAGTAGACTGGAAATTCAAGCAAAAAAGGCCACCTCTCTTCATTCAGACATTGTAGAACTCTATAATGAGGTAATATTCAAAGCTGTGGTATAGGACAATGTCAGCATCTTTTGTGTTGATTAAGTGTTTTAGGTGGTCTCGATTCTTCAAGTTTAGTATTGTCCTTCGATCTATTGCTCGAAGCTCACCATTTACTGCATCTGTCATTTAAAATATGAAGGAACAACTCTATTATCCATGCAAGTGTTTCATTTGTTGGGTAATGAATTATTGGCGAGAATTTCAATTACCATCTGGTCTATGCACCAAAATGTTTATTTTCGTTCATGTTCAGCTGAAACTTCGGGGTTGTTTCCTGTACAATTGTGCTATACGTTGAAGCACTAACATCAGTAGTAAACTAGAAAAAAGGTGAATGTTCAATCAATGAACTCGTATGTCATTGTCGGAATACTTTTCTAAATGAAAGCCAAAACTCTGTCTGGCAATCACGACTTCATTTCTCTTTTTTTCTTCATTTGATCTTTCATATCTCCTCTCTTGAAGATTAGGGACGAGGCAGGTGACCTTGATACTCGAGAAGCAGCTCTTAAGGCCAAGGAAACCCGACAGATCCTGCAGGAACTAAATGCAGTGAAGTCCCAAATAGATACCATCGTTCAAGAGTTTGAGAATCAATTAGGAACTACAGACCCTGAAAATTTCAATATACTTTTGAATAAATCAGAGTCCGCCATAGCTTCCATTGTTCGAGCTCATCAGCCTTCCCAAGATGCTCCTGTTGACAGAAGTACTAGTAGTTCCCGTGTACCACAAATTGGAGAGCAAGTCGTCATAAAGGGATTAGGAACTAAGTTGGCTACTGTAGTTGAAGCACCAGCTGATGATAACACTGTCCTTGTTCGTTACGGAAAAATAACAGTCCGAGTAAACTTAAACAGTATAAATGCTCCTCCTAATGGCAACGGTGCAATACCTTCTCGCCCCCCAAAACAGGTAAAGAAAGATTCTCTGATCAACTGATATAATTACGCATGAACATACACCTGATGGAATACTTTCATTCATATATTTGTGTATTTAAGTTTTGGACGACATGGAGATTAGTAAAGGGATCTTGTAATTTATATTTATAGGGTCAAAGAGTCAAGAGACTGAAGAATCTGAAGAGTCTTGCTGAAACCAGCAAAGGCAAGGAGATTTCTTATGGCCCTGTGGTTCAGACATCAAAAAATACGGTGGATATTCGGGGTATGAGAGTTGAGGAAGCTACTCTTCATGTCGAGATGGCCATCAATGCTAGGGTGCCTGGCTCGGTTCTTTTCATCATACACGGAATGGGCACTGGAGTTTTAAAGGAACGCGTACACAAATTAATGCGAAACCATCCACGCGTCACAAAGTTTGAACAGGAAAGTTCGATGAATTATGGTTGTACAGTTGCATATGTCAAGTAAATATGTTTTCATCCAAGTTATTGAAGGGCAATACTTTCTTCCAAATTTGTTGTACAGGAAAATGCTTATTAAAGGTCAGGTGACTCAGGTCAACACGTGTTTGCAATTATAAAATAGAAAATAACTCGGACACAACTTCGGGCCCGTAAAAATTGAATCATCTTCAATTCCCATCTCACAACACTATAGATGTAGGCACAACACTATAGATGTAGGCAGGGGCGGAGCTAAGTAGAGGGCTGAGGTAGGCTGGAGCCCGGGGTAGATTTTCTGGTTTGAAACATATAGATATGTAACAAACGTGATATGATAAAGGGGAAGAGGGAGAGAGAGAGGGAGAGAGAGAGAGAGAGAGGGAGAGAGAGAGCGAGAGAGAGAGAGGGAGAGGGAGAGGGAGAGGGAGAGGGAGAGGGAGAGGGAGAGAGAGAGAGAGAGTTGTAGCTAATTTTTCTTTGATTAATTTCTGAATAATGAAAACAAGGCATGATACTGGCGTGATATACTTGCCATGACCTCAGCTGCTGACATCACCAAGATTCCTTCAGAATTGTGCCTAATATTCAAAGTACAAGGACGCTTCTATTACATACTAACAACTAAGGGTAAAATGGTAAATGACTCAACAAGGACAATAATGTAAATAATGTAAAATTGATTCTAAACTCAAAAGGACAATAATGCAAATAATGTAAAATTGACTCTAAAATCAAAACGCCAGCCTTCCTTCTCAAAACGACTAATTCTGCAATCGATACCAATTCCATCCAATTCGATCCCCAATTTCACGATCAACGCCAAAAATCCAATCTTTGCCTCATAAAATCCAATTTTTGTTCTCCAATCCTGACATTACCCTCCCCTTAGCCGAGCTTACCCTCAAGCGAGGAGATGTGGGTGGTTTTGTTTAATCCAATCAAAGTCCTTTCATGTCGCCTCTGTCTCCTGCAGATCTCCCCACCGGAGCAACCATTGAGAATGGGCGGCGTTGTTCCTTTTGATAATTCGACGAGCAAGCACCTAAGTGGGTTGTGTAGAGCGTCTCCCCTCCTCGTCCATAGCTGAGAATTCACTGGAAACCGAGGCGTCTGTCCCCACGCGCCGCTTAAGCATAGAGATGTGGGACACCGGATGCACACGCGCCGTTAAGGGTTAATTGGTAAGCTACTGCCCCTATTCGCTCAAAAATTTGGAACACCGGATGTGGAACTTCAATCGGTAAGCTACTGCCCCTATTCGCTCAAAAATTTAAAATGGGCATGCGAATTTAGGGTTTAGTTTCCAGCAGATACCCTTGAGTAGGGTTAATTGCCTGTATGGTTTAAGTTTCACAAATACCCAATCCCCCACTGCAAATTCTCTCTCTGTACGATGTTTATCTGCCTGTACTTTCATGCGGTTTTGTGCATGTGCTAATTGCTGCTTGTTGTTATTGAGATTCAGCTGTCTCTCAGCTAGTAATTCTGCTACCCCAATCACCTTAGCTGTCTGATAGGCCTCCACCCCTAATTGGCTTGCCATGTAACCATAAATGATCTCAAATGGGGTTCTCCCCACAGCTGAGTGGTAATTGGTGTTGTACCACCACTCAGCAAGTGATAACCACTTGGCCCATCCCTTAGGGTTTCCCCCAACCATACACCTGAGATATGTCTCTAGACATTGATTCACCCTCTCAGTCTGCCCATCAGACTGAGGGTGATAATCAGTGTTGAGGTACTGTTCCACTCCCATGACTTTCAACAATTCCCTCCAAAATGTACTGACAAAGATTTTGTCTCTGTCAGTGACTATACTATGTGGTAAACCATGGAGTTTAGACACAGAATCCATAAAAACCTTAGCTAAGTTGGCTGCACTATAGGGGTGTGACAGAGGTATGAAGTGAGCATACTTGGAGAACCTGTCTACAACCACCCAAATAGTGTTCCTCCTTTTAGATTTAGGAAGTTACTCAATGAAATCCATGGATATATGTTTCCAAGACTGCTCAGGGATACTGAGTGGCTGCAACAGTCCTGGATATTTCACTGTTTCATGTTTGCAAGTCTGACAGACTGCACATTGCTCCACCCATTCCTTAACATGCCCCTTAATCCTAGGCCATAGAAACATAACTTGTACCCTTTGAAAAGTGCCCATCACTCTTGAGTGGCCTCCCACACTACTCCCATGCATCAATTAATTCACCTTCTCCCTCAATATTCCCTTCTTTCCAACATATAATCTACCCTTGTACCTCAGTAACTAATGTTCATAATTGCAATATGACACATCCCAGGGATTTATGAGACATTGAGCAATAGCTTCCTGGGCCCACTCATCCCGTTCATAGCTAAGGTGTAACTCCTTCATCTATTCTGGGTGGAGTACACTGATAGTTGACAGCTCAACTTCTGCTTCCCCTCTCCTGGACAAGGCATCATCAGCATTGTTCTCTTTTTCCTTCTTGTATTCAATCATGTAAGTATATCCCATCAACCTGGTCATATACTTTTGTTGTAAGGGGGTTGAGATCTTCTGCTCCAGCAGATATTTCAAGCTCTGTTGATCAGTTCTGATCACAAATTCATCATGCAACAAGTAAGACCTCCACTTCTCTATGGCCATCAGAATGTCCAGAAACTCCTTCTCATACACTGATAACCCCAAATTCTTGGGACCCAAAGCCTTGCTTAAGTAAGCTAAGGGGTGCCCTTCCTGACTTAACACTGCCCCCAAGCCTGAATAACAAGCATCTGTTTCCACCACAAATTTCTTTGTAAAAGTCAGGCAACTGAAGCACTGGAGCAGTGGTCATTGCCTCCTTCAACTTCTCAAAAGCCTCATGGACTGCTTCACTCCACTGGAACCTTCCCTTCTTTGTCAATTCAGTGAGTAGTTTGGCTATGGTGCTAAAATGCCTCACAAACTTCATGTAATACCCAGTGAGTCCCAAAAACCCTCTCAATGCCTTCACATTCTTGGGTGTTGGCCATTCTATCATCCCTTAGATCTTTGAAGGATCTCCCCTGACTGTCCCCTTCTCAATAACGTGTCCCAGGTATTCCACTGAATCCTGCCCAAACACACACTTTGATGCCTTAGCAAACAAATAAGCCCCTCTCAACTTCTCAAACACCAACTTAAGGTGTTCCACATGCTCCTCATGTGTTCTGCTGTACACCAGGATATCATCAAAAAACACCACAACCATTTTCCTCAAGCAGTCCTTGAACAAACTGTTCATCAAACTCTGGAATGTGGCAGGGGCATTGGTGAGCCCAAAGGGCATCACTTTGAACTCCAAGTGACCTGAATGAGTGACAAATGCAGTTTTTGGTATGTCCTCTACCCTAACTCTAATCTGGTGGTAATAAGACCTCAAATCTATCTTGGAATATAACCTAGCATGAGCTAGTTCATCCAACAAATCCTCTATCAATGGAATAGGAAAGTTGTTCCTGACTGTTAGGGCATTGAGCCTCCTGTAATCCACACAAAACCTCCAGGAGTCATCTTTTTTCTTCACTAACAGAACAGGTGAAGAAAAGGGGCTGCTGCTTGGTTGGATAATGCCTGTGCTCAACATCTCTTGCACCAGTTTCTCAATCTCCCCTTTCTGTAAGTAGGGGTACCTATAGGGGTGTGATTTGAATGGGGTAGTGCCTGGTATAAGGGTAATTCCATGATCACACTCTCTTCTATGAGGTAATTGAGTGGGTGTTTCAAACACATCATTGAATTTCTGATGCACTTCCTGTATCTGAGGTGCTATCACCCTCTCTCCCGCATGAGGATCTTCTTGTAGTAGGAGTAAGCAACCAATTGCAGTTTTCCCTCCCTCCAACAACAGTTTATGTGCCTTGCTCCCTGTTATTAGCTTCAGTCCTCCACTGTCTCCCAGTCCTTGTAATGTGTACCCCACTCCACCTAAGAAAAAGGTGAGTTGTCTCCTGTCAAACTCAGAGGTTACTGGCCCCAAACTCCTCAACCAATCCACTCCAATAACCATGTCACATCCAGGTAATTTCAACACTCTGGGGCTAGCAATGAACTCAATCCCATCCATCTCCCAGATCATGTTAGTGCACCTAGCAACACTCTCCATTCTACTTCCATTAGCTATGGTCACACCTAAGGGGTTAAAGTGTTCCATGGGGCACTTCAACCTCTTAGCAGCATGCTGGTTTATGAAGGTATGGGTACTCCCAGAATCTATCAATATGGTGAGTGTGCCTCCCTTAACTTTTCCCAACATCTTCAAAGTTTCAGGAGCAGATTGCCTTGCCAAGGCATGAACATAGATCTTAGGCTCAAATTCCTCCACCTCTCCAGTGAGCTCTAAGTTCTCATCTCCATCCTCTCCCCTTTCCATCCCCATTATCACAAATAGCCTCTTGCATTTATGTCCAAGCACAAATGGCTCATCACAGTTAAAACACAGCCCTTGCCTCCTCCTTTCATCCATCTCAGAGGGTGATGACCTCTTAATGGGGGGTACCTCTCCTGACCTTGAGTTATCCTAGGTACCTCAGGGGGTTTCCATCCAGAGCCCTTACCCCTAAACCCTAGGGGTGCAGCCCTAGGTAGCATCTTATGTTGTTTCCCCATGGCTTCCAACATAGCTTCCTGTTTTCTAGCCATGTGTATAGTCTGGTTAAGGGTCACATGGCTCAGCATCTCTATCATGATTCTTACTTCCTCCTTCAGCCCACTAAGATAGCTTTTAATAAAATAATCCTCATCTAAGTGCCTATCTCTTTGCACCATATAAGATTTTAACTCTTCAAATTGTTGTGTATAGTTGTCCACAGTGTTCATTTGTTTTAATTTATTAAACTCCCCAATAATGTTCTCTCCTCTTGCAGGTGTGAATCTCTCCAACAACAGCTCAACAAATTTAGGCCAACCCATTGCCTCATTCCCTTCGATGTTGTCCACATACCAATACTCAGCAGCGCCTTCAAAATGCATCCCAACTATCATAATTTTGTCAACATCAGGCATGGGGCATAGTAAAAAGTAACGCATGCATTTTCTCACCCACCCACGGGTTTGTTCACCCCTCGAAGTGAGGAAAATCCATTTTAGGTCCCCTCCAACCTAGTCCCTAATTTCTACCAGTAGGTGAGCCCAGAATCCCAGATCCACCCTGATTAGGTGCTGACTGGGTTAACCCAGGTGTGCAATGGCTAGATTGAGCATTATCATTCATTTCATTGTTATTTTGTTTTTTTAATAATTGGGCTAACATTGATTTGATCTCCTGTATCTCAGTGTTTAACCCATCATGTCCCTCTGCTCCAAGTGTCTTTGGCCCTGCTCCAAACCCTCGATCCGTGTGGTGTTGGATCCTGTCATAGCGAACAGAGTAGCGCAACCTAGAACTGGCTCTGAGGCCAATGTAACAAACGTGATATGATAAAGGGGAAGAAAGTGAAATCTGCTAATAGAGAGAGAGAGAGAGGCAAAAAGGCGGAGAATGTAAGTGCGGGTTTTCTGGGTGTTGTGACAAATGTGTTGTCAACACACCAGATATTCTGCACTTATATATTTTTGCGAATTTAATAATTTTTATATATTTTGCCTTTTCACTAACATATTAATTAGCACGTTTTGTAGTTTATTTAACCTTATTTTTCAGATTAAAAGAGGTCAAGAGAAGATAAGATTTATCTAGAAGATCATGGAGTTATCTTATTTACAAAAGATAAGGACGAACTTGAATACTATTGTGGACTCTATCCGATAAAGGTTATCTAGGCGTGTAACATGGCTTAGAAGCAAGAAGAGGCGTGTGAATGAGATAAGGATCAAGAGGATAGCTGATTTGAAGATTGGTTTACAAGATCAAGATAAGATGTATATTGAGCTTCAAGAGGATCGATATCAATAAAAGAGATAGAGACTAAAGATTGAAGACGATCACATTGCTTGGGCAAGGCTCCAATGTTTTTCCATGAATAGAAAGAGTTGCGCCTCACATTAATTACGAGTCTTAGAAGTATTTTAGTTATAGAGTTGATTCATTTCTTGTTCATAACTAAAATACGAAATTCTCCAAGTTGTTCTAGTTTAGGCTAGGTGTAACAGTTGGTTCTCTTTAACCGCTTGGTTGTGTTTAGTAATCACATATCTTGTGTGATTACCGTGTTTTGTTCTTTATTGAACCTTTGCCTAAGGCACGACATGTTATCAATTAATTATAATCTGCCAAAAGTTACTAAGTTTCATGTTCCTTTTTATTTTCGTTGCACACCTGCTGATACATATTTGGTGTGTTCACCACACCAACAACTTGTCTAGAAAACAGTATTGACTCCCGGCCCAATAATTTCATAATTGTATATATGTACAGTGCTAGGGTATCTAGAGTTTATATGAACATATAAATTTGAGTTCTCTAGACTAAGGGAAGCTTTTTAAGCTAAGATTGTTTCTTAGAACCTTGTAGAATAGTCTAGGACTTCAGTCATAGCCCTTAAATCAAGTTGATCCTCACCTTCTTGACTAGTATAAATAAGAGTATAAACTTCATATGTAATCATTAAAAGTTAAGAGTTAGAATTCAATCTAAAGAAAAACTTGAAGAACATAAATAGTCAAGCTTCTGTAATTAGGTTTAAATTCAGGCACAAGCATTCAAAACAACTATAAATAGATCTACCATCGTATCTCCACTCCAAAAACCATTTGAAATGAAGGGATACATGCCCACAAATTAGAATAGGTCACTAATCCAAATATTGAAAAAACCAAAATGACGTCATGAATTTATTGAAGTCACCGCTTGTCAAATTCTGATGTCCCTGGTCAGCTTGTCAAATTTTTCTCGCTCTCTAAACTTTATCAAAAACTTGCCACCGTATATTACTTCTAAAGAAAGCACACCAAACAACAAAAGATCTGATTTATTTGTGTGAACCGCATCTTCAACGCCGTAAATTTATGGGGCTGTGGCCAAAGTGGTGATTGTTAAAAGCGCTCCCCAATGCACCTCATGAGACTGAAAAATGTAATCGTCGTCATCATACACGGTAGTGCCAAAAGCCAATTTTAGTCTGCCTCCCGTGTCCAAGAAGACGTGACCGGCAGACACTTCTTTATGCACCTCTCCACGATCATGTATCCTCTCTAATGCATCTAGCACCCACCTCAGAATAGCCTTTAGGCATTGTTCACCGGATAAACCTGTTTCGAACTGATGTGGCGGAGAGACCCTTCCCCCATATATGGGATTATCACACACCGTTACAATTCATCCACCAAGAACTGATTTTTAATACCCAAGATTGTGTTGCATGGTGGGATAACCTGAGAGCGATCGAATTCGACTCGAATCAGATCGTCGTCGTGGTGCTCAATCTTTGCGACAACATAGTTGCCAGTGATTGATGATTGGTACAGTACCACCGGAGTAAGCCTGTTGTTCGCGCTTCTGACATGGACAATAGCTTTAAAGATTTCATTGTCGTGAAATATGTAGTTCTGTATAGAAGATAACCGAAATTCGGGTTGGAGTTCTTGTTCTTGTTCCATTTGGGTGTGTGACTGGAGAATTAAACAGAGTAATGGATGTGAAAGTGAGTGGAGAATTAAACAGAGTAATGGATGTGAAAGAGATGAGATGAAGGAAAAAATTTGTACGTGAGAGAAAAAATAGTGATGAAAAAAGAGATTGGAGCAGAATGTGAAATAAAAATGGGTGAGAGTAAAAAGTGAAAGAGATTTGTGATGCGAAGTTATATATATATATTATGGGTCGAAAATTATAACGGATTTAATAGGCTTATTTGAATTTCGTGTATAAAAATATTTGATCGATAATTTTTTAATTGAATGGTAATTAGGTTTAAAAGCGATTACTAAATATGAAATGCCACAAAACAATTTAAATAAACATACGTTTATATATCTACTACTTTCTCTCTAACTCATTTTCCTCTACTTTTGCAGACGCTCCTCCATTAATGGGTGCTGGTTCGGTTCGGGTGTTGTAAGAAACACACCCCAGGTGTTTGACGAGTTTCCTCTCAAAATATATGATGAATTCGAGCTGATGAAGAGCAACCGCCAGGTGTTCGACCAGAAAACATGACGAGTTGTAAGGTAAATTCTGATGCTTTCTTCTATTGGATTGAGCTCATCACGAACCTAAATAGTTATGTATCACGTGGAACTCGTTTGCTCTCATTCACTCCGTCAGCTCAAATGCAACTACAAGTTAAGAACTTAACCTTGTTTTTGGGCTTAGGTAAGCATAACCTATTGTGGTGATGGTTTTATAATTCTTGCATCAAGGAATATCTCCGAGTTCGAAGTCTGTCATGGGCTAGTTTAGTTGGAAATGGTGAAAAGTACTCTTCTACTATGTCACAACTACTGATGCTCCATCTGCTTATAATTACATTATGAGAGGGCATGGAGAGCAGAAAGCTTTCTCGGATTTTAATAAAATTGGTGCATGCATAAATGTGGATAAGTTGGCGATGCGACTGAAAATATTCTGTCATCAGTAGTCAGCTTTTCAAGTCTTCCAAACCTATGAAGATTGTTCATGATGGTTGTACGACAGAGGGTATGATGGGAGAGATGCTTGCATATGTCAGTATATATGGAAATGAATGATCACATGTTATTTATGTTCTATTCCTTCCTATTCTTGGTGCAACTCATGTCATATCCGATGGTTTAAATTATGGAGACTTTTGTTGGCTGCGAGGTGTCGAGGGTGGCAACAGATCACTTCACAAGGGAAAATAGTATGCAAGGTGTCTATGAGTATCTTATTGCATTACTGAAAAGAAGATACCATTGTTTATCTGCTAATTACCATGCTATGCTAAATCTCAAGTTGCAGAGGAGTCAGAACGTATGCCGTTGTATGAATTATATGAGGTGCGCTTACATTGGAAAAATAATGATTCACAACCAGTGGGTTCAAAGAGAGAACACCAGAATATTCACATTCCATATGATTGTATCTGACGAATGTCTACTGTGGATCTTGTTGTAGTTTATGCATATACCTTACCTTTTAAAGAAATAATCAGTGGCGTGCATGATGCCTTTTGTGGTCTTTTGCACAAAGGACTTGTTTTTGTGGTTATAAGTATTCATTGTCTTGGCGATAGACATTTGTGGGGTGGTTTGCTACAACATAACAGCGATTGGCACCATGAAAATTACTTTATTGTAGCTATATCAAGAGTTTCTCCCCAACATGCTCGAATAATTGCTCAAGATATTGCTGAACTTGTTGCAAAGAAACCTCCTGATATCAATGATGTAGATGATTGGAACAACTTCCCTGTTATCATTTGTTACTAGAAGCCGATATCATCTTCGTTGGGGGCAAGGATTACAAGTTTGAGTGTGTAAATAACATCTGTAAAGGGTAGTAATGCAACTCTACAGACTGAAATATTATATGGTGCATGGATAACTATGTTTGCAGTTATCAATGATGACAAGTACTTTTGGGTTGGAAGAAGTGGGAGCATGCCAAGAAACACAAGAAATGCATTTCTGTGATAATCAGAAGACCTTGAGCAGCTTGAGGGCTACTCGTGAAGAAAGCTTATCCATCAAAGACACCACTATAGATGATGCTTGTCGCCGCAGGAACATTGGTTTCTCCACTAGTACTTGCACTGTCAATGAGAGAAGAAGGAATGGAAAGTTTTGGAGGAGGTTCCACTTGGATTCAGTGTCCATGATTCCAAATCATAATGACAATTTATTCCGCATCTCTCTACTGATTTTCCAGTTGCTTATCTAGTTTTATTGGTACAAAAACTTGACCGACTCATGTGTTGTTAACGATTGTCTTTATGTTACTGGAGGAGAACGTGAAGGGATTCATTCCGCTGTGGTGAAATTAACAGCGCCAACAGAAACCTATGGAGTTCCGTTTCTGATATTAGCACTAGAATGGTCCTCCATATATGTTTATTAGAGAGATAAAGCACTCGTTTGAACTTGAGCAAGTATCTGACGACCGTTTAGACATAAATTTCTATTCTGGGCAATGTTTGTGACCTTTGCATACACATTATCTCTTGTCACTTGTTTCACCTTCTTGCGCACTTTAGTACTATCATCGTATTATTTGTGTGGTTGAAGACGAAGCAAGATAAGAAGTCTTTGATTGAGGCTAGTAAAAAGAAAACTGATAATGAATAAGTAAAGATTTTCACTGAGACGCTTATGTTTATTTATCTAACTTGTTATTGTAACTTTCAAGAAAAGTCTCGACTTTCATAGCGTGTAACTTCGCATTTTCAGCTTAAACCATAGTATTACAGCTTCAAAAATATTATGTTAATTGACTGAAATAACCACCCTTTATTTTCAGAACTGTTGATTGGTGCTAAAGTGAAAACTCCGTTTCACATTCTTTAGTAAGCAAATAAAACCTTAGAAACAATGCTTGTTCATTTTCATATCCTAATTCTCAAATGAGATCCTCCTGTAGGTAATACTCCATGACAGCAACACCTATGGCTGAAAATTTAGCAGACAAGGGCAAAACACAACAATTCAACAAAAGAAAATGGGAGATTTGATTTTAGAAGTCACAGCCTAAAACCAAATATGTACAACTTGAGGTGAATTGTGAATAAATCAATATTAGGTACCAAATTCATGGAGTAATCTTCGCGCAGAACCCATAAGTTACATAAGATATGTTTGAAAGAATTAACATTTTAGAAGGCTGGGTTAATTGAAAGAACCTTGGTATAATTCGTATGGCGGCTGAGCTCACTCCGCCGTTGCAGGACAATTTTTTAATTTTTTTTAAGTAACGAACCATCCCAATTTGTTAAACAGTTAGAAAAGTTTGGGAAAAAAATTTGAAAAAATAGAGCGCGTTATAAAGAATTAATCGTTGAGTTGGGTATTCGAGAACCCACTATTTCTTTCTTCATCCATTTAATTTATATTTAATAAAACTAATATTTCTTTCCGTAAAATATGTTGAAGTTCTTCGATATTCCATAAGATTCATCATTTTATCATCATGTATTTCCAGTGACATAAGGAAGACTTAATCGTGCAAAATAGATTTTATACTTAAGTTATTAGATGAAGAAAACATAACGGAAATAATAATACTAGAATTCCAACATCACGTTAGTTTGCAAAAATTAGTCCAATTCTTAGTCTAATTAGTATATAGCGGGCTGGTTTTGCTGGGCCGGCCTAATATATGGTATTGGGCAAATCCTAAAATATCTCAACCACATAGTCCCCCCAGTTTGGGAGATGGTGTCAATCAGAGAGCGGCTTCCAAACTTTTGAAATATGTCTGTGATTTGCCGGCCGTTGTTTTTGTATTTTTAAAATCATGCCCCCGATTAGGAGGCGGTCAGATGTGTGCGACCTTGGTAGGTTTTTTGTACCGATTTGAGATATTCTTAATCATAGGTTTATTCTGAGCGGATCTCATTATATTGGCTCGTAAACTTGCCTAATCAACGTTAAGGTTGCTAATCGAACATGTTGTGTTCGATGTACAATCACATCGAACGGTGATAGTTCGACGCGGATCTTTCCCGGATTATTTGCGGATCGAACCAATGGCGTTCGATGTTTGAGATGCGTGTCGAATCGTGTCGATTCGATGCTCTTTTTAATGGGCTTGATGGGCCTTTTTGCTGCCTATATAAGGGGGAAAGGTTGGTGAGAGGTTCATTTCTCTTCTGGCAAACTTACTCACAAACGTAAGTAACATCGAACGGGCACGGTTCGATGCTTGATGCATCAAACGGGGAGCGTTCGATCTAATGCCTTAGAAAAAATACTGTTATTTTTAGCGTAATACATATAGGTTTTGGCCCTCATTTTTAACATTGCATTTTCTGTTTTCTTTTTTAAGTAAATCATTCGAACAACTGTTGTTACTCTTGCATATTCAATCAAGGTAATTTGTTATATTCTTGATTGTGAGGTGTTTACTTATAATCGCTTAGTAAGTAGTCGTTTTAGATATGTCGCGATAGCGTTGTGAGAGCCGGGAGTGAGTATTCGCGCATAGTCAGCTTTTTCTTTTTATTTTATTTCAGTTCTTTCTCGACCACGATGGTGAGTTCTGAGTCAGCTTCTGGAGTGAGTCGAGTAGCGGCTTGAGCTCTGGTTTGAGGAACTCTGGGGTGGGCCCTTCCAATGCTCCCGCGAGTTCGAACATAGCCCCTAGGAGACGATTACGAGCCAATTGAAATAGATTCTACTAGTTCACCTGCAAGTAATAATCCCGGTGCTAACGCTGAAAGGGTGGCATCTCAAAATGAAGATGATGATTCACAATCGTCATCATCTGAGGATAACCGTGCCTCTAGTGAAGCCGACGAGGATGCAGAAATCATCAATAGGGAGTTCGATGATTATGCCGAGGCGCTAGGGATGGCATATGATATGTATGTCTCACGTCTGCAGCATAATCGCAAACAGCTTCGCGAGAAACTCGATATACCGAATAGTTATAAGATAATTCTTCCCGGTCCAAATGACCGCATGCATACTCCGCCGCCCGGGCATTTGTTAGTTTTTGTAGGCCAGCTTTTGAATGGGTTGCGGTTTCCTATTCCGGTGGAGCTGAAGATGCTTCCGAGGTCTATCGACCTTGTACCAGGGAAACTTACGCCGAATTCGTATGGCCACCTAATGGGTTTCATAATCGTGTTGAAGGCACTACGCGAGCCTCAGAGTCCCAGTGAGTTTTGGGCTCTTTTCGAAGTCGTTGGGAGGGATGAGGGGTTTTACCACGTCAAGGCGCAAAAGCGTCGTAAATTCTTGAATGGCGAGGCTACTGGTTATGAAAAGAACTAGAAGAAGCGCTATTTCTATATCAAAGAGAGTTATGAGGACGAGTTTAAAACTTATCGTCGCGATTGGTTTACCGACAGCAGGGTTGCGATACCTCCTGCATTACCGCGACCTCGCGGGATTGCAATTTTGTTCCAAATTTGGTGCGCGAGCACCAGTTTGACGTTAAAAAAATTGTAGAAAATCGCGTTTTGTCTTTAGCTAGTTTGTTCCCGGTTCCGTATAAAGGGAGAATGACACTTGGTATAACTTTGCATTTTGAGTTGACCTTGTATTTCATGTTTATATTATGACAATTCTAATTAGTGTGACATTCTTGCAGTTAATTATATCATGGATTGACATGCCCGCATGAATCAAGCCCTGGCTGTTGAGCATGCCAGCTCCCACACAACTACCGCTAGTGAGATTCCGCCTCCGAGGAAGAAGAAAAGCAAGGGAAAGAGAGACGTTGCCGAGCATTCAGCTTCTATCCCAGCTGGTTCCCAATCTGACCTCTATGAGGACGTTCTTGGAGGGAATCGCGATACCCTACCTGCCGCTGATTTTAGCCAAGCGGGAGGTTCAGAGAGTATGGCGGGTGGCCCAGGTGATAATACCGAGGTTGTTGCCCAGGCGAAAAAGAGAAGGGTCCATCAGACTCGTTCTCAGACTGGGGCATTATCCCCCCTGCTGCGCGGACGTCGGGTCCTACTGCTGGGAGTGGCTCTTGCCCTGTGGAGGGGCTGAATGCTGGAATGGGACCTAGTCAAGGTCCACGTGCCCACATAGGTGGGTACGAACTTTCTGAAAGTGGGGCCATTGAGGCCCTGAAGGTCCTATTTCCTAACCATGTTGTTCCGCATCCAGTGTTTGCGGAGGAGCAGAGAATTGTGGAGCGGAATACGCTTCATATGTTGACTGCGGTATAATATATTCCCTCCTGATTGTAGTGTTGCAGTATTAGTTTTGCAAATGTTAACTGTTCGCTTTATTATTTCTATAGGGTGGTGGAATGGTGGATGCCATGTTTGCGGCTCTGATCCGCACTCATGAGGCGTCTGCGAGTGGGCAGCCCCAGGGCACAACGGGGTTCCATAACAGAGACTCAGAGGCCTTAAGGTCAGCCCTTGAGGCAAAGGATAAGGCCTTACAAAAGGTCAGAGATTATGCCGCAAGGGCCAACGCCGATAGGGAAGCGGCGAAAGAGGCGAGTTGGTTGTGGACCGACTTCAATCACAAGTCTCCAACATTTTGGCTAGCAAAGGAGAGCTGGCGAAATGGATTGCCGAACTCGAGAAGGAGGTTGCAGCTGAGAGAGAGAAAGTTGAACGTGCTGAGGGAGTTGGCTATTCCCGTGGCCTCAATGAGGTGAAGAATTTTATTTCTTTTGTATCTCTGTATTCTTTTATTCTTCCTTGTTAATTTCCTTTCCGTTTATATAGGTGTCCGCTCAGCAAAAGGTAGAAATTGCTGAGGCGTTTCTCCGAACAAAACCTTTGAGGATATTAGCACCCGAAGGTGTGTCCGCAAGGCCCGTAAGGCTCATGTCTTAACTGTCCATCAGTTTTACAAGACTAAGTACGTCCGAGGGGGATTCAAACCCGAGTGGATGGATCTTACCTTGGGGCCTGATCTAGAAGTTATGCCGCCTCCAACGAATGATCAGTCTGCTTCCCTAGATGAGTTTGTTGTGCTTCTCGAAGATGAAAATCTTGTCCTTCGTGGGCTCTCGCCGCCGTCTTCTATGCCTGCCAATTATCCTTCCTCCGAGGATGAAGATGAAGCTGACGCCTAAGGGCGTTCGTATTTATTTTGCCAAGTAATGAATAATTTCTAATTTTCTGTTTTTATGGTGTTGTGTCGCCTTTAAACGTGTTTGAACAATTTTTATTAATCGCATGGTTGTCATTTATGACTATTTCATTTGTTTTTTTTTTGATCGAAGGCTCGTAATCGTTCCCTTTTCTTTCAATTGCTATCGTTGCTTTTTACTTTATTTTGACAACTCGATCATCCTTCCACAATCATGGAAAGTTTCCGTTGCTTTTAGGTGTTTAGGGATTTGCAGTATTCCGTGTTCTTTTAGACAGTCTCATTCTCTTTTTAGTTATTTAGGGATTTGCGGTATCTCGTGTCATTTTAGACAGAGTCTTCGTCCCTTTTTAGTTATTTTGGGAGTTGCGGTATCCCGTGCCGTTTTATACAGAGTCTCCGTCCCTTTTTAGTTATTTAGGGATTTGCGGTATCTCGTGCCGTTTTAGACAGAGTTTCCGCCCTTTTTAGTTATTTAGGGAGTTGCGGTATCTCGTGCCATTTTAGACAGAGTCTCTGTCCCTTTTTAGTTATTTAGGGAGTTGCAGTATTTTGTGTCATTTTAGACAGAGTCTCCGTCCCTTTTAGTTATTTAGGGATTTGCGGTATTTCGTGCCGTTTTAGACAGAGTTTCCGTCCCATTTTAGTTATTTTGGGAGTTGCGATATCTCGTGCCATTTTAGACAGAGTTTCCGTCCCATTTTAGTTATTTAGGGAGTTGCGGTATCTTGTGCCATTTTAGACAGAGTCTCCGTCCCTTTTTAGTTATTTAGGGATTTGCGGTATCTCGTGCCATTTTAGACAGAGTCTTCGTCTCTTTTTAGTTATTTAGGGAGTTACGGTATCTCGTGCCATTTTAGACAGAGTCTCCGTCCCTTTTTAGTTATTTAGGGAGTTACGGTATCTCGTGCCATTTTAGACAGAGTCTCCGTCCCTTTTTAAGTTGTGTTCGACAGCGTTATATCTTAGATAATATTGATTACGCAATTTTAAGTGGCTTAAGATAGTTTGACCAAATGTGTCTCTTTTGGAGACGAATTCAAATAACAGGAGTAGGGCGGAGCTTAATTTAATAGCTCGACCTACTATATTTCCCAATGTAGCCCTCGGGCTCAAGTCTTTAGTGTCCCTATTTAAGTTATTACACGTTTGCCCCTCAAGCTCGTCATGGCTGAGGGGACGAATGATTGTTGTTCAAAATATTCAGGGTACCAAAAACTTGCAAAAAATTAAATCAGAGCTCCTTAGTCAATATGCTCTATCTGCATGGGGGCCAATGCCTCTATCGCCTCTTGTTCCTGCTGTGGTCGTGACCGAAGCGAGTTCACATAGCATTTCCATCCTTCAATGTGATCTCCGATCACTTCCACTGTACATGCAGTAGTAGGAAATTTCACCATTTAATGGTAGGTTGACGGTAGTGCTCGAAATACATTCAGAGCAGGCCTTCCTAGGATGTCGTTGTACGCGAAGCGCATGTCGACAACTACATAGTTGGCCAGTAGCGTTCTCCTCTGCGGAGCGGTTCCTAAAGAGGGAGGAAGCACAAGCATTCCACGAGGCACAATCTCCAGGCCTCCAAAACCACTAAGTGAAGTTCTCACCGGTTCCAATGTCTCGCCATTCAGTCCCATCTTGTCCAAAGTAGAACTGAATAACACGTTAACTGAGCTGCCTTGATCCACCAACATTTTCGTGACACTGAAGTTGGCTATATCCACCGTTATCACCAACGAGGAATCCAAGTTTGATGTTTGAACGGCCCCGACGCTCAGTTTTCGCAAGTCTGCGGTGGAGAAGATGATCTCTTCATGTGGCATTTCCTCGATCCTTATGATACTTGCCATCCTGGTGAATTTGTCCGAGAAGACGAGCCTTGAAATTTTCTTTCGGGCATTCATGGAATCCCCTCCCCCCCCGGGCCTCCTGATATCATGTTTATCATGGCTTTCCTAATATTGCCATTCTCAATTTGAGGATAATCAAACAACTGAAGCTGCTCAATCATCTTTTGTTTGTCCTTCCTGGGGGAGGGTTTTCTTTCCCTGTTCGTGCTATCGTCCTGCTCTTTCATCTTTTTGACAAACTCCACGAGTTTACCATCCTTCAGTAACCGTTCAATCTCATCCTTGAGATCCTTGCAATGATCGGTATCATGCCCCTTCTGATTGTGGTATTTGTAGTAGTGGGCCAAATACCTCATTGCCTTCGAGTCTTTCATCTGTCTGGGCTCTTTCAGCCACCCATTTCTTTTCGCCGCCCTGAATACTGTCATGATATTAGAATTCAGAGGCGTGTACCACTTAAGAGACGTGTCTCGGTACCAGTTGTTCCTGTTCCTGTCGTTGTTGTTGTTGTGATGTTGGTTTTCCCTTCCTCGCTCCTTCTCTCTTGGGGGCGCAATGCTGGACGATTCGGTCGCCATCATTTCTTCCAAATGAACCACACCCTGCGCTATCTTGTTAATTTCTTCGATAGTGGTGGGTATGCGTTTGATTAACTCGCTGCCAAACATCGTGTTGTTAGTCACTTGGAAGAGTATACTCATTACCATCTCTCCACTCGGGCTGTCTACCCTCAACAGTTCTGCGTTGAAACGTCTCATGAAGTCCTTCAAACTTTCGTTGGTCCCCTGCTTCATGGCGTAAAGGTGGGAGTGATCCAAAAATAATCTTGCTTGGCTTGAGAATTGATCCTTAAACATTGTCCTTAACTGCTTGTAGGCTTTGATCGATCATGGCGTGATTCGAGTAAACCAATCCATCGCCACCCCAGTCAGGGTGGTTGCAAATATCCTCGCCTGCATGTTCTCTTTAAACCCATATAAAGACAGTTTCCTGTCCATGTGAAAAAAATGATCATGAGGATCAGTTTTCCCGTCGTAAGTTTTTAACTCAGGGATTTTCTCTCCCTGACTCAAGATCTCAGCTTCGATCTCTTCAGAAAATGGACTGCTCCTAAAAGCACTTCCACCTGGCTCCATCCGGCCCTCAAACGTGGCTATTTCTCTCTCAAGCCTCTCTATATTCCTCATCATCTCATAATACTCTTTTTTGGAGTCGTGACTCTCCGCACGTCTCATGTCTTCCTTTTCTTCCCTCCTTGTTGGTTCGTCCTTGCGATTTCCTCTTTTTCTCTCCTCCTCGTCTCACGGTGCCTTCTTGATTGCACCTCTATTGACTTCGGCTTTTCTCTTTGGTCATCGCGGACCGATTTATCTCTATTCTGCTCTCCTTCGGAGGCAGGTTTGCTCCTTCTGTCGTCCTGATGCGACTTCTCCTTGTCAGTTCCCTTCGAAGCTCTGGTTGTGGATTCTTGTTCAATCATGGCCTCCGCATGCGCTGCCGATGGCGGTGCCTGCGCTATTGGTGCTTGGGTAAAAAATTCAGCCATGGCGGTTTTCACCACGTCCATGATTTCCTCTCTTGTCATGTTCGGGACTGAAGCAGTAGTTGCGGTTGCCATGGTCGCACCAACATCTTCTCTTGGTACCTCCTCCACTGGTGTCTCCCTTATTGCGGGCGTTGGCACTCCTGTGGGTATTCTTGGTGGTTGCTCATTGTCCGGGACTGTCTGGCTTGCAGTTGCTCCATCAACTTCTTCATTCATGCCCTCTATTAGTCTACTCTTCGACCGGGTAGTAACTCTAGATGTCATGCCTAGTAAACTGAGAAAAATGTGGTGTTCCCACACACGGCGCCAATATTTTGGTCTTATTTCGTCTAGGTAACAAAACACTGTAAAAGGATACAATTAAGATACAAATAGCCAAAATAATGTTAATCAATAGATAATCGGGCTAGCTTGGTCCGGAACATCTAATACAAGCTTACTAGATATTACAAATAGATTTCTAGTCTAAGTTGCGTGTCGAACGGGTGGCGTTCGATGCTAACGTATCGAACCTAGGTTGTTCGATACTAACATTACTGTAGTGATCTCGTGTCGAATTGAAGTAAGTCGAACATGCTTGATTCGATGTAGTGTGCGTGTTGAATAAGCCTAGTTCGATATAGTATTAAGCGTTGAATGATGTGTCTTCGATATGCTTCTGTGTCGAATGCTCTGAGTTCGATGTTGGTTAGGTTCGTGTGAGTCTTGAATGCGTGCCGAGAATGTGAGGGGACGGGGTATTTATAACACCCGTCCCGTGGGCCCCATTGGCAGTTGGAGAAAGTGCATCGAACCGCTTATCGAATGGGTGGTGTTCGATGCGCGTTTAATGTCAAACATTGCATGTTCGGTGTAGTATTTAGCGGGCTAGTTTTGCTGGCCCGGCCCAATATATGGTATTGGGCCAATCCTAAACTATCACCATCAGATTTAAACAAGCTCATTAATTCTTCTCACGTATGTATCGACAACTCGACATCATATTCACCAACCTTGTAGTAATAAAACCTTTCTACCCGTATCATTAAAAAAAAAATCTATTCATATGACACAACTGATATGTAATTTATTACCGGGATAATTCTATCAAACCCCCCAAACTATGGTACCTTTTACCGGACGAGGTCAGAACTTTCATTTTAGCTCTCGTGCCCCCTAAACTTTAGTCGTTTGTGCGAATTGCCCCATTTTCCAGTTTTTGGCATTTTTTCCACCAAAAAATACTAAAAAATTATTTAAAGTTTGACTAAAACCTTCGTCTCGATGAGACGGTTCCAATGGTGGTGGTGACGGTGATGCAAAATTCAAAGTTATAATATGGGAATTCTAATTTAAGTGCAATACACCTAAATTAAATTTCCCGTGTATTGACTTTGAATTTTGCGACACCGTCACCACCATCGGAACCGTCTCAACGAGACGACTGTTTTAGTCAAACTTTAAATAATTTTTTCAACGATTTTTGGTGGAAAAATTGCCAAAAACTGGAAAATGGGGCAATTCCCACAAACGACTAAAGTTTAGGGGGCACATGAGCTAAAATGAAAGTTTTGAGCTCGTCCGGTAAAAGGTACCATAGTTTGGGGGGTTTGATAGAATTATCTCTTTATTACCGTATAAAAAAACTTTAGATTGCTAAATTTCAATTTTTAAAATTATGAGTTTAACGAGAAAAGTTCGTATAATTTTATCCATCTCATTAACAATCTTTAACCAACCAACTCTACTCATATTTTCACAAACAAAACCAAATTCTCTTAAAATTAGGAAAGAGGTTCGTCCAAGAAAATATTATAGTTGCCGAAATAGGAGCTCCATCAAAAACTTGAATGGAAACTCACTTTGTTATTATATGTCTTCAGTTAAAGACCATAATATGATTAGTCTAATAAATTATCTTAGCCATGGACAGTGAATTAGCGAATTCAATAAATTATCCTATACTAAAGTTATTAGAGACATAACTGAAATAATAATACTAGAATTAGGCAACAAAATGTGCTCTGACGACATTGTCCACCAATAATTGAAAACAAATAAAAACGTTCAATAAACTGACTTAGTGTAAATGTTATGGGGTGAAAGTTCTAGTAAATTACTAAACTAATAAGTAATACCCTTACCATAGTAATTTCCAAACTAATTATTTTGTTAAGTAATGCCAAGATATATAACTCCGCTGTTTGTTGTAATTACATGCATAACACTAACACACGCGAGCACATGCAATGTGTATACACTTGCATATTCATGTAAGCATGTGTAAATGATTATTAGAAATATATAGAAACGAGATTTTTTTTATAATAAAAGAAAATCCTCGTCAAATCAGTCAAGCCCACAGTTTTGGTCACCATTAAAACGAGATTTTGTATAATGTGTAGGCATGGTATCATAATGATATATTTTACAATTTTAGTCCTTAATGTAATAATTATTCAATTTTGGTCTTATTTTCACTAATTCGTCCAATAAACAGCACACGACCCACTAATTCTCTTAATTAAGCACTTAATAATTTAAATATTTATTTATTTTTTTGAATAAAAACCTGAAAGCCTAGTGATTGAACAAATTCAGAATAAAAGGACTTTTCTGCAAATACCCTTAATCTCTTTTGCTTTGAAAATTCTTCTTCTCCGACGAACCGCCTGCTCCGCCGCAACTTCGGCGAACCCACCACGCCGCCATGAGACAATGGGACCAAAATGTCATGAAGATAGTTTTTGATTTTAAAACTTCAATAGAACTAAATGTGATGAAGGGACATTTCTAAGGGACCAAAAGAGTAAAATCAGCCACACTTACTACAAATTAAAACCAAACGAAACCAAGGTAACCTTGGTTCTTCTCCAATTCAAACACAAGTACATACATAATAACCTAAGGATTCCGTTCTCTCTCTCTCTCTCTCTCTCTGAAAGTTGAATCTGCCTGAGGGAAAAGTGTGTGGGCTGCAATCCTCCAACAATTTGTTAGGTAATTAATTATTTGTTTCTGTTTAATATAATTGTAAGACATATATATTTAGTAACGGTTAAGGTTGAAACTCATATCTGTGTGCTACTAGATTCAGACAACTATTAGCGGATAGATCGGATTGAAAAAGAGTAGAAGAGTCCTTAACCTAATGGACATACAATTAATTGCTAATAGAAAGTCATAATTCAACTAGGATTCTTGTTTCGTAACAATTTTTATCAATCATTATATTATTATATATTATAAAAAAGAATCTTTTGGTTTGGTTTGTTGATTATAATTTTTATACAGAGCACAAGGAAGATAGATATCTATCATTGATCATGTCGACGGTCCCTTGGTCTGACCTCCCTCCTGAAATTATAACTGATATTTTCTTAAGGCTTCCCCTCAAATCCCTTTACAACCTACGCTATGTTAATCGATTCTGCCACCACTTCATATCCAGCCCCGACTTCGTGCGTGCACACCTCAAAAATTCAACAAAAGACAAATCTTTTTCGGGTCATAGAGTTATTTTCAGTATCAATCCCCTCAACCGTTTACTGGATCAGGTCTCATTTGAGTCGTTGATGTTACGCAATGATTCCAGCTCTAATTCTTCCATTAATTTATCCAATCTGGACTATCCTATGAGCAACAACGGGGCCAGCCATGTTTGCTTCGCGGGTTCTTGTAACGGGCTTGTGTGCGTCGTCTTAGACATGAGCACCGTCTTAGACTGTTGTGAGCACATAGTTCTGTGGAATCCATGTACCGGAAAATACAAGAAATTGAGTCCTCTACATATAATTGACGGGAGGAGAGAGTGTGTAGAAACGAGGCATGGGTTTTGTTACGATGAGTCTAATGATGATTACAAGGTTGTCGTTTCATGTTATTACGAAGAGAGACGTTCTTCTTTGGTAAAGGTTTGCAGTTTAAAGAGGAATTATTGGAGGGAAATTCAGGATTTCAAAGGTTTCTTGGGAGCTGATGGATTCGGAAAGATTGCTAGCGGGAACATTCATTGGATTACACTACCTATACCTTTGTTTGATGGAGAAAGGATTGCGAAATGGACGGAGACAGATATAATTTCTCTCGATGTGGATAGTGAAGTTTTTGGAATAGTTGAGCGACCAAGTAATTACGAGCATGGTCATTTCGAGATGTCATTAGGCGTGCTCGAGGAGGGAAACATCTGCTTGCTTGTCTTTGGTGACTCGAAACAACAAGCCCCAAATGCAGAGTTTTGGATCATGAAGGAGTATGGCGTGAAAGAGTCTTGGACTAAAGTGTTGACAATCTCATACTCTTATCGTTATCTTCTCCCGCCAAGCAAATACATGAGCTTTTGCACCGTGCTACCTAATGGTGAAATGTTATTCTGGACCGATGACGAGGATTGCTTTTCAATTTACGATCCAAAAGATGGTTCATTTAGGGTTTCTGGTGTTGGGGAATCGGAAGGATACTTTGATCCAGTTATCTATGTTCAAAGTTTAGTTTCACCCTTGACGGAAGGCGAGAGTCGCGAAGAAAGTGGATCTAGTAGTAGCATAGTAGAACATTCATGACTTTCTATTGTCTCAATATAATGCTATTGTTTATACAGAGCACAAGGAAGATATCTATCATTGATCATGTCGACGGTCTCTTGGTCTGACCTCCCTCTCGAAATCATAACCGATATTTTCTTAAGGCTTCCCCTCAAATCCCTTTACAACCTACGCCGTGTTGTTAACCGATTCTGCCTCCACTTCATATCAGCCCCGACTTCGTGCGTGCACACCTCAAAAATTCAACAAAAGACAAATCTTTTTCGGGGCATAGAGTTATTTTCAGGATCAATTCCCTCAACCGTTTACTGGATCAGGTCTCGTTTGAGTCGTTGATGTTACGCAATGATTCCAGCTCTAATTCTTCCATTAATTAATTTAGCCAATCTGGACTATCCCATGAGAAACAACGGGGTCAGCAATGTTTACTTCGCGGGTTCTTGTAACGGGATTGTGTGCGTCGTCTTAGACTTGTTCCGCGTCTTAGAATATAAAACACATGATTTTGTGGAATCCATGTACCGGAAATTACAAGAAATTGAGCCCTCTGCATACAAGTTACGACGTGCTGGGAGAGTGTTTAGAAACGAGCTTTGGGTTTGGTTACGATGAGTCTAATGATGATTACAAGGTTGTCGTTTCATATTATCTTCAGAAGAGATGTTTTTCTTTGGTAAAGGTTTACAATTCAAAGAGGAATCATTGGAAGAGAATTCAGGATTTCAATGGTTGCTTGAGCGCTGACGAATTCGGAAAGATCCATTGGATTGCGCAACCTACACCTTTGTTTGATGGGGAACGGATTGAGAAATGGACGGAGACAGATATAAGGAATTTCTCTTGATGTGGCTAGTGAAACTTTTGGAATAGTTGAGCGACCAAGTAATTACGAGCATGGTCATTTCCACATGTCATTAGGCGTGCTCGAGGAGGGAAGCATTTGCTTGCTTGCTTGTCTTTGGTGACTTTAAACAAGAAGCGCCAAATTCGGAGTTTTGGATCATGAAGGAGTATGGTGTGAAGGAGTCTTGGACTAAAGTGTTGACAATCTCTAACTCTGGCCATGATCTTCTGCAAAGCAGCTACATGAGCTTCTGTGCTGTGTTACCAAATGGTGAAATATTATTCTGGACCACTGGCGAGGATTGTTATTTAATTTACAATCCGAAAGATGGTTCATTTAGGGATTCTGGTGTTGGGGAATGGGAAGGACACTTTGATCCAGTTATCTATGTTCAAAGTTTAGTTTCACCCTTGACGGAAGGTGAGAGTTGCGAAGAAAGTGGATCTAGTAGTAGCATAGTAGAACATTCATGACTTTCTATTGTCTCAATATGATGTTATTGTTGAATTCTCATTAAAGTAGTAGTACCTTCAGTGATATTCATTCTGCTGTAACTTAGATGTTTAAGTTACTGCTGGTGAAGGTGGCATGTGTTGTTGATAAATAATGCAAATAATTTTATTGATTTTTATTTGAGTTCATGTTTATCAATTTGTTCAAGATCTCTTCACAGATTGTTAATAAAGTATTTGAATGTTTCCATCAAATTGATCGCAAAGATCAGAGAACTAACCAATTTACAAGTATGATGCATGGACACGACGAGAGTACGGGAACATATTTCCCTGGAAATTACAAAATACACGACAACCAGAGTACGTATAAAATTTTATGCTAAGGTATACTGAATATCACCTAAACCTATATCGATAGTGTTGTGAGATGGGAATTGAAGATGATTTAGTAAGTATTTTAATTATTCGAACGTGTTAGACCTGCCCGAAGTTGTGTCCGAGTTATTTTCTATTTTATAATTGCAAACACGTGTTGACCTGAGTCACCTGACCTTTAATAAGCATTTTCCTGTACAACAAATTTGAAAGAAAATATTGCCCTTCAATAACTGAAAACATATTTACTTGACATATGCAACTGTACAACCATAATTCATCGAACTTTCCTGTTCAAACTTTGTGACGCGTGGATGGTTTCGCATTAATTTGTGTACGCGTTCCTTTAAAACTCCAGTGCCCATTCCGTGTATGATGAAAAGAACCGAGCCAGGCACCCTAGCATTGATGGCCGTCTCGACATGAAGAGTAGCTTCCTCGACTCTCATACCCCGAATATCCACCGTATTTTTTGATGTCTGAACCACAGGACCATAAGAAATCTCCTTGTCTTTGCTGGTTTCAGCAAGACTCTTCAGATTCTTCATCTTCAGTCTCTTGACTCTTTGACCCTATAAATATAAATTACAAGATCCCTTTACTAATCTCCATGTCGTCCAAAACTTAAATACACAAATATATGAATGAAAGTATTCCATCAGGTGTATGTTCATGCGTAATTATCAGTTGGTCAGAGAACCTTTCTTTACCTGTTTTGGGGGGCGAGAAGGTATTGCACCGTTGCCATCAGGAGGAGCATTTATACTGTTTAAGTTTACTCGGACTGTTATTTTTCCGTAACGAACAAGGACAGTGTTATCATCAGCTGGTGCTTCAACTACAGTAGCCAACTTAGTTCCTAATCCCTTTATAACGACTTGCTCTCCAATTTGTGGTACACGGGAACTACTAGTACTTCTGTCAACAGGAGCATCTTGGGAAGGCTGATGAGCTCGAACAATGGAAGCTATGGCGGACTCTGATTTATTCAAAAGTATATTGAAATTTTCAGGGTCTGTAGTTCCTAATTGATTCTCAAACTCTTGAACGATGGTATCTATTTGGGACTTCACTGCATTTAGTTCCTGCAGGATCTGTCGGGTTTCCTTGGCCTTAAGAGCTGCTTCTCGAGTATCAAGGTCACCTGCCTCGTCCCTAATCTTCAAGAGAGGAGATATGAAAGATCAAATGAAGTAAAAAAGAGAAATGAAGTCATGTGATTGCCAGACAGAGTTTTGGCTTTCATATAGAAGAGTAAGTATTCCGACAATGACATACGAGTTCATTGATTGAACATTCACCTTTTTCCTAGTTTACTACTGATGTTAGTGCTTCAACATATAGCACAATTGTACAGGAAACAACCCCGAAGTTTCAGCTGAACACAAACGAAAATAAACATTTTGGTGCATAGACCAGATGGTAATTGAAATTCTCGTCAATAATTCATTACCCAACAAAATGAAACACTTGCATGGATAATAGAGTTGTTCCTTCATATTTTAAATGACAGATGCAGTAAATGGTGAGCTTCGAGCAATAGATCGAAGGACAACACTAAACTTGAAGAATCGAGACCACCTAAAACACTTAATCAACACAAAAGATGCTGACATTGTCCTATACCACAGCTTTGAATATTACCTCATTATAGAGTTCTACAATGTCTGAATGAAGAGATGTGGCCTTTTTTGCTTGAATTTCCAGTCTACTTCTCTCTTCGGATAATGACTGATATAGAGAACTCTTGAGCTTCTGCATCTTCTCAGGTGTCAACTTTTTTACCCAAGACTGAGCACGCTCAATTACTTTTCCATCGAAACCAATTGTTTTTGCAATACTTAGGGCATTTGACTCACCCATACTTCCCCAAAGAATCCGATAGGTAGGCTGTAGAGTTTCCAAGTTGAACTCCATCGCTGCATTCTCGAATCGTGAATCTTTTTCTTTCAAACGAGTTAAGTCTGCATAATGGGTTGTCACAACTGCCAAATTTACTCTGTCCTTAAGATATTGCAATATGCTGGCGGACAGAGCCACACCTTCCGAAGGATCAGTTCCACTCCCAATTTCATCCAGAAGAACAAGAGATCTTACAGAAGCCACTTCCAGAATGTCACGAATTCGTGATATGTGCCCGCTAAAGGTTGAAAGACTTTGTTCTAGAGACTTCAATAGAAACACGAGAAATTTAACATCAGTGATGGCTTGTATGTTGCAACATAGATAGGCAAGAGGGGGCTTGTGGTACTAAATGAATTACCTGGTGATCACCAATGTCTGCCAGAACCATGTCAAACCAAGGAAGTCGTGGATGGTCTATTGCTGGCAGGTACATTCCAGCTTTCAACATTATTGAAGCCAAACCTAGAGTTTTCATGGAAGCAGTTTTTCCTCCGGTATTAGGTCCTGAGATTACAATTACCTTCACCCCACGTCCTATTTTAATATCCACAGGCACCAGAAAACTAGAATCACCAGAAACCATGTCAGATTTTGTAATCCAAGTGTCCTGCTCTAAACAACGTGAAGAACTACTATTCATGAAAAGGTCAGAAGGTTTACTTAATGAAGATGCGAGCAGCAGAGGATGTTGCATACCATTTACATCTACCGACCACAAGTCGTTTTCAGAACTGAAATTGGGACAGACCCCATTCATCCACTGGGCATGAGCGGCTCTCGCAAAAGCAAGATCCACCTCTAACACTCTATCAAGCAAATATATGATCTGGCCACTCGATTCCGCAATTTCTGCACTAAGTAAGCTCAATATGGCTCGCTCCTCCATCTTTTCAGAATTTGATAGCCTCACTTCTAGATTATTCAAGTCAACTGCCGCCCTAGGTTCCATAAAGTAAGTCGCTCCAGAGCTGCTAGAGTCCAAAACTACTCCACCAGGGAGTAAAGATCTATGCGTTGTCCTGATAGCAACGCACATTCTCGACCTACGCTTGGTAACCAGCGGTCTGTCAATCCCACCAGCCTGAACAACTCGATTAGAAATCTGTTTCAGCATCAACTCTAAATTCTCCATGTTTCTCTTTCTTTCTGACCTAATTATTTCCAAATCTTCACTGGCTCGATCAAGAACAATCGCAAGTCTACAATCCAGACAGTATTCCAATTTTCGCTCCAATTCCATTAGAAAATCGCAATTCTGGAGAATTTCAAGCAGTGGATACGCCCTGAATCAATACAAAAACTTAGACCGAATCATACAACCAAACTCATCACAACACTAAACAAATCACTTTCAAAACTCAAACACTAAGTTCAATGATCAAACAATCATACAACAACTTGCGGACAGAATCGAACAACCAAACTCATGGTAACACTAAACAGATTACTTCACAATCAAAGCACTAAATCCAATGATCAAACCATCATCACATTGATCAAACTTAGAGTAAATCTAAACAGGCTAATACATATCAATCCAATCGCAAAGTTTAACGATCAAACAATCATCAATACGTACACACCTCTCGTAATCGGAAACCTCGTCCTCCAACTGTTCGACCAACGATCTAACAGACCGCAGCGTCCTCCGAACAGAACAAAGCTCACCGATCGATAGCATCTGACCGGAAACCGACAGGTCCACGATCCTCGACACATCTTCGATCCCGGAGAAATCGATCGGCTTCGAGATCCCCAGCGCGGCGGAGGTTTGCGCCAGGAGGCGCCGGCTTTGCTCCGGACTCTTTCCGACGGGAATGCTGGCTGAATCCGACGCCGTCCGGCCCATGGAGGTGGCGGTGAAGGCGGAGAGCTGAGAGCAAACGGAAGGCCATTCGAGGATTCTGAGAGTCTCGGATTGGAGTGAGTCAACGAGTTTGACGCGATCGGTGTTCGACTCGGTTGATAGTGCGGCGGAGCATTTCACGGCGGCGAAGCGGTGGTGATGGAGGAGTACACGTGGCGGCGGCGGAGGGGGGTTTAAGAGGATGACGTGGCCGAGTTTCATGGAAGGAGTACAGTGATACCCTTATCTAAATGCACGAGAGAGAGAAGAAATGGTGGGAAAATTAAATTTGGAAATTCAGCCCAATATAAAAAGGAAAATATATATATATATATATATATATGTGTGTGTGTGTGTGTGTGTGTGTGTGTGTGTGACAATTGTATGATTATGTGGTGCAATTTATTTGTATTACAAAAATAAAAATAAAAATAAGATCCTAGAGTACAAGTATTAAAAGACAAACAACTCACACTGTAAACTGGTAAGTCACTACGTGGAATTTGATGTGAAATAATGGTGTGGACGATTGAGGTTGTGTTGCATTCGTGATTATTCGTTGATGATCGTGATGCCTTAGTTGATGGACGTATTTCCCTATTTATAGTTTTAGCCACGTATATTGCAGCCCTAGGGTCTAGTTAAAAGTAGCTGAAGTTCTCCATGTCGCGCATCTAGTGTTGCGGGCCGCGCGGGTTGTGCCGATGTACCGCGGGCTACAGGTTAATGGGCGCCGACCGCGTAAAATACTACATGGGATGCACGAGTCGCGCGGGTGGTGGCACACCACATCTACTTTGGTTCCTCAAACTGTCGGTTACCTCTGTTGATATAAAAGTTATCTAAGAGGTTAATGGGCGCCGACCGCGTAAAATACTACATGGGACGCGCGAGCAGCGTGGGTGGTGGCACACCGCATCTACTTTGGTTCCTCAAACTGTCGGTTACCTCTGCTGATATAAAAGTTATCCAAGACATTGAATCCGAAAAAAATGTAATCGGTTTTACGAATTAACCTTTGTGAAGTAAAGAAAAAGCAAGAAAAAAAAAATTACTCTTGTTTCAGTTTCGAAATCATCATATTGTAATTTGTCTATATATTGTTGTTGTTAATTTCTTATGTCTAACTCTTTGTTATTTATCTTTATTTCCACGATTTATATAATTGTAATATTTCTAAAAGTGAAGTAACGAAAAATATGAAAGAGCTAAAAGTAGTTTTATGATTATTTTATTAATTCTAGATTCTAATTTAATAATTTAAATTATAAACTATAACAGTGGTGTTGCAGAAGTATTGGAGGAAGCCTTTGTATTTTTCTCAAGCAATATGGGGAGTTTATGTAATTAGACCAAGCCTTAAGGGTGTAACATATAATTATGTCCTTATTAATAATCATTGGAAGAACAACAAAAGTAAGCATGTCCTTGTCAAAATTTATAGGAGTGTGTCACTATGTTGCATCTGTGCATGAAACAAATCAAAGCAATTTCTAGGAAATTTCCTTACTTCAACAGCATCTCATTAAATGCAATAAATATCCCTACATTTTAATGTCCAAAAAACTCAAAAACAAAGATTAGCAGATTATTCCTACAAAACACACACTCATGGTGAAAAAGTTTGTGAAATTATGGTTGAAATTGCTGAATTATAGTATAGGGTTAGGTGGCATTGCAATAACCATATATGGTATTATGCTGATTAGAGCTTGGCAGCCAGATGATTATCATAAAGATCCTCCTCAACATTTTCATTTCCCATGGTGAGTAATATTCTCATGGAAACTTGATGTTTTTTGACACAGACACGAGCACGCCGACACCAATACTTGGTTAATAATCGGTATTTTGCAGGGTCTTTCGTGCTTTTCTTGGCGTTGGCGTCGCGTTGTGCGCCATAACGAGCTTAGGTCACATTGCTGCAAGTACAGCAAATGCTTATTGTCTCTCTTGTGTATCCTAATATCCTATAATTGCTTTTACTTAATCCAAGAACAATGGTTTAGGGATTACTATCATAAAATTATGGGACAATTATTACAATATAGTGCAAGTTCAATGTTGAAACAAAAAGTCATTTCTTTCAATATTTCTTGATACCTTAACTCATACAATAACAGTACATAACAATCATCTTGTTGCTGCTTGTATCTGAAACTGCAATAACAGCATATGTATTCATGAATCCCAAATGGGAAAAGGTAGTATATAACTATATATATATATCAAATTTCTCTTATTGAAGTAAAATATTGTGAGTTCCTACTGTTCTTATATATCCAAACTAGGCCTCTTTGTAACAAATAGTTGCATATTATTATTATCTATGCTCTCCATGGCTATCAGGAATTCCCGTCTGAGAAGTTTGACGACTTTAGGGATTTTCTGGAGTCGTATGATGAAATCTGCGTATGGTTTGCGATGATTATTATCCTCGTACAGGCACGTTTTCCTCTTTTATGCATCAACATGCTTTGGAGGAACGAAATACAACTAAAAATACATTAAGGAATGAATTACTACTTACAATAAAGCAACTTTTTTTACAATGCAGGGTGTATGCATCTTATTAGCCACAATACTAAGGACTCAAAATGTAGATGGAGCTGATAACTTCGACCACGAGGATGAGGATGAACATTTGCAACCAAATACTCCACTGTTGGATCGACCAGGCCGATGGGCAGTTGCTGATTCTAACATTGTCTGATATTATGTAGTCGGGGAGAGCGAAACTCAATTTGCATGTCATAATTTTTAACTTCTGATTAAAAGAAGTTCTGGTTTGATCTTGTGAATGTGACTATTATTCTGAGCTCAGCTATTACTTCTCTTGGCGAGAAAACTTTTTTACGCCAGATACATTGCACGAAAAGAAACGAGAAAAAACGTTTGTTGTTCAGATCTCAAACAAAATGTAAGCATTGACAAATACCACAGATTGCTAAAAAACGAATACATTTGTGAAGTGGAGTTTGAACTAATACTTCAAATATTACAGAACAAACAATGAATCTTGTATGAAACACGTAAACTAAGAGCAATAATAGTACAAAAGGAAAAAAAGAGAAAAACTTACACTCAGTGAAGCACCTATTCAGATTTATTGAACTTGACATCTATACTTCTCTTCATCCGGCTAAAAGGGCCGACTGTCCTATCCATTATGTACATGTAGATGACCTGGCTCCAAGATCTATATGCATCCAAGCTTTCATAGTACTCTGGAGCAATCTCCTTCACCTTGTGAAGCTTGCTCCCAGGTATTCTGGGAAAATCATGATGCTCGTTGTGGTACCCCACGCTCCATGTCATAAGATTCAAAGGACCATAGTATGAATACGTTTCTTGGTCCGACTTAAAAACATAGTGTTCGGAGATAAAGTGACCTGCCATTGGGTGCATTCCACCTCCAACAAAGGTAGAAGTTTCGACTCTCGCAACTTCTAATCGAAATCATTCATCCCCTGCAAGGCTGCGACTGTCTTGTCCAAAGGTCCAAGTTACACAATAGCTACAACCCCGGAATTATGCCCCTTCATCTTAAAATCCGCTATGAGATCACCACTCATTTGCTTACAGTTAAATCCTTGGCGCCACAAGCATGCACCAAAATATCAATCCCTCCTTGCCATAAAACTTGACGAGAATGATCAGAATTTCGAAACTATCCACCTTTCAATGGAGTTGAGGAAGTCTCACATTTTGATAGGGCAAGAATTTTCGACGTTTCTTCATCTTCTTCAAACTTATCAGCTTTCAGGTAGTCCAGAAGTCTATCCACCTCTTTACCACCGATAATATAAGATTTCAACAAGGCATGATACATCTGCCTTTTCAATTGTACCCCAACTTTCAACAAATTCAAAACCTTTTCAGTATAAACAAAGTCGCCTCTCTTGCCCACCAAATCTATGATTTTTGTAATCACCTTATCGTCAAGCTTATTATCTTTGGTTGCCTCCTGTAAAGAAATGGCTACTTCTAGGGTCTTCAAAGCCTTTTCAGTCTCACCCTTCTCAAGATACCCTGCTGCAAGTCTACCCCAAATATTTGATGTTGATACTTTACCCGTTCTCATCAAGTTTACAAGTAATGCTTCAGCTTTTTCACAGAAGCCTTTTTCTATGTAGCCAACAATGACCACATTAGGTACTCGGAAATCATAGTAGTTTCCTGACGATTCCCAGTCCTTAAGCACTTTCTCTGCTTCCTCAAGCTCATCAAGCTTCACCAAGGACTCCATCATAATTATGTAATCCTTGTTGAGACACTTTTTACAAGCGTTCTTTTCTAAATCCCACAACCTGAAAACCTCGTCTCTGTTTCCCAATTGAGCATGGAGCGAGATAAGATGGTTATAACCAAGACCATCTTTGTTATCTAGCATCACCTCTGCTTTTTTAAGGTAAATATTCGCCTCATGATTAAGACCTTCCTTGACATAGAAATTTGCAACAACTGCATACGTGTTCCAGTCCATTACAATATGGGACGCACTTTCCATTTCATATAAAACATTTTCCACTCCGTTAATATCAGATTTTGCTCCATAAGAATTAATGTATATTCGGTAACTCAAATTATCAGGTAGGACACCATTTTCTTTCATCTGGTTGAAGATATCAGGGACTTTGTCGTACTCATCATTACTCGAGTAAAGGCACATAATGTCATTGAAAACAACAGAAGATAAAGGAAGACGCTTCTCTTTCATTTTCTGGAGATGCATCAATGCCTTCTCTGTTTGACGCTGTCGAACATAACAATGCAAAAGGGCACCATATGTCTTATCCGTCTTATCCTGTTCGCTCAAGCTATCAAAGTAGCTTTCTGCAGAAATAACTCCATGAACTTTACCAATCAGATCCAACTGCACTGCATGCTGAACAGAGGTGAATGTGTAGTCCTCTCTTTTTTTCGCCCACTCGGAAACCTGTAGGATACAGGTCAATATAACAATATAAGCAACTTGGTTAGCTATTCCATGCTTTCCTTTCCTCAAACGAATTCATACTCATTACTGGAGTAAAATGCTTTGTCATATAATCACATATTACTACTTGCAAATATAAATGTAGTTCTGGCACAACCAACTCAAACGTTGGTTCTAACTATTTAGCATGCTATACACTGAATTCATTACAGTAGATAAATATTTCCTGCAAAAACAAGTTAACGATGAGTAGAATATACCCGCAAAATGCAAGCAAGCAGTCATATGTGAAAACAACAGGCGTTTGCGATGCAAAAATGTCATCTTGACGAAATTAGCTAAACAAGTCTAAGAAGTTTGAAAAGACCAACAAAATACGAACATGAATTCGATAATTTTGTCGTAACAAATTCACATTACAATAATTTACATATGATTCAATTTTAACATGCATAATAACATTTACCAATAAAATATCAAAATTCCCATTTTTTCACGAACCCTGTTCAAAAAATTGCATCTTTAATTAATTAAACAAGAAAAAAACTAATTTACTCTAACAGTTATTTTGTATTAATCTCACCATGAACAGAAATTGTATGTACCTACCTGTAAAGCGTGAGTGAATCGTCTGCGCTTTCGGAGGTCAACGATGATGCGTTGGAGCTCCGCGAATCGGATCTTCTTACCCGACTCGACCCATTTTTCCAGCTCCGGAGTTACATTTAAATTAGGGTTTCCAAGGGGGCTGATTCTCCCGTAAAGCGACGGCGTATTGCCCCTCTGCTTCCTCTTTGTATAGTACCATCGGTTTCCAAATATGTACCTCTCAAATATGGCTTTGACGGTACACCGATTCGTCAGCATTTTTGTTCTTAAAACTGAATTCTGAAATGGTGAAAAAATGGGTTTTGCAGTGGGGTTTATCGAGGGTTTAAGACTTTTCGATTTTTGTTTTCTGGAAAAAAGAAATATAAAATTAGTTGTCAATTGATATCTTTCTATAAATAATAAATATTACAAAAAAAAAAACGATCTTTATTGTTGTGGGAAAAAAGTCCACTAAGTTGGCCTTATTATGATTTTCGTCCTCCAACTTATCTCTACATAATTTCATAGTTCTACAAGTATAAAAGAAAAATTCAATTTCGAGCCTCGAAGCACCAAATTAGATTCGTTTGAAATTGCACGTGCGGTCCACATGCATGATGCCTAAAATTTGGAGATTTTGATCAAATTTTGACCTTTATGTAATAATGTTGACTTACACGTGTGTTTTTGTTAATTGCATTACACATGCAAATTTGACGTGTGGGACAAAGTTATTGGTCAAGTTTAAAACTCAATCAAAAATTTTCATTTAAGTGTCATTTGATCACACGTGCAATTCCTGATAGATCAAAGCGATTCCCGACCTCAAATGTAAAATCATATGACTAAAATTGTGGGGGTGATAAGGTAAAAAGGGCCAAAATCGTCGTGAAACCAGTTTAGAGGACTCAAAATATTCTCTATTTACCAGTTTTATGAGTTTCGTTTACACTCAAGTAGATAGTTTCCTCTTTCTCCATTGCATCTTAGTAAATTACTAATGAATACCACATCAACTCGAATAATTTACTTTCATAAATAAATGTACCGAATAAATCTATAAGAAACAAAGTTAACTAACAATGAATTAAGTATGTGTGTTTTAATTTACTGCAATTGAATTTTGCAAACGCTTACGAGAAGAGTTAAATTGGTTTTTGAATCCACATAAGTAGCCTTTTGATGTTTGAAATATTGACTTTTATTTCTACTTCTTTTGAAAGCACACCCCGCATCATTGTTTGTAAGACTAAATTATATGTGAAAAGAAACTCTAACATCCTTATTTGTCCTACATTAGCAAGAATCCATTTTGATATTAGGCTTGAGCTAATGATCACTAATAGACCATTAAGATCTTAATAATTTCAGGTCAAAAATAGAGCACAACATACTTGCATGATGCATCTTACTACATAACCTATAAATGATCATAACTCAATCCCAAGCATAACATCGAAATCGAGGCCAACAAAGAAAAAAAAACGTCAATATGTCCGAGTCCTAAGCACGTTTTCTTCACGATACCTAGAACCGGTGCCAGAATCACCATTCTCATCGTCTTCAAGAATAAGCTTAACACCATTGTTCTTGATACCATTCACAACGGCCCAGACTTTGGTACAGTTACCAAAGCCTTTCTTTTCGATTTCCTTGGCCACATTGACATGGATCCCTCTACCCTCCCCCTCTTCAAGACCCTCGACTCTAAGCCTCATAGCCAACACTTCCCCCACCACTGCTGCTGCCTTAGCATTGCAAGACCGGCCACATTCGAGAGTATTCTTGAGAGCATGCTCGACAGTAGATGCAGTGGCAACTATCCGTCCGTTGTTCCTGTCTACCACATTTGCTGTGATGTACTTCAATGATATGAACAGTCTTAGAACATATCTCTTTAGAACTGTCATCCGTAACACACGTTATCTGCATTAAAAGATAACCAAAAATGAAAAAAAAAAAAAAAAAATAGTTGGAAAACCACACTAACGAGTCTATCTAACCTGGTACAGAAGATTAAAGTAGCATTTAACTTTAAAACCATTAGAAATCAAAGTAAAATGTGGTAATAAACAGGTTCATTTCATTCACTGAATGACTCCAAATAATTAAAATTCCTACAACAAAAGTATAAAGAGTAATACGGAAAAAAAAGGGAGCTGCAAAATAGCTGAGTTGGCTTAGGTATTTTTTTCAATTCAATGTCCTAACCGCTAGACCATGGAACCCTTTGTTCAGATAGAAGATGATCGTTC
Source organism: Linaria vulgaris (assembly GCA_948329865.1). Taxonomy (NCBI): domain Eukaryota; kingdom Viridiplantae; phylum Streptophyta; class Magnoliopsida; order Lamiales; family Plantaginaceae; genus Linaria; species Linaria vulgaris. Next base: position 114,605,797 of record OX415252.1, read on the forward strand.
CACTTTCCATGCTTAAAAACACGCAAAACATAGAAGTTCCACCAATATCTAAATCCAAACTCAAATAATATGCTAAGCCAGGTACATCATTTTCCTCTACCATTTGGGTCAACAAAGCTTTTTCACTTAAATCTAAGAAAAGTATAGCAATCATATGCGAAAACTTAAGTGGTGAAACACCTGCTGAGGAAAAAATATTAAAGGTTACTAGATTCAAAGTCCAATGTCCTAACAACTAGACCATGGAGCCATTTTCCATATGAGTGTCTTTACAAGAGCTTTAACCAATCATCTCCACATTCCATGCTAAAAAGCATGCCAAATGTATATGTTCCACCAACATCTAAACTTGATAATATTCTGACAAAAGCACATGAGTCTTTGACGCTTTTCGCTCAACAACACATCTTCATTCAATCCTTTGGAAATTACTGACATAATATTCAACAAAGAATGAATCTTTTCTATGTGGTAACACCACGTGAGAAAGGAAAAAAAATTAAAGGTTCCACCGAGACTTGAACTCGGGTTATTGGATTCAGAGTCCAATGTCCTAACCGCTAGACCATGGAAACATTTGTTAGTGAGAGTCTCTACTCTCTACAAGAACTCTAAGCCAATCATTTCATTTTCGATGCTAAAGTCACGCCAAATATAAAGTTTGACCAACATCCACAATTGGGTTATGGGTTACTGGAATTTCTGTTCAATATTGTAATAAGTTGACCACAACAACCCTTTAATAGGACACTTGATGTAAACAATTTAAGCTGCAACTTTGCAACATCTCATTTTACCAAAAAAGCAGATAAGGCTTCCATTACATACACGCGCCAAAACGGAAGGTCGAGCAATAACTAAGAAAAAATGCATTCAGACCATGTGTGAGATCTTTTTCACACTTGCAGAGGTACTTCGGTGGGTTTTCTGAGACATCGAGATGTTGATGTTTCCAGTTAAATTGTGTTGCTATATTTCATGCACAGAAATGTGTTGCCCTTCAGTTTCAGCTTTCACACTTTCAACTAAAGTCTTGCATTCATTCATAGGATCTCAAACTTGAGACACATTGCATTTTTTACATCCCGAATAAAGTAACAAGAAAAAAATGCCTGAAGAAGCAAAAGGAGGTTCCACCGAGATTTGAACTCGGGTTATTGGATTCAAAGTCCAATGTCCTAACCGCTAGACCATGGAACCTCTTTTATATATGAACTCATAGTTGTAGGATTATTACTCAAGGAAAATTGAGTAAGGCAAATAGTCTCAACTAGAAAGTGAGTAAAGATGATGAGAGGAGGAAGAGTTGTTATAAACTTACAATACATGATTTCTGTTTGGTTTATATAGATTATGCAATTAATTACACAGATAGATCTCTTACATTATTCATACCTCTACTGAGAAATAAACTCAGTTCACCTAATATTGAGTCCATAACCCTAAGCTCAAGACCCAGCGCGAAAGAGTAAAAAGTATCAACATTTGATCGATACTTTGGTTCGGAGAGCTCTTGTTTGGCATGCCATCTCTCATTAAAAACGAAGTGCTATATCTAATCCGTCAAATTTCCATCTAATTTTGGCCTATCATACTTTGGCAACGACGGAAACGCAACAGACATTATTGCGGCAACACGTGGCGACAAAACAAAATCAACTAGATCTCGTAAAAGGTTTTATCCATAACGACTCACGGACGTTACAACAAGTCTATTTACAGAAATTAAGCGTTACGATTAGGTTACTTACCTATTCGACACATCTCACGACCAATTAAAAGTGCATATTCATAACAACAGATGTAAATTAATAAATTATAAACAGACAACTAAAATCAACAAACAAAAAATATACGCAATTCGTTAACAAGCAAACATTTGAACATTGTGTAACGGTTTTGGACAATCGATGAAACGAATAACGAATCTGAGATATGTATTGCGTACCGAATGAATGAATTGAGGTACAAAACTGAAACAATCACCTGACACGTGTCAACGCCAAATTCAGATCTGCAAAAAAGTAAGCATTGTAATTCAAATAAGGTACAAATTAAAAGTTGCTAGAAGAATATATATATATATATATGTGTGTGTGTGTGTGTGTGTGTGTGTGTGTGTGATTGAGCTAAATGAACAACCTTTTCACCTTCACAATTAACAAGAGCTGACTAGTACTGAAATTAGGGCACCGAGTGAAGCTGAATTTTGCAACAAAGAAAAAATGTCACTGAAATTGTAGAGAGAGAAAGAAGAGAGAGAGAGAGAGATTAAGGGCCCGTTTGGATGGGCTTTCGCTCAAGTTTTGCGCTGTTTATACATAATTACAGATAAGCACGGATAATAGTCATATGTATATATAATTTGAACAGAAAGGAAAAGGGGAATTAATACACATGTACACATATTGATCAAAAGAGGTTAAAACTTATTTATACTAGAAAATATATATGTACGTATTGCATTAATTTCTTTTATCAAAAGATGTGTTACAAAATGTGAGTTGTAAGCAAAATAAAAATAAAAAATAGATTACCACCAACTAAATTTAATTTTTTAACCATTAATCATTGTTTTCTTGTACGTACAAAAAAAAGAACAAATAATCACTCTAAATTAAGTATTACTTACATTTTAATCTTGAACATTAAAAAGGGCGTTAATTTTATTTATATTTTTCAAATGACTTGTGCAAATGGGATCTAATTGTTTTTCAAGGTTTATGTTCGAAAGATGTTTATAAAACACAATAGGGAAATACATGTTAGTATGGTAACTTGTTTATGTGAAAGATGTGGAAAGATTTTACCAAATAATCAAACACTGATTTATCTTTTTTTATTGTAATAATTTATTATAAGAAAATAAAATATAATGATTATCTGTTAATGAGAGATATACAGAATAACTAATGTTGTAAACTTGTAATTAAGGGTGTGAAGTTTAATATACCATTTTTTTATAATCAATTTTAATATACATCATTTAATCATTACCAATTAAAATGTTATTTTTCTACATATCTATGACATTGATTTGCTGTTTATATGTTATTATATAAAATTGTATAAATATTAACATATTCATTAATTAATAATTACAATGGTAAACAAATATTTATTTCTTTATGTATATTCATTCATTAGTTAAATATATCAGTTTGTACATAATTAAAATGCCGTATAAGCTGAAAGTTTATATTTAGTTATTTTTCATTCCTTTTATCAAAGAAAAAATAATTATGTATCACTATCTTGTAATAATAATATCTAAATAATATTAATCAACAAAGAATTATTGTTATAATCAATTAAAATAAGTTAAATCAATATATATTAATTACACTAATTTGATGTTTAATACCTACTTTTCTCCCCCAACGCTCAAACTTTAAAACTATATCCAAACTGAATTTTAAGTTCCTTACACATTTTTCAAACAATTTTCTAAACTTCCAAATCAAAATGAGCCAAACTAAATTGACGAAAATACATCCAAACGGGTCCCATATGTTTTAATGGGCCTATGGGCTAAAATTCCTAATCCCAGTTCAAGAAAGTAGACCAAAGTCTAACTTAATATAATGGGCAAGGCAAAGCTTATTTCTAATCATGTTTTGTACCAGGCGAAAGTATATTATACGTTATCGTTGTATGAATGATGTGGTAAGTCACAGATTAAAATTAGAAACAATTCTTAATCTATTGAAAATAATCACTCAATATCTCATTCACGCGTATATTAGTATCAATAATCGACTGGTTGTGGCATCTCATCGTGCAGTAGTTGCCCTTGATAATTTCTCCTTATGTGCAACTGTAGCACAATGAAATGGCAAAACGAATTGGTCGCTAAGGTGATGGAGTGGTTTTCTAATCTAATAATTAAGAAAATTGTTTTAATGTGAATCTTTAGTTTCACAGCATTATCTATAAATTGGTTGTACAAAATTATTTAAAACTAGACGCGCCTTGCCTTTTTTTAAACTAATCTAAAAATTGTTCGAATGTGGCTTTCTAAGGCTTGATTTTAGTGAGAGCTTAGCTTATCCCACCGGTCTTCGTGCGTGCGTCCAAACACATCTTTTTTCGACTCAAACTGTTAAAGCTTATGCACGAAACAAATTAGGTTAATTTCCTTTCTTACTTATAATTTTATATCATTCACTTTAAAAACTTTATTTACTTTTAATGATTCAAGTTCTTGAAATTATCAACTAATTTTATTAATACATCGACTACATGAGGACGAAATATTCTATGCATCATTTCTCCTATATGAGAGTCTATTGGAATATTTTTACGATATAATATATCTAGTAAAATTATATTACTAATAATTTTTTTGTGTTTTTATAATTATATATAGGAAAAATATATATATTTAGTTTATTTCACGAACATTTTAACTTTTTTTTATTTTATGCCAACCACCGATAAGTTGTCTCACTCACCCAATCATTTTCCTCATTTTTCCCCACCAAAATTTCGTGCTTTATTTAATTAGGCTCAAATCCACTTTGCACCCTCGAAAGTTGCAATTTTCTCACTTTGCACCCCCAATTTTTTTTTAAAGAAGTTTGCACTCTCAAATGTTGGTCAATTACCAGTTTGCACCCCTTTGTCGATTTCAACCATTGACCAACATTTTTTTTAGGGGTAAAATGGTCTTTCTATGTTCATTAGTTGTATTCCCTCCAAATTGATCGATCACTTTTCATTTCCTCCAATTCTCAAATTAGATTTTGTCTTATACACTCAGTTTTTCTCTCAATGTACCAAACTCCACACTCGTAATCGACAATGGTGTGGCAAATTCGAGCGATTCATGAAAGCGGCCCGTTTTATGGTAAGTTTTACCTTCACTTTGTACAAATTCGTGCGCATGCATTAACCTCTAATTCGCACACGAATTTCGCCCAATTTTGGATTTTTTTTTCATGAAATGTTCTCGGTTTGTTCATGATAGGGTATTGACTAAGTGTTTTGTGTCAATTTCATAAATCATGGACATAATTTGTTCACAATAAAGCTTCGAATTTGGGCACCCATAGAAATTTCAACTCAGATTGGCGTTCTTCCAATATGTTGTGAGCACTTAACAACTGGAATTCTTTGCCTGAAATGACAAACACTCTTGGGCGAGCTAATTGCTCTCGACATTAAGTAAAGAGGAGTTTTTTGAATTTAGAAATTAGGGCATGCAAATTTGGGAAAAAAAATTGATTTAGGGCAAAGTAATTGAAGAATCTGATTTTAGAGGAATGACTTATAGGTATTTGGAGAAAATACGAACATGGAGTGACCGTTTTACCATAAAAAAACGTTGGTCAATGGCTGAAATCGACAAAGGGGTACAAATTGATAATTGACCAACATTTGAGAGTACAAATTGCTTTAAAATATTTTTGGAGGTGCAAAGTAAAAAAACTGCAACTTTTGATGTGCAAAGGATTTGAGCCATTTAATTAAAATAAAATAATGGTTACCCCATCACAAACTCTCCTCCGACGCAACTCTCATCGGAAACCTCCTTCCACCGCCGGCACCGTGAGCTCTCAATTTCTAAAAAAAGTAAGCATATTTAATCTAACCACACCCATTTCTTTTTTTTTTCTTTTTATTGTGTAAATTATTAATTGAATTAACTCGTCGTGTTTAGTTGGTTATTTTACACGATTGGTGGCTGATCAAAGCGGATTCAGATTTCAATGGCAAACGATTGGCCATTGGAGGCTTCACTTCACGAGAGTAATTTCATTTTTTTTTTTTTTTTAGCAATTTCACTTACTTGGGAGAAATAAAGTTTTGATTTTTATTGCATTCCATATTTATTGTCCACAAAATTGGTGGAGTTGAAGTCTAATATCTGAAAATTGGTAGTAAATCAGCAGGGGATTTGAATTATATACTGGTCATTTCTGTTGAATTCATTGTAGAATTGCGTGGTGGTCGATGATTATCTCGATGGATATTTGTCGTCCACTAAACTCTGATACCGACAAACTTATATGGGGTGCTTTTGTCAATGGATATGAGCATCAATAATACTTGAATGTTGATGTGTTACTTTTCCCTGCATGATTGATATTTGCGTGTGTTTTTGTTGTGAAATACGGTCTTATTTAGTTTTTATTGGTTATGCGTGCAAAGTTCGTGCTTGTATGTGATGCCTGGTTTCTCACCGTGTCAGTTTACGTTACTTTGTTTTGCATTACTTTGGTTTTTGAATTTTTAGTAATGCAGGAAGCTAGGGAAAAGGTGTTTCCTCTCTGCACCGATAGTTGAGAGACGTGATGCGGCTACTCTTAAGACAGCTGATGGCATAACTATTATGGTCCATGGACATCTCAGTAGACATCGAACACTTGACAATGGCTTCTCTCACAAGGTATTTTGATTTATCGGTTAAATTTCTTGATGAACGCCAATTAGTGAAATTAATTCGGTAGTCTGAGGAGTAGAGCTCACGTACTTGATATCAGCCTCCAATTCTCTGTTGCACTGATCATTAGATCCGAAATCTCTAGCTGGAAGCTCCATATTTCTTTCTGATAAATGAAATTCTTAGTTGCATTCTTCTGGTATTTATCCAACAAAAACTTTATTGAAGTACTTGGTTGCCAGTATCTTGATTTATGTTGTTGTCTTCCAGAAAGAGTCTCGGGTCATGCTGATTTTGCTACTTGCCGTGCAAAGTTGGGGTTATGTATTTAGCTAAAACCAACTGTTTGAACAAGGGCAAGGTGTGCATCAGTGTAATTATTTAGCCTTGAACGTATATTATGCAAGCAGTTGATCCTTAGTGTTCCGGCATTAGGTACAACTTTATATCTGGTATAAATGTGTGATGCAAGCGTCAGGGAACATAACCAAAGTTAAGTAAAAAAAACGGGATTCATAAATAATTCCTCATTACATTTAGCCGTTAAAATTTTGACAGCCTCCCTCTGCATTCGCCTACACAATCATATGATTATTGTGCTTCTAGTTTTCACGGCTATTAACATGTGGTAGAGTATTCTCTTTCTTTTCCCTTTCTATGATCCCATCCACGATCTATTATTCCATTAATTATTTACTTTTGTGTCACTTCGATTCAGATAAGTTTACGTTCTTAAATTTGTACTTGTAACAGATTTGTGATCGCTTCCTTTTTGGGTTTCCGTACGATTGGGAGGAATTTTCTGCCCTATCTTCTTTTGAGAAAGACAAAATGGCTTCTCCAGAATACGATGGAAGCAATATGCTCAAGAACATTTTTGATGGCATAATGCAACAAAACGACGGGAGTACTGTTCTCTGCAACGAAACCATAAAAGCTAACGTGTCTGCTCTGGATGATATCTCATCTAATCATGAGATAAAAACACCCAAGCAGAAAAGGGGTTATGACGGAATTTTCGATGATGATAACCGTAGCAGACCTTTGACAAGAAGTAAAACTCGGTTACTGAAAAAATGAGACACTAATCTTCATGACACATTTAGTTGGCCAAACTATGCAAGTGTTACTTTGTTGTAATGATCAAAGCTAACGAGATAATGCTAGGTGATGTAATGTTAGAGTAACTATTGTACAGGGTTTCAACTATGCATCCAGTAAAAATCTCATTCCTTCTTGAGAATGTGCATTGCGAGCATGTTGAGGAAAAAACTTGCTTTTGATCCCCTTTTGTGGCTACTCATTATTTCTTATAGTTTTGTCTCTCTTTTTTCAATTTGAACCAGCTGCTATAAAAAGCGAAACATGTTGCATCTGAAAATATTTCTTTCGGTACATTGCACTGGAATCGTTTATCTTTACTTTAGTTTTGCGGCAGGTCCTAGTTTATTGTTACAAAGTTTGTTTTCAAGAAGTTACTTTAAATTAATGTGAGAATATTGATGCGAAAATAATATTGTACTTTCTCACAGAAGTTACTTTGATTTCTATGCAGATATATATCAATTGAACCCACATAATTGTGGAATATAGACTCATGTACTAGCACAACTGAACATAATCCATGTCTGGTTCGACTTCAACGATGTTTTCACGATTTTAGGCAGTTGGAAATGAAGCTCTGATAGCAATGCCGCAAAGGCCTTCTGCAGCCCCGGTGTCCTTTGGCATTCTTATGTATCCATTTTCTCCCCAACTAATGCCCCATGAATTCTTAACCAACCAGTACTTAGTTCCATCGTCCGTTTCCCCATAACCAACTCCAGTCACGCCATGGTCTAAGTTAGTTCCGCACTATCCCGTGAAAACTCCACTTGAGTAGAATCTGAAGTCATCGCCACTCGCCTCAATGGCAACAGATACTGGTTGGTTAGCCATGGCATTCAGCAATGCGGACTCGCTATTGGCCGGAACATCTTCGAAGCCCGAAATCTTTGCAACATAAGATGCTTCATTGTTCGCATTGCAGGTTCCTTCTACTGCTTGGTACGGGTAGTTAGATTGGCTTGCGAGGCCGTTATTTTCAATGAACTTAAATGCACTGTCCATGAGGCCACCATTACAACCCTCATTCTCACTCTTGTCGCAATCCACAAGTTCTTGTTCGGATAACGAAATCAGCTTCTTCGTTGTGATCTGATTGATTCCTTCTATGGCCGCGACAGCCGAAAACGCCCAACAACATCCTGTAATTTTTTCAGAAAACCACACTAACGAGTCTATCTAACCTGGTACAGAAGATTAAAGCAGCATTTAACTTTAAAGCCATTAGAAATCAAAGTAAAATGTGGTAATAAACAGGTTCATTTCATTCACTCAATGGACTCCAAATAATTAAAATTCCTACAACAAAAGTATAAAGAGTAATAGTAAAGATCTTACATGAATCATATCAGCATATATAAAGCCGGAAAAAAAGGGGGAGCTGCAAAATAGCTGAGCTGGCTTAGGTATTTTTTCAATTCAATTCAATTCAATTCACGTTTGCTAGCTCGAACAAATTTCTTCAACGGCAAAATACATATCTAACCATCGAGACTGATTCCTATACAATGAGCATGGCCTTGAGTCTATGATGAATCCCACTCAGAGGGAACAAATTTTGTTCCGTTTCTTCACCACGTGCACTTAAAAGGATATAGATACTACCTAAACTGTGGATTCATGATTCCAAACAAACGATTCTATCAGAATTCAAATTTTGGAATAAGGAATTAACAGGGTTGCAAAAATTAATCTAAATAATATTCGATTCATAGATCGTCTAGCCCCAAGATACTATGATTTCGAATAGGAGAGTCAATATATATCAAGGGCATTATTCCACCTAAATAAAATAGTAAAGACATTGATGCAATCACTTTCTTTTGTCGTTCCTCGAGGTTCCGACCCTGAACCCCGAATTTTATCGCGAAATCTCACGAGCTAGGCGACTACACATATTGTCAAACACTTTGCATGCATTGTTTCATTTTTCTCCTTTGCAACAAATATAAGATTTATTTTCTTCTCCTCTCAGTTTTTCTTTCTGAATATGATGAAATCAACATAAAATATTACAACAACAACAACAACAACAACAAAAATCTATTATTTGATTTAACGGCAACAAAAAAAACAAACAAACTTACAGCTTAAAACCCATAATCTTCTAATAAAAACTTGGCTGATAAAATCAATATATTCAGTATGGGCCTCTTATGGGCCGGACCCATTTTTTAATTGGGCCAACCCAATCAACTTCTTTTCTCTACAGCTCCCTTCTCTCCAATTCGATACAGTAAGTAACGAGCAAACCTTTTCGCACCATATTTTTCTCTTAGCAACAATGAAGCTCTTCTCCAGTTCAATCTCCTCTTCCCTGAAATGGCGCTGGATCCGAGTTCAGCTCTTCCGTGCGAATCCGACCCGTACCCGAACCCGGTGCTCGAAAATGGACTCTCTGTACAGCCGGATCTCGCCGTTGGGCGACCCGAAGGCTTCGGTGCTGCCGGTGCTTGACCAGTGGATTAGAGAAGGAAATCGTACACACAAAGGAGAGCTTCAAAGAGTTATTACCGAGCTGACGTCATACAGAAGATTCAAACATGCTCTCGAGGTTTATTTCTGTTTGTATTACTCTTTTCAGTTACGTTACGGTTATTTTGTACTTATGAGTTGTTTTCGAGTGCTAATTTGGTGCTTTAGCGTCGTAAATGTAGTCGATTACGCGTATGTATATGATATGACTATGAGTGGTGGTGGTGGTGGTGGTGGTGTGTAATGAGGAGGCACATTGGTTTGTTGGGAAAATGTCGTTTGTCGGGGTTAATGGTAACATTGTAGTTCGTTGCGAGCGAGGGTATGTATTGGAGAATTGAATACGAAATGATAAATGTTGAGTTTAAGCTTATAAAATAATGTGACAATTTGGTATGGTATAATATAGTACAGCTTTAATGAGCTTGTTATATAAGAGTACCGACCGCCACCAAGTTATCACAAACATTTTCATGCCATAGGCGCATGACGTGATGGAATACATAGTTTAAACTATTAGATGAGATGCAAATGCAATATATAACAAATAGATATGTGTAGTAAAATTATCATGTATTCGTGGTCATTTGAGTTGCTTGCTTCGTAAATTCAGGTGTCTCTATGGATGAACAATAAAGGGCAATTCCCTGTTACTTCTTATGATGTTTCTGTACGGCTGAAATTGATATGCAAAGTTCTTGGGTTGGAACATGTTGAGAATTACTTTAGTAAGATCCCCGAACATTTGAAAGAGTATCCTGTTTATCTTGCTCTTCTGAATTGCTATACCATTGCTAAATCCGTGGATAAAGCAGAGTCCGTAATGCAGAAAGCTAGAGATTTGGGGTATGCTAGTAAGCCTGTATGGTATAATCTCATGATGAATCTACATTGTCAATTGGGAGATGGGGAAAAGGTGCAAGAGTTGTTGGTTGAAATGGAAAGTAAGGGCATAGGCCCTGACCAATTCACGTACTCTGTCTGCCTTAGTACGTTTGCCATGGCTTCTGACGCTGCGGGAATGGATAAAGTACTGTTAAATATGGAATCCAATCCGATGGTTATTATGCAATGGCGAGCGTATGTTGTTGCAGTAGAAGGTTTCTTGAGAATGGGATCAATAGACAAAGCTTTAGCAACTCTGAAGAAATTGGAGGGGCTGTTGTTAGATTCGAAGCACAACCACATGTTGTTTGTATTCCTCATCAAGCTATATGCTGAAGCTGGAAGAAAGGATGAAACGTATCGAATTTGGGAGCTATACAAGAAAAACGACCATGTCGTTAACAAAGTATATGCTAGCATGATGCGTGCACTCAAGAAGTTGGGTGACATTGAAGGGATGGTGAAGGTTCTTGAGGAGTGGGAACCAAGTGGATTGTCCTTTGATTTCAGGGTCCCAAATGTCTTGATCGATGCTTATTGCGAAGATGGTTGTCTGGATAAGGCTGAAGCCTTAATAACTGAAGGGATTCTAAAAGGGGGTGATCCATGGGTATCAACTTGGTGTCATATGGCTAATGGATACCTCAAAAAGAATCAAGTGCCCAAAGCGGTGGAAGCATTAAAGAAGGCAATTTCTGTATGTCCTCCTAACTTCACGTCTCAGAAGGATTCCTTGACCACTTGTTTAAAATGTTTGGAGAGCAGGGATCAGATTGAAAAGGCTGAGGAGTTGATAAATTTCATAAGGGCAGGGAGCTTGTCAAGGGAGGCTTTTGGGTTTGACTCGTATGACATGGCTAAGGAAAATGATAGACCATGAGGGTGTCTCTAAATTTCTGTATGTCCTTTTAACTTCTAGTGGCAGAAAGATTCCTTGAGCACTTGTTTAAAATGTTTGGGCAGCGGGAGAAGCACTCGCTTTTGCTACATTACTTGTAGAGGGAAATCATGTGAGGTTGAGCGGGCAAGATATTGAGCGAGGTACTTTCAGCCATAGACACTCGGTTATTCACGATCAGGAAACAGGGGGAAAATACTGTCCATTAGATCATGTTATGATGAACCAAGATGAAAGAGATGTTTACTGTGAGCAACAGGTACTTACTTTACCTGACTAATTATTAAATTGATCTATATGTTTACCATCTTCTCAACATTGGATTTCTACTTGCCCTTTTTGCTTTGACTTGCAGTTTTCATGGATATGTTTGTTTTAACAGCCTTAAAGTCCAAAGCTATTTAAAAGGGGCGGTTTTGAATTTTATTATTACTTAAACTGCTGCAAGAGTTTGTCTTACTATAAATTTGAAGTTCCACTTTTGAAAACAATCCCCTCGAACAATAACGAATCAACCCAGACATTGACGGTATAACTGTCTGCAATTATGTGCGATATACCTTCTATCAGGCTAAGGAGGATCATAGCGAGGCGTTTGAATTGTGTCTCGTTAAAATTGATTTGGCCAATGTTACTGCGCACTAGTGAATAAATATGTGAGTAGTTTTACTTTTGGCAAATGGCCTTTGAACCATTAAGAGCCAACTGAAAATAGGAATACTTATGATTAGTTTACTTGATGTCGAGTATTGATAACAGTGCTTTGACGTTTCACATTTGTGTCTGTAATTCTCTGTACGGTATCTAATTTCTGTCTTAGACCCATTTATATATATGTATATATTTCTGTCTTAGACCCATTTATATATATGTATATATATATATATTTATTTATTTTTTGTCTTGGTTGCATACTTAACTTGAAAGTTTTTTTAAAAGTTTCTGTTCCTAAATGTGCCACTTATTATAAGAGGAATATTTTTCTGTAACCATTGTGATTGAAGACAAAATCTAGCTCCAGTATGCTTAACATAAGAGGAATATTGTACTTAATGTGTCTCCATCTAATATTTGACATTAATGCTTGTCCAAGTTTGGGTTCACTAACATCAACACCATTTTATATGTGGACCTGAAACTGATGAACTCTCTTAGGATCTCATTTGCTGACATTGTAAATACAGTGTGTTTGATCATAGTTGTTGCATTAAATGTCTTGTTTCCAAGGGCTTATGCACCACATAGTAAGGAAAGATATGAAACTTGTGACAGTATTAATGTTTTAATGTAGAACTAGGACATAGAAGACATATTACACATCTAGAAGAGGATGAGTTGGTTTTGCCATTTAAGCATTATAAGTAAAGTTATCGATATATCATCATCTCTAGCATGAATAGAGATAAGCATCCACGAAGTACAATGGAAGTCCATAAATTTCTAATTTGCCCAATACAAGGAAGAACATATATAATCAGTACATTTGCAAGCTAGTTATGCCTTTTAACACAATATCCTTTCCGCTCTCCTCTGTCTATGACCCCCAATGTATAATTCATCATCTTGCTTTTGAGTACTGTATATATGTTTCCTTTGTCTTCTTCATTGTCACCCATTCCAGTATCTGCTGTGTGAGTGTGAGATAAAGTTAAAGTTCCAAAACATTTTACAGTAAGAGTAACGATTGTTTAAAAAACATACCCTCATGCAAGCAAACAAAATAAAGAGCGCGTAGAGAAACTATAAGATTTTCATCTTTCCGTAAGAAATTGCTAGGAAAAATATACAGAAGATTCGTTTATCAATGTATGATTTTGTTTGAGTTCAAAAGTGTAAAAAGGAAGCTACACGCCTGGTGAAGAAACAAGTCCCAAGCCTTGTACTTTAGAAACTGCGGGCAGTGGGCCACTATCATAAGCCTAAGGGCTCGATGGCTAACTAATGTCAAGAGTCTATGAATGTAATGTGCTTCTTTAATGGGTGCACTTTGAATCCACGATAGCACCTCATAATTTCCTCCATTGCACCTGGCTCTACGTCTCTTTGCTACTTCAAAATAGTAAAAAGTATCTAGAAATATCATTGAATGACTGCAGAGAGCGCTCTTATTGCCTAGGGCAAGTCATTTTATCTTCACCTATGAGCTATATAGCCTTTCCTCTTGGCGACTTGTATTAATGAATGCATCTTTATGCTCTCTTTTTTGTGTGCAAGCCGGATGTATTGTTGGATGTGGTGAAGACTTTGGTATCGAAATTGACCTTTTATATTTATAGACGAATGTCTACAGAGAACGCTCTTATTGCTTAGGGCAAGTCATTTTTCTTCACCTATGAGCTCTATAGCCTTTCCTCTTGATGACTTGTATTAATGAATGCATCTTCATGCTCTCTTTTTTGTGTGCAAGCCGGATGTATTGATTGGATGTGGTGAAGACTTTGTTATCGAAATGGACCTTTTATATTTATAGAAATATCATCAAATGACTGCAGAGAGCGCTCTTATTGCTTAGAGCAAGTTATTTTTCTTCAACTATGAGCAATATAGCCTTTCCTCTTGATGACTTGTTTTAATGAATGCATCTTCATGCTCTCTTTTTTGTGTGCAAGCCGGATGTATTGATTGGATGCGGTGAAGACTTTTTTAATGAAATTGACCTTTTATTGTGAAAATCATTTTCCTATTCAAGTCCGCATTTATTTCTAATAGGGGCAAGAACACAAACTTTAGGCGATCACCTGTACCTGAGAGGCAGGGGTTCAAGTTGCTTTTAGTGCGCTAGTGGGTGTGTAATGGAGAAAATGATAAAGTTCTTTAACAGTAGAGTAGTCATTATACTTTATCTATTTTCTTAAAGTATTAGTGTAAAAGTGAGTTGATTAAGTGACTACTGCTGGATGCATCTTTTACTTTGTTGTAAATTTGTTCTAATTTGTACGGCTGGATCAATCTTTAACACCTGAGGAATTGTGGCACCAGATCGATCTATCATTAACCTAATGTAGATAACAGTTTTTCATGTCTGACATTTGAGCTGGCTGAATATTTATGTCATTGGTACAATTCATCTCCACTCATTTGTTCTTGTATGGTTTTTCATGTTCCTTTTAAACTGTTTTTGGAATTTCTATTAGATCATGAGCTAAAGTGTCGGATATTTACATCTTCTTCCATCCAGCTCTCTTCGGAGTTTGCAGTTCTGGGATTTGAACTAGGTTATTCAATGGAAAATCCTAATTCTCTGGTATTATGGGAAGCCCAGTTTGGTGATTTTGCAAATGGGGCCCAGGTGATGTTTGACAAATTTCTGAGCAGTGGAGAGGCCAAATGGCTGCGTCAAACTGGACTAGTTATCCTGCTTCCTCATGGATATGATGGCCAAGGCCCGGAACACTCAGGTGCACGTTTGGAGCGTTTTCTTCAGGCACTTTCACTTTCTCTACCAATTTAAAGCTTCTCCTTCTCAAGTTATCTTGTATTTGCGCATATATGCATTTTAACATTTTCATACTTTTTCATGTTTGGTGAGTGGATGATCCTGATTTGCATGTTGACCTCAAAATAAACAGTCTTTCAAGAATTGTTATGCTACTATGTGATACAGTAATTGCTATAGCCACCCACCTTCCGTGACCTTGCATCTTTGTTCTTGACAAATTGATTTCCTTCCATTTCACTATTCTAAACATTGCCTTCAGTATTTTCAGCTATGCTACCTATTTATTATTTTGTTTTGCGAACTTAAATGGTTTTTTAAAGCTTTTATTATTGAAGTGTTTTAATTTTATTTATCTTTATGCATGCTGAAATATGAAATTGACCTTTCGGTATGTAATGCAGATGAGTGATGACAATGCTTATGTTATTCCGGAGATGGATCCGACTCTCAGGAAACAGATTCAAGAATGCAATTGGCAGGTGGTGAATGTTACAACTCCTGCAAATTATTTCCATGTTTTGCGTCGCCAGGTAAGTAACTTTTAACTAGCTAAGGCTTTATTTATTTTAGCAAAAGTACTCGTCGTTTCTTCATGTTTCACATTTTTTTGTTTTCAGATACACAGGGAATTCCGTAAACCGCTCATTGTAATGGCACCGAAGAACTTACTTCGTCACAAGGAATGCAAGTCCAATCTATCCGAGTTTGATGATGTTCAAGGTCACCCCGGTTTTGACAAACAAGGAACGAGATTTAAACGCCTCATAAAAGATCAAAATGATCACTCAGATCTTGAAGAGGGTATTAGACGTCTGGTTCTTTGCTCTGGAAAGGTGTGATATCTTTCATTCACATTTATTTAGTGTGCTTTTATAGTGTCTTCTCTCCCTTTTCTAGTGTTTCATTTCTTTTAGGGTTTGGTGTTCATGGATTTCTGAGAAATGTTTGTGCTGAAGATTTACTTCCTGCCATTCAGTTAATTATGTTAATGCAAACATGTTATACGTTGGAAGTTTTTTGGTTGCATGTTATATTACATTTTTTATGGATTTCTTCGTTGTTCTTTTGGCAGATCTATTATGAGCTTGATGATCTAGTGCCAAGGATGTTGCACTTTGTAGGGTGGAGCAGCTTTGTCCCTTCCCTTACGATCTCATCCAACGTGAATTGAACAGAAATCCAAGTATGTTGTTAAAACTGATAAGCTTAAGTTGTAGTAGAATACTCAAATAAAAGGCTGAAAATTTGATAAATTTCATAAGGGCAGGGAGCTTTTCAATGGAGGCCATCGGGGTTGACTCGTGTGATATGGCTCAGGAAAATGATAGACAAAGATGGTGTCTCTAAATTTCTGTATGTCCTTCTAACTTCAGGTCGCAGAAGGGTTCCTTGAGCACTTGTTTAAAAAGTTTGGAAAGCAGGGATCAAATTGGAAGGCTAGGAGTTGAGAAATTTCATAAGGGCAGGGAGCTTTTCAAGGGAGTCCTTTGTGTTTGACTCGTGTGATATGATTAAGGAAAACGATAGACCATGATGGTGTCTCTAAATTCTAGATCACTTATTTCGTTATATGTTGTGCGCAGAGAATAATGGTAAAGTTTCCGATTATACATCGGTCTTTCATGGGCCCACAGTTTATGTGGCATCTACTACCGTCCTTGGTTTCTCTTGCTGACCATGTACCAGGTAAATATGGTTCCTTCAAGTTTTCCCCCGTGTTTTAGTCCTAGAGTATAATCAACATTTTTGTACGACTTGGATACTTTTTACTGAAGCCTTGTGAATGTACTACTACTATCTAAGGTTTTCGACTTTATTCTTTGTTCTGGTTCATGCAGAAAAGCTGACTTGTTGTGCAATAGTTGAATTCCTCAGCCATTCTATGAAACTTCCATACCCTTTCCAGTTTCCTCATATACCTGAGCCTTGCTTCAGGCTCTGCAATGTCGAAAAGTTGAAACCTGACCCTTTTGTCAATAATATGAAAATGCGTTACATGAATGCCATGGTCAGCCATTGCTAGGGGATAAGATGAAAAGGTTTCCTGCATGCTATATCCTTACCTTTTCCAAAAACTTGGTGGTATCACTAGAAATATTAATAATGTAAATCTTGATCAGTAGATAATGTGTGCACATCTGAAAATGAATTTATTGATTGAAAAATCAAATCAGTACATATACTTTCAACACCATTTTATATCCTGTCTGAACTTCCTATGCAGGTGGCATGATTCTAAACTATCACAAAAACGCATTGGCGTGATTTTTGTACAATGCATACAAACTATGAGGCTAAACAAATTATTCCCCCAAGATCAAAATAGAAGGAAGCACAGCACAAAGCAACAGAACAAGAAGATTGAAACTCTGTTCAAAGATTTATCAGCTTGCAACTCCAACCTTCTCAACCTCGTCACCGATTGATACGAATCGGGGTACAGGTACAAACTATCTGAAGTAGTACCAAACTCTCCAAACATATGATGGGAGAGAGCCATTGCCGCTGTACCATACAGATTCAACGAAGGAGCTAAAGATACTTCCTCATAGTTCGAATTAATGAGACTTTGTGTGTTGTGATGATGATAAGGATCACCCGATCCAAATGCAGGTTGCGCCCCTTCACCTGGCAAGACTGTTGCGACCTTGATCCTAGATGCCGGTGGCCGTGGAGGTATAACCTCTTTAGTCGGGTCGGATTCAGAGAATGACTGCCCTCGGCCATAGAGAGGAATCATGGTTTTTTGGGATATTTCAGATTTGCAAATTGGGCAGCAAGAGACGGAACAACTTTTTGAGTCGAACCATTTGTATATACACGGCCAACAGTAAAGATGGCCGCAGAGGGTGACGACTGGATCGCTCGCTAATTCGAAGCATATGTTGCAGTCGAAGCAAGCTGAATTGTTTTCGGTTTCTGCTGATGATGGGGTGGGAATGGATTTCCATTCCTGCACAAAGTATTGCTGAAACGCCATGTCTGTTTCTCAAGTTGTTCTGATTCTTTATATCTGAAGAAAAAAGATTGCTGTGAATGTAGGAGAAAGATGAATGGCACCTTGAATGAAAATTGTGGGAAGTTGATAGGAAGTGGATTTGAAGATTGTGAGAATTAAAAGGGCTTTTATTTATCAATAGAGAGATTTCATTAACTCAACTGTTGTATAGGTATCCCATGTCAACTCCCATGTCTATTTGTGTAACTTCCAAGAAAAGTTGATTTTTGTGACATCTTATAATATTTAAATTTGTGGAACATTTACTAGTAATAGAAATATTCTTGTTTTGGTGAATGTATTACTCAGTTTCCATTGTTTTGGGCACCAAAAAAGAATAAAGGAAATTAAAGGCGTGGACAGAATTGCGTAATAATTGATTCTAAGAATTTAGTTATGTAATTCCGGACATTTCAAATGCTGATTCATTATTATTATTTTATTATTTATTTACATTGATTTTAATCAATGCCTTTATTCTTTACTAGCGTACATTAGCAACAAATCAATCTTTCTCCGATTTCGTGCAATTTTGTCAATTTCGATAGCCTTTAAGACAAGTAATTACAATAGTACAAGTCTTTAAATCTTTAAATATTGGATACGCGCAGTCTTTTTTATTTATTTATTTATTTATAATGTAATGAATGGTATAGTAGTTTACAAATGTAACTGCAGCCATGTGTACCAGGTTGAGGAAGCGCCATAGGTTTTTTAAAATTGACCAAGAATTAACTGGTCAGCTTGTACAGACAACAAAACTTTGTGCACTTGTTTAATACACAACCAGTTGTTTTAAAAAGCAAAAGCGTAGGGCGGGGCATTTCATGCCCCTAGAGACGAGGGCGCAAGTCCTACGAATGTTAAAATTTAATATTTAAAATCATATATCTAATGATAATAACTAATAAAACAATATTATGTCACTCAACACTTCAACAATCACATCAAATAATCCATTAATCCATTGATATATGATTTTTTATACTTGATTAAAGAGCATTCAACAAGAAGAAACAAGTGAATGTTTTCATTTGCTAACAAACTATTGGTTATTCTAACTAGCCTCTCAAAAATTACGACTAACTCAAGAGTTTTCAAAACTTACTTAACATGAGAAGATTAAGTTCAATATCAGTTTTTAATTAATTTCAAAAGTCTACTCGTTTAGATCATCAAGCTCATTATCATTGGTTGCATCTAATCCATCTACTTCATCGTCTGCATCATTTCCAACTAAAACATCATGAAGGCATCATTTCAAAATCCTCTACATTGAAGTGATGTTTTGGCGTTAACAATATTCTCTTTTTTTCTCATCGAGTTCTCAAGGCGTACGTTTTATTAGACAAGAGTCCTAGTCTTTGTAATTTAGGAAAATATTCTTTGTATTTATTTCTTTTTTTGTAATTATCTCTTTCCTTCTTGTATTATAAGTTGTACTTATATATACCACCATTGAGTGAAAAATAAAATCATCACTTCATAAGTCTTATATGGTATCAGCAGGAAAATATCTCTAAAGAGAATTCCCGATTCTTGATGTCTTCCGCTGGAAACCCTAGTGACTCGGCTTCGGCTTCAGCCGCCACCTCGTCTGCGGATGCGTCTTCCATGGCGCCGCTCATGCAGTCGTCCACCGCTCCTCTTCAGGTTGCGGGGTTCAGGGGTTCAACCCCTCGTTCCACCGTTTGGTCCCGATGTTCCGCCTCTTGTGCCAATCAATGCACATACTCATCTACCTCTGCAGTTAAACTCTGGGAACTGCACATCCTGGAATGCACAGTTTCGCCATCTGTTTTATGGCTATGGCCTTCTTGGCTATTTGAAAGGTACGACCCCCTGCCCTCCTTGCGGTGATTCTCCGGAATCTATTGCTGCGTTTGTCCACTGAACACGACATGATGCTCTCCTCGTATCCGCCCTTTTTGGTTCGCTCTCTTAGGAAGTCATGCAACTTGTCTCTGACAAGAAGACGTCGGCTGAAATATGGACGTCCTTACAGAGCACGTATGCTAACCGATCTCGTGCTCGTGTCATGCAATTGAAGAAATCTCTCTCTCAGTTGACCATTGGTTCCAAATCCGTGTTGGAATTCCTTCAACTTTTCAAGTTGAAAGTTGATGAACTTGCCCTAGTTGATCATCGCCTCTCTGATGATGATGTCACTCTATTCGTTTTGAACAGTTTGGGGGCATCCTACCGTGATATTGCGGCTCAGATCCATGCTCGTGATCATCCGCTCTCCTTCTTTGCGCTTCATGACAAATTGGTGGCTCACGAGATCTATGTCAAGCGCTTGGAGGCTCAATCTGCATCCCTTGTGGCTTCGGCCAATGCTGCCTCGTATCACCACAACTCGGGTCAACGTGGTGGTCCAAACTCTAGCCGCCCCAACAACTCACGGGGTGGTTCCAATCGCCAATACCGCGGTCACTCTTCCAACCGTGGTAGCAACCCGAACAATCAGCGGGCTCGGAACAACAACAACAACAACCACCGTTCGAATTCTAATGGCCGTCCTGACATCATGTGTCAAATTTGTGGGATTTATAGTCACAGGGCTCGTACTTGTCGTCGTCTTCAGCAACCTCTTGCTAACCTGGCTTCGACCCCGAACTCTCCCTCTCACGACACACATTGGCTTGTTGACTCGGAGGCCTCACATCATCTCACCTAGGATCTTCAAAATCTAACCGTTCATTCCGAGTATGAAGGGACGTATGAGGTTACGATTCCTAATGGTTCAGGTTTGCCTATTACTCATGTTGGTTCTGCTTCTATTACAAAATCTGGTCGTAAATTCCTTCTCACTCCCGTTTTATGCGTTCCGTCATCTCAACGGAATCTATTATTGGTGCATCAATTTTGTCTTGCTAACAATCTCATGCTTGGATTTCATCATTGGTATTTCTTTGTTAAGGATCGAACAACGGGGGTGATACTCATGCGCGGGGAATGCAGTAATGGAATTTACCACTTGGACGTGCGGTCGCGGTTTGCTTCGAGTCCTTTGGCGTGTGTTGGAATTCGCACTAATAGAGACAATTGGCATAGTCGTTTAGGTCATCCATCTTCGGATATTAGTTCCTTTTTGTTTAGCAAGTTTAAATTACCTTGTACTTCAAAGGATGCTACTTTTTGTCGTTTTTGCTTATTAAATAAGAGTACGCAATTGCCATTTAGTACTACATCTCTTGTCTCTACTTCGCCGTTAGAGTATGTTTATGGTGATGTTTGGGGTCCCTCGCCGGTTCCCTCTTTGGATGGTTGTCGTTATTACTTGTTGGTTGACCATTTTTCAAAGTATTGTTGGTTCTATCCCTTGTCTCACAAGTCGCAAGTTGCTACGGTATTTCGTCAGTTTCACACGTTTGCTGAGAAACAATTTGGGTTCTCCATTAAGAACTTTTATTCGGATAATGGGGGTGAATTCATTGCACTCCGTTCTTACTTCTTGGATTGTGGTATACGTTGGCTTACCACTGCTCCTCATACTCCGCAGCAAAATGGCACTGTTGAACGGCGTCATTGTCATGTTGTCACACTTGGGCGCATTCTTTTACAGCAATCAGGTCTTCCATCGTCGTTTTGGGACTCACCCTTTTCTACTGCAGTTTATCTTTATAATCGGCTACCTACAATGGTTCTTCACCGCAAGAGTCCTTTTGAGGTTTTATTTGGTCGTTCTCCCAACTACCTTAAGCTACGCACATTTGGGTGTTTGTGTTTCCCGTGGCTCCGTCATTATTTTCCGGGTAAACTCACGCCTCCTTCTCGCGCGTGTATATTTTTGGGCTATAGTGTGTCTCAGAGTGCTTATCGTTGTCTCGACATTGAAACATCTCGGGTTTATGTGTCTCGCAACGTCCGTTTTGTGGAGACAGAATTTCCGGGGTTTGCGACCCGTTGCCCTACCCCGTGGACCCGACCCATCTCCTATTAGGTTTGATCCCACGGTTCATGGGGCCCATCAGACGGTCAGCGGTCAGGGATTGACTCCACTGGCACCAATTTCTGTGCCTTCTAATAAAAATGTTGGAGTGATGTTGGGGCAACGTTGCAATCAGACCCCTGTAGCACCAGTTTCTGTGCCTTCTGATAAAAATGTTGGAGTGATGTTAGGGCAACATTCCATCCAGGCCCCTGTTCTTCCCACTGCGGCCCAACCCGCGGTCCAGCCTTCACTCGAGCTGCCGTCCCCCGCGTCGTCTGCTGCATCGTCGAGTTCCACGCGACCGATCGACCCGGATTCTTGCCCTTCTTCGCCGCCTCTTCCTCCTAGGCCATCTACTCCACCGCGTACTCACACCATGACCACTCGCGCTCAAAACAACATCTTTAAGCCGAAGCACATCTACTTCGCTTCTAAACATCCAGTTTTGGGCCCCATCGCACCTACATGCGTTTCTCAAGCACTTAAGGATCCGCTTTGGCGTGCAGCTATGGCTGAGGAGTACACGACACTTATGCAATTTAGTGTTTGGGATTTGGTCCCTTCCTCATTAGGGAAGAACATTATTGGCTCCAAATGGGTGTTTCACATTAAACGTCATCCCGATGGGTCTATTGATCGGTACAAGGCTCGTCTTGTTGCGAAGGGCTTCAATCAACGTGAGGGTGTTGACTTCAAGGAAACCTTCAGTCCCGTTGTCAAACCCGTCACTATTCGACTTGTGTTGTCGTTAGTGGTTATGCGTGGTTGGTCGTTACGCCAACTTGATGAGGATGTGTTTATGTCTCAACCTCAGGGGTTCGTTGACCCATCTTTCCCTCATCATATTTGTCATCTCAAGAAGTCTTTGTATGGTTTGAAGCAAGCTCCTCGCGCTTGGTTTCTTGCTTTGTCTGCCGAGTTATGTGCTATTGGGTTTAGTCAGTCCAAGTCTGATTCCTCCCTTTTTATTTACTCCAAGGGTCATGATGTCGTTTACCTCCTTGTTTACGTGGACGATATTATCGTGACAGGGAGCAACGACACTCTTATCTCGCGTATTGTTCGTGGTCTTGGTAGTAAGTTTGCAGTTAAAGATTTGGGACATCTCTCCTACTTTCTTGGTGTTGAGGTTTTCACTTGCAAAGAGGGCCTCTTTCTTTCGCAACATAAATACATGTGTGATATTCTTGCTCGATACAAGATGAATGGTGCTAAACCTTTAGCTACTCCCATGGCGTCAACCTCAGTGGTCTCGACTTCCACATCCTTGACCGATGCTACAGAGTACATGCGTGTTATTGGCGCCTTGCAATATCTTACTTTGACTCGTTCTGACATTGCCTTCTCGGTCAATAGGTTGGCACAACGGATGTCCGCTCCCACTGAGACTGATTGGACAACTCTCAAACGTATCCTCCGTTACCTAAAGGGTACGCTCTCTCATGGACTGCTTCTTCGCCGTGCCTCCTGCCCTCGTCTTCTTGCTTACTCTGATGCGGATTGGGCAGGTGATCCGGGCACTGCTGCGTCTACTTCGGCCATTATCTTTATTGGTGGCAATCCTATCTCTTGGTCTTCTCGTCGCCAACGTGCTATTTCTCGGTCTTCTACTGAATCCGAATATAGGGCCTTGGCGAATGTAGCTGCTGAAGTTCGTTGGTTGCAGCATTTGTTTCGTGAGCTAGGTGTCTCTCTTCCTTCTCCCCCGCGTGTTCTTTCTGACAACTTAGGGGCGATCCGTACATCTCTTCATCCCGTTTTGCATTCCCGAATGAAGTATATCTCTATTGATCTACACTTCGTTCGCGATCTTGTCAACAAGGGCTTTCTCAATGTTTCGTACATCAACACGACTGATCAACTCGCGGATCTCCTCACTAAACCGTTGCCTCGTGCTCGTTTTCTTCTCCTACGGTCCAAAATCGCCATCGCCGATGGGTCGCCGATTTTGCGGGGGCGTATTAGACAAGAGTCCTAGTCTTTGTAATTTAGGAAAATATTCTTTGTATTTTTTTTTTGTAATTATCTATTTCCTTCTTGTATTATAAGTTGTACTTATATATACCACAATTGAGTGAAGAATAAAATCATCACTTCATAAGTCTTATACGTTTTTCCTTCGGGGCGTTAAAAACGCGCCTTTAGTGCCATGAGCGTAAGCTCTGGTCTTTATGGCGTAAGCCCCGCAAAGTTTATGCCCCAAAGCTAAGTCTTGGGGCATTTTTAGTGTATTTGGCAATTGGCCCCGAGGCGCACCCAAGGCGAGCATGGGACACGTTTTTTAAAACACTGTACACAACTCTAAACTTGGAAGGCTTTCTTATTAGGATATAAACACTAATTCCTCTAATTCATACGCGCGTTGTTTCAATATCTGTCACATAACATATTCTTTTAATGAAAACTCACCACAAGTCAATGAAAAATGTAAGAACGCTCTCTCGGCTAAATCCAACGAATGAAAATATAAAATCGTGTTCGGCCATATGACAGAGTTCACGCGTTCTATAGTAAATTATGAATATATAACAGCAAAGCCCTGCAATTTAACATATAGAAGGAATTTTATTTTATTTTATGGTCAGTGGCTGTCCTTCTAGAAGGTGCGTGAGAATTTTACAATGTTGCTATCATTCTAGAAAGTATACAGTAATATTAACTGTACGTGGCTTGTTATAACTCGAAAGCATTTGCATGTACACACTTTTTTTGTGTTTTACGCATAAAGCATTTGTCGACTTGAGTAAAAAGCAAAGTTAGATTTTGCAAGTTAAAGTGTTATTTATTAAGCCGAGTTTAGCACACGTTAATATAATTGAACTCAATCCAACTTTTGTATAGGGAATTGGTTGCAATCACGAATCTTCTAGACTATGTTCCCGTGATCAAAATTCGATGTAGCTTCCTTAATTACTTATTCTGGATTACATTTCATGTGTATTTGATACAACAAGATTATATATTTACATCTTAATTTTGAACTTGTATAAATAACTCATACTATTTGAATAATCACCAATCAGCTCCTTTACAAAAAATATGAGGGAGGAGTGAGGACCATTTGACAATGAGCATAGATATATTTTTTATTTTTTTAATGACGTGGGAACCACCAATCGCTACCATTTGGGTGCGTACTAGATAAATTCGCGAATCTCGCGAACGGACAAATCACACTAAACTAACAATGTGAGACAAACACAAATGAAAAAGACATAGTATCAAGCCGCCGCTCCTTATAGTTTAAGTTGTGCATTTGGGATTCAATGTGATTTTCTCCATGCAACATTATTGCACAAGTTCAAACCTGCGTTCATGCTAAATTTTAGAGAAATGAAGTCGTGTTGAAGCTCTCATCTCATCCTTTTTTTTTTTTTACAACACACAACTTCGTTAAGAGTAACTACTTACTTTCTGCTTTTGATTCATAAATAATCATTATAAGCGTTAAATAAAACATACCAGCTATATATAAAGTTAATGATGAACAAAAGTTCCTACATCGATCACCGCCATTGTTCAAAAATCTCAAATTATTCAACCAAAACAAAAGGGGTCCTTCTAATGAAATCAAATGCAACTACTAATAAGTATTAGCGAAAGAGCATACGAAGAAAATGAAAGATGTTCCATGTAGATATCACAGTAGTAGAAAATTTCTTTAAGAGCTACAATATGACTCTTAGCATATTATTTCATTTGTATATTACTTGTCTTAAGGGTAGTTTAGTCTTTTAGTTGTCTTGTATATATACTCTTTCTCTTGTAAACCCTAGGCACTTCAACATTCATTCTTTTGTAATATTCTCCTTGGTCTTGCAAGATTATGGCTTCCTTCATGAATGTTAACATGGCATCAAAGCCAAATCTCTGACCCAACCAGTAGGCAAACACGACACCACGCTAATCGAACTCACTCCCTGTATTGCTACTGGTTTATGGTAATCCGCTGCACTCTCTGAACTTGTTGGTGTGTTAAATTCGGTTTTGATTTGGTGCAATTTTTGTTCGATTTGTTGTCCCAATTCTGTTTTTGGGTCAGTCTTGCTTTGTGTATTAGTCCAATTCTCGATTTCTGTTATCATGACAGGAGGGGATGATTCGTTGCAGTCGATTAGTGTTCGTTTTGATGGGAAAACAATGGGTATTGGAGTTATGTTATGAAAAACTTTCTAAAAGTGAAGAAGATGTGGAATTATATTTCTGGTGTTTTGGTTGCTCCTAAGGCATATGATGCTAATTTTGTTGAGTTATTGGATGTGTGGGATACCAATAATTCTAAAATTATTACTTGGATTAACAATTATGTTGAGCATAAGATTGGTGTTCAGTTAGCTAAGTTTGATACTGCGAAAGAAGTTTAGACCATTTGGAGAGGTTGTATGTGAGGTCCAACTTTGCTGTTCAATATCAACTTGAAGGAGAAATTTGTGCTCTTACACAGGGCGATCGAAGTATTCAAGAGTTTTATCCTGAGATGACAAACTTTTGGGATGAGTTGGCTATGACAGAATGCGCTGAACTGAAAGCATTCGGTCCGTATATTGAAAGGCGAGAACAAAAACGTTTGATTCAACTGTTGTACAATCTCCGCTCTGAGTATGAAGGCATCCGTGGATCAATTATGCACCGTACTCCTTTACCCTCAGTTGATTCAGCCGTGCATGAATTTCTAGCTGAAGAAACCCGCCTCAAGACTCAAATTGAGAAGTCCACTCCTATTGGTTCTGTTTTGGTTACTCAACCTAGTCATAACAGATCTAAAAAAAAGAGTTATGATAAGGATGAGTGTCGTTATTATCAGAAAAAGGGTCATTGGAAGAATCAATGTCCTTTATTGCACCATAAAGGCAAACCACAACAGGAATATGGAAAGATGCCAAGTGACAAACCTTCAAATTCACAGAATCTTCGTTTTGGAGGGTAGCCTAATACAGCTGATGTCATGCCTACATTGGATCCAACTTCTGTCGAGTCATCTTTGTTAGACAACACATATTTGGTTAATCTATTGCAAACAAAAACCAGTCTGCTCCATCCACATCAGGTAGAAACTCGTCCTTATGGGTGTTGGATTCTGGAGCATCTCATCACATGTCTCCTGATCGCAACTCATTTGTACTATGTCTCATGTGTTACCATCTACATCTGTTATGCCTGCTGATAGCACTCCTATGCCAGTAGTAGGCGTTGGTACAATTCAAACAGAAAATATTTCACTACCTGATGTTTATTGCAATCCTAAATTGGCTATGAATCTTATTTCTGTTGGTAAATTGTGTGATCGTGGTCTTGATGTTCACTTTTCCTCTACTTCTTGTCATGTGCAGGATCCGAAATCAAAGAGAATACTTGGGACTCGAAGTAGAGAAGGGGGGGGGGGGGGGGACTTTATGTTTTGGATGGCATGAAGGTTGATGGTCAGTTTGCAGCTACGAGCATTGATCTATCTACATTTCATTTGAATTCTTCTTCTTCGAAGTTTTACATATGGCACTCTAGACTAGGTCATGTATCTGGATCTTGTCTGAGGTTTTTATGTAATAGTGGTGTTTTGGGAGACTTGCAGTCTAGGGATATTTCTGATTGTAGTGGATGTAAACTTGGGAAGTTTTCTGCAAAACCATTTAATCACAGTACATCCACTTCTTTTGCACCATTTGATTTGATTCATTCTGATGTTTGGGGACTTGCCTCTATTCCTACAAAGGGAGGGGTCACGATATTATATTTCTTTCATTGATGACTATACTCGTTATTGTTGGGTTTACTTGATGAAAAACCGTTCTGAATTCCTTGACGTTTATGCTCACTTTGCTACATGTGTGAAAACTTAACACTCTAAAGTCAAAAAGTGTTTTAGATCTGATTTGGGTGGGGAATATACGAGTAAGGCACTCTCTGACATTCTTCTTAGTGATGGTACTATGCACCAATCCTCTTGTACAGACACACCTTAGCAAAATGGTGTGGCTGAAAGAAAACATAGGCATATTGTTGAAACATCACGTTCTATGCTTTTGTCTGCTAGTGTACCTAGTAAGTACTGGGGGGGGGGGGGGAAGCAGTTCTCACTGCTGTTTATATCATAAATAGAGTTCCAACTGCTAATAACGCATGCCTCTCTCCATATGCTAAGTTATTTTGTCAAACTCCTGATTATTCTCATTTGTGGGTTTTTGGGTCCACATATTTTGTTCTTCGTCCACATGTTGAGCGAACTAAGTTGTCTTCATGTGTTGCAATATGTGTCTTTTGGGATATGGAAATGGTCAGAAAGGTTATCGGTGTTATGATCCAGTTGCTAGCAAATATTATGTTTCTCCTCATTTTCACTTTATTGAGCATATTCCATATTTTTCCATTCCCAGAAGCTCCCATAATGTGACACGGTCTGATATTATTCACAATGACCCATTTACTCTTGATGGATATGATATTGGAACTAATGATCCAACTGGTGACAATATTGGTATTGGTGATGTTGTTGGGGATGACAATATTGGTGTTGGTGATGGAGATGACTTGGGTGCTGCTGAAGAGTTACCCCCTCATGTCCCTTATCTTACGATTTCGGATCCAGCTCATGAGCGGTATCCAAAGCGTACTCGTAAGTCTACTCAACTGTCTGATTTCATTTACTCTTGTTATTCTCAGCCTTTTGTTTCCTTTTTTGCATCTGTTTGGCCTATTTGTGAGCCTACCTCTTATTTTGAGGCGGACAATATATTATTTGGCAAGAGGCTATGGCTGAGGAACTATCAGCTTTGAACAAAAATCACACTTGGGACTTGGTTCCTCTTCCAGTAGGGAAACAGTCAATTGGTTCTCGATGGGTCTATAAAATTAAAACCAAAGCTGATGGTTCAGTTGAGCGATATAAGGCTCGTCTAGCGGCAAAAGGATTTGCTCAACAATATGGCATGGATTATGAGGAGACCTTTGCTCATGTTGCTAAGATGACATCTGTCAGAGTTCTTATTGCAGTTGCATCAGTACGACACTGGTATATTTCACAGATGGATGTGAAGAATGCATTCTTGAATGGTGATTTACATGAGGAAGTCTACATGACACCTCCTCCGGGAGTTCCTCATGAAAAGGGCAGGTGTGTAGACTTAAGAAAACATTATATGGGCTTAAGCAAGCTCCAAGAGCTTGGTTTGAGAAGTTTTCTACAACTCTTTGTTCTATTGACTTCTCCTCTAGTCCTAATGATTCAACCTTATTTGTTAAATGCAGTTCTGCTGGTCGCATAATGCTTTTACTGTATGTTGATGATATGATTATTACAGGTGACGATGTTGAGTGTATCAAGGTGTTGAAACACACCTTATGTCGTTTGTTTGATATGAAGGATTTGGGTCCTCTTCGTTACTTTTTAGGTATTAAAGTCGCCTCATCTCCAAAGGGCTATCTTTTATCTCAGTCGAAGTATACTTCAGATCTTTTAGAGCGAGCTCATCTTACAGACACTCGTGTTGCTGCTACTCCTTTAGAGGTAAATGTTCGTTATACTCCTACTGGCGGCACACTTCTTTCGGATCCCACTTTGTACATGTCTATTGTTGGTAGTTTGGTATACTTGACTATTACCCGACCAGATATTGTTGATGCGGTCCATGTTGTTAGCCAGTTTGTTGATGCACCTACCCCTAATCATTTGGCTGTTGTTACTCGCATTTTTCGTTATCTTTGTGGTACTATTTATCAGAGTCTATTGTTTCATTCGAGCCCTTCCTTAGAACTTCGAGCATATACGGATGCAGACTGGGCTAGTGATCCATCCAATCGAAAATCTACCACTGGATACTGTATTTTTCTAGTTGATTCTATCATCTCTTGGAAAAGCAAGAAACAAGATGTTATTTCTCGCTCTTCTATCGAGGCGAAGTATCGTGTTATGGCTTCCACCACAACTGAACTTGTTTGGTTACGACGATTGTTAGGTGATATGGGGGTGTTGTTGTCATCCCCCACACCCATGTATTGTGATAACAAAAGTGTTGTTCAGATTGCTCATAACTCTATTTTCATGAGCGTACCAAACATATTGAGATCGATTGTCATGTGACTCGGCATCGTTTTCAGCATGGTGTTATCTCTCTACCGTTCATCTCGTCTTCGATGCAGTTGGCTGACTTCTTTACAAAGGCACATACGATTCAGCGACACAACTTCTTTGTTGGCAAACTCTCGTTACTTATTGCAGCACATTCTCGAGTTTGAGGGAGGTTAGAATATTATTATATTTGTATATTACTTATCTTAAGGGTAGTTTAGTTTTTTAGTTGTCTTGTATATATACTCTTTCTCTTGTAAACCCTAGGCATTTCAACATCATTCTTTTGTAATATTCTCATTTGTCTTGCAAGATTATGACTTCCTTCATGAATGTTAACAATGACCATCGATTGGAAGAGCCGAGTCCATTGAATTTGTCTCTAAAGTGTAAAGATAAATCCTATTGAGAATCCTGAGAATAGCCACAAGAGGGTTTCCTGGAATGAAGCACACCAATTCTTTGCGCAACGAATCGTGATTGATGGTGTGCATCAATGTCCATCCATTTTATGGTATGGTGGTGGAACGCCAGTAACCCTTGTCTTGGTCTTTGGGTAGCATCCAATATTGTGAACACTTGTTTTTGATCTCCACACCAAACCATAAGACGTCATCACTCAATGATCGAGCCACAGTCGCTGAAGCGATAATCATTTCATCATCATATGGTAGAATGATCACTTGAACATGGTTACCATGACCCCCCCTTTGAGTCGTAAATGGCGATAGCAAGACCAACGTGCAACAAAAACCATTAAACACGAGCAGAGGT
The DNA here is from genome assembly GCA_948329865.1 of Linaria vulgaris. Taxonomy (NCBI): domain Eukaryota; kingdom Viridiplantae; phylum Streptophyta; class Magnoliopsida; order Lamiales; family Plantaginaceae; genus Linaria; species Linaria vulgaris. The sequence continues at coordinate 114,636,754 of OX415252.1, forward strand.
ACAAAATGGTCTATCTTGAATTGGCTTGTGCCCACAATGTTGACATTGTCCAGGTACGGGTCCATGAAAAGTAAGTTTGGATTGACATATGAAATTTCATAACCGGCGGTATGCACGCTTGAACTACTTTATAATTCGGTGCAAGGTCTACAGTGTCCTCCTTGCATGTTAACCCCGCTAATGTAGTTTTTTCCTGGACTCTCGGTGGGGGCGGCAAAGAAAGCCATTTTCTTGTTATAGGATTCACGATATTATACACATCATGGTGTTGTTGCCTACAGAGAATGAGTCCATCGGAGGAGTGAACGAAGTAACCAAATCTCTCTGGGACTACCTTAATCGTAGGTGTTATTTTCATTATGGTTTCGTAAGAGAAGCAGTCGTGATCCAAATCCTGAGAGAAGTTGTCGACATACCAATTCTCTCGAAAGGTTACATGTGCTCTTTGTTTGATAAATGCCAACAAACCTTTTGAAGAGAGTCGTTCCTCTCTTTTTCTAGCTTCATAACTTGGAATAGAGAAACGATTTGTCATAATGTTGTTCCATCGTTTTGACACGCATTTGAATCTAAAAAGAGATTTTGGTGGCAATCATACCAGAATAGCACTTAGCAAGTGGTCGTTGCTCTCGATTTTCTCCATAACCACTAAAGTGATCGAGAATAGAAGCTAAGGATGTTCTATTTTCGTCAAATATGCATGTGTACTATTAAGGTTGACATTACATAAGTTGCAAATTAAGGAGAAAAGTATTATATAAGAATGGATCCAAATTCCAAGCAGCATGCGTTAACTTTTGCTACCTGTTTAATATATATATATATATATATATGTATATATATATATATATATATTCTCATATATATTCTCAAAGCTGCACGAATAAATAAACAAAGATTTAGTGATTGAAATCCATGGTTTAGAATCATTTTTCTAGTAGACGAAAATAAAATTACTACTACAAAATAATTCACCCTATGCTAGGTTTAGTCTAAATTTTGCGTCAACGTCATAATTAATTTCCTAAACAAACGTACCTTGTTTCTGAATTTGGCGGAGAGTACTGTGGCTGCTTTGTTTTGATGTAAGAAATTTTTTGCTTTTATTATCGTACACATTTCTGCCTATATCTATCTGTACTGTGGCTGCAGTTAAACTCTCCACCCACCTAATTTAATTATTAAGAATCCTTCTTTGACCTGTTCAAGATTAACTGTGTAAATAATAATCAATCTTTTTTTTTTTTGTAAAAGTATATATAATTTTCAGATTTAAGTATTATATAAACAATACTTACAACTTAGACCAATTAGTAATAAATAAGGACTCGTTTGCTTTCAAAATTAATAGTTGCATGACTATTAATTTACCCTTACTAATATATTTGGGTATTATTATTATGTTGCATGATTAGCCAAATTGCTACCCTAAATTAAACCCAATCAAAAAAAATAATACTATGTTTGCTTAGGCTAATTGACCAAATATTTTTACTCTTGCCACTTATTTGTGTTAAATGACCTTCTTACCTTTATTCTAATTTTTAACTTCACACTCATTTGTCATAACAAATATTTTTACCTCATAATGAGAACTAAAATTTTACATTTGTAGAAAAAGACGCAAGAACAATATTTTTGGGAGAACAAAATATTATGGCGTTTGTACGGTCTTTTTTCCCCTACGTTTGTTTTTTTGTTTCCAAGCCGAATATATAATGGCGTGATACATGTGTCATTATAGGCTAATTTTGAAGTCACTAACGACACATTTGGTTTACATTATAAATTCTAATTAGAGTTATAATCGAGCCCAAACTCATATTTGGATTAACATTATAATAACCACAAAAACCCGTGATTAAAGACATAATCTTGTTAAGCCTTATTATCAATTGTTGCCTCTCCAAATTTCATAATCTTGGTCAAGACTGTTTTTTCTCATTCCAATTTTATCCTTACAAATTACAATCAATTTCAAATTTACCTTGCTTTTCATAATTTAAAAAAGGGATCTTATAAATATAAGATTTACTTTAAAGCAATTTATCCAAATTTCTTATATCTTTTTTTTCAAATATCATCTTTAATTTTAAATCACCCTTACATCTTACGAACTAAAGAATCAAAGGCAGAAAAGTTATCCTTACCATATTTATAGGTTAATTGTTTTTCCTTTTGTATATGAATATATTAGTTTCTTTTTTCTAATATACTTAATACTAATCACAAAATCAGTTTTTTCGTGAGAGATTTCTCGTGGAATTTTTTGGCGCTAACAATGAAATTTTTCGTGCAAAATTTTGGCGCTAAAATATTGTAAATTAGCACCAAAAAGTTAAGAAAAATTATTGAAATGTAGGTATATAGATGTTTTTATAAGAGAAGTTATCCAATTAGTGTTTGATATGAATTAACAAAGTAAGGTTATATTACGAAGTATAATGCAATCTACCTTTTAAACTACAATCCAAATGCAGATTTAGGATATAAAACCTTGACAATGGCGTGTGATAATTTGATATCCAAATGCGAGTTTTGGAATTGAGGTTCTCATTCAAATCACATCATTACTAATGGTGGACTTATTTGAAAAGGCTAACCAAATTAGTCATACATGTTGTCGTAATTTTACGCGATTATTCACATTCACATTTATTTTCTTTTGAATATAATTCATCTCCATCTAAACTTTCATTTAAATTTCAAGGTGTGACAGAGCATACGATTGATTCAAACGGCCGTATGGCTAAAATTAGCAATTTTGTCATCTATAGTCTACTATAAATTATTGATGCCGCTTTGAGAAAATAATACAACTATGTATAATTATTGGATTTATGCTATAATATACAAGTAGGTCACAATAAATTATTACACAAGTATTAGATTTTATAAATTATTGTGAAAAGGGGTGTGTGTTATTTTAATTGAAGTAATTGGAGATAATGTTTGGTATAAGTGGTAAATAGCAAGACCCACAAGGATAGTTTGGTCTATTAAATTAAAATAGAGGGGTATTTAGGTTCATGCATTTTAATTTTATTAGGTTTAATTTGGGGTATTATTAGTTGTGGGGGAGGGTACCCAATTATTAATATTCCAGTTAGGTTGCCACGTAGGATAAGACGATTATTAATAATGCGAACCAAACAACTTTATATTTACGACTATTAATCTGATTGGACTTGGTTGGGCAAAGCAAACGAGTCTTAAGTAATTTTAGCTAGATGCGGTTTTTATCCGAGGAAGTGTAATTGAAATATTCTGCTGATCGGGCAGTACTTATGTAACCCCGATGTAACTTAGAGGGCTATGACAACGATAATAAATAGTGTAACTTATATTTAAAATAGTAAGTCAATTATTTATGGCTTTGTATTATATGCTTAGTCTATTTTTAAAATATTAATTCATCCACAACATAAATCAATTTATTTACATTATAAATGATATTAGAATTTTGACTTCATTCAAGTAATGAGTCCATCATTATATAAGCTCCTTAGTTGTGCGATGATTGTTCGATAAAGTTTTTGTTCCTAATTTTAAGGAAAGTAGACTTTGCAAAGATGTTAGGAGCTAAAATCATCAAGACACAAATTATAAAATAGATCTTATTTAAATTAATTGGGTAGACAGTGGCGAACATCTCTAATGTATGGAGGAGAACATGTAGTAGTTTTATGTGTAGATACGTCACATGTGTCTAGTTTGGTACAGATTCGTGTATTACAGACGAAATGTAAAATTACAAGAATAATCGAGAATCTATTACAAACTAATGTTAATCTGTAACTTATAGAAGCTTCTGGACTAACTTCCTTCGAAACACTAATTGACGAGATCTAGGTATACAATCACATCATGTCGAGAATCTGAGACACCGAATCTTGCAGATGTTGGGTATGCAAGATATCAAATCTGGAGATGTCGGACAGATAGAACATCGGGCAGTGAGCCTCAGGGGAGGTATGTCGGGCTTAGAATATGTCAAATATTATCTCCACGCCGGACGTGTTGAACGTGGACTTTTCATATATGAGACCCACGCCGGATATGCACCTATTTAGCGAGATCTTCGACGCCCAACTGTCCATTGGACTGGCTTGTTGGGTCACTAGAAGGGCCCATATCAGGTACGAAAATCATCTTGTAATTGCCAATATCGGACGTGTGTCCAACTAATAAAATAAAAAGGCTGCAACAAATGTCCATGTTGAGTCTCGAAGGATGCGGTCAATTTTTGCTGGGTCTCGATTACCGTAGGATAAAATGTTATATTTACTTAAAGTATTTACCGGAGGATATGGTACAAGAAACTCTTAACTTTTACAGCATCTTGCCTAGGCAAATTTGGAGAATTAAGCAGTTGCTTTGGCATCGTCCAAAGTATTTCATCCAACATTTGTATTGCTAACGTGTTGCAATCACTACAAATACACGGTTGGGATGGGATATGAAGATTGGTTATTTTCTACATTTTAGAAAAAATTAAATATGTATTTAATCTTAGACTGTTGGTTGCACCACATAAACTATGCAACTGTTACATAAAACTTTTCTTCCCTGAAAGATCGTTGGTTGCACTACATAAACTATGCAACTGTTGCATAAAATATTTCTTTCCCTTCTAGAAAGTACTTGAGATTTTTCCAATCATCGTCATTAGTTGCTATCATTCTAGAAAGTATACAGTATTCTAACTATATGTGGTTTGTTATAACTAGAAAGCATTTGTGTCTAATGAATATAAAGCATTTGTCGACTCGAGTAAGAAGTAAAGGTAGATTTTGCAAGTTAAAAGTGTTATATATTAAGCTGAGTTTAGCACTCGTTAATTGAACTTAATCCAACTTTTGTATAGGGAATTGGTGCATGCAATCCTAATTTCGCTAAATAGATACCATAAACATATCAAAAAGAAAAAAGAAAATAAGAGATATCATCTAAATTCTGTATTAAATTTAAAACGAGTTTAAAGTCTGGGAAAGCAGTTTAAGTTCATTTTTCAGATAAAGAAGGAAACATATGTCATCAACTAAGTCTAACGAGCTCGGTTGCGGCGGCGATTGCCCCGTCTCTGACCTTGTTGAACTGAAAGAGGAGGTCGCCGGTTATTCGCCTGCACATTTAGGTGAGATAGTAAATAATAATCGACATATATGCTCATGAGAGTTGTAACTCCAAATTATTGCTTGAAGTGATTCAGTTGATCAGTTCTCTTTTTTTTAACTCTTCAACAATGAAGAGAGCTCCCAAGATTCTCATGATTAAAGATTAGTACATTATCTTTCTTTACATGTTTTGTCTATTGATAGACTAAATTCTGTAAGAACGTGGTAAAAGATTTCATTGCAACCTGCAACCCAACCTTAAAAAGTACATTTGCTAATTCCATTGTTAATCAGTTCTATGCAATTACTCATTATTCAAGAAAGTAAGAGAACATACTCCAATTTCCGTCACGAAACGACAAGATGTACACTGGACTGCTGGTGCACCATGAGGATACATGAGCAACACCGAACAACCTCCACATTTAACTTGGCCAACTTCATTTGCTGCAAAAGGAAAGGTGATGTCCAAAGTCACAAGCTACTCTATACAGAATATAAGTTCAGCTTATAAAAATCAGTCTCAATTATTACAGTTTAAAATCTATGATAAGTTTAGTTACAAAACCAGATCAACAATCACTCCAAATTAGAACAAAAGAATAAATCATGCTGCTACTTGTTTTCAGCTGCCATTTAATAGACCAACATTTGAAGATACTGTAAATCATTACAAGCAAGAAGACTTTTCCTTATTTCTACTTGTTTCCTGTTTTTCTCACACGAAGCAAAAGTATAAAAATTCGAGAATGTTCTTGCTACTGTAAAAGTTTATTCTGATTCTTTCACCATGGACTGGAAGACACGAGAATGAAGGATCAGGTTATAAGAAAACAACTAACTCAATTAATCAAGTGGGGTCAAATATCTAAAGGACAAGATAAACCGAGGAAAATTGAACTAAATAAAGAAGAACGTGACCGGAAGGCTTCGGATATTTGTTAAATTGATTGTTACCATAAAGATTGAGATACAAGCCAGGCGCATTTGAGAATTTTCACTTAGTTTGCCGAGATAAAGTGCTCATTGCAAATACCCCCATTCAATGTCATGACAAAATAAGGTGATTATCTAACAAATTGACGGAGTGCTGTACAATCAATAAGAGAACCAAGAATAACCTTCTAGGACAAAATTGACCTCCTGGCAACTGGGACACTGAACCCATTTTGCTCCTCGTGGATACAACAGTAATTTCTGGCAAGTTCCACAAACGAGCTGAGCTTTTTCTGCACCATGTCAAAACTTGTAAGTATGCGTACTGAAAAGCTTAGCTGCAATTATACACTAGTATTATAGAGTTGCACCCAGAGATAGTGATGAACATCAGAATGCTCGAGAATATACACAGAAAATCAGGGAAACATGACATGCACACAATAAAACTTGGGTAAGCATTATCAACTGAGTAAAATTACATCAACGATTTCTTCTTTAATAAACAGCTCAGCAAGAAAACATGATAATCAAACATGAAAGATAAATTAATGACTTAATAAATTGAATAGCCACAGTAATCAACAAACATTTCATTTATCAAACCTAGAATGCGGTAAAGGTCAGTGTATCATTCAAAATTGAGATATTTGAGGTTTCAAAAAGTCTCATGCTCCATAAATGGTGATCAAATCCAAAAGATCACTCCTTTTACTCCTCACCTCCACCGCCTAAAATGTACAAGGTCCTTGCCAAATATACATAAACAGTCAGGTATAGATAAAGACAAAAGTTATGCTTATCCAATGCAAATGATATAACAGACAGGCTTAACTGATTTTTACGCGTCGACAGTGCACAATATGCAGCACAAGAACAAGAACAAAAAGAAAATAATGACGTGGAAAAGATTTCTGAGGTCTTTCAAAAACTATGTAAATTGTTTCCATTTTATTGCATTACTTTCTTTCATTATAAATAGAATCAATTTTGATGACAGCTTGAAAACTTAAATTTGTGAAGTAGCAAGTTTTAGCACCCCCGCATCAAAGAAATAAGTCTAAATGTTAATAGTCATAGCATTTACTGAACTTCAGGCAAACAGGCATTGAAGCTGGAAAAGTTGAATATAAAGCATTGAATAGGACGATTATCAGTTTATAACACACCAGAAGATGATGAAGCCGCGCGAGCTGTTGATGGATGAGAAGTAGGTGGCAACAGCTGCTGTGGAGATGCAGATTGCTTTCCAACCATGGCCCCTTTCTCCATGATTTTAGGGTCTTGGTCTTTGCTCTTCATTTCTAAATAAAACAAGAAAAGATGAAAAATAATTGATTGGGAGAATCAAGAAGCATACAGTTATTTCTTATTGATAAATATATTACAAAGGAAATAAGCTGTTGCTTCAGTTTGATTGAGCAGGATTTTGCAAGCTTCCATAAAAAACATGACAACTGCTTACACGGTAAACAAGAGTTCATCAACAAAGGATTGTCATTCATTTCTTTCCCAATTCATTGAAAACACACATTCCATGAAATTAATCGGAGACAAATCTGACAGATAAATTATATAAAAACTAAAAATTAAAAGAAATCGGGAAAAAAAGGGACGTAAATCTTTGGAGATTGAATATTAAAAAAATTAAAATAAAAGATGGACCAATTATGTCTCGACGCTTCTAATTAGTTCCAAGTTAGGATCAATTACTATACTCAAAATACATACCATCAGAAAGGGCTAATGATGGAAGCGGCTGCACTGGTGGTGGTGTAGGTGGTGAGGAACGTCCTCGCATAAGTGTGGATTCAGATACAGAGTGAGGCTCTACACCATTATTCCTTGTAATATCGGGTTTGCTCCCCATTTCGAGATCTAGAATGTAAAAAGTTCAATGACAGAAATAATTCAACGAAGCCACCTTTCATTACCTACTTCTTTACAATTTTGGGGTATTTATGTAAATTCAATGCTATTCCTATCTGGACGCAACTGTTATTACTGACATACCGAGCGAATCTTTCAAGGAGATTTTTCATTAATACCAGCTGTTCAACCATGAAACGGGACAAGTGGCTGGTCGTTAAGAACGGACCATAATTATAAGTTCAAATAACAAAACCTGAAGCTTTCTGATCACCTATAGAATATTTTTAAAATGCCTAAATCCTTAGTGGGTTGGGAAAGAAAAGAATGGTTCTGCTTGTTATGGAAATTTAGTTTATTTTGGAAAAGGACGATGAGTGATAGGCGTTGAAGCTGGAAAAGTTGAATATAAAGCTGGAAAAAAAATACGGTTCTGCTTGTTATGGAAATTTAGTTTATTTTGGAAAATATCTTACTTAAAACTGCAAATAAGCATCACATAGTGGAGCAATATTCCGATAACTGATGATTCATATTTCACCAGGATTCAGTTGAAATTTCATCCGAACAACACCTTAATCCTCCAATTATCCTAGCAATTCATAATTGAACAAATATTCGAGATATACGCTTAAATTCGAAGCAATATCCAGGAACGATGTAATAAATAAAGAGAAAAAGGAGCTTCATTTAAATCACCAACAAAAGACTCGTTGGTCATGAACAGTTAATCATAAGTCAAGGTTTGACCTTTTTCAAAGACCGACAAACACAACGAGTGTGCAGAGATGGGTGTGTCTTTGTACAGCTAGATTTTCAATTATGAATTTCCAGACTTAGTTGTGTCATTTTGTGTAAAGAATATGATGTGCATTAAGCTAATCTTGAAGCATGATGTTAAACATTCTCACACTTTTCATTTAGTAAACCAAAAAGGTGGCGATGTTAAGATTTCAATGCATCCCCAATCAACAGACAACTATGATGAGCAATATACTCTGCGGTGGCCGCAGTTCAATCAATGAATCTATTTATACCAAATGAGTCATAAGAGTGAATTGGATCTATACTTAAAAGCCGCACCCCTATTTTCTTGCTGGTAAACAATTTAATGAAGCTACCAAAATAAGAACTGAAGTGGAACGATTAAATCGCTCTCCTTCCCCTGTTCTTTCAAACTGACCATCAGCATTTCCTCTACCAAGTGACCTTTATTAGGTTTCTCCACCTTTTGTATTTCCTTGTTTATGCAACTAATTTCTCAAACTCCCATTGTTTCTAGTGCATGTGACAGCTTACGAGTACTTATGGCGAAATTCGTTAAATTTGTATCAAGTTTTGAAACTTATAAGTCAAACTTTCACATAGTTGGCAATACCACATATCGTATAATTCACTTTTTTGAAGATGTCTACCATCAACATATATTATTAAAGATACATCATTTAGTGTTGCAAATATGATGTCTTTACCCCTTTTAAGCTTGGTGCCTCAAAGTTGTCTACCATAAGTGACAGCTAAACTATCCAATTTTCCAGTTCGAAACTTCGGTGAAACCCATGGTAATTATTTTCAGGCAGGGTGACTGACCGCAATTTCTACACTCAACTATATCAAAAGGCTTAATAAAGTTGTAGTCCATGCAAAAATAACCAATCTGAAAATGTGGTCATGACATAGCTCATCAACTATACACATCATAGTTCAAAAAATACCTAAGCTTTTGCACATAATATCTGGTGAACCATATTCCAGAGCACGAAAAAACAAAAAAAAATGGTTACTCATTGAAGCCCTTCTCTTAGCAAAAAGGGACCAATCCAGGTCGTACAGGACTATAACGCTCATAATCCGTGACCTGGCTCACCAAGACATATAATAGTATTCCATATGACTTTGCAATCCTCCTTGAGTAGCACTCACCACTGAGGAGCCAAATGAAACCCAAAGAAAAAAGGAAGGGTAAGTGGGGAACCCACCAGAAGAAACCGCTGCTGCTGGCAGCAATGAAGGTGCACACTGTGGCTGCGGCAATACTGTTTCCCACCCAGGTGGGGGCCCTTCATCTTCATCTTCAACTTCAACTTCATTCAGTTCTTCATTTCTCTCCACCTTCACATCTGACAAGACGAGTGAAACAAGAGACCAAATAAGATTCAAAACCACCAGCGACTTCAGTGTGTTGTCAATAATTCGAGAAACTCAAGTTACAGTGAGACAGCAATTCATAAGATCTTATAAGTAATTGACATCAGATGTCAACGGAAGCTGTGCAAGTCATATCCCACAGTATTGGAAATCTTATTCAAGAGGATCCTTGAGATGAAATTTCCTCCAACTTATGGAAGAAGATAACATTGAGATAACTACTGTGCCTCGGAATTCACAGAAAACATATGTGCTCTGGCATTTAGCATGTATGTTATAAAGCAGAAGAATATAAGATGGAAATGCATGAAAGAAGCAAAAGAAGGTAACCTGCAGTATCTGATTCTGGTTTTGGTAATGCATGTGCAAGACTACTGAACTCCCATCCAGGTGGGGGTCCGTCGTCGTCTTCATCTTCAGTATCTTGCTGGGTACTACTGCTCTTTTCCATATCTGGGTGAGGACAATGGGTCAACTTTTCTAGTAAAATTAATAACCAATTTTGAACTTTGTGATAATACTTATCAAGAGGTTACGCTACTACATTGTTCAAAATTTAAGCTATTGAATACATATGGTTTTAAGCACAGATATTGGGAAGTGAAGAAGATCAAGAACACTCATAAATTTATATACCACAAAATACAGAAGGCCAAACATATAAATAAAACAACCGTCCAGAAATGCTATATTCTCTATTATGGTGAAGTACTAGACACTTACATCCGTTATAACACAGATGAGCATCTGGGAAGCTCAAGAAGAAGCATAACACACGTTTTCTTTGGCATAGGCAATAGCAAAAAGATCTACATATGCAGAATACCAATCTAGTCTGTTGCCACCGGTTCTAGCACAGATGAGAACAAAACGGAACGACCACAGCTACGCCAAAAGGAGGTCGACACATTCTGATGCCCTCTAGAATGAAATTAATAAAAAAAAAATGTACCAAATGCCCAAGCAGATCTTGAAATGATTACAATTCCAGAACCAATTAGAAGCACACAATCCAAAAGCTCAAATGGGAATACAATTAAATGTGATCATGCTGAATCAAGGGCTAAATCTACAAATTTCAAACAACTTGATATCGAAATCGTAAAAACTGATGAGCAATTAGCAAAGAAACCTCCATATGATCACTCCAATTGGTGTAACACCTATACTGAAAATTGAATATCTCAAAAAAAAAAAAAAAAAAACCCTTTTGTAGAACAACATTTCTCTCTCCACCACCTGTCCTTTACAACAAATCATAAAACAATTCCTCGACAAAAGTCTTATTTAAAATAAGACAAAGACTCAATTTTTTTTAGAAAAATAAAAAGAAAGAAGCTACATTGCATAAAATAGACTAATTTAATAAAAAATTTAGAAAACAAAACAGAGGCCACGTGCAAGTAAAATTGAACAAAATGAAAATCAGGGGATTTTCATTAAATAAAAAAAAGGAAAATGGAAAAGGACATATTTCTTCTCACCAGAGGAAGGAAGTGGCGGCGGAGGCTTCGGAGAGAAACCAGGCGGCGGCCCTTCATCTTCTTCTTCTTCGATTTCATTAGCAGCACTGTTATTATTAACAACAACAACAACAGCATTAGCTGCTGCTTCAATTTTAGGTGGTGGAGAAAAACCAGGCGGCGGCCCATCATCATCACCATCTTCTTCTTCTTCTTCTCTTTGCAAGTTCAATTTTTCGCTTTCCATTCTAACTCCGTGTTTTTTTTGTACAGTGGAGTTTGTTTTTAGGTGCTTTTTGAAATTTGTTGGCTTTATGCGGAACAATGTAAAGGCAATATATATATATATATAGAGAGAGAGACCAACGTTTATATTTAGTACTTAGTACCAATTACCCCTAAAGGCAAAAATCAAATTCTCATAATTTAGTTTTTGTTAAAAATAGTCTTAGTTGGTTATATTGGTCTCCAAGTCCGATATGTTGAACGAGCGACTTGATTCTATGCAACTTACGCATGTGCCTTTCGCACGCGGAAACTTGTTTTATGCAATTGTTGTATTGTTGACGTGGTGCAACCGGCTATTCAGATTTAATAGACATTTTAAGTTTTTTTAGGATATAGGAAACAACCACTCTCATCACTCCAACACAATTGTGTAATGACGGTGGTTGTACAGCGTCATCAAGACAACGATTGCATGAAATGACTTCTATTTTCACACATGATTAGTCTATTGTCAGTTGTCCGTTGGACTGTTGTGCTAGTTTGCCTAGTGTGCACCTTAAAGATAGTTTCATCATGCTAAGTTCACAAGTTCAATGAATTACCGAAACTCTAGATGCTACGCTTATTACATATACAATTCCCTCGCCTCCTTCTAAAGATCTAGTGACATAAGTGCGATCAATCTAAAAGAATTAAAGTTTGGTAACCAATTCGACCTTTCTCAAGTGTGACATATATTGAATAAATCGAAGACATGGATCCGTGTGATCTAGCTTATGCACAAGTTATGTTAGTCATACTTCTAGCACAAAAATCAAGCATGGAGTTTAACCATGAGGCACCTTAGCGCTCATCAAGTGTATAAATCACATATGTGGAATATGAAATGAATCACATCTAATCACATAAAACTCAACATGAATTCATAACTAAAATATCATTATACATAAATAGTCATTACTCCTTTCTCCAAATACGGAGAAGATTAGCACATAACGAAAACAAGTTCAACAATATAAACGGAAGAAAACATCATAATAAAATCTTAGAGGTAAGATAAACCCAGTCTTCAATCTTCGTTGCTCAACTTCTCCTGGCATGCGATGCTTGTAGGTGCGTGAAATGAGAGATTATGAGTTGGTGTTTGTGAATCGATGTTGAATTTCGTACCGCTAATGTCCTTATATAGGAAAATAGCATTGGTGTCGGAATTAGGGTTTATGTACGTTTCTGGACCTTGTGGTGCGATTTGGGTCTAGTCGCGCCTAGGTGGCGTTATCACACTGCTGTCACACTCAGCACATGCTACTCTTTGTTTTTTGTCCGAATGAGGCGCGACTTGGGCAGGTCGTGCGTGAATCGCGCTTGGCAGGAGCTACTTGGCAGGTCGCGTGTGAGGGTCGCGCCTGCTTTTTTTTGTTTTGCGCGGCTTCACTATTTTGGCAATAACTTTCTCTCTAGATGTCGAATCTAGACCCATTTGTTGAGTTGGAACACTGACTCTCGTGACTTTCCAATAGTATGTAGCACAACTTCTGATTCTTCTAGTAACTTTGTCGTCTTGCATTTGAATCAACTGCTTCCTTTGGATTCTCCTCATTGCAAAGTTGTGTTTTGAAGCTATGTTCCCAAAAACATCCAATTTAGGCACTTTTTGCTTCGTTTGGCGTTATCTCACCAAAATCCTACAAAAATATAAAACCAATCAATATGCACTAATACTTATACAAAAGCACAAGGAAATGAGTACTCAAATGACGTTAAATAAACGCTCATTGTTTAGCCAATAGAAACCAAACACTGAAAGGCCAGTACTTGGATCACCGGCGAGCTTGAGTATGTGGCTTCCCAACAAACAACACCCATTAGGTCTTTAAAGCTTTGTTTATCGGAAAACCAAGCCGATGCATATCCAAGAACACAGTCCACAACTCCGTATACACCACGATGAACGCTGCGTATTTCCCCCCTTCTTTCTTATCAAAAATATTCGGACCAACTTCTTCGAACATGTAGCCAAAAGTATCAAAGATAGCTCGCATACCATGAGCTTTGTCCAAAGTTGCGAAGTGGTAAAGATTGCCCAAAAGGGTCTCAACGAGGTCCGATCACTGCCTTTTCGGCAGCTTAATGCGTGCAACCTTGGCAATAGCTCGAGTTGTCGTTGACCTAGCATATGGTGCATTAGACGAGAGGGCCCGCAGCAAGATTCCCTTTATGTGGCTCTTCACAGTCACAGCCCCGTCAAACAATAACCACCTTCGCTTCTTGGCCTGGTCACCAACATCTATAGCACTCTTCAAAATAAGCCCTGCAATTCCACGATTCCACGGATATCAACTGGGCTTTCCTCAATTTCAAGCTCTGTCGAAAAGTGATAAGTGGAAAGCAGCGGCGTTTTGCTCCTCGAGCTGTGATAGCGTATCTTCAGCGTGCCTTCTCGTCGACTGATTGACGGAGAGTACATTCAGCAGCGACGGTGTAACCTCCATGGCAGTAGAATGGATAAACCGTAAGCGTGATGAATGAAGATTTACTAATTTAAAAAATATTTTTTGAACTTTTTACTCTTAATGTGATGAAAAAAGTGGTCATTGTGTGATAACCATATAATTCCTGCATGCATATTTGCCTTCTCTGATTTTATTAATTATCCACTACATAACATAATTGAGCTTTAGTTTCATCAAATTGATGAGGGTTACTTATTTAACATAACAGTGCATAAAATATCTTGTGACCAAATGCATACCTTTATACGTGTGGGGACTCATGCATATGTACAGATTTTCATGATCTATATTGAAATTATGTACATTTGAGAAAATTGCCCATCTTAAAAAGAGAGGTTCAATGCCTCTTTCGTATTTTGTGTCACTGAACGACATTGTCTATTTCGATAATTTATTTGGTACTGACAATCATCATGAGAACATGGATACTTACCACTTGACTGTACCTGAGTGTATAGTTGAAAGTTTCCGCGTCACAGAAAGACACTCTACCCCTGGGTTCTTGTATACTGGCATTCTGATTCTAGATGAATATGTTGAAACCACGTTGTTAGTTAGAGTTTTCAGATAGATTGGCATCAATGGAAGAGAATTGGGCGATACAGAATCACTAGGGGTGCAAGCGGGCGGATTTAAGCGGGTTTCTTTAATTTTTCAACCCAACCCGACAGAAGCGGGTTACTAAATTTCCAAACTGAAGCTGCGGTATAATTTTTTAAACCGTGCATAACGGATTGCTTGCGGATGCATCGAATGTGCGTGGGTTGGCGGGTATAATAAAAAAAGTAATACGTATAACGCTTGTTAATTACTTTCCCACCAATGCTTTGCTAAATGCACAAGCATCAATTTGTATCAATATTTAAAATGCAGAATCTAGTTGAGCTTTCAGCATCCAAGAAGCCTAGCAATTCCATAAGATTGCTAACAAACCAAAACAGAATATAAGTAGCAATATTCAGGTCATACAGAAAATAAATTAATAATCATTCAGCATTTTAGAAAGGTCATTAATGTGTTGCTGCTCCAATAATGTGCTCATGCTATGCTTTGGCCATTTAGAAACCTGTTAACACACCAAAATAACAACAAACTTAAATTAACAGACCATAACAAATTAGGTAAAAAAAAAAGTATAAACATAAAAACTAACTAATAAAAGTACTGAAAAGAGGAAGGATTCTCAATATTAAGTACTTCGTAACACATGAGCAATTTCTCAATATCTGACATTAATTAGCAAAAACAAAACAAGTAGTTTACAAGCATTAAATTAGAAATCCAATCTCGGTTTTCATGTGATGTAAAGTTCAATCAATTGTGGAGCCTACTAATCAATAACCTAATTGTAAGCACCACAGTAATCAATTTTGGATGTACATATTTGTTTCATCAGATTCAGTTGGCATTCGAATCCCGCTCATAATTGTCAGCACAAACAAAATTAAGAAAATAGCAACTCTGCTTCAACCCAACTAAAGTAGTGAAATTGAAGGGGCAAATATATAAATAAAAATATGTAAAAGAGGATACTATACCTCCGATTTGCAAGCTTGCACCAAAAATCGGCGCCGTGTCTGATTAGAGTGATGACTGGTGATGAAGAGACGGCAGTAGCAAAGTGAAGGTAAAAACCCTAAAAAATTATATATATGTAAGGGGCAGGTAGGTCGGGTTTATTTGTGGCTGATCCGTAACCGGCCCATTATATAACGGGCTGCACATTAATAAACTGCAGGCCCAATTTAAAAATTAAAACTAGCGGGTTGGGGTTGTTACGGGTCGGGTTACACGGGTGGGACGAGTTTGACAGTTTTATGAGCACCCCTTGTGAATCACAATACTAGGTCAAGTTTGTTTATCAGGGTATAATCGCATATGCATAGACTGGATACACAAATTTTCCATGCATGATCATAATCATCCTAGTACATTAGTGTTCTAATGTATCTGACCCTTTTATATCAAAAAAATAAACTAAAATCGTAGTACATCAACTCATTTCATTATCCAGCAATATGCCTGAAAATTTGGTGTCCTCATTTTACAAGATTATGATACAATAATATATGTTCACTGGATTCGCAAATTGTATCCAAACATCAGAGTATCAACATTACAACGAAAACATAGTGAAAGTCCATCAGCATTTAGAGCAACCATCTTTGCATCAGAGTATTGACATTACCACGAAAACCTAGTAAAACCCCATCAGCATTTAGAGCAAACATCGTTGCATCCGATAAAATATACCGAGTTTGTACTCTCAAAAAGTAAAAAATAAAGGGGCAGCCCAGTGCACGAAAGCATCCCCGCATCATCCAAGACTCGATTTGTCCCTCTATTTGCCACAGGCTGACTAACTCCCATCCTTTTTGCTATCTTCGTTGCTCAACCCAAATTGCATAAACTGTAAAATCTCCCTTTTGTCGGCATTATGACAACTCGGGATTCCTTGTGACTGACAAATGGATTATGGACACTAGCACCTACAGGTCACTGCCTGAGTACATCAAGCAGCTACTTTCTTCTTTGGTTCTTTCGCCTGCTTGATATCTTTTGTAAGCATTCTTGGGGCTATAGCCATAGCCATAAGCTCTTGGAAAAGCAACTTGCAGGCATAGGGGATGTGCACCTGCAACAAAAAATAAGCAACTTTTTGAGCTCTGCAGAGCAATTCTCCATATAGAACTCCATGGAAAGATATTATGCTCGTCATATGGAGCGTCTATACCTTTTGAACTTTGGGCTGAGTACAAAAACTTATTTGAAATTTTAAGCAATAACAAAACCCTCAAGGCTTTAAAAACACTAAAAGCAAGGGACCTACCCTTAATGTTTTCAACCTTACAGCTTTATATAACTATATAGACCGAAGGGGTCCATCTATAATAACTTTTTTTACTTTCAAGGAGTGCTTATGTAATTATCTAGACCGCATTAGGGAATTCTGTTTAGCTAAGCCAAAACTACTGTTAATGTAACGTTATTATCAAATGAATCAATGGGACTCTTGACATGGAAAAATCACCTGAACAATGTCAGTCTTGTTTTTGCATCCTCTGCACTCGAAAGAATTCTTTTTAAGGTTGGCAATAGCTATCAATCCACACTGCTCGCAGACATGGATCCTGTAGGCATCACTTTGGTCAAACAGCCTTTCCTTTAGAAAGTGAGCTGCACCATGGGCAATCATGCAATCCCGTTCCATTTCACCAAATCGAAGACCACCGTCACGAGACCTTCCTTCGGCCGGCTGCCTTGTGAGGATCTGAACTGGCCCTCTACCACGAGAATGAATTTTGTCATCAACCATATGCTTCAGTCTCTGGTAGTAAGTAGGACCGAGGAATATCATAGATGTTAGTTTCCTTCCTGTATGGCCATTGTACATGGTCTCAAAGCCACGCATTTGGTATCCACATTTATGAAGGGCTTTGCTGATATTATCCACAGTGACATCGGTGAATGGTGTGGCGTCTCCTTCCTTTCCCATATGTGCCGCAACTTTTCCCATAATGCACTCGATAAGCTGCCCTATCGTCATTCGGGATGGAATAGCGTGAGGATTGACGATGATGTCAGGGGAGATGCCTTCCACAGTCCATGGCATGTCCTCTTGAGTATACGTCATTCCCACAGTTCCCTTCTGCCCATGTCGACTGCTGAATTTGTCCCCAATTTGAGGAATTCGTACGGATCTCACCCTCACCTTAACAAATCGCAACCCATCAGCATTTGTTGTCAGAAGGACTTGATCCACCATTCCAGTTTCACTATGACGTAAGCTAGTGCTGTGATCACGCTTTGTGTAGCGAGCAGCTTGCCCTTGGGCATCATCAGGAGATATGGGAGTGGTTTTCCCAATAATCACGTCCTCACCAGAACATCTTGTTCCTGGAGGAGCAAGCCCATCATCATCTAACTTATCATAGGAACCGTGGCGCATACCCATAGTGTTACTTCGGTCCGGGCGTCCAAAATCCTCTTTAACCAGGGTCCCCATCTTCTTCTCCTCATCTCTATACGAACGGAAAAATAATGATCGGAAGAACCCACGGTCAATCGATGACTGATTCATAATGACGGAGTCTTCTTGATTGTACCCCGAGTAGCAGGCAATGGCAACAATGGCATTGATGCCAGCAGGCAGTTGCCTAAAATGCAAATGCTCCATAGCTCGAGTAGTAACAAGAGGCTTTTGAGGGTAGTACAGCACATAGGCCAAAGTGTCCTGACCAAAAAAAGGCCAAGTCAATATGGCTCGTAACAAGAGCATATAAAAGCACATCCGGAAATTTAAATTGTACCATGCGAAATTGGTAGTTGGTGACATATATACCCATTGCTTGTTTACCCATAGCTGACTGGTATGTGTTACGTGGAGACTGAAGAAGGAAAAGCATAATCAGAAAAATCGTTTAAACAACTTTTAACTAAGATAATCAGAGTAGGGGGCTATATTCACCTGGTTGTGATCCGGAAAGGGAATAATTGAAGCACAAACACCGAGTATTAACGATGGGTGAATTTCACAGTGCGTATAAGTATCTGAATAAGCCTCAGAAGGATTTATCTTCGCACTTAAAAGATCCTAGACAATAGACAACAAGCATTTTAATATATCACCAACTGATCAGTCCTCTTTGAAACTTAATTGATCTTCTAACTACTCACATTGATTGTCATGGAAATCATAGTTGTTTCTTCTTCTTCGGTGTCGATATATTCAATAAATCCTTTTGCAACAAGCTCGTGCCAGCCGCCATCATCAGGAGATTCCTAGAGATCAAATATGAATAATAAAAAATTAAAAACCACAACTAAAACCAGAAGGCATATATAAGGGCTAAAAGATCACAAGTAGCATACTCTTTGTTGCAAGGCTTGAACATCCTTCTTTTTTATGAGCAGCCTCTGCTTTTCCACAATAAATAATGGACGACTGCAACGTCCATAATCAGTATATATCCGAAGTTCTTTCAAACGAATATCCCGAACAACCCCAACCTCAGTATTCACGTCGACCTGTCCACATCAACAAATCAGACCTTCATCAGTAAGTATATTTGCCCAACCCGGTAATACATGCACAAAATGGTTGTAAGCAAAAGTACAACACACCCGCACCCTGGCGATGTTTAAGCAGTGTTAGAAAGAACTCATACATTCGGAAACAACACATCATAATATATCACCAGGAATCAAGAATTATACACCAGAAACATGACAAAAGAGCATGAGCACTTACACGTCTCCTCAGCCGCCTCAGAGTTGACACCAACATATCAGGGTTACGATGAATACCAACCCAACAACCATTCACAAAGATTTTTGTTGCTTGGGGGATCACAGCAGGAGAGATTTCCTTTAATAATTTGGGACAAAGTGACAAATGAAGAAATATTAATAAATCCTCAAGTCGGATGAGAAATCAGATATTCATCTTTCTATAGAAAAACACACTTCCTGCAATTAGGCTATACTGACCTCAAAATTCTCTGTGCCCCATTCTTCCAGAAATTCTAAAATCGGATATGCTGCCGAACCGACTGTTATGTAGACCATCAAAGCAAGGTTCTTCACCAGCCCACATGCCTGATTTCCACGAAAGAAGACAGTAAATTAAACAAGAAACGTAATGAACTACAAAAGAACTACATAGATTATCCTTTAGTAAATGGCATATACAAGGTGCACTGACCTGTCCTTCAGGTGTTTCGGCAGGACACATCATTCCCCACTGTGAATTGTGCAACTGCCTTGGTTTAGCCAGTTTTCCTAGGGGAAAAAATTAATTAAATTTCGTAGAGATCAAAGAAAATAGTGACAATCAGTAAGTAACCATTTATACAGAGTGCATTTAGCACTATTAGTGAACCTTTGAGGAGTCTACACGTTCAACAATTCAAGTTTGAATTTAAGTGAGGAAGAGCTGAGGAAATATACACATTTTCTCAAGTTACCAACCAGATACCAGGGCAACTTATGCAGCCCCTGGTCACAATACTCACCATACGAACTGCTGAAAAAGTATGATATAGTAAATACCTTCACGTCCTATAGGGGAGTTGAGTCTTCGCAAATGTGACAAGGTAGAGGCATAAGTCAGGCGATTCAACACCTGCAACATTTTCGTATTAGATACGACTATATTTCAAGTACAAAAGATTTGGGAGACATATCTTAAGGACTGACTGCAAATGATGACAGTTATGCAGTCCAACCTGGGAAACTCCAGCTCTTGTACCCGCTGCATTTGCTTGGCCCCAGTTTCCAGTGGCAAGTGAGTACTTTAGGCCACTTGTAATGGTTTTGGCTTTTATTGCAAATTGCAGATTTACATCTTTTCCATTATCGACGCACTGATAGCACACAGAAACGATTAATCATTAACCACAAAGAACAGTCTCATCTTCATATTTACAAAAGCGCCTGCGAAAGTAACTCAACCTTCTGAACATAAGACCTCACATCTCTGGTCAACTTCCTGAAGAGCTGCATCATAATGCAAAATCCAGAAACATAAAACAGATTAGCAGAACATTTTCAAAACTCAAATAATCAAGACAACATGTTTAGAAGAACCATGCGAAATAGGCCACCAAGCAGAGGACCAGCAAGATCGAGCCTCTTGTTGCCATAGTGATCTCTATCGTCCTCTGCCCTTCGGCCAAGGGCACATAGCAGAAGCCGGTGAATAATATACCTGGAGAAGTGAAAAACACACTGCTTCAATTTCATTGGCACACCATGAGCAACAAGCTTAGCCAGGAAAAACAACCTACCCAAAATAGTAAGCTTTCTTTGTCTCACAATATTCTCCAACACCAACATGAGGAAGCATTTCTTTTTGAAGAATCTCTTTTGCATACCTGCAGAGATAAATGCTTTTATAAAGATTTGGAGATACTAAAAATTATAAGATAAAGGCAACCAATTTCAGTGACACATACTTAATTCTTTTCTCCTTGGTGACACCAACAGTAGATCCTCTCTTCCCTATATAGTCCAGAGCAACCTGCATTCCATTCAATCATTCAAGCACATGCAAAAAAAAAAAAATCCTGAATCACGCAATATTTTGCTAAGAGAGGAAAAATAATTACAATGTTGAAGAGTCAAAGAAACTGGCAAGGTTCAAAAGTAACTACCGTTAGACACAAAATTTTACTTATTGATGCACTGAAACAAATTCTTAGCTTAGACGTACTTTTTTAAATTTCAAACAGACAACGTGGTTGGATTGGATCAACACCCACGAGAAATTTAGAGCCCAAAGAGATTTATAAGTTGCATTTTGTATTTCAGAAAACTCGGGACATGCATATGGCGAAACTTATTAGTGGTGGAAAAAAAATAAAACAGTGAGAAGAATAAATAAAAGAGAAATATGTCGTAGGTACTTGTTGATTCTGGATAACGAATGCCTCTTCCAACGAGGGCCGCAGCAGCTCCATCATTGCAGTGTCAGAGAAATTGTAGCAGATATGCTCTAATATGTCTTTGTCGGCAACAAATCCTAACGCTCGAAACACAATAATGATAGGGATCTCTGTGCGAATATACGGGAGGGTGGCGCGTATATATTGACCAGATGAACCCTGCAACCGTAACACATACAGTTAATGAAATACTAGAAGTGCGTCACAAATATGAATAGAACCCTTGCATCCAGAAACAAAACAATTTGTGTCACTATGAGCATTTCCTCACCCCTTTGGCACTAGTCCTCGAAAGCATCCGGACAAACATGGTACTAGGTGGCCTGTTCTGGGCCTCTGCCATCGATCGGACTTCTGCCACATAAGCATACTTGTTTGGTTGCCTCTTTTTAAATACATAGACATGATTCGTGCTCATCTTTTCTTGAGCAATTAACACCTTCTCACTTCCGTTGATAATGAAATAACCACCCTGGTCCAATGGACACTCTCCAAGCTCTGTTAAATCTTTCTCGGAATTCTGATATAGCGTACAATAACTCGAGCGAAGCATTATAGGAACCTACACAAAACGAATGCGACAGAAATATTATAATCAAAACCTTCTCCTTTTACCAAAATGCATCGACGACAGGATGTGTTTACCTTCCCAATGAAGACTTTAGTGAAATCTTGAGTCTCAGTAACTTCCTCACCATCGTGACCTTTCTTAATAACTCTCTTACTGACATCCACATATAACGGAGCTGAATATGTCAAATTCCTCAACCTCGCAGCTTTAGGAAACAATGTAGCAGTTTCTCCATCCGACTCTGTCATCATGGGTTTACTGAGGTAAATCTGACCGAAACTGATCTTATAGATAGTCTGCAATAATCAAGAGACAACAAATATTAGATCCTTCATTCGTGCAACTTCCTAGACAAACAATTCGATATCCATCAAGGAAACATTAAAAGCTGTTTTGTTCGGAAAATCAAACAACAAATGCTCGTCAAATGGACGATCGATGCTCACGTGTCATTTCTTTGTTGATCTCTATAATCGGTGATTAGATGCTCACGTGTCATTTCTTTGTTGATCTATATAATCGGTTTCACTAATCACGCAATAAAAAAAAATTGTGACACGTGCCCACACCACCACCAAATTTTCTGTAGAATCTAACTCAGAAACAGCTAACTAAATTCAGAATCCGGTAACTCGATCAACAAGTAACATCACACCTAGTATCATTTTACAATGTCATTTCTCCTATACGTTCAAAACAGGTAATGAGTTCATCCTCGGTGTCTAGACGATTTTTTCTTCCCCTATCGTTAATTAAGTTCTCGTTGTTTCCCGACACTTATCCAATCTCTACCAAAACCCTAGCAACTAGTTCAGTTATAACCCGAATGACCTAAAACCCTAACAACCCCTCCAATCAAAACCCTAACGCCTACCATTTCTCAATTCCACAACCACAACAATCTCATAAGTCTCAACAATCATTCAAAATCACAACCTCAGCGAAATCGGGCTGTTGGCCGGGGTTGTGCTGCGACTCGGGTCGGATCTCGATGTCGGCCGACTCGTCGACGATCTCCTGCATCGTGTTCTGTATGAACTCGTCGAACGAGTCGAGCTGTTGTCGGACCAGACCTTTCTCCTCGAAATACGCGCTGATAACCGCCCACGCATCTTCCTGTGATATCTCCTCCTCTTCGTCGTCGTTATCCACTTCGTTGTTGTTGTTATTGTTGTTGTACTCCTGTTCGTAGTACTCTTCCTCCAAATCCATGGATTCCGGTTCGCGTGGATTTAGGGTTTATTGTTCGATTGATTCAATTGAAGTCAAATTGAGGGGAAAATAAATAGATAGATACAGGGGACCTGTGTCTCTCACTGTCCGAGAGAAAGAAGAAAGAAATGTAGTGAGAGCGTGCTTTTATAGTATGTGTTGAACCTTGGAGGCGGTACTCTTTTATTTAATATATTTTATTTTCACCCTAAATATTTCATAAAATTCTCATAGTTTATATAGTATAATATATATCCTTTTGGCTATGTTTTATTTTTTTAGATGATGTATAATACTTCGCTTCTTGTTCTTATATAGAAAGAAATAAACTAATAATATGGTTGTAAAATCGTATGTATTTCATAAGACTATCGAAAATAATTGATACCTAATGTGAGGAAAATGTCGATAATATGCAGTGTTTATGCGTAGAAGCACGTTTTGTACTTGGTAATAGTGTGATTTGTAGAGATTCTATCTCGTGCATATTGGTGGCGTAACAAATCACCATTCGAATATATGTTGGGATTGTATGTTCGCACATAACTGGCGTTCATCATATTGAGAGATTATTATGTGCAGTCACTATACGATGAGGTGGTACATCAGTTATCAATTGTTACAAAAGTACCAATACACTGTGTGATGAGTGTTATGTGTGGTTATTTTATATAAATTAGGAGATTCTTTTAGTTTCAACCTTTTGCTACACCCACATCAATGCAATTCTTGTACTTGATAATTTTTTCATTAGATTGGGCATGTGTTTTGGTTCAATCGTAATTTATTCATCAACGATGTTATTACTAACTGAAATTTGCCCTTATAACGACTGTAAGAACAACAGATGCTTGTATTTGCCATTAATATTGTCTGCACGACAATTTGAGACAGATATTATGGTAATGGTTCAACTCTTGACAATATAGATTGTGGCTATGGTGCTCGAAAGAATGCCAAGTGAGCTTGGACTTTTTGGATACTGAAAGTACTTCAATGGATAACTGGTTCTTTTGATTTTGAGTATTTCGTCACAAGGATTGTTGCTTCGTGTTCTTAATTTGGTGTGAAATGCATTTCTGCACAGATAATTTCACCGAAGAGAGGTATCATAACACTTCCATTAGATTGATTCAACTCCGCCTAGAGTCTTGAACTTTTGATTGTAAGAACATGAACTCAAATAGTGTATGTGAACTAAGTCGATGGCTGATTCAATACCGATCGAGAATTGCCAAAGTCATTAAAGTCTTTAGGTAAGGATTTGAACATGTAATTTGAAGGTTGAATTTAAGCGAAAAGTTGAATTTGACCAAATGTGTAGTAGGATTTGAGCATCTAAACTTAAAGGTTGGATTCAAGCTAAATGTTGAATTTGACGCAAGGGGTAAACATATGCCTCCATCTTAGACTTAAATAAGTGAATTCGAGAAGTAAACCAACATGCTCAAACTTGATTGAAATCGTCAATTCTGAAGCTCCAAAAATGAGTAAATTTTGGGGATGGATATAGGGGTATTTATAGACAAATAGCATTGAGATTATATTCAAGATTCTCACCACAAGATTCAATCTCGTTCCTAATCCAAATTCTTTTTGTCTTCGCAACCTAGTATGTCAAATTTGATGCGTTGAATTGAAATCTCATAGGACAAATTAGTCTTTCATAACCGCCAAAATTAAGACGGTCACTAAGGGTTAGTAAGGTCGAAATAGTCAAATGAGTTAAAATGGGATGCTAGGTCAATATAATTTGCTTTCTTATGCCCGTCCCACTTTATCAAGTTTGTTTGGTGCAAGGCATGATTTAGAGAGCCTCACATGAGTTGATACCAAAGATACCAAAATGGAATCTCTATTATATTAAGACATGTGAATATATAATACATATGCGAAGCTTGATATTAGACATATTATGGTTTCTAATTGGGTGGTGATATAGACAAAGCAATCCTCATAAATTTAGAGCAAAAACTCATAAAATTTCACTTTTACCCTTTTCAAAATTAAACAAAAAGGTAAGTCATTTATTTTTATAAATAACAAGCACTTTCGAAATAGAATGACTCTATGATTACAACAAATGTTAAAAAAAAAATTAACATATATTTTTCGATTTTTTCCATATGGAACAAAATATATGATACAAATCGGAGGAGCCATTCTCATATTTTATTTATTTCGTAAAACAATAATAACCACTATAATTTCATTTTTAGCGTAGAAAAATTATTGTTCGTTAACTTAAGAACGCGCCTTTTTGTCATTTTTTTCGATGAAATTTGTAGTAGCCCACAAAAAAACACTATATTCTATATTATTATATAAAGGAAGTCATGTGAAGCCATCTTGACACCAATTTTTTGATTTTCTTATTTACCCTTAGACACACTATTAAATTTCGTCATTAGTTAGGATATAATTATAATTTATTTTAGTTTTTATCATTATTTAAATCTTTTTCTTAAGGAAAACAATTATTACCCAATTCTCCCTTACATAGAAAGAAGGTTAAGATATACAGTTTCAATATCCATATTTAAGTTATAATCTTAACAACACAAGTTATTATAAATTTTAAATAAAAGTTAATCACGCGGGACCACGTGCCGACGTTTTTAGTATATAATAATGTAATAACATGCATTGCATTAAGTGTATAGGACATTCATCAACTTAATTCAATAATTCTCTTCCAAAATAATTATTGAAGCGCACTATTTGAAACTTGCATTCATAGTTAAGCAAAAAGGAACTTGTTAAAAGCTAGTAATCTTTATTATTTATTGGAATTTGTTTCTAATTATTTGCCAAAAAGTATGATTGATATAGTTTGTTTAATTATATTATATTAAATTCTAATAATAAAATCAATTGAGAAAATTGATTTTGATTTAAGAGAGTTTTATTATTTCCATGTTGATTTTTTCTATTTTGAGAAACTTTACTCATTTACACATTTTGTTAAATATGCATTGAGAAACATAAAAATTATGAAGTATAGTCGTTGTATTAATGATGTGGTGCAACAAAGGGTTGAGATTATATGTATTTCATAATTTATAGAAAATAACCACTCGTCCACTCATTACAGTCATCCACACCGTGTATCGTTAGCAGTAACCAACTGGCTGTACCACCTCATCGTGCAACAGCTACACCTAATAATCTCTTCCAGGAATATGTTGGGGGTACGGGAAGAAAGAGATAGAGAAATTTAAACTTAATTATAATTTGGCACGTGATTTGCAGATCTTAATGAAAAACACGTGTTAATTAACTTAATATGATCTTTTTAAGATTTTAATAAAAACCAGAAAGAACATATTGGAGAACAACTAGAAATTATAAAATTCGAGTACCGTGTACTGTAAAATTCCAAATGGAAGATGGAGGGCGGAAGATATTTTGTAATATGAAAAATGCTTATATGACAGAGACGACCTGCTTAGAGTCCACTTTCACGACTTAAGCAATTTAATCACATAAGGGCAACCGGATTAGCCTGTTATATTGAAATATTTTTTATTTTCGGTTGAAGCTTCAAAATCTTTTTATTGCACAAAAGTACCTATATATATATTTTTTAATTTAGATCGCATGTAATGAGTTTTATTTACATTTCTTATTGGGCGATTTTTTTTTGCCCTTTAATTTTTTTCAACTTCAAGTTTTGCCCTTTTTTTAACGGGCTTAGGAAATGCCCAATAATATATACATTTTTAAAATAAAAAATTCCCAACGGGCTCCAATTTGGGCCAGCTCCAAACCCAGTCTACGTGGCCGATGACTAGGACGCCACGAGGACGACACGTGGACGGGGGGCGTAAATTTTTTATTTTTTTGTTGATTGGATGGGGGCGTGAATTTACTGATTTATCTCCGTCAACATCAAAACTTCCCCCTCTTCTCCCTCCTCCTCTACACTGCCGCCACCACCACCACCCTCCTCCGACCTCCCTCTCTTCTCCGCCACTGAAGTACAGAAACCTAATACATACACACAAAACAGAACCATTTTCAAAAACACTCATCAAATCGACGCGAATCTCTGCAAACTCTCTCGTGTTACAACACACAACCTGAGATTGCTGCAGTTGCGTCCGATGTGCGACAACAAATTCCCACTAAAATCCACGCAATTCCGGAGCCAAATCTCCTGTGAACTCTGCCGAATTAACAAATCCAGTGACGAATCCTCGAGGCGTGTGCAGTCAACCTTTAGGCTCCATAGGTACGTGTTATCCGGAAGCAACAACGGTCGTAACAGATCCATCGACGCCGCACCATCCTTTTTGCACAAATATCACAAACGGTTATTCAAAATTGAAAATGAGAAAAAAAATCGTGAAATTAGATGCGGTTGAGATTTGTGACTTACTAGGAGGTGGAGGTGGGGACTGGGGAGGAATCCGACGATCTGAGTGGCGCACGTGCGGAAGGTGGTGCACGTGGAGGCGAGCGATTGGATGGAGGGGACGTCGAGTTTTGTCATGATGGTGGCGATTAGGGCGGTGAGGAAGAGGTCGAGGCCCAATGATGACGGGTCGTGGACTCGTTTCGGGTTGGGTGGGGAAGCCATTTTCTTCTCTCTCTTTCTTTTTGTGTGTATTAACGACGGAAGATGAGGAGCGCGGGGGTGGTGAGAGTGGTGGCGGGGGTGGAGGAGGGCGGTGCATTTGGTGGTTGAAGTGGCGTTGGGTGGTGAGATTGGTGACGGGGGTGGGTGAGGGCGGTGCATTTGGTGGTTGAGGTGGTGTTGAGTGGTGGTGGGGGTGGAGGAGGGAGAAGAGGGGGAGGTTCGAGTCAACAAAAATTCCAGTCAAAAAAAAATTGACGTGGCGCCACGTGGCTGTCGTCCGTACGCCACGTCAAGAGCCATGTAGAACGGGCTTCGAGCTGGCCCAAGCGCGAGCCCGTTGGGCATTTTTTTATTAAAAAATAAGAAGTTAGAGGGTATTTTTAAAGTTCGTTTGAAAAACGGGCAAAACTTGAAGTTAGAAAAAAATATGGTGCAAAAAAAAAAAACTCCCTTTCTTATTCCCTTTAGATCTTCTTTCCTCGCTAAGAATTAACAAGCAATTTGCAAATTTTGATATATGATTGAACTCTTAATTATTCAACAAACTAAATTGATTAGAAAAATCCACAATCTATACTATTACACCAATTTTTTTTCTCATATTTACCCCTACAATACACCATTAATATATTGTTGTACTATTAAAATATGTTTATAATGCTAAATTTTTACTTTTTCCATAATTGAAGTGTTCTCATTAAAGGGAAAAAAAAATACTTAATTCACTTCTTTCCTATATAAAAAGAAGATAACTATATATAAATTCTCTATCCTTATATATTTAATATTTACTCATTTAAATATTTTCTTTACCATACAAATTAAAATAAATTCTTAATCACGAGAAAATCGCGTGCCAGCGTTCCAGATATACCATAAATTAAATCATAATTTGTTTTTTATTTGAAAAATACACTTTAACAACATAATCAAACATTGATGTTATTGTATTTTTTTAACAAGAAAAAAGAAACCAAAAGCTTGTTAGTGTAATAAATTGATTAGTTTAAGTTATAACTATTTAGAACAACAATATTAGATTAAATTTTATTATTAAAAAAATACTATTTTAGATAGAAATTAGTAATTAATACCTTGTACTTTTGTTGTTGTCATAATTTTGTGGTTGTACTGTCATCTAATCATAAGAACCAACAACAATAAAAATGTAACGCTATACATCAAATAATAAAAAAAAAATAGATATTATACCTACAAAGAGTTCTGGTTCTTCATCTGATGTACTTCGTGAACATTGCGCTCATGTAAAAATTTATATGTCAATGGATCATAAAGTTAAACGCACTTTAATTTGAAAAGCCAACGATATTCCTTAGAAGCTATCAAACCCCATAATGTGTATATGTAAACCGTGGTAAATCACTAGTAACACTCTTTTGACAATTTTCTCGAAGGTTGGGTTGAATAGGATGTTCTTCTCTTTGAGTTTTGGTTCCATCATCCTACAACAACAAATAAATCACGATATTTAAAACTAGGATAACAACTTATATATATAGGAAAAAGAGTATTTAACATATATCACTGGTTCTCTTGTATATTATTCAAAAATGTCATCACTTATATTAATTATATCAAAAGATCCTAAATAGTAAAAAAAAAAAATAGTACTAAGTCAATAAAGTAGTTAAAAAGAAAAAAAATACTAATTATCAGAGATGCATTTTCATTTATTGAATGTGATTAGGTATCTTTTGATAATTTGAGTTATTTAGTGGGGTGGTTAATTAATTATTAAATATGGAGAATGATATGCACGAATTGTGGGGTGTTTTATCAATTATTTAATGTGGAGAGAATATATAAAAGAAGGAAAATGCTTTTGTAACGGGACTGTATAGTTACAGTCCCATTTTTAAAGCTTTAGAAATTTCATTGCATATGGCAACCGGCTTAGCAGGTTTTGTTCAAAACTTTATTTTCAACTTAAGCCTTTAAATTGTCATATGGCACAAAACTCCATATTTTGTTTTGTAATATTTTAGTTAGGTCACATGTGCTGTGTTTTACTTATAAGTTGAAATCTTCTTTCTTTGCAAAGAGTCAACGGTAAATTTGAAACAAATTGATATATGATTACACTCTTCATTATTTAACAAGTCAAATTTATTTAAAAAACTCTACATAATACCAAAAGTTGAATCATAAATTTTTAGATTTGAAAATTTACTCATAAAAAAGATAATCAAACATTCACCACAAACAAAAATAACCAAAAAAAGTTTGTTCTCATTTTGGAAAAACTTGCTTAAGTCGGTATAAGTTACGACTTTCGGTATTCTGCCCCCTACCAATCATTTCACTATATGATAGATAACATATTATTATTACCAAAAGTTCATTAGCATAGTAAATTGAGAAACTTAAATTATAACTACTCATAACAACAATGTTAAATCACTTCTTGTTTTTAAAAGTACACTGTCAGATAGAAATTAGTCGTTGATACTTTGTACTTGTGTTGCCATCATGAGTTTATGGTTGTACTAACTCTCAACACTAATTTTTTCTTTTACGAATTTCTCACTCGAACACCAAAGCCTATTTTTTGCATACAAATTATAAAAATCGTCTGTATCTTCATAACGCTAAATAACATGCATGTAGTAGGTGGAATTAGCAATATCTTAATTGGAATAGACATATTATTGTTATCAATCTCGATGTCATCCATCTAAAAAGAAGCAAATAGTTTTTGTTAAAAATCTCGAAATTTTGTCAAATAACATATAACAAAATTTACACGATATTGGGAAAATTTATGTTTTAATTACGAGAATAATATACGGTGAAAGAGAAGGGATGATGTTGTAATTTTTAATTTTCTTCTCAAGTTCGAATGCTTCAAAAAATTGGGATGAACATTGCTTTTAGTTTTGTAATTTTTTTTTCACTTTAGAAATCAATTTTTTGTTAACTAGAGAATGAATTTGATCCGAAAGAATTTGGTTTGGTACTTATTTGATAATTAGTATTGAATGGGGCGTTTTATTAATTATTAGATACGAAGAGATTATTTAATAATTATGATACCAAAGAACTCTTAATTTTAATTGGTTGCCTCCATAGACTGTATGACAGTCCAGAATAAGGACTGTCATATAAGTGCGGCCCAAGAAGAATCCTAATACTAAAATACACTAAATTTTAATTAGATGGCTAAACCGGACTGTATGACCGTCCAATTTTAAGACTGTTAGATAAGTGTGGCCCTAAAAAATTTATTATGTTTTTTGGGATCTTGCTCTATGTTATTTATTTTCTTGATTAAAATTATCTAAGAGATGCACATTTATTATATATACATATAT
This sequence comes from Linaria vulgaris, assembly GCA_948329865.1. Classification (NCBI taxonomy): domain Eukaryota; kingdom Viridiplantae; phylum Streptophyta; class Magnoliopsida; order Lamiales; family Plantaginaceae; genus Linaria; species Linaria vulgaris. The sequence continues at coordinate 114,668,170 of OX415252.1, forward strand.
ATTATGATATTCAACACAATAGATACATATGTAACTACTTTGTAGAAGCGCATTCAAGAGCTCCATCTCTATTTTTTGTATACTACTGTTTTATGATTGAATTAGATGAAAACTAATTCGAAAGTGAAATGAAATCTCTATGATTCCTGATCATATAAATGTTTTTTTAACAGTATCATCACAAACTTTCCATAATAAAAAAATAGAAAGCACATAACTTGTTCTCCAAATCTTTTTTAATTAAGGAAAGAGCACCACGCTAATCCTACGTACAGTACTTTTAGGAACTGAGCGTAACTCATGTTCAAACTCTAATAACATGCACACTTCTATTAGGAAAGGAAAAGTGACTACCCTATGTTATTTATATATATACACGCACACAAAAAGCTTATTGAAATATTTGCACCAATGTTCATTGAAATTCAAAAGATGAAAAGCTTACGTTCTTCAACGCCAGAAAAACCTTCCAATAAACTCAAGCACGTCGACGATCATAACGTTGATCACGAGGAGGATCGAATCTCACTGTTGCCGGAACCAATATTGCACGACATTCTATCTTTGCTCTCCACAAAAGATGCCCTCAAGACCTCCGTTTTGTCGAAGATGTGGAACTCTGCTTCGACTTCATTACCTGTTCTGGACTTTAACCAAAAGTACTTCTACGAATCAAGAGGTGGATATAAACCCCACAAGAAACTGGTAAAGGATTTTTGTTATTACGTGGACAATGCAATAGCTCGTCGCTGTTGTACGGAGGTAATACGTATTCAGAAATTCAAGCTTGTTGTCTACTTCAAACGGAGTAGTAGTACTCGTCGAGGGAAAGATCTCTACAGATGGTTAAACTATGCTGTGAGTAACAATGTCGAGCACTTGGTTTTTCATCATAAAAGAAGCAAAGATGGATGGCCATTATACTCATTGCCAACGTCGACTCTTTTTCGTGCTAATGTTAGTAAGTCGCTGGAGGAGTTGGATTTATATGGTTGTAAGTTTGTCGATGGATCGAACATCGGCCAGTTACAATTTTCCTTGAAGAAACTTAGACTAGAACGAGTTGATATTGATGATCAGGCCTTACAGAGTTTGCTCTCGAATCGCAGCAGCTCTCTTGAAGAACTCAGTATTCGACACTGTGATGGGTTCCAATCGGTGAATGTTTCCAGCACTAAACTTGAAAGTGTAGATTTGCATCTAGGCCGAAAACCCTGCCGTGTCCGACAGAAAATAGCAATTGACGAAGCCCCGAATCTGCGGTTTCTAAGTTATGCAGGGGATTATTGGAGTATCCTGAGTAGTCTTGAGGCTTCTAACTTTAATAAGAACAACGTGATCGAGGAATTGAGATTCAGTGGTACGGTCGTAAATAACGCCATTTTTCAACTCATCATCCGAGAGTTTCTAGTGCTTGACAAGGTCGAGTTGATTGGTTGTGTGGTGGACAACATTCGGATTTCATCAAGAAGTTTCATTATTCCACTTTCAGATTTGGCTAAGAATGTTGAAGTACTTGTTACATATTGTCAGCTTACAGATGAAGATGGTGAGATGAGGAGTATGCCACATGGGTTGTATAAGCTTGGAATTGAGTAATTTGGTTTGTTGATATATCAGAGAGTTGTATTAGACGAATAGTGATAGGACGAATTATTATCTATGCCCTGTAAGTTTCCCCTTTTATTGAAAATGCCCGATATGTTACCAATTACATAAAAATGCCCCGTAACTATGACTTTTTTTGTAGAAAATGCCCGATGGGTGCCACATTGGATTTTCGGCCTACGTATCCTCCAGGGCATATACACGCCTCTTCCAAGCTGGAGGACACGTAGGCCGAAAATCCAATGTGGCACCCATCGGGCATTTTCTACAAAAAAAGTCATAGTTACGGGGCATTTTTATGTAATTGGTAACATATCGGGCATTTTCAATAAAAGGGGAAACTTACAGGGTAATTTTCTACAAGTTCGTTACATGATTGACTACATTGTCATAAAATCAGTTCTAATTATCGGTACAAGTAAACTCACCGAGCCGTAGGGGATTCAGTTAATCTAGATACGGTTATCAGCTCTTAATATATTCATCAAACTTCCACCAGCAAAACAAATTAGTAGCTAGAGAAAAAAATGCACCACATTGAAGAACTTCCTATATATATATATGGAACCCAAGAGCTAGTTGCACATCTTGGGTTGTCAGTAAAAATACAGGAAATAAAAGTATGATACATTTTAAGCAACTTGACTCCGCATTGATTTTCTCAGCAATGACAATACAACATCTCCAAAACAAACCAAGCATAATGACCCAAGTTGGGTTTCAACAACTGCATCTGAGACACAAAGGCAGCTAAAGCATTGTGATTGTGCACCAAGTATGCGGGTAGCAAGTTTTCCAAGGTTATAAATTAAAGCTGTTATCATCAGGCATCTCCTCTATGAAGGCAATCAAATAAGCTAGCCATACAATTATCTATCTTTTACGTTAATGTAAGAAGATCATTTCCAGATGATTTGAACGCAAACTTTATGTTATAACTTGCATATCAGACAAGGGAAAATCAGAAACAGACAACTTAATCTAAGCGTGAAACTATGTGAACATGCACAAAATCCTATCTTTTAGCTCCAAACACGCACAAGCTAATTTATGAAAGGACGAATTATTATCTATGCCCTGTAAGTTTCCCCTTTTATTGAAAATGCCCGATATGTTACCAATTACATAAAAATGCCCCGTAACTATGACTTTTTTTGTAGAAAATGCCCGATGGGTGCCACATTGGATTTTCGGCCTACGTGTCCTCCAGCTTGGAAGAGGCGTGTATATGCCCTGGAGGACACGTAGGCCGAAAATCCAATGTGGCACCCATCGGGCATTTTCTACAAAAAAAGTCATAGTTACGGGGCATTTTTATGTAATTGGTAACATATCGGGCATTTTCAATAAAAGGGGAAACTTACAGGGCATAGATAATAATTCGTCCATAGTGATAATATTAGCTTTTGTAATATATCAATGTAATTTTGTCCTATAAGTTGTTATTGATCTGAGTCTCAAAAAAAAAAAGTTGTTATTGATCTTCATGCTATTGATTTTAAAATTGTTCAATATATACCTTTCACTGGCTTTCAGGTTTTCTTTGCAACTGAGAACGACTATTTTTTTTGAAACCGAAGTACTGTTTAGGTCAATTCAACACTCTCAAGTTTAATGCTAGAAATTTTCATCGATCGATTGAAGACTAGTATCTATATGTACATTGCTCTAAAGCTATTTGAGTAAACTTTGACACAGAAACAAACATCTCGACTCTCAAACGAGTTCATCGATTGTTTTAGTGATTCATTCTCCAACCACTTTGTTTTATAGTTTCCCATATACGTAATGATGAATGTGTAATTTAATTTATCGTTCCTTAAGATTCGACATTCTAACAGAACAAGTATGTCTACTCAATACGTTTTTAATCAATTAAGTTGACATGAACTAAGTAAATACTTGAATCGATTGTTTGAAAATCTTATGGTGGATCCATTGAACACATTGATTCAAACGAAAGTTTAACACGGACAATAACTGAATTCCATTGAACACATTGCAATTCCCAGATACAAAAAGATGAATGAGTATCAGAAACAAGTGGAATATATGTGTTTAATTGGGTTTATATCGGAAATAAACTCAGTTAACAAAATAATAGTTTAAAATCCAAACGCACATTTAACAAGTTGTAAAGGAATCATTGAATATGAAAGCCAATGAATAAGTACAATTCTGTCTTTAGACAACGTATTTACTCAAACACCTCCGCATCAAATTCAAGAACAAACAATAGTGACATCGTTCAATCTCAGTTCCTCGATAAGGTTCTAACTAATGTTGGAAGCCTCAAGACTAGCCTGGACATTTTTATGATACCCTGCGAAACTTAGAAACCGCAAATTTCTTCAGGGAAAACCCAATCTGATCAATGCCACCCAATGAGTCGACAAACTTGCAACCAAATAAATCCAACTCCTTCAACGACTTATTGCTAGAGCCAAACAGAGCAAACGATGTAGGCAAGGCGTAAGGCCACGCCTTTTTGCTGGTTGTCCACTTGTAGTAGTGAAAAACCAAGTTCTCGACATTGTTACTCACAACGAAGTTTAACCATTTGTCGAGATCCTTCAACCGAGACTTGAGATCAGTATTGTTGAAACGGACAGCAAGCTTGAATTCCCTGATATTGATTATGTCCTTGCAACGACGATCTATTGTATTGTCGATGTAGTTAACAAAAGCCTGTATCCCTTCTGTTGAGAATATATTATCCCACATCGCTTGGAGATGGTCTTGGATTAATGTTAATAAAGAGAAGTCCCCTCTCCGCTTAACAAGGCCTTTTTAAGTGGAGCAATATGGGCTTCAATTTCTATCATGGTATCAGAGCCAACCCAAGACGTATGTTGGGCTCTGCGACCTACCCACGTGATGGCACCGAAGATAATTACCGGGCCACACGTGAGGGGGCGTGTTGAGAATATATTATCCCACATCGCTTGGAGATGGTCTTGGATTAATGTTAATAAAGAGAAATCCCCTCTCCACTTAACAAGACCTTTTTAAGTGGAGCAATATGGGCTTCAATTTCTATCACCTTCTTTGAAACTTCTTCCACCTTTGTTTACATTGAAGTTATCTTGGTTGAAGTCGAAAACACGGAAAGAGTTGGAGACAGAGTACCAAGTCTTGGACAAAAAAGTGGTTTTGAGGGCGTCTTCAGTGGGAAGAAGAGATAGAATGTTGAGCAAAATTAGTTTCGGCAACTGCGAAATTCGATCGTGGTCACGATCAAGATCATCCTCGACCGTGAGCTTGTGTTTTTTTCGACGATTCTTTTGGAGAGGAAGAGCGAAACCTTTTCATCTTTCTCGTGATAAGAATTATTATGAATTTCAACAAACAACAGAGACCTAAGTTTAGATTTGTAACTCTTTTTATGATGTGAGTAATATATATAAGAGTAGGAACAAATAGAATCTAGTGAAGATCTTTCCTCGTCATTAATGTTAACTCTTATCACTTATCCTTGTACGAACAGGACTACTATCCGCACCGTTAGAGTAGTAGGGCTCTTTTATTTCCTTAATAAAAAGACTTGGATAGTTTTGCTATATGCAGTTTGTGTTCTTTTGGCGCCGAAAGTCTTATTATAATTTCTTGTGAAACTTAAGTAATCTTAAGGAGACCAAGTTGATGAGTACATAGCGGATAGTTTTGCCGTGTACTTTTATTAATTTAATAGTTAATACAAAATATTATATGGGACTAATTACAAATTTCTTAAAAAGCACAAGGGAGTTTCGTTCAAATTTTCAAACTACAATAAAAGTTTCGTATTAAATATTTAAATTTTAAACGGGTAGAGAAGACTATTTTTTTAAAAAAAAAATCTCAAAAATCAAGCACACTCTTGTAGAAAGCTTGTGTACACCAAAGATATGAAAAGGCTAAAAAGTGTTAGAATGAATTGAAGATCAAACATATGAAATACAAACAGCATGTTTAACTTGTACGGCAATAATGGAGTATGGAAGCCCATATATTTCTATGGGCAGCGGTTTCTCTAATTTCATGATCATGGCAACTAAACGCGATCGAACAATTTGTAATGAGTTGATCAACGTTCTTCAACCGGTTAGTCATGTCCAAATCCAAAAGTCGATTAGAACTCGAAATGCGAATGTTTTCTTCCAAGACACACCAATATAACACCAGCTTCTCAAGCACAAGAAACTCTCGGACGATCAACTGAATAATGGCATCCGATATAACGACAAAGTTAAATCTCAATTCCTTGACGAGGTTCTTATTAAAGTTTGAAGCCTCAAAACTAGCCTGGGCATTTTTAGATGATTCTTCGTAACATAGAAACCGCAGATTCGGTGCTTCAACCGCTACTTTTTGAACATGAAATTCGCTCAGAAGCAAGTTAACACTCTCAAGTGTGGTGCTGGAAATATTCACCGATTGAAACCCATCGCATGATCGAATACTGAGTTCTTCAAGAGAGCTGCTGCAAGTTGAGAGCAAACTCTGTAAAGTCTGATCGTCAATATCAACACGTTCAAGTGTAAGTTTCTTCAAGGAAAGCCCAATCTGACCAATGCTCAAATTGTCGACAAACTTACAACCATATAAGTCCAACTCCTTCAACCACTTATTATTATTAGCACGAAATAGAAGAGACGACATTGGCAAGACGTAAGGCGCGCTGGTTGTCCAGTTGAAATAGTGAAGAATGAGGTGTTCGACATTGTTACTCACAGCATAGTGTAACCATCTGTCGAGATCCTTCTTCTCTCGTGATTTGGGACGTGTATGTTTGACGTGGACAGCAAGCTTGAATTTCTCGATACTGATTATGTTTGTGCGACTACGACGACGAGTTATTGTTTTGTTGACGTAATTAGCAAAATCCTTATATATCGCTTCGTGGTCTTTGGATTCGTTGAAGTATTTTTGATCGAAATTGAAGACAGGGAAGGAATTGGAGACATAGTTCCATGTCTTTGACAGAACGGAGGTTTTTATGGCGTCTTCTATGGGAAGAAGAGATCGAATGTTGAACAAAACTTGTTCCGGCAACTGTGAGATTCGATCTTCCTCGTGATCAAGATCATCGTCGATCTCGCGCTTGTATTTTTTCGACGATGATGATGGTTCTTTTGCGGTGGAAGGGCGCAACCTTTTCATCTTCTCTCGTCAAAATTATGAATATCAACCAGAATGAGAGACCTTGTTATTACTTATATACAATGGGATTTGATGTAACAGGTACTTATCCTATTACTAACATGATTACTGTCTGTATGTACTCTAATTTCATTAATTTAGACTTCGTGAACGTATAATATTTGTTATTTGTGAAATGTTTTATGGTAACTACTTTTATCCTTAGCTTTGCCAAAAATCTAATTATAATTTCTTGCGAAACCTTCCTTAACCTTAGTGAAAGCAAATTTGGTAAAAGAGTCCAAGTTGAGTAAATAGCGAATACTTTATTTTGTACATAAGTCTCTATTGATAAAATTGTATCTACTAATAATAATTTATACATAGCATATATTATTAATCTTTTTTATATATCTAGATTGACATTGGTGCACCGACTACACAAAATCTAGACACTTAATTAAAGCACAACAGCGAAAATAAAAAGAACATGGGAAAAAAAATACTCTTAGCCGTGCCATTAAAGTAAAATTCTCACTAGTGATGAATTTGTGATTGTGTAACATCCGAGAAATTTAAGAGAGCGAACTCTTACACCTAATCCAACTCTAAAAGTCTTAGAGACTAGAATAGAAAAACTCAGAAAAAATAGTCTCAAATCACTCCCCATACAAAATAAGTTATCTCATGTAAAATAGCTCTAAAAATCGTAATTAAAACCCGATGCGAAGTGCCTCTATCTATAACCACGTTTCTTGCTCTTCAAGACAACTTGCACACGAGTGGATTGCTGTAAATCTTCAATCTTTATCTTCTTGATAGATGCCAATCTTTTTGATTTGTGTACCTCTTTTCAAATCTGATTTCTTCTTGCTTTTACGTCAATCCACATGCACGTTTCCTCTTACTTGTTTCTTATCCAAGCAACACGCCTCAATCTTCAATAGGGTATTTCAACTCAATCTCGTGTTGTTTGGATAAGTCAAATATCTTCTTAGTAAATTCCTTTTAATCTCACGTTTCAGAATATTTTGAGAACTTTTCGGCATGTTTTGAAGAATTCGTAAAAATACTGACTATAGCTATCAAGGAAACTACATGTAGTTTTCGTTTCGATAGAGTCAAAAATGGAAATATTTCGGTACTTTTCGAAGAAATGCACGAAAATTTTGATCTATGATCTTGGACCCTTTTGATCCTGGAAATCTTGCACAAATAACCAAAACATGCAATTTAATTAAATTGTGAAAAAGTCAAAACATAAAAAATAAGAAATAATTCGCAAAAAATATAAGTGCAGAAACCCAGTTTACTACACTAAAAACAGGTTCGTCACTACCTGCACTTACATCTAACATAGAACATAGTGTTTCGTATCTTATCTTTTATTCGATTAGAACTTTTCTTGTACAATGAAAACGTTTATGGGAAAAAACATCAAACCCTCCCAATATTTGGGGTTGTTTGCAGCGTTCTCATCTAACTTTATTTTTTTGCATACCCCCAACGTTTGCAACTTTATAAATCTAACGGTCAAAATGTTGACACATCGACAAATTCTACGGTTAAAATGTGTATCAAAGTTGGGGACAAGTTGCCAAAAAATAAAGTTAGTGGGTTAAGCTGCAAACGACCCAAATATTAGGGGATTTGATGTTTTTTCCCGAAAGTTTATCTTGTATTAGTCGTATCTTCGAGTTTAGTTGTAGCTATAAGTATCGCACGGTTGATTAATACATTTTGCTTTCTATCTTTTGAGTATTTATGCATATATCTCTTTTTGTAGGTCCACAAAGAAATCTTCTCACTCTAACATGTAAACTTGGGGTTAGTTCCAAATCCCACATATTGGCTACATTGGTGGCGAAACTTGTAATTTTGACTACTAAAAACGTTGGCACGCGGTTTCCGCGTAATTAAAATTTATTTTATTATGTATGGTGAAAAAAATAACTTAAATGAGTAAAGATTAGATATACAAGGATAGGGAATTTATATAGAAAGTTCTAAATTTTGGGACACTAAATCTCCATGATTGTAGTAATGGTTTTACTTAAATTAATGCTAGATTAGGAACTTAATAATAAAACTATTATTCCAGTACTAAAATTATAAAGTTAAAATTGGAAATCAAAAGTTTGGTGTCATAATTTGCCTTTCTTTATATAATAGTATAGATGTTGCCATTAGTAATATAACAATTCATTTACTTGATGAGGTTGTTGATGCACTTGTACGTACTTGAGGGTTTGTTTGAATTTCATGTCATGGAATTTAAGAGGTTTAGAATTATTTGTTGATGATGATTGATGATGACTGATGAGCCATTAAACAGGTTCTGACTAGAAAGTACAATTAGCTAGCTAAGGTACATTAACCCTATGAGAGTGATAAGTACATTGAGTTTGGGAATATTGGTGAAGTTAATAGTGGGTCTGAGGGTAATTATAGCGTTGAGGAGAGTGGTGGGGCTGAACATAAGTAGTAAAAAAACAAGAATGGTTAACTGATGAATGTGCTTTTCAGCCTAAATGGTTAAAGTCATGAAAACTAGTACAACACATAAATTTGACTTTGTATATTGATGAGAAAAATATTTAAAGCAAACATGAACAGTAACTGAATTTCAAAAGCTTCCACATTCGATCATGCGCAACTGCCATTTAAAGACTAATGTTTAATAAACAAAATTAAAGTAGCAAAAAGAAACAACATAAGGTTGAAATCCAGAGCGCAAAATTAACAACTATTTTGTCTTTTGGCGCTATCTTACAAAATCCAGTCGGTAAAACTTTTGACAATTTGTATCACTACCATCTTGGTATGAACTTAAGCTTATACAACCCAGTAGGTAAACCTCTGTACTTCTGGTGACAATTCCGATAAATTACGATAATTAAGTTGATCCATGTTGTTCAATCGATTATTAGTCATGTTCAAATCTGAAAGTCGTTCATAACTCGAAACCTGAATGTCACATAAAGTACTCTCGAGCTTCTCAAGAACATAAAAGTCTTGAAGGATCAATCGAATAATGTGCATCCATTATCAAATCTCAGTTCCTTGACGAGGTTCTTATTGAAGTTAGAAGCCTCAAGACTAGCCTGGACACTTTTGGAACTCCCTCTATAACTTAGAAACTGCAGAATTGGCGCTTCAATTGCTACTTTTTGAACCTCCTGATATATGCCTAGACACAAATCAACCCTCTGAAGTTTAGTGCTCGAAACACTCACCAATTGAAACCCGTAACAGTATCGAATACTAAGTTCTTCAAGAGAGCTGCTGCAATTTGAGAGCAAACTCTGTAAGGCCTGATCGTCGATTTCAACATGGTCAAGTTTCAGTTTCTTCAAGGAAAGCCCAATCTTGAAAGATCTTGGATCTATATTACTTTAATCAAATACAGTTGAACTTGACAATAGTTGCAACTGTACTCGTAAGTAAGACAGACGATAGTTCTTTAACGTTTAAAACCTATTTTACTGTTGCAACTGTTAAAAGACAGTTAAACATAAAGCGATAAAGAACACAAAGATTTTTTACGTGGTTCGGTCCAAATAGTCCTAGTCCACGGGGTTTGCACCTAAATGTTGTGACTCAAACAGTACCCTACTTAAGAATTACAATGATAGGAATTACTCCAACGTAAATCTAGACTCCCTCTAATTTACCGTTGCAACACCTAACCCTCAACTATTTTCCGTATACTCCTTTAAGTCGGAGAACTTCAAGATTAACTCAAAGCTCATTTGATAAGAAGTTCTCACTAGAAGACTTTGACTCGATACAGGACTGAAATCACTAATTATCCTTTTCAAAGCTTGCTTCAATTGTGTCGAGTCTTCTCCTTATATAGGCATGAGCAGAATCTCTGTAGATCTTCAGTTGCAACCCTTGCAGATCTTCTTTCCTTAACAAATAAGATCTACATATCTCCAGTTGCAATCCACGCGGATATTCTTTCCATATCTAGGCATGGCTGAATCTTCATCATATCTTTAGTTGCAATCTGCAAGATCTATTCCTTCTTTATTGATAAGCACGTCTGATTATCCGATTGCTACCCGATTATAGTATCTTGCATTTTCCGAAAGATTCCTGCAATATCATCCAACATATCCAATTGTATATGCTAACTAAATATGTCTAGATGCACAATAAGGAGATATGGTTAATATCTAGTAGGATAATCTTAAAGATAGAATGATATCTTATAAAGATAAGGAAATAATATTAAGATAATTACCATCTAAAAGATTAACTTATCCTAATGATTTAACAAAATAATATCAATTTAAACCCTAGTTGGGCCGATCTGAATTGAGCCCAAATTGGATAGAAAAATGGCCCTAACAATCTCTCCCTTTGATTTGCTTCAAAAAGTTCATAATAAAAGCGAAGTGCAGGAATAGTAGTGGTTGCAACACCGGTGCAACCATCCGTAAACAAAAATAATTGTTCAAGAGTTTAAAACTAAGGGGTGCTCCCCCTTACATGCAACTCCCCCTCAACCTTTTCTCCCCCTTTTTGACAGAAGAAATCAATGGGTGCCCGATTGTTGCAACAGACGATCCATCTTGGATTCCATTAAGAGGGAAACTCTCCCATCTAAACGCAATCTCCTAACCTAATCCAATCCAATCTGTCCTAGTAAGCATAAATCGTGAGATATATCCACAAGAGAGAAATATAGGCACAAATTCTGTTGAAATAATCATACGGCAACACCATCTTATCTTAACAAACATCCAAAAAAAAAATCTCTAAGGTCACAAGAAAGGGAACACAATCGAGAGAAAATTAAGACACCACAAATCACGTAAAATTGAAACCAATGACAAAGAGTCCCAAAGAAAAGAAATTAACCGAAGATAATTAAAAATTCCATCAAGAAATTGAGTCCAAGAAAAGACCGATATCACATAATCTCCTCAGTTGCAACTTTGTATACGACCACACACGCAAACTTTGCATACGACCACACACGCAACTGTTAGCTTTCACTCTGACACATTTTTGAACAAAGTAGCTCTTTTCAATGAGTAGAAGCGTGGGATATAAATTGATAGATTTCACACTTGTTTCTTGTAGGCCAGGTAGCTTTTTCCAGTTGCAACTGAAAGCTGGTGTGACTAGCTAAAAAATAAATCACCTTTCGGTGTTTGTCTCATTCATTTTGAAAGTAATTTTTGAGACAATCGCTGTTTCTTCTTCCCTCTTTTTTTGTGTCAACAAAGATTCACTGAGGAGAAAAACATGTATACCAAATCAAAGCAAGGGACTACAAATCTCAGTGGAAGAAATAATTAAGTCCAGAAAAGTCACCCTTGGTTGCAACAATGTCCTTGTTGCAATTCACATAAGGCAGAGACCCAATAACTTACGGAGGTGCTCAAATCGTGTAATATCGAGAGCCTTTGTAAAGATGTCTATTAGTTGAAGGTCAGTACCCACATGATGTAACTCAACAGTCTTGGCTTCTACCGATTCTCTAATGTAGTGATATCTTATGTGAATATGCTTAGTGCGTGAGTGTTGGACTGGATTTTTAGAGATGTTAATGGCACTAGTAATATCAAACACTGTAAGTTCATGTTGTAAAATACCATAATCCTTGAGCATTTGTTTCATCCAAATCAGTTGAGTGCAACAACTTCCAGCGGCAATGTATCCAGCCTCAACTGTGGAATGTATAGTGGAATGTTGCTTCATGCTAAACCATGAGACCAAGTTGGTTCCTAAATAAAAACACCCTCCAGTGGTGCTTTTCCTTTCATCAACACAACCTGCATCACTAAAACATTGAAACAAATAATGGGACAACTTGTAGTGAGATAAAGCAAACTTTCGATCATGCTTCTGTAAAGACTTGGATAAATGGAGTTGCAACTATCATCTTTGCTAAGTCGACCAGTCGATCTCATGGGAGTTTTCATTGGTATAACATGGTCAAGAATTTTTTTTTTCACAAGATTCCCTGCATACTTTGCCTGTGAGATGAAGATTCCAATGTGATCTTGTTTGACCGTTTGAATTGGCCCGACTAAAGTTCTAGGATCCTTTCAGAAGGTGTGTGTTGCAACTCTATATGACTAGTCTTCTTTTGATTTTCTCCCAGGCTGTCTCCACATTTGTCGTCACCAAAAATGACATCTCCAGTGTCATTCATGAACTTACTTAGGATGCTTTTGTCTCCCGTTATGTGCCTGGAGCAGCCACTATCAAGGAACCATGAGTTAATAGAATTTTTAGAAGCAGAGTTGCAAGTAACAAGGAAATTAATTGTTTTGGCAGTTTTTTCAACCCATATTTTCTTCACAGATTTTACAGGTACAACAGTGGGTGCTGTTTTCTTTGGCTTCTTTCTTTTATTCTCCTTCATTTTCTTTTGAACCATTGGGGTAGGTTCGCAAGGTGTAGTGTCCCAAAGCTGGTAGCAGTATGGTCCAATATGCCCTTTCACTCCACAATGATGGCATGTTGGAACAAATCTGCTTCTTTGTGACCTATCAACAAAACATGGTAAATAGTTAGCGTTTTTCAAGTTGCAACTAGGTTTTACCTGAGAATTCTGTTGGTGAATGTTTGAGTAATTCAGTGGAGTATCCACTTCTCTAGGTATTCGTTTCTTCTTTGACATTATAACATTTGCGTTTCGAAGAAACTTGGGTTCACCGATATCAACAAATCGAACTCCAATTTTTTCAGTTGCAACTTGCTTAGTGTCAAGAACTTTCCCCAACTTCTCAGTTCCAGGAGTTAGTGGCTTCACACTCTTCATGGCTGATTCTAATTCCGTTTGAGTGAGAATCAGAACTTCATTTAGTGCCTTTTGAGCTGTAAGTGCTTTATCAAGATCTTCAGAGATGTGATCTTTTTCCATTGAAAGGGTGAGCAATTTTCTTTCAAGTTCCAGACATTGTTTCTTCATTTGAACTGGACTACCATATGATTTCAGAGTCTTGAACTGAGCTTCAAGTTCAATATTTCGTTGGCACATGGCTTTATACTTTGTCAAGGCAACCTCAATTTGACTCTGACTCATCACTATCTAATTCAGTCAGAATTTCAGTTGCAACACTAGTATTTTCTCTTGGTGAAGGATAGATGTAAATGCAACATCATCCATTTCCTCGGTTTCTTCATCGCTGCTGTCAGTTTCATCGTCGCTCAATGATGATAGCAGTGCTCGACTTTTGTTTTTCTCTAGCAAGTTTCCACAATCAGCACTGATGTGACCAAATCCTTGACATTTCCTACATTGAATAGCTTTCTCATATCTCTCATTTTCAAGTCTATTAGTAGCAGAAGGTTTTTTAAATGAATCAGAGGGACTTGTAACAATATGAGAATTTTTACCTTTATTCATTTTATTGAACCGATTTGCAAGGAGAGACATGGATTGTGTGAGTTCCATGTTTGGAATGTTTTGCACAAGACTTGCTTGAAACGCAACTCCTTTGGAAAACCTGTCATCTTCTTGTTCCAAGTTCATTTCCCATGCCGTGAGTGGTCCCATCAGTTCCCCAAGAGAAAGAGTTTCAATATCCTTGGCTTCTTCAATGGCTGAAACCTTCATTGCGAACCTCCCGGGTAGAGATCTCAACATCTTCTGAACAATACGTGAATCTGGAAAGTCTGCTCCAAGCATGGTAGCCACAGTTGCAATATGCCTGAGTTTTGAGTGAAATTGAGCAATCGTTTCCAATTCTCCCATCAACATGAATTCGAATTGATCATTCAGAAGTTGCAACTTAGATGCACGAACTTTGGAGTTTCCTTCATGAGCATTCGTGATGGCCTCCCACGCATCCTTAGCAATTTCAAAGTTAGCATTACTTTTATATTGATCATAATCGACAGAAACAAGAATGATATTTAAAGCAGTAGAATTATGTTTTGCGAGGAGTTCCTCTGCATCGGTCCACTCAAGTTCAGATTTTACTCTCCCCTTGTCATCTATTGGAAGGCTCCACCCTTTAAGATTGCTTTTCCACGCCTTTTTGATCCTCCTGTTTAATGAAATTTCGCATGCGATTTTTCCAGTAGGAGTAATTGGTCGCAGTTAGCATTGGAGGTTTTATGGTTGAAAGATCTTCCCTCATTTCCCCCATGAAAATATTTAAACAAAACAAAACTAAAAAGATCTTTGATCCAGAATCTACACTATGCAATATAGTGACCCGCTCTTGATACCAATTGAAAGATCTTAGATCTATATTACTTATAATCAAATACAGTTGAACTTGACAATAGTTGCAACTGTACTCGTAAGTAAGACAGACGATAGTTCTTTAACGTTGAAAACCTGTTTTACTGTTGCAACTGTTAAAAGACAGTTAAACATAAAGCGATAAAGAACACAAAGATTTTTTACGTGGTTCGGTCCAAATGGTCCTAGTCCACGGGGTTTGCACCCAAATGTTGTGACTCAAACAGTACCCTACTTAAGAATTACAATGATAGGAATTATTCCAACGCAAATCTAGACTCCCTCTAATTTACCGTTGCAACACCTAACCCTAAACTATTTTCGGTATACTTCTTTAAGTCGGAGAACTTCAAGATTAACTCAAAGCTCATTTGACAAGAAGTTCTCACTAGAAGACTTTGACTCGATACAGGACTGAAATCACTAATTATCCTTTTCAAAGCTTGCTTCAATTGTGTCGAGTCTTCTCCTTATATATGCATGAGCAGAATCTCTGCAGATCTTCAGTTGCAACCCTTGCAGATCTTCTTTCCTTAACAGATAAGATCTACATATCTCCAGTTGCAATCCACGCGGATATTCTTTCATTATCTAGGCATGGCTAAATCTTCATCATATCTTTAGTTGCAATCCGCAAGATCTCTCCCTTCCTTATTGATAAGCGCGTCTGATTATCCGGTTGCTACCCGATTATATTGTCTTGCCATTTCTGAAAGATTCCTGCAATATCATCCAAGATATCCAATTGTATATGCTAACTAAATATGTCTAGATGCATAATAAGGAGATATGGTTAATATCTATTAGGATAATCTTAAAGATAGAATGATATCTTATAAAGATAAGGAAATAATATTAAGATAATTACCATCTAAAAGATTAACTTATCCTAATGATTTAATAAAACAATATCAATTTAAACCCTAGTTGGGCCGATCTGAATTGAGCCCAAATTGGATAGAAAAATGGCCCTAACAAATCTGATCAAAACCCTATGACTCCACAAACTTGCAACGATATAAATCCAACTCCTTCAACAACTTAATGTTAACGCAAAACAGAGGAGACAACATTGGCAAGACGTAAGGCTCTTCGTTACCAGCCCAGTCGATATAGCCAAGAACCAAGTGCTTGACATTGTTACTCACAACGTATTTTAACCATTTGTCTATATCCTCCTTCAATCGTGATTTGAGCCTAGTATGTTTGAGACAGACAACAAGCTTGAATTTATGGATACTAATCACCTCCGTGCGACGTGTTATTGTGTGGTTGACGTAATTAGAAATTTTTCATATTTCGCTTTGTTGTCTTCAGATATTTTCCAGTATTTATACTGGAAATTGAAAACAGGGAAGGAGTTGGAGACAAAGTTCCATGTCTTCGACAGAACGGAGGTGTTTATGGCATCTTCTATGGGAAGAAGAGATAGAATGTTGAACAAAACTTGTTCCTCAAGATCAAGATCATCGTCGATCTCGTGCTTGTATTTTTTCGACGATGATAATGGTTCTTTTGCGGTGGAAGGGCGCAACCTTTTCATCTTCTCTCGTCAAAATTATAAATATCTGATATCATATTGAATTGTCATCTCATCTAAAAGCTTAAGCTATTGGAGAGAATAGACATTTAATATTTATATATTATCTCTAACAATATCAACAAGAATGAGAGGCCTTGCTATTACTTATATACAATGGGATTTGATGTAACATGCACTTATGCTAATACTAACAGGATTACTGTATGTACCTTGGAATAGGGATATAATTGTTCCTTTAATTTCATTAATTAAGACTTGGTGACCAACTAGTTCTATAATTCTAATACTAGAAAACTTGGGATTAACCTTTATTTTAAATTACATATAATTAATTTGTGTTGTTAAGATTATCACTTAAATGTGGATATAAAATTTATATATTTTAACCTTCTTTTATGTGAGGAGAAATTAGGTAATAACTGTCTTTTTTAATAGAAAGATTTAAATTAATAATAAAACTAAAATAAATGACAACTATATCCTAACTAATGACAAAATTTAATTGTGTTTATAAGGATAAATAAGAAAATCAAAAGATTGGTTTTTGCATGGCTTCATATATATAGCTTTATTCATATAATAATATAGATTTTGTCATTTGTAGCAATGTTGTCAAAAACGCTATTAGAGCGCGCCTCGGGGAGCGCTCCGAGCGAAAATCGAAGAAAAACGCGCATGAGCGCTGCTGTTGGGCGTGTTTTCCCTGAAGCGCTGTTAGAGCGTGCTTGAAACGCAAGTTCAGCTTTTTTTTTTTTTTTTTTTTTTCCGGAGCCCAGCCCAGTTTTGCTTTCTTTACCAGTTTATAGTTTAACTTTAGCCCAATAAAGTGTAGGCTACGGAAAGAAATAGTGGTAGTTCAACTAAACCCTAAAACCTACATTAAATGAAGTAGAAAAAAAGGGTTTGTGGCAAAAAATGGTTCGCAAATTGCAATTTTAAGTATTTCTTTAATATGTTTTTTTATATTTTATATTTTTTGTGAAAGCGACTATGAATGATCTTTATGGATATTTTTGAATCTGAAAAATATTGGTTTTAGACCTTTAGTTGAAATATGTTTTTAAACATTCTGAAAATTATATTATGGACGAATTATTATTTATGCCCTGTATGTTTCTATTTTTTTTGAAAATGGCCGTTATGTTTTCAATTATATGAAAATGCCCCGCAACTATGACTTTTTTTTGTAGAAACTGCCCTTTGCGTGCCACATGTGTATTTCGGCCTACGTGGCATTCACCGTGGCTACCACATGTGTTTTTTTTTTTTGTCTATGTGGCTGCCACATGTAATATGTTTAAAATAAAAATATATTTATATCCATAATATATATAAATATATAAAAAAATATATATCTTTATGTATTAAAATATATCAAATATATATAAATATATAAAAAAGGAAAAAAAATTATAAATATCATTTTTAATTACTGAAATTAAAAAAAAATCTTTTTTTTTACTGAAATTAAAACCAAAATCAATTTTTTTACTGAAATAAAAAAAATAATAAAAAAAACCCCACCCCCGTTCACCCCCCACCCCCACACCCGTCCCTCCCCCCGCTGCAACTCGCCGATTGCAGCGGTGGCGGCATCAATTGACGCCGCCACTAGTGCTGGTGGTGGGTTGCAGTGGTGGCGTCGATTGCATCCCGCCACCACCAGTGGTGGCGGCGTCAATTGACGCCACCACCGCTGCAACCAGCAAGTTGCAGTGGGGGGGAGGGGGGGTTGACGGGTGTGGGGGTGGGGGGTGAACGGGGGTGGTGTTTTTTTTAATTTCAGTAATTAAAAATAATATACATGATTTTTTTTCTTTTTTTTTTATATATTTATATATATTTGATATATTTTAATACATAAAGATATATTTTTTTTATATATTTATATATATTATGGATATAAATATATTTTTATTTTAAACATATTACATGTGGCAGCCACATAGACAAAAAACACATGTGGCAGCCACGGTGGATGCCACGTAGGTCGAAATACACATGTGGCACGCAAAGGGAAGTTTCTACAAAAAAAGGCATAGTTACGGGGCATTTTCATATAATTGGAAACATAACGACCATTTTTCAAAAAAAGGAAAACATACAGGGCATAAATAATAATTCGTCCTTATATTATTTGCATCTTTTTGTTCTAGTCAATATTTTTTCCAATGTTGTTTACGTAATTATATTTTTATATTTGAAATAAAATAAAAATACCAACATTTGTGGAGCTTACGCTTAACGTCTCTGAGCTTACGCTTCGCTTCTAAGTATGAAGAACGCTCGCCCTGCGCTTTTCGCCTTTCACAACACTGATTTGTAGAATGTTTTACGGAAACTACTTTTATCCTTTGCCAAACATAACTTTTTATTTTGAAACATAAATGACAATTGACAATATTATATCTACTAACTATACATATATCTTCTATCATTAATTATTTCTATATATCTTGAACATACCATATCTAACATAGAACCTATTTTCATCATCCAATGTATAATGAAAGAATTTATCTTGTATTAGTCTTATCTTCTTAGATTGAGTTTAGTGAACCGCTCAATTATTATCTTATATTCCAATGATTATGCTTTGTTCTATTTTCATCATCCAGTGTTGAATTGGCATGGTTTTACTCAATGTTAAATGTATGGGTTCTTTCAGTAAATCATTCTAATTTATTTCGAAAAATGTATTTCTACAAGTTTACCACACCAATTTTCGTATAGAAAACTGGGCTTTCAAATATTGAGAGAAAAAAAAACACATAATTTGTTAAACGAAGTCAAGAGGATTTTGTGCATAATTATGAAACCACAAGCTAAGAATAATTGGTGTTGAGTTTATGAAACCACAACCTAGTTCTAGACGAATAACCATTTTTGTCGTTTGACAACCTGTATCACTACCACCTTGGTATCAATTTAAGCTTATACAACCCAGTCGGTAAAAATCTGCACTTATGGTGACAATTCCGACAAGTTGCGATAAGTTGATCGACGTTGTTCAACCGGTTATTAGTCATGTCCAAATCTGAAAGCCGGTTATAACTCGAAACCTGAATGTTACATGAAGTCAACTCGAGCTTCTCAAGCACACGAAACTCCCGAACGATCAATCGGATAATGTCATCCGGTATAGTGACAGCGTGGAATCTCAGTTCCTTGATGAAGTTCTTATTAAAGTTAGATTCCGTATAGATTCCGATTTTCGCTTAGAACCAAATCAACTCTCTCGAACTTAGCACCAGAAACATTCACCGGCTGGAATCCGTATAGCATTGTCGAATACTAATTTCCTCAAGAGAGCTTTTGCAATTTGAGAGCAAACTCTGTAAAGCCTGATTGTTGATATTGACGTGTTCAAGTGTCAGTTTCTTCAAAGAAAACCAAATCTGACCAATTTCCAATGATTCGTCAAACGTACAATCATATAAATGTAACTCTTTCAACCGGTTAGTCGTGTCCAAATCTAAAAATCTACGATAACTCGAAACCCCAATGTTGCCTACCAAATCACACGAAATCAACTCGAGCTTCTCAAGCACAGGAAACTCTTGGACGATCAATAGAAGAAAGGAACCCGGTATAATGATTCCATGAAAACTCAATTCCTCGATGAGGTTCTTATTAAAGTTAGAAGCCTCGAGACTACTCAGGACGCTTATATTACCACCTTCATAACTTAGAAACCGAAGATTTGGGGCTTCATTAATTGCTACTTTTTGATCACCAAGTATGCTTCTTAGACACAACTCAACACTCTTGAGTTTAGTGCTCGAAATATTCACCGAATCAAACCCGTGGCAGTTCCGAATACTAAGTTCTTCAAGGGAGCTGCTGCAATTAGAGAGCAGACTCTGTATAGTTTGATCGTCGATATCAACTTCTTCAAGTTTAAGCTTCTTCAAGGAAAACCGTATCTGATCAATGCCTGATTTCTCAACAAACTTACATCCATATAACTCCAACTCTTTCAACAACTTATTATTAGCACAAAACAGAGGGGACGACGCTGGCAAGTAGTAACGCCATCGTTTTTTTCGCTGGTTCATGTCAACAATAGTATAGCGGAACACCAATTGCTCGACATTGTTACTCAGAGCGTAGTTTAACCATCTCTCAATGTCCTTCCGTCGAGGCTCGAGACAGGTGTGTTTGAGACTGACAACAAGATTGAATTTCTGGATACTGATTGTGTCCTTGCAACAAGGACGACGAGTTATCTTGTGGTCGACGTAACTGGTAAAATCGCGTACAATTGTCTTGAACTTCTTTCTATAGTTTATTTGTCCAGAAAAGTAATTCTGGTTGAAGTCTAAAATAGGGAAGGAGTTCAAAACAGAGTTCCAAGTTTTGGACAATACGGAGGTTTTTGTTGCGTCTTTTGTTGTAAGAAGAGAGAGAATGTCGTGCAAAATTGGTTCCGGCAACTGTGAGATTCGGTCCTCATCATCATGCTTGTATCTTTTGTACGTTAATTTTGGGAAGATGGTCATCTCTCTCCCTCTTGTCAGAATACAGAATGAATTTCAAGAAACTTAGAAAAAAGTAACTTCACAAAAGATTACCTAGAAGACAAAAAGGTTACCTAGATGAACCATATTCCACTAGAAAATAAGAATATTTGAAATATGTAAGTGCACGTGTTGTGACAAGGTGTTGAAAACACTTAACACACCCCTGTGTTTATGTACTTCAGTCGTTTTTGTTAAGTGTTTTGCCTTTATTCACGCTCTAATTACATCCACGTTTTAATTAGTATTTACAAGCATTTTAGGTTTATAAGAAGACATCATGATTAAATCGAATAGAACATAGATCGGCTGGAAGAGTTTTTGTTTAATTGTGAATCAATTGAGATATAGTTTAAAGTCAGTTAGGACTCTTTGTCTTTATAGAGTTTCAGTGAACAAAAGGGTTGTAAACGTGTTCAGCTCCCGTGGATTCTAAAATCAATAACATGAAAATTAAATGTTTGATTGAACTATAATATAGGTATGCTCAATCTGTTTTGATAGTGAGAATTTCAATAGTTTCTCACTGCATTTTCATTTTAAGATTAATGAAATCGATATAACCCGTTTTCTTACATGATATAAAATATAAAATATTTTAAATACTAATTTTTCTTTGAAATTCTTTATGATAATTGTTGATTTGCAAAATCATAATTAGGTGAGAATTCATAATTAAATTTTATGCATGCAATTGAGAAAAGTCCCATTGAATTAAGTAAAAACTATAAATTTTGGAACTTTAATTTCTACAAGGACCTCAATCTTCTGAGCTTGTAATTTTCATGACAAGCATAAGCCAAAACAAACGCAAACTAAACACTTTTGGTAGAGAAAAGCCCGAAAACTACCTTTAAAACCATTTACAAACTTCGGTAACAAAGATTAAATGTTTTATAAACAAAATGAATTAAGGTAACTGTAATGACAAATTCTTAAATTTTGAAAATAAAAGACAAGAAAAGATTACAAAATAAATTTTGAATAAAGTTTAAAATACAATTGTGGTGCAATCTCTATTATTCCTCTGATTCTTTTCTATAACAAGTGATTTTGAAATTTGGTTGACTTGAGGGGATTTGGTTTTGATCTCTTTCACGTGTATTTGAGTTGAGCGTTAACCCAAGAGCTTTTGAGCTTGATTTTGAATTAGCAATCTACTTGACTTGATCTTCACGACGAACACTTTGATATTCGTTTTGATTTCTGAAACTTGTTGAATATCAATCTTCTTTGGAGGAATTTTGATCTTCAAAATACTTGATATTTGGTAAAGGTTGATTCGAGGGCTTGACGGCTTGATCTCGGATCGAACAGAAATTTGATTTGAAGGTTGACGAAGAACGATATGATCTTCGTCTTCAGTTCTTCGAATATGTTGGGCTTTGATCTTCCTTGAAAGGAATTTAATCCTTAAACATAGTTTTTCGAGGGTCTTGTGACTTGATCTCGGATAAAACGGCTTTTTGGCTTGAAGATGGATGAAAAGTGGTATGGACTTGGTTTTTTGGATTTGTTAAATTTCTTGGAGTTTGATCTTTCTCGGCAAAAGTGCGATCTTCAAAAACAGTTTTTGGATGAAATTGAGACTTGAGGGTGGATTGAAGATTGTTGAAGAATGTCTTGAAAATTGTTGAGCTTGTTGAAGAGAATTTGTTGAACTTCTTTGCTCTGAATGCTCGAAGGTTGATTGTCCTTTTTTGTTCTTCAAGAGCACCTCTATTTATAGTGGTAGAGTGAATCTCAATCAGAATCCTCTAATTAGATGAACGGTTGTGATCGCGTCTACGATTTCTTGATTTGAAAGACTTGATCTAGATGAATCTTCTTGATATCTCTTAAATATTGAGTCTTAGAGGATAATACTTTCATTGTCTTGATATTTGATGAATATATTTATTTAACCCTTTAAAATATTAGAATTAAATAAGATATGTATTTTCCTTTCTTGCTTTACAAGACTTGTCATTATTTAAGTTAATTGGATAATTTAACTCCAATTAATAAATAAGATGTCATTTAATTTACTTATCATATATATAAAAAATCAATAAATTTAACTACTTTATTTTAGAAATACATTTGTTATAAATGCAAAATAAAATAAAGAATAAAACTGATACTTAAATGTCTTTAGTAACAAAAAGTGAAAATATTGAAACCCAAATCGCATATATAACATGTAAGTCAATCATTCTATATTGAGACCTAATGAGTAATGAGCTATGTTGCACGGGTTCAGATAAGACGGTACGGGTATGGTACGGTACGGATAGGCCGATACGATATTTTTTTTAAAATAACCGATAACGATACGGCAATGATACGTCTATATATAATAAATTATTAATATTTATCATATGTAATTTTTATTTTTAACATTAGTAGAATTTAAAACTTAAACAAGAAAAATTGAAGATACACAAAAAAGAGATTTAACATTAAAAAAAAGTCATGCATCAAAATTAAATGAAAACATGCAAACGTGAATCATGACTTACAAAATCAAGATTTTCGATACTCGACGATTAATGACTACATAAAGTTTGTAAAAGAAGACCCATAATAGTTTCGATACGTCTAAAAAAACGTATCGGATACGTATCGAGATTTTTTTTTTTAAAATTAAAGGATACGCTACGTGGCGGATTGGATACATTAGTACGGGTATCGATATCTGAATCGGTATCGGTATGTATCGCATACTGCATAACCGACTTAGTATCAGTATCGGTGCATCACACATGTAATGAGTAACTATTTTATCTTTAGACACTATCCAATTCAAACTCAAGCTTATACAGTCCATCCCGTACTATATATGTGTAGTTATAGTAACAATTTTATCTTTCGACACTATCCAATTCAAGCTCAAGATAGTAAAATCACACACAGAAGTCTACGTTACTTACATTAATATGAGAAAGTATAATAAATAAAGCTTCAAGTATTTAAAATACTATAACTTATGATATATATATATATTAGTGGAAAGTATATAATAAATAAATATACAATGAATATCAAAATAAAAGGATTCCTATGTCCCTTATATGGTACATGGTAAGAAATCAAATCCCTTGCAAACAAAAATGAGAGGAAGAAAAATTAAGCTTGTATAAAGTAAGGAATAATAAATTCGGTAAGTAGGAATAACAAGGTCAACCATATGCACATTTAAGTTCCATAAAAACGATGAAAACAATCACTTTGTAGATCTTTCCAACTATCAATAAGTTGGCTCCGGTTGACCTTATCCTCATGGGCAAAGCTACGGTTCGCACGTGCATGAAGCGGATCCTAGACAATTTTTGTAAGGCCTCTAGGCTGAAACTGAATGAGGCTAAGTCAAAAGCTTACTTTTCAAACGACGGAGGTTGGGGTACGAAAAGAAGAATCTGCTCAATTCTTGGTTTCTCCCACACTAACACGCTCGAAAAAAGTCTTGGCGCGAACCTTGTACATGGGAGAGTTAGTAGAGATCACTTTAATAATATATTTGATAAACTCTCGGAGCGAGTATCGGGTTGGAAAAGAATTAATTTGCCTCTTGTAGAGGACAACGCTTGTTCAATCCGTGTCGACGGAAATCCCGATTCATCTCATGCAATCTTGTTGGCTGCCGAAAAAGGTTTGTGATTGATTAGACAAGTTCAACCGCGACTTTATTTGGTAGAATAACCCGAACTTAAAGAAAATTCATCTTGTGGGGTGGAGATCTGTGTTACGAATAAAAAAGAAGGTGGTTTGGAATTGAGGTCGGCGCGTTTTAATAACGGGGCACTTTTATCCAAAATCAGTATGAAGATTCTTAACCATGAAGAGAGCATATTTGGTCTAATTTGATTAAAGCTAAATACTTAAAGAACGTCCAGATCTCGGAGTATGTTGTTAAGGCACAAGATAGTAATATTTGAAGGGTATTATTAGATGTATGCGCCTTATTCTTCCTTTCTCTTTTTTTTTCTGTTTTTTTTGTGCGCTTTATGCTTCCTTTAATTTGTTGAAAAATCGAGAACGGAAAATATGTGTCGTTCTGGTTTGATAATTGGTTTAGGATACAAGATTATGTGATGTAATCGACGAGATTAATTAGGAGCGGTTTGGGTGTATAGCCCTCCAACCCCTTGTAGTGTTTTACTAACATAGTATATCGGATGATGTTCCCGATTATGCTCCTTGACTAGCACCGCACTTACGGCCTCTTCCCCTATGGCTAGGTATACAAACAAATCTTCTTGGGGGGTAGGTTTCATTAGCAATGGGGGATGAGTTAGGTAGTCTTTTAACTCCCCAAGAGCTCCCTCGCATCGTTCATTCCACTTGAAGTCCTTAATGTTTCTTAAGATTTTGAAGAAGGGTAGCCCTTTGTCAGCTGATTTGGAGATATATTTGCTTAGGGATGCCATTCTTCCCGTAAGCATTTGGGCATCTTTGATTGTTTTAGGAGTAGGCATATCTAGGAGGGCTGGGCTTTTTTCTGGATTTATGTCTATTCTTTTTTATGTGACCATGAAACCTAAGAATTTACCCCCTTTTATTCCAAAAGAACACTTCCGAGGGTTGATTTTCATTCCGAATTGGTCCATAATTGCTAACGCTTTACGGAGATCCTCCGGATGATCTTCAGCTCGAGGAATTTTAACAATCATATCATCTACATACACCTCCATTGACTTCACAATTAGGCCAGCGAACATTAAGTTCACAAGGGGCTGGTAAGTAGCGCCGGCGTGTTTTAGTCTCAGGTAACAAAAGGTGCCCGCCTCAGTAATGAAGCTGGTTTTGTCTTGGTCTATGGCAGCCATAGGTATCTGATTGTATCCCTGATCTCCGTCCATTGTGGACAGTAAGGCACACCCAGCCGTAGAGTCTACTAGTTGATCTATGCTTGGGAGGGGATAGCAATCCTTTGGACATGCATCATTCGGGTTGGTGAAATCAACACACATGCGCCATCTTCCCCCCGTCTTAGGTAGAACGACCACGTTGGCTAACCACTCGGGGTAATGTACCTCCCAAATCTGATGCAAGTTGAGCAGTCGTTGGATCTCGGACCAGATTATTTTGTTTCTATCCGGTCCCATATTTCTTTTCTTCTGCTGTACGGGCTTGGCCCCGGTTTTGACATTGAGGAAGTGTTGGCACACCTGGTTACTTATCCTTCATGGGGGCCCACCTTCCCAGGCGAAGAGGTGGCTGAATTCTTTAAGCATAAGGGTTACTCCCTCTTCTACTTCTGGATTCATGCCCGTTCCTATCTTGACTGTCTTAGAGGGGGCTCCTTCCACTATTTCAATCATCTTCAGCTCCTCTACGGGCTGAACTTTCAATTCTTCGTCTAATCTGGGTTTTTTGACGGGCAGGGTGATCCCCTCTTCATTTTAGGATGGGATAGCGTTCATGCGGCATTCTCGGGACTTGACTTGGCTACCGCGAACTTCCCCAATGCCTGAGGGGGTGGGGAATTTGACCTTCAGGTGTAAGGTAGAGGGGATGGCCTCAAAAGTTCGTATTGACTGTCGTTCGCATATCGCATTGTATGTCCTCTGGAGGCCTCAACTACCCAAAACTTGGTCGGTTTAGTGCGCCTTGTGGCACCCTCTCCTCAGGACATGGGTAGGGTGATGGTCCATAGGGTGTGGCATGCATCCCCGACAAACCCGACAAGAGGAACTTCGGCCGCTTCCAAACGACCTTTCTTTAATCCCATAGCTAGGTAGGTTGGGAGGAAGAGAACATCAACATAACTTCCCGTGTCAATTAGGATGCGTTTGGTCTCAATGCCGAATATCGTGGCTTTTATGACCAGAGGGTTCTCATGGGGATACACAATACCTTTCAAATCTTCTGGACCAAAGGTAATTGTAGGGAATTGGGCTTCTTGCACGGAACACACGGGCGGTCCTTGCTTTGCTCACCTCGCCTCCTTTAAATATTTCTTCTTTTTTCTCGGGGGGATACCGAGATGTCCCCTCCTTCTATCATATTGATAGTTCTTCCCGAGGGGGGGTTGTCCTCGTAGGAGTCTCGAGGGTGTGGCAACCTTTGACGAGAGGCATCCTCTCGTTTCTGGGTGTCGGGCCCTATTTCTTCTGTAGTTCCCTCAGATCGGATTATTTTCCAAACATTGAATTTAGGGGTTTCTTGATTATTTTCTTGCACATAATTTCCCAAGTATCTGCCGCTGAGGAGTCAGTGTATTTCGGTTTTCAAGGTGGTACAAGCATCAGTGTCATGTCCCTAAGCTTTATGATACTTACAAAATATGCCAGAATCTTTCTTGTCATGGGGTCTTCTAACGGGGCGGGGCCATTGGAGGGCAGTACTTCCTCTCATAACGTTGAGCACTTCACAGGGGGTGATAGTTAAGGGGGTAGGAGTGCAGGCTAGAGATGTCGCTTTACTGGCCCCCATCTTCTCTCCTATTCGGATGCGCCTTTCCTTCCTTAACTTTGTCTGGGGTCCCCTTTTCATGTTCTAGATCATGGCGTTCTGCCCGAATTTTGGAGTTTTCCGCCTCCTCCATGATGATATAAGTTTCTACTTTGTGCATAAGCTCATTCATATCTTTAACCTAGCTTCCCATAAGGTATCAGAAAAAATCACCGGCTCTGAGTCCTTGGGTCAAGATGTCCGCTATAATGGACGGATTAGTGTTTGGTACGTCCAAGGTCTCATCCGAGAAGCGTTTCATATATTCTCTAAGAGGCTCATCCTTTCCTTGTTTTATCGTGAACATGTGGCTTGCCGACTTAGGGTATCTTCGATTAAAAGCAAATTGGCATACAAACAAGCATGCCAGTTGATCAAAACAAGAGATCGTGCCAGGAATCAGCTGGGAGAACCAAGCTTGAGCTCTACCTGCCAGGGTGGTACGAAAGACTCGGCATAGGACAAAATTCGGTGCGGAGGCTAGGTCCATGGTAGTGATATACTGGTGGATTTGATCTTAGGGATCTCTTCCGTCCTTTTCTCCCATGTATAGGGGGTTACTGCGGCGCATCACATGTGGAACCAGAGCACGGGCTATTTCAGGGACGAAGGGAGATCCGTGGTAGACAACTTCCTCACCCGGGGCAAGATTTCTTTGTGGGTTCCTCATTTCCCTTCTTAGGTTGGTGACCATGCTACACAGAGAATGGTCACCAGTGAGGGAAATAGTGGGTAATTGGTGTTCTCGGAGGTTGGGGAAGTCTGTCCCATCCCTTCATCGGGGTACCCTGTCCCTAGCGCCTTCGAAGGGGGTTCGTCTTTCTCTGGCCAAAGGGAAGGTATTCCTGCGGGGAGGAGCCGATTGGAAACGGGATCTTGGGGGGGGGGGGACTCATACTCTTCCGAGTAGAGACGTTCCCTGTGGTTTTGGGGAAGAAATTCGTCTCGGGGGTAAGCCGCTTTTGGCCTATCTCTCCGAGTTGCTCCTTCCACAAGGCGTTCAAACACGGATCGAGGGATATTTATGAAATCCCCTCTTTCCGTAGTTGGTGATGAGTGCGCTTCTGAGTATTCTCTTGGTGTGGACTCCGCAGAGTTTTGTTGGTTCCCTGAAGGTCTAGAGTTAAGGGAAGTATTCATGATAACTTCTTTCTTTTTCGCAAAAGATCTCTTCAAACGTTCTCAAAGGCAAAGTTCTAAGGCGGTTCCCACAGACGGTGCCATTTTGTTAACAATATGATATTTTTGAAGGAATTTCTGGGAATGATCGCTTTTGCATCAGTCTGAAGAGATTTATTGCTTACTATGCTTTTTATTCTTGGAAAAAGTATATCTTTTCTTCTTTGCTTTTCTTCCCCTTTTATAGGAGGTAGTTTTTACATGGTAGAAGTGGGATGTTTACAAGTGTCGTATTCGTGGGAACATTATCTTCCTTATGATAGAGACAACTAGTTGTCGTGGCTTCTAGATGCTTCGTATGGGGGACAGAGGTTTCGAAGGAGCTGGTGTGGCTTCTTAGTGAGATTCTTATCTGTCTATCGGGATAAGGATGGCACGTGTACTCCGATAGCTCTTTTATTGGGAAGTATATTGCTCCGTGGGCTACTTTATAAGGAAGGGAGGTAAGTTGCTCTGAGGACTTCTTTATAAGGAAGGAGGTAAGTTGCTCCGAGGGCCTCTTTATAAGGAAGGGAGGTAAGTTGCTCCGAGGGTTCCTTTATAAGGCTGGGAGATAAGTTCTTCTGAGGGCTTCTTTATAAGAGAATTTCGCAAAGTTGGTCCTTTATAGTAACCAACTTTCAAAATTGGTCCTTTATAATACCTTGTTTCGTTTTTGGTCCTTTTGCAGTAAAATTACTATTTTGTCCTTAATTTTAGCATGTGATTTGCACATGACTTTCAATTCAATTTTTCTCCATCAATTTACAATCAAATCTTTTCAGTTGTTATATTTACACCCCCATAATATAATAGCCATTTTTTCATAATTTTAAAATAATAATATTTAATATCTTAAAACATAAGCCCTAAAAATTCATTATTGTTTCAGAATTTTAGTATTACACAATTTGTACATTAACAGCACACTAATAATAATAATAATAATAATGAAAATAATGAAAATAATTTTACTTCCAAAATTTTAATAAAAGGAAAATCTTGAAATAATTAAAACATTATATTTTCTTCAACTGTGAAATTTTATAGTTTTATTACTTATTATTTGTATTAACAGTTGTATCCTAGAATGTTTTTATTAATCTTGAAGGTAAAAGATTAACATTAATATAACCTGAAAACTAAAAAGGAATGGCATATAATATGCTACACAATTTAAATACATAATGAATTTTATTATTATATACTTGTAATTTAAATAAAGTTTAATTTTTTTAAGTTGATGATCGTTTGAACAACTCCCTTTTTACTTTAAAAACAAAAATAAATGTGATTTATTTAGGAATTACGTTTAATTAAATCAAACTTGCGAATAAAATTTCACAGTTAACATAGATAAACATGAATGATATTTTGAATTGAGAAAAATATTAATATTTATAATTTCAAATTTGTTTGTTTAATATTAATTATCGGGTTTTTAAAAAAATAGATAAAATTTATAAAAAAACAAATTATAGAAAATTATTAAGTTGCTAACGTACACATTTTGTACAACTAAAAAGAATGACACAATAATAAATGTTTAGGCTTATCTTTTTAATATGTTAAATATTATTATTACATAACTATCAAAAAAATAGTTATTATAAAATTGTGGGGGTGTAATTATAATAACTCAAAGATTTGTACAAAAATTTAAGAACAAAATCGATTAGAGATTATGTTCAAGTCAAATGCCAAAAATAAGGGTAATTTCGTAATTTCTTAGTAAAAAGGACCAAACAGGACACTATAGAAGACCAAAAATGAAAATGTGGTTACTTTAGAGGACCAAAAACGGCCCGAGGTACTATAAAGGACTAATTTTGAAACATGGTTACTATAAAGGACTACAAAGTTAAAATTCCCTCTTTATAAGGAAGGGAGGTACTTTGCTCCGAGAGCTCATTTGTAAGGAGGGGAGGTACGTTGCTCCGAGGGCTCCTTTATAAGGAAGTTTATTCGAGTGACATGATAGGTGCGAGAGTATCGTATACCTGGGGGATGTTTCGGGAAGCTATTTAAAGTTCTACTCTGTGAGATATCTATCGTGGGGATGGGTGCACCATCTGTGGTTTTCCTCTGGGGTGTTTATAAAAATATATTTTAAGGGTTAACAGTCTCATCTCCCACCGAGATCCATTGGGTCGGGGTCAAGCGTATCCTCCGTTATCTCAAAGGCACCATCACGCATGGTGTCCTCATTCATCGGGACTCACCACTTACACTCTGCGGCTACTCGGATGCAGATTGGGCGAGGAACCCTTTGGATCGGTCCTCTACCACGTCCTTTCTTATATTTCTTGGTAACAATCCTATCTCTTGGAGTTCATGCAAGCAACGGGTCGTTGCTCGTTCTTCCACCAAGGTCAAGTATAGGGCCTTAGCCACAACCACGTCCGAGGTTCGATGTATTCAAAACCTACTCACCAAGCTAAACACCACGCTTGGTTCGGTCCCGACTATCTTTTGTGATAATATTGGTGCCACGCACTTGTCCTTGCATCCCGTCATGCATTCTCGCATGAAACACATTGCCATTGATATCCATTTTGTACGTGACATTATTGCAAAGGGTCTTCTTCGAGTTTGTCATATTAGCAGTTAGCACACATGATCAACTTACTGATATTCTCACAAAGGCCCTTAATCGAGCACAATTCTTGCTTCTTCGGTCCAAAATCGCCTTAGCCGATGAAACGACAATTTTGAGGGGGCGTATTAGGTAACAGGATAATATCATATCTACTTCCTAGTTTATCCTTGTATATTTTTGGTTAAGAATATTTTTGGTTAAGAATTTATTCTTATCTTAGATTTAGTCTCTTGTATAATTAAATATATTATTATATTGTTCATTAAGCAATAAAATACCAAGCAAGTTAATTCTTCACAAGCTTCCGTTGCATGGATGCATGCAATTATACACTAAAGATTAATTAAACTACGCATCAAGACCATTCATACTACTTAAAAAACTATGCATGCAATTATACCTTGAACTACTCTCTGTCTCATTAAATTATAGTATCGTATATGGAATATACCATTCAATGGTGTTTAATTAAAGAATATGCATGCCTTGCATGCTGGGCATAGTATGATAGTAATAACCATTAAGCATCATTACAAGCCACAAATGCCATGTATCTCCTTTCCAGAAACAGCTATGTTTTTTGTAAAATATTATTTTGAAATTTGAAATGACTATAGAAGATCCACATATACCAGTCATGAATGTTTGTTGGGGGAAAGTGTGAACAGCTCACAACAGAACTAGCAATAAACTTTAACAGATATACATCAAACTACACTAGTTGTGATACTAATATACGCTTCGGTCAACCGTGGAACGTATCCAGCTAATAAATTTATTAGTTTTTTGTAACAATTCAATACATAAAAATCTGGACAAGTCATAATCAGCTAGCTAGTTGAGTTAGTCGTTAGATTAAAGTATTAGCGTGGCAAATGATCGTGTTGCTAAAGTACAGACACACAAGATCACTGCACGTATAAGACATTAACTTATTATTTAATTAAGCTTCTAGTCGATTATTATTATTATATCATATGAATAATCGTGACTAATACTAGTCGCCCTGACTCCGAGCATTGGGAACATTATCCTAAGATTATGGATACAGAAAATCTAATCGATCTATTAAGTATCCATTATTTGCTTGAATGATACTGATATATTATAAGGCTTGGATAAATACGATAATTAGTTATATATGCAAATTATGATTAAAACATTATTTACCCATGAGGGGACATACATACAAGTATACAACCAAGCAAACGCGGGTTTTTGTAATAAGGTTGGTGATTACGAACACCTTGGGGGTCAAGTTTATACATACATTTGTATAGATATATGACGATGTTTGACTGAAATAACTCCCTACCGATATTGTCAAAGTAGAAGCTGTACGTTGCTGCCAACGCAATATTTCAAAGTTCTCTTATTTACCTTTCTTAATCAATGTGTATAAATCTTAAATGAATGCATTTAATTTTCATAAAATATCAAATATGTTGAATTCGTTCACCCACAATTAAAAATAAATAAATAAATCTTGTGTTTTAACATTCACAAATCACAATAAATTTATCTCACTCGAATGCTAATAAAAAAGAGAGAATTACACAAACTAACCATGAACTTATGGTATATGATTAGACAAACTACTTCTCATGTTTGAGAAATTACGTACACAAACTCTTAGGTAGAAAACAATATAAATTAAAATGGAAAATAATACTTATATCCAGAATACAAGATGATCGAGCTGTGGCGAAAAACACCGCCAATAGGTGTGATTCTCACACAGGGAGTGCGTGCAACCTGAAAACTATTTTTTTCTACTTTCCTTCGTCAAATTTCATGCCGGAGAGGAGAATCACCACCACGAGACAGAGACGAGAAGTAATGAGGAGCTTACAGGAGCTAAAGGAAGCTGAGGAAGGACAAATTTCAGCAAGTGAGGAGGAAATGCTCGAAGAAACACTCGAAGAGGAAATGCAATCAGAGCACAAAGAGGTAGAAAATGAGGAACAAGCAAAATCATCACCAGGCAAGAAGGGGGTAAGAGATATAGGTGAGAATCAACAGAGAAACACTAAGAGATTCAATGAATTATTTGTTGGAAATAGGAGATTTGAAAATGGCTTGGTTGTGCCTTACATTGAGCCAACAAATAAGGAGATTCTAGAGTTTACTAATGAGGATGTGGAGAAATCAATTAATTACTGGAAATTTGCCCTAATTGAAGTAATGGTAGGGATTCGAATACCTTTTGAGGCTATGAAGAGGTACACTGCTAGTCGATGGACAGTACAGCCACACATACATGTGGCGCAACAATGAGTATATGTCTTCAGATTTGAGTCAGAGGAGGCAATGATGGAGGTGTATGGACGGGGTCCCTGGATGGTGAAGGGTACATATCCCCTTACATTACAAAAATGGAGCCCAAGGATGAAGCTGGATCCTGGTAAGCTCCAAAACTATCCTATATGGGTACAACTGCCAGCACAAGATCTCCAGTTCTGGACCCCAAACATGATAGGAAGGATTGCAAGCATGATAGGGAGGCCAGTATACATTGACAAGCTCACAACAAGCAGGGAGAGGTTGACCTATGCCAGAGTGTTTATTGAATTACAATCTGGACAAAAACTGGTGGAAACAGTGAACCTGAGAGGCCCAGGGGGTGTAATATGAGCAAAGGGTGGTTTATGAAAAGAAGCCACAACAGTGCTTTAAGTGCCACCAGTTTGGGCATAATGCTAGGCTGTGTGGAACAAGACCAGTGTGGGTGGCCCAAACAAAGGAAGGAAAGGCAGATGGGGAGGGTGCTGAGAAGGCAGTAGTACAGGGAACTAAAGAAAGAGAAGTAGGAGGGAAAATAAGAGAGAATAATAAGGAAGAAGAACAAAAAAGGAGAAGGGAATTGATAGTACTAACAGTGGGAAGCTGCGGGTGGTTCTACATATACCATGAATAGAAGTTGGCCAAGGGATGAGTACTACACCACAAAGGGAAGGAATAGAAAAGAGCAGAGAGACTAAAAACATAACAGGAATGGCATCACAATCACCAGGAGAGGAAAAGAGAAGAGGGTCCACAAATGATATAATAACAAAAGATGAGGATAAAAGGGGAGAGAGTTGAGGTGAATCATGGCATATAGTGGGGAATAAAAAGAAACCAAGTAGACAGAATAGCAAAGGGAAGAGAACTGTAGAAATAAAGGAAGGAAAACAAATAATTAGGGCCAGTAGGCCACACAGATAAGGAAATCACCATTGGAGTATGGAACTTAAGGGGGATGAATGACCCCCTTAATCAGGCAGCTTGGAATAAGTTTCTTAGTAGAAACAAATGTAATATAGGAGCAGTAGTAGAGACTAGGTTAAGGAATAAAAACTTTGAGAAAGTGAACAATAAGCTGAGACAGTACTGTGAGACTGATAGCAACACATTAATCTGAGTAAGAATTGTAGAATTCTATTGATGTGGAAATCTGAGGAGGTTTCTGTCATAATAAAGGAGAAAGGTGACCAGTATATGCAATGTAGTATCCAGACTAAGGACAAGAGCTGGAAGGGGCAGCTAACAGTGGTGTATGCACACAACCAGATGGAGAAGAGAAAGCAGCTATGGAAGAAGGTAGAGACCATAACTCAAAGTATGAAGGACCCCTGGATGCTAGCAGGTGATTTCAATGTAGTATTATCTGCTGAAGAGAAATGGAATGAGAGTAAAGAACAGCAGACAATGGGGACTGAGCTTAAGGACATGTTAGAGGCTACTGGGCTTAAGGATCACTACTTTATAGGAACATTCTACACTTGGAGTAACTCTCACACATACTGCAAACTGGATAGGCTGCTAGTGAACCAAGAGTGGATGGATTCTAATAGAGAGTCTTTGGTTCATTTTCAACTACTAGGGATATCAGACCACTCTCCAAGCATAATTAAGGTGTTTGAGACTAAGGATAAGAAGATGATCCCATTTAGATTTAAAAACCTATGGGCTGAGGATGATAAATTTAAAGAGATAATTAGGAAAGCTTGGGACACTGAAGTCATGGGATGTAAAATGTATCAGGTCACAGTGAAGCTGAAGGAGATGAAGGAAAAATTCAAAGAGTTGAATAGAAACAAATTCTATAATCTAGAGAAACATGTTCAAGAGAGGAGGAAAGAGCTAGAGCAATTGCAGGAAGAGGATTTTAGTAGGCCAAATGGGCTTCACAGAGACATTACTCTAAGAAAGGGGAGTATATTCAGGCACAACACCTTCTCAACCAGCAACTACAACAGAAAGCCAACAGATTGGCTGGAGGAAGGCGATAGAGGAAGCAGATTATTCTATCAACATATTAAAGCTAGAAGAAAACAAAACTCCATTCATGCATTAATTGATAAGAATGGTAGAGTTTTGAATTCTAAGGCAGAAATAACTAACCATGTAATTCAATTTTATCAGGAGCTATTGGGCAAGAACAACATGTCAGAGAGGTTAGGGCAGAAGTGTGTACAACAGGACCACAAGTCACATAGGAGATGAATAGGAGCTTGCAAAGGGAGATTGGAGGAGAAGAAGTCAAAAGAGCTCTATTCAGTATGAGTAACAACAAAAGTCCAGGGCCAGATGGTATGAATGCATGCTTTTTCAAAAAGAGCTGGGACATCACAGATAACCTTATCTATGAAGCAATCTTAGAGTTCCAGAAGACATGTAAGATTCTTAAGTAGATTAACTCCACCTCTATTTGTTTGATTCCTTAAAAAGTGAATGCATCTTCCATAGGTGACTTCAGACCTATTGCTTGTTGTAACATGATATACAAGATCATTACCAAGGTGCTAGCTAATAGGATCAAAAATATTCTGCCTGACATTATAAACCACTGTCAAAATGCTTTTGTTACAGGCAGGGACCTCTATCAGAATGTGTTTTTGGCTCAGGAAGTCATAAGAGTGTAAAACAAGAAGGGCATTACTCCTAGATGTATGCTGAAGATAGACCTTAGAAAAGCCTATGACACCATTAACTGGGTTTTTTTTTTAGAGAAAGTGCTGGAGGGTTTGGGTATGGACAAAAAGTTTGTACACCTTATCATGACTTGTGTTTCTACTCCTAGTTTCTCTTTTAGTATTAATGGGAGCCTGGAAGGATATATGCCTGGTAAACAAGGGCTTAGACAAGAGGATCCTATGTCCCCTTATCTTTTTGTGATATGTATGGACTACCTGTCTAGACTAATGTCTTTAAATATCCAGAATAGAGAGTTTAAATACCACCCTAAGACCAATAAAATCAGATCTTACACATCTATGCTTTGTTGATGACCTCCTTTTGTTTTGTAGGGGGGACAAACAATCACTGGAAATCATGAAGCAAACAATGGATGAATTTTCAGCAACATCAGGGCTGCAGATAAATAAGGAAAAGAGTGCAATATTTCTGGCAGGAGTTAAGGATGAGGACAAAGATGAGCTGAGGGAAATCTGGCAATTCCCAGAAGGAAAATTCCCAGTGAGATACCTGGGAATCCCCCTTAGTCCTAGAAAACTTAAGATCCAGGAGTATGAGCCTTTCATAAGGACGGTGAGTGCCATGATACAAAGTTGACTAGCTAAGCAATTAAGCTATGCAGGTAGACTGGAGCTAGTCAGAGCAGTGCTTATGTCTATCCAAAGGTTTTGGAGTTATGTCTTGCACATACCAGTAGGAGTTGCAAATATAATAGAGACTCTATGCAAGAGCTACCTGTGGGCAGGCAAGGAACAAGGAAGGAAAGCTTGGTTTCATGAAAGAAAGTGTGCCAGGATCATAAGCATGGGGGGCTACAAATCAAAGAGATACTGAGCTAGAATAAGGCACTATTGAGTGCACATGTGATGAGAATAGATAAGCACCAGAATATGCCAACAATTTGGGAAAAAATCGAAATTGGTCCTTTATTGTGTCTTAGTTACAGTTTTCGTCCTTTATTGTGTCCTTGTTTTATTTTGGTCCTTTATTGTGTGTTTCAGTACGATTTTGGTCCTTCAGATGGAATCTCAGCCGAAAATGTCATTTACGAGAACGTGTTGCCCTCAATTCAATTTTTTTGAATTTTCCACAAACATATTCGCATGTTGGAACAACAATTTTAATTTTTTTATTTAAAATTTTGACCCGTCCGATCCGGATAACCCGGTCAAATCGGGTTGGTCGGGTCTGAATTTTAAATAATAAAATAAAAAAAACTGAAACCAGCGTTTCCACATGTGAATTTGCATGTGGGAATTAAAAAAAAATTTATTTTGGCCGGCAAGTGCTCCCACGTGATATTTTCGACTCTGACTTCTTCCTGAGGACCAAAATTGTAGTGAAATACACAATAAAGGACCAAAATAAAACAAGGACACAATAAAGGACCAAAACTGTAACTAGGACACAATAAATGACTAGTTTCGATTTTTTCCCCAACAATTTGGACCAGATGAATAGAAGAATATAAACTGAAGGGAAGCACAATCTGGACAGTTAATAGAAGAACAGGAGACTCACCCTGGTGGAGAGCTTTAATGAAGATTAGAGATGATATGAAAGAAAGGGAAAGTAACCTTGAAGAATGGAGAAAGAAGAACCAAAGGGAGGTGGTAGAGGAGAACTACAAGGCATATCACAAAGAAACTCCTCAGGTAGACTGGAGTGAGCATGTATGGAATAAATTTTCAGCTCCTAAAGTAAAATTCATTAACTGGCTGATTATGCAAGGTAATCTTGCCACTAAAGCGAGGTTGGTTAAGTTTAAAATACTTAATGATAGTACATGTGCATTAAGGCTTCAGAAAATCTAGACCATTTGTTCTTCCACTATTCAAAGGTCAAGCTAATCCTTGAGCTAGTTATGAGGGCAGTGGGAGTTAGTGTTGTGCATGAACAGCTACAAGGTTGGATAGAAAAATTTGGTAGATCCCAGAAAAAGAACTCAATGATGTATCAAATAAGAGCAACTGCACTGGGAAGTGTGTTGTACTGGAGCTGGAAATGGAGGAACACTAAGGTATTTGAGGATAAGGAGATCCCAGACAAGCAGATAACAATAAACCTGGTCCAGGAGCTGGCAATTAGAATCAGGTATAGGAGCCAGCAATTGGAATCAGGTATAGGGTAGGTAAGAAAAGCAACAGATTTGTAAAAGGTACCCTTGAAAGACTTGACAGATTAAGTGCCATTAAGATTTAATCAAGGTCATTGTATGAGTTAATTGTGTGTTGTGAAGTGGATGTCTATGCTAATAGATACCCTATCAAGGACAAGGAGATTAAACCAAGGTGCAACTCTTGGAGATAACTCCCTCTCACTGGCCAAACTGAAAGAGTGAGAACCAGTGCAGGAGCAGCTACCAAGAGAGGCAACCATGCTCTACTGGATCACACTTAGGAGAGTACAGTCTCAGGTTTGATCCTGGAGCTGGAATGGAGTAGATGTATCCATAGGAGGAGGAAGAATGTAGTGATGGTTAGGCTTAGAACAGGTCATAGTCCTAGGCTAGAGTCTTGTTCTTTCCTATGCCTGGTAGTGTACTGGTTACATTTGGTTGCTATAAATGTCCATGCTGTAACTTTACTTGGGGTATGCCCCTCGTAATACTGTATGACACTCTTTCAGGCTTATAATACTTTACCTTTCGTGCAAAAAAAATATAAATTAAAATGATTAAGACAACCTTAAAACTTCAAATCATAGCAGAGACTAAAATTCGCAGATAATTTATTTTTACTTTCAAGATATTATTTATTCTTGATTTTTTTGTCTTTTATACGGAAAAAAATGCATGTTTTCTGAGCAATGTTGATTTATTTTTTGTTTTTTTGTGCAAAATAAATGAGGAGGACGAATTTACATTCAACAAGATGTCATGATTTATATAGGAAACATAGGCCATGAGAGTAGTTTTTTGTAATTTCGCAAACATGAGGGGTGATTTGTGTATTTACCCTCTAGTTTAGTGGTGTTTGTGTAATTCTCCTAAAAAATCAAACTTTTCAAAATCGTCAATACATACCAATTAATACCATGATACCAATAACATGAAGGAAAAAAAATAACTAGAACACTGGTATTATGTTACTCAAAATTGTGATGTATAATTCATATTTAATTTATGTGTTTTATAATACGGAAATTTATGTATGGTTATAATTAAGCGATTTACATATCAAGTATGCATTTTCTGAATTCAATGAAGAAAAAGTATCAAAATAATGAACTGAGAAGATATTACAAACTTAAATTTATTTGCCTTCTGTTCGGAAATAATAATGGCTGTTTCCACAATAATGCAACTGATGATGATAGCCTTGACGAAAATTGTATATATAGTCGTCGTCTCTTCGATCACGTGGAGACTAATTAAAGGTTCTAATTAATA
Source organism: Linaria vulgaris (assembly GCA_948329865.1). Taxonomy (NCBI): domain Eukaryota; kingdom Viridiplantae; phylum Streptophyta; class Magnoliopsida; order Lamiales; family Plantaginaceae; genus Linaria; species Linaria vulgaris. Next base: position 114,707,719 of record OX415252.1, read on the forward strand.
ATCTGTTGTTTGAAAATTATTTGAAGGTGGGAGTATCATAATCCGTGTTATAATTGGCTACATCAGTCTTCTTGTTTTGACATAAAATTATGTAAAACCAATCCACAGTGTTAATCTTAAGTAAGATAGCTATATCGTATATATTATATCAGTAATATATGGTTGACCGTCCTGGTGGCTTTAATTTTCTTTATTAACTAATTATACTCTGCCAATTATACCTATTATATTGTGAAGTTATCTCTCTTCTTCTTTTTTCGTCCTTTAAGTCTACGGCCTATGATGCACAGATACATCTAAAAAATTAATGATATATCGAATACGTATCTAATACCGTTACGTTACAGATATATTAAAAGAATCTAATATGCCACGCGGCGTATCAGATAATTAAAAGAAAAAAAAATCTGAAACGTATCCGATACATATTTGGGGTGTATCGAAAATATTTTGAGACTTTTTCATAAATTTTTAAATCGATGGATACTTTCAATAAATACCACCTACGATTAAAAATTAAAACAAGATATTTTTATCTAATTAACTAGCTCACGATCAGAATTCCACTTTTCTAACTTTTAATCAAAATTTCTTCTTTCTCATCCTACCTCCACCACGACACCAAATCCATAGTTGTTGCCACCTTCTACCTTATATACGATTTAGTTTACTTTCTATGAACGTGCCATTTAAATTTTTTAATGTGCATATTAACATATATATATATATATATATAGATATATGTATCCTTTTCGTATCCGTATTGCTTACTTTTTGAAAATTCGTATTGCCGCACCTGTACCGTACCGTATCCGTATCGCCGTATATGTACCCATACAACATATTCTACGACTAATGAGTTTAGTTGATTATATATGTTTCTGTTTAATCAATAAATAAATAAAGAAAAGAGAGGCGAGATTAATACACTGGCACTGTCTCTAGCAATAATAAATGCACCAATATTTCGGCAAGAGAAGCTCAATTATTGTGCTGATGATCGAGTCATGAATACGCTTGCTTAAAGTCTTTTGTGTTGTAGACAGCTAATTAATCAAAATACGAGCATTTCAGAAATCTTATTTACCAATTATGACAATTTATCTATTTTTCGTTTAAAACTAATTAACAAAGAGAATTAGACGACATTGCGCGCGTGATAACTAACAAACCCTTTGGACCAAAACAATTAGGTTACGTTAAGCATATCTTTGACGAAACAAACTTGAACTTGTTCTTAAATATTTGATAATAATAAAAAGGATTATAAGTTTACCCTTTTAAAAACAGTGTTCAGTAAGTTCTGGGTTTTTGGGAATGCCCCGTAACTATGTCATTTGCTTTTTTTTTTCGTGTCCGCCAACTGTAAAAAAAAGGGTTACGTGTCCGCTACTTGGAAAAAACGCTACGCCACCTCAGAAATTCATCCCTCCAAAAACGATTTTGGCTCTAACACCATAAAACCCAACACTTAGAAAAAATTTCACAAAAATATTTTTCTCCAATTGAGTTCATACCTGAAACCTTACTTGCAAACCCCAAAATTGTTGATTCTCCAGTAGAGTCGCGGCATTTTATGAGGAGACCTTATGTAGTGCACGCACGCAAATCGTATTCTAACCAAAATCGTGAATCCAAACCTAAAATCGAACCCCAACAGCCCTGGTTCACCCCCAAAACTCTGATCCACGGTATTAGCTCTGCTCGTGTAGTGCATGCGTGAAAATGCCGAAGTCGTTGTTCCCACTTTACCATGATATGCCCTCGCCAATATATCGTAAGTTACTCTTCATTTCAGTTTTCTATATTTGCAATTCTACAACTTAATAGGAGTCTTTCTGAGTTATAGTGCGAAAATGTTGTTGTTTTAGTTCACGCGAGTGTCTTTAAATAGTTTTTGTGGTCCTGTGTAAGTCACTGTTGAGGTAGGGTTTCGATTTTTAGGTGTTTTCATGTTTATTTGAGGATATCATCTTATTCTGCAAAAGTGTGGTTGGGTTTTGTGGTTTTCACTGCAAATGGTCCTCTCAGCTTGTGCCTCGCCCTTGAATACAACATTTTTGTGGGGTGTAGTGATCATAGTTAAAAATTCAGTGGTTTTTGGTTTAAACTAATCAAATGGTCCCCATACCTTGTGCCCCAGCCTTGAATACACCGCCTTTTGTGGGGTGTAGTGCAATTACTTAAATCATTTTTTTTTAAAATGATATGTTTACTTTATACTTTATAAAAAAGTATATGTACTCCTTTCAAAAAAGTTAGACTTTCTTATTTATTGTGTTTTATTTAGTAAACAGTATACTCTTTTATGCTCAATATGTTTCATTTCTCCAATTTGCAGATCCTAGAAGCAAGCTTATTACTCTCAATGTCCATTATAGAGGAAGGTTAAAGTCCAGTCTTTTTGATATTATGTTGGTGGTGGAGTCATGAAGTTTGACTACTTAGACATTAAAGTGATAAAAATGAAGATATTGAACATTTATGCTGATAATATGAATGTCCACGGTGAAAGGAAATTCTACTTTGTCAGGCAAGGTTGATTAAAAGTCATAATGGATAACATGCTTCTGAAAATAGCTCCCAATGAAGCACTACCAAGCAGGGAGTTTGATCTGTATTGTGATTTTGAGATTGATCCACGATTTCCAGAAATGCCTCCTGATCCAGTTCATGCTAATGTTGAAACATATTTAGTAACTTCAGGTGGGGATCATACAATAGTTGGCAATGAGAATGCTAACTGTGAGGCTGTAGATGGGTTTAGAGTCAATGAGGATTCAATGGTAAGAGGAGTGGAAGAAGTTGTAACTAGTGGGAATCTTGGGCATGTACCTATTGTGGCAGTGTCAGCCACTGAGAATGATGGGTCTGAACCTACTGAGTTGGGAGATAAAGGTAAGGATATCACTCTTGGAGAGTCTGGTATTGATAGTGATGATGATACATATGAGGAAGAGAGTGAGTATTCTGATGATACTGATTTTTTGGAAAATGTGGATGATGATGTAGTAGAAGAAGAGACTATGAGTCCTAATATAGTTGATGATCAACAAGTTGGTGGCAATTATAATGGTGAGACTGTTATTTTGATGGTTGAAGAGATATCTAGCGACAATGATGATGATACATATGATGAAGAGAGCGGGTACTCTGATGAAACATATTTTGATGAAAATGTTGATTTTGAGGTAGAAGTAGAAGACAATGTGCAGAAAACTGTAGATAATCATAGAGTTGAGACAAATGAAAGTGATGTCTGTTAGAGAGGTGAGGGGGTCGTGGTGTAGAATCTTGTGAAAATAAGGGTGTTGATAGAGTTGAAACTACTGGGGATCATAGAGATGTAGGTGTTGATGGAGTACATGGTGATGTGACTGATGGGGGTGGAAATACTACATTGAAAGATAAATGGAAGGGAATCCTTATTGAAGATTCTGAGAGTGACAGTGAAGATCCTACATATGAAGAAGATAGTAAGTATACATATGAATCTGATTTTAATGACAATGTTGTAGCTGATGTTGAAGAAGATGACATTATGAGTGCTTCTGTACATCAGGATACTTCAGAGTTCAATGCAGATACCAATATACCAACAAGTCCACATCTCAATCCACAAATCAGGGAAGCTATGAATACATATAACAATGCCCTTAACAATGATCCTGATGTTGAATATGAAGATGAACCAGATGTGGTTAGTAACATTAAAAGGGTTCCTTTTAATCCCATGCCTTATGATGATAAAGATGATGATGGTGATAATCTAGAGGTATTTGAAAATACTAACACATGGAACCCTATTTTCAAGTTAAAGATGCTTTTGATCAGCAAAGATCAACTTAGAAAGGTTGTGCAATCAGATGCTATAAACAATAGGAGAAGTGTTAAGGTTGATAAGAGTGATCCTTCAAGGATCTATTTCAAATGTGTTCATATATCTTGTCCATGGATGCTACATGCATTGAAGGTTGCTGATGAGGAGACCTGGCATATTAGACAATATAATCCAGAAAACTCACGTGGTAAGAGGTGTGGTGCAAGGAATCTGAAGGCACCATGGTTGGCTGAAAGGTTAACTGAAAATAGATCCCAACAGGAACTCAGAGGCTTTTAGAATGGATTTAATTAGATCACTTAGAGTAGATGTAAGCAAAAATCAGGCTTATTGTGCTAAGAGGTTGTCTAATACCCAATTGGAAGGTACTCGAGCTTACCAGTTCTCTAGGCGTTGGGATTATCAAGCAGAGTTGAAGAGAACCTATCCTAGTACTTCTATGGCAATTCACACAGAAGATGTTGCTCGTGAATCCAGATTCAAGAGCATGTATATATGTTATCAGGCAATGAAGGATGGTTACAAGGCTGGATGTAGACCATTTATTGGTGTTGATGGAGCTAACCTAACATGTCCAAATAGAGGAACCATTTTGACAGCAGCGGGTGTGGACCCTGCCAACAGTATATTTCATTTGAATTTTGTTGCAGTTGCAGTTGAGAACCAGTCCAACTAGGAATGGTTCTTGTCATTGTTGAAAGAAGGCCTGAAGCTACATAACCATTCAAATCTAACTTTTACTTCAGACAAGCATAAGGGATTAATAAATACCTTCTATGAAGTACATACTTACTGGGCAATTTTTATATTTCTGAATACTTATTGGGCATATATTATACTTTGACAAACTTATTGGGCATATATTATATACATGATAAACTTATTGGACATATATTTTATAGATGAGTAACTTAAAGGGAAACTATTAATAAAACTCCAAACATAAAAGATAAATAAATAGAAATTTGAATAGTTAAAGGGTTGTTCTGTATAATCCTTTATGGACAGACGAACATGCGCGCCACTTGAAAGGTCGCCTTCTCACGTCCAAATGAAGGGATCTGCAAAGTGCCCTTCTCATTCAATAAAACAGAGCAACATAAAATCCATCTTCACACAATTACTCTCCAAAAATGGTGGTCATCACTAATAGGCAGTCGTTCTAGATGCTCTACCTCGACGCAAACTTCTCTCCAATTATAGAGACCATTTTCATGGAAATTTTGGTGGAATATGCTAAAAGGCACCGCATCAAGGATATAAATGCACTGCAAAGAGGCATGCGACTAAACAAACGAGAACTCGAATCAAGAATAAGCACCACGCATTTCATTCATCACAAGGAGGGGAAGGTGCGACAGTGGAGGGTTAAGTGGAGACTGTTCTGCAGATTTGCTTGCCTCCCCTGTGTTTACGTTCAATCTCCTATCTATATGATCAACGTGGGGCTAGCATATGACCAACACAAGCCACATGTAAGGTTTTTATTGATTTCAAAAGTTAATTGCTTAAATGTTTTTGTTGTTAATTGACACTTTGTTAACTGGTTTACTTGTTAACTTCTTCATTTTTTTTATTGTAGGAGACTGAGTTTGGCCGATATTTTTGGACATTCGACTGTCCAAATGGCCGATTGTTGTTCCAGATTTTCAATGTCCATCATTGTGTAATGTTCCCACAAGAAGATGGAGTCAGATGGAACGAACCAGTGATAATCAATGATGAAGAAGAGGAGGTTGCTACCCCTAGAAATCATTGACCTGGTTTCAGACAATGAAGAAGAGGCGGTTGATGCAGAGGAGCAGGGGAACGTTGGTGCCCCATGATGTGGAGGATGAAGTGATGGTGGATGCAGAGGAAACACAGAATGTTATTGAAGGTGGTATGGAAGACATTGATTAATTTTGAACTTTTTTAAGGCTAGTTTTGATGCTTTTGTTGATGGTATTTGAACAAATTTCTGATAATCTACTTGTTTTATTGTTATGTCCTAATTTGCAAACGTTGTTAATGAATTGGAAGCTTTGATTGTGAAGGTTTAGTTCTTTCATTTTGAAACCTATTTCAATTTTTCTTTTTTGCCTGGTTTGGATATAGGATATGTTGCTAATGCATGTTATTACCAGTCCATTTAGGGCAGAAGCTATATGGGAGGTTGTGTCTATTTCATATAATGCTTTTCATCATAGGACAATAGGTAATTTGTCAAACTTTAGCAAGCTAGTATGATCTCAATTCATCACTTTAGTATGAATCGGGATTCACTTGAATCTGTAATCAATACCAGTGAGTTCATTAGGCCAATGATAGGTATACGGTAGACTAGAAAGATAGCAAAAGAGGACAAACAAGGTTTTGTGCCATTTACCATTCATCACATGAACAAAAGCATCAACAACAAGAAGAATAAACATAACAAACTCACAAAATAAGCTTATACAATAGCACATACAGATCAACCATAAACCCAAACAACCTTAATCCTACACTCAAAAACTTAAACTTACACAACCTCATACCTCAATTACCCAAACAAGCAGAAGCTTTTAATCCACTTAGCATACATCCTTCTAAGCCAAAACCAACTGTTTCAATACAACCTTACAATAACCACACACAATATCAAAATGATCATCAAACAAAATCTAACCCTAACACCTAATTTTATTTTCTCATTCTCCAAAACCTTGATCTCTCTTCTTGCTCCCTCGTTGTTTTACCAAACAACGACTGAATTGTGTCCAGTTTTGTTTCTTTCTTCACCGCAAGCTCTTCTTCGAGTCCCTTAACTTTACCATGCACCCTCTCGATTCTTCTTTGCAATATTGGTATTGCAGCCCTAGCAAATGCACAAACGGGTGGATCTTCCCAAATGTAGAGCCGACAACCAAAAAGCCATCGCGCACACCCGTGGAACCTTCGACCAGGGTTGCCATCGGTCATTGACACGCGAACAACGGCAGGTCTTCCACAATTGCACATCAAATGGGAGCTCATAGTCGATTCAGACATTTTAGGAATTGAAATTAGGGTTTCGGGTTTGAAATAATTTGGGGGAAAGTTTTGTATTTTTTATTTTGACTAAGTGTTGTGTCTTTATGTTGTGTTTTATAAGAGCCAAAATTGTTTTTGGAGGGACGAATTTCTGAGGTGGCGTAGCGTTTATCACGCGTGGCGTGGCGTTTTTTCTAAGTGGCAGCCACGTAACACTTTTTTTACAGTTGGCGGACACGGGACAAAAAAGTAAGCAAAGGGCATAGTTACGGGACATTTCCAAAAACTCGAAACTTACTGGGCATTGTTTTTAAAAGGGTAAACTTACAGGGCTCAAATATTAATTTGTCATAATATAAACATATACTAGGTGAAAATATTTTTTTACCATTTCTTTTTCAATTGTTTATTTATTTCTACACGAGGGTTGAACTTGATGAGGCGCTTAGATATGCATGACGTATTATTTTAGACTTTTATATAACTATATACAAAGCCGAGGGGACACGTCGCCAATGCTGGTAACTGGGACGGCAAACCAGTTAATACTTTTGACTTGCATTTGTTCTCTTGTGTATATATAATTAGATATAGATATACACCCCTTTATAATGCAATCCATCATCAGTTCATCACTATATATATTGCACAAACCTTTTCTCTCAATTTATCCTATCTCTTTGCCTTAACATATATAACAATTCCTAACAAGTTTCGCATACATATAAATTTCAAGAAATTTAAACTAATTACTTACTACTACTATGGGAAGAGCACCAAGTGAAAATAATGGGCTTAAAAGAGGACCTTGGACCACAGAAGAAGATCAGAAACTCATTGATTATATCAATAAAAATGGATGTGGAAATTGGAGAACTCTACCAAAATATGCTGGTATATATGCCATATCCCCTTCTCTCTCTTTTTCATATTACAAATATTTTGAGTTAATTAATTATGACTACCAAGTTTTAATATAATTTACAAATTATGTAGGACTTGAAAGGTGTGGAAAGAGTTGCCGGCTGCGGTGGACGAATTATCTACGGCCAGATATTAAGAGAGGAAGATTCTCATTTGAAGAAGATGAGATAATTATCCAACTCCACAGCATCCTTGGAAACAAGTATGTTATTTTCCACTTTATAATAATCATATTGATTGTAATCATCATGGCATACTTTTCATTAAGGTACGTACAAAAAGTCTAATTTTGTATTTTTCTTCTTTTTTGACTAATAATAGGTGGTCGGCAATAGCGGCCCGCCTCCCCGGTAGAACAGACAACGAGATCAAGAACTACTGGAACACGCGCATAAGAAAAAGACTACTAAGAATGGGAATCGATCCTGTCACTCACACCCCACGCCTCGATCTTCTCGACCTCTCAAGTATCCTAAAGTCGTCCCATGCGAATCTTTCCGTGTTACTAGGGATGCGGAATTTGATTACTAATCCTGAGTTACTAAGATTAGCCACTTGCCTCTTGTCCTTCCAAAGACAAAACCAAGGTTTTATCATGCAAAACCAAATACTTGGTGAAAATAATACTCAAGTAGCTCTGGATCAAATGGCCCCATCATTAGTACAACCAAATTGCCAAGTCATGCAAAACCATGTTCAAGATTTTTCTGCCCCAAGTTGTGTTCCAATTATTGATCCTGATCAAGCTCATCATCATGTGAATGATTGGAATCAAAGCAATGGACCAGCCTTTTCGACTTCAACGGAAGATTATGTGCCCGTGACAAACTACGACAATCGTGATTTCAACGACTTTCAATCATTTTTGTCGAACTTATCGACCACTTCATCGAATTCAACCTCATTGAATTTGGATTCAAATTATGTTAACAGTAGCACTACTACTACTACTGAAGATGAAACAGAGAGTTACTCCAGCGGCATGATGAAGTTTGAATTCCCAGATAATATTCTTGATGTCAATGATTTCTTGTATTGAGTAGCGTCAAGCGTGGCGTATTTTTTCAGTCCTATATCTGATGCGTTTGATCGTGTTCATGTTTCATGTAAAATTAGAATCATTATTATTCTAGCAAAATTTCGATATCCTTTTCAATGAATTATAGTATCTCTAAGTTGCATTTGATTTTAGTATCTCTAAGTTTCGTTTTCATGTTTATATTATAGACGTGAAAGTACTTAATTAGAAAGTTTGATCATACGGTTGGAAAATATTATTTGCCTTCTTGAAGGCCATATTTGAATACGTCCACATTATTATTCAATCTACGTTCATATAACATTCTAATTAAGTTCATTAGTCTATTAATTAATATATTAATTTGGGTTATAACACTACAAGAAAACAAGGTCAATGGAGATCGAAATGCGGTCCCTATTGACCCCCATGCGGTCCCTGAAGGTCAATAGGAACCGCCTTTGAGTCGCTACAGCGCGGTCCCTATTGACCTCGGTCGCTTACCATCAGGGACCGCAAGTAAGTCGCTGATGAGGATCATTAGGAACCGAAAAATCAGCGACCGCTTTCCGGTCCCTGATGAGCTAATAGCAATAGAGACCGCATTCCGGTCCCTATTGCCTTAAAAATTAGGGATCATGAAGTAGCGACTGCTTTTAAGTCGCTATCTCTTGAAATAAAATAGGGTCCGTCGTGCGGTCCCTATTGATTGAGTATTAGGGACCTAAAGGCGGTCACTAATGTTTATAATAGGGACCGGAATGCGGTCCCTAATAACAAAAACAGGGACCTCAATTCGGTCTCTACTAATATTCATAGATACTCTATGAATATTAGTAAGGACCGAATTGCGGTCCCTATTGACCTCCCAGAAAAAATTAAAAAAAAAACTATAATATTCCGGATTTAATCTTTTTTTTTTGTAAAATCATGATTTTAACAAGATCAAAATAATAAAATAATGATGAAAAAGTTAATATAATGACACGAAGTATTAATGAATGTAAAAAGATGAATAAAATGACTAATAATAAAAAATAAAATATGAATGAAAAAAAAATGAATGAATAAAACAACAAGTGAAAGAAAAGTAAGAAAAGAAAGTGTAGATCCAAAATAAAGAAAGTGAAAGAAAAGAAACAAAAGAAAGATTGTGTTGGTGATTTGATTTTTAGATTTGTGTTGGTGAAAAGAAGAAAAGTTTTTGTGTTGGGTGATTTATGGAGAAAAGAAGATAGTGTGTTTGTGTTGGAAAATAAGATAGTGATTTTGTGTTGGGTATTTTTTGGAGATAATGAAATGAGATGTGTAAGAGTGGTGAGTATATATATAGAGGGGAGGGTGAAATTTTCAAATTTTCGCCAAATTCAAATTTCCCGCCTAAACTTTTCGCCAAAATTTCAATTTTTTGGATTCAGTGACCGCATTTAGGTCACTAATAAAAAGTAGGGACCGGATTTAGGTCACTAAATTTTTGTAGTGACTGCAGTGCGGTCCCTGTTGCCATATTAGGGACCTAAGTGGGGTCAAATAATAATATTCATCGATTTTAAAGTATGAATATTAGTAGGGACCGCAATGCGGTCCCTGTTGAGTCAATAGGGACCGCAATGCAATCCCTATTGAGTGAATATCGATTTTAAAGTATGAATATTAGTAGGGCCGCAATTAGGTTACAAATATGGACAATAGGGCCGGAGTTGCGGTCCCTATTGACAACGCTAATGTCAATAGGGACCGAATTCCGGTCCCTATTGACAACGCTAGTGTCAATAGGGACCGCAGTTAGGTCCGTGTTTTGTCAATAGGGACCTACTTGCGGTCCCTATTGACTCAATAGAGACTGCATTGCGGTCCCTATTGATATTCATACTTTAAACTACTACAATTATAGTTTCATCACAAATATAGTTCATATACAGGTTCCATCACAAATCATAACCAAAGCACACTCATAACCAACACAACCATAACCAAAATGAAAAATGAAATTGTTAACAGGATGAAAACTCACCTGCTTGAAATAAACAATAAATCAATTACTGGAATTATCAGGTATATTATTATATGATTATGCGATCTTCACTCACGATACAGGTATCACACCCCAAGTATCCCTCGGAGCACATCTCCAAACGTCCTATACTGGAGCAAAGTCATGCCTAATAGGCGGAATCAGTAATTAAGGCAGGTTCCTATCGGAATACACATCCGAAGAAAGCCTTTCACAGACTAACCGCTATCGAAACCACCGCAACACTGGACAAAGCACTCTGCCACCCTCATTCTGCTTCTCCGAGAAGTATGAACCCTCGGAAAGGATGAGTTACAGAACCAACCTATCAAAGCCCACTGGAGCTATCGGAGATTCCAACAGAGTCCCAGAACCTTGACAAAAACACATCCTTACTATGCACTCCCAACTCATAAACATCCTCTCGGAGAATATCCTGGACCACTCACTCCAGAATACACGCCTATCGGAGAAACACTGTCACTAAGAGAACACCCAAACTTTGCCCTCGAGTCACCATTAGAAGCAGTGAGCCCTCGGAAGCAAAGAAGGCAGCTTATCTCTCATCAGAAAGGAGACCAAAGCTCTCGGAAGAAGATAAAATATACTGTCAGCACTTAAGATAGACGTTATCTTATTGGTTAAATAAACATTGTAACGCGTGTAAACACCACCACATGCATAACGACACCTGTAAACACATGCATAGCGACACATGTCCCTAAAAACTCTATATAAACAGAGAAAGAAGGGAAAGAAAGGAGGTTGGACGATTAAGAAAAGACACATAGAGACTCGGAGATACACTTATCGACTCGGAAAAAGAGTGGATCATAGTGAATAAAAGGAATGAATGTTCTTGTCATTTCCTCTCTCTTTAAATCACGCTTAGTTTTTAAACCACGGGCAAAGGCATTCCAACCCAAATAAATAATTCAGTTAATTAGGTCGTAATTCAAAACCTGTTAACAAAATGGCGCCGTCTGTGGGAACGCCATAAGATTCGTCTTCAAGAGCGTTCAAAAGCGATGCCAATCAGGGAGAATTTATTCTCACGATTATTAAACCCTTGCTTGCCACAACCGAAAGGGGAAGCAGGTGCTACAGCAATGGAACGATACACACCAAAGATAAGTTTCCTTCCTTTGTTATTTATAGTTCGATTCCAGTTTTGAACATCTTCGTGAAGAATCATAAGATTCTCTAATTCACTATGTAACTACTTGCGCGGAGTTGGTACAAAACTTGTGGATGGGAAGACATGGTCCAGTGGCCTCAGAGAATATCTCCGAGGGCAGTTACTCTAGGAAACTTCACTCGTATTCTCTCATCAAAGGCTTCCCGAAAGTCTATATAATTAAAAGTGACGAGGATATGAACAATTTTGTTGGAATGATTCTTTGAAAGGACGTGAAAGTATTCACTAAACTCTAAGTACCTATATATACTTAGGACCTTTTCCTCGAATAACCGAATTAAGTTAAGCCGCCCAAAGCATACTATAAAAGCCACGAGGGCGTGTCGGGGGATACTCCTATTTAGGAAAGTATATTTCCCCAAACTTGAACTGCAAATGGACACGCTATGCTAATTAAGTTGTTTGGCCAGTAAGAGTGAGGTGCTATCTCATTTCTTTAAACTCAATCTTAAAATTCTACAATTAAAGAAAATGGACCAAGTATTCATAATACGCTGAAAAGTTATGTGACTATTAACACGGAAAAGAAGTTTCATTCCAAACAAAAAATAAAAGTACCATTACACATAAAAATAAATAACAACTACAATTGTGCTTAAAAGTAAAAAAAAAAAAAACCCCTAAGACTGGGGGGTATAGCACTCGAGGAGACAGGGGCTGGCTCAGTCATGGAGGGAAGAACCGGAGCACTCGCAGGAGGAGGAACACTGGAGGAAGCAGCCTGGACCCCAACTTGGAGAGGGGCGTGAACCGAAGTCCGTGGAAGTACCGCTGCCAAGGGCACCCGAGTCGGAGAAGAGGAGGAGGGAGGAAGTTGAGAGATGCTCTTCTTGAAGAGGTCGTAGGCCTGGTCCAGAGTAGCCCTCTGCATCTCTGCAATATTGACTACCCGCGGGTCTAAATTGGGAGCCACCTTACTACGCACCTGCCCGAAGCATTGAAGGAACCCCCACATAGCATACCCTGCTAAGTATCCTTGGTTTTTGCTGATGTACAGTTCCTTCACTTGAGCTGTGGCGTCCTCTCGGGCTTGCTTAACGGCAGCATCCACCCTTTGCTGCACCTTCTCGGAAGTGATGCCTCCCGGAGACATGGCCTGTGACAGCCTCTCGTTGAGAGTATCCACTTGGCCCAACGCCTGGGACAGATCCCGCTCCAACTCCTTTTGCCTTGCCTCCCAGGCAGTTTTTTCCCCCTCAAGGGATGTCACCCTTTCTTTCAGAACAAGCCCGGAGGCCTCTATCTCCTTAACGGAAGAGTAGAGTTGCTTGTTTTCCCCCCTCAAATCTTGGTTTTTCTGGGTGATCTTGGCCCAAGCCTCCTCGTACTTCCCCATTTTCTCTCGAAGATCCTTGTTCTCGGCCTCCAGCTCCTGAGATCGCCCTTCAGCTGTACTTGTCAGTTTTTGCAGCTTCTCGACCTCGAGTAACAGAAGAGGAAGCATTTTAGGTGCCTAAGAAAGCAAAACAAAGGAATAAAGATCCCGACAACGGATCTTAAACGAATTAGGTAAATAAATACTTACCAGCATAGCCACATTGTTGGTACAGGCTCGGACGAATTGCCACCCGTCGAACGACAGGGAATTAGCAGCTGACAAGTATCGGGTGACCGTCTCGAGTGCCACCTGGGCATCTTCTGAGCTAGGCTCCCCTCTTGAGACTGGAGCTTTAGAAGATGAAGGCTTCCCCGGAGGTACTCCCCCCGACAGTGGTACTTGAGTAACCATTGGACTATCTGACTGAATGGCTGCGAGCTGTACCGGAACAGGAGCACCCGTAAACGGAGGACCCGCAGCCAGAATCTCGTCCAGCAGACTCATGGTATCAAAAGCGGGAGGAGGGACGGGGTCCGAGGGAAGCGACCCGCCTTCCAGACCAAAAAGGTCTTCACCTCCTGCGAATCAGAAATTTTTCTAAGTAAGGCTATCCCTAGTCTATCGAAAGCAGATTCCCATATAAATAGAAGTAGTGTATAATACTTCAGTATCGCCTAAGGCTAGAAACAAACAAATACCTTTGGGAGGAGTGGCCAGCAATGCGTACGCGGAATCCCCCGATACCTCCGAGGTGGAGAGTATGTTGATAACACCTGGGGGTGGTAAGGGCATCCCCCTATCCCGACCTCCTCATCCTCGCTCCCTATGACAAATGCTCCTACCAGGCCAGCATCTGCGGAAGTCACGCCTATCCCCGCTTCCTCAGGGGTATCGGAAGTCCCGCTAGACGACCGGGAAGTAACTGGAGCCACATTTAAACGAGTCCCCTCTTGCTGGTTTTCACCCCCGCAGTACCGAGGGCCTCACGCTCTCCTAGCGTAGACTTTCCCTTCTGAGTTACCGCGTCCACATTCTCCACCATGAACGGGCGTAGGACATTCACTGCAAATACGGTTACAAGTTAGATAAAATAGAAAAATAAAACATCAGTAAGATTAAGAGAGTTAAGTGTAAAGACTCACCAAAGATATCGAAGAGCTCCACGGGGATGGCCAGAGGGATCTCGATTCTATCTATCGGAGTAATATGCCTCAATCCCGCGGTCCGATAGAGGCGAATAAAATCCTTCGACTCCACCAGAGGCTTCGCAGAGAACACCGGTGAGAACACCAGTGTATCGTCCATCACTCTATCGGGAAAGGTAGGCACCCTCCAAGTCAGGGGTATGTCCCACTCCCCCACAACAGGACATACGAAGAAGAATTTGTTTTTCCATGAACTGTGGGAGGTGACATTGCCCTCGGAGATCCTGTCGTCCTTGTCCCGATGGGTGAAGTAGTAGAAAGGACCCCCTCCCGGAGACGGCTTCAATTCGAAGATAGCGAAAAACCTATCTCTCGTGCACTCGATGCCTCTCACCAGGCACCAAAACACGAAGAGAGCCAACACCGTGAAAGAATTAGGGGCAAGTTGCCTAGGGCAGAGGTTGCAGTATTTGAATATGTCACAGTAGAAGGGTGGGAAAAAAGAGCGCAGTCCCGCCTTTATTTGTGGGTAATACACCGTCAGGTGACCTGGCGGAGGAGAATCACCCCGGTGGTGGGCCTCCGGCACCAGCACCTCCACGTTACGGCCAGAAGCGCCGTACTCAATGAAAAGATTTCTAACTTCCTTCTCCGTGGCGGTGCTAGCCGTGTCACCCACCCTCTGGGTAGCCCGCGGAACCCCACCCTTGTCGGCCTTCTTCTTCAGTCTCTTCGCCTTTCCGGCACCACCACTGCTGCTCGCCCCCGCCACCGCTGCACTCCTCTTTCGAGAAGTCAGAAACGTCTCCCCCGCTGCTCCTCCGGTGCCGGAAGCGGCCGACACCAGGTTAGTGTTAGATTGTGACGCCATTGTAGAGTTCTTAGAAAATCAGAGAATGCTTTTGCAGAAAAGTTTTGCAGAAAAGAGAATTTTTTTGCTCAAAGATTGCAAGTGAGGTTAGTTAGGAAAGAAGAAGGCTTATAAAACCCTATACCCACTAAGTGCCTTAAATGACCACTAAACCCACTCACACCCCACGATTAAAAGTCGTGCCTAGTGCTATTAAATGTCACGTCTCCTCGATTATAGAAACACAAACGGTCACAAACGTTTCGGTCTCCGCACCATACATAAACGTAGCATTAAAATCACCATTAACTGCATTTAAATCGCAGTTAATTAAATGACATAACTTTGAATTATATTTAATGCCCCGATAATGATCTAACGAGGGCACATTTCAGAATACAACGGGAATCACTCGGACAGAGTAACCACGATACTCCTCACCTTTTTAAAGGTAATGCCAAGAACGAGGGAAACGTCGAACAAAACATAAATGTCACTGACGAGTGTCTACGACATCCCTGGAGAGTTCTACGAGGCCTTGTGAAACATTCCCAGTATACCTGACAAAATCTACGATACCCGAGCCCTCGTACCCTTTAACCTATTAAGTTTCTAGTGCAGTCATAATGACCAACTGCACTAAAAACTGGGGGGGGGGGGGGGGGGGGGTTGTTAACAGGATGAAAATTCACCTGCTTGAAATAAACAATAAATCAATTACTGGAATTACCAGGTATATTATTATATGATTATGCGATCTGCACTCACGATACAGGTATCACACCCCAAGTATCCCTCGGAGCACATCTCCAAATGTCCTATACTGGAGCAAAGTCGTGCCTAATAGGCGGAATCAGTAATTAAGGCAGGCACCTATCGGAATACACATCCGAAGAAAGCCTTTCACAGACTAACCGCTATCGAAACCACCGCAACACTGGACAAAGCACTCCGCCACCCTCATTCTGCTTCTCCGAGAAGTATGAACCCTCGGAAAGGATGAGTTACAGAATCAACCTATCAAAGCCCACTGGAGCTATCGGAGATTCCAACAGAGTCCCAGAACCTTGACAAAAACACTTCCTTACTATGCACTCCCAATGCAAATGCTCTCGGAATACTACCCCAGTCGACCTACCCAAAGGACGGAATTCCACAAATAAACATAAGAATTACAGAACAACACTTTCCGGGCACTCGGGGAAAGAAAACACCTACCACGAAGGCTAAACAACCTCTCGGAGATCAACTCATAAACATCCTCTCGGAGAATATCCTGGACCACTCACTCCAGAATACACGCCTATCGGAGAAACACTATCACTAAGAGAACACCCAAACTTGGCCCTCGAGTCACCATTAGAAGCAGTGAGCCCTCGGAAGCAAAGAAGGCAGCTTATCTCTCATCAGAAAGGAGACCAAAGCTCTCGGAAGAAGATAAAATATATTGTCAGCACTTAAGATAGACGTTATCTTATTGGTTAAATAAACATTGCAACGCGTGTAAACACCACCACATGCATAACGACACCTGTAAACACATGCATAGCGACACCTGTCCCTAAAAACTCTATATAAACAGAGAAAGAAGGGAAAGAAATGAGGTCGAACGATTAAGAAAAGACACATAGAGACTCGGAGATACACTTATCGACTCGGAAAAAGAGTGGATCATAGTGAATAAAAGGAAGGAATGTTCTTGTCATTTCCTCTCTCTTTAAATCACGCTTAGTTTTTGAACCACGGGCAAAGGCATTCCAACCCAAATAAATAATTCAGTTAATTAGGTCGTAATTCAAAACCTGTTAACAGAAATAGTCGGAAAATCCATAGTTCAAAACAAAATAGTCGAAAAACCAGAATATCATAATTCAAAAGAAATAATAAAAACAACTAACCGCCACATGATCACTGACCTCCCTCATCATCACTAGGCGGATACGCGACCCCCTCATCACCATAACTCTCTGACAAATCGTACATCTCATCCAGGGTCGCTAGTGGATCATTATCAACACAATCACCACCCTCATCAACACCGTTGCCCTCATCATCTACACCAAGGTCATCTACCTCATCACCCATCATATCGAGATCATCACCACTCCCCGACTCATCAGTATCAAAATCCTCAACATACTCGGCGGCGGTGGAAGTAACTAGTGCAAAAGGATCTGGTCTCTGACGTATCGGCCTCGGAACCCTAAATGCGCCTCCGCTCCTAATAGCGTTCCCAATGAACAAGTCTGTCGGAAGCTCTCGCACTGGTCTACCTGTGTCCGTCTGCATGTCCTCTCTAAAAGCCTGTAGCCAGGACATCAGTGAGTCGACTCTCGGGTTCTGTGTCGTCCTCAACTCTATGTTCTCCTCCTGGACCTGCCTAAGCAACTTCCTCCTGTAGTCTGGCTCCCTAACGCACTCCATGTCGAAGTCCAGTGGATCTGCATAGCTCGGTATACCTTGCGCCTTCCCCTTCTTGATCCTCCCTATGGCCTTCTTTCACGAATCGGCGTCCCATTCGGGCAAGTCCTTGTCTTCTACGGCGTCCGGATTTCTCTTCCTCAATTCCTTCTTGTATATCTTCTGTTGAATTTTCAAAGATAATTAAAAAGATAAATTAGTTCAAAGATAATTTTAAAATTAAACTAGAATTCATAAGTGGTAAACGCCTACAAAATTTTAAAATACTTACGTAAATAAGTCTAGTCGCCTCAGACTTCTACTCCCGCCTCAACGGTATGCATGTACCTCTGCCAGTGCCCGACACCTTCCTCGTATGACCTGCCTTGTAAATCTCTTCATGTCTGATAGGGTGCGCGCGGTTGGGCTGATTCCTCTCCTTCAAAATTAAAGTAATAGATGGTTAAAATTCTTTTTATAATTGAAATGTTAAAATTCTTAAATTAAACTAATCAATCATTTTCTAAAAAAACAATAATCTTAAAAATTAAAATTTTAACTACAAATAAAATATTTAATTTTAAAAAAAAATATACCAATCGCCGCCGAATCTCCTCATAGTCAATGGAACCACCGTAAACGGTGGTGGGCGCCACGCCATCCTCCACACCGCCTCGCCTAGCTTTCTTTTCCTTCACGAACTTCTTCTTATTCTCTTCGGTGTCCCAGTGTGCTGCCGCCTTAGCCTCCAAACTTTCGCTCATCCACGACGTCTTTTTCTTGCCCCGACACTTCTCCTTGTCTTTGTTCTTGAAGTATTGCTCCTTCGTCTTGTTCATCATACGCTTGTAAATTCCCTCGCCTTCGTCTAGTATGCCTTGTGTACATCTCCCCTCTCTGACCGCAGGATCCCATAGATATTCTACAAAAAGGATAAATATAAAACAATAAATTAATACACTAAATTAATAAACTAAATTAAACAATATTTGAAAAACACTATATTTAATACACTAAATTAAAAAATATTAAACAATAAATTAAAAACTCATCGTAAATCTCGCGTACATCTCATTCTGTACTTTCGTAGGAACCTTCAAGTAGGAGGGCCAAAACTCACTCATAAACTGTCGAATGAGTGTACTGATCGTCTTCGCGATCTCACGACTGGGGGGGGGGGGGGTTTAGAAAAACAACCTCACTTCAATTCTATAAGCTGCTTCTTCTGCCCAGGTTTAAGCGCCGTAACCCCTATATTTGGTCCCCTCGAGGGTCAAGTCTGGCTCGGTCCTGGAGTCTTGATCAACCCCTGGCTCGGTCCAGCTCCGGTGTCGTCTACCTGTGGTGAAGTGTGAAGTCTGCCAGACTCGGCTGATAGGGGCACGTGAGTCCCAACTGAAGCTGAAGTATGTGGTCGTGGCAGCTGGAATGCGGTGGACTCTGATAATCGAGGTCTATCACCTGCTCTGGGGACGGCCGCCTCATCCTCTACAAATAACTATCGCTGCAACGTAGGTGTCCTTGATGTAGATCCGTCACCTAACCCTAGTGTGGATGGCTCGGCTGGATCGCTAGGCTATGCACGACGACCCGATAGGACAATTCGTATAGGTCGGCAACTACCCGGACCCCCGCTACAACTACCACCACCACGACCAACACCACCACAACCAACATCTCCACCAACACCGCCACTACCACTAACACCAGCAGCACCACCACGCCTTAAATCTCCCACAACACCTCCACGGCCAGCACTACCACTACCACCAACACCTCCACGGCCAACACTACCACTACCACCAACACCTCCACGGCCAACACTACCACTACCACTAACTCTCCCACCACTACCAGTACCCGATACCCCACTACGACCTCCACCTTCACGGGCAATGATGAGCTTGGTAAATACTCATCATTATCATACTTTTACACTTGTTTAATCGATTATTGTTGATAGTTTTGTTGTATTTTTATGTTTGTTTTCATGTTTAGTAGGTTGAAACATGATTTGTCAATCAAGAACTGAAACTTCAAACATTCACCGACACCTGTGTATATTGATTTATGTTTGGTTCTTTATATTACTGGAAAGCCACAGATGTCTAGTTTTCAACGCAACAAGGCGTTTGTGATTCCGGCATCTATAGAGAAAGTTATGACCAAAACGGTGAATTTGCGCAAAGCTAAAATGTACATACGCAACTAGCGCTCGATGACCGTCGGATCAAAATGGCTAATTAATGGTCTATATTCAGTCTTTCAAGCTTCCAAATGGAAGACTCTAGAGTGTCATGACTTTTGTTATCAATAATTCATCAATTAGATGACTTTTATGATAACTTTGGACCATTGGATCAAAACGAGATGAACGGTTGAGATGTCGTCTTATGCTTTTGCTTCAACTATAAATAGACCTCATATTTTCCATATTTCAACGCACCAATCTTCTTCATTCTCTCTTCACTTAGTAGTCTTTCTATAGTAGTAGTATTCGCTAGTAGTTTGTAATTTTGGAGGAGTAATTCGGAGTTTGTACGGGGGAGTCCACCGGAGGCTTTACGGAAGTAAAAATCTGTAACGATCTCTAAACTCTCTTTACTTTTCTCTCTTTACTTTATGATGTTATATTTATCTTATAGTCTTGTTCTATATTCCATTATGTGCTAAATTTACCTTGCTGGGATAGTGACATAGCCTAATTACGATGATCTAACGTTTAATTAAAACGTATTGTTACGATGTCAAAATAGTTGGTGTATTTATTTGTGAATATAACGCTTCTAAAATTCTGGACAACTTTTGGATGAACTAAGGATCGAATTGAACCCGAGAGGAGATTTTCGTGAAATAAGCATTGAAGTA
The DNA here is from genome assembly GCA_948329865.1 of Linaria vulgaris. Lineage (NCBI taxonomy): Eukaryota > Viridiplantae > Streptophyta > Magnoliopsida > Lamiales > Plantaginaceae > Linaria > Linaria vulgaris. Next base: position 114,728,289 of record OX415252.1, read on the forward strand.
AATACCGTGAATTCTCAATAGAATAGAAATATATCTATCGTTTTCACGTGGTTGAGAAAATCACCACCAAACATACATGTGCACATGTGTAGAATTTATGTATAACTTGAGAAAGAGTACATAAAGCATAAATGGTGATAACCAACAATAATTTTGAACGTGAAACTCGTAATAATATGCTTAATTAAAAGTTAGATCCAACTAATGACGATGAAATCATGATTCCAAGCTCTTCTCTTATTGTCTACACTTATTTATTGAAATACTCTTGTTATTCTATTGTCTCAACGCCATACTTTGTTAAATGTTTTTACCGTAGTTAGTAAATTGTTAATCTTTTCACTTGAACAATCTCAAATTCGATTTCTCAAATAAAATTAGTGTTAATAAATTTTGGTAATTAATTATTTATTCCTCGTGGATTTGTTACGATTTCGTGCACTTGCGAATTTATCCACAACAAGTTTTTGGCGCCGTTGCCGGGGAATAAAATTAATTAATATCAATACCAGTTAACCCTATTATTAATTTGAGATTATGTCTTATATGTGTTAAAATTTTACTGTAGTAAAAAAAACACCTAGGTAAAAAAATCGTTTGTTTGCTCTCTAGTTTTTTATTTTTCGTGACGGTAAATAATTATTTTTTTACTGTGGTAATTTTTTTAATTTTTTTTACTATTGTTGTTTTTTTGTTTACTTTCAAAATTGAGAAACATAAAAAAACAAAAAGAGTTACAAGGAGTAAGAACTCAACACTTTTACCTTTTGAACCTGAAATTGAAAAAACTTTACAAATACTGCGTAGGATAGAAAAGGGTAAAAGCAAAACGAGTGGACTTATAGAAAATGAATCAAAAGCCTTGAGGGACTACGTTGTCCCAACAATCTTAGGTGCTAAAAGTCGTCAATTGCTGCAAATAATTTTGAAATTAAACCAGCAATTATATAGATGATCCAAACATCGGTTCAATTTTGTGGACTCCCGAGTGAAGATCCTAATGCACATATAGCTAATTTTTAAGAAATATGTGATACTTTTAAACACAATGGAGTTTCAGATGATGCTATCAAGTTGAGACTATTCCCATTCTCATTACGGGACAAGGCGAAGAACTGACTCAATTCACTTTCTCAAGGTAGTATCACTTCCTGGAAAGAATTAGCACAAAAATTTCTAGCTAAGTTCTTTCCCCAGCTAAAACAGCAAAAATGAGGAATGAAATCACCCAGTTTGTGAAACACGACATGGAGAATCTGTACGAAGCATGGGAAAGGTACAAGGAAATGCTTAGGAAGTGTCCTCACCATGGACTTCCCAAATGGTTGCAAGTTCAAACATTCTACAATGGGTTGAGTGGAAACACTAGAACCTTAGTAGATGCGGCTGCATGAGGAGCTTTAATGGCGAAAACCACAGAAGATGCCTATCAACTATTGGAGAAAATGGCGTCGAACAATTACTAGTGGCCTTCTAAACGATAGAAAAGACCAGTTGGTGTGCACGAGATAGATGCTATCACATTAACAACACAAGTCGCTACTCTCACCAAGAAACTGGGAACAATGAGGGTAAATGACATTCAGTCCACATCAGCAACATGTGATTTTTGTGGAAACTCACATTCAACTGCCAACTGCCATTTGGTAAGCAATTCTGAAAATTATACTCACAATGAAGAAGCAAACTTTGTGTCAAATTTTAACAAGCCGCAGAATACTCCATATTCCAACACCTATAACCCTGGATGGAGGAACCACCCTAACCTCTCTTGGAGCAACAACCAGAACCATATCAGGCCTCCTACTGGATTTCTACTGCACCAAGAAAAGAAACCTTCCCTGGAGGACATTGTCACTCAGTTAGCCACAACCACAAACCAATTAGCCTCAAGAACTGACCAATTCATCAATGAAACCAAGCAACAGTTCCAAAACCAAGGAGCATCCATCAGAAAATTAGAAGTACAAATGGGTCAACTTGCCACCACTCTAGCCGAAAGAGCACAAAGAGAATTGCCGAGCAACACAGAAACCAACCCTCGAGAACATGTGCAGGCAATTACACTCAAAAGTGGAAAAGTGTTACCAGAACCTGTTGCCTCACAAGCAGAGAAGTTTCATACACATGAACATGACCGTGAATCTGAGCTAAAGCACACTTCTACCGACGCACGACCACCGAATATGCAAGAAATTCCATTTCCACAAAGATTGAGAAAAACTAAACTGGATAAGAAATTTTCTAAATTTCTTGATATCTTTACAAAATTACATATTAACATTCCTTTTGCAGATGCTCTTGAACACATGCCCAGCTATGTCAAATTCATGAAAGAAATTTTATCAAATAAGAGAAAGCTGGAAGAACATGAAACTGTATGCCTAACCGAGGAGTGCAGTGCCATTCTACAGAAGAAATTGCCACCAAAGCTCAAAGATCCATGGAGTTTTACAATTCCTTGTGTAATTGAAAATTCACATTTTGAGAAAGCATTGTGTGACTTAGGTGCAAGCATTAACATGATGCCTCTTTCTGTGTATAGGAAGTTAGAACTTGGAGAAGCCAAACCAACCACCGTGTCCCTTCAACTAGCAGACAGATCAATCAAGTATCCTAGAGGTATGGTTGAAGATGTATTGGTTAAAGTTGATAAGTTTATCTTCCCTGCATATTTCATCGTTCTGGACATGGAAGAAGATCATGATATTCCAATCATTCTTGGTCGTCCATTCCTTGTAACTCGGAGAACTCTAATTGATGTGCAAAAAGGAGAACTTACCATGAGAGTGCAAGATGAATAAATCACCTTCAATGTCTTCAAAGCTATCAAATACCCATCAGAAGTTGATAGTTTTTTCAAAATTGACATTCTCGATAAGCTGGTTGAACAAGTATTCGACAAGAGCCACTTGGAGGATTCACTCAAGGTATGTCTAATAAAAGAAGAGATAGATTTTGATAATAATGATATTGAAAGATGTATTTTAGCCCTTGATGCAATACCGATTGATTACAAAGGAAAGGTTGAAAAGCTAGAGAAATGTACGAATGTCATAATCCCATCTATTATCAAGCCACCAACTCTAGATCTTAAACCAATTCCTTCTAATTTAAAGTATGCATTTTTGGGAAATAATTCAACTCTACCTGTTATCATCTCATCGTCATTGACTAATGTTGAAACAGATAAGTTGTTGTGAGTTCTAAGAGATCATAAAACTGCCTTAGGGTGGTCCATTGCTGATATCAAAGGCATCAGTCATTCGACTTGCATGCACAAAATACTAATGGAGGAGAACTACAAGCCAATTGTCGAACATCAACGCCGTCTGAATCCCAATATGAAGGAAGTGGTAAAGGATGAAGTATTAAAGCTTCTAGATACTGTAATTATTTACCCAATTTCGGATAGCTCATGGGTGAGTCCAATACATGTTGTGCCCCAGAAAGTAGGAATGACTGTAGTGAAGAATGAACACAATGAAGATATTCCCACAAGAACAAACACTGGATGGAGGGTGTGCATTGACTATCGGAAACTAAATAAGGTAACCCGCAAAGATCATTTTCCTTTACCGTTCATTGATCAAATGTTGGATCGACTTGCAGGTCACCCTTATTACTGTTTTCTTGATGGTTATTCTGGATATAATCAAATACCCATTGTACCTGAGGATCAAGAGAAGAACAACTTTCACTTGCCCATATGATACATTTGCATTTAGAATAATGTCGTTTGGTATTTGTAATGCTCCTGCTACTTTTCAAAGGTGCATGATGTCTATTTTTTCTGACATGGTAGAAAAATTCATTGAGGTTTTCATGGACGATATTTCTGTCTTTGGTATGTCATTTGATGACTGTTTGACTAACTTGTCTTTAGTCTTGAAGAGATTAGAAGAAACAAACTTGATCTTGAACTGGGAAAAGTGTCATTTAATGGTACAAGAAGGAATTGTTCTAGGACAACATATATCTGCCAGAGGCATTCAAGTTGATCGAGCCAAGATTGAGGTAATCGAAAAACTTCCACCTCCTACAACAGTAAAAAGTATTCGTAGTTTTCTTGGACATGCAGGATTTTACAGGCGTTTCATCAAAGACTTTTCTCAAGTCACAAAACTTTGTGCAACTTGTTGGAAAAGGAATCCACTTTCACATTTGATGAAAAATGTCACAAAGTCTTCAACTTGCTGAAAAAGAAGCTAACAGAAGCACCAATAATTTCCACCCGCGATTGGAATCTTCCATTCGAACTGATGTGTGATGCAAGTGATTATGCTATTGGAGTAGTGATGGGCCAAATAAAGAACAAAGTCTTACATGTGATCTACTATGCTAATCGAACTCTAAGTGAAGCTCAAATGAACTATGCAACAACAAAGAAGGAGTTATTAGCAATTGTTTTTGCATTTGATAAATTTCATTCATATTTGATTGGTTCTGAAGTTATTGTGTACACAGATCATTCAGCAATCAAGTACTTGCTTTCAAAGAAAGATGCAAAACCAAGGTTAATCCGATGGATCCTGCTTCTTCAAGAATTTGACGTGGAAATCCGTGACAAAAAGGGCTCAGAAAGTGTTGTTGCAGACCATCTATCACGATTGAAAGTTAAAGAAGCACATGAACTTCAACCAATCAATAAAGAATTCCCAGATGACAGGCTATACGCTATGCAAACAACCAATGCTCCATGGTACGCTGATATTGTTAATTACCTTGCATGCAATATTATTCCATCTGAGTTAACTTACCAGCAGAAGAAGAAATTCTTTTCTGAAGTCAAACATTTTTTGTGGGATGATCCATACACCTACAAGCAATGTCGTGATTAACTTTTAAGAAGATGTGTTCCAGAAGAAGAAATTGTTGAGGTATTACAACACTGTCATTCTTCAGAATATGGAGGACATTTCGGTGGAACAAGAACTGCAGCGAAGGTACTTCAGTGTTTTATTGGCCAACTTAGTTTAAAGATGCTCATGTTTTTGTTAGTTCCTGTGATCGATGCCAAAGGACTGGAAATATTACAAGACGTAATGAAATGCCTTTGAATAACATTCTTGAAGTTCAATTATTGGATGTTTGGGGCATTGACTTCATGGGACCATTTCCATCCTCATACAACAACAAATACATTTTGGTAGCAGTTGACTATGTCTCAAAGTGGATGGAAGCCATTGCGTTACCAACTAACGATGCCAAAGTAGTGATCAATTTTCTTCGAAAGTACATCTTTACTAGATATGGCACACCGAGGGCAATCATCAGTGATGGAGGTAAACACTTCCTTAACCACTACTTTGAGTCTTTATTGGCTAAATATGGAGTATGCCACAAAGTTGCAACTGCTTATCATCCGCAAACCAGTGGCCAAGTGGAAATCACAAACAGGGAAATAAAGTGAATATTGGAGAAAACAGTGAATTCTTCAAGAAAAGATTGGTCCAAAAAGCTTGATGATGCACTTTGGGCTTATCGCACTGCTTACAAAATTCCAATTGGTATGTCACCATATCGTTTGGTTTTTGGAAACGCTTGTCACTTGCCGGTCGAATTTGAACACAAAGCTTATTGGGTTGTGAAAAGGCTGAACATGAATATTAAACTGGCTGGAGAAAAGAGAATGCTACAACTCAATGCTTTGGAAGAATTCAGAAATGAAGCTTATGAAAATGCCAAAATCTACAAAGAGAGAACAAAGCGATGGCATGACAAACGCATTCTACAACGTGATTTTGAGCCTGGTCAATAAGTACTTTTGTATAACTCACGTCTTCGACTTTTTCCTGGAAAGTTAAAATCAAGATGGTCTGGCCCATTTACAATCACGAAAGTCTTTTCATATGGAGCTAGTTGAAATCCAAAACAATGACAGGGAAGCATTCAAAGTTAACGGGCAAAGACTGAAGCATTACATTGGAGGCGAGTTTGAGAGACAGAAAACATCCATGACTCTACATAATCCCACTTGAAGTCATTACCAGAAGTCAAGTCGATGACTATAAATCAAGCGTTGTTTGGGAGACAACTCATATTAGTTCTTTCTTTTTATTGTTATTTTCAGTTGTATTGTATATATGCTTTTTTTTCCTTTTATGTTCTTTACTGTTAACATGGAAGCAGCTAGTGGCGTCTTGGGAATTTGACGTTAAAAGACTATGTTTGCCAATTTTTAAGAAAATTGGATGGGAAGCCAATCCTCGACTCATAGAAGGCGTTTATGTCGTTTCTAGACGTAAAATCAGAGGAAGATGTGAGCCACAATCACAACTACTATTTTTCTATCAGGTGCCATTGTTTTTATTATTGTTTATATTTATTTCTTTGGTTTTAGACATTAGGGGCAATGTCTCATCTAAGTTTTGGGGACATTTTTTATTGTGATGGCTTCTATTGTCTTTATATTGGTTAAAAAAAACCTACCACTTTACTTCACATAATTGTTCAGATTATGAATTAATGATGAGACATTTGATAATTATGGTGATTTTTGTGATGATGATGAGCATGATATACTATGTGAACAACGTCTCATTTAATCTATATTTGAGCATGCCTATCTTCATATACACTTTTCATACATTGATTTGCATTGGTGGTTGAGCATACTTGGAGAACGGTTATTGAGATAAGTAAACTAAGGAAGATACACCCGAGCTTTATAAATAATTCATCACCTATTGAAGCAAAATCGTTGATGATGACTCACTACAGAAATGATTTAGGCCATCTTTTCTTTTAACACGTTTCAGTCTTTCAAGACATACCCTTCACAAATAAGATAATCGCCAGAACCCCTCTGAGTCTTTCATTAAAGTTTTTTTATGAGCCCATTTACCTATCCCGTGTAGCCACAAACAGTTATCCTACCCTTCTAGAGACTGATTTGCATTTAGGAACTTGAAATGGAAGGAAATATGTGGAAAAAAAAAAAGACGTGAAATATGAAGATCACCCCTCTGGTACATATGAATAAGTTTGGGGGAAATATGAAGGAAATAAAAAAAAAAATGAGGGATATGAAATGTTGTGAAGAAAGAAAAGGAGAAAGAACTGAAGTGCAAGAGATTTCTGAATGTAATATCTTACGTCTCTAGCTCTGCTTTTACTTATCCTTCAGTGAGCCCACACCCGAGCCTAATGTTACAAGCTCAAAAAGTCCTATTGATCTGTAGTGAATCTCATTCAGATTAGCAGAGAGATAGTGTGAAAGTTATACATATGGAGTTAGGATGATTAACTTTGGTGAACTTGTTTTGATGAACTTATCCAAGTAACTCAATAATCATTGCATTTATTGTTCACACGTTGCACATGGAGATTTGTTTGTGAGAACTTGATTAACCGCCAGGTTGTGAACGAGTGTGTCACTACTTTGATGCTTTGCATTCTCATCAAACAGTAAAGAAACTCTCAAAATTGATCCATGATTTAAATGATATTGTGAAATAATTTTTTATTCTGTCTTTTTGGTTTTTTTTAGTCTAGAACATTACGTTGTTTGCTTTAGTCATTTTGCTCGAGGACAAGCAAATGAACAAGTTTGGGGGTGTGATGAGCTTGGGAAATACTCATCATTATCATACTTTTACACTAGTTTAATTGATTATTTTTGATAGTTTTGTGGTATTTTTATGTTTGTTTTCATGTTTAGTAGGTTGACATATGATTTGTCAATCAAGAACCGAAACTTCAAACATTCACCGATACTTCTGTAGATTGATTTATATTTGGTTCTTTATATCACTGGAAATCCACAGATGTCTAGTTTTCAACGCAACAAGCGGTTTGTGATTCCGACATCTGGAGAGAAAGTTATGGCCAAAACGGTGAAGTTGCGCAAAGCTAAAATGTACATACGCAACTCGCGCGCTCGATGATTGTCGGATCAAAATGGCTAATCAATAGTCTATATTCAGTCTTGCAAGCTTCCAAATGTAAGACTCTAGAGTGTCATGACTTTTGTGATCAATAATTCATCAATTAGATGACTTTTGTGATCAATTAGATGACTTTTATGACAACTTTGGACCATTGGATCAAAACAAGATGTACGGTCGAGATGTCATCTTATGCTTTTGCTAAAACTATAAATAGACCTCACATTTTTCATATTTCAACACACCAATCTTCTTCATTCTCTCTTCACTTAGTAGTCTTTCTATAGTAGTAGTATTCGCTAGTAGTTTGTAATTTTGGAGGAGTAATTCAGAGTTTGTACGGGGAAGTCCACCGGAGGCTTTACGGAAGTAAAAATCTGTAACAATCTCTAAACTCTCTTTACTTTTCTCTCTTTACTTTATGATGTTATATTTATCTTATAGTCTTGTTCTATATTCCATTATGTGCTAAATTTACCTTGCTGGGATAGTGACGTAGCCTAATTACGATGATCTAACGTTTAATTAAAACGTATTGTTACGATGTCAAAATAGTTGGTGTATTTATTTGTGAATATAATGCTTCTAAAATTCTGGCCAACTTTTGGATGAACTAAGGATCGAGTTGAACCCGAGAGGAGATTTTCGTGAAATAAGCTTTGAAGTAAATACTGTGAATTCTCAATAGAATAGAAATATATCTATCGTTTTCACGTGGTTGATAAAATCACCACCGAACATACATGTGCACATCTTCGTAACTAGACTCATTTTCTAGTTGTAAAGCTGTAGAATTTATGTATAACTTGAGAAAGAGTTCATAAAGCATAAATGGTGATAACCAACAACAATTTTGAACGTGAAACTCGTAATAATATGCTTAATTAAAAGTTAGATCCGACTAATGACGGTGAAATCATGATTCCCAGCTCTTCTCTTATTGTCTACACTTATTTATTGAAATACTCTTGTTATTCTATTGTCCCAACGCCATACTTTGTTAAAAGTTGTTACCGTAGTTAGTAAGTTGTTAATCTTTTCGCTTGGACAATCTCAAATCTGATTTCTCAAATAAAATTAGAGTTAATAAATTTTGGTAATTAAGTATTTATTCCTCGTGGGATCGACAATCCTATCTTTCACTTTATTACTTGTTAGATTTCGTGCACTTGCGAATTTATCCACAACACGCAACACTACCACTACCACTAACTCGTCCACCGCTACCAGTAACCGATACCCCACTTCGACCTCCACCTCCACGACCTCCACCTTGACCTCCAGTACCGCTAGTGGTCTTACGTGGCGACATGTCGAATATATGTATATACTGTAAAAATAAAAATATCACATTTAAATATCAAATCAACATTTAATTAAAAATATTACATTTAATCTAACATTCAACATCTATATAATCTAATAACCTTACTTATTAAAACTTAATAATCTAATTTTCACAATTTAATTATAAACTAATCTAATCTAATTTAACAATCTAACTTTCATAATCTAATTATAAACTAATCTAATCTAATTTGACAATCTAACAAACTAATAGTCTTACAAATTAACATTTAACCTACTAATTATACACTAATCTAATCTAATCTAAATCTAATCTAACAACCTAACAATCCTCACTAATCTAAGCCTTTTTTTTAATCATTCACTAATCTAATCTAACAATAATCTTTTTTCCTTTAATCATTCACTAATCGAATTTAACAATCTAAAAATCTTCACAAATATATATTTTTTCCTTAATCATACACTAATCTAATTTAACAATCCTAAATTCTTCACTAATTAACTATCTAATAATATTAACTAATAATTCTTCACAAAATTAATAAATTAACAATCTAACACAAAACTAACATAAAATTAACACAAATTAACACAAACTAACAATCTAACAATTTCTTAACATAAAATTAACACTATGTTTGGATTAAACACAAAATTGAGAAGATAAACAAAAACAAAATCAAAGATACCTTAGCACCGGCGACGAAGAGACGGCGGAAATGGACGATAAACGGAGAGGGGCGGAATTGGGGCAGAAAATGGGGCAAAAATGGGGCAGAAAACGAGGCAAAAAACAGCGAAAATGGGGCGGAAATGGGCAGAAACGGCGCGGAGAATATAAGGGCTTTCAGCGACTCAATTTGAGTCGCTGAAAGTCCATGAGGACAACAGCGACTCAATTTGAGTCGATGTTGTCCTCGTGGACATTCTGCGACTCAAATGCAGTCGCTGAAGACCAGCGACTGCATTTGAGTCGCTACTGGGCGGTCCCTATTGACCGCCCAGTCTTGTAGTGTAGGATGAATCTATAAATTAGCATCCAAATCTCCTATTGTAATTCAAGATCAGAAATTAATAACATATTCAATTCTACCTTAAAAATCTTGTAGGTGTATGATAATGATCAAAAGATCCTTATCAGATGTTCTAATTCGAGTTTAGAACGGACTCCAAAGAAAAAGAGATAAGAAAGAGAATTAAAACTAATAAAATAACTTTTGCTTTATTCTCTTTATCACACAATACATTCGGTGCATATATTTGTACAAATCTAATCACTAACTGCTAACATAAATAACTTCTAATTAACTGCTCCAACTTACAATAACTATCCATGACTAAATATTATCCATTACAAATACAAATATAATATATTATTAATTATATGATATTACAAATTGCGTTAGGTCTGTATCAATTCCCGCCGGCCAAAGATTGGACTTGTCCTAGAGGCCCATGAAGCAAGAGATGACATAAAAAACTTCACACGAGGATGAAAAACTCATTTTAGTCATGACCAAGAAGAATCTGCTATGGACACAATCACACCCCAGTTGCATACCAAAATATAAGTGGAAATTCAGTTAATAGAATTGTCTCCACGTAGCATTCTTGCAAACACGATTGACCTCAAGGAAAAACCATGTACCAATAACTCATCATATTTGATCCATTTGTCATTCCGCTATTGAACCAATAACAAACATAAGAACAGCCAAATATGTATTTAATATGGGCTTAGCCCGCGTGGGCGTCGGGGCTGCAAAGCGTGGTGTAATGTTATGATCCTAATTGCAAGGTATGAGACTTGGATCTCACATTGATGTTGTAAGATATTAGTGAGGGGTTTATATGAACTTTGGCTCTTCCACCTTAACAGCTAGCTTTTGAGGTTGGGTTCTCCTAAGCCCATATCAGTATTGCAGTCTCTCACTGTTGTAATATTTGGTGTGTTCTCTTTTTCCTTTTAAACAAACGAAGAGGAAGCAAATTTGTATGCTTTGCTTTTTATCTTCTCTGTTTCAGCCATATATGTAACTTCAAATCCCACAAGTAGAAGCGAAAAATTACCAGTTGTCCATCGCCCGCCTTGTTGTTTCTGTTCGATTGTTCACAGGCAAGACAAACCGTGTCCAACTCCATTATGATGCGAATTCTTTCGCCATTCATTGAGTATTTGTCGAACCACTTGACCCCAAACCAAATGAAATCAAGAAACAATTGTGTTGGTCGATGACTTGGCTGCCATAAACGGCAATATTGTTGTTGAAGTCGCCGTTCTCTTTGGTTTCCCAAGGCGCAATCAAGTTTTTCCTCTTTTTCCAGTTAAACTCTACCTTCATTTGTCTCTCCGCAAAAAATCCCATATATCATTTTTCGTCAATGTACAAAAAGATTGGGATTATGGAATCCTCATGGCAGTAGGTTTTGTCATTGTGTGCAAAGTAGAGTCGGAAAGAAGTACTTGTGCGTGCGACTCTATGTTTTTGTAACTTTTGGAAGCACATTATATACGATTTTTTTTATAGATTTGTGAACTGAAGCCCGAATTTTGGTGGTGATAGGCTTAATTTCTTGGATTGAACTGGTGGGAGGTTTGTTGGATGGCATACTAGAATTTTTGCACATCTCTCATTTAAGCTTCAATAATTCACAAGAGATACTCTCCATACGAATTAACTCCTCTCCCAACATTTCCATCATTTTTGACAACAATGCTTGCATTTGTCGTATGGTTGCTAAATCCATTTGAATAATTGGTGAGTTCAAATGATGAAAGCACCAATGATAAGGATCAAAGATCCTATCAGATGTTCTAATTCGAGTTTAGAACGAACTCCTAAGAAAAAGAGAATGAAAACTAATAAAATAACTTTTGATTTATTCTCTTTATCACACAATACATCCGATGCATATATTTATACAAATCTAATCACTAACTGCTAACATAAATAATTTATAATTAACTACTCTAACTTACAATAACTACCTATGACTAAATATTATCCATTACAAATACAAATATAATATATTATTAATTATATGATATTACAAATTGTGTTAGGTCCGTATCGGTGTAGTAGCACTACAATAGTGAATTTGAATATTTCTATCGATATATTCCAACAAATTGTGGTATCTAGAGCCGAGTCCTCAGTCATTGGCTTTGTTCTCTAATTTTCATATCTCTTTAAAGGGCATCAAACCAAGTTCCTACAATGTTCTCCTTCTATAAGTTAAGTGCCAATAATCAAAATATTTTGATTATTGGAGTATCTAGATGGAAACACAATTATTTCTCTCACAAGATTTGTGGAAGGTTCTAGAAGATTCATTTCTAGAACCCCACAAGTAAATGACGAAGAAGAGTAGATAAATGTCCAACAAAGAACGAATAAAGGAAAAATATAAAAAAATTGTACGCAACTCTATAATTTAGTAAGCAATGATGAGCAAAACTATTACTTTATCCTGAAATATATGGAGTCAAAAGAACCAAGGAAGCTTGAGATGTTTTGAACGAGAGGTTCTATATGACGACGACAAAGTGTTATCTATAAAGCTTCAACTTCTTTGGATGGAACATGACTATATGACGACGACAAAGTGTTATCTCTAAAGCTTCAACTTCTTTGGATGGAACATGACAATCTCACGAAGAAGAATAGTGAAGCTATCCTGATGTGCCATATTCTCGTATATGACACGTGACAAGCTCACAAGTCGTCAACGCAACACATTACGTGTTTCACAAGATTACATTGTTGCGTGCTAACAAGGTTACACGGTTGCACGTTAACAAGGTAGCGTACTAACAAGGTTACATGATTGCATAACAACAAGGTAACACGGTTGCGCGTTAGCAAGGTAGCAAGGTTGCATGTTTAGAATGGACTAGGCCTCCCAGATGAGTCAAGCCCATCTTAGGCCCATGAGGTATCTATAAATACTCCCTCCCCTGAAGGCAAAAAACACATAATTCACATTCTTGCTTTATCTCTCTAAGTCAGGAGCTTTCTCTCTCTAGATTTAAATAGTCTAGATTCTTACTGACTTGAGCGTCGGAGTGCCTTCGCCGGAACCACCGGCTAGTTTATTTTTTCGTGTTTTTCTGTGTTTTTCTGTGCAGGTTTCTCGAACTCAAAGCTAACTTAGGACCAATACGGAGCTTGAGATAGTCTGACGTGGAGTCCTTAGTCAGCAGGCGAAATCACCCCGCATCATATCCAAATATATTTGACTCGAGCTGCAAAAATTGTGAACCAAATGAGAAGTCTCTGAGATGAAAAAATTATTTGGTATAGCCGATGTATTGATGTCGTGGTGCAGCCAATGATTGAGATTAAAAGAATTTTCTAAATTATGGGAGATAATCATCACTCATAACACTCATTCACACCTTGTATTGGTAGCACTAACTGACGGGATATGCCTCCCTCCTCATCATGCAGCGGCTATACCTAATAATTTTTTTTCAGTGACACCAAAGAGGAAAAAGGTGTTGATATTTTTCTCTATATTTAAGAATATTAGCAATAAATAACTACATATTCATAATAAAACTTAGTAAAAAAAAAAACTATTTGTTGGATATCATCTCATTGCTAATAATGATTGATCTATGTTAGTTGGAAGTATGTGTTGTCCTTGTTGTCTTGTTTTATCGTAGTGTACTTTAATATTCACGTGTTTTGGGATTCTCTATATTATTAAGAGGGGTAAAAAGCATAAAATAGCGGTTTTATAACATTAATAGAAGAGGGGTACTATAAAAAGTAACTTGATCCATTAAAACTTAGACAACATTTTCGCGCCTATTGTTTCGAAGTGTTTTTTAAAAAAAATTCTCTCTTTTAGCAGTAAATCTTTCATTTATAAGTCTTTCTTTTATAACTACCACAAACCAGATTAGACATAGAAAACTAGTATATGAAATTTAGAGAAGGGGTAATTATCTTCTTAATAAAACCGGGTGCTAAATGATAAAGCGGGAAATTTTTAACGAGATAATATTGGCCTCTATAGAGGGAAAAATATCTCTAAACGAAATTTTGCTCTTTACTGGTCTTTCAAAAACAAATCTCATTTGTATGAATACAAACATTTAATTCTCAAATAATTAAAATTAATTAACATTTGAAAGATGGTCTAGTTACGTTGGTTAAAGATTTCTCCCCTCGGTTTAAACCTTAAAGGTAATCGTTAGATTTCCCACGCGTTAAATAAATCATTAACTAAGATATGTTTCATACTTAAGTGATCAGAAAAAGATAATGCAAGAAGAAGATTTCATAAGAAGCTGTACAAAGAAATTTATTAATATCAATATATCATTGCTTACGTTCATTAAAAATTAAGCCCTCTTCTATTTATTTCTAATAATATACTGAAGTGGACTAAATTTCTCCGCGAATGATCTCGAAATTTTCTTCAGCCAGGTGTTGTCTTCCGATGTACAATTATATAGCCACTCTTTGATCATCATAATAAAATAATTCACCAAACTTAGGAAAGTCGTATATTTGCATGGCATGGCTTCATGCAATTATACATTAAAATAAGCTTTCTCATTTAATACAATATCGCATATGGCAACTAGTCGACAGTGCTTACAAAAATTATGCGTGCAATTGCTGTGAATAGTAGGCATCTTTTTCTTTGGATGTCCTTTCCAGAAACAGCTTGGTCATAGTAAAAGATTATTTTTAAAATGAATGTTTGTTGGGGGAAACGAATAGATAATAGATTACAACATAACTAATTACAACAAATTTTATCAATGCAAGTACATTATCATACTTTGGCGGTCAACCATGGAATATAATGTAACTAAGTACTTCTATAATTCTGTCAGAACTAAAACAAACAAAAATATTGGAGAAAGTAATCATATCATCGATGTGATTAGGTAATTTAAAATATTAACCCCCGCGCGTATTCAATAATCAATAATCTTGTAGTGAAAATATATAAAGACACAAGAGTGCACGTACGTGGATTAAGCTTCAATTCTATTATAATTTTATCATTATGATATGCCATGACTCATTCATGACTCCGGGCATGGAGACATTACCCTAAGATTATGGCTTCCCAAATCTGATTAAGTATTAATTATTCATTGCTTAAAAATACACTAGTCAGGCTTAGGAGTGACAATGCTTTAATTAGACACAAATTAATAATTAAAATATGCCTAGAAAGTGAGTAAGGCTGTGCATTTGGATCGAATCGGATCGAATCAAGGCTAGAAATTGGATCGAATCAAGGCTAGAAATTGATTTCGATCATGGAGATATGAGGATCAAAATCAAATCAATTTAAAACGATCCGATTCGATCCAAAATCATTCGATTTCGATCTGATTCGATTCGATTTCGATCATTTTTTCTTTTTTTTTCTTATTTAATTTAATATCAATGAGACCAACCACAACATTCAAACAGAGTTACACTGAATTACAAAATTCACTTTCATATGGTTCTCAATCACACTTTTTGACACAAAACACAAATCAATTATAAAAGATACACTTTCACAAATTAATTTTTATCACTTTACACTTTTCATTCACCAGACTATGTCAAAACACAAATCAATTATTAGCAGATGCCGGCCTTCGTACAGAAAGAGAAAGGGTTTGATTTGCAGAAATTTAGATTTTGAGTGGAACCCCTTTTTTTAGTGAATCTTTCGTATAGACTGAGACTAGTGACTACACGGAGGGAAAGGTGTTACAAATTGCCATTTTCACTCCACCACCATGCGCCACCACAATTATACTTTTCTTTTTGTATTCATAATCACCACCACCACCATGTGCCATCTTCAAGCTTGTTATGTTGTTGTTTAACTTATTAATTATAAATAATTCATGTTTATATGTCTTTTTTCATATTTGATGCATGACTTTTTTTTAATGTTAAACATTTTTTGTGTATTTTTTATTTTTCTTGTTTAATTTTTAAATTTTATTGCTTGTTAAAAAAATATATATAATAAATATTAATAATTATTTATATATAGACGTATTCTTGTCGTACCGGTATCGACTGTTTTTAAAAAATACCGTATCGGCGTATCCGTACTGTACCCGTACCGTCGTGCCCGAATCCGTGCAACGTAGACTATATGTAACAAGCACAAACCTATAAGGTGTAAAACCAAAACAAGTCTCTCATTTTAGAAATCGATCTCGCTTTAACCACGCTAGGCAAGCACAACTTGCAGCAAGATTGGTGAATATGAACGCTAGTTGAGAGTAGGAAATATATATACGTACTATAAGATGATAAGTGATATATGTAAGAAACGTTTTAATTTACAATGGCAACCACAAATTTTATTTGCAACCTAACGATATTTATATTGATATATTAAACTTATAAGCTTCTTATGAAACAGATAACATTCACGCCAATATTAACTAATGGAGACATATTAATTAGTTTTAACACCTCGGCAACTTTACTATTGCGGCCTTATTAATTTGTTTCCCTAATTATATTATATTGTTAGTTAATAAGGCATGCACATTTTTTCCCTGAAAAGTACGCATTATAACAACGACAGTTCATATTTGATAATCGACTGGAAATTTAAAACCACTGCTATCATTGGTGTTTAGTATAGGTCCATTCAAAATTAGTTCATTTTGTGCTAATTCTGAAATAAAATCGTAACTTAAGTGGACGAAATCTCCCTACGAAGGATCTCGAAAACTTATATAGCCAGATGTTGTTATGCGATTCGAATAATATACCAAATTCTTCATCATCATAATTAAACTATTCACCAAATTTAAGAAAGTCGTAGTATTTGCAATTTGCATGGCATGGCTGCATGCAATTATACATTAAACTAATCTATCTTAATTTAATATAATATCGCATATGGATACGCACTCAATAGTTCGTAAAAACAAATATGCATGCATGCAATTGCTGGGAATAGTAATCATCATTATAAGCCACAAGTTTCTTGGATCATATCTCCTTTCGAGAAACAAGTACGATTTTGTAAAGTTTTATTATTAATAAATGACTATAGGAAATCCACGTATACCATTGATGAATGTTTTGTTGGGGAAAACGAACAGATTACAACAGCTCTAACAACAAATTTTAACAGATAATCAAACTAAATTATTATACTGTGCTTTTGACAGAGTCAACCTTGGAACGTAAGCAGCTCACTTATTATTTTTGTTATAACAATTCAACCTAACATACAAATCTTGACAAGTAATCACCTAGCTGAGTACATAATTATCTACATATATAATATAAATGATGTATCATCATGTGATTAAGCGTTTGTAAAACTTAAGTATTAACCCACTACGTACTCACGATCTTGTTACAAATCTAGAGAACACGTAATAGACTATGCGTGTAATTTCATTTGATTTTTAATCTTATCATATGATATGAAATTACTTATAAAAAAATATATGATATGCAATGACTCGTTATATAATAGATAATCGGCCTGACTCCGGGCATGCAGGCATTATCCATATAAGATTATTATGGTTTCAGAAATCTAGCTAATCAAAGCATTAAACATCCATTTGCTCAAATGACACAGTTAACGATTAGGAGTGATTTAATACTACAATTAGACGGAGCTGTGTGAATCTGTCAAAGTTAGGACCTGGACCTGGGCTAAATCTTGTAACCGTAACTTCTCGTACTCGTTCCCTGAATGGTCTAATTCTCCTCGTCATTGTAAAGTCGAAACTTCTTTTCGTTTGGGGTATTTCTTATATATAACTCCCATGAATAAAATTCTTTTACTAAACGAAAAAAGCTATAATTAGACAAAAAATATATTTAATTGCCAAAACTTTACGTAGATAAGGTGAGAAGGGCATACAAGCAAATGACAAGAATATTGGTGATTATGAACACTTTAGGGAGCAAGTTTACACATATATTTGTTTGTATGTATATGACATTGTTTTATGTTTGACCAGATCAACTAAATTAAAATGATTGAATGTGCCAAAAGGTCGGAGAGAGAAGTACTTAAACACACTTTTTACACGGATTTTGACGCCTTCGACATGAAATTATTTTTACTTAATTTTATCATTACTGAAACGAATCAAAATGTTTAAAAGTAACGCGTGTCTTAATCTAGCTTGTCTAGTGAAGATTATTTCCAATTGTGGGTGGCTCACGGTTACTAACTAAGTTGACCTTCATGGTCTTTGACTTGGTACAATTTAGGCATTACGTTTCTTTGTTAGATTGCTAGAAAAATTGAAGAATATTTACAATTACGTTTTGTGAAAAGTAGAAAATATACATATGCAAAGGAAAATATATATATGGCAAAACATTTTAATTTTCTACGTCAACCGTATGAATTCACCAAGTAATTTCGTTATTTAAAAAGGGGGACACGTCTCCTACCTGGGTAACAAGGACGGCGACCTTTTTTTTTTTTACTTGCCCTTGTTTCCTTGTTCCTTTTAACTTTTAATACCCTTCCCCCACTATATATATAGCACAACCCTCATTATATTTTTACTCAACCTTGTGAACTTTTTTATCCCTCCTATCTTTTCTCAACACATAAAGTTCTAACAATATTTTTCATACATACATTTCAAGAAATTTAAACTTACTTACAATGGGAAGAGCACCATGTTGTGAGAAAAATGGTCTGAAAAGGGGACCTTGGACTACGGAAGAAGATCAAAAGCTCGTTGATTATATCAACAAAAATGGATGTGGGAATTGGAGAACTCTACCAAAGAATGCTGGTATATATATTTGCCACACACCCTTCTCTCTTCTTCTTTTAAAAAAATATAATTAACCACATGTTTTAGTTCTACGTTTTTTTATCTTATATTATTTTTACAAATTATGTATAGGACTTGAAAGGTGTGGAAAGAGTTGCCGCCTGCGTTGGACAAATTATCTCCGGCCGGATATTAAGAGAGGAAGATTCTCATTTGAAGAAGAGGAGACAATTATTCAACTCCACAGCATCCTTGGAAACAAGTATGTGGTACACTTTAAAATCCTATTATGATTGAACTTCTTGTTAAGGTGACAAAAAGTCTAATCTTGTTTTTTCTTCACTAAAAATAGGTGGTCGGCTATAGCTGCTCGTCTCCCCGGAAGAACCGACAACGAGATCAAGAACTACTGGAACACGCACATAAGAAAAAGACTACTAAGAATGGGAATTGACCCCATCACTCACACCCCTCGCCTCGATCTTCTCGACCTCTCCACGATCCTAAACTCCTCTATTTACAATAATTCGTCCCAAATGAATCTTTCCATGTTACTAGGGATGCAAAACTTGATTAATCCGGAATTACTACGACTAGCCACTGCCCTATTATCCTCCCAGCGACAGAACCATGATTTTGATCATCTCATGCAAAACCAAACAATTAGTGATAATAACACTCCTTTTTCCGATCAAATTGCCCCATCGTTATTACAATCTAATTACCAAATGCAACCCTTAGTTCAAGATTTATGTACTGTCCCAACTTGTGTTGATACCACAAGTTGTGTTCCAATTTCTGGTCTTGATGCTAATTTTAATCAGTTCGTGCAATACGAGAATGATTGGAATCAAAGCAACGCTGCAATGTTTTCTACTTCAACAGAAGACTTTGTGCCCATGACAAGCTACAATAACAGTAGTGATTTCAACTCTCAGTCCTTTATGTCGAATATATCGACCCTTTCATCGAACTCAACCCCGTTGAATTCGAATTATTCAAACAATGTTAACAGCAGCAGTACTACTACAACTACAACAACTACTATTGAAGATGAAAGAGAGAGTTACTGCAGTGGTATGATGAAGTTTGAAGTCCCAGATAATTTTCTTGATGTAAATGATTATTTTATTGAGTAATGATTTACGTACAAGTAGAACAATGTCGTACAACAATATCGGGTAGAGATTTTTTGAGTTCTCTGCTTGAATTTTATGTTGATGTTTCTTGTAAAAATTGTTCTTTAAGCAATTTACTTCAAATTAGTATTTTATTCCGTTCTCAAATTATTGTACAAGAATATTAATATCATGTGATTTCTTCACTGGATTAAAATTTTCTCCTCATTAATTATGATGAATATACATTACTGATTGATTGGTGTCGATCTATATCCCATCATTGCGAAATAATTGACTAATTCATTAGTCTTAAAAGATAATAATCATTGATATAGAAAAGTATCATTATCTTCAAAAAGGGAAAAACGACAACTATGCCCCAACTATTATCAATTTTTCGAAACTATACCCATCCTTTTATTTTTAACAAAATTATACCTGACCTTTGACATCCGACCGAAACTATGCCCGAACCTATTTTACGGCGAAATTTTAAAATCGTGAAGGGCAAATCCGGTACTTTACTGTAGCTAACGGTAATATAACGGTTACGACACCTTTATAATATCGTTTTTTTGCCCCAAATTCAAACACTAAAACCCTAATTTCTAAAAAAATAATTGGCCAAAATTCGATCGACTTGGAAATGGAAAATACCCAACTGTGTCGATGTGGGATTAAGGCATCGACGGAAACCTCATGGACGGACCTAAATCCGGGTCGCCGGTTCTCGCAATGTACAAAATCGAGGGTATGTTCCATTTTTGTACTTTTTCATTTTATTTCAGTTTTTGGGTTTAGAGTTCTTAATATTTTTGTCTTTTTTACTTTATTGAAAGAGGAGTGAACGTTGCAACTATTGGGTATGGATTGATCCACCAATGTGTCCAAGATCGCGTCAAAATATACCCGATTTTCTTCGTAGGGTAAGAGGGCTCGAAGATGAATTGGCTAGGGTCAAGAAAAGGGAGAATATGACAAGGCTTGCACTGTTTGTTGTGTGCATGTTTGTTGTTTGGTCAATTTTGTATGTTGGAGGCTTGAAAAGCTTAGTGTATTTGTGAAGTGATGTAATGTTAGGTTGTTTGTTTAAGTTTGGCAGTTTATTTCACAATTATGATGTCCAATGCATGCAATTCCAGATGATGTAATCGATGTGTTTGTTGTTTTGCTTAACGGAACACTTTTAAATATTGAAGTTTGTGTGTTAGTGGGTTGGTCTTAACTGGTGACCCTTCATATAGCTTATATTGGACCAAACAGTCGTGGTCAATTGAAGGGTCACTTGGTCTGTTATAAAACCCAAGGTCTCCAAACACAATTAATCACTCAATCCTTCTTACCTTTCTTCATTCACAGCCAAACATAACAACAATGATGATTCCCAACGATAACGATGTACTTTTGCTGTTCCATGATGGAACTTTTAACCTATATTTCGAGACAGAGTTGCTGAAGAAGTTAGCTGCATATGGAAGAAGGCACCGGTTGAGTCACCTTCCTTCGCTTGAAAGAGGCCTCAAGTTGATCAAAACAGAGCTGGATGCTCTTCGATGGGGTGGTGGTGAATGGCTCATGTGTGTGATCTACGTTAAACTTGAGCAGATGCGCCAAAAGCTTATGTGCTTCCTCGAATTCCTTGATTTACCTAGAGTGCTTGCTCCTGGGTTTAGGGTCACTGTCTCTGCCCATATTTTGCCATCCCTCGTCAGGTATCATTTAACAATGTCTTTAGTTGTTTAAGCAAATTTTATTATCATTTTTAATAATTTATTGGCTTTAATTAGAAGACCAACAAGCAGAGATACTTCCGCTTGTATGGATGCGAGAACGCAGCAGTGCTCCATGATATTTTTGTGATGCAGTGGATGGCTTATTTGCCCCAGATCGAGTGCACGTGCTAGAGGAAGGATGGAGATGAAGAGGAAGGAGGAAGTTGGAGATGAAGATGAAGAAGAATAAGTTTTAGTTTGCAGTTTTTATTGTTTTTCTTTGGGATGTTATTGAACAATGTTTGATTTTGTATTGGCATTTTTGGCATTAATTACATGTTCCAAATTAGTTGTTTTGGTATCTATTGAATTTTAAATAGGTATGTGTTTGGTTTGTTATTAAATTCGGTTTGGTTTATCGGTATATGTGATTGTGATTTTGTGTTACACAATTGTCTAACACAAAATTGTTACAAAATTGTCGCTCCATGAAGCATTCCATAGTTACAAAATTGGCAAACACAAAAGTAACATTCACCACAAACAAACTCATAAAAACTGGCAGCATTCCATAGTTACAAAATGTGATCAAATACATTGTTTTTTGACCAACTACGATGCACCAATAGCAAAAACTAGTTCATGCAATACAGAACATCTTGCATCTAACACAAAAGTTACCATAGCCCACAAACCAAATCACAAAATGTAATCAAATCCATTGTTTTTTTATCAGCTAAATTCTCCAGATTGGCTCTTCTCCAAGTGCCACATACTGCCTCTGAACCTTTCTTTTAGGTACCCCTACTACAGGCCTATTAGTAGGAGGCTTGAATTTCTTCCTTCCAGAAGGTGTGAGTGTAAGATTTTCCATTGCTGGAGCACTGGTAGATGGTTGCGGGAGTGACACAACCTTAGGAGCCTCTGAAAATAGCCTACTTCTTGTATGAGGTATGTTGGCAATTGGATGACCCTCAGGGTTAACAGCTTCTTTGTTATTCTTAGTTGGTGTCCTTTGACTCCTGGTGTTTGGCCTTGGTGGTAGCACAGTGTTGGCCTCTTGATCAAGTTGAAATGTTGGAAAATAGTTTAGAAAACTAGAATTCCATAAGAGAATCATCAAAATATAACTCTTGTCCTACCTGAGTTTTCCTCTTTCTGTTTTTATCAGAAGTTGTGGTTTCTCTGACACACTCTTTTTCCCACTCCTAAAACTACAACTAGCTCAGCATGTGTTGGTGCAACAACTGGTTCAGAGGGGGGTGCAACAGCAAGGGTAGAATGGTGTATAAATGAGGAAAAAATCATTATAAATTAACAAATAAGAAAAAGTATTTAATAGTCATTCATTTTAATGAGATGTTACCATTGGGTTCTTATAATACTTCTTTTAGGGAGGCCTCTTCTTTTTTGCTGGTCCTGTTGGTTGATTACTTGGCATTTGGGAGATGCAGGTTGGAAACTGGATGTCATTGTGGAGTTTTGAGATGACGCATTAGTAGCATGGTTTTGGTTTATCCCACTTCTTTGAGTTCCAACAGTTTCCTACAATACCAAATTCACCATCAGATTTGTATCTAATTCAATAATATGACATTAGTAAAGTAGCAGATAATACATACATGTCGAGTGGCTTGACTTTGATTATGCACAGTCTTCTTCTTTCCTTTCTTCTTCACATGACCAGCATGTGGATTTGTTTTCCTCACTTCACATGACCTTATGTTATGTCCTTTAATCCCACAGTAGCTACAGGTCATGTCAATTCCATGCCTTCCAAGCTTCCCTGATGTTACAGCCTTTGAAATATTTTGATGTCTTTTCTCATCAGACTTAGTATTCCTTTTCCCTTTCTTGGGCCTGCCTGGCATGGTGGCTGGCTCTGGAGGAATTAACCTTGTTGCATTGTTTTGTGGTTTTGGCCAAGCTTCTCTGCCCTCCATTGGCATCATATAGTGACCATAGATACTTAAATAGGTTGACTTATGGTAGCATTGATGCACCCTATTCTCGATATCTTTGTACTTCATAAATTTCATGCAACTAATGGCATGAACACAGGGTATCCCAGTCAGTTGCCATTTCATGCAACTGCATGTGTTTTTGGTTAGGTGAACCACCATAATCTGTGAATATGGGCCATGACATTCAAACTGCAAATTTCCATTTGTATGAACAATCCATTGAGTGGCATCTTTGTCATTTTTTGCCAAAATCTCAACAATTTTTGGACAATGAAAAGTTTCTTCTTTTTTCATGGCCATTCTCCTCACTCAAATCCTCTTCATCAGCAACATTCTGATATTCTCCCACATTTCTATGATTGGCATACCCCTTGCTTTGACAAGCAGAGCATTCCAACTTTCAGACATGTTGTTCAGGATTAAATCACTCTTGCAGTGATCCTTGAAATAAGCTCTACACTAATGATGTGGGGGTCTTTCAGATAACCAAGCATGAGCTACAGGGTCTTGTGCAAGGAGATCATCCATGTGTCTCTCATAGTCAGCAACCCTTGTTGAACTGGCAGCATTCCACAGAATATGTTTTAATGTAAGCCCCTTATGTGCTTGCCTCATGTTGGCCCACAGATGAAGCACACAGAATCTGTGTTCACATTCTGGTAGGAGTTGTTCAACTGCATCTATTAGTCCCTTCTGCTTATCACTCATAATTGTCTAGTGGCAAGAATAATGTATCTTCAATCAGTAGTTTCAGAAACCATCTCCAAATCTTAGTTTTTTTCCTTCTCCACAACTGCATATGCAAAAGGATATGTGCAATTGTTTGCATCAACACTAACTGCAGTGAGTAGTATTCCACCATTCTTGATCTTCAAATGGGTACCATCCAAGCATATTATTGGTCTGCATCCATCCATAAATCCCCTTTTCAGGGCCCCTCAGCATATATACATCCTTTTGAACTTGCAAACATCACCAAAGAGTTTGCATTTTATCTTCAGAGTAGTACCAGGGTTGGACTTCATCATCTTTTCAGCATATCTCCAAAGATATGCATACTACTCCACATCTGCTCCATGGCCCATTTGAAAAACCTTCTTCTTGGTTCTATACATCTGAGACTTGGAAAAAACTATGTTACACTCTCTTCTGAAAACTATTAGCATTGATTCAACTGGAAAATTGGGATCAGATACTAAGTTGTCATAATATCTCTTAGCCAGCCATGTAGAAGATGCTTGAGTTACATGTTCTTGAGTAGCACATTCATGAGGTGCTACTAAAGTCTTGATCATCATAGTCTTTTCCCCTGGAATCTGTGAAGCATGGATATACCATTGACATTCTTCATCTACACACCTTGCACTTATCTTTTCACTGGAACTCTTAATCATCCTGATGGGTCTTCTTTCATCAATAGCAAACTTGACAATTGCATCTTTCAGATCATCAGGATGTAGGAAGCACATCTGAGTCCTAAATACAATGTTGCCCATATCTAGTTTGGGATTGAAGACATCTTAGTTTTTGTACATTATCCTTGATGGCTTAGGAACCTCCACAACCTTTTTATTCTTATACTGTTCCCTCATAATTGTTAAGGCAATCACAGGACCATCTGAAACCCATTGTTGAGTGGAAGTAGTATTTGCATCACCAGAATGCATTGCTTCACCAGCATCACTTGTCCTGGCATTAGTAGACTCACCAGCATTTGAACTTGTACTGGGATTTGCACTTGTTGTAGGTGTATTAGCAGTACCATGGTCAGAAGCACTTGCAGTAGTAGTATTCACCTCTGGCTCAACAATGGTTGCATCTAATTCATCTTCTTCCCTTGGATCATTGTCATCATCTACATACCCATCAGAAAATTTAGAGTCACACCCTATAGAAACCTCTCCATCATTGTCATCACTATTAACAAGATCAATAATGGATTCCACCAGTGGTCCATAGTTTTCCAGAATAAAACTTGGAAGGTCTCTAACTTCTTCCTCCATTCCAGGATTAGTACCATTATCATTAGCATTTGTTGCACTACTAGCCCTTCCACTTCCTCCTTCATTAGCCACCCCTGAAGTAACAGCTTCATCCATTTCAAAGAATAAATCATCAGAATATGTGGTTTCAATCCTCTCACCGAAAGCATTTATAGTTGCCTTACTTCTCCTTTTCCCCTTTAGCTTCTTCCCCTCATCGCACCCCTCATCATCACCAACATAGTCAAGTGGTTCTATCACATGTGGAAGATGGTCTATCTCCTCAACAGGAACATCATTCCCAGTTTGCACTTCATCATCCTCTGCAACCTGTTCCTCATCATCATCTGTGATAGATGCATTGGTTGGAGCATTTGGTCTAATCAGGTATACCTCAGCCAACCTCCTCCGAGTACCAATCTCAGCCATATCACAAGCATCAAGATCATCTACAATGCAAGACATGTGTAGAAAGGGATCATCAGGAGTATCTCTATAGAACACGCTCCATTCATCACCCAACCCAAGTTCCTTGGCCATACTAATCAACTCAATTCTGGACATGGTGTCCGCATTGTAGTAGTCAATATAGTTTATCTTTCCCTCTAAATAGGAAGGATTCCCTAATAACATCAATTTGCCCGAATGATGTATCATAATGGTAAAAAACTCCTCTTCACTACCTGCACATATACAAAACTCAAATCAAAAACCCTAAACCCACTGTCAAGAAAGTACAAATAACATAAACCCTAAAAATTAACAATACTATTAGTATATTATACACTAATCGGTCAAATCTTAGTGCATGCAATATAATATTGGTTAAAGACAAGCCCTTTTGTTCTGTGGGGGACACACCGGACCATCAACGAGACAACAACATCAAAGTAATCTACAAAAACCATATACCTCATACTTACAAAACAAAAAGAGCGTGGGTCAAACCCTAAACACTCACCATAGTCGGGAATCATCGATCCTTGGGGAATGACGGTGTTTTCATCCCTAATTTTCCACGACATCCTCTTCGTGTCAACTGGATAGAGTGATTTCACAAGAATCGTAAGAGAATTTGGTGAAATTTGGGTGAATTTTGATGATCGGACTTGATTGGGATTTTAGGGTTTCGAAAGAAGGAAAATTATGCCACATAATCGACATATTCCCACCTAAATAGCCCCAATAGATGAAAATACTTTTTTACCCTCGAGGGTTGCGGTGTGCTTACGTCAATCGCCGGGTAAATGACGTTTTTTCGCCGTAAAATAGGTTCGGGCATAGTTTCGGTCAGATGTCAAAGGCCAGGTATAGTTTCGTTAAAAATAAAAAGATAGGTATAGTTTCGAAAAATTAGTAATAGTTGGGGCATAGTTGTCTTTTTTTCCCTTGGAAAAAACCAAACTCAATTTGATTGATTACGATATGTTCACATCAACCAGTTCGCATATCCACTCAATAGTATAAGTAATGAATACCTCAATAACTTTCTTAAATATATATAACACAATACGTATTACCATGCATGGATATATGCCACCAAATACATATCAACTTTATATATACATATATACGTTTATATACACACACAAGTTTGTCATTGCTTTGAGGAAACGTGGTCTCTGTCGACTGTCGCGTTATTTCTTTCGTTAACTTGCTATTAATCATTATTCTTTATTTTGTATTTTATTCTATTGTGGTGTTTTTATTCCAATATATGAAAATGAATGATTAGTAAGTTACAAAGTGAAAATGCGCGTACATCTGAGACAAAATCTAACTTTTCATTGTAAGAAGGAAAATACTAAAACTATGTGGCGTGGCTGTTCTAAAGTAAGAGGTTTGACTATAGGAGAGGCACGTGTAATGTTAAGGGAGGCGAATATTTCATTGTGGGATCATCACATAAAAAAAGACCTATTATTAACTACACATGATCATAGCATGGCTCTTGTGTTATTTTTAATCTTGTGTTCTCATTAATTAGCCGTGAGTCAAATACTTAGTTCATGTGCTAGGAACTGACACGTTTCACCAATTATTAGAAAGAGGGGTCCAACGAAGTCAACAAGTTCTTTGTTTGTAATAATTGTCAATACAAGAAAACACATTATTATTCATAAGAGGAAAGACATTGTTGAGTCAACTACAATATTGTGTAGTAGATAAGTATTTTAATTTTAACTTTAATTTGGTTTAAAAAAAAAGAAATTAAAACACATAACGGGCCATAAAGGTGTACATATATTATTAAGATATATATATATATATATATATATATATATATATATATATATATAACTACAATAATTTAAGCCACAAGTCACTATAAGAATATAATATTTGAAAGTACACTAATTAATTAAATTAGCAATTTACAGTTAAGAAATTAATTAAACGTCACTGTTATAATTAAGCGTACTGACTGCGTACGTAAACGCAGCACAAACCGACCTTATCCAATGTTTCCACTCTCGTTCCCTTTCTTCTCGACCGCCCAAAGAAAAAAAAATCAAAGTTTTGAATATATCATATAAATGTTGGCTCCTAACTATATATATATATATATTATACATATATACATATATATAATTAAGTTGGCTCCTAATAATTAAGTACTATAATTTGGCATGACCGTATATATCAAAAGTGGACTAGGTATGGGTCCTAAGTTTGGCTTAAAATGAAGCTTTTCGAATTTGTTAATCATAACTTGCATGATACAATTGGGAACAATATTATATTGCTGCATGGGACTCTTTTCTCTCTAGCTAATTAAGGTGAGTTTCATGGAAGTTTCTTTTATATCGTTTCATCATCTCTTGTACCATTTACAACAGATGACTATAAGAGAAAGACCTTTTTTCTGATTGGCCTACCTCTCATTATAAGTGTGTGTGTGTATATATATATATATATATATATATATATATGTATTTATATAAGTTTGTATACATACAAAATATTAGAACATGAAGGAAGGGTGTCGTCAAATATGTCACGGCCGCAACACAAGTTGACCACATGATCCAACTGTGATTGATAGCTAGCTGGCTTATGATAAAATTTAAATTGCAGCAAGATTTTCTTCTATGGGTAGAATACATTGCACAAGTCTCACAATAGTAACATCATTAGAAAACGACTTAGAAGCTTATTACTTGTACAAAATCTTCATTGAAGTGGATGGAAGCGTTGACGATATAAAATGTCTAATAAGAAGAAAACATAACAAACATGCCTTTGTTTTACACTGTTATTTTAAACAATTACGTAGACTAATTTGACGTTATAAGGCTGTACCATTTTTTCTATGTTTACTTATTGATAATTTATTAATTCTTTTCCCAAATGAATTTTTCTCGTCAATGGCATTATTGGTGTAGCTATGTCTTGAGATAGGCTGTTCCTTAATAACAAGGGGCATCCATATTATAAAATAATAAGTATAGTGACATGCAAAATGTCGTCTAAATTATATTAACGACTGATCTCGAGAAATTAAAATTCGCAATTAACAAGAAATGATTAATGCACATGCTTCCTTCTAAACTAAACGAGTTAATGAGCACATGTTACTTTAAAGCTTCATCATTGTTGTTAGGGCCGAATTCCTTTCGGTTGGGCTCTAAACCATGCGGCCCATGCCTTACCCCTATTGATATTGTTTTGTCTAATTTATTAGGATATAGTTAACCTGATTTGGTAATTATCTTAAAGGATATTGGTTTATCTTAAAAGATATGGTATCATCTAAATCATGATTTATATTCCTTATCTCTTTATTGCATTTGGACTAATAAGCATGCAGGTTCATTGAAGATCCGTGAAGATCGGTTGGAATCCCCTTAATAAGGAAGGATAGTCTCACGGATCCACAAGGACAGCTGGCGTGCTCATCTTACTTGGAAAGAAGATTGCCAGTGGATTGCAACTGAAGATTCGATAGAAGATTCCGGTGCGTCTATATAAAGAGAAGACTCGAGATCGTTAGAAGATACTTTGAAAAGGATATTAAGCAGTCTTGTATCGAGTCATTTGCGAAGAACATTAAGTCAGAGTGTCTCTGGAGTAGCTTAGTGTGTCTTCGATTCAAACGTGTTTCTGAAAACAAGTTAAGGGTTAGGTGTTGCAACTGCATATGTTAGAGGGAGTCTAATATATGAGTTGATTTAAATCCTTCATTGTAATTCTTAAGTAGGAAACAGTTTGAGTCAAACCTTGGGTGAAAACCCCGTGGACTAGGACCATTTGGACCGAACCACGTTAAAAACCTTTTGTATTCTTTACTGTTTATGTTTTACTGTTTTTTGCAATTGCAACAACAAAATAGTTTTCAAACGTTAAAGAACTATCTTCTGTCATACTTAAGTGCACCAGTTGCAACTATTGCTAAGTGCAACTGGACACAGTTACAAGTATTGCAGATACTAAGATCTTTCAATTGTATCAATGATTGGTTTCATACTATCAAGGGCATTCTCCACAATTTTAAAGAGCATCAACATTGTGGACTAAGGGACTCTGGAGAAAGTACTTAGTGGAAGATCGTGTGCTTCATGATTACAGTTTAGTCAATCTAGACTTTTAGGAATGACGTGGTGTTCAAGGACTCGCTACTCGCTAGTCGACTTGGGTAAAACTTTGGAACTGACGTCTTGGCTTTGTTTAAGGCCAAAATTAAGGATTTTTCGTATTCTTTTATCATTTGGTTAAGCTCTTTGTATGAGTGTTTGTTGTGAGGGGTTTGAACTTGTGTACTTCATGTACCATTGTACTCAACCATCTTCAACTTTGCTTATTAATAATTTCTTTTGACGATCAAGAAAAAATGCTTCGTCACTATAACCAAGAAAAAGATATACATTCATCTCATTCATTTATTTTAACCCGCTAATATTTGTGTTTCACATCCTATAATTCTGTAATATGATTTTCTTTTCATCATAGATCTTATTAAGTACTTATTATTCTGATTAATTTTTAAATGACATACGAATGCAATTAGATAATAACTCGTATAATTGGCTACACGATTTTCATCAAATAATCAGGAAACTAAGTGCCTTTCGTCCACAATACATCATAGTAGGTTTTTTCAATAAATTGTTTAGTACTATAACAAAAGTGTAGCATTTAGACATCATTATAGTGTTTCTTTCAATCTCCAATGGGCATTGGTTACCCGTAGGTACGATCTGACCAACAAATCAAGTAATGGGCCAGAGTCCAGATACATTATGGGTCCAGAAGTGAGATGGTTAGAATGTGTTAATTTTCTTTGAGCTAAAATTTTAATTCTTTAGAAATAGTAAATTGCTTGCATATTGAACCTTTGTTACCAAAAGATTACTATTCAGTTTTTAGCTTGAAATGTGGTTGAATTTAATGGGTTAAAGTAAACCAGAGTTACCCCAATATAGGGACAACCAGACAAGAAGGAAGCAATGTATGATCTTCATAAAATCTTAAGAAGCTATAAGATATTGTAATTTCTGGAAGAATAAGTTTATTATTAGCAGATTAGGGCACGTACGGCTTGGAGGTTGGATTAATAGACCTGTAATTAGCCATTGTAGATTTGAATTTATTTATTTATTTTGGATGGTTGTAGATTTGAGATTGTTAACTTGAAGCGAGGGCATGAAGCTGTGTATCCATTATTGTTCCCTAGATCACCAACAATGGAACAATGAAATCCTAGTAACGTGTTTAATTTTGTAACCAGGCAAATACACCAACTTTTTGGAATTTTCTAATGGGTCCTCTAAATGTGGTATGTTTTCAACTTAGGTCCCATAATAATAATTTTTTCAATTTCAGTCGCCGAATGTTCATTATGTTCAATTTACGTCCTCGATCGCTGGAATCTGGCAATATTGTCGGAGTGTGGCTTGCACGTGAATTTGAGATTTTGCGATCTTTATTAAAATTGATCCCTTAAATGTGATACGTTTTCAATTTTGGATAATTGATTTACAAATTAAGGAATCAGTTTTGATAAACATCCCTAAGTTTCAAACCCGCATACAAGTCATGTGTCAAATTTCGATAAATCTTTGGTGATTTTGGTGCCGAAGGATGTGAATTGAACATAATGTACATTAGAGGACTAAAATTGAAAAAAAAGTATTATTAAGATTGTGACCGTTGGAGGACTTGAAAAGGTGGTCTTGCCTTTACTTAAAAACCACACATGTGTGACACATGACGTTTTAACAGGTGGTTTAAGGCTTAATTATGTCAACTAGAAAAAAGTGAAGTGATTAGTATAGGTGGGAGGGTAAGTGATAAAATTTGAAGGTTGGGGGTGTACCCCCTCCCTTTTTTATGTCGAGATAACTTTAAAACATGCTTAGTAACCACAGCGTAATGTTAGTCCCTTTCCATTATTATCCTCACCTTGTATTTAGAGGCTGCCTTGTATTAGCCAACAAGTAAACCTTTTAAATTCTTATATTATTATAGTAATAAAAATGAAAACGTCAACTTACTCTTTTGCAATGACATTATAATTTGTAGAGCTTCTGTATACCAATATTAATTATTTCATTCATGGAATGACTTTTTCCTACTTGAGTAGGGACCTTCACACATGAAAGAGACATATTTACAAAAGAAGCCATTCCTCTTATAAGTCCAATCAAAATAGCCCTTGTAAGTAATTAGTATATACACTTCTTTTGAAACATATTTTTTCATAACTAACTAAGAATCCACTATACACAAACAAACAAACGGAACAAACACGACATAACAAATTTCTAAAATGCACGTTGTTCAACATACTCTTAATTAGCACGTCGACAAGGTTCGTCTATAGACGGTGAGTCAACGCTTGAGATCAATCCAAAAAGCATAATTGATGGACAACAAGTGAATATTTTGTACTACCCCTTGTTGGTCCCCGAGGGTGGGAGCAGGCTAAGTTAGCCGAAAGATGATTATCAGTTCAAGAACATAAGATGACCAATGTTTGAGTACTAGATACTTCGACGCTGAAGTAACCCATGTCATACTCCAAAAAAAGCTTGAACGACTTAACATAACACAACAGAAAATAAGTTATATTTATAAAAATTAAAATAGACCATCTCCTTTTTATAAATAAGTCAAAACTCAAAACAAACACCTATGAAGAATTAGTATTTAGCTTTCTTTCCAAGCAAGATAGATATTTTATTCCAACAATAAGGTCGGCAAGACACCAAACCAAATACCCAAATTCGAACCCGATTCGCCAAACAATTAGGGCACACACACGACCCGGTTTTATTACAAACATCCTCTGTTCTTCTTTCTTCATCAATTTTCATCTTTAGCCGCCTGTCATTAAAGATTCAGTAACAAACAAACAACAATTTTGATTTCACCCGTTCATTATATTCGTATTTTTGTTAAAAGGATTCAAATAAAAAAAAGAATATTTTTTTGTATGAATGTTACGTGATCGATCCCATATGGTTGAATCTCCATTGTCATTAAGATGCTCACCGTAGATTCCGCCATTTTGATTTTACCTCAATTCTCGCCATGTCAAGGTTCGTATGATGTGCTTATTCATTGTTTTATTAATGTATTTGGTACTATTCTGTTAATATAAAGCTGGTTTGTTGCCTTTTCTTTTAATTGTAGTTGATTTTGATTCTGCATTTAGAAGTATTTAGGGCAAAAAAGATTCCTTTTTTAGGGTGGATTTATCGATTTTATGATCTTATGGATGTGGGGTTTTGATCTCTTTGATGGGATATACAGATTCTTGACAGCTGGAAATATTCGTAAAGCGTCTCAGTCGTTTAGGTCTAATTTGGTTACGAGTTACTCACACGGGTCGAATCATGGAGGAGGAGGAGGAGGCTTGTGTTGTCCTAGATACAGATTGTACTCGCGGGGTGTTTTTCCCAGCACGAGACGTGTTGGGAAGGACGGGTTTGGTGTGGGGAGAAGTTTCCTGAATGGTGTTTTCAGGAGTTATTCGGTGATTCCCGCGAGTAATACGATAGGGCATTACGCGCAGGTTGCTTGGAAGAGGGTGGCGGAGGCTGTTGTGCGTGATGGTCGGAGTAGTTTTCCCGTTGCTAGGATGGCACAGGCTGTCAGCTTGGGGTTGAGTCGTTCTTATATGGTTGTGCCTGGTGTGTTTGGGCTCATGTGTGGGACGCAGTATGCTGGGGCGCAAGCGTCGCCGGACACGGATTATTTTCATCCGATGAATACGATGTACACGCGTGCTCAGGATAGCCATCTTTTTTTGACAAGCTTAGTGTTGTCTATATCCCAGGGGGTTGTGTTGTTGCTGAGAGCTTTGTATTTGGCTATTTTGTTTACACCAAGCATTGCCATGGCTCCGTTTGCCGACAGTTTTGGGCCTCGTTTTAGGAAACTGTGGCTTCAAGTTATTCATCAAACTCTCGAGAGAGCTGGTCCAGCATTCATAAAATGGGGCCAGTGGGCGGCCACACGACCGGATCTTTTTCCGAGAGACTTGTGCACTGAATTGTCAAAGCTTCATACAAAAGCACCTGAACACAGCTTTGCATTTACCAAAAAGACTATTGAGAGAGCGTTTGGTCGTAAGATCTCTGAAATCTTTGATGACTTCGAGGAAGAACCTGTGGCATCCGGGAGTATTGCTCAAGTGCATCGAGCTACTTTACGGTCTAGGTACCAAGGTCGACAGATGAAACCAATGTTAGTTGCTGTGAAAGTGAGGCATCCAGGCGTTGGGGAGTCAATTAAAAGGGATTTTGAGATAATAAATATAGTGGCGAAAATGTCAACCTTTATTCCAGCACTGAATTGGTTTAGGTTGGATGAAAGTGTTCAGCAGTTTGCAGTCTTCATGATGTCTCAAGTTGATCTTGCTCGAGAAGCTGCTCATTTGAGCCGCTTCATATATAATTTTCGCAGATGGAAAGATGTGTCATTTCCAAAGCCTGTATATCCTCTGGTCCACCCGGCTGTTCTGGTGGAAACATTTGAACATGGAGAAAGCGTTGCTTTTTATGTTGATGAGCTTGAGGGTAATGAACGAATTAAAAGTGCTCTTGCCCACATCGGAACCCATGCGCTTCTGAAGATGCTTTTGGTAACATATTATCCCCTCTTTTATTTCATCACAGCTTTTATATTGCATTATGATAATTAGTTTGAATTTAGCGAGTCGTGGATCCTCTTTTTCTGTGGTTGCCCTTACCTGATCATCAAGGTTTTCTTTTCCCGTATGATGATTGTTCCTTCTTCTCGTGTATGATTATTACTCCGTGAAATAGGATAAGTGGTTGTTGGATGCTCCTTATTGAGTGATGCTTCTGGCATCAGGATTTATACAACCAAAAATGTGATGGCTGTTTGTCTTTCATGTTAAACAAAGAAGTTTAAATGGAGTCTATGAATTTATGAGCGGTGACTTGAATTGTTTGATGTATCTGCTCTTCCTTTCTTATGATGAAAAAATCTCATTAGCATATCGAGTGGCTTTATTACGGTTGTAATTACTTTAACCAACTTCCAGTGCTAAGTATATGAGAATTATTAGGCACTATCATGCTTACTAATCTGTAACCATTTAATATTGTGCTTCACAAGATTAAGGAAACTGTGCATCTTGATGCTCACAATGCAATAGAATTTTTCTTATGATTTTTATGTAATGTTTAGCACCTAAATACTGGAGGGTTTTCATTTCAGTTATTAATATTTTGAGTTTGTATTTGTAATTCTCCTCCTCCTTTTGCCTACATGTCCAGTTCTACTGTGGTATCTTTAGAAATGTATATAGCTCTTTGTAGTTAAAGATTTAGTATCGGGGGACCATGGAGGGTTTATTAGCTCCTTCTATATGCCTAGTCCCAGAAAAGATCTGAGATATTTCTTATCTTGTGGACAGGTAGACAACTTCATTCATGCTGACATGCACCCTGGGAACATACTAGTTCGTTCTGGTAGGACCAAGTCTTCTCGTAAAAAGCTCTTCAAGAGCAAGCCTCATGTGATTTTCCTTGATGTTGGTATGACCGCTGAACTCTCGAAGAATGACCGGATAAATTTAGTGGAGTTCTTTAAAGCTGTTGCTCGTAGAGATGGTCAAACTGCAGCTGAGTGCACCCTCAGATTATCAAAGAAGCAGAAGTGTCCGAAGCCAGCGGCATTTATTCAGGTGAGGATCTGGCAATTTGATTCACCAAAATACCATTTATTCCAAAACAGATCTTTGAGTGCGAATGTTTCTATCATATGTGACTGTGTCCATAAAAGCTTGAAACAATACTCTAAACTCCCAACATTTCTATCATATGTGACTGTGTCCATCTGATAAGTTAAGAATGCTATATGTTATGGGTGATCTGGGCTGCTGCATCTAATGATCATTTTATTTCTTCAGTTGCAAGAGCACTTAGTTGAATTCATGTAACTTGCAGTTTGAAAATTGATTGAAACTTGCATTATAACATCCTGGGAGTTCTTTGGTTCACTTGAGAATGCTTGTACTGGTGAAAAAAAATCTCAAGTATTATGTTCTTACGTACCCAGAATCCTGTGACTGTCATATGCATATGCAACTTCAGTCTTTGAAGCTGCATACAGATAGTAATATTACTCTTCGACTGTGTTTTTTTAACTTGGAGTGAATTTGATGCGCTTATTAACGTATCCTATGTGATTGAAACATAACGTCTGACTTTGTAAAGCACGTTTCCTACTACAGGAAGTGAAAGAGTCGTTTGATTTTTGGGGTACTGAAGAAGGAGACTTGGTCCATCCTGCTGAGTGCATTACACAATTACTTGAGAAAGTCCGCCGTTATAAAGTAAACATTGATGGCAATGTTTGCACTGTGATGGTGACAGTTCTAGTCCTTGAGGTAGTCCTTTAAACTGTATCTGTTTAATGTATAAATTAATGTTTCATGCTTGTAATCGCGTTACTTGAGTGTGTCATACATAAGAATGCGTTGTTTTGTATTATCACCTTTCCCCAATTTTATGGTAGAGGTTAGATAGATGAAAGAGCTAGGGATGAAAAGGATCACCATTCTTCACTTGGGGAATTATATACTCTCTTCTTTAGGAGTAGTCTTTTGTGGAGATTTTCATTTTATGCGGCCAGTCACACTGGAGTCTTTCTCATTTTCTCGGACTTGTCTTTACAGGGTTGGCAAAGGAAGCTTGATCCAGATTATGATGTGATGCATACTCTACAGACGCTACTCCTTAAAGCCGACTGGGCAAAATCACTTTCTTACACAATCGAAGGACTTATGGCCCCATAATTTTCTTTGTCAGGGCTTTTAGTGTATAACTATTTTTAACATTATAGAAAAACTTCAATTTGTACATCAGTTTTCATAAGCATACATTATTTTGCATATAACTCAGCTGGCTCTCGTCCATGCCTGCTCTCAAAATTTTGTAACGACACATAGTAAGTAGTTTTTGTGATAGTTAAATTTGTCTGAGAACTAATCCAATGGTGTGTTCCACTGGTGAAAGGCGTTGAGGTGATAAATAAAAGACCTGTAAATCACTTTAAATCATTTTCTTACAGAAGTTTGATCTGTTGATGGCTTTGTATATTATTGCACTGTGTCAAATGAAATGAATGGGGATACTTCGCAGTTTGTGGTTTAGCAACACTGTTAATTTCTTTAGTAGTACAGATTATAGTTGACAGATTTACAAGAGGTGAGTTCTTTTGGAATATTATTTAGAGCTCTGTTTCAGGAGGATATATTACAATGGTAAAAGGCATATGAGAGATGCTTGGACTAGAGGAATATTGTAGAATAAATATAAAATAGAACTCCTGGCTTGACACAGCATTTTTTCAGACAAACATCTCAACAAGTGACTAACATCGAATGAAATAGTTAACCAACGCATGAAACTAAGATCTTTGTAGAACATAACAAATGCTGCATTGTGTATGTTGCTTTGCATTGTTCACTAATCTTAAAAGAGAGCAGCATCTTGTACCTATTTAAATACTGCAATTTGAAGCAAAAACAGCGGTGCGTTCCGATTTAATCTAACATTCAATTGTGGCCTCCTTTGTCTTCAACTTGAAGGATAAAGAGGTATGTTTATTAAGATGGTCTCACGTTGAAATAAATGTTATGTTTAACCGTCGCTCTATATTGCAAATGTCCTAAATTCTATCCCACCCTCTCGGTTTTCTCATGCATTACATTTGAGCGTGATCTTGTACCATTGTTTATAATGAGAATCTA
This sequence comes from Linaria vulgaris, assembly GCA_948329865.1. Taxonomy (NCBI): domain Eukaryota; kingdom Viridiplantae; phylum Streptophyta; class Magnoliopsida; order Lamiales; family Plantaginaceae; genus Linaria; species Linaria vulgaris. The sequence continues at coordinate 114,766,251 of OX415252.1, forward strand.
CTGAAATTTGGCCGGCCAGAGCTACAGAATCGGCTGCAAAATTTGCCTCTTGTAATGCTTGAAACATTTGGATGTTAAATGGTTTTTCGGATACCTCTGTGTTACAAGAGTGAAACAATTTTACCTTGGTAGACAATGTATGGTGCACCATTTTAGAGACGGGAAAAAACCCATATTATTAGACTGTCAATATTTACAATAACAATGCAATGTCCGACTATACAATCAATTTATCGAATTCCCTTTTCTATCCACTGCCCAATTAAAAGAATACAAAAAGAGAGAAGAAAAAAAACTATTACACTCTTACAGCAGCAGTCATCGCCGTCAAGAAAAATAATCTGTGGTTTTCATTAGCATGTCTATGTACAGTACATGAACAACGAAATGTGAAACAAATGTCAGCTAATTTACAGCTACGTGAACCTTTTTCTGGACGAGAGGTATGCACCCTAGATGGTAAATTTGGTGATTTTGCGACACAGTCGAGTTTGAAGAGCTAACTGAGAAGCTGTAGTCTACCATGTATACGTTAACGAAAACTTTTGCAGCAAAACCTGAAAATTCAAAAAGACAATCAGTACAATAAGTAGGTTAAACGGACAATTTTCCAGTCCAAAACACAAGAAACCCTACCTGCGATGATCAAGGTGTGAGTTCAGCCACCTCAAGACATGACCTACAGAGTGGATTTATCAGTATGAGTTGGTAAACAAGGGACTGTCTGGCAAGAAAACTCAAAGATCCTTCGACTGTCTCCCACTTTAGTTGCAATTTGACTGGAGTTGGACAAAACTTTGAATAAAGGAGATGTTTTGTTCATATATATAGGTCTAGTGACTTACAGAGAGAGAAAGTCATGAAGAGTTCCAAGTATGTAACATACAAAACATGGAACCAGGCTGACTAGACCATCCCCGACTATAGCAACACCGTCATCAGTTGAGCATCAGCCCTGGAATTCGTGAAATTAGAAACAAGGAAAAAATATACTATTGACCCTTAAGCTAATTTAATTAAATGGCATTGATTGCATAAGCCAAATGACGAATTAGAACTGTGAAGATGATTCAGGGAGAAACTAATAGTGGAAACATCTAGCATTTTTTTATCAATGTAATGTAAATGGTTTGACAGGAAGACAAGTTTTAGAGGAATACTTTCTCCACATGCATAAGGCTGCATAAATCTCCAACAGCTGAATTAATTCCATGAAGAGCCATTTTTTCCACCTGCAAAAGACACATTCCCAAGCTGATGCCTTCCATTCCTCATCAAACAGGAAAAGCTATGATACCAGGATATGTTAGGATCCTACCTCCAACAATTTCGTTCTTGCTTTGTGCCAGGTAGGAAGAACACGAATTTCATCTTTCACTTGAACGCATTGAGCAGCATTTTCAGGTGAGATGAAGTCCAGAACAACATTAACACATGACTGGAAAGTGAAAGAGGTGTAAACGTAAGTAGACGCTCAATATAATCTTAGAAACATGACATCATTTGTAAAACACCGACGATATGGAAAAAGAGAAGTCTATCCACTTCTTTGGTAGCTAAACACATTTGCAAAGCATCATCTCATCATTAATTGATATGTTATCTAGATAATGAAAATTGCTATTATATTATGGAGATGGTTGGAAACTGAAACGCTTTTTGACTAAGGATACTCACTCAATCAACTAGAGTATTGAAACTGTAACCTTTCATACAATAATAAGGAGCTGCTCTTGGAGTCAGCAACTCGCATACAAAAACCATGTAATCAAACGTTATCTCCTACTAGACAAACATTCATTCTATATTCTATAATTGAACATAGCTTTTAAATTCAAACTTGCAATGATGCAGAAACGCACCATTTAGCAAAGCTAAAGAGAAAACGTGTTTTGCTTAGAATACTACCTTAAGTTTTCTAATTTGATATGGACATCCAGCAGGAATGAAGACAGCTTCTCCAGGACTCTGCTCAAAGGTCCACGGTTGAACATCTGAAACAGTGAGAACCAAGTATAAATTTCACATCTCCACTTAATTTCAGCCTAAGCGTAAAATCTAAAGACATCTTACCAAATTCCTCTTTGAGCCTCAACTTGTGATATGGATCAAGGTAAAAGTTTTCATCAAGAATTGGATGTACCTGTTACAAACGTAAATAAACTGTGAATTAATCTTATATAGATTACAGGGTTACAGCAACTTTTTTTAACAACGAAACATACAAGTTTTGAGTAGCTGCAAGCTGGAGTGAGCTCATTGGAGTGTCTATTGAGATACTCTACAAGTTTGGGCACGTCTTGCCTACAGAATATGTCCCACTGAGCAGCACAAGAATTAGAACCTCGCTTATCTTCACTTGAACAAGAGCTCTTGACATCCTCAGTTTGAAGATATTCACAAGAGTCTTCAGAATTTTCAACACTTCCACAGCAGAAGATCGATGCTTCGGTATCAGATTCGCTATCAGACAAATTCCCATTTTCAACATCCGTTTGGCCTTTAAGTGGTTCACCGGAGTAAGATGGTGCATTTTCAATTCCATTAGGCTGGTGTATCTTTTCTCCAACATCCTGCAATCCAGATTCACCAGTGTCTCCACTCTGCAGAGATGATTTACCTTTCTGATCACTAGAATTGCTAAATGATTGCCCACGACAATCTCGGGCTTTGAACTTTTTCAGTAAATTTTCAACTGTACTAATCTGTTCTGGCGAAACTGGAACTTCTGTAGCATAAGCGAGAATATTGACCTGAAATTAAAAGGCCAATGGAAATGATTATATGCATTTTCAGCAATTCTGCACTACAATGGGTAACAAATCATTAATTCAGTTCGTTGGAGATCTATATCTCAAGATAAAAGAACTACTAAGCGCAAGAAGGTAGGTTTATTAATGAAACAATATCTTACAGATGCTCAACTGAATCGTACCTTATCATGTGCTTCATAGTGCAGTTTTGATAAAAAGTCAACCTGCCTCAGTTCCTCTGGACCTCCATATGAGAAATAGATACAAGGACCTAAATCAGGCTTCGGTAATTCCTTAGGCAACTTCACACCCACATTCAGAAGACCACAAACTGGATTAATATACTCTGGAAGGGGTAAAGCGCTTAAGATTTCATTGTAGTGGACTGGGAACTGCTCTTGAAATAAATGTGAAGAAAGCCAAGCTTTGAATTTTAGAACTTTTTGCCGCATGCTCGCATGTGTTCTTTTCTCAATTGAACCCATGAAAATTCGCTTTCTTTCAATTTCTACCTGCAACAACATATTAGGTGCATTTATATATAATATCTTGAACTGATGAAGTCAAAAAGAACATTATGGAAAGTCGACAACAAAAGTATGAGAACACAAATTTCTAATAGAAAATGAGATATGAGCACATACATAAAAAATATACAGCGTAATGGGAGTTCTATGATTTTAACACAATATCTGCAGGCCAGGATTTGGGCCATCTAAAAGAACAAACACAGAAAACTTCCCCCATCTTATCTAGTAGTTAAAAGAAAGAGAAGATATGAGAAACAAAGCACACTGGCAATACTATTATTATTGCAGTCATTATCTGGAATTTGTTGCATGAAATTTATTTATCAATGAACAATGCACTGTCAATTTAAGGTGGATTCAATAGTGATACGAATCATTAATTGCTACAATAATTGCTCCATCACTGATTTGCACGACACACATATACACTTGAAGGGGAGAGAAAGAGAATTGAAACCTCGCACCAGTCCAAGCAGCCGAATGCTTTCATGCTATTTTCCTTGCAAGATCCAGAACTTTTACTCTCCATATAAGAGCAGAACATGATAATTGGATCCCAGCATACTCCCGATGTCCTCTTCAGCATGTTGCGCACTATAACAGGATGACCATTACCCCAGTGATTCTGGAAATGCTCGAGTGTTTCTTGATGAAGGTCCTTCACAGAAGGGCAATAGAGATAGTTGTTACAGAAACCTACTCCTCTGGAAATGTTTCTTGTAGGCTTAACATCACCATCTTTAGAATCAGTAGCATCGCATAGTGAGCACCTCAAAGAAACATCTGCAGTTTCTGGGAAGTGGTAGCTGCACAGTGTTTCTTCAGCTCTAACTTCCAGATCAGTGGTCCAGGCAAAAGCGAATGTACATCTTAAATCAAGGAGTCCCACACCACATCCCCCAATATTCGTTGGTGGGCAAGACATGCAATCTACACCAGATTTTTGGTTTGGCAAGGAGCTATAAGAATGATAGGGTCCACCAGAACTTTGACTAGAAACATTCTGTTTTAAAGGTGGCTCGTCATCAGATGTACATGTTTTCCTTTTCTTGCAACTTTTGAGCATAAAACTTCCATTCAAGCCATGATGAGAAAGCTCCCGACAGCAATTTAAGCAAAGATTATACGAACAGTTTCTGCAGGTCCTATGGTAGTCAACTACTGAAGTTTTACACTTGCTGCTGCTTGCAATTTAATCACAATTAGAGACCAGTCACAGATAGAAAGTCAATAAGTTGCATTACGCATAATGATGTATAGCAACAAATGAAACTCACCAGCATAAAAATGTGTCGGAACCTACTTTAGTCTGCAAAATCTCGATTTCAGTTTGTTCTTTTCCTGGAGCAAGTAGAAGCAGATTTTTTCAGATTAGTGTCGCAACATTTTTAATTTTCACTGATGCAACAGAGCCTCAATTATACCTGTTATTTTAGCTTCTTTTTGAAGCTCAATGCTCTGATCCCAGTTTATTTGTTTTAGCACAGGAAGAAGCGTGTATATGAAGTACTGAAGCAATTGTATCCTATCAAGCTTCTTTTTAACTCTATAACTCTCCTGGTACCAGGGTTATGGGGAACGAAAAAAAGAAGAATATCAATATCCAATGCTTCCTGAAGAAAGTAAATTTTTGAAATCTGGCATTGCTCAAGACCAACCTTATCATTATCAGTCTGATGTCGCTGTTTCATGCAGAGTCTACAGAAGCAAGTCCGGAGACACGCAGGACACTTCACCTTTACTTCTTGCTTCTCATAAGACCTAAACAAAGTTTAATCGTTATGAGATGCTATATTGGCTGTGATTATTTGTTTTAACAGCAGACCATAATTTCAAAAAAAAAAAAAAAAATCATTCAAAGAATAAAAGTAAAGACTTTGATCATTAACCTAGAGACGTAGCTCATTTATCTTGAACCATATGAATAATACTTACTCACTGAATAGCAACTACAACTATTTGTACATAACTAGCATCTTCAAATTCCGGGGCACCCCTAAACACCCAAAGATTATACTTTTAAGACGTAAAACTGAAAGTTAAACAGTGAGAACACCCAGGCATTGAGCACGTCTGGTCCATACGATAAACAAAGTTAACCAGAAACATGAATATCTCACTTCTAACAAGCTTGGACTAAAACTAGCTCATTCCTCAATCAAAGTACATGTTGTACACTATTCACTGAAAAAATAAAGAGATTCGCAGTCTTCTTAATTGCCAAAAAATAAGCCTCATCAAAGTCTTAGTACAGTGCTGCTAACTTCACCAGTGAACCTTTCTCCAACTTTGACAATAAACTGCCAACTAACTTATTAACGAATCAGGATTATATGTACCAAAAATGTTTGCTTTTCCCTATACATTCATTCATGGAGAGAATACGAGAGCTTAAGCAACACAATTTTACGAGGATCACACGTGAAAAGCAGAAAAACAGTAACAGTTAAAAAAGAGAACAACAGACCTCTCTTTAATACATTCCACACAAAAGTACCGTTTATTGCAAGCCAAACACTTGATCAAGCAACGATATTTACTCTCCCTACACCAATGACATTTCTTCATCCTCCTTCTCTTCAAAATATCCGCAAACGGCACAACCTAAATCCACATCAAAAATTCGCATCAATTCATCCCGGTCATAACAAAAAATACTCACAACGACAAAAACCACAAGATAAACAACCTGCATTGTACCGACTGGATCCGGTTCAATGTTTTTCGACCTAAATTGCCTCTGATCAGACGACACACCCCCACCACCACCACAATCCACCCCGACCTTCACATCCAAAACACGATTATCATCATCATCATCATCATCATCACCACCAATTTTCGACGGTAATTGCGAAACCGCCATAACTCCATACGGCAACTGAAACTCCTTAACTTCCTCCTCCTCCACAACCATACTCTCTATCTCTTTCTCTCTCTTCTTCTCCATTTGTCTCTTCAAAAACACTCTGATCAGCTCCAAATGCAGGTCACCTCTCTTCAACTTCAACCGCCTCACCGCCTCGTCGAGCGCCTCCGACCTCGTCTTCTCCTTCTCCTTCTCCTTCTCCTCCTCCTTCGATTTCGAAACCCTAGGTACAGCAACAATCGAGCTCGTTTCTTTCTTCTTTCTAACGTTCCTCTCCAGTTTCAACTCCTCCGGTACCTTCTGCTTGTTCGCGCGGTGCTTCCCCTGCAGGTGGTGAATGTCGCAGAGCGATTTTCCGTCCATCGCGGGGCGCTTGCACCGCCATTGGCGGCCGTCGGTGCGCTTGCAGCGGAGGTGATCCGACGGCGGAGGATCCTTCCCCCGCATTATCAGAAATTTGGATTTGAGATTGAATTTGACTATTTGAGTGAAGGGGAATTTGAATTCTAGGGTTTGTGAATTTTTATTGAGAGACGAGAGGTCACAGAGTTCTACTCTTAGTGTAAACTAGTCTCGATTTTTGGTGTATGTATTATATGTGTGTATATATATATATATATATATATACTTACTCGTAAAGCGTGAGAATACGTGTGGTATAACGTATACGGTGTATCGTATCTGTTGGTGATTGGTATCTGATGAATGTTGTGTGGATGTTTGGAAATTGGATGCACTTCGGAAACGTTGATCGATGTCGTTGTGTGATGGCTATGTATATGTTGTGAAGACGTTAATTCGGTTGTACGATAGGCAATTTCACGAGTTTGTTGCAAGAAGCTCAAGAATTTTGCGTGTGTTTGGTTGTCGATTGGTTGAATGTGGCGAATTTGATAGCTTTGGTCCCAAGATTTGATTTTTTTTTGTCCATTTTTTGTATTGATTTGGATTTTGGAATCGTGTATGGATACAAATCTGTGGTTTGTTTAACAGGCTTAGTTTTGTGTTTTGGTTTTGTGTCCAATTTTTGAAGTGATTTGGAATAATGTATGATAATTAGTTGTGGTTTTTCTAACAGGTTTGGTCTTATGTTTTTGATTTTGTGTCTGATTTTTGAAGTGATTTGGAATAATGTATGGATAATTAGTTGTTGTTTTTCTAACAGGCTTAGTGTCCTGTGTTTGATTTTGTGTCTGATTTTTGGTACTGATTTGGAATTATGTGATGCTTAAGTTGTGATTTTTACTGTAACAGGCATAATTGGTTCTATGTTTTGAAATTGTGCTTGATTTTTAATTAGGGATTTGAAGTAATTGTGTGATTACTATAAAGTTGTGGTTTTTCTAACAGGCTACCTAGCTAATTATTCTGTTTCTATTGATTCTGGTTGTGGAAAGTTTGACAGTTATGATCATTTTGTTCTGTTTGTGTTTTGGTTCTGTTCAACAGTTGGCTTATAAGTTATATATGTGGTGTTGAAATTCTGATATTGTGTAATAATTTCTGATATTGTGTAATAACTTGAGATTTGAGACATTTATTGCACAATTGTCATGACTTGTTGAACTGAATGCAATTGCAGCAAATAGAGAAAGAGATCTTCTTTGATTTTTTTTCTTTTTGTCATTTATCAGTAATAAAAAGAAATTGATATTCAACATTTTGCACTAAAAAAGACTCATCACTTTACATTCAATATTTTTAGATTGTTGTTAGTTTCACAGTCAAGCAGATAAGATATTGTAAATTTCAGCCATGTGATTGAGTCTTTATTGGCTTTACATGATTTCTGTGATAATATTTAGTTGTGAATATTTGGTGTCCCTGCAGGTTGGTATAGATAGCGCCTGTAATAAACACCATTTATCATGAATTTGTGAAGTGGTCATTTTAAAGTTTTGTAATTTAAGGTTGTTCTTCTAGTCATGTCTGTTTGCTGCTCAAATTGATTATTAGATTTTTAAGCCAATTGTGTATGCTCTCTATTTATAAGCCCATTTGCATGTATTATTGCAGTGTATATATACACTGCAATAATATATATATATATATATATATTCTTACGCGGGAAAAAAAAGGGAGAAGAGTACTGAGCTATTCCCTTTTAAAATTGCAATAATATTTAACCATTTGATATTTGTAGTAAATATGGGAGTGGAATATTTGTTTTCTGATGCGTTCCAAAGCAAAAGCCTTAAAGATAATAATAAAAATTAGTAGACTCAGCTGTAAAATAGCTAGCTAGTAAAGTGGTTGGTTCATCAGTTCATGGCTCTGCTAGGATTCTTAATGATTCATTAATTTAACTGAAAATAAGAAAAGGATAGAGAATATCTGATAAAAAGAAATTCTAAAGATTGGTAAAATATAATCAAAAATGGGCACAAAATTTGTGTTGCCCTGTGCATGGTAAGAAAGGGTAGGACTTTGTTTGTGCCGATTATTCAGCAGGCCATTTGCGTTCCTGTAACTATTATTAACACTTGAGTTTACAGATTTTAGTGGTATAAATATAATTAAATATTAAATTTATGTGTAACCTGCACTGTTTCTTTTGTATTATCAAGAATGGAAGGAGCTTTTTGATGGGAAATATCTGTTCATTTTATTTTAAACAACGAAGGAAGAAATGCTAGTCGCTTAATTTATGAAATGTAAAAAGTTCCACTAAAGAAGTTGGTTCACAGTACTTTGTAAGTTTGTACAATTGTAAGAGCTGGTTGTATCTTTTAAACAAATATATATTCTGTCAAAATGTTATATTAGTCGAGACTCGAGAATTATCTGATTGTTTAATTCTGATCTGTCAACAAAATATATATATATATATATATAAAATCAGCTGAATGTTTATGTATCAGGATAAGTTGCAGAATGCAAATTCTGTAATGTAACAAATTAGCCAACTAAACTGATTGTATTCGACGATCAATGGTACTTGGTCCAATCCGATATTAATTAGCCCAATTATTCACCTTTACATGACATGACAATATTAAATTTAAACCTAGTGGCCCAAACACAAAAATGCTGACTAGCTAGCCATGAATCATGATACATAAAAAGTAAAGATGCTCCATTCAGTATTTCAATTCTGCATTAAAATGATGGATTGGGTGAGGCTGATAATTCCAAGTATATATTTCGAAGTGTTTGCTCCTTAAACTCTTGCTGTAAGGAAAGTAAGTTTGTGCTTAAAATCCTCATCAAAGATTAGTTTAGGCATTATGATGTAACTAGTAATTTATAACTTGAAGTAACCACAAGTCAGTACCAGAACTTCAACAGTGTTTAGTTCTCTCCAAATTAGTGAATACAAAAATATAATTTTATCAACACAATATGCATGAAGGGGTTTTTCATGTGGTGCTAAGAAAATAACACATGAATTTTATTTGTATTGGGCTATTCCATGGCCCAATCGCACTCAGGCAAGCACAACGAACAATAATTTTCTTTAAACATGTTGAGTATTTATCCTTAACATGCTCCTAAACATGTCGAAGAGAATATTCGACATGTTTGACACACTCGGGAAACGCGGAGATCGTCCTCGCATCCCAATGCCTATATAAACTCATGTCCTGTAAATTAAGGTAGATCATTAATTATAGAGTATCTTCACTCGATATACATTGCTTGACATAGTTGGTACCCTGGTTATTAAATACACTCGATATAGCAACACACTCAACATAGTGACACACTCGATATAGCAACGCACTCGACATAGACACACTCGATAAACAACGCACTCGACATAGCGACACACTCGATATAGCAGCACACTTGGACATGGCGGAATCCTCGTTAACCCCAACAACTCTCGACATAATAGAATCTTTACATCAAGGAATACTCGACATACCAGAACCTTCGACATCCACAGGCTCGACATGGAACTTTTATCTATTTGCATCCAGTCAACAGGTGTTCCGGACGAAGTTATTCTATAATTTAGTTATGATACTAGTTTAACATATTTGTCTATATGTTATATCTTATTTCGGCTTACGTGTAATACGAGTCTGTACCAAATTATTATTGATATTTAAACATAATAATGTGTGATATTTTGCATTTAACTCGACAAGAATTCTACTGATTAACATCCTTTTGGCATACAGCTAAATTGACTGAGCCCAATGTATTGAAATTAAAGCTCTTAATAAATAATAAGCTAGTCTCAATTCGGGAAACATATAATACTTCATGCCGCCTAACGTTTCTTGTTTATTTCTTAATTCATTAAATTCATTGATTAGGACTTGGGAGAAATTAAAAGACACGCGCAACGATTCTATAAACATCAAGCGCTATCACTGTTGAAAATTAAATTAAATAAGACATCAGTTTAATCTTTCTTTAGAAAGTTAGTACACGGATTCCTTTATTTTATTTAACTTATAAATAGGTAAATACCAACCGACATATAAATAGTTTACAAACAGTCCCACCTTAACGTCACAAAGCAATTACTTTGTCTTTTTTAGAACTGGTAATCCCACACAATGCGTCACTATCTCCATTTATGATATCGTATATATATATATATATATATATTGATAAAGTATATAAATTCATCTTTCTTACCAGCTAAAATGTACTTCCTTATTAACAAAAAATAGAATCATATGACATAATTATTTTTCTCTCTTTTGCTACATGGTTATATATACGTAGAGCAACTTTCGTTGTTTATTGTTTTGCATTTTTCAAATTCTTAATATCTCCAATTAGAACATAAAAATTAAAAATGTCTCCTCCAATTATTGATGTTACATTCATGGAAAATATGTAAGGGTACCAAAGGTAAAGGCTTAAAACTTAAGTTTGAGCTAGCAAAACTAGAGTTCTTAACAAGTTTTTATGATAGAACTTATAATTTTAGTTGAGAGTATATATGCGCAAGAGAAAAAAGTGTATGAGCCTTATTAGAAGGGTTGCACCTTATTTATATGAGTAACACACTTTTAAGTTGTCATAAATATTTAACTTGTGCGTATACATGGAGGTCATTTACGTGTCTTAAGAAGGCATATATAATTGAACTACTTAAGAAGGCATATATATTTGAACTAGGTCTGCCATTAGTGTTCATCAAAGTTTTCTTCCATCGTCTATTTGAGAGCATGCCATAAAGCAGATCATACATAGTCACCCGAATGGACAAATCGAACAACTGATTGATCCTAACGCATTCATACAGAGACATGAAAGTGACTGAACACTACAAGAAAAAGGGGTCAATAGGGACCAAAATTAGGTCCCTATTGACCCCTCCCGCGGTCCCTAAAGATCAATAGCGACCGCACGTAGGTCGCTATTGTGCGGTCTCTATTGACCTCGGTCGCTTGCCATCAGGGACCGCAGTTAGGTCCCTGATGAGGGAAATAGCGACCGGAGTATCATGGACCGCTTTCTGGTCCCTGACACTTTAAACAATAGCGACCTAATGCCGGTCCCTATTGTGTTTTTGGGTCACTATTTTTTTCAAACAATAGGGACCGTCATTAGGTCCATAATGTCGCAAAAACAATAGCGACTTGAGAGCGGTCGCTATAATAAATATTAGTGACCTATAGGCGGTCCCTAATAAGACTAATAGCGACCACAATCAGGTCGCTACAAAATATTCATAGATTCTATGAATATTTTGTAGCGACCTGATTGCGGTCGCTATTAGTCTTATTAGGGACCGCAACTAGGTCGCTACAAAATATTCATAGAGTCTATGAATATTAGTAGCGACCTAGTTGCGGTCCCTAATAACGGAAATAGGGACCGCAGTTAGGTCCCTACTAATATTCAAAGGGTACTCTTTGAATATTAGTAGGGACCTAACTGCGGTCCCTATTACGTTTATTAGGGACTGCAGTTAGGTCCCTAATAATATTCATAGAGTTCTATGAATATTATTAGGGACCTAACTGCGGTCCCTAATAGTCTGCGACAAAAATAAAAAAAAACAATAATATTTCGGAAGTATTCCGAAATATTATTGTTTTTTTTTGTTGAAATATGGTTATAATAAGATCAAAACAATAAAATAAAAAAGAAAAAATTAATATAATGACATTAAAGTATTAAAATGTAAAAAATGAATGAAATATGACTAATAATAGAATATAAAATATGAATAATATAAAAACAAAAAGATGAATGAATAAAAAAACAAGTGAAATAAAAGAAATTGTAGATCCAAAAAAATAGAAAAATAAGAAAAGAATGTGTAGATTCAAAATAATAGAAAAGTAAGAAAAGAAAGTGTAGATCCAAAATAATAGAAAAGTAAGAAAAGAAAGTGTAGATCCAAAATAATAACAATGAAAGATTGAGTAGGTGATTTGTTTTTTATATTGTGTGATTTTTGTTTTGGATTTGTGTTGGTAAAAAGAAGAAAAAATTTTGTGTTTGGAGAAAATAAGATAGTGTTTTGGTGTTGGGTGTTTTATGAGATTAAGTAATTTTGATGTGTAAGAGTGGTGAGTATATATAGAGAATAGGGTGAAATTTTCAAATTTTCGTAAAATTCAAATTTCCCCCTCAATCCCGCCTAAACTTTTCGCCAAAATTTCAAATTTTTGTATATTAGTGACCTAAGTGCGGTCCCTAATTATTAATAGTGACCGCAGTTAGGTCACTAATTGTTAATAGTGACCGCACTGCGATCCCTGTTTCCTTATTAGGGACCTAAGTGCGGTCCCTACTAATATTCATCCTTGAAACTTGATTATTTTGTATTGATGTTGGTGTGTTTGTGATTCCTAGCAACCAAACTCATTGCAACATGTGAATTGAAGTAATAAATGATTGCAAAACCAACCTCATAATAGTTTAGTTGTGAAATAATAGATTGAATGAAATTGATCGAGTTATGAACGTTCAACATATATTTCATGTTCTACAACTAATCATCAATATCTAATTATAGTTGTTTGTAGTTATTAACTAATCAAGTTATCATGTTATTTGATGTTGTTAAACAAAAAATTAAACTATGAATAACAACTATAACTAACTATATTGATGATTAGTTGTAGAACATGAAATATACGTTGAACGTTCATAACTCGATCAATTTCATTCAATCTATTATTTCACAACTAAACTATTATGAGGTTGGTTTTGCAATCATTTATTACTTCAATTCACATGTTGCAATGAGTTTGGTTGCTAGGAATCACAAACACACCAACATCAATACAAAAAAATAAGTTTCAAGGATGAATATTAGTAGGGACCGCACTTAGGTCCCTAATAAGGAAACAGGGACCGCAATGCGGTCACTAATAAGAATTAGTGACCTAACTGCGGTCACTATTAATAATTAGGGACCGCACATAGGTCACTAATAATTAATAGAGACCGCAGAGCGGTCACTGTTTAATTATTAGGGACCTATGAGCGGTCCCTACTAATATTTATTCTTGAAATTTGATATTTTTTAGGAACGAGGTGTGTTTGTGATTCCAAACAACCAAACACATTGCAATATGTGAATTGTTGTTATTTTAACTATTATATTATTAATTATGAACTAAACAAACAACGGTGTACTCAAATCATCATAAAATAATGATTTTAAAGTTTGAATATTAGTAGGGACCGCAAATAGGTGCCTGTTGGGTCAATAGGGACCTGATCCGCGGTCTCTATTGACATATCGGGGACCTACTTGCGGTGGCTATTGACAACGGCTATTGTCAATAGCGACCGCGGTTTGGTCGCTAATAACAACAGTTATTAAATAGGGACCGCATTTTGGTCCCTATTGATAACGGCTATTGTTAATAGTGACCGCAAGTAGATCGCTATTAACAACGGTTAGTATCAATAGGGACCTAACTGCGGTCGCTATTGAGACTTACCGTTGGCAATAGTGACCTAAGTGCGGTCCCTATTGACTGTTAATGGCCTATAAAAAGGCCACTCCATTCTCCTCTAAAATTCATTACATCCTTTACTAATCCTTAAGGTATGCACGTTTTTTTGCCTTACACTATCCCAAATGTTTATTTTCAATGTAATTTGTTATTTAATTATTCTAACTTAAATTTATTATATTTATTTGGTGATAGGTAATATTACACACACCGAGAGTAATCGTGGTGTACAAAACATTCTTGCGTCGCGTTTTTTCACGCTTCAAAAAGTACGTTGATCATTCTATTTAGCTCTTTAAAATTCTTGTTATATTATTTGTAATTATTTGTTTTATATTTTACAACTTATTAGATGAATAATGGATTATATAGTAGATAAATCTTGGATGTATGCTATGTATGATAGTGATGGTTGTTTAAGCGATAGATTTGTGTTTGGGGTTTGGGCTTTCATTGAATATGCTACGCAACAAGGTCCTAGATTCGTAGATCTACGGGGCGAAATTAGGTGTCCTTGCATGAAATGCAATAATATACGGTTTTTCGATAAAAAGGTTGTACGGGATCATCTTCATAAGTCGGGTTTTACAAATGGATATTTAGAGTGGATTTTTCATGGGGAAACGTTAATAGATACTACACCGTCGTATGTGCCCGATTCCCCCGGCTCGTCACACACCGATATTCCCGACAACCCAGTATATGTTGATGTGCCATTCGTAGACATGGTCGTGGATGCACGTGGAGGTCGATCATTTGAGGACGAGTCAACTAACGAGGAGCCCAACCCGGAAGCACATGCGTTCTACAAGTTGATGCACCTAGGAAATATACCCATGTATTCGGATTCCGACTCGGGTGAAGATATAAGTATCCTTCAGTGGATGTCGGAGTGGTTGGAGTACAAGACACAACACAAGGCTAGTACTATTTATTCTGTTAAGGTTTTTAATTTGGCGAAGAGAGGTTTCACGCCTGAGGTGCGGATGTTATTACCTAAGGACACGAAAGGGATCCGTAAAATGCTGCAGTCCGAGTTAGGGTACGTTACGTATGATATTTGTCCAAAACAATGTTTCTTGTTCTACGGAGAGGAGACGAAGGACTACGATAAGTGCCCGATATGCCTCGCAGGTAGATACGTGGATGGACTAAAATCTAAGGTTGGGAAGAAGAAATTGTGGTATTTTCCTATTGCTCCTCGACTTCAGAGGTTGTATTATACAATAGGAACTGCAAAACATATGACATGGCATACGAAGTGTAATGGGGTTAATGACCAAATGATTCACCCAGCTTCAGGGGAGGCATGGCGCCACTTCGACCGGACACACCCAGATTTCGCAGCGGAACCACGGAACGTAAGACTTGGTTTGTCCACAGATGGATTCACACCTTTTGGAATGTCTGGCAAGACGTACTCTTGTTGGCCGGTGTTTGTCACCCCTTATAACCTTCTACCGGATCTTTGCATGAAGAAAGAGTTCATCTTTTTGAGTCTACTCATTTCCGGGTTGTATAGTCCAACAAAGAACTTGGATCTTTTTCTTAGGCCACTTATTGATGATCTCAAGCTTTTATGGAGCACTAGCGTCGAGACGTACGACGTCTCGAGGAAGCAACACTTTATTTTACGTGCATCTCTCATGTGGACGATTAGTGATTTTCCCGCTTACGGGATGTTGTCGGGATGGAGTACGCACGGAAGGCTTTCGTGTCCTTATTGTATGGGTGACACTCAATCCTTTCCGTTGGTGAATGGGGGTAAGCCAAGTTGGTTCGATTGCCATCGCCGGTTCTTGCCTGAAGGTCATGACTTGAGATACGATGACTATAACTTTAAAAAAAGGGAAATTCGGGAGGAAGACGCGATTCGTAGAAAGACTGGTGCTGAAATGTTGGAAATTGTTAATGGCCTTGGGAATGTGGGGTTCGGTACCCAATGCAGACCACTCCCAGATTTTGGCCAAAATCATAATTGGGTGCGGAAGAGTATATTTTGGGAACTGCCTTATTGGTCCACAAACTTGGTTCGTCACTGTCTAGATGTCATGCATTGTGAGAAAAACTTTTTCGATAACATCGTCAACACGATTTTGGATGACCCTAAGACAAAGGACAACATCAAATCACGAAAAGATTTGAGACTTTGGACCAACCGTAGTGAGCTATTTTTAGATTCAACATCCCGAGGGGGGGAACGAAGAAGCCAAATGCATTGTACTGTCTCTCAAAAGATCAAAGGAGAAATTTGTTAGAATGGTTGGGCACGCTAAAATTTCCAGATGGATACGCTTCTAACTTGGGACGGTGTGTACATGTGCAACAACAAAGGTTGTCCGGAATGAAGAGTCACGATTGCCACGTCTTCATGCAGAGATTGATTCCAATTGCTTTTCGTGATTTCCTTAAGAAAGACATATGGGAAACACTTGTGGAGATTAGTTTGTTGTTCAAGGCAATTTGCGCATCAGAGGTATCGGTAGAGGCTATGGAGGGACTAGAAAAATCTATTATTGTCACCATGTGCAAGCTAGAGAGAATATTCCCTCCTTCTTTTTTCGATTCTATGGAGCATTTGGCCATTCACTTACCGTATGAGGCTAGAGTTTGCGGTCCAGTTCACTACAGATGGATGTATCCATTCGAGAGGTAAATCACTTTTGGTGTATATATTGATGATTGTCTTTAATTTATTTTATGTGTAATGTAAGATGGTTCCTTTTGTTGTGTATATCAGGCAAATGTTTGATTTAAAGCAGTCAGTGGGGAACAAAGCGAGGCCCGAGGGATGCATGGCCAATGCCTATTTAAATTCGGAGATATCAAATTTGATTTCCCAGTATCTCGATGTAACCCCTGGTGCTACACACCGACGACTTAACAGGAACGAGACTTTGGAAAGCACGGATTGGGATGGAGAGCTCTTATTGTTCCGAAAGAAGGGACGACCACTTGGCCCATCGGCGAAGATGAAGAAGTTAACGGGGGAAGAAATAGAACAAATTGAATTGTACACACTTCTTAACTGTGAAGAATTGGAGGGATGGGAAGAGTGAGTCTACTACAATTTTCTTCATCTAGTATCATCTTCTTTTATATGTGTTAGTACTAACTATTTTTTTGTAACATGCAGTTTGTTCATAGAAGAGGAGTGCGGTAGATTGAATGCCATGGATGTGCAAACGAAAAGGAACGAGGAGTATGTGGCCTGGTTCAAGCAAGAGTACCGCAGTGGAAATTACATGATAGACGATAGGGTACTGCCGTTGCTCAACGGTCCACTGAACGATGCAATCACGTACGATGGATACATTGTGAATGGGTGGAGGTGACTTCGAGATCGTTGATGCACTAGGTGGTAACGAGGACGATGATGGACAAGCAGAAGAAGGTGTAGATAGTGATGCAAATGAATATGACTATGAGTTTCAATATTCAGAAGAAGACTAGTGCTTTCTTTCTTTTCTTTCTTTTTTTCAGTATGACTATGACTATGTGATTTTTCAGTATGACTATGACAATGTGATTTTTTCAGTATAACCAACTATCAACACCATATAAACAACACCATATAAGCAAAAACAACTACACCATAAATGACCAACCATCAACACCATATAAATTCAAAATAACCAAAATAAACAAAAAAATATAATCAAAACCATTCAATCCATATTCCATACCAACTACAAACCATACATACAAAACAACTACACCATAAATGATCCATATGTTCCAAAATATCATAATCCATATTTACAAATAAAAACCCGCAACAAGATCACTGACCCCCCTCATCATCACTAGGCGGATACACGACCCCCTCATCACCAGAACTCTCCGCCAAATCATACATCTCATCCAAGGTCGCCAGTGGATCATCATCAACACCAACCCCACCCTCATCAACGCCAACACCCCCTCACCCTCACCGAGGTCCTCTGCCTCAACATCCATCAGACCAAGATCATCATCACCCTCCGACTCATCAGTATCAATATCAAGATCATCGACATACTGGGTGGGGTTGGAAGTACCTGGAGCAAAAGGATCTGGTCTCTCACGTATCGGCCTCGGAACCCGAAATGCGCCTCCGCTCTTAATAGCGTTCCCCATGAACAAGTCTGACGGAAGCTCTCGCACTGGTCGGCCTGTATCCCTCTGCATGTCCTCTCTAAAAGACTGGAGCCAAGACAACATGGAGTCGACTCTCGGGTCCTTTGTCGACCTCAACTCGTTGTTCTCCTCCTGGAGCTGCCTGAGCAACTCCCGCCTGTAGTCTGGCTCCCTCCCGACCTCCAAGTCGAAGTCTCGAGGATCAGCATAGCTCGGTAACCCCGATGCCTTCCCCTTCTTGATACTCCCTATCGCCTTCTTCCACGAATCGGCGTCCCATTCAGGCAAGTCATTATCTTCCACTGCATCCGGATTTTTTCTCCTCAGTTCCCTCTTATAAGTCTTCTGTTGAATATTCAAATATCATTAAAAAAAAAGAAATTAAATTAAAACAAAGATCATTAAAAAAGAGTAGAAAATTTAAAACACTTACGTAAATAAGTCTGGTAGTCTGAGACTTCCACTCCTGCCTCAAGGGTACGCCTGTACCTCTGCCAGTCCCCGCCACCTTCTTCGTATGTCCTGCCTTATAAATCTCGTCGTGCCTGATAGGGTGGGTGCGGTTGGGCTGATTCCTCTCCTTCAAATTGTAAGTAATAGTTGGTTATAATTTTTTTTTAAATGTTAAAATTACATTGTTTTAAACTAATCAATAAACAATAATCTTAAAATTTAACTACAAATAAAATATATAATTTAACAAAACATACCAGGCGCATCGCCGTCCAACTTGCCGCCTCGTCGAGCCTTCTTTCCCTTCACGGACTTCGCCTTAAACTCCTCAGTGTCCCAGTGTTTTGCCGCCTGATCCTCCAAACTCTGGCTCATCCACGACGTCTTAGGCTTATCTTTAAACTCCTCATTGTCCCTTTTCTTCATGTACTGCTCCTTCGCCTTGTTAAGCATACGCTTATAAATCCCTCTCGCCTTCAACTGGTATGCCCTATGTACCTGCTCCCTCTCTGACTGCCGAATCCCATAGATATTCTACAAAAAAGATAAATATTAAACAATAAATTAATACATTAAATTAATAAACTAAATTAAACAATATTTTGAACCTCGAGTAAATCAATAAATATTAATAATTCATTTAAAACTCACCGTAAATCTCGAGTACATCTCTCTTCGTACTTCCTCAGGAACCTTCAAGTAGGAGGGCCAAAACTCACTCATAAACTGTCGAATGAGTGAAGTGATCGTCTTGGAAATCTCGCGACTGGGGGTTTAGAAAAACAACCCCTCTTCAACTCATAAAGCTCCTTCTTCTTCCCTTTAGGAAACGCCGTAAGCCCTACATTGGGTCCCCTACCCGGTCGAGTATCGGTCGGTCGTGGAGTACCGGTCGACCTCTGGCTCGGTCCAGCTCCGGTGTCGACTGTAGGCGGTGGAGTCTGAAGTCTGC
Source organism: Linaria vulgaris (assembly GCA_948329865.1). Lineage (NCBI taxonomy): Eukaryota > Viridiplantae > Streptophyta > Magnoliopsida > Lamiales > Plantaginaceae > Linaria > Linaria vulgaris. Next base: position 114,785,813 of record OX415252.1, read on the forward strand.
TAGACTCGACTGATGGGGGCACGTGAGTCCCAACTGAATCCGCAGTATGTGGTCGTGCCACCTGGGATGCGGTGGACTCTGATGATCGGACACCCGCTCCGGAGATGGCCGCCTCATCGTCTACAAATAACTGCCGATGTAGTGGAGGTGTCGTCGATGCAGATCCGTCACCTGACCCAGGTAGCGGGATAGACGGCTCGGATGGATGGCTAGACCATGTACCACGTCCCGATCGAACAACCCGTATAGGTCGGCAACTACCTCGACCCCCGCTACCCCTACCACCACCACGCCCAACGCTACCACTACCCCTACCACCACCAATCCCGCCACCACTACCACCACCACGTCCAACGCTACCAGTACCACCACCACGACCTCGACCTCCACTACCTCCAACACCTCCACGAGCAACACTACCACTACCTGAACGCGATACCCCACCACGACCTCGACCTCCAAGACCTCGATCTCCAGTACCGCTAGGGGTCTTACGTGACGACATGCCGAATATATATATGTACTGTAAAAAAAATTTAAATATCAATTCAACATTTAAATATCAATCTACATTAATTAATATAATCTTACAAATTAACACTAATTAACAAATTTTACAAATATAATCTACAAGAATTAATATTACACTAATTATAATCTACACTAATTACAAATTTTACAAATTATAATCTTACAAATATAGTCTACACTAATTAATATAATCTTACAAATTTTTTACTAATTAACAAATTTTACAAATATAATCTACACTAATTAATATTACACTAATTATAATCTACACTAATTAGAAATTTTACAAATTATAATCTTACAAGTATAATATACACTAATTAATATAATCTTACAAATTAACACTAATTAACAAATTTTACAAATATAATATACACTAATTAATATTACACTAATTATAATCTAAACTCATTATAAATTTTACAAATTACAATCTTAAAAATATAATCTACACTAATCAATAAAATCTTACAAATTTATTTTAACACATCTAACAATATAATTAAAACTAAACAAATCTAACAATATAAACACTAATTAATACTAAATTCGGATTATTAGCTAAATTAGAAAATTCTAAAAATATATTAACACTAATTAACAATAATTAATACTAAATTCAGATTATAATATAAATTAAACAAACTTAACAATATTTAAACACTAAAATCGGAATTTAATAAAAAATGAGTAAAAAAACAAAAAAAAAAATAGAGGACAACCGCACCTTTATCGGCGGTGACGAGGCGGCGGAACGACGGAGATGGAGGCGGAAAATGGACGAACAACGACGGAAAAACGGCTCGGAAATGGACGGAATTCGACGGAGAAACGGACGAAAATCGGCGGAAATGAGGAAGATTTGGTGTTATGACTCAAGGTGGGTCGCAAAATTGGACCTTGGGTCGCTGATTTCAGAGGGTTTTTTAGGGCGGGTCGGGTAAAGAAGAGAAACGGGTGAAGAGGGAGAGAAATAGGGAAATAAAAAAAAAGTTTTTTTTTATTATTTATAGTTAAGAATCAGCGACTCAAGTTGAGTCGCTGATAACTTCTGCAAAATTAGGGCAATGTGGAGGCCCAAATTTTGGCCCAATTCGGGCCAAAATGTGTGGCCCAATACAGTAAAGAATTTCAGCGACTCAACTTGAGTCGCTGAAAGTTCGTAAAGACAAGCAGCGACTCAATGTGAGTCGCTGAAAGTCCACGAGGACAGACAACGACTCAAGTTGAGTCGCTGTTTTCCTTGTAACTTACAGCGACTCAAGTTGAGTCGCTGTTGCCTTCGGAAGTCGCTGAAAGATAGCGACTCAACTTGAGTCGCTACTGGGCGGTCCCTATTGACCGCCCAGTCTTGTAGTGGAAGCATGTAGAAGAATGATAACATGTTTAATAGCCATAGATGTCCTTCGCAACTACATAATGTTGTAGATACTGATGGCAACAGAGGTAGTTTGCACCGTGGTACAAAGGTAGAAAGAGGGTTAACAGCGTGACATGCCCTGACGACTCAGTGTCAATTATGATAGGATCGTATCTCGACACGCCCCGACGATCCGAGCCATTACATAGCCCAGAGTTTACAAGTCTGAGTATCTCGAAAAAAAAAACCGCGACACGAGGTTAAATCCATTATACAGACCGTCATTACAATACTAATTCACTAATTTTGCTTACGGTTCTTTTTTAACCCTAATATTTTCATAAATAATTACTCTTATGATAAAGATTTTTTTTTTTCCTAAAGTCAATATATTCCAAACTAGAACCGTTTGTGGGCCCCCCAATAATAATATTCCAAAATTTGTAAAGTCATCATCAGTTTGTTATGAATGAGCAGTCCTCTCCTACTACTACCACCACCACTCGCCACTAAGGCCCCACCACTCACTTCCCCTTAAATGAGTAAATTCCCATTCCAAACCTCTACCAGTTGAAATAAAACCTCTCTCTCTCTCTCTTCCCTTTCTCTCTCTAGAATTTTGCGGTTGAGAAAAAAAAAAAAAACAGATGTTGTTGTAGCACTAGCTTCACACGCTTCGATCGGGTTCGCGCGCGCTCACGAATTCGATTTTAAGCCGTAAGTTCGTCTCTCTCTGCTGAATCATTTCCATTCGTTTTCACTTTTACGATTATTTGTTGAATTCTGCCATCGATTACGCGGTACTTAATTCCTCAAACGAGTATTTGATGCTTTCGATACGAGATTTTGGCGAGAATTTCGTCTTGTTGTTGTTGTTGTTTGCTTATTTTGTTATGCTGCATCAATTTTTGGATTCTGTAGTAGAATTTTGCCATTGATTGTTGCTAATGGTTGTATCGGAGAAATCACGTTAAGCGTCCTAACGTACACAGTGTTTTTCTCCTAAGGTTTTAAAATTAGCTATAGGCCCTTAATGTACCAACAAAAATATGGACACGTATTCACAATGAACGGTTAATCAACGGTTCAAGATATCATCGATTAGCATTTGATCTGTTAATTTTGAAACTTGACAAAGTAAGAAATACAGTAAAAGTTAGGGGGCTTAAAGAAATTTACTCATTAGCATTTGATGCTTTCGATGAGATTTTGGCAAATATTTTGTTCTGGATCATTCTTTTTTTTTTTTTTTTTTTTTTCTGATTATTGTTAGAGTAGTGGATTACCTCTTCTCACCAGTCAATTTTGCCTCCAATGATGCTTACTTTGACTTCTCCTTTATGGTATTATTGTTATTATTATTATTATTGCCCCAATTGTTTAATCATGATGATATTGAAAATCAAACATAGCTTATTTGTTCTGTTTTGGGATTGATATATAAGAATATAAAACACATATAATATGGAGCAATCAAGGGTTGTAGTTGTAGGGCTACATATTTGCCGACCATTATTAAAGAAAAAAAGTAAATATCACATCACACACACATCCTACTAGCCTACTTTTTGAACCTTTTTTAACTTCTTTTCCTGGTATTATTAGCATTATGCCAATACCTAATCATTAATTGACTATTAATAAAAACAAAATCCACGTTTGCTTATTAGGACCACTTCATGACGTGGATCCACACATTAAGTAGCTACCATCTTTTTCTTTTTGCATCTGATGTATGCAACTCATAAACTATTAGTAGTAGTTGCATAAGATTATTATTTATCAAGTCATTTGAATTTTGTGTTTCTGCAAATTGTAGGAATTAGTTGACTGATGGCCTCAAACTACGAGATGGACTCCGTCGGGGCGGACTCGTTGGCGTCGACGCCTCGTTCCGACCACCCTCATGACGATGGGGCGATGTCTCTCGAACCGCGCATCCGTTTCATGTGCAGCTTTGGCGGGAAGATCCTTCCCCGCCCGCATGATAACCAGCTTCGTTACGTTGGTGGCGATACCCGCATCGTTGCGGTCCACCGTCGTACCTCTTTCTCGTCCCTCCTCTCTAAGCTCTCGAAGCTCACCGGTACGACTAACATCAGCATAAAGTACCAGCTTCCGAACGAGGATCTCGATGCGCTTATCACTGTTACTGCTGATGATGACGTTGAGAACATGATGGAGGAGTATGATCGCTTGTCGCAGGGGCAGAAATCTGCGAGGCTGAGGCTCTTTCTGTTCCCGACTGATGATACTGACTCTAGAGCTTCTAGTATTAATTCGCTCCTTGATGGCTCGACAAAGCGTCAGAACTGGTTTGTTGATGCGCTTAACGGAGGACAGGGTCGTGGTCCAGTTCTTGAGCGTGGAAGGTCTGAGGTTTCGTCTATCGTGTCTGAAGTGCCGGATTATCTGTTCGGGTTGGATAACACGGATGATGCTTTGAAAGAGAGTACCAAGTTCAAGAATAGAACACGTTTTAATGACAACATATCCATGTCTGACCCGGGTTCACCAGCTCCAGTTATCTCCTCGCCTTTCTGCTCCACGTCATCAGCGCTTGCTCCACCAGTCATGCAAGTGATTCCAGATCTTCCGCCCGTGAAAACTAAGCCCACTGCCCCAGCACCTCAAGTTGTGGAGCTTAAGGAAAGTGAGATGGTAAATGAAAAAATGGTTCATCAGTACTCGACTGGTGGGCCGATGTGGCATTACCCGAACCCATCTGTACAGCCAATGCCTACAGTCTATTACATGCCTGGTAGTCATGTTCAACCTGGGAATGTTCCTGTTCAAGTTCGACCTCAATATGTTCAGCAGTACCAGGTTGCTCAAGGTCAAGTGCCCGTTGGGTTTCCGGGTATGGGTCAAGTATACGGAGGAGGTGGGAGACCATTTGAAATGCAAGGTCGGGTTTTTACTGATAATTCAGGACAGGCAGTGTACTACGGGGCGAGGAACATGGGCATGGTTCCGGGTCCGTATCCTGGTATGATGGTCTCGGGTGGCGAAGAACTGCAAGGACCCGGGACAGAGGGAATGTCGGGGCGGGTCTCACAGTGATCCGTATGAATTTGTACATGGTACACCTCTACGGAAGCTTATGTTAAATACAGGTATATAGATATATGTTTGATTCACTGGGTGATGAACATTAAACATTTGAAATTGTGGTATATCTTCTATTCGAATTCTGGTAATTTGTAAGTGAGCTTATACTGAATGTTGAAGTTTGTAGAAAATTTTCAATTTGATAATATGCATTGTTGATTGGAGGAAAGTGTACATCAGGTATAAAGAACTATGCAGTTAGATATGTTGCTTTTGCATGAATTCAGCTTCCTTCAAATTTCGATTTTTCTTACTAGTAACTATTCATGTCATGGATATCAACTATCAAGTCTTGTCCCTTGCAATCTTGGATTTGCAAATGTATTAGCTAGGCGTGTGCAAGATGGATCGGATCGGCCTAGTTGTTGGCAATCGTATGGATTGATATGGATCGTTTACGGGATCGATCAAACATTCCGGAATAATATGCTACCAAATACAAAATAAAGGCTCGATGTGGTACTCGATAACTCTTGAATAGGGTTGTGCAAAAAGAATCGGATCGATCGAATCGGGTGAAAATCGATCGAATGATCCGATCCGAGGATCGGATCGAATATTTGATCCGACTTTTGATTTTTGCCTTAGGATCGAACCCCCATTTGATTCGATCCTCGATTTTAGAGGCTGAGAATCGGATCGGATCGAATACTCATCTTACTTTTTTAAAAATAAATAAATATATAATAGTATATATCTAATATTATATTTTTATCTATAATGCTAAGCCTATTAAGATGCTACTAAGATATTTCTATATATTGTTGGTGATACTAACATTGATCAAAATTGGGAGTGCTGGAGTAAGTAGTAACCTTGAATGAAGCTGCTGATAAGCCAGTTCATAGTCTGAATGGAAAGTGTAAAGTAGTGAAAATTAATTTGTGAAAGTGTATATTTTATAATTGATTTGTGTTTTGTGTCAAAAAGTGTGATTGAGAACCATATGAAAGTGAATTTTGTAATTCAGTAACTCTGTTTGAATGTTGTGGTTGGTCCCATTGATATTAAATTAAATAAGAAAAAAAAAGAAAAAAGGATCGAAATCGAATCGAATCGGATCGAAATCGAATGATTTTGGATCGAATCGGATCGTTTTAAATTGATTCGATTTCGATCCTCATTTCTCCAGGATCGAAATCGACTTCCAGCCTCGATTCGATCCGATTCGATCCGATCCGATCCAAACGCACACCCCTACTCTTGAACTTTAAGCCAAACTTTAACAAAGTTTAGTATGGATCGTAGAAGAACTAGTCATTGTTAGCACTTCAGGTTGAGATAGCTAAAACTTCAATAAAAGAGAATAAAATTCACCCACTTCTATTGAAAATTAGTCTTAAGCAAGAATTTCAAATGCCTTCTAGAATTTATTGGACTTTCTGTAGTATCTACTCTGTCACATTTCAAAATTAAACATATTATTGATTATCAATTACATTCACAAAAACAGGAATTTCTGAAAACAAGTACGAGTGAGTTTTTTCAGTTTGATGCTTTATTTGTACGTACTTAAACTCTCTGTTTTACATACTATAGTAAAAACAATTACACTATATACATTTACATTACAAAAACCCGTCAAAGTTCAGCCTATTCACAAATCAGGTTGGCAATTGTGGAATTAAAAACAGAAAACAATTGATATTGGAAGAGTATTTTGAGTAAGAATTCTGGCGTTTAGTCTCATCTCCCTTCCATGGCCGTTTGTGTAATGTGGTTCTCCGAGTAGGTTGGATTCGACAAAGATGATCCGACATTGGATCGGATCCACCTGTCCGTGAATCCCGGATGCTCAGGCACGGGCAGCTCCACAATTTCGCTGCTAAGCATTGACAACGCGGTTGAGATCGCGGGCCTGTCCCCAGGGAATTCTTGTACACACAACAATCCGATATGAACGCATCTCATAATCTCTTGTTGAATACCCGGACTCGATATTCTTTCGTCGATCAAACATGCTTCTTTTTCTTCGTTCCATAATTTCCATGCCTGAGAAAACCAAACAAGAAAATATTAGAATCTTGGTGAGATTTTCATTGCAGAAAAGAGATGAAAATGGACGCGACTTACGTATCCCAGTAAGCCTAAAGAGAACTCATTGTCATAGAAACTAGTGTTCCTTTTCCCACTTATGATCTCCAGTACAAGAACACCAAAGCTGAAAACGTCGGATTTTTCTGAAAATCGGCCTCCCATTGCATATTCAGGGGCCATGTATCCACTGAAATGCAATAAAATTGTGTCAATATGAATAAAGAGAAGAATGATAACAGCAGCCAAGGTCGAATTTTACTTACAAAGTCCCGACGACCTTTCCGGTGTTGGCCTGATCCTGATTCCCACCAAATATTCTAGCCATGCCGAAATCTGAAATCTTTGGATTCCAATGTTCATCCAGCAATATGTTGCTCGGCTTCAAATCGCGGTGAATTATCCTCAACCTCGAGTCCCTGTGAAGATACAGGAGCCCCCTGGCAATCCCTTCCATGATATTAAATCGTTTTCTCCAATCAAGAACATCTTGTGTTTTATCTGCAGAACCGGAATCGAAGCAATGTTAGAAAAACTTAGTTGATGTGAAGATCAGATAAGAGTGACGAAAACATTTCAAACAGACCGAATAGAAAGACGTCTAAACTTCTGTTTTGCATGTACTCGTAGATGAGCATCTTCTCTTCTTTATCCACACAACAGCCCAAAAGCCTCACGAGATTCCGGTGTTGGAGTTTAGATATCACAACCACTTCGTTCATAAACTCTGCGTGACCCTGTCCAGACGCAGCTGAAAGCCTCTTCACTGCAATTTCCCTTCCATTCACCAATTTCCCCTACAAAAGAAAACAAAAGTTTCAACACTTTATGAAAATCGGAACATAACTAATCAATCTAAGGATATATCTTACCTTATAAACCGGACCAAAACCACCTGCCCCAAGCTTATTCCCCAGATTGAAGTCGTTGGTTGCAGTAGCCAACATCTCAAAACTATACATCGGCAACTCTTCTATGTTAACTTTTTCTATGTCGCTCCGTAGCATAGCTTCACTCGGATGGAACGAATCCTTTTGTTCCTCGTCATTCGCTGAAGTGGTATTTCTCCCTGTGTCAAAAACAAGAATAAGACTATATATTTCACTTCTTACTGCATATGTAACTTCAGAAAGAACTGATCCTCAAGTAAAATCATTACCTTTTCTTTTATACATCCACCATCCCAAACATAGGCAAAGAGAAGCAGCAACCAAACTAACTACCACTGATACAATGATAACTACCTTCCTGTCTTTCGGTTCATCTGAAACAGAACTATTCATTGTCAGTGGATTCCATGAACAAAAACGTAATCAAAGTCATAATCACAAATAACCATTACCAAGTTCGGAATAGGCGACTCGAACATAGAAATCGGACCCCGCTACAACCGGTAGTCTCTGAGCATCAATCAAGGTTTGATTCCAATACATACAACCAACGCCGGTTTCATATGCGTACGCCAAACACGAACAACTCCTCGAACAAAGGCTCCGACAATCAGACTCCAAACCTGACGACCAGCGCAAGAAATCAGGTACTTTAATCTGCGTAAGCCTCGAAAATCCATCCTCTCGATTTCTATCAGTCGCATTAACATCTCTCTCACATTGCAACCTAGTTCTCCTCACACACCCCCCACTCCACACCCCTCTACCCCACTCCCCCGCATTTCTCGGCTCATACCCCCTCAAGCAACTACAAATCCGAGAAGCCCGACTATCACAAACCGAATATGGACCGCAGTTATTGTACCGATCACAGTCGTTTCTCCGCGAAGTCCACCTCACCGCCCAATTATTCTCCTCGGGCACCCAATACTCCTCGGTAATGATCCCGTCCGCCCCCAAAAAGTTCCTCATCGTCGTCCCAAGTCGAACATTCCTCGTAAAATAGTACGTCCCGTCCTCCTCTGTCGCCACATTGAATCCGTCCACATAACTCGAGTACATCCCCGTTATCCCCGTGAAACTCTGCCCGTTCCACGGTCCGCTTCGCCACGTGGGATTGTTGTCTTGATCCCACACGTAGAGCTGCGGGACGCTCGTTGCATCCAGGGCCGAGGTAAAGTTCCCACGCCCTGGATCACTAAATGTCCGCCACGAGTTCGACGTCATCCTCTCCCCGGTCCTCGTGTTGTCGAACACGCGCATTGTCGGTAAGAACGTGTCCGTGGGGTGCCTGTGGCTCTCCCACATGGTGGTTCCTGTCAAGCTATCGCGCAATATGAGGTTTCCAGCGTCGTTTAGTTGCGCGGTTGTGTTGGTCGATGTGATATTGTTTGTAGTCCAGATGATTTCCCCCGTGCGGCCGTACGTAAGTACGAGGTTGCCATCAGCGGAAATGGAGATCGTGCCAGAGGTATCGTTTATCGGGACCTCGCGGTTCGCGACCCACGCCACGGATGTCGAGGAAACGTAGTACCTGTTGTAAAGTGGATATCCAGATAGAGCGTAAAACACGTCAATCATTTAAAGACGGAATAGTAAATGACTCTGGAAACCTCAAATTATTTTAGAGTAAAAAACCACGTGTCAGTTAGAAGAACTTCACTGTAAGCGTAAAATAAGTACCATATGCCCATGTAACGGTTGGTTGTGCCGTTGGGGCTGAAGAAGCCTAATGTGAACTGTTTTCCGACAGAGTGGATAGTGTCGTTGTCAGTAAGGACGACGGACGAGGTAATGGTGTCCGTTTCCGACAAACAAATCCCACATCGGAAATAGCAAATGAGTACGATGAAGATCAAGAACTCGGACGAATTCTGTGTGATGATCATGGCGTCAGCTAAAGATGATCGTATCAATGGAGATTGAAGAAAAACCAAGTTCTAGTTTGTTTCTTGGATTTTATCAATGAACATTCAGGAGAACGAGTCTTTGTTAATTTTCAGCAGCTCGTGGGGTTTTGTTGACCGTAGTTGATGGTGATGATGTTAATACTCTGTTCCTTTGGAAGACCGTTGTCACATTAAAAGACAGGATTTTTAAGTGAGTAAATTGCGAAAGGGTAAAATACTTATTTTGCTTCTAAAAATTTCAAAATTAGCAATGTGTCTCCCAAGATTTTATTCGTAAGATTTAGTCCAGAGCGGTATTCATCATATGTTAAGGGACACATCGCTAATTATAAAACTTTAGAAGGCAAAGTGAAAAACACTGTATAAGTTAGAGAGCTTAATGGGATTTACCCATTATAGAAAAAATTGTCTACTATTTTTTGATGCATGTGATATGTGTATTTGACAAATGACACCGTGTTATATATTTTAAATAGCAAAAGGATTCATTTTGTCGTTTCATACTAGTAAGAAAACCCCTACTACACTTAAATGAATTTGTACATAGTGAAATTTATCACAATATTTGATTTTTATTTTACTTATTTAATACAAATATACCTAATTATGTCGTCCATACTAGTTACGCATAGCTTAATCGATTTTATATATTTTTCTTAAAAAATCAATTGTATTAAAATTTGTACTATCATCATACGGTGCTGGTTATAATTTTTTTGTTTGTTTGTAATTTTATATAATTCAAATAAGCAAAAACATATATTGACTAGTTTGATTTAAAAAAAAATATTTGACAAAAAGACATCAGGCATAGAAAGGTTTTGAAATTATAAAATATATTACTAGGGGTTTTAGATGATTCTTTATTTCATAGGGGGTATCTCGTTAATAAAATTAAGACAGAGGGTTATTTGGCAATTACAAATAACTCAACTTGCTATTAACTAATTCATTGCGTAGTCAAGAGGTAATATGTAATGGAGTCTTTTGCATTGAAGTCGTTGCACCGATATATTCAGAACATTGTGAGGAAGTAAAAACTAAAAACATTGTTTATTCCGTTAATAGAGGTGACAAAATGGTTCAAAAAATATAATGGATTATGGGTGGATCCGTGGATGCAAATCCAACAATGCAAACTTTGGAATGATTGTTCGAGCGAGGTTAATATATAGGTTGTAAAATTGTAATTTGCCAACAGAATGTGAACAAGTTGAAATATATGAACACGATTGTTACTTTGCTTTCTTATTTTATAGGTAAGTAATGGTTGCTTGCAAATCACATTTTGGGTTTCTTGTATTATGGATTTAGGAAAATGTTAACGAGTTCACATATGAACGCAGTTTATTGTGAAGGGTTTTTTTTTTTTTTTTTTTGTTAGAAGCTTCTGATAAATGTTAAATTTGGACATTGCCGCATAATCTGTGGTCTTCCTTACCTGCTCCACTTCCGACAGTTTTATATAAATGTTCAATGGATTTGTATATACTATTATTATTGTTTGACTAATTTGTGTTGGACTTTTTCTTAAAGAGGAAGTGTTGTAGTTGCATATTTCTATAAAGCAAGAATGCAAGATAATAGAATGAAAGGTTTATCATTCCTATTAACCTAAAATTTTTAGTAATTTAATAGGATACTTATATGTTATTTCTTGATCCCTAATTACTAGCACATTCTATTTCTTTCCTTACCTTTCTTCTCTTGTCTTATCTTACTTAGCATAAGACTTCTTTTAATGTTCTCGTTCAAAAGTCCAAATACTCACATAGTTTTGAAGATCTACAGAAAATCTTGGTTTAGTCTTTACTTTCAAATTTACTTTATAGTTATTAGTAGTGGAATTTTGTGTCGACAAGCAGAAAATACCAAAAGAATCATATATTTCATGCTAGAGTCAATTTATTCAATAGGAACATTATGGAGTTACACTAAAAATAGATCGATGGAAGTGTGTACATAAATTAGTTTAAGACAATAAATAAACTGGATTAGAGTTTCTGCAAGTTTTTCAAACATACACTCATTCACAATACCAGATACATGTATACTTGTCTCAATTAACCTTGTCCAAAAGTGAATTAGTTCATCACTTTTGTATTTATTGCATATATCATGTAGATAGGAACAATAAATATTATGGTTATATATACATGCCACATTGACTGATCGAATTGATTACTAGACTAAAGAAATGACCAAGTCAAACTTGACTAGAATTATTTTTGATTCTTTTCTTGTCCACTTTAAAATACAGAGCCAAAACACTGATTCTTCATTTTTAGCTAACGCGTCATTCAGACTAGGTCAATCAAACTAGTACAAAATCTTGTTAAAAAAAACAAAACAAAACTAGTACCAAAAAAAAAAAAAATATATTACTGTATATTACGGAGAAGTGGGCTCCACACACATGGAACTCGCATAGGATCCACCTCTTTGTGACTGTGGTGTATGTACACCTGGTGGTACCTCAGACAAATTCCATGCCAAATGGAGGCCCAATGATGAATATCAAATCTACTACATATTTAGGCCTATATTATTTTGCCTATGGGCTTTGTTCTTAGCTTTCAAATTTATAACACACTGCGCGCAGTACCAGTCCTATCAGTGTTTTGAAACCCGGCCCGGACCGGCCGGTTCGATCGGTCGGACCGGGACCCGGTGGCCTGAACGGAACGGTTCAGGCCACAAAACGGGTTGCTGAAGCAGCTGAGCAAACCGGCGAATTCAGCCGGTTCGCCCGGCGAACCGGCGACCCGGTTCCGCTACCGAACCGGTTTGGCTGTTATTTTTTTTTTTTTTATGGATCCTCATAAATCCACGGCACAAGAAAGAAGAAGAAGAAAAAGATGTAGAATCTCATATGAATCCATAGTCCAGACGTCTGAAGATGAAATAGAAAACAAGAAAAAAAAAGAAAAAAAAGAAAAGGAAGAAGAAGAAAGGCGGCTCTGGAGAGTGAAAATTGATGAGTGGTGAGTGATGAGTGATGATGATGACCTAGTTTGTCTTATATTTGGGCTTTTGTTTCTTTAATGGATGAGTGATGATGATGACCTAGTTTGTCTTATATTTGGGCTTTTGTTTCTTTAATGGGCTCTCAATTTTTTTTTCTTTTTTTCATTATATATTTATTATTCTTAAAAAGGAATTGATAGACATAGACAATAGACAAAAATGCTAGTAAGTAGTATTATTTCAGTTGTTTTTGTCTTGTTGCTACTTTCTTATTTGAGTTTATTGTTGGCTTGTTAACTTTGTATTTGAATTATGTGTTGAAGTTTTTAAATTGTGGACTATGTTTGTATTTTTGTTTGTTACTTTGTTATTTTGGATTTTTGGTACAATGAATTTGAGTTTAGAATTTGAAGTTCTTTAATATTTTGTTTGCTTATTTAGTGATTAATAATATTAGCATGATATATTAATTTAGAGATTTTGTAGTATGAGGAATTTAGTATTTTGTTATGATTTTTGTTATACACTTGAATATTTTCTATATATTTTATTAAATGTTGACTTTAGTCAACAAACCGATCCAACCAGTGGTTCGACCGGTCCGACCTGTTGACCCTCTACCCGGTAGCCTCGCCGGGTCGCTCACCGGGCCGGGTTTCAGAACACTAGTCCTATCTATAAATGTGAGAAGTGTTTTTACTTGGTTATAAAGGTGAGAAGTGTTCTTACTTGGTTATTTGCAGATTAGTTCCTGTGTTTTGATTTTTTTATTTTTGTCCCTAAAATTTTTTATTATTTATTTTTGAGCTCCATGTTAAATTTTTAACACAACCCTTCAACTTTTAGATTTTCTTGTTTTTACCCTCAAAGGTTTTTGTTATTTGACTTGTAAATTTCGGAAAAATTTTTGCGCCTTTGAATTCTTCACTTTCTCCCCTAAAGTTTCTTATTATTTGCTTTAGGGCTTCACGGTAAATTACAAAATAGTCATTATAGTTTTTACCTCTTTTACTTTCACTCCTAAATTTTCCTATTATTTGCTATTGAGCTCCATAGTAAATTGTAACACAATCGTTCAAGTTTTATCACTTGGTTAATTGCAGAATAATCCCCATAGTTTTGAATTTTTTAATTTTTCACCTCTAAAGTTTATTATTATTTACTTTTGAGTCCCATGGTAAATTGTAACACAGTCTTTCGAATTTTAGATTTTCTTATTTTTGCCCACAAAGGTTTTTGTAATTTGACTGTAAGTTTTAATTTTTTTTATTTTTGCACCAAAAGTTTTTGTTATTTAGCTCATTTCGTCGTCCATCTTTCTTTGTTTCAATTTTTGCCCTTTATAAGTTCAACTAATTACTATGTTCTGTTATATTATGTATATCTATATGTATTATATCTATAAATTGCTACGACTTTAGTCCTGTAATTTGGTATGCCCCTATTTTGCCCATGTTATTTCATGTAATTACTTTCCAATATACTGAAGCTCAAACACCAAAAAATGGGTGGCCGCAATTGTAGACTTTGTGGCATAGAATGTGCTGGTGGGCCTCGTCGGAGGCGTGTGATGTGGTGATGGTGATGATATGCGCAATCGAAGGGGCCGAATGTAGTGGTGGTTGTGCGCGTCGCTGAAGGCGTATGATGTGGTGGTGGGAGCTTGGTGGCGACGTGCTGAAAGAAAATTAATTCCACCACTGAGGCAGAGGAAGCTGGGCGTCAGAGTAGGATTTCAGCTAAAAAACGGGTGGTGGGGCGGCCAGGGCTGGGGTGCAGCGTTAGAATCAGAACCATGGGAAGGGGTGGTGTCGTGCGTGGTGAGGTTTAATAATTTATAATTATTCACATAAATACGATAAACCATAGTAGATTAATTTATGATTTATTAGAGAGAGAGAGAGAGAGAGAGAGAGAGAGAGAGAGAGAGAGAGAGAGAGAGAGAGAGAGAGAGAGCTCTTGGGAGGTTTACTAATTTATGATAAATTCGGTAGTCAACCATAGTAGATTAATTTATGATTTATTATTGGTTTATATAAAAATAATACATGGAAAACAGTTTTTTGGGTTTTAATCTCATTAAGTAGACATCGAATAATACTAATTAAAATATTAATAAAAATTTGTACATGTCCGTGCGTAGCATGGGCTTATTTTACTAGTAATTTTAGATTTGTTATCTTATGTTCGTATCAACTATTATGCTTATGAATTCCGATATATTATTTTTTAAAAAGAATTATGTTATGTTATCAATTAATGCATAAAGAGAATTTTAACATATATAGAAGCGTTGCCTCTCATGCACGAGCTATGATTTTATGTGACCGATCTGCATAATGTGATGTGATGAGTGTGTAAATGACTTATATATCTTTAACATATTTTTAATTTCCTTCAATTATTTTATAGGTTTAAGAAGTCATCTAACGAAATAAATAACTTAAAATGGAAAATTATTGCTATTAAATCATCTCCAGCAACCTATGTTGCACGGACACGGACACGGCATGACAAGGACACGGGGACACGGACACGGCGACGCGGATTTTATAAAATCTCTACATGGCTGAGACACGACTGTATTTTTTTAATATTAAAATATATTAAGTATCACTAATAAAATTATAGAATTAATTCCAAACCCTAGTAAAAGCTGATAACCTACATAAATTCAAATAAAATTATCACTTATTACTCACTAGTTATTAACCAAAACAAAGTTCAAAGAAAACACCTATTTAAGTTCAACTATCGGGTGTCAAACATAAATATAAAACCAAAATAAATTACAAATAATACTAAAAAACATAAATACTACTCAAATCAAATCATGTATTAATTGAAAATCATTCATATTTAGTCCTTTTACTTAGTTATTTTAATTTTTAACACTTTGTTTTCTTACTCTTTTATCTTCTATTTGACAATTTATAATATTATTTTAAATAAAATTTAGAACATAAACAATTAAAATATACAATTTCTCTTGAACAAGCTTAAAACAAGTTGGAGACACCCTTAATATGTGCCGGACACTCATCGGACACGACAACTTTAAGTGTCCGATACGGGTGTCGGATTAATTTTTATTTATTTTAATTGAGACACGCCACGTGGCGTGTCCGATACGTGTCGGAGGAGTGTCGGTGTCGGATACGTGTCGGACACGGACACGACTGATGTTTTGAAGTGTCCGTGCATCATAGCGAGCAACGTACAAAACAGAGGATCTGAGCTCTTCTCCAACTAAAGGGATTGGAAAAAGCTCAGCCATAGCATCTACTCTCTAACTCTAATACGTGGGCTCGAGCTTATTCTAGACGGGAGTATATTCAAGAAAATTGGGCCACTATAAGTAATTTTAGGAAAGCCCAAATTATTTTGGTTGCATCGTATACGCAATACTTTGTATCTTATATATTTCATCAAGCAAAGTTTGGAATAGTCCTTCAATGGAATTTTGCACTTGACTCCAAGAAGTGTTGTATCTTTCGTTAAGAACTTAGACACGACTCAAAAGTGCTATTGTATGGTTTCTACAATTCGTATCCGTTGGTATTTCGTTTGTAACAATTTCACGTAATGTATAATATTCAAAACAATGACAAGGCTCGAAAATAAAAATAACGTACAAACGTAAATCAAAGAGAAAAATCCCGCTAATTTAATGTTTGTTGTGTTGATTTTCCTGACCTCAGGTCTTACTTTTTCTTATCTGTTCATTATGCTTGGAATAATAATTACTAAACTAATTTTAAATCTGAACTTACAACACAAAAGTAAATCTTACTACTAGTCTAGAGTCTAGGCTCTAATCGTCATTTCCAATGTATATCTCTCTTTCGGTATATCTCTCGGCATTTGAAGAATAGCTTTTGTGTGGCTTTTATAGAGGTATTGGCTACACAAATTCTCATCCAAAATAGGGTACGTTGGCTCGAGATTTCACGAGTCATGCCTCATCCAAAATATTTTTGCCACTAATCACATGCGCGACTCATTAGGCAACTTAGACAATGTGTGAGGACTCATTATCCGGTCCATTTAGACGTGAAACATCACCGAACTATGTATGTTTGACACTCTCAACAATTATGTGACTCTACTAATAAGCCAACGCGAGCTATTACTAAAACATTACGTTGAAGGTTCAAAAGATCACTTACGTTGTTTCATGCATGAAATTCAATTTAGATCAGAGCTAATTGCGAAAATGCTCTTGTAATATATAAGAGCAATATTGTGAAAAGAAAAGTGACTAAAATTTTGCTTGTGTTTTGTGTAATCGACGGCCTTATGAAAGAAAATAGGAAAACGACTCCATTGTTATTTTTCTAAAGTCAATACACTCTTATTTTACACAATATGACTTTTTCGCCTTTTTTTCTTCTCACTATGGAGTTTTATTTTGTAGCTTAACAAACTCGTGGTTCTATTAAAAAACTCTGTAGATCACGTCAGACAACTTTTACAAAGTGACATGTAAAATTACCAAAAGAAAAACTAATTAAAACATTTTTTTTTAAAAAAAAATTAATAATCTAAAAGGTACTAATTAATACATAGTAGAGGATGGGGAAACTATTTCAAAAAGCTATCACCTCTTCATTCCCGACAAAGAAAATCACTTTAGTTCAAGTTGATGTAATATTCTATAAGAAACCTATGGCACCACAACTCTGCCAATTTTACAACTTGCACCCATAAATTAATCCCTTTCCCCCCGTTTCAGCCGAAAGCAAGTCCCTATATTTTCCCAATATAGTAGTACAAATTCCATTTAGAGTAATTCCCATGATCATTTAATAGAGTGGAGATCGAATATTCTTGGATCACAATATATATATATCAAAAGATGAAGAAATGTGAGCTGTGCAACTCTGTAGCGAGA
Organism: Linaria vulgaris; assembly: GCA_948329865.1. NCBI lineage: Eukaryota > Viridiplantae > Streptophyta > Magnoliopsida > Lamiales > Plantaginaceae > Linaria > Linaria vulgaris. Next base: position 114,803,510 of record OX415252.1, read on the forward strand.
ATGTACTGCGATTCGGATCAAGCGAGTTTGTGTTGGGATTGCGATTCGAGAGTTCACGCCGCGAACTTTATTGTGGCGAAGCACACAAGGACGCTTCTTTGTCATGGATGTCAGTCGCCGACTCCGTGGACGGGGTCTGGTTCGAGGTTTGGGCCGACGGTTTCTGTGTGCCGAGAATGCGTTGGAAGAAGGTATTGATTTTTCGTCTCATCTAAAAGTTATCAAGTCTTTATATTTTTAAGCACACTCGTATCGTATTGATGATGTGGTGCATCCAAATAGTCCGATCAAAACAATTTCATGAATTAAAGAAAATAAACACCTAATAGTCCTATCTACTATGAATTGATAGAAATAATCGACTTATTATGACACTTGAGCGTACAACAATCGTACGTGATAATTTCTCCCTCGTGTAACGGTAGTTCTCATCTAAAAGTCAACTCTTAAAGAAACTAGAATTTTTTTATTTAAATATTTTTAAACACGTATATTAATTTGAATAGATGACCTTTCTTTAGTATTAGCTTTGATGCCATGTTGTATCGTCGTCTCATGTAAGCGTTGATTTTTTTTTCCTACAGAAGGGGACAACCTAGAAATGGAAATGTGCAAGGCGACATCGGTGGTGACGAGGACAAGGAAGAGGAAGAAATAGAGGACGACGATAACGTTGATGATGGTAAGGATGATGCTGAAAATCAGGTTGTGCCATTGCCTCCGGTTTTGGCTTCGAGCTCTTCCAGCAATGAGGAGCCCGTTATTAATGTTAGAAGAGACGGGGGTTCGAGTCCGAGTATCGGAATGTTCAATTCGGACAATTCCAGGTTTTCTTACAATGTATGACTGACTCTTGTTCTGTCCTTAATTAAACTCTGCTTTCTTGCTATATATTTTTATTATAACTAATAGTTTTATTTTATGCATTAGAATCTTGTCAAAAATAAAACAAAATATTATTGCATTAGGATGTTATAAAAGTTTTTTTTTTATCAAACTAATTTCATCAATAGGTTTATGATTTTTTTCAAGATCTTTTTGGAATCTTCTGAAAAAATTAATGAAAATCGTGGTTTTATTTTACAAATATAAAATGTACTTTTTATTTAAAAAAATGTATGTAAGGTTTAATTTGAACATTATTCCCCCTTGAAGTATTACATATGAAATTATAAATCGAATATTGAAAATAAGATTAGTAGCGGTATTTGCAATTTTTGAACTTTTCTGGGTGGTGTTTAATTGCCACTAAATTTATACATGGCTAATTTGCCAATCTGACATATATAACACAAGGCCTCACGGGTGGCTTTTGTAATTTACTATATTTTCTTTTTTCTCTTTCTCCCAAAATCATGAAACCAACCTTTTAATGTATTTTTTTCAAAGATTTCAATTATTCTCAGAATTTAAAATTGCATTATTGGTTTTTGAAAATATTCAGGGTGTCGAACGGCCGGAGGAGAAGAAGGGTAGTGAAAAGATGAGATCATGGAAATGGCGATAGTACTAAAAGAAGTTAACCGACAAAGTCCTTGATGGAAGAAACCACTTTGCCTGATCAATTTGATTACATGTGTATCATGTGAATTCAATGTTATTTTAATTCTTAATACAAGCACTAGTTTGTTAACTATAAATCATCTATATTACACGTTTCATATACGTGATTATGTTCCCTAATGTCACATGATAACTAGGTTACAAATCTTGGGCACATCTGAAAAAATTTGCTAGCTAGTTTAATCTTAATATAAATTGTTGGCATAATTTTAATTAATTAGACTAATAAGCCGATTGGAATTTCATCTTTCGTTCATGTCACAACGAGTCTATTAAAAGCTAAAATGATCCGATCGACAAAATTCAGTGAGGAGCTTCTACGCCACTTCTTTGTGACACTTTGCATTTATGCCACACAAATGATGTGTCATTAATCTTAAAACATGAGAAAAGTAATTATGAATGTAGGGTGGAGAATAAGATATCATAAACATTGACATACAAAAAGCAGCTTAGAGAATAGATAGTGAAACAAATTTAATGGATCATCAAATAGCAAATGAATTAACTTAATGCCTATATCAATCCAATAATTCATCCTCACATGAATCCCCAATAAACCGTCATCATTAATTTACACAATAATTAAACAGACACCTGAACCCATATGAAACTGAACATGTAAGATTTGTGTTAATCTCAAAGCATGTGTAAGACATATAAAGTTGGACTGGATTTAGTGGATGTATATATAAGTATACTTGATCAACCAAATTCCGTACTCACATGTTGTCCCAATAAAACGTCATCGAGGCAAAGCCACTATCAAACAATATATAGCGTCCATGTTTATGAATTCATTTTCACATCAGTACAAAATGTTTCTTGGTATGCATTATGAAAGAAGTAGGACCCTAATTCAGTACTTGATCAAAACATGGATGGCATAAGTTTTCTGGGTGGTCTTAATAATTCCTCAGTACACTATATATTATTACACGTTAGAACAAGTGCATGAACCCGGCTCCTGATTTCAAATCAATCATATAAAGAATTTCAGTGCTCAAGTCGTTGGATTTCTCGTCGTACATGTGTACGTCCATAATTTTATGTATTTAGTTGGGGATGGTGACTTACATGTGCTAATGATTCATCAGTACCATTGGTAGAGCCGTGGAGCCGCCTGCTAAGAGTATTAACTTATAAGTATCAAGTGTGCAATTGTCTCATGTTGAGAGTAAACAAAGTGATCGTGTTAACCGTAAAAAATAAATATGAGATTAAAAGGAATATTAGTCCTAAATATAGAAATTAATATATGGACAATACTATTGTCACGAGTACTTCCGATAAGATGTACCCAAAATGAGGAGGCTCATCGGATGTTACCACACCCCTCACTCACTGACGCAAAGCGATACGAAGGAACATCTGAGGAGATACCTAAACGTCCCTTGGAAAGTCAACGATGAATAAAAAAGCGATATCAACGCTGCATCGGAAAAAGAGTAAACCCCGATGGATCCGCGCGACTCCGATATCCATCAATGCGCCAAGAGGAACCACAACGGACCCCGAGTCCCATAATCTCACGAGAACACTTCCTTGTTGAACACTCCTCAACATAAACTGCCCTCAGAACATCACTCCGAAGACCAAATCTCAGAACAAAGCCAGATCTAAGTACAAGAGCCACTGAAAAGCACACTACGAGGACTTGGACAAGAAAGTACCACTTCACGAAGGCCAAGTCAAGTCCTCGGAGACCAATTCAAGTCCTCGGAGACCAAGTCAAAACCCTCGGAGACCAAGTCAAGCCCTCGGAGACCATGCCAAACCCTCGGAGCCCAAGTCAAAGGCGAAAACACCCCTCGGAGAACATATACAGAAACCCCTACACCAGGATGAACACTTACCGAAGCGACAACACCACCCGAAGAATGTCCTGACTGGTCCATCAAGTCACTACCAAATGTAGGCCCCCTCGAAAAATAGCATCCCGAGAAACAGCCCATCGGAGATCCCCGAAGCTATCGGAAGAGGCAAAGATCAGCCTAGTCAGCGTCTAGTAGATTAAAGATATACCTTATCTTAACTTTTTACACTTTTACACATATTGCGACACCTGTACCTTACTAAAACACATGCATAACGACACATGTACCTAACAAACTCTATATAAAGGGGCTGATCAATTGAAAGGAGGGGCCAGACAATCATATACAAACAAAACTAAGGAGCGAAGTTCAATGAATAAAAGAAGGAATATTCTCGTATCTTTGTTCTCCTTTATACAATCATCGCTTTTTGAATCACGGACAGGGCGTTCCAACCCCAAAATAAATTCGTCAAATAGGGAATAATATCCAACCTGTTAACAAAATGGCTCCGTCTGTGGGAACGCCGTAGAATATGTCCTCGAGAAACTTCAACAAGCGTTGGTTGTGATGGATGATCTGTTCGAAAGCGAGAGTCTTCAAACTCGCCGCGGCGACTCGAAAAAAACTTTGTCGAACCATCAATTCGGTACAAGAGATTCCATTAATATTCCCCGCTCTGTCTTCGAAAGAACTGTAGACGCTACAGCCCTACGAGCGCAGCGAAGAGGGGGAAATTTCAGGAACTGGCCCTCTGCATCTCCCGGACAGAGAAATTTCCCTTCGGAAGAAGGCACACCCCATGCTAGATGGAGCCCTACTCCCGTCTCCTGGCACCGCGAACCTCTGCGAGAATCACAAAGGTATGTTAATTATGAAAGAACCCCGAGGAGGGGCCAAGGGGAAGAAATTCCCCGCCCCTCGGAATATCGTGGGAATAATGATCATACCTTATGGGGAATGATGGATGGCCTACGTAAAGAACTAAGCAAGATTAAGAAAACCATGGCCCCCAAAGAAGACCCCACGTTTGAAATTTCCCACTTTACTCCCGAAATTGCCTTAGCCTCGGTCCTTTCGGGGATGCGGCCCGTTAATGTCCCCTTATACACCGGGGAAGATGATGGAAGGGATCCGCAGGACCATATCCATCAATATTTGGTTAGAATGGATCTATCCTCCGCCCCAGACCATGTCTTATGCCGCGTGTTTCCCGTCACCCTCGGAGGACGAGCGTAGGCTTGGTTTACTCACCTTCCCTCCAGCTTTGTCACGAGCTTCAATCGATTAGCTCACCTGTTTGTACGACAATTTTGTTGCAACCGGCGGTATCCTAAATTCGCCTCTCATCTTTTCACCGTCAAACAGCATAAAGATGAAGCCTTAAGAGGGTATATAAAGCGCTTCACGGACGAGGCGTTAGATGTCCCTAACGTCAGCCCAACCATTCTGGCGGATATATTGACGCAGGGGCTTCGAACATGGGCGTTTTTCCGATATCTCCTGGGAAATCATGTCACGGACATGAATGAACTTATGCAAAAGGCAGAAGTCTACATCTTGATGGAGGAAGCGGAAGGTACGAAGAAGCGCATGGAACACGACGACCACGAGCATATGGAGCGTACCGAAAGAGAGGCAAAAGCTAAGGAGAAGGGCAAGTAAGGAAGACCCACCCAGCGCAAAGACGAGGGTGGTGGGGTCAAAAAATTCCTTCGACCCATACCATTACCCCCGATGACCATTGCTCCCCCATAAATACTCAACGTAATAAGAGGCACACCACCGAAGAATGCACTACCTACGTAGGGAAGTGCTTCGCCTTCTAGAAGCGGGATATTTGAAGAATTACCTTAAGGAAAATAACCCCGAGGAACCCAAGGCAAATGTATGGAAAAGGTCACGAAGGGAACGAGAATAGGAAGAAGCGACCCCCAGCCGCCGGTCACGGGAAAGGACACGGAATGCCGGCGACCCCGAGAATGGACTGTTGTGGATAAATTCGCAAGTGCACGAAATCGTAACAAGTAATAAAGTGAAAGATAGGGTTGTCGATCCCACGAGGAATAAATAATTAATTACCAAAATTTATTAACTCTAGTGTTAACCATAAAAATAAATAAAAGGAAAAGAAGAAGGTTAATCCTAATCAGGAACTCAATAAATGGACAATACAGTTGTCATGAGTACTTCCGATGAGATGTACCCACTCCTAATAAGGAGATCCCCTCGGATGTTGCCCTGCTCCTTGGTCACTGACCTAATAAAGGCATAGAAGAGCACACGAGGAGGAACATAAGCGTCCCTTGGAAAGTCAAAGGGTGAGTAAAAAACAGATATCAACGCGGCATCGGAAAAAGAGTAAACTCCGATGGACCCGCGCAACTCCGATATCCCCCAATGCGCCAAGAGGGACCACAACGGACCCCGAGTCCCATGAACTTACAAGAAAACTTCCTTGTTGAACACTCCTCAATATGAACTGCCCTCAGATCACACTCCTCAATGAAAACTGCCCTCGGACCATCATCCGAGGACCCATTTTTGGAGAAAAACCAGAAATGAATAACAGAGCGCCCAATAACTATATTCCGAGGACTTAGACGGAAAAGTCCCATTTCAAGCAGAGCAAATCCAGCCCTCGGAGATCAAATCAAGCCCTCGGAGATCATATCAAGCCCACGGAGATTACATTATGCCATCAGAGATCCTATTATGTTATCACATTACGTCCTCGGAGATTACTCCAGATCATTGAAGAACGGACCCGAGTCAAGAAAGAGAAATAAAACCCCTCGGAAGGCATATACAGCAATCCTTACTCCCGTACGAGCCTTCTCATTATGTATCAACAAAAGCATAGCCCTCGGGAGAATAGCGTCCCCAAAACAATCATTCATCAGAGATCCTCGGAGCCCTCGGAAGACATAAAGATTGATCTAGTCAGCGTCTAGTAGATTAAGAGATAAACCTTATCCTAATTTTTACACCTGTATCCATGTAACGACACCTGTCTTTACTAAAACACATGCATAATGACACATGCCCTTATCAAAGTCTATATAAAGGGAGGTAATCAGTAGAAGAACTCAACTTAACATAACTTACCACAAGCACACAAAGGAAAAGGAGGAAAAGTTCAGTGAATAAAGGAAGGGAATATTCTTGTATCTCTTGTTATTTTCAAATCATCTCCAGCTATGATTGTTTATGAATCACGGACAGGGCGTTCCAACCCAATATAAATATCTTCCGTTAAATAGGGAATAATTCCAAACCCGTTAACATCTAGTTTTATTTGAGAAATCGAATTTCAGATTGTTCAAGCGAAAAGATTAACACAATTTACTAACTATAGTAAAAACATTTAACAAAGTGGGGTGTTGAGACAATAGAATAACAAGGGTATTTCAAGAAATAAGAGTAGACAATGAGAGGAGAGCTGGGAATCATGATTTCACCGTCATTAGTCTGATCTAACTTTTAATTAAGCATATTATTACGAGTTTCACGTTCAAAATTGTTGTTGGTTATCACCATTTATACTTTATGTACTCTTTCTCAAGTTATACATAAATTCTACAACTTTACAACTACAAAATGAGTCTAGTTACGAAGATGTGCACATGTATGTTCGGTGGTGATTTTATCAACCACGTGAAAACGATAGATATATTTTTATTCTATTGAGAATTCACGGTATTTACTTCAAAGTTATTTCACGAAAATCTCCTCTCGGTTTCAATTCGATCCTTATTTCATCCAAAAGTTGGCCAGAATTTTAGAAGCATTATATTCACAAATAAATACACCAACTATTTTGACATCGTAACAATACGTTTTAATTAATGGTTAGATCATCGTAATTAGGCTACATCACTATCCCAGCAAGGTAAATTTAGCACATAATGGAATATAGAACAAGACTATAAGATAAATATAACATCATAAAGTAAAGAGAGAAAAGTAAAGAGAGTTTAGAGATCGTTACAGATTTTTACTTCCGTAAAGCCTCCGGTGGACTCCCTCGTACAAACTCCGAATTACTCCTCCAAAATTACAAACTACTAGTGAATACTACTACTATAGAAAGACTACTAAGTGAAGAGAGAATGAAGAAGATTGATGTGTTGAAATATAGAAAATGTGACATCTATTTATAGTTGAACCAAAAACATAAGACGACATCTCGACCGTTCATCTCGTTTTGATCCAATGGTCCAAAGTTGTCACAAAAGTCATGAATTATTGATCACAAAAGTAATGAATTGATAACAAAAGTCATGACACTCAAGAGTCTTCCATTTGGAAGCTTGCAAGACTGAATATGGGCCATTGATTAGCTATTTTGATCCGACGATCATCATACGCGCGAGCTGCGTATGTACATTTCAGTTTTGCGTAACTTCACCGTTTTGGTCATAACTTTCTCTCCAGATGTCGGAATCCCAAACCGCTTGTTGCGTTGGAAACTAGACATATGTGGCTTTCTAGTGATATAAATAACCAAACATAACTCCATCTACACAGGTGTCGGTGAACTTTTGAAATTTCAGTTCGTGATAGACAAATCATATTTCAACCTACTAAACATGAAAACAAACATAAAAATACTACAAAACTATCAAGAATAATCAATTAAACAAGTGTAAAAGTATGATAATGATGAGTATTTTCCAAGGTCATCACACCCCCAAACTTGTTCATTTGCTTGTCCTCGAGCAAAATGCTTAAAGCAAACAACGCAACGTTCTACACTAAAAAAAACAAATAGAGAATAAAAAATTATTTCACATTATCATTTAAATCATGGATCAATTTTGAGAGTTTCTTTACTCTTTGATGAGAATGCAAAAAATCAGAGCAATGACACACTCGTTCACAACCTGGCGGTTAATCAAATTTTCACAAACAAATCTCCATGTGCAACGTGTGAACAATAAATGCAATGATTATTGAGTTTACTTGGATAAGTTCATCAAAAAAAGTTCACCAAAGTTAATCATCCTAACTCCATATGTATAACTTTCACACTATCTCTCTGCTAATCTGAATAAGATTCACTACAGATCAATAGGACGTTTTCAGCTTGTAACATTAGGCTCAGCTATGGGCTCACCGAAGATAAGTAAAAGCAGAGCTAGAGACGTAAGATATTACATTCAGAAATCTCTTGCACTTCGGTTCTTTCCCCTTTTCTTTCTTCACAACATTTCATATCCCTCATTTCTTTCTCTTTTTTTTTTTTTTCATTTCCTTCATATTTCCCCCAAACTTATTCATATGTACCAGAGGGGTGATCTTCATATTTCTCTTTTTTTTTTTACATTTTTTTTTACATAGTTCCTTCCATTTCAAGTTCCTGAATGCAAATCAGTCTCTAGAAGGGTAGGATAATTGTTTGTGTATACACGGGATAGGTAAATGGGCTCATAAAAAAAGGCTTTAATGAAAGGCTTAGATGGGTTCTGGTGATTATTTTATTTTATTTTAATGAAAGGCTTAGGTGTCTTCTTTTTTCTTTTTCATTTCCTTCATATTTTCCCCAAACTTATTCATATGTACCAGATGGGTGATCTTCGTATTTCTCTTCTTCTTCTTTTTTAACATTTTTTTTTCACATATTTCCTTTCATTTCAAGTTCTTGAATGCAAATTAGTCTCTAGAAGGGTAGGATAACTGTATGTGGCTACACGGGATAGGTAAATGGGCTTATAAAAAAAGGGCTTTAATGAAAGGCTGAGAGGGGTTCTGGTGATTATTTTATTTGTGATGGGTATGGCTTGAAAGGCTCAAACGTGTTTAAGAAAAGATGGCCTAAATCATTTCTGTAGTGAATCATCATCAACGATTTTGCTTCAAGAGGTGATCAATTATTTATAAAGCTCGGGTGTATCTCCCTTAGTTTACTTATCTCAATAACCGTTCTCCAAGTATGCTCAACCACCAATGCAAATCAATGTGTGAAAAGTGTATATGAAGATAGGCATGCTCAAACATAGATTAAACGAGACGTTGTTCACATAGTATATCATGCTCATCATCATCACAAAAATCACCATAAGTATCAAATTTCTCATCATTAATCCATAATCTGAGCAATTATGTGAAGTAAAGTAGTAGTTTTTTTTTTAACCAATATGAAGACAATAGAAGCCATCACAATCAAAAATGTCCCCAAAACTTAGATGAGACATTGCCCCTAATGTCTAAAACCAAAGAAACTAATATAAACAATAATAAAAACAATGGCACCTGATAGAAAAATAGTAGTTGTGATTGTGGCTCACATCTTCCTTTGGTTTTACGTCCAGAAACGGCATAAACGCCTTCTATGAGTCGAGGATTGGCTTCCCATCCAATTTTCTTAAAAATTGGCAAACAAGGTCTTTTAACGTCAGATTCCCAAGACGCAATTAGCTGCTTCCATGTTAACTGTAAAGAACATAAAAGGAGAAAACAAAACATATATACAGTACAACTGAAAATAACAATAAAAAGAAAGAACTAATATGGGTTGCCTCCCAAACAGCGCTTGATTTATAGTCATCGGCTTGACTTCTAGTAATGACTTCAAGTAGGATTATGTAGAGTCACGGATATTTTCTGTCTCTCAAACTCGCCTCCAATGTAGTGCTTCAGTCTTTGCCCGTTAACTTTGAATGCTTCCTTGTCATTGTTTTGAATTTCAACAACTCCATATGGAAAGACTTTCGTGATTGTAAATGGGCCAGACCATCTTGATTTCAACTTTCCAGGAAAAAGTCGAAGACGTGAGTTATACAAAAGTACTTGTTGACCAGGCTCAAAATCACGTTGGAAAATGCGTTTTTCATGCCATCGCTTTGTTCTCTCTTTGTAGATTTTGGCATTTTCATAAGCTTCATTTCTGAATTCTTCCAAAGCATTGAGTTGTAGCATTCTCTTTTCTACAGCCAGTTTCATATCCATGTTCAGCCTTTTCACAACCCAATAAGCTTTGTGTTCAAATTTGACCGGCAAGTGACAAGCTTTTCCAAAAACCAAACGATACGGTGACATACCAATTGTAGTTTTGTAAGCAGTGCGATAAGCCCAAAGTGCATCATCAAGCTTTTTGGACCAATCTTTTCTTGAAGAATTCACTGTTTTCTCCAATATTCGCTTTATTTCTCTGTTTGAGATTTTCACTTGGCCACTGGTTTGCGGATGATAAGCAGTTACAACTTTGTGGCGTACTCCATATTTAGCCAATAAAGATTCAAAGTAGTGGTTAAGGAAGTGTTTACCTCCATCACTGATGATTGCCCTGGGTGTACCATATCGGGTGAATATGTATTTTCGAAGAAAATTGATCACCACCTTGGCATTGTTAGTTGGTCAAGCAATGGCTTTCACCCACTTTGAGACATAGTCAGCTGCTACCAAAATGTATTTGTTGTTGTATGGGATGGAAATGGTCCCATAAAGTCAATGCCCCGAACATCAAATAATTCAACTTCAAGAATGTTATTCAAAGGCATTTCATTACGTCTTGAAATATTTCCAGTCCTTTGACATCGATCACAGGAACTAACAAAAACATGAGCATCTTTAAACAAAGTTGGCCAATAAAGACCACATTGAAGTACCTTTGCTGCAGTTCTTGTTCCACCGAAATGTCCTCCATATTCTGAAGAATGACAGTGTTGTAATACCTCAGCAATTTCTTCTTCTGGAATACATCTTCTTAAAAGTTGATCACGACAGTGCTTGTAGAGGTATGGATCATCCCACAAAAAATGTTTGACTTCGGAAAAGAATTTCTTCTTCTGCTGGTAAGTTAATTCAGATGGAATAATATTGCATGTAAGGTAATTAACAATATCAGCGTACCATGGAGCATTGGTTGTTTGCATAGCGTATAGCCGCTCATCAGGGAATTCTTCATTGATTGGTTGAAGTTCATGTGCTTCTTTAACTTTCAATCGTGATAGATGATCTACAACAACATTTTCTGAGCCCTTTTTGTCACGAATTTCCACATCAAATTCTTGAAGAAGCAGGATCCATCGAATCAACCTTGGTTTTGCATCTTTCTTTGAAAGCAAGTACTTGATTGCTGAATGATCTATGTACACAATAACTTCAAAACCAATCAAATATGAACGGAATTTATCAAATGCAAAAACAATTGCTAATAACTCCTTCTCTGTTGTTGCATAATTCATTTGAGTGTCACTTAGAGTTCGACTGGCATAGTAGATCACATGTAAGACTTTGTTTTTTCCTTTGGCCCATCACTACTCCAATAGCATAATCACTTGCATCACACATCAGTTCGAATGGAAGATTCCAACCGGGGGTGGAAATTACTGGTGATTCTGTTAGCTTCTTTTTCAGCAAGTTGAAGGCTTTGTGACATTCTTCATCAAATGTGAAAGTGGATTCCTTTTCCAACAAGTTGCACAAAGGTTTTGTGACTTGAGAAAAATCTTTGATGAAACGCCTGTAAAATCCTGCATGTCCAAGAAAACTACGAATACCTTTTATTGATGTAGGAGGTGGAAGTTTTTCAATTACCTCAATCTTGGCTCGATCAACTTGAATGCCTCTGGCAGATATATGGTGTCCTAGGACAATTTCTTCTTGTACCATGAAGTGACACTTTTCCCAGTTCAAGATCGAGTTTGTTTCTTTGCATCTCTTCAAGACTAAAGACAAGTTAGTCAAACAGTCATCAAAGGACATACCAAAGACAGAAAAATCGTCCATGAAAACCTCAATGAATTTTTCCACCATGTCAGAAAAAATAGACATCATGCACCTTTGAAAGGCAGAATGGGCATTACAAAGACCAAAATGCATTCTTCTAAATGCAAATGTACCATATGGGAAAGTGAAAGTTGTTTTCTCTTGACCCTCAGGTACAATGGGTATTTGATTATATCCAGAATAACCATCAAGAAAACAGTAATAAGGGTGACCTGCAAGTCGATCCAACATTTGATCAATGAACGGTAAAGGAAAATGATCTTTGCGGGTTACCTTATTTAGTTTTCGATAGTCAATGCACACCCTCCATCCAGTGTTTGTTCTTATGGGAATATCTTCATTGTGTTCATTCTTCACTACATTCATTCCTCATTTCTTGGGCACAACATGTATTGGACTCACCCATGAGCTATCCGAAATTGGGTAAATAATTCCAGCATCTAGAAGCTTTAATACTTCATCCTTTACCACTTCCTTCATATTGGGATTCAGACGACGTTGATGTTCGACAGTTGGCTTGTAGTTCTCTTCCATTAGTATTTTGTGCATACAAGTCGAAAGACTGATGCATTTGATATCATCCATGGACCACCCTAAGGCAGTTTTATGATCTCTTAGAACTCGCAACAACTTATCTGTTTCAACATTAGTCAATGGCGATGAGATGATAACAGGTAGAGTTGAATTATTTCCCAAAAATGCATACTTTAAATGAGAAGGAATTGGTTTAAGATCTAGAGTTGGTGGCTTGATAATAGATGGGATTGTGATATTCGTACCTTTCTCTAGCTCTTCAACCTCTCCTTTGTAATCAATCGGTATTGCATCAATGGCTAAAATACATCTTTCAATATCATCATTATCAAAATCTATCTCTTCTTTTATTAGACATACCTCGAGTGAATTCTCCAAGTGGCTCTTGTCGAACACTTGTTCAACCAGCTTATCGAGAGTGTCAATTTTGAAACAACTATCAGCTTCTGATGGGTATTTGATAGCTTTGAAGACATTGAAGGTGATTTGTTCATCTTGCACTCTCATGGTAAGTTCTCATTTTTGCACATCAATTAGAGTTCTCCCAGTTGCAAGGAATGGGCGACCAAGAATGATTGGAATATCATTATCTTCTTCCATGTCCAGGACGATGAATTCTGTAGGGAAGATAAACTTATCAACTTTAACCAATACATCTTCAACCATACCTCTAGGATACTTGATTGATCTGTCTGCTAGTTGAAGGGACACAATGGTTGGTTTGGCTTCTCCAAGTTCTAACTTCCTGTACATAGAAAGAGGCATCAGGTTAATGCTTGCAGCTAAGTCACACAAAGCTTTCTCAAAATGTGAATTCCCAATTACACAAGGAATTGTAAAACTCCCTGGATCTTTGAGCTTTGGTGGCAATTTCTTTTGTAGAATGGCACTGCACTCCTCGGTTAGGCATACAGTTTCATGTTCTTCCAGCTTTCTCTTATTTGATAAAATTTCTTTCATGAATTTGACATAGCTGGGCATCTGTTCAAGAGCATCTGCAAAAGGAATGTTAATGTGCAATTTTTTTTAAAGATATCAAGAAATTTAGAAAATTGCTTATCCAGTTTAGTTTTCCTCAATCTTTGTGGAAATGGAATTTCTTGCACATTCGGTGGTCGTGCGTCGGCAGAAGTGTGCTTTAGCTCAGATTCACGTTCCTGTTCATGTGTATGAAACTTCTCTGCTTGTGAGGCAACATGTTCTGGTAACACTTTTCCACTTTTGAGTGTAATTGCCTGCACATGTTCTCGAGGGTTGGTTTCTGTGTTGCTCAGCAATTCTCCTTGTGCTCTTTCAGCTAGAGTGGTGGCAAGTTGACCCATTTGTACTTCTAACTTTCTGATGGATGCTCCTTGGTTTTGGAACTGTTGCTTGGTTTCATTGATTAATTGGTCAGTTCTTGAGGCTAATTGGTTTGTGGTAGTGGCTAACTGAGTGACAATGTCCTCTAGGGAAGGTTTCTTTTCTTGGTGCAGTGGAAATCCAGGAGGAGGCCTGATATGGTTCTGGTTGTTGCTCCAAGAGAGGTTAGGGTGGTTCCTCCATCCAGGGTTATAGGTGTTGGAATATGGATTATTCTGTGGCCTGTTAAAATTTGACACAAAATTTGCTTCTTCATTGTGAGCAAAATTTTCAGAATTGCTTACCAAATGGCAGTTGGCAGTTGAATGTGAGTTTCCACAAAAATCACATGTTGCTGATGTGGACTGAATGGCATTTACCCTCATTGTTCCCAGTTGCTTGGTGAGAGTAGCGACTTGTGCTGTTAATGCTGTGATAGCATCTATCTTGTGCACACCAACTGGTCTTTTCTGTCGTTCGGAAGGCCACTGGTAATTGTTCGACGCCATTTCCTCCAATAGTTGATAGGCATCTTCTGTGGTTTTCGCTATTAAAGCTCCTCATGCAGCCGCATCTACTAAGGTTCTAGCGTTTCCACTCAACCCATTGTAGAATGTTTGAACTTGCAACCATTTGGGAAGTCCATGGCGATGACACTTCCTAAGCATTTCCTTGTACCTTTCCCATGCTTCGTACATATTCTCCATGTCGTGTTGCACAAACTGAGTGATTTCATTCCTCATTTTTGCTGTTTTAGCTGGGGGAAAAGAACTTAGCTAGAAATTTTTGTGCTAATTCTTCCCAGGAAGTGATACTACCTTGAGGAAGTGAATTGAGCCAGTTCTTCGCCTTGTCTCGTAATGAGAATGGGAATAGTCTCAACTTGATAGCATCTTCTGAAACTCCATTGTGTTTAAAAGTATCACATATTTCTAAAAAAATAGCTATATGTGCATTAGGATCTTCACTCGGGAGTCCACAAAATTGAACCGATGTTTGGATCATCTGAATAATTGCTGGTTTAATTTCAAAATTATTCGCAGCAATCGACGGCTTCTGGATGCTTGTGTTGGCACCTAAGATTGTTGGGACAGCGTAGTCCCGCAAGGCTTTTGATTCATTTTCTATAAGTCCACTCATTTTGCTTTTACCCTTTTCTATCCTACGCAATCTTTGTAAAGTTTTTTCAATTTCAGGATCAAAAGGTAAAAGTGTTGAGTTCTTACTCCTTGTAACTCTTTTTGATTTTTTATTTTTCTCAATTTTGAAAGTAAACAGAAAACAACAACAATAGTAAAAAAATAAATTACCACAGTAAAAAAATAATTATTTACCGTCACAAAAAATAAAAAGCTAGCGAGCAAACAAACGTTTTTTTGTTTTTGTTTTTTACCTAGGTGATTTTTTTTACTACAGTAAAATATTAACACTTATAAGACATAATCTCAAATTAACAATAGGGTTAACTGGTATTGATATTAATTAATTTTATTCCCCGGCAACGGCGCCAAAAACTTGTTGTGGATAAATTCGCAAGTGCACGAAATCGTAACAAGTAATAAAGTCAATGATAGGGTTGTCGATCCCACGAGGAATAAATAATTAATTGCCAAAATTTATTAACTCTAGTTTTATTTGAGAAATCGAATTTCAGATTGTTCAAGCGAAAAGATTAACAATTTACTAACTATAGTAAAAACATTTAACAAAGTGGGGCGTTGAGACAATAGAATAACAAGGGTATTTCAAGAAATAAGAGTAGACAATGAGAGGAGAGCTGGGAATCATGATTTCACCGTCATTAGTCTGATCTAACTTTTAATTAAGCATATTATTACGAATTTCACGTTCAAAATTATTGTTGGTTATCACCATTTATACTTTATGTACTCTTTCTCAAGTTATACATAAATTCTACAACTTTACAACTACAAAATGAGTCTAGTTACGAAGATGTGCACATGTATGTTCGATGGTGATTTTATCAACCACGTGAAAACGATAGATATATTTCTATTCTGTTGAGAATTCACGGTATTTACTTCAAAGCTATTTCACGAAAATCTCCTCTCGGTTTCAATTCGATCCTTATTTCATCCAAAAGTTGGCCAGAATTTTAGAAGCATTATATTCACAAATAAATACACCAACTATTTTGATATCGTAACAATACGTTTTAATTAATGGTTAGATCATCGTAATTAGACTACATCACTATCCCAGCAAGGTAAATTTAGCACATAATGGAATATAGAACAAGACTATAAGATAAATATAACATCATAAAGTAAAGAGAGAAAAGTAAAGAGAGTTTAGAGATCGTTACAGATTTTTACTTCCGTAAAGCCTCTGGTGGACTCCCCCGTACAAACTCCGAATTACTCCTCCAAAATTACAAACTACTAGTGAATACTACTACTATAGAAAGACTACTAAGTGAAGAGAGAATGAAGAAGATTGGTGTGTTGAAATATGGAAAATGTGACGTCTATTTATAGTTGAACCAAAAACATAAGACGACATCTCGACCGTTCATCTCGTTTTGATCCAATGGTCCAAAGTTGTCACAAAAGTCATGAATTATTGATCACAAAAGTCATGAATTGATAACAAAAGTCATGACACTCAAGAGTCTTCCATTTGGAAGCTTGCAAGACTAAATATGGACCATTAATTAGCCATTTTGATCCAACGATCATCGAACGCGCGAGCTGCGTATGTACATTTCAGTTTTGTGCAACTTCACCGTTTTGGTCATAACTTTCTCTCCAGATTTCGGAATCACAAACCGCTTGTTGCGTTGGAAACTAGACATCTGTGGCTTTCCAGTGATATAAAGAACCAAACATAACTCCATCTACACAGGTGTCAGTGAACTTTTGAAATTTTGGTTCATGATAGACAAATCATATTTCAACCTACTAAACATGAAAACAAACATAAAAATACCACAAAACTATCAAGAATAATCAATTAAACAAGTGTAAAAGTATGATAATGATGAGTATTTTCCAAGCTCATCATGGACTAAGGAACGTCGACAAAACTGACGAGAAAGGACGGTGGGACATCGGAATTTACCCCCTCCCCTGGACTTGTACGAAGATAACGCCCCATTAGGACGAACGATCAACATGATTGAGGGAGGAGATATCTCAATAGCACCCCAAGGTAAGAAGAAGAAATATCTAAAAGAAGCCAGGCGGACAGAACAAGGGCCCCCCGTGTGTTCCATTCAAGGAACAAAGCTACCTAGCATTACTTTTGGGTCCGAGGATTTGAAAGGTATAATTTACCCCCACGAAGACCCCTTAGTAATTACGGCCGTTATCCACAGATTTGAAATCCAGCGGATCCTCATCGACATGGGTAGCTCTGTGGATGTCATATTCCTTCCTACCTACTTAGCTATGGGATTAAAGAAAGAATAACTGGAAGTAGCTGAGGTCCCCTTAGTAGGTTTCTCAGGAGAAGCTTGTCGTACCCTCGGAATGGTGATCCTTCCGATGTCATGGGGAGAAGGAGCTCTTCGAAGAACGGAACCCACCAAATTTTAGGTAGTGGAGGCCTCTTTACGAACGTACAACGCTATATGCGGAAGGCCGTCCATCCGAGCCTTCGAAGCAATCCCCTCTACCCTGCCTCTCAAGGTAAAATTCCCCACCCCCTCAGGTATCAGAGAAGTCCGAGGAAGTCAATATAAGGCTAGAGAATGTCGCATGAACGCTATTCCCTCGGAAGAGGACGAATTCGCCCTCGGAAATAATAAAAAACGCAAAATAGAAGAGGCCCAGGTTCAACCCGTAGAGGAATTATAGATAGTGGAATTAGTATAAGGACACCTCGAGAAGGTGATTAAGATGGGCGCTAGCATGGAACTAGCAGTAGAGGCCCAACTGACTTCTGTTCTCCAACAATTCCATCACCTCTTTGCATGGGAGGGAGGACCGCCCGGGCGAATCAGTAACAAGGTATGCCAACACTTTCTTAATGTGAAATCAGGGGTCAAACCTATCCAACGAAAAAAGAGAAAGATGGGACCCGAGCGTAATAAAATTATTCGCTCAGAAATACAACGCCTCCTTAGTCTAAAGCAAATTCGGGAGGTCATATACCCCGAATGGCTGGCTAATGTTGTGTTAGTTCCCAAACACGGGGGAAGATGGCTGATGTGTGTAGATTTCACCAATCTCAACGAAGTTTGTCCGAAAGATTGCTATCCCCTACCTTGTATAGATCAACTAGTTGACTCCACCGCTGGATGCGCACTATTATCAACTCTAGATGGGGATCAGGGATACAACCAAATCCCGATGGCGGCAGTTGACCAGGATAAAACTAGCTTCATCACCGACGCTAACACCTTTTGTTACTTAGTGATGCCCTTCGGACTTAAGAACGCTAGAGCTACTTACCAAAGACTGGTAAGCCTTATGTTCGCTGGACTCATCGAAAGGTCGGTAGAAGTCTATGTGGATGATATGGTGGTTAAAAGCGACACCGCAGAAGACCATCCCGAAGACCTGCGGAAGGCATTAGTCATCATGGATAATTTTGGAATGAAAGTTAACCCTAGAAAATGCTCATTTGGTATCCGAGGTGGGAAGTTCTTAGGGTTCATGGTTACAGAGAAGGGAATAGAAGTAAATCCCGAGAAGGCAGAGGCCATTGTGGGACTACCCAACCCGAAGACGGTAAAAGACGTTCAAAAGTTGACAGGCAGAATGGCCTCCTTGAGCCGATTCGATTCTAAGTCGGCAGAAAAAGGACTCCCATTTTTCAAGATACTCCAAAATGTTAAGGAATTCCAATGGACCCCCCAGTACGAAGAGGCCCTCGAAGAGCTGAAAAGATATATGTTGAAACCACCTTTGCTGGTAAAGCCTTTACCTCAAGAAGAACTCTTCCTCTATCTATCCATCGGAGAAGAGGCCATCAATGCTATATTAGTCAAAGAACAGGACGAAGAGCATCATCCGGTGTACTACGTAAGCAAAACCCTCCTCGGAGCAGAAACCAGGTATACCCTGACTGAAAAACTTGTCTTAACTTTGGTTACTACAACACGTAAACTACGCCCCTATTTTCTGTCCCACCCGGTTACTGTGTTAACAAAACATTCCCTAAGGCGATTCTTAATAAACCCGAATCATCAGGAAGATTGATAAAGTGGGCGATAGAGCTCACCGAGTACGATATTTCCTACGCCACGAGACCCTCCATCAAAGTGCAAGTTTTGGCGGACTTTGTAATGGAACTCACAGGCATCAGGTCTGAAAATTTTGGACCGTGGATTGACACAACACTTTTGAGAGTTAAGCTGGAATTGCCTTAACTCTATTTTGATCTTCTTGATAATAATAATGTGCAGCGGAAGTAAGAACACAAGAAGATATAATTTTAAGAAGTTTTCAATATTATTAAAAACTTCCGAGCCTTAGGCCAAATAACCATAAAGGTTTTATCAAAAACGTTCCTCACAACAATTCACTCACGCTCTTTGTTGATCGGACTCAACGAAGCAGACAAGTAAGAACTACTTAACTTCTATGAACTAGACTTAAGCAGTTGATACAAAAACTTCGCAAAACAAGACGAAGACAATACAAAGAATGATTAATATCTTGGATTGTTTAGCACGATTGTCTTGTCTTCATCTTGATGAACTTCACATCTTTTATAGATTTCTTGAGTCTTGAACGCCAAGATGTGTTGTTCACAGTTTTGGTAAGTCTTTCTGTTTCCTTGTTGAAATTTTCCTTCTTTGTGAACTTCAAATCTTTCCTGAGAATGTGTTTCCATTGTTACCGATTTAACAAGGTAACACATCTTCTTCAATTCGCAGAATCCTGGAAAGAACGCGTCGCAGAGAACAACTAGCTTGTTTCCTTCTTTTGAAACTGTGTGAGTTGACTATTCAACTTAGCTTGAATTATGGAAACTTCAAGTAAGGAATTTTCCAAAGCTCTTCCTTATGATAAAGATACCTTCCTGGACATAAACATAAACAACTAAAACCGTAGAACTTGGTTAATGTGTGAATAAAGGCAAAACTTAATTTTGGCAACTAAAGAGCAGTTTTCGCACAAGCTCTCGGCTTTCAATGTTATCCTCAATGTTAACCCAACATCGTCTAACATTGCATCGCCTAACATTGACTCCAGAAAACCTTGCAGTTTCAAGGTCCGAGGAAAAAGAGCCCTTATGGCACGCCTATGTAGATGGATCCTCTGTAAGCACGCACGGGGGAGCAGGAATAGTATTTGTAAACCAAGAAGTGGAAGAGGAGAGACTCCACTTCGCGGTCAGAATTGATTACCCTATTTCCAACAACGAAGCCGAGTACGAAGCCCTTCTCATTGGGACGAGGCTCGCAAAAGAAGGTGGAATAAGAAGGATACTCCTCCACAACGACTCTCAGCTGATTGTTCAGCAAGTCAATGGCTCGTACGAGGCCAAAGAAGAAAGGATGCAGGATTACCTCCGGGTAGTCCATCAAAGACAAGGATGGTTCGATGAGTACAAGGTCACCCAAATTCCACAAGGAGAAAACCAGGAAGCAGACGTCTTATCTAAAATCGCTAGTCAAATGGCTGTCGTCCATACCCGAAGGATCACTCTACTCCAGATCAACGAGTCCGAGAAAACCGAAGGTAAAGACGTGAATGCCACTATGGATCCTCCATCCAGTTGGGTGATCCCAATCAAAGCCTACTTGCAAAATCCAGAGGGATATTCCATGGACAAGGTCGTACAACGAATAATGTCTAAGAAAACCCTTCGATATTTCCTCAAAGATGGAATACTATTCCGAAGGACATATTCTTGCCCCCACGCCCGATGCCTAAATGAAGAAGAAGCTCAACTAGCTCTATCGAAAACCCACGAGGGGACATGCGGAAGCCATACCAGCGGCGAAAGCATGGTCGGACGTGTGATTCGGCAAGGCTATTACTGGCCCACGATGGCTTAAGATAGCAAAAACCATCCCAAAAGGTGTAAACCGTGCCAAGCCTATGCCCCTCGGGTCCATCAGCCCGCAGCCCCGTGGGAACCCCATCTGACCCTTTGCCCGTTCTCCAAATGGGGCATTGATATAGTGGGACCACTTATCCCCGATGCCGGCCAAAAGAAATTCCTACTCGTGGCAGTTGACTACTTCACTAAATGGGTAGAGGCGGAACCCTTAGCCCGAATGACCGCGGGCGCCGTCATCAACTTCCTATGGAGGAATATTATGTGCCGCTTTGGCATCCCTCGGAACCTGGTAAGTGATAATGGCCTACAATTCACGAACCAAGAATTAGAAAAGTGGTGTGACCACTGGGGAATCAAACACCGCTTTGCCTTGGTGGGATATCCCTAAGCAAACGGACAAGTAGAAAGAACCAACCGAACCCTCCTGAAGAACATGAAGGCTCGACTCGATTGGCATAAGGCCAAGTGTGTTGAAGAAATACCTGGCATACTGTTAGCCTATCGGACCACGCAAGGCGCCGCTACGGGTGAAACTCCTTTCAGCCTAGCCTACGGGTGCGAAGCAGTTCTGCCCTCGGAAGTCTCCATAGAGAGCTGGTGAGTTCGAGAATACGAGGAAGTAACCAACAGCTCCAAGTTAGCCTTGGCCCTTAATCTACTCGAAGAAAAGAGGACCCGAGTAGCCATCCGGATGGAAGAATACAAAACCCGGATGTCACGATACTACAATGCTAAGGTAAAACCTAGAACTTTTCAAGTTGGAGATTTAGTGATGAAACGGGTCGGAGCTTCCAAGAACGTAGGCAAGCTCGATCCTCGATGGGAAGGATCCTATAAGATAGCGGGAATTGTGGGACCCGCAACCTATGTTCTCGCCAATTTCAAAGGCGCAGAGCTCCACAACACCTGGAACTCAATCAATCTTAGGAAGTACTATGCTTAATGTAATGCAACAATTATACATAAATAAAAAGTTGTTTCTATATATAGAAGGCTCCGATACAAAAAATCCAAGGAAAAAAGGGAGAAAAAGGTTGCAAAATAAAACGATGATTATATGAGAATGTCATCATAGCAACCTGACTCCGAGGAGCCATATAATACAAACAACTAATGCAAAACATTTAGCGCTAAGAACAAATCCTCACCCCAAAGGGATATTGGATCATATCTGATACAAAGAGATCAACATTGTCCCCACCTAAACTAAACATCCTTGATTGGACGCTTCCCTTCCCTGACAAGACGACGATGTTTCTCCTCGGATAAAGAAACTGGATCATCTATCGGAATTACCGAACCCTCAAGCGTCGAAGAAAAATCCTCTGCAAAGACCCTACGGATGTCAAGATCAGGAATGACCAAGCCCGAAGGAAACCCTGGCAAAGACTGAACCGCATCTCGGCACAAACGATAACCTATACAGACCAAATGACGCGTCTCACCTTGAAGGGACTCACGAAGGCTAGATGGACCTACCACTTCCAATACTACCTGGACCTTAGCCATCACTAGTGCCACCACGTGGGTACGAGTAGTCTCCAACAGTCGTTGATTAGCCACATCTCTCTCCCTCGTGACACACATCAACCGCTCGTCGGAAAACCGTATCTGGTCCTTCAAAGCATCCATCCTCTTTTTTAAACCCAGGACCCGGGCCTTTTCGAGCACCAACTGGCGCTCCATCTCCCAAGATTTATTCCTTTCAGATTGCAATATTTCTCCGGGAACATCTCTAGCGGTCTCCCTTTCAGCAGTCAGCTGAGCTATCTCTTTGCGAGCCTCGAACAAACCCCTCTCAAGCTCATCCCGGCGGCGATAGACCAAATCGGGATCAGAAGAGGAATCTCCTCGGGGTCCAATGGTATTCAGAACCATGTAAATCTGTATAAAGGCAGATCATTACCGCATAGATGGTAAAAAGGTTAGTATTAAATAGAACGAATAAAAACTACTATACCTCGCACAAATCCTTGCAGGCTAAATCCTGAAGGCTTAATAGAGGGAGGAGCTTCATTAGCTCACAATCTGGTGCATTCAAAAGACCACTCAAAAAATTCTGGCAAAAGTCTGTAACTGAAAAGGACGTAGGAGCGGAACCACCCTCTCCGAAGGGTGGTACCCCCGCGAGAAGAGGGTTTCCTTCGAGAGGCAGTCGAGCAACGCGATTCGGTCCCTCCCCTAAGGGTTGAGATCCGCCCAGAACAGAAGGAGGGAGGTCCTCCTCTACCATGTTAATAACGCCAACCTCTACCGAAGGAGAAGGACGCCATACTCGCTGAGGGATAGGAAAATCCATCCAGAGAAGAGTGGAGGTCGGATCTTCCACCACAACAGGAGCTCGAATGTTCACCGGGGGGCTGCGATAGGCAAAGCCCTCTAATTCCTCCTTTTCGAGAAAGGACTGGTCACCTCTTCAAAACTCTGCTGATCAGAATCATCTCTTCCGACAAAATATAATCATCATATGATATTTGCGTCAAAAAAGCCTTGTCAAAAGGTTAAATCGCAAATGCAGCCATCTCCGAACCTGTCACAAAAGAGAACATATTATGAGCCCGAAGCAGAAAAGAACACTAAGGATGACGAAGACCCGAAGAAGAACTTACGAAAAAGAACTTACGAAAAAGAAATTACAATAAAGCGGCTGAACGGGGC
This sequence comes from Linaria vulgaris, assembly GCA_948329865.1. Taxonomy (NCBI): domain Eukaryota; kingdom Viridiplantae; phylum Streptophyta; class Magnoliopsida; order Lamiales; family Plantaginaceae; genus Linaria; species Linaria vulgaris. The sequence continues at coordinate 114,827,134 of OX415252.1, forward strand.
GATTGGACGTCTCTACCCCTTCTTGAAGCCGCTCCAAGATCATAGATTCAGGGAATTCCAACAAACCACTCACGTCATAAGTCCCTGAGAATAACCCGGAACGGGACAGCCACTCCCCCTCACGTACCACAGTCTTGGAGTTGGGAGTAACATACCCTAAACCCCATCGGAGAGGTACTCCCCACAAATTAGCTGATTGGCCCTTCGGACGAACAAAAAAGAACCTACGCCTCCAATCCCCTCTACGAGAGCAAGGGTTGGATACATGAGTGAAGGCTTTAATGTTTTCCCGCCTCCAATCCCCTCAACGAGAGCAAGGAAAAAATAGCCCCCACCAGATGAGGAGTCATAGGGAGATTTAAGAGCTCACAACAAAGGATATACCCCACCAAGGACGATAAGAGTTCGGCGTTAGCTGGCTGGGACATAGCTGCCAATAGCGAAAGAGAGTTTGAAGAAAAGGGTAGAAAAACACCCGTAGCCCATAGCATACCTGGTCGCAGTATACTGTTAAATAGCCCGAGGGGGGATCGTAAGCCCTCTGATCATAGAACGGTACGATTACATCGTACTTAGTATAATCCAAATTATACTCGGCAAGAGGGTCATAATGGACCCCTCGTGTTCGTTGCTCGCGGTAGTCCCGATACGGCCTCGTCCCATTAACTTCGAGGGACTCAAGGGAAGCATCTCAAGGACCGAAGATTGATCCGCAAGGGTGTAAGATCCCCTGCCCATGAATACCTCTCAGATGTGATTCATCCTAAGAGAATTTGTATGAGAAGACCGTGAAGTTTCTCCCCTCGAAGGACTACCTAAAATGGCAGCTATGTCATCCTCTAGACTGTCTCTCCGGGAGGAAAAGCTATCCGAAGAAGCATGGCGTACCCCTAGCGACAGCAAAGGAGTCTGAACCGAGTTCCGGGTAGAACTATGAGATGAGACGGATCCTCCTCACCTGTAACGTGGGGGCATCATCTCCTCAAGTAAGTATTTTCTCCTTTCTCACGATTATTTAATTAAAGAGGAAGAGGAATCGAAAGACAAGAACTAGCTAAAGTGAAAGTAAAAAGATAAATTTGTGGGAGAATTAGTGAACTTCTTTTCAAAGTAAATATAAACACATCTGCTGAAATACTTAGCACTTATATACTCTTTACCCTTTGATTAAAGAATTAGACTTAATTATCTAAAGTGAGGGACACGTGTCAATAAAATGCTCCTACTTAAGGAGGGCACATACTTAATATTGCCATGTAGGCTGACACGTCCTACTTAGGGGCAAACTTGGTCAGCAAGATTAAAGTTTTATCCTCATCTCTCAATTCAACTTAAATTAGAGAAATGATTAGAGTATTCGTAAATGATAAAATTAAACGAGGCAAAAGAGGAGTAGGTCAAAATTGAGCGAAATAAGATAATTGTTTATTCACTCAGAAGCCGAGAAGCCCTCAGAAAACCAAGTACATTTGCAAAGAAAAAAATAGGGTGCGAAAACAAAAAGTTACAATAAAAAAAATATGCCCCCGTGGTTGACGGATGCGGGGTGGGGTACGAAGGGGTCGTCGCCTCAGCAGAAGTATTTATCGGAACCATACGAGGGATCGGTGATAGTACCCCTCCTGAGCTACTGGGCCTCGGACTCGGGCTACTTGCTGAATGCATCGGAGAGGGTGCAGGAGAACCCCGGGGAGATAACAAGCCACTGAATCTCCCCACAAGGATGCGACAATCCTTGGAAGAGGGCCTCTTCAGCTTACGAAGGTCAAAGGACTTGGAGAAGTCCACGTCCGACCGCAATAGTGACTTCGCCAGTCTAGCACACTCCAAATAACCCCATAACATATGGTTTGTTAAAAGCTCTTGTGGCGACATATCGGAAGTTTCCGAGTGCTGTCTAAAGGCCTTCTGTTGAGCGAACTGGACCGCCGCGTCAATCTTAGCTTGCACCTCCTCGGGAGACAGGGACCTCACCAACTTCTCCTCGATCGACTCAACTCGATCGGTGAGCTGGCCCAACAACCCCTAAAGCTCTCTTTCCCTTGCCAGCCCCTCGGCTTTCTCCCCCTCAAGAGCAGCAATTTGAGCCCTAAGAGTCTCCTCAGACTCTTTCTTCCCTTTCTACAGAAAGGTAATCCATTCTTTGGGAGCCTTTTCGGACGCTTCCACCTGCTCGTAAGCAGCCTCCGCCCACTACAACTTGAGGCGCAAACTCTCTTTCTCCTTCTGGGCCTCTTTCCATAGAAATCTGAGATTTGAAATCTTCGTGTGGAGTATATCCTCCTTCGTCTTGATCTCTTTGTCCTTGGAAACAAGGGACGCCACTTGCGCCCGGAGAAGTTTTACTTCTTCCCCCTCCTTGTGATACCCCTGCTCTACCGCACCCGCTGCGTCACAAATTTTTCCGACCTACGAAAAAGAAAGAAAACATGTAAGAGTCTAAAACCAATTACCTAAAAGAATGATGAACAGAAATAAAGAAGAGAAGGGGTCAAGCTTACCATAAGAGCCATCCAGTTAAGGCTCGTATGCATAAAATGAAACCCATCAGCAGGGGTTGCATTCGAAGAAGCAAAGAACCGAAGAATCTCCTGGAACGCTTCCTCCAGAACCTACATCGAGGGTAGATCTTCCAGATTAAGAGGAGCCAACAGAGTCTGAAAGGTGAGGCCCCTCGGAGAAAGCGTGAGGGGACGTGGCCCCTCGGAGGAATGGTCCCCGGAGTTGGCGTCACCACATCTGAGTCGATAAATACTGCCCGAGGACCTCCAGCAGCTGTAGACGGGCCCGCCTCCCCAACCAATGAGCTCAATATCTCCACCTTCGCATCCCTGTCGTCGGACGACGGGTCAAACTCCTCGTGAATGTCCTCGGAGTCACCCAACGAAGCCTCCAGAATGGGATTGAGAAATTGTGCCAAAAAATCCTCCTCTGCAAAGACAATATGTGTAAGTAAGAAGAGAGAATGACACTAGAAAAGTCATGGAATGATAATTAGGCGGAAAAGAAAGAAATAAGCCAAGAATGCTTACCTAAAAGAGAAGCCATTCTGCCATCAGAGCCTTTCCCTTATCCACGATATCTGCACCGGAAGAGAGGACCTTAGTATATGAACTAACTCTTTTAAACATTTTAGAAAATCTTATTAAGGACCAACTAAAACTCATCGAGGGAAGTAGGCTCGGACATTGCCCTATCCGAGAACTCAAGAACTATCAGAGACATGGGCAAAGGAGCCTCAACTCCACGAGGAGAAGCGGGAGACGGATCCCTGTAAGATATGACCACTACCTCGGCGGTCTCCCTGGCAGAATCTTCCCCACCAGTGCTCGGTGAGATCTCTTCTTCTAAAGCCCTCAGAGAACTTCCTGTATCGGACCCGGGGACCGGCACCAGAGCCAAAGCTGAGTAAGGACCTACCTGGCGTGATGGAACCGCATTATGAATCACCCCCGCAACATCTATGTACAAGGGGGCATGATCCTCGTAAGTTCCTCCCGTCTCCGGACCCATGTGTGCACCCTCAGGAGCATTAACCTCCTCCTCATCATGGTCACCCTCCTCCGGAGCGTCGGAAATACCGCTCGGAACGGGTTCCACGGGACCCGACTGTGAAAAGTAATTCGCTAAAACATCCCCTGCACCACCCAAAAGCCAACAAGTATAATTATAATCTATTCTTATGTCAAGAGAAAGGACAAGAACAAAAACAAAGTACTTACTGAAAAGAGTCAGGGCCTCGGAAGATATAGACAGTGGCTTCTCGACAGCATCATCGGTGAACACCACATGATCAAGCCCGGACGTCTCGAACAGCATCAAAAAATCATTCGATTCCATCAAAAGCTGCTGAGAAATCACCGGGGACAAAACTATCTCTTGATCCATGGTGTGCACGGGAGACACACCCTCTCTCCAGTCAAAAGGCATGTCCCATTTGCCTTGAGCGGGTTCCACGAAGAAGTATTTGTTCTTCCAGACACTGTGAGAACTGATTGACCCATCCAGTATCCTCTTCGTGGGATTTTTGGTATTATCCCGGTGACGAACGTGATAGAAGGGAACCCCCTGGGTGAAATCACCACATCAAATATAGAGAAGAAGTGATCCACCCCACACTCCAACCCGTTCACTTGACACCAAAAAACATAAATGCAGAGAGCCGCAAATCCGTTCAGAACCATCTGACTCGGGCTAATATTACACGCCTTAAATATTTTGCAGAAGAAAGGCGGCATAAACGAACGCCATCCATACTTTACTTGAGCAAAGTAAACAGTTACCATTCCCTGGGGTGGATAGCATGCCCTCTCATCCTTCGTCGAAATCTGGAACACCATATTCTTCTGAAAAGCCCCCGTTGATGTGAACAGTTCCAATACCTGCTCACGAGTAGCAATGCTTTGAATCTTCTCAATTTTGGCGAAATCACGAGCAGAAGTCTTCTTCAATTTTGGAACCCTAGCTTTCTTGGTAGAGGCGGCGCCGCCCTCGATAGCAGAAGAGGTCTCACCCTTTCGTTTGCGGGTAATTACCCCCGTCGGAGCACCCCCCATACCTGCCAGAGAATCAACAGTAGCAGTAGCTCCAAAAGTGGTGGAAACCGCGATGGGATCGGTGGTGGTGGAAGAAGCCATTTGTGCAAAAACAAAAAGAAAGATGAAGTATTTCTCCGATAAGGGAAAAAGAAGAGATGCGCGTGAATATAAAGGAAACATATGCAAGAGGTGGAGAGATTTTTGCTCTGAGAGAATTTACCGAAAGAGTGAAAGTTGAAAGTGAGAAGAGGGGTGAATAGTGCTCCTATTTATAGTCGAAAATGGACAACGGTCAGATGCTTTTAAAACGTGGAGCATGTTTAAAGCTCCACGTATCTCCCTTGCTCACGCGCCACACGGTTGAAAATTTGACTGTTACCAACGGTTAGATGTTTTGAACTTTGAAACTCATCAACGGCTACCTGCAACAAATGCTCTGAAACCTCCGCGTGCTTGAGGACAAAACCCCCAAGGGTAATCAGGTAAATTTCATATGATCCGTTTTTAAATAGTTATAAATATATACGCACACCCTCGGAAAAATACCGAAAATAAATACATCGAAGGAAAAAATTAGGAAAAACCCCTCACCTCACCGAGGGCACGAAATAAAATTTCTCTTGCCTCTACGAAGGCGATAGAAATTTAGGGGGGGCTATTGTTAACCGTAAAAAATAAACATGAGATTAAAAGAAATATTAGTCCTAAATATAGGAATTAATATATGGACAATACTATTGTCACGAGTACTTCCGATGAGATGTACCCAAAATGAGGAGGCCCATCGGATGTTACCACACCCCTCACTCACTGACGCAAAGCGATACGAAGGAACATCCGAGGAGATATCTAAACGTCCCTTGGAAAGTCAACGATGAATAAAAAAGCGATATCAACGCGGCATCGGAAAAAGAGTAAACCCCGATGGATCCGCGCGACTCCGATATCCATCAATTCGCCAAGAGGGACCACAACGGACCTCGAGTCCCATAATCTCACGAGAACACTTCCTTGCTGAACACTCCTTAACATAAACTGCCCTCGGAACATCACTCCAAAGACCAAATCTCAGAACAAAGCCAGATCTAAGAACAAGAGCCACTGAAAAGCACACTACGAGGACTTGGACAAGAAAGTACCACTTCACGAAGGCCAGGTCAAGTCCTCGGAGACCAAGTCAAGTCCTCGGAGACCAAGTTAAGTCCTCGGAGTCCAAGTCAAAACCCTCGGAGACCAAGTCCAGCCCTCGGAGACCATGTCAAACCCTCGGAGCCCAAGTCAAAGGCGAAAACACCCCTCGAAGAACATATACAGAAACCCCTACACCAGGATGAACCCTTACCGAAGCAACAACACCACCCAAAGAATGTCCTGACTGGTCCATCAAGTCACTACCAAATGTAGGCCCCCTCGGAAAATAGCATCCCGAGAAACAGCCCCTCGGAGATCCCCGAAGCTATCGGAAGAGGCAAAATTAGCCTAGTCAGCATCTAGTAGATTAAAGATATACCTTATTTTAACTTTTTACACTTTTACACATATTGCGACCCCTGTACCTTACTAAAACACATGATAACGACAACTGTCCCTAACAAACTCTATATAAAGGGTGGTGATCAATTGAAAGGAGGGGACAAACAATCATATATAAACAAAACTAAGGAGCGAAGTTCAGTGAATAAAGGAAGGAATATTCTCGTATCTTTGTTCTCCTTTATACAATCATCGCTTTTTGAATCACGGACAGGGCGTTCCAACCCCAAAATAAATCCGTTAAATATGGAATACTATCCAACCTGTTAACATATCGAGTTGCATAATAGTCAAAAGGTCCATTGACCTAATTAATACTTTAAGTTATGGGCCAATGTAGTGTCAAACTCACTAATATATTTTTTATTTAACTCTTAGTTAACTAATATTCTCAAACTATTAATCCCGGCGTAACAATAAACATCTAACTTGATGGTTCAACTGGGACAAATATGAAGATCGCGACGAAGGTGCGGGCTCGGGATAAAGAGTGAAATTGGTGGTAGCATGACTTTTAGAATGCACTGCAAAACAATATCCAATGAAGCATCCGATGTCAAAGGATTTAGGCTTGAGAATTTATTTAAAGCATCAAGTGTTCAATTGTTCCATATTTAAATTGAATAAGCCAAGTAAGTTGTATATTAATAGAGAAACGGCTCGTAGATCTAATGCTGCAAGATTTTGGGTCAAAATTTGGAGTCAAACTCACCAAGAAGTCTATTGAGCTTAACTCATTTGTTAATATCTTCGCGGTCTTTCGTCACCTCGTAACTTGCGCCCACCCTTCATACCACACATATTTATAGATAATTAGCTAGCTAGTTAGTTAGCCATCATATATTTGAGACTTTTTCGTTATTGAATTAAAATATATATAATATGCATATTAATGAACAAAAAGAATTCTTCGATTATAGATCATCCCCTTAATCCATATATGAGGCTCCGCCATTCATCATTTTCAAGTGTCAGAAGATATAAATCATTCTTCACTTTTATCTTTTTACATGCTAATTTACATGACTATTCTAGATAATCTCTTCTTCTTCTTCTTCTTCTTCTTCTTCTTCTTCTTCTTCTTCTTCTTAAAGTTTCATATAATTTCGATATGTCACATCTTTAAATACATATGCTGATATGAGTATGGTATGACGTACTAACAACTATAATGGTACCAAGTCCGGCCCACAAAAATATTATTAGTTCAGACATCATGTTACTAGAGTATATGGATCTTATAAATTTTGTACTGTATCATAATAGCTGGCAACAAAACCTCTTATCTTACGAACTTTCCAGTCTCACTCGAGCTTTCAACTCGCGAAGAATTATATGAGCAGGCAATATGTAACATGTTACTAATCAACTATTTCAAAATCTTCTATCCTATTATCAGAATAAAAAAATAAAATAAAATTATCCCCATCATTTAGATTCATCACAACTTGATATAAATTAAAAAGAATGACGAATTTTGCACCACGACATACACCTCCACGTGCGTAACAGGAAGCCCAACTCTAGTATGAAAACTGCTATTGATTATAGTTAATTAGTAAAATTTGTTATTACATAAAATAGAATAGTTAAATGGAGAAGGGATCTTGGAGCATCAACGTACAATAATGTTAGTTAATATAATATTCCTAGCATGCAATGAAACAGATGCTTTGAAAACTGAAAAGTAATATATAATATAGTATATGATTATATGTGGATTTGGTTCGAAATATTGTGGAAAAAACTTACACGCACCCGGTCCATATCTAAGCATATGGACCTTGTGGCTGTAGTTTTTTTGATAATTTATTTTTAAATGGAAAATGCTTTTCACCTCGTGAGTTGTTTCAAGAGCTGCATCAAAAAATGTTTAATGCTTAAAGGCTTTAAAGTTCCTTTTATTATGTTATAAAAAAAGAAGGTTTAATCCTATTAACTATATATGTATTTTTTTTCTCTCGAATTGTATAGGTGAGTGCGTGATAAATTAATTTACTTATAAAAAAATGAAAATAAAAATATTAGACGTTAACAAAGTTACAAAAATAATGTTTTTAATTGTTATTATTGTATTTTGTACTTTTAATTTTGTGACTAAAAAAGACACATAATAATATTATATAACACGAGTTAATGAAAGAAATCAATAAAAGATAATCTAGACGATATATAGAGATTGTCAATACATAATGCTTTTGAATAAGAAAATATGATTTCCTAACAGTAACAGGAACAAGTGGTGTCATCCTATATTTTCGTATAATATAATTATCATTGGTTTGACCAAATAAACTCAATATAGACTTTACCCACAACTATTTAAAATTGGTTTGCAATAATACGGTTACTTGATTTGTTTTATTCCCAATTAATAGACAGTAATACGGTTTATTTGTTTTGATTCATTACTCATTTAATAAACAGTATAGTATTTGTTTTTAAGAGCTACAAATGTAGCAGTTAAAAATTTTTTGTGCCTTATTTTAGTACTTATTCAAAAATAAAATTATGTGACTTATTTATTCACAAAATTAAAAGTACAAAATACAATAATAACAGCCACAAACATTATTTTTGTAACTTTACTAACGTATAAAATATTTATTTTCATTCTTTTATAAGTAAATTAATTCATCATGCACTCACCTATACAATGCGAGAGAAAAAGAAATATAGCTAATAATAAATGGGAAGGAAACTTTCTTTTTTTATAACATAAGAAAATGAACTTTAAAGCCTTTAAACATTAAGCAGCTTTGGGCACAACTCGCGAGGTGAAAAGCATTTTCTATTTAAAAATAAATAATCAAAAAATCTACAGCCACAAGGTCCGGGTCCGTGTAAGTTTTTTCCAAATATTGTGGTAGACCGAACGTTGCGGGGGATGGTCGCTGGACATTGCATTATTTGAAAATCATTCTACCACTAACTTTTATCTTGTATGATATTTTAATGAAAATCATTCTACCACTAACTTTTGATCTTGTATGGTATTTTATTAGACTTGAGAGTCTGTTACTTTATTCCATCTTTCGGTAGTAGCATTATTGGCTTCTCTTTTTCGGTTTTTCCCCAAAATTTTATTCTCCACAGTGTACTCTACACAGGGAATTCTCTGATATTCATTCATCTGAGGCACAACTCTCCTCTCACAAAGTGATGGGCTCCACATAGACTCCATGTGTGTGGAGTTCACCTCTCTGTGAGTGGGAGAGTTATGCCCCTTGATGCACACCAAAAGTTCCCTCTACACAGTATTCTTGTCATATTTCTCTTTATAATTAACATTTGCAAAAGATTTTATTTTTTCTTAAACATGTGAGGAGTTTAATATCCACTAGAGTTTGGGCCATAAAAATGAAGCTTTTTTTCCGAGTGAACTATCAAAAAACAAATCAAAACCATGTGGAGTCAAAAAGCCAAAGTCAAGTGGATTGAAAAAGGAGATGCTAATAGCAGATTCTTCCACCTCTCCACAATCTTTAGGGGTAAGAATAACATAATACACAATATCACCAATGAATCAGGTACTATCCTTCACTCTTGGCCTGAAATTGGCCATACCTTCAACTCTTACTTTGTTAACCTGTTCAAAAGTGATTATCATGTGAATCCGCGTCCCCCTTATTCTCTGGACCTTGATAATTTGTTTCCTATTGTCATAACACCTGAGGATAATTATGTGATTTGCTCTATACCTGCTCCTGATCTTATTAAGAAAGTTTTATTCAACATGGAGTCTAATTCCAGTCCTGGTCCTGATGGATTTAGTCCTCTATTCTTTAAGAAATACTGGACCATTATTGGACCAGACATCACCAGATATGTTAGGGACTTCTTTCTTAATAAACCTATGCCTAGACCCTTTAATCATATTTTTACAGCTCTTATTCCTAAAAATGAAAATGTCTTAAGGCCTGATCAATATAGACCTATGAGCCTATGTAATATAGTCTATAAATATATATCGAAAATCTTGGCTGATATGTTGAAAGGTTATCTCCATCTTTTTGTCTCTCCCCTCCAATATGCTTTTATTAAAGGTAGACACATCCAAGACAATAATATTATTGCACATGAACTCATGCACCACCTTAACTGCAAGAAAGGCAACAACTCCTTTATGGCTCTAAAAATTGTCCTTATGATGGCATTTGACAAAGTTGAATGGCCTCTCTTGATCTGCATTCTTACTAAGCTTGGCTTCTGCAACACCTTCATTAATTGGATCTCTTTCTGTATCTCCTCTGCTTCTTTTAGCACTCTCATTAATGGCTCTCAATATGGTTTCTTCAAACCAACTAGAGGCATTAGGAAAGGGGATCTCATCTCCCATTACCTCTTCAGTATCTATGTTGACCTCATATCTGGACTCATCACTAGAGCTGAAGTTGCTGGATTGATTAATGGAGTCAAGATCAGTAGACACAGTCCCTCCATTACTCATCTTCTCTATGCAGGTGACCTTACTATTTTCTGCAAAGCCAATTCTCATAATGCCAATGCCAAAAAAGATTGTTTTGATCTCATCTCTCTATGGAGCAGCCAAAAAATGAACACCAATAAGTCCTTCATCCATTTTAGTGCTAATACTCTGTCTGATACCAATACTATGGTCCTTGATATTTTGAACCTCAAAGAGTGCTCTCACCATGATAAAAACTTGGGAGTCCACTTCTGTAGAGCCTCCTTCAAAAAACTTGCCCCCATGCCTCTGGTAGATACTTTATCTTCTAGACTATCAGGTTGGAAAGGTCAAAATCTTTCTTTAGCTGGCAAATCTATTCTCCTCAAAACTGTTGCTCAATCCCTTCCTGCCTACACCATGTCTATTTTCTCCATTCCCATCTATATTTGCTCTAAACTTGACTCCCTGATGATGAGATTTTTCTGGGGTGAAAATGAGAGGAAAAACATTCTTCCCTTAAAGAGTTGGGACCTCATTTGCAGGCCTAAAGATCAAGATAGTCTGGGCTTTAGGAAAATGAAAGACCACAATGACTCTTTGATCCCTAAACTCACTTGGGAATTGGCTAATAAGTCTAACAAAATGTGGGTCGAACTTCTTCTCTCCAAATTTCCATGAGAAAAGCTTTCTCACCATGGACCCTATCAAATCCAGAACTTCCTCGATATGGAGAGATCTCTTCAGGCTTAGACCCCTTATACTCTCGGGGGCCTGCTTCAGTGTTAATATTTCCTCTTCTCTCTGTCCTTTGGTCTAATCCTTGGGTTTCTTCTATCCCCTCCTTCTCTCCCCCTCTTCTCTTCTCCCCTCTTATCCCTCCTAACTTTATTTCCTCCATCTCCGATCTCATAAACCAGGACTCTTGTTCATGGAATTTTAACATTCTCCCCAAACTCTTCTCCATTGACACTGTTAAGAAGATATCAAAAATTCCAATTGAACAAAATTCTGACAATCAAACTCTCATTTGGACTCCCTCTAAGTCGGGGATTTTAGCCCCAAAAGTTCTTTCCTTTCTCTTTCTCTTCTTGTCACAAACTCTTCTCCTCCCTCCTTCTGGCTTACCATCTGGAATTCACCCCTCCATAATAGACTAAAAATCTTCTTATGGAGATGTGCTTCTAATATCTCACCCTCTCGCTCTAGACTGAACCGCCTCTTCTCTATTCCCAACACTTCTTGCCCTCTCTGCAACTCTGAAGCTGAATCCCTGGATCACATTTTTATTAGATGCAATTTTATCTCTAAAATTATGCTTACTAGTAAATGGAGCTTTAATCTGTCTGGCTTTCACTCTATGAATATTATTGACTGGATTGCTTTATTTCATTCAGGCTACCAGGAATCTCTAATGCAAATCTAATTTGGAGTTCAAATCATTATGTGCAATCACAATGGAGAAAATTTGGGTCAACATGAATATGATCACTCACTCAGCTCCAGATATTCCTCCAATGGAACTATGCAAAATTATTGAGAAAGAAGTTGCTATCCATGCAACTATCAGGACCAATCTCCAAAGAACTAAGAGCTTTCCTGCCTCAGCAACTTGGAAAAGACCTCATGTGAACTGGACAAAAATTAACACTGATGCAGCCTTTAACAACAGCTTTACCTCAACATCATCTATCTGGAGGAACAACTCTGGTTCTATCATTTTGAGAATTGCAAATAATGCACCTTGTCTGGATCCTGGTGCATCTGAAGCTAGAGCCATACTTGAAGTTTGCAAATTGGCCAACTTCAAGAAATTCCCAAATATGATTTTTGAATCAGACTGCCTTAGAGTCATCTCTATGATCAATGACTCCTCCTCTTCTCCAGATTGGACTGCCAAATGTTCTATTCATGGAATTAGGAAATTTTGGGCATGTTGGCCCAAATGAAAATTCAAATTTATTCCTAGATAATGTAATATTACAGCCCTTAACTTAGTTAGTTGGGTCATTACTTGTAATTGGAATGGTATTATTCCTGAACATCACCTTCCCCTTTCCTCATTTTCTGATGGAGGTTTTCCTATTGTGAACTATTATTATTAATATCTATCAAATTTCTAATTCATAAAAAAAAACTCCAAGTTAAATGAAGAATCACATTTGGCCATCAATTTTTGTTCTATTGTTTAATTATAAAAATTAAATTGAAATAATTATTTTTCACACCTAATCTTTTAGGATTGAAAACATAGGCCCCCTTTGGATGTATTTTCAATGGTTTGGTTTGGCTTATTTTTGTTTGGGTGAAAAATATTTTAAAAAATGTGTTAGAAATTTGAAACTCAGTTTGGATGTAGTTTCGATATTTGAGTGTAGGAAGAAAAGTAGGTGTGTAAACATCAAACCAATGTGGCATGTATGTATAAAATAATATTTTAATGGTTAATGATTGTTTGTTGATTTACAAATATGAATATTGTTATTTCATGATGGTACATAATGGTTTTTTCCTTGATCAAATGGATGAAAAATTATTAACTGTTGCGTCGTATATGGCATTGGAGTGAAATCTTATTCATAACTAATAAATCTCACACAAAAAAGTAAATTAATGAACATATTAATATATATTAATATTTCCTGCTCAACCTATATTTTTTTTACTATACTTTAAGTTTCTAGTTTTAATTTAAACTAATTCAGTGTCTCATAATTTAGAGGGTGAATTGTTAAAAATGTCCATTAAGTTTGAAAAATATTGGCTTTTGCCCGGTAAGAAAATAAATTTCGAAAATTACCTTGCACGTTAACAAGTTTTTGTAAAACTGCCCAATGGGCTCTTGTTCGGGCTTTCTGTCTACGTGGCTGCCAAATGTACACTTAGGTGGACAAAACTAATTACCCTTGTGTTGTACTGAATTCGAAAGTGACCACATGTAATATTTTAATTAACAAAATTCTCCCTTTAGTTTTATTTAGTTAGCATACTACACCAAAAAATATTTTTAGCACTCATATACAACCTTTTTAATTATTTTAAAACTTTAAAAAATAAATTATACTCTTAATTAAATTAGTTTTTATTCTTGTAACTCTAGCAAATATTTAAAAAAAAATGTATTTAATCTTCAAATGATTAATTGTATTATGTGTACTCAATTACCAAAATCCATTACATTCTGTTATACTTTGATTATTTTAATCTTTGCATTAAATTTCACTTAAATTTTTAAAATCAATTTTATTTTAACAATTTATCTGAAATTAAGCTTTTCTTTTAACCCTCCCCCCCCCCCCCAACACCCTTCAGCCACTACCTCGCCTCCCCACCAAGCGGCCGCCACCACCTCTCTTATGTCACAATTTTTTCTTCAAATTCGATTTTGATTCCATCATGAAATACCTTCTTCAATTGCAATTCTTTCTAAACATTCGATTACGAGGTGTGTTGGGTATGAAGATGGTGGATTTTCGTGTAGAAATTGATGGTGGCGGTGGTGGTGGTGGGTTTGTGTTAGGGGGTGGGTGGCGGGTTTATAAGGAGTTGATGGAGTTGATTCTGGTAGTGGCCGGTTTGATTGGGGGATAAGGGGGCGGCGACGGGATATGGTGTTGGTGGTGGTGGTAGTGAATTTTGTGGTGGTGGGTTTGGGGAGGAGCGGCGGGTTTGGCACAAATCGATGATGGTGGCGGGATTGGGTGTGTTTGGAGGGGAAGGGGGCGGTGGGGATGTGAGTTTAGGGTGATGGTGGTGTTGATGGTGGTGGTGGCGGTGGTAGGTGGGTTAGGGGAGAAGATGAAGATAATTTTTTTTTAAAAAGAAAATTATAAAATAAAACACTAATTATTAGTTATTTCAGAGAAAATATAATTATATCAAACTAGTAATTGAATGAAACTAAAGTATTTTTCTTTCTTTTTTGTTAGTTTGTTAATAAAAGAAGAAATAAGTTTAGGTTTGAGATTATATAAATAAGTTCTTATACTTGAATAAATATATTATATAATTGGATTTTTTTTCCATTTTTTCTTGTTTTATTAGTTAAAAAATAATTTTTTATGTATTAAAAAGGTCAAACCTTTTTTTAACGTTAAATGAGATTTTTACATAATTACCAAAATATATATAAGATTTTGGGGGTATAAATATAAAGTCAAAAAATTTGGATAAAAATTAAAAGAAAAAAGTTTGAATTTTTACACCTGGACAAAGTTTTTACACGTGGCGTCCACGTAGATCGCCCAAGCCCGAAGTGAGCCTGTTGGGCATTATTAGCGAAAAAGGATTAACATGCAGGGTATTTTTCAAAATTATTTTCTTACAGGGCAAAAGTCAACAATTTTCAAACTTAATGAACATATTTAATAATTCTCCCTAATTTAGAATGACCTCTATTAATTTTCAAAATTAAAAGAAATTGCTTATTTTCCTATTATTTTGTTATTGTGTTTCAATTGATTATTTAAAAGAATAAGCAAGCAACTAAAATTGAACCCACAATGTTTTTGAATTTGTTTCAATAATTAAGAAACAAGTTTCTTTTGATTCGATTCCTATAAACCAATCAATTACGATATTATGAGTTTTTGTTTAACTTAGTGTTCAGTCTTATTATTTGTACTTTCCTGCACTGTTGCGTATGCGTTACCTCTCCTATATATACATCAGAGATCAGACTTATGTTTGTGAACCATTCACGCGAGAGCACTCATAATTCTCTTGCTATTAGATGATTAATATATAAAACTAAGGTAATATTAAAAAAACCTCCATTATTTTTTTAAAACTCATTGTAAGGATGTTGGCCTATATACTTGGATAATTAAAGATCAAAACGAACTACTTGAGAATCGTGAATAACGGGGCACTAGCGATCAAGGGACGCATTAAGCATATCTAAAACAGCATGATAAAACTAAATAGGGAGATATTGGGATATTCTTTTTTAGATGAATCACACACTTAAAAAGTAATGAAATTAATTCTAAATATACCTTACCCAATAGATTTAGTTATTAATTTAGTCGCTGATGAAACTAAATGTCTCGAACAAGCCAAAAAAATCCACAAGATACCCCGGCCCACGGGTGACCCTCCCACTTTCGAAGTCCTCGTAGTAGCCCACGAGGATGAAGCACGTACGAGGGTTAAACCCTCGAAAGGGAATATTATAACAAGAATTTCAGATCCAAAATAATTTAAATGTCACCACATGGCGGGCGTCCACGAGGAGACAAGTGAAAGACATTGAAGCCAATATACATTTAAAGAGTCTACTAGATCCAAGTGCCTTGAGGACGCATTTAAGACACTTCGGGTGTGCACTTAATGAAGGGTAGAGGTCTCTTAAATGGAGCAATATGCCTATAAATAGAGATAGAAAATTCATTTGTAAGGATACTGTGACGATCGCACCCCATAAGCCCCTGCTCCGATCCGAGTTGGTTCAGTGGTGGCCAGCCACTTTACCCAATCCAGACTAAAGCGCAACTAATAGGAAGGGGTCTCACTTGTTTATGATCAAAATCATACACGTTTTATAAATCATATTTTGATATATATAGCGAAATACTTGGTATTACAAACAATGTGACTATTTTAATGGCTATGCACTAGTGACAAAACACAAATATTTCAAAATGCACACTTGAACAATTATTCACTTGATCCATGCTGCCATGTTGATTTTATCCTGAGGAATGGACAGAAGAAACGATGAATAAGTCTTTTATGACTTAGTGAGATTCATTTAAAAGAACTCGTAATGCAAGAATTAACTGTGATTTACTGGATACATTTCGAGTAGTGATCTTACCGGTAGAAATAATTCAGCTAGATAATTTGATGCAGGAATGGTACTGAAACTTTCATGAAATAGTTAATAAACTTGTGCTTAACAATAAACACATCCAACCTTATGACTTATATTATTCTACCTTATACTCCCGAAGAGGAGCGACCTTGCAAACAAATCAAGAGACATGCTCGAGTACATGTCGATCCAGAACGCAGGTTACAACCAACTCCTAACTACAAGCGGCGCCTGGATAGATGGGTATCAAGCGAAATTACTTAAATCGACAGTCTTTACTGCCCGGCAGTAACCCGACTCAATCCATGGGCCAACTTTCCAAAAGCGTAACAATTGGTATAACAGATAAACAAATAAGCTAGTAAACAGATAATATTCGTTGCTCCTTGAGCTACATGTCACGAACATAATTCGTTGCTCTTTGCACAGTTCAAGAACCAGCAGATGAGATTGTAATATCGGAGAATTACCATGATTATAAATCGATATGATAAATTATAAATGATGGGATATGATTTAACGACGAGTAAAAAAAATCATGTTATGGGATGAGATGCAAAACGAAATTATGATAAAATATAGGTTTTCGATGTTTGGTAACGAAGTTGTGGCTTTTCTGTCCAAGTTACTCAGAGCCGGATGCCAAACGGGGCTAGAACAAATCAGAAATGGAATCCCATCTTTACTTGTACGGGGAACCTTGATGGCGTTGCTTAGTTCGTCAAACCTTTAACAAATTTAAATAATATTAATCAACTGAATTTATAATTCACCACAACAAATATTAGTACTTTTTCTTTAATTCTGATGTTGGTGAAATTGAAAACGTTCTTGTGAAGGATGCTAGTTACGATGTAAATCTTAGTAAAGAACACATAAGCTTAATTCATGTCATTACACTAAACATGAAAATCTGAGATGATGAATTAAAAAACGTAAGGTTCAGTTAAATATCAAATATCAATTATCTTAACCACCTTATTGATACAAAACATTATCTTAAACATATGTTCAAACTTATAATTGTAAGTATTCAAATTTTCATGTTAAAGTCATTTCCAACAAGTAACCGTAACAAGTAAAAACCTTATTATCTATCTAATTTGATGCATAATCAATTATTATAACATATTACTTAACCAACTTTAAGAATACTCGTCCAATAAGCCTCTAATCAATTCAAAACTTTTAATAACAACACATCAAATACTGTGACGACCGTGCCTTATGTGCCCTATAGGTTCTTGATGCATGTTTAACTGTGCCCATGAAGTTATGCAAATAATTTATTCCAGTGTTCCTAACCCCTCAGGTAATGCAAAAAAACATGAGAATTATACAACATATTTGCTATTCTTTCATGCATGCTAGGTACTATAACCTCATCCCATAAGACTGGACCATCAGAATTCATGTCAGCTAAAGCTTTTGGTATGATCCCTAACACGCTACCTTTATTTGAAAATGCACCCTAAACTTCATCCCCCATACACCAGCTTAATCTTTCTCGCAGTCAATATGTTTCCCAAACTACTTGATACCTCCAGAAACTCTGGATCTTTTCCTGTACTAGACCCACAAAAGATACAAATGGATTTTTTTTCTAGAATTGAAGATTTTCCATCTCAGATTTTTTTCCTCTGATAATGTGGTATATGTCAATGTGTGATCTTCAATATCATAAAACCGCTATGTATAAGAAAACGTAGTAGGCGCACCGAGGAAGCTTTTAAAATAATAATAATAATACAACATCTTCAAAAATAATAATTAATTAAATAGCGTCTTCAACAATCCATCTTTTATGAAAGCTTCTCCTACAATCCATCTTTTATGATATGACATTTACCAATCTCAGAAAACGCATTAATATCGTTGTACCTCATCATCTATTATTTGTGCCTATTAAAAATAATATATATGTGTGTGTGTGCGTGTATAGATAAGACCGTCTAAGTTTTATTTGTATTAAAAAACTACATATTTGCATAATTCTTAAAATACGTGCAGGCACTTATAAGAAAAAGTTATGTTACCTTATTTTCCTCCTGTGTTTTGTGTAGATATCCAGATTTATTCATTTGATTATCAAACTTTCAAAATAATAATAATATCAACAATAATAATAAATCACAAAGCTTCCATGTTATGTTACAATTAAATTACTCGTGTTCTTTATGGTAGTAATTTTTTTAAAATAAGTAAAATATTAATTAGCATGATTTATTGACAAAACAAAATTGGATTAAAATTTTTGTTACTCAAAGTTTTAAGAATATTAAAGATTTTTCTAATTACTCTATATTATGCTCCTTAGTTAAAACTTTTATTTTAACTAACATATTTTTCACAAACAAGTCACATACTTTTTAGTCGTTCAAAAAAAATATATTATATTATTTTATTTTTTTCCCTCTCCCAACGGTTATAAACGGCTATAATGGCCCTATCCACTTCTATAAATACATCATTTTTATACTACAAAACACACACTTATCTTCATCTAACTTCTATCTACCGAAAATGGATCATATGGTTCACGTAATTCTTGTTGTAATTTTTGTTATTTTCACTTTTATTTTTCTTCTAAATGATGAAGAAATATCATTTGAATTTGCTATTGTATTTTTAGGGTTCGTAATACCTTTCTTATTTCTTGCTCTTGGTATGAGTTTACTACAATTATGTAAGTTCAATTGAAATATTGCATCTTGGATAATAAGACATTTAATTGAGTAGTCTTCTTTTACCTATATAGTTGTTATAGTGTGTAAAACGTCAAAACTTGATTTGCATAATTATTTAAGCTAATCAAATTCAAAATATACTAAACTCTCACATACTATTAGACAAGAATCATAAGAGTTTAATTTTCTTCTTCCGAGAAAATGGGTTTATGACTTCCTATGGTGTTAAGTGTTAGTCCTTACGGATAAAATTAATCGAATATTGGTTAGAAATACTTCTCTTTTGGGATGCGTTAGTCTTGTTCGGACCCCAAAAAAGAAAAGAAAAAATAAAGAAAGAAAGATGGACTTTTAGGTATCAATTACAAAGTGATATTCACTTTGGAATATAGATTGACTATCCGATCTAGTTAGGGCCTGTGTGGTTCCGGAGATGAGATAGTAGCTAGTGATAGCCCGAATCCTTCCCTGCTGATTAGCGTTGTCCATCTATTTATATCCCGTTTGGTTCGTATGTTTATTACTAATGATTAGCTAAAATACAACTTATTTTCTTGTTTGGTTTGAGATTTACTACGAAGGATAGCGAATTGAATTCCTTAAATTACCCCCGCTGACGTTTCATTACCCAAACGACATCAGCAGTCTAGAACACTCCTCACACTCCACTCTTTCTCGTCTCAGAACATAAAAAAAGCGAAAAATTGCTGATAGTTTCCTTAATTCATGAAGGAGGGAATCTCGCCATAATTTCGGATAGAATCAAAGGTAAGACCCTAGATTATTACTCTTATCATCTAATAATTCATTATTTGGTCCGAAGAAACCCTAATTTTCCGATTTTCTTTTTTTCGCTCGATTTTTTTTGCAAATAATCACTTGTTTTCATCATGTATGTACAAATGGATGTTGCTGATGGTTGTTGTGTGTCGAGCAGATCCTCTACGTACGAAAGAAAGGTATATTGAAATTAGGGTTTTGTAATTTAATTATTCCTGTCAGAAACTATGAATTTCATGATTATTTTTTTGATGTGATGTCAAGGACGATATGGGTAGATTTAAAAACTTGATTGGTGTATATGTGCATACTATATATGATCCCAACTGACCAACTGACTCACCTATTTGCTTGTTGCATAATTAAATAAGTACATTTGATTCTTAAACACTATGAAACATGTACTGTAGATGGCCCTAGTTGTTCCTTGCATTTGTGGAGGTGGTCCAATGCTTTACCGGGTTGCTGGTCCGAATTCAACGCGGCCCGGGTGTCATTACTACGTGTGTTCGAGGAACCGTAGGCACCAATTCCGGTTTGTCTAGTTTGATGAATTAGATACCCTACCAACACATGGTAGTCAGGGATTCCAACACATTCCTCATCGCCCGAATCCAACAGTCGAGCCACACATGTCCCGGAGAGTCCCTACTTTCACTGATTCCACCAATCTTCACCAAGAGGCCCACAACAGACAACCTGACCACCCTACTAGCCCAAACTCTTGCACTTCAACTGCTAATGGTGTCAATGTCAAGACCATTGCTGCAAAATTATGTGAGATGATGGCGGGGGGGGGGGGGGGGGGGGGGGGAGGGGGGGGAGGGGGGGGGGGGGGAGAATAGGACCTTAGCATGTGTGGCTGTGTTGTGTTGTTTTTTGGGATGGGTTATGTTCTTTATCATGCTGCTTTTGGTTGTATTTTGTTTGACCTTAATTAGGAAATAAGTGTAGTTTAGATTGATCATGAGCTGCCACTTTTAAGTACTAGTTTAATTTGTAGTTTGTGATTGATATTGTGGTTTGTAAGTCTAAAACAAGATTGTTGAATTATGTGATCCAAGAAGTTGGTATCTGTAATAAATGTCAATTTTCAATCTAATGTTTGATGAACTTTATATTGATCTCCTCCTGTGTGGCATGACTGATTTTTCAGTTTTACGATATTTTGTTTGTAATGATGTGATGATTAGTTTGTCATGATTCACTGATGGAACATGATCTTTAGTTGCATTACCAATCATGAAATGATTTATTTCCTTTTGTAGAATGGTGTTCACCAGAACTAAGAAGTTTGAACATACTTTCAAGGACGAGTTCTTTGGTCGAAGAAGCGAGAGGCTATTACTGTGCCTCTTGAAGGACCAGGGTATAACTAGAGACATGACCATTCTGCATGAAGTTTTGCAATCCATAGATCAGCTGCAAGAAGACCTGACAAGGTTTCTTAGGAAGGAAGTGTCGAAGGAACGTCTGCGCTATAAGATTGGGTCCATGAGGCGCAAGTATAGGATGTTTGTGGAGTTCACAAAGCTTCCTGGGGTTGATTACATATATGCTTCAAACCAGATCTGTATTGGAGGCAACTACAAAAAGCACAATGTAAAGTTCATTAATAACCTCCTAAATTTGCATACATTCAATGCTTATTTATAGTAGTTAGATCTGTTAGTTATAAAAAGATATTCAACAAGTGCTAACAAATTTTCTTTCTGAGCAGGAGACATTTGAGGAAAGACACTTCAGGTTAGATGACAGTGAGACTTGGGACCTTTATATTGATGTATTTCAAAACCTCCACCTTGCAAAACTTCTAGAAGAGTATGATGGAACACATGACCGGCCACTTTTCCTATCTGGTTCAGAGGATGAGGATGTGAAGGAGGAGCCACAAGATAATGAGTATTTCAGTGGCTTCAGTGCACCCATGGGTGGGGGCCCTGTTACCTATGAAAGTGGTTCAGCTTATCTGATATGAGTGCATTATGTTATTATGATAAAAGTGCTTTAATCATATTATTCTTTTTTGTTTTTAATTTGCTACAATGTTTTGGGTCTGTTGATGCAATTTGGCTGGAACTGGTCTGTTTGATGGCATTAGTTTTTCATGATGGAAACATTTTGATAATGGCCAGTTCATGTTGCAGCTAACCTATGTGAATTGTACTTGGTATGAGTGAGTTTTGTTTCTATGCTACTTTGTCCTGTTATGTCTGATAGATTCCTTTTAAAAAGCGGTGTTTTTATCTGATTTTCCTTGGTCATCAGTCACATGGCGCCTTACTTTAGTCATGGGAAACATGAGTTCTGAAAATATAACATCAGCAGATTTGGCCAATGATTATATGCTCTGCCATTTTAAGATTCCACCATTCTCTTATAAAAGGAACTCAAGACTTGACACATAACCCATTCAAAGGATATTGCAATCACATCAGTCTCCTAATATACACAGAAAATGTTTTTCAATCTAAATATCATTACTTGAAATCAAAATTGAAATGGGCAAGGCAAACAACACTCAAGCGAGCTACCTTTACTCTCCAAGATGGCTGGAAGAGTACGACGAGGAGCTCATACTCGACTTGCAACAATCAACCAAAGCAATTTTCGGTTGTGTCCCTCTATCAAACACCAAATTCATGGATACCGTGATCGTGAACGCTCGAGATCGCATCAATTTATTGTTCGATGAAAATTTCAACGCCGATGATATCTTACTTCGTTTCTACGCGTTGGAAGAGTGCTACGATTGCTTCAAGATGATTCTTATGCTCGAGAATGTAGTTTGGGATAAGGCTAGGAACACCGTAACATGTGATCCGACGACGTGGGACTACTTTCTCTCGGTAATAATTGATATTATTATATATACAAATTTTTTAATTTTAGTTTTTAATTTAACACGACAACATATGCACGTACGTAATTAATGGATGCTATGTAGTGGAACAAGCTTGCCGAGGCGTACAAGGAGAACGGGGAGTTTGCTTGGGAGGAGTTGCAGTCAATTTTCGGAAAGGTGAGCAAAGTTGCCATGGTGGTTGATGACAAGCCGATTAAAAGCAATGAGGAAATTGTCCGAGGAATCCGTATGTCTTGTTAATTTTCATTTATTGGGTTTTTCGTAATAAAGATAACTCCGTTAACCGCTACTAATTTTCAATGATTTGGGCATATCATGTAGGCAAACCGAAGAAAGCAAATGATGAGGAGGTGAAAATATGCCAAGCTTCATGTGACCAAGGTTCCGATGTCTACGGGAAGAAAACTGTTTACATGAATCTTCCAAGCGACTCGGAAATTGCCGAAAAGAAAAACGAGGGCGAAGAGCATAGTTCACACGCGTCGTGCTCTGATGTTTCTTACTCGTTCTAGGAATAGCCTATTTGTAAGCCTTATAATCGCCGGGGCGTTCTATCTTGCGTGGAAATGATGTGTTATGGAGTGTGTGAGCGTTTATGTCATTACATATTATTGCTACTTGTACTTCAACTCAACTTGTAATGGTTATTGCATAAGTGCCTTTAGTTGTCCTATTAAAATGTATCACTGCATTTTCCTTTTAATACTTTGGTATTTATGTGTTGGCATACCAATTCCAGCTTGATTATTTGCTACTTATCAATTTGATTTCCTGATATGTGAAGACAATGCAATGTCTTGATCAAATTATAAAACATGCAACACTGATGTATCTTATTTCTAACCAATGAAACCATAAACATTGCATGGATATGATCATAAACTTGACATAATAATTCACATTACATCACTGTTGGATTTGCTCTATCCAAAAAATGGAAACTAGACTCTATATCTAGTTACCACTGCACTCCTAATGGAAGCATATCACAGGCAATCCAATCCAGCAATACTCATCAAGACTTTGATCTAACCACAACAGCTCCTACGTTAGACCACATTTACAAAATTTGCACACTAGTGCACCTGCCAATCAGGCCAAAAGGTTGAGCAGTTCATATTGCATTAGGCAACCAACAAAATAACAATTTGAATTAGATAAATGTTCAACAAACTTCACAGACTATCTACCAGGGTGTTTCACTGAATCATTTGGCAGACTTTTGCTTGAGGATGAACTTCAGGTACTTGGCTTTGGATTTGTCAGGCATGAAAAGGTCAGCATCTTCCTTGTTGTGAGCTAGTTTGTGGGCCAAGACCATGTTCTGATCCTCATCAAAGTCCTCACACTTTTCCAGTTCTTCAAAAATCTTCTTCCTCTAATTGGTTTCAGGATAATCCACAACAACCTGAGATTGGGTGAAGGCAGTCAGTAGCCTCTCAATGCTCACCTCAGTCTTCTGCATGAACTCCTCCATGTATGGAGGCACTTCATTAGCCTCCTTCTCAGCCTTCTCCATCGCCAATCTCTTATTCTCGGCACGTTCCTTCTTCATCTTCTTCATTAGGGCCTTGGAAGATACTTTGTCTTTGGTGCGCGCTGATAGATTGTAGTCAGTTCCACTAGATCCCATATCAAGATCACTAGGGACATCATCTCCTTTAGCACTGAAGGGCGAGGGAGTCTTAGTCTTCATACGCCTCACTCGGCTAAGTCCAGCAACATCCTCATCAGAAGGCTTGGCATGGCCATTAAGCTTCGGGTTGTTGATCACATCCTGAACAGCGGCTGAAATGTCCTCCACACCAGTGCCATTAGCCTTATCCTTTCTAAATAGTTTCTCCCAGTCCTCATAGAATGGCCACGTCTTCAAGCGGTAGTTCTTCACATATCCATGGACCTGTAAGTGCATATAATATGAATGTTAGGGGTTTTCCAAAATTAAGAGCACCATCAACTACAAGATACTATAATTAAATTAAAAATTCAAATGTGAGTACTGTTACAATGACTCACCCTCTTGTATTCTATCCACCATAGTTCATCAGTGAGCTTGATCTTCTGTGTCTCGGGGTCGTACGAAGCACAACCACCAGTCACCCCAAACAATGAGTAGAAGTGAGAGTAGAACCTCCTCTAGGTTGTGATCTTGGGAATCTCATTCCTGATGAACTCCTCTAGGCCCCTTAGGTAACCAGCCTTGAAATTGTTGTCCACCTTATTCCCAGATGCCTTGTACTCATACAGAGCATGGATCAGTGCCTGCTCTTCCTCATGCGTCCACACGCGCCTTGAACCTTTGTCGCCGTCCTCACTTGCCTTTCGTCTTCCCTTGCCCTTATTGCCCTTTCTTGTAGCCTTTGGCATTGAACTAGCACTTGATGCTTCCATCTCAAATGTCAGTAATCTGCAATAAATAACAATTCCAGTTAGTTAAAAAAGCTTCTATACACCATAAAACATTATGCATGGAAATTAATTCATGTCGACATATTTATTGATATTACCTGCCAATCAGCAAAGAGTAGTTCAGTGATGAAATGCAAATTAATGAGATCATTAAACAAGCACAACAAGAATATATATGAGTACACATATATAAATGTACTAAAAAACAAAGAGAGTTGTCTGGCGCATTCAACAACTAAAATCACTTAGAAAACATGGTCATACAACTACAGAATATAGGTAAAGGCACAGAAGTGTTCATAAGTTCACCAAATAAGCAGCATATTAAGCTGCCTGCTCACACTCACTCATCCACCAACTCCCATAATCCTACCCCATAACCAATACACCACACCCCTGAAACACTAGCGGCTTCGTCGGCGTGCATGATAATCATTCCACATCTGCATAGCAATATTTTCCCTGAACGGGTTCCATTCAGTAGAGTTCTCTAGACCCTCAATGCATTCTGGAGGGGGACCATCGTTATTGTTATCGTCATCGAGGTCATTGTCGTCATCGTCCTCATCGTCACTTGAGTTGATGATGGGATCGTCCGACATATGCCTCCTGATGAAGTTGTTGAGAAGGGAACAAGCCATTATAACACGATTCTGGACTTTAATAGGGTAATTGGATGGCCTCTTCAAAATCTTCCATCTGGTTTTTAGCTTGGCAAATGCTCGTTCAATAACACTACGGGCTCTGGAGTGCTTCATCTTGAAGAACTCTTGGTGGTCTTGGGGGGCTGCTCTATCGGTCTCCCACTCTTTCAGTTGGTATCGCCTGCCGCGATAAAGAGCAAGGAAACCTTCACAATTTGCGTATCCGGAGTCTACCAGGTAGTAGTTGCCTTATAAAATAAAGTAATGGTCAAAAATGATGTTATGACAAAACAATACACAACAGAAAGTGCAAGGATAAAGCTAACATGGATAGTGGCAACTTACTTACCCTTTGGAATCCTCAACCCATTAGGACGAAAGCCGGCGTCTCTCAATACTCTCCCGTCAGCGGCAGAGCCCTCCCAACCACACAGCATGGACACGAACTTCATGTTAATATCGCATACACCAAACACATTAACGTTGATTCGACCCTTCCTAGATCTGTACCTAGATTGATCTTCCAATGGCACCGTCACGTCGATTAGTGTACCATCCAAAGCATTAAGGCATACCTATGCATGGAAAACAAAGAATAGCAATGGCTCAAAACTTCGTAAACAGGTGAAAATAGTATTCATATAAACTGTAAACAATTCAAATTCACAAACCTTGAAGTAAGTCCATGGCTCGTTGCAATTGTCGTTGTCTTCGTGTAACGGTGTTGGCGTAACCAGAAAAAGCTCACTTGCCTTCAACAATGCATTTAGTGCCTTGTTGAAATAACGGCTAATAGTCTGACCGAAACGCTGCCAGTAGAACCCCATAACCCGATTCGTATCGTGGTGTGCCATGATCTTTATGAACATTGTCACCTGCTCCCTCAAGCTTACAAACTTCTCTTCACGCAACCCTCCCACCTCTCGTAGAATCCAACACAGTTTATCAAAACACTTACGGTCCATCCTTAAGTTCTTAATGGAATCTATGTCATTTTTAACTGTTAGCTTGTCCATATGTTCCCTGATACTAGGAATTTTACCAAGCAAGTTATATTGTACTGCTTCTCTCCTCCGAAGGTTACGTAACCTAATACGTCGTGGGTGCATCATGCTCATAAACAACACTGCCCGAACCCTCAATAGTACAATCTGCAATATCGCTAACACTAGTATACGCCTTTGATGATGATCCATCTGATCATGTGACAACACAATATCACCCAAATATTAAACACCAATATCATGTTCATGTTCTTAACATCTATCAGTGGCGGATTACTAACAATAATCACCATCCATATAAAAGGCACCTAAATTTCTAGCCCTAATATTCATAACCATAAAAACAACAAGGATTTCTGGACTGTCACAACCACACAAAATCAACACAGTACAT
Organism: Linaria vulgaris; assembly: GCA_948329865.1. Lineage (NCBI taxonomy): Eukaryota > Viridiplantae > Streptophyta > Magnoliopsida > Lamiales > Plantaginaceae > Linaria > Linaria vulgaris. The sequence goes on from OX415252.1 coordinate 114,854,212, forward strand.
AAAGGAATCCAATACTCAACCATGGTGGAACCTATACACATGTTTAATTAACGCATGCAACCGGATTTAAACATGGGTGCAATCGACTAAAATTTAATTGAACAAATCCACGTTATTTTACAGAAACCAGTTCAAAGGGAGTGCGATTATACCTGCAAACACTCGGAATTTCGGAAAGCTTGCGCAAAGGTATCATTTTTCGAACAAAATCATGCGTCGCGTATGAATTACTACTTTAGAAAAGATAAAATCGTAAAGAGAACAACCTTAAACAATGGACGAGTCTGAAAATCTTACCTGGGTACGAGAAATCAGGGTTGCGCCGCTCGTCAGAGGAACCCTAATTTTGTCGTCGTTGGTAGTGAATTGAGGAACCCTAATTTTGATTCAGACGCCACAATATGTTTTTTGGGGGGAAAGGGTTATGTGTTGGGTGGTAAAATCTGAATAATTCACGATCCAATCGTGGTGCAACACGTGTAAAGTTGAGGGTAATTCGGACAATTCACATTAGCGGGAATTATCATCCAATGGCAGAGATAACTTATCATAGGGGGGGGGGGGCGAGAGATGGATTTCAGTGGATAAAACCACTTTTTGGACGGGCTTGGATGGGCTTGGCGGATAGCCCGAATGCGTTAACATTCAACCCAAACAGTTTATTACGATAGATAAAGGGACTTATCTATCGTTATAGTTGGAACCAAACAACCCCTTAATGGATATAAGTTTGTTAAATTTAAGTAGCGGATACCAAACTGACAATTTGAAGGTGAAAGGTAAATTTGAGACTAGGGAATGGATTAAAACCTTAAGCGAATAATTATCTAGGTGATTTTGAGGTTATTAGATATTCACACGTTGAGAGAGGATTGATAATTTTTCAGAAGAGACATTATAAATTTGAGTTAGAGGCGAATCAAGTTATGGATATGTTCATTGCCAAAGTATTTATTCAATTAAAGATATAAGAATTATTGAAACAATGGTTAAAGAGAAAATTGATAATTTGAGGTGGATTTATAATAAGTTTGAGCAGATAGAAATATTTATGCAATAAGTTTATTGGGTTTATATAGGTACTAATAATTTGAGATCACATAAATTAGAAAGACCATGCTGCAGGTTTTATCAGGACGGATCACTAATTAAAGAAAGTTCGATGAAGTAAGAAAAGAAGAGGTGAAATCGTAATCCTTTATCTTCAAAACAATACAGGTAAGAATCTGGGAACCAGATTCCTTTAAGGAGGGGGGATTTTAACGCCCCAAAAATTAGGAAGAAAATAAATTTATACTTTAGTCCATAAACTTTTGAAAATTTCCATTTTGACCCTAAATGTTTCGAAAACTTTGCCTTTTAGTCCCTGAAATTAAAAGTTAGTCTTTTATTATTTTATAGGTCTCTAATCCTAAGACATATGTTTTAATTTCAAATATCAACCAAGATGATTGAATTACCTAGAAAAGATTACATTAGAATATATGTATATAATAAAAAAATATAATTATACCTATATAAATTTTAATTATAAATAATTTAGGAACTTAATATACAATTAACCTAATTGATGAGGTAAGCCATGAAATCTTAAAGAGAATGTTTATTATTATAAGGAATGTCTATTATTGAAAACATCTTTGAGTGATTAATGTTTGTCCAAATTTTTTAACCAATGGCTCTGATACCATACTGTAACGACCGCGTCCCATGAGCCTTGCTCCGATCTGAGTTGGTTCAGTGGCGGCCATCCGCTTTACCCAATCTAGACTAAAACGCAACTCAAAGGAAGGTGTCTCACTTGTTCAGGATCAAAACCATACACGTTTTATAAATTATATTTTGATATATATATATATATATATATATATATATATATAGCGGAAGTCTTGGTATTATAAACAATGTGACTATTTTAATGGTTATGCACTAGTGACAAAACATGAATATTCCAAAATGCACGCTTGAACAATTATTCACTTGATCCATGCTGCATGTTGATTTTATCCTGAGAAATAGATAGAAGAAACAAGGAATAAATATTTAATGACTTAGTGAAATTCATATAAAAGAACTGGTAATGCAAGAATTAACTGTGATTTACTGGATACATTTCGAGGAGTGATCTTACCGGTAGAAACAGTTCAACTAGATAATTGGATGTAGCAATGGTACTGAAATCATAGAATATTTAATGAACTTGTGCTTAACAATAAACGCATCCAACCTTATGACTTATATTATTCTACCTTATACCTCCCAACGAGGAGCGACCTCGCAAACAAATCAAGAGACATGCTTGAGTACATATCGATCCAGCACGCGGGTTACAGCCAACTCCTGACTGCAAGCGGCACCTAAATAGATGGGTATCAAGTGAAATTAATTAAACCGACTGTCCTTACTTCCCCGCAGTAACCCCACTGAATCACTGGGCCCAACGTCCCAAAGGCGTCCCAATGGTTATAGCAAATAAATAAATAAGCTAGTAAACTGGATAATATCCATTACTCCTTGAGCTACATGTCCCGAACATAGTTCGTTGCTCTTTGCACAGTTCAAGAACGAGCAAATGAGATTGTAATATCGAAGAATTATCATGATATGAACTGATATGATAAATTATAAATGATTGGATATGATTTAACGATGAGTAAGAAAATAATGTTATGAGATGAGATGCAAAACGGGATTATGATAAAATATAGGTTTTCGATGTGTGGTAAAGGAGCAGTGGCTTTTCTGTCCAAGTTTCTCAGGGCCGAATGCCAAACAGGGCAAGAACAAATCAAAAATGGAACCCCTCACTCGTATGGGGAACCTTGATGGCGTTGATTAGTTCGTCAAACCTTTAACAAATTTAAATAATATTAATCAACTGAATTTACAATTCACCACAACAAATATTAGTACGTTTTCTTCAATTTTGATGTTGGTGAAATCGAGAATGTTTTTGTTAAGGATGCTGGTTACGATGTAAATCTTAGTAAAGAACACATAAACTTAATTCATGTCATTACACTAAACATAAAAATCTTAGATGATGAATTGCAAAACGTAAGGTTCGGTTAAATATCAAATATCAATTATATTAACCACCTTATTGATATAAAAGATTATCTTAAATAAACATATGTTGAGACTTATAATTGTAAGTATTCATATTTTCATGTTAAAGTCATTTTCGACAACAAGTAACCGTAACAAGTAAAAACTTGATTATCTATCTAATTTGATGCATAATCAATTCTTAAAACATATTACTTAACTAACATTAAGAAAACTCGTCCAATAAGCCTCTAATCAATTCAATTTTTTTAATAATGACACATCAAATAAGTATCATTTGAAGTAACACCTTAAAAGGTATAACTTAGTCAATTATTACTTTATTTTGCATAGTTAGTTTAAAATGCACATAACTATGTTATAACTTAAATATAAAGATATAAACATGGGAAATTTATAAAAAAACGTGTGATAAGGAATGTTTATTATGATAATAATCTTATTTGATGGTTAGATCATGAAGTGGCAAGAATAATCTTGTAAGACTTGTGAAAGTAGTATGTTAAACATGGTAAATCTACTATTTAAATGCTATAAATAAAATCAAAAAAATGTCATTTTATGATTATAAATTATAATAATCTAATTATAACTAATACTATACGGCCTCCTTGATCATATTATTTGGGAAAGATGTCTTCATACAAAAGATAGAAGACACCAATGAGAGTATATCAGAAAATAGGTAGTAAAATAATGTTTTTACTATTTGATATGATTTCTAAGTTGTAGGGGCAGAATCGGTATTTCCTGAGCTGTAAATGTTTTGGCGTCTTTTTGGTAGAAAATAATAAGATACAAATTTGGAAAAATTATTTTCCAAACGAAAACACAAAAAGGAACAACTCTTATTTTAGGGAATTTTTGCAGATTGAGATTATTTTGTGTTGTATAAAATATTGAACAATTGTGAGAATTTATAGGCAAAACTAATAGTTTAATCATAACTATTTATGTCCCACCTTGATTATTTTATAATAAATTACAAAAATCTAATTTCAATCATTCTCTTAAAGATGTCATGGCTTACCTCATCAACTAGCTTAATTGCATATTAAGTCCCTCAATTATTTATAATTAAAATTCAAATAGATATAAATAGATTTCTTTATTATATACATATTTTCTAATGTAATTTTTTCTAGGTAATTCAATCATCTTGGTTGATATGGGCATTTCCCGCATATTGGGCCTGGCCCAAACCAGGCCCATATTGGACCATATCGGGGTTCACTTTCGATGTCATATCGGTAATAATCACCGATATGTTACTGTGGTCCCCGGATCCCGAGGTCTATAAATACGCGGTGCCCGGATCCTAAAGCAAGCAATTATCATCCCTCAGCTACCACGCAGCATATCGAAATACATCCTCGATATCACTTTCGATATCTCATTCGATGTCGGGATTATCTCGTGCACCTCTGACACGTCACACCACCTCATCACCGATATCACGTCGGGGGTCATCCTCAATATCACATTGAAGACAATCACTGACGTACATTCGATCTAGTACCAGTATTTCACTCCCACCCAAGCATCGAGGCGTTGGTTCAAGGTGTTCTGGACCAAGTCTACATGAGATACGTAATGTAGGCCTGATTTGAGATAGACTCGTTGTATTGCTAGACTATTCACTTATAACCGACACTCATATATATATATATATATATATAACGATCTATCACCAAATTAGTGGCGCCGTCTGTGGGAAAACTAGTTCCCGGACAAGGACGCCAAGATGCAAGGAAGGAGGACCCGATCCGAGTTTAGCGGAATTGTGACTAGGAGCACCAGGATGGAGGACACGCAAACTCCCTCAACACCCGACTGACCAAGAACAGACAACGGCTCAAGTCGAGAACGCAGGTCCGACCCTTGTTGCACCAAGTATGGCGGAACCCGCGACTGAGGGCCCGCCCACTGAGAACCCCACAACAGACATTCCAATGACCGAGGCGCCAAATGTGGATTTTCCTGGCCCGGTGGAGACAATGCTCGCGGGACGAAGCGCCTTTCACCCCGCCGCCATAACCCCGGAGATGCAAGTGCAGATCAACGCCTCTGTAAGAGCGGCGCTGGATTCTACATTGGAGACTTTGCTTCCACGACTGGCGGAGCAAAGGACAAAGGACGTTCGGGCAAGGCCCCATGAATCCGGAGCGGGTGAAGGAAGGGCAAGGCAAGGATATAATGAACATGAGGATACATGGGACTCCTTCAGGGAGATATCGCCCACAGCTTACGACAGAGCGGAGAGACGGGGCTTTGGGACCCTAGATTGAGAGGTAGCAAGAAAGATGGAACGGCTTGACCGCGAGAGGGCGGAAGTGATCCAGAGAATGGAACGTGGTCGCGACCGCGCCGAGATTAATTGTTCAAAAAATGAGGATGCAGAAATACTGCAGGTAATTTCAAGGAGGATGGAACAGCTTGACCGCGAGAGGGCGGGGTTAACAAGAAAGGTGACTCAGAGTCATGGGAAGGGTCGCAGTAGGACCCCGTTTTTCTGATGAGATAGAGGCAGATGTACTGCACAGAGGAGACAAGATTCCGACCATAAAACCATATGATGGGAAGAGTGACCCGAGGGATCACATCCACGCCGTGGAGAGTCTCTTGAACCTATAAGATTTCTCCGAGGGTATTAAGGCAAAAATAATGGCGACAACACTGATATGAGCAACATTAGACTAGTTTAATAGAATCGAAGTAGGATCTATTTCGAGCTTCGAGCAGATGAAGGAGAGGTTGGAGAACCATTTTTCCAGTCAGAAACGAATGAAGACAAGCATGTACCATCTGGAAGCGTTGAAACAGAAAGAGAGAGAAACTCTCGGCGAATTCATGAGCAGATTCAACGAGGAGCTACTGAAGGTGGACAACCCCTACGGGGGACAAGTGCTGCAGACCCTATTCAGGGCAACGACACACAACAGATTTGCCAAAGAGTTGATCAAGCTCGCAGAACCTACCATCAATCGGATAAACGAGTTGGCGCATACTGTGATCTACGAAGACGCGATGATGGCAGCTAAGTTTAGACCCCAGGAATCCGGCCGGGAAAGGGTTAGAGAGCTATGGAACAAGAGGAGGGGAGGAAGAGACAGGTCCCAAAGAGATATACCCCCCTCAATCGGGACATTCGCACTATCTTTGCCGTCGCGCAAAGCAGGAATTGGCTAAGTGCGCCTCGAAAAATCAAGGAGACGGATTTCACCAAGAAATCTAGATGCTACTGCGAGTATCACCGCCAAAAGGCCATGACATGAAGGACTGCTATGACCTGAAGGATGAGATCGAGAGACTGATTAAGGACGAAAGATTAATAGAATTCGTTAAGGCGAGCAGACAGTATGCCGAATCAAGGGAACGGTCCCAATCCCCAAGAAGGGAGCGCCTTAAGGCAATTGAGAGTGTACAAGGACGCGATACGATAAATAATGCGCCTTCAAGGGGGGTCATCAATGTGATAAGTGGTGGGACCGCATGAGCAGATTCCACCAACTAGAGGAAGAAGATAACTCGTGGATTGAGCGAGGACCAATTCGTCGGATTCACAACGTTGATTGAGGAGCTCCCAGACGAGGTTATCACGTTTTCCGGCAGGGACCTCTTGGATCTCAGCCCCGAGGCCATCCAGGCAGGCGAGCTCGACTGCCCCCTGGTTGTTCAGCTGGATATCGCTAACTACGTTGTACACAAGGTACTTATAGACAACGGTAGTTCCACCAACATTATGTTTTTGGAAAATATGGCACTCGGCCACCACGTAGTTGAGCTGGTACGTACGCCACTGGTAGGATTTGGTGGAGCAGAGACAATTCCCCTAGGGCAAGTGAACCTTCCTACATCATTTAGACAAGAACCACGCAGGCGAACTATTAATGTTCAATACACAATCGTGGACCAACCATTTGCATATAATGTTATAATCGACAGGCCGGCCCTGAACGCGATAAGAGCGGTGGTATCCACATTCCATCAGAAGATGAAATTCCCAGCAGGAGGAGGGGTCGGAGAAGTGGTCGCTAACCAGGAGGAAGCTTGGTTCTGCTACATCACTTTTCTTACGTTGCCAAGAATTAAAGAAGCAGAGGAAGAAGCAATCGGACCGAATCAGGATCGGCAAGCTATGGAATGATCACCATGATGAACAACAGGACAATACTTTAGATTTTAGTAATTTTTTAAATTATGTTCGAACAACGGAAACATTGCCCCATCGTGGGTCGGTCTGTAAACTTAAAACAGGGGGAACTACGCCGGTCTGATTCCCTACTCAAAGGGATACGTAGGCGGGTTAGGTTTACCTAGCCCTCGACCGTTATCTCTTATTTTGCCCCTTCGTGGGTCGGCATGTAACTTAAAACAGAGGGAACTACACCGGGCTGATTCCCCATGCAACGGGATACGTAGGCGGGTTGGGTTTACCTAGCCTTCGACCGTTATTCGTTATTACCTTTTTATTTGTTGCTTGGCGCAATCTAATATTTCATGCAGGGATATGTCCTAAGCGGACATTATAGAAGTGCAGAGAATGGCACAAAGAGTTGAGGAATGTTCCCCTAGATATATGTTTAACACATAGCCCTCTGACAGGCACATGGCGCAAAGGGTCGCACATTACTGTATCTGAAAAGGACATAGAGAATATTAAAAGGGTGATGCAGGGGGCATTGCCCCAGATTATTCAATATTATCTATTCAAACAGGTACAACAGGTACAAACAGGTACAACAGGCACGATAGAGCACAATGGGAACACTGTTTCTCGTATAAAACTGATATTCCCAAATTGAGGGAACATTCCGCAGATAACACCTGCACATCATTTCGTGCTTTCGTATCAGTTTTTACGTCGAAAATTTTTCTTGTCTTTCGTATCAGCTTTTACGTCGAAATTTTTTCTTGTCTGTGTTGTTTTACAGGACTTAATGACCTACAGATTCAACGACGACAGAGTCACCAAGAGACATAGTCAAAAAGACAACGAAAAGGCTCGCCTACAACACAAAAAATATCCCCTGTAATAATGGGGTCGACAAGAAAGAATTCAACGGTAGTGGGTTCCCTGTGATAACGGGATGCACCCCTACCCAAAAAAAAAATCCCCTGTGATTACGGGGTCGATCAAAAACAATTCAACGGTAGTGGGTTCCCTGTGATAACGGGATGCACCCCTACCCACAAAAAATATTCCATGTGATAACGGGGTCGATCATAAACAATTCAACGGTAGTGGGTTCCCTGTGATAACGGGATGCACCCCTATCCACAAAAAATATCCCCTGTGATAACGGGGTCGATAAAAAACAATTCAACGGTAGTGGGTTCCCTGTGATAACGGGATGCACCCCTACCCACCTATGTTGCACGGATACTCTGAAAATGGCTCCGTATCCCGTATCAGATACGTGTCCGCCTCGGATACGCCTCGGATACGCCTCGGATACGTGTCCGATATGCCACGTGGCGTATCCTATTTAAATATTATTTTTTAATAAATCGGATACGTATCGGATACTATCCTAAGGCGTATCCGATACGTGTCCCCAATAAAATAGGTTATTTTATTATTTTTAAAAATTTTAGGGGTGAATTTATTTATAATACAAACACAAAAATGCAATTTTCTAATTTATTAATTCATTTAACTCATATAATAGTTCATCATTCTCACTTTTCACTCGATGAACCCGACTTTGAGTTGGTTTTGTTTGTTGATGATGTTGTTTAGCAATAAATAAGCTATTGCAATATTAATCTTTGTTATATTACGAAACTTTGTAATATTCGTGTTGAACATATTTATCAATTAATATTTGAGTTTGTGAAATGGTGGATCTTTGTATATGGCTATATGTTGATTATTTTTAGAATTTTATAAGTGTTTAATATTCATCATTTTATATATTTACTTAAATATTATATATACATATATAATTTTTTAATATTAAATATTCGACGTATCTTTGACGTATCTCAATATGTGATTTTGAAAAAATCCGTATCTTCGTATCCGTATCTTGTCCGATACGTATCCACGTATCCGTGTCCGTGCAAAAACAATTCAACAGTAGTGGGTTCCCTGTGATAACGGGATGCGCCCCTACCCACAAAAAATATCCCTGTGATAACGGGGTCGATCAAAAACAATTCACCGGTAGTGGGTTCCCTGTGATAACGGGATGCGCCCCTACCTACAAAAAATATCCCCTGTGATAACGGGGTCGATCAAAATCAGTTCAACGGTAGTGGGTTCCCTGTGATAATGGGATGCGCCCCTACCCACAAAAAATATCCCCTGTGATAACGGGGTGGACAAGAAGGGGTTCAACGGTAGTGGTTTCCCTGTGATAACGGGATGCGCCCCTACCCACAAAAAATATCCCATGTGATAACGGGGTCGACAAGAAAGAGTTCAACGGTAGTGGGTCCCTGTGATAACAGGATGCGCCTCTACTCACATGAAACATATCCCCTGTGATAACGGGGTCGATTCTAAACATCTCAATAGTAGCGGCTTCCTTGGGATAATGGGATGCTTCCCTACCCGCAACAAAATTATCCCCTGTGATAACAGGGTCGATAAAAAACATTGCAACGACAGTGGTTTCCCTGTGATAACGGGCCGCACTTTGACACTTCAAGGAGGGGTAACAATAACACAAGCGATCATACCATGGAATATGTATGAACAAATATATATCAGGACACACAGAAAAGATCGATTAAATTAACGGGTAAAACTATGAGTCATATTACAGAGGCAACTGCGCCAAAAGAAAAAATACATACTCCTAAACTCTCAACCGGGATAACGAGGGGGCCCTTTGATGTGGATTAACGCCAAACTCGTCTGCTCGATGATCTCGCGGTACTCCGCCTCTGGTTCGAAATCCTCGTCGTCATCGTCAGAGTCCTCAGGAAATTCCCTGTCCGGTCCCTTCAACGGATTTATGGCCGAAGGGTCGTAACCATCATTGAAACCACCTTCCAGCAGAATTTAACCTATGACAGAGGCCTTGGCTTCCTCCCGCTCGAGCAAGCCCCGCTCAGCACACATCATCTTATACGACCGACTCAGAAGGAACTGTTTGGCTGCACTAGTCAATTGGCTTTTGCTCAGTGTCATGCACCGCATATGCCTTTCAGCCTGGGCTAATTGGTCCTTCAGAATTGAGACCTCAGCTTCAAGTGCCTCCCGACGAGATGCCTCTTGACCAACGATAAGTCGAGACTCATTGAGCTCTGCGATCAACCTTTTATTATCATTTAACAGGCCTCCCACATTACTCTCGCTGGCCTTCAAAATATCCATGGCCTCGTCTCTCTCATGTTGGAGCTGTACGGCAGCAACAAGATCGTATTCGCCTAATTTCTCGAGCAAACTATTGGTAAGTCGGAGTGACTCGGCGTGATCCGATTGGCCATCGTCAAGAAACCTTTCAAAAAACCCGCTACCTACACGTCCACAATAAGGAGTCGATCGCTCAGTCAAATGAAAACCCAAAGGAAATACACATTCAATGGCACAAAGACTACTTACATAGCGGAAGAGACCACTGTGATCCCCACTTGAACTACCCTCTTCCTTCCTTCTCTTTCGCCCCATGGACGCCCCAACATCAACGTCAGGTTGAGATTGCGAAGCACTACCCACCCCGACAGTATTTTCACTCGAGGAGGGAACAGATTTCTTCGAATTCTTGCGTACGCCCTCACGACCCCTCTTCTTGACGAGGGGAGGTGCGTCATCTGTAGCGGTTTTGGCCCCCAACTGTCTACGTCCCGCTATCGCATCCAGACTACAATACTCCACCAGCTCGGCTGCGAAACACACAAAATAGAGGATCAAGAGATAAATCCAGGGGAGAATATCAATTTACAAAGATATAACACTTACCGAACGTAAAGGGACCGTTATACCGCACGGGAGATATCCCACTTGCTCGCAAAACTACGTCACTACAAAGAAGGGTACCGTCATATGGATGGTTAATCAACTTTCTCAGAAACTCGAGGCTATGTGCAGTAGGCCCGACATCGGCTTGTCTCTCATATTTGGTGTCTTCACACCACACGCTAGGAAGCGCATCAAACTCACCAGCCGTCCTCTCCAGGATGTACATACACTCGCACTTATTTCCAAATCCGTAGCTAGATTGAGTATATTGCACGAACCTAAACCCCGCCTGGGCTCGTACGCAGAAGAACCCTCTATCACCACCCTTCCTGTTGACCATGACGTTAAAGAGCTCCCAGAACTCGTTAGCTCCACAAGGGGCACCCAATACCCTCATAACACAAATGAAAGCTACAATGTACCCCAGAGAATTGGGGGATAGTTGTCCCAAGCAGACCCCGATGCTTGCTATGATAACACTAACCGCATGATCAACCGGGAAGCGCAACCCGTTCTTGAAGTGCTTGGCATTGACAGTAATGCAGCCGTGTGGTGGGGTATGCATTCGTTGATCGGCACTGGGGAATATGACCTTATACCCCTCGGGAATGTTATACTCATCTAAGTAATAACCAGCATGATGAGGGACATGAGACGTCATGTCCTCGTACTTCTCAAAGGTCTTATATTTCGGGGGGCTGACCTCAAAGCCCCATTCATCCACATTAGGGCCGACAGCTTCGGGCGGAGAAGAAAATTCAGCACCGCCCTGTTCCCCAGTTAGTTGTTCAGGTCCAAACATCTCGTTTTCGGAGTATACGGTTCCACCCTCTTCGAAATTCATCTTAGGCAAACCTGCGCCAACACTGTCCCCGACAAACGACATATTAACGCACTAAAGGATGAAAGTCAAGATCGAACGTGATATCGGAGAAGGTATCGAATTCGATAACGAAAATTAAAATCAAAGGAAGATATCGAAACTGAGGTCGAATTCTATATTTAAAGCCAAATTTAACGTGTTTTTCGAAGGAACAACGAAGTTTCGCTAAAAGCCAAAGTGGGTTTTCACCTTCCTGACAGCCTATTTATAGATATCGGAGATACTAGATCGAAACACAATTTCGATCTCACATCGGTATTAATATTCGATATAGATAAAGGACTTGGGGACGGACAGGCGCACATGGGAGATCACCCTACCTACAGACAGACGCTTTAACCACATCGAAAGATACTTTCGATATGATATCGAATATGAGTCTCGACATACTATCAAAGATGAAACCCGACATCCTACCCAACTACGCGAAGAGCCGCGAGAATATAACAACTGCCCCGACAACCCCATCACAATTTTCAAAGTGCAACTACCGTAGTTATAAGGAACCTCAATACCAAGGGAACTAGAATTCAAACGAGGACCTCAAACCTTGCGTCCACTGCATTGGGAGACTAATCGAAGTTCATCACAAGTGCATTCCCCGCAAATTTGATCTCCGTCATTTGAACTGGCGGGACGAAGGGTACATGTAACCCATAAATTTAAAATTAAACTTGCGAATTCTTATCTCTAAGATAAGAATCTTCAAATTGGGGGACTACATGATATGGGCATTTCCCGCATATTGGGCCTGGCCCAAACCAGGCCCATATTGGACCATATCGGGGTTCACTTTCGATGTCATATCGGTAATAATCACCGATATGTTACTGTGGTCCCCGGATCCCGAGGTCTATAAATACGCGGTGCCCGGATCCTAAAGCAAGCAATTATCATCCATCAGCTACCACGCAACATATCGAAATACATCCCCGATATCACTTTCGATATCTAATTCGATGTCGGGATTATCTCGTGCACCTCTGACACGTCACACCACCTCATCACCGATATCACGTCGCAGGTCATCCTCAATATCACATTGAAGACAATCACCGACGTACATTCGATCTAGTACCGGTATTCCACTCCCACCCAAGCATCGAGGCGTTGGTTCGAGGTGTTCCGGACCAAGTCTACATGAGATACGTATTGTAGGCCTGATTTGAGATAGACTCGTTGTATTGCTAGACTATTCACTTGTAACCGACACTCATATATATATATATATATATATATATAACGATCTATTGCCAAATTAGTGGCGCCGTCTGTGGGAAAACCAGTTCCCGGACAAGGACGCCAAGATGCAAGGAAGGAGGACCCGATCCGAGTTTAGCGGAATTGTGACTAGGAGCACCAGGATGGAGGACACGCAACTCCCTCAACACCCGACTGACCAAGAACAGACAGCGGCTCAAGTCGAGATGGAGCTTCCTCCACCACAGAGCGAGTCGCGACGAAGGCGCAGGCCCGGGAAGCCGCCGCGAGCCGCGAATGCAGGTCCGGCCCTTGTTGCACCAAGTATGGCGGAACCCGAGCATCGAGGCGTTGGTTCGAGGTGTTCCGGACCAAGTCTACACGAGATACGTAGTGTAGGCCTGATTTGAGATAGACTCGTTGTATTGCTAGACTATTCACTTGTAATCGACACTCATATATATATATATATATATATATATAAAACGATCTATCGCCAAATCATTGGTTAATATTTGAAATTGAAATATTTGTCATAGGATTAGAGACCTATAAAATAATAAAAGACTAACTTTTAAGTTCAGGGACTAAACGATAAATTTTTTTAAACATTTAGGGTCAAAAATAGAAATTTTCAAAGTTCAAAGACTAAACTATAAATTTATTATCTTTTTATTTGATATGATTTCTAAGTTGTAGCGGCAGAATCGACATTTCCTGCGTAGTAAATATTTTGGCGTCTTTTTGGTAGAAAATAACAAGATAAAAATATGGAAAAAATACTTTTCAAACGAGAACACAAAAAGGAAGAACTCTTATTTTAGAGAATTTTTGCAGATTCAGATTATTTTGTGCTGTATAAAATGTTGAACAATTGTGAGTATTTATAGGCGAAAATAGTAGTTTAATCATAACTATTTATGTCCCGCCTTGATTATTTTATAATAAATCACAAAAATATGATTTCAATCATTCTCTTAAAGATGTCATGGCTTACCTCATCAATTAGTTTAATTGCATATTAAGTCCCTCAATTATTTATAATTAAATATCAAATAGATATAATTAGATTTTTTTATTATATACATATTTTCTAATGTAATTTTTTTTCTAGGTAATTCAATTATCTTGGTTAATATTTGAAATTGAAATATTTGTCTTAGGATTAGAGACCTATAAAATAATAAAAGACTAACTTTTAAGTTCAGGGACTAAACGACAATATTTTCTAAATATTTAGGGTCAAAAATAGAAATTTTCAAAGTTCAAGGACTAAAGTATAAATTTATTTTCTTCCTAATTTTTGGGGCTAAGATCAACGATACAAAAGTTTAGAGCTAAATCACCACTTGTGTACTCTCATATTCACGTGTATATACATACCCTAAGATGGCTTTAATCCTACTAAAACTAGGCAAATCTCTTTCTCGTCGTAAAGGTATCACTATATCTCTTAAAATATCGAAAATGTATAAATCTTTAATGAAGACTTCAGAGTAATTTGAATCATCAACTGTCATAATTGAATTACCTATCTCACCGCAACCTATTAAAAATAAGGAAGAATTACACAAACTACCGCTCAACTATGAGGTGATTACACAAATCATCCCTCATGTTTGGAAAATTATACAAACTACCCTTATGCTAAAAAACATTAAAATAATTAAGACAGCCGTACAACTTCAAATCATAGCAGAGACTAAAATCCGCATATAATTTATTTTTTATTTGAAGATATTATTTGTTTTTTTTGTATTTTTAAACGAGATAAATGAGGTGTAATGCAACTTTGATTTATTTTTTATTTCTTGTGCAAAATAAATGAAGGGCACGGATTTACATTCAATAAAACTTAATAACTTTTATACGAAAAATTGGCCATAGGTGTAGTTTGTGTAATTTCTTAAACATGAGGGGTAGTTTGTGTAATTACCACATAGTTGAGGGGTAATTTGTATAATTCTCCCAAAAAATAATTAGGCACTCTACACGGAATACATATTTGGGACGTTCAACACTTCTTATTATTATTTGATTCATACTTTTCAGTTCAAGAGGCTGCACAGTTTTCACCCACTACCAATGTTTTGTTTTTTGAACTCCAAAAGAAGATTTATATTTTCACCAAGAATCCAACGAGACCTCGCAAAAAACAAAAGCGAGGACCATCCAACAAAAATCAAGTCTCAATACACAAAAACACGACCAAAAAAACCAATACTAAAAAATTATGCCTCCTCGAAACCATCCGCGTCTTCAATAGTGTTTCTTGCAAGCTCGTGAGCCACCGCATTAGAGTCATTCTAACCCATTTAATGTAAGCTTCTGGATATTGGGCGAACCATTGCTTAATGTCGCGCAACACACTTGCAATCCGTGCATCTCCAATCGTTCCATGAATAATATCGTGGACAATGCTCAAGCAATCACCTTCAAAAAGGACTCTTCGCCACCCCCGATCTGCGGCCCAACGGACTGCCTCTAACGCCGCGAGAGCTTCGAATCCTAGTGGTGCGATATTCGAATGTAACCTTCTTTGCCTCCACGCAATCATCTCCCCTTTGTGATCGTGCGCCACCATCCCAAGTCCAATAGACACCTCGCTACCAAATTGCGCTCCGTCAAGGTTAACTTTAATAATGTCGCCAACCGGGGGCTGCCATTCCTCCGCATCCACGCGAGCCTCACTTCGACTCTTTTTCCCATTAAGGCCCAGCCATGTCGTCGCGTAGGACGCAGAAGAAAATGCCACCTTTTCCGGATTCCGCTCTTTCTCGCCCGTCAGGATACTATTTCGATTCCCCCAAAGAGACCAACAAACCATGCCAATTAAACAAACCATCACAAGGGACGCAAAGGCCATAATCTGCACGAGCCAATCTCCAAACCTCTCCGACTCCTAAATCCCAACCGCAATTGGAATGTGTGACAACACCCAAACCTGCCGTACAAAATCGCATTCAAACAACACATGAGATGCCGTTTCCATGCTCGCTCGACACACCACACACTCCGTCTCTCTACAAAATAGTCGCCGTGTCAAATTCCACAGCGTCGGAAGTATGTCCATACAACATCGTCATAGAAATAACTTGATCTTTCGCGCACTCATGATCTTCCAAAGTTATTGAGGCTCGTCCCTAACTTGTGCCACGGTATTGAGGCTAAAAACAACCACTGATTTCTCAAAAATAATTTTCTGACCTGACGCCTCTTCAAATCGTTCGAGGATTCCTTTGATGCACGCGTCGACTCCATGTTCACATCTCCAAAAAGAATACTGTCGTCGGCAAAGAGGAGATGCGAAACCGACGGCGCTTGGCGGCTAATTTTGACTCCACAGATTTCTTCCCTCTCACCGGCTTTTGCTATCAAGGCTGAAAACACTTCGGAAATAAATAAGAAAAGGTAAGGCGATAGGGGGTCCCCTTACCTAATGCCCCTCTCGGGGGAGAAAACTCGTGACTCACGCCCATTAATTAAAACAGAGTAAGACACGGAACGCATGCCCAACATGATAAGAGAAACAAAACTCGAATCAAAACCCAATTTAAGCATTACCTTCTCCAGAAAGGGCCACTCGACTCGGTCATACGCCTTACTCATATCCAGTTTCATCGTCATATGCCCCCACTTTCCCGTTCTTTTATTCCTTAGAACGTGATTCACCTCGAAAGCCGCCAGAATGTTATGAGTAATGAGACGACTTGGGACAAAAGCAGACTAGGAGGGGGAAATAACATCAGAGAGAAAAGGTTTAAGCCGATTAGTAACAGTTTTGGATGCAATCTTGAAGCTAACGTTACCAAGGCTATTCGGCTTAAACTGAGTCATTAAGTCAGGGTTAGGACATTTAGATATAAGGACAATATGAGTAAAATTAACACAATGGTCAAAGATACGATCATTAAGAAAAGAACGCAAAAAACGAGTCACATCATCCCTGTGACGCACCGCGTCATTTAATATAGTGCAAAACTTGAAAATCCTAAATTCGGGTATTTGTGTTCGTTAAAGTCAAATTAGTTTTAATGATTTTATAAATTTCTCATTAAGTAATTTTATTTTAAAGTTATCATTACAACAAAGTACACATAGACGATTATTTTGAACTATTGGGTTGATCATGTCAAAGTCTTGTAATAATGACACACTAGTTATTTAATTGTTGGTGATTAAAACTAAATATTTTACATGAAGTATTATTGTATACTATATACTGCTCAGCTCAACATATAGTAATCTATAAAGGTTTCCTTCATATTGATGCCACCGCTACCTTGCATAACTATTACCCACTTAACAAATATGTTTCGTAAGCATATATATAAACACCTGCAATATAAGGTTTAATTAAGAAACCTAATTGGACTAATTAATATTAAATTGCATCACAAGGCGTACCAATAATACATTTTGGATCATTTATTAACACTTACCCATTTCAAATTAGAAACATATATATTTTGGCAAATATGCTATTCAATAACCTCAGCTGCATCACATTAACGAAATGATGCCACCTGCATTGTTCCATTACACATGTCGCCACAAGATAAATATGAGTTCATTATGTGTGTGTGTGTGTGTGTCATACATTTGTAAATCAGATAGTAAGAAATACACTAAAGTCCCCCACGCCTATAAAGTGAAGTTGAAGAAACGACCATGTCTACAATCGAAAAACGTCGGATTCACACGCAAATAAAGATGCTGGCCGGTTTACATTCCTTCGCGAGACTTTGTGATGATTAAGGTTGTATTCTATCTGTTAATTTGAATTATCTTAAGAGTTAATCATTGAAATATATTTATTCATCAAAGGTTCTCGATTAAACATTCCCGGTGAGAAGTTGTGCTTGGGGTAATCTATAATTAGGGAAGGGTCTGATTCTAGTGTACCAATGGATTTATATTTTTTGAAATTGATGTCTAAACTATAGAGTCAGCTTCCCAAGATTGTTTGTGAATGATGTGATAAGTTCAATTTAATTTTATGAAATATATAGGATCAGTAACGTGGTACCTTAAGTGTACTACTTATTACAACAAGAACCCTTTATTAAATAGAGTTTGCATTACGTATAGGCAATTCTAATTTAAGCTAATGAGTGCGAAAGGTGTCTAATCTGAAATTGAGGACTTTGAAACTGTGAAATCTTATAAGATTAATTAATTCCTTTAGAATAGTTAGTATACACGATAGTGGGGTAAGAATTGATACATAGATTAGATTGGGTGGTGATTCAAGGTCTTCTTTGAATTGATTCTTAGTAAACTTATTAGGCTTGAATTTACAAAAATGGAGGTGACGACCGACGGGCAATGACAGTATTCGAGGTGCAGGAATAAAGGTGAGATTAAAAATTATATATTTTTTCGCTGGAATAAAAATTATATGTATTATGCACAAAAATGTTTTATCCTGGAAATTATGCAAGAATGATGTTTCAAAGAATAACTGTTTACAAATCTTATGAATTCGAGGAATGCTCAAGTACTTGTTACAAATCAGAAATTGTCGTTTATATTATGACAATTATATTATCATGTTTTACTGAATTATCCCTCGAGGATTAATTATTGAATTATCTACTGAGCTTCCTGTTTTGAAAAGCATGTCAATATTGTACATGAATTAGTTTCATGATTGATCATTCTTGAAGCCACTTTGATGGCTATATTGTAGCCACTCGATGGCTTGCCACTTGATGGCTATTATCTGGGCCCATTATCTGGGCCCTGGCATAGATTTGTGAAATTCTCCTGGATAGCACTATGCTATCAGTGTAGCTTTCGCAGTCTAGCGCCGCTTTGAGCAAACTCTATTATACGTCTGGGACGGGAAGTCTCAGCGAGGTGAATCAGAGTTGAGGCGTGTACCTGGGCACGTCCTCGTCCTTTTCCGGGTCGCTCCTGGATAGGAGGTATAAGGACATGAGACACAAGGATGGATTGTTATGACATGATTGACCTAATAAGTGTTATGATTTGGCATGAAAATATAAAATTATTCTGAAATTCATTCTTGTGAAATCATGCTTTGCAAGAAAATACATTTTATAGAAAATTCTCTTGCATTAAATCTCACTGGGTCCTTTTGACTCATAAAGATATTTTTTCATGTTTTCATTCCAGATTTACGAGAAAAGCTTAGAGGTCATTGTGTGGGACAAGCTTAGCCAAGTATCAATGCGAGCTAATTGATTAAGAATGGGTTGAGATGCAACTTTTGGGTATAGTTTTCGCTCTACGATGATTTTGGATTAACTGCAAATTTCAAAAGAGAAGCACGGTGTTCTCTAATGATCTTGTAGCGGTGGTGCTTCGAGCCGAGCAGGGTGCTTGGTAAGGGGTGTTACAATCCCCAACAATATGCGAGAATTTATGATAAAGGATAGTAGAGAAGCCATCGGGGCCAGGAGATTTAAAATGATGCATATCTTTCAAAGCTTTGCGTACCTCCTCCGCTGTGAATGGTTGCAACAAGCGTTTGTTCACCTTAGGCTGACCCGCACGCCGACGTCTCGCAACACATCCTCAATGGCCGTCTCTGAAGGAACATTGGACTGAAAAATAATAGAGAAATAGTCGATAGCCACACGGTTGATCTCAGGAGCAGTAAGACAAAGAACACCCCCTCATCCCGAATACCCTTAATTTCATTCTTTCTTTTCAGTTCATTGCTCGCCTATGAAAACATGTTGTATTCCGATCTCATTTCTTAAGCCATTGTACCTTAATTAATCCTTTGTTTCCAATAGACCTCATCTGATTCAAGTAGCTCCTCAAGTTGCCTACTCAACCTTGTTTCCTCAAGCTTAGACTCCGCAGTGAGACTTCCCGATCGAAGCCAAACCAGCGCCAATACATTTGGTGATCCTAGTGGCGAGAAGTAAGCATTACAAATTTTCATATATAATAATAAAGAATATTGATAAAAATGATTATATATTTATTATTTCAAAAAGGTATGAAAACTTAAAACAAGTAATATCAAAAAAGTAGACTACTTTTACTTCATAATAATACTACTAAATGTTAAAATACAAATAATATCAATATTGAGCATGCGAAAGTGAGAATATCTGAAATCCACAAATCGAAACACAAATTTTACACTCATAAGTGGAAAATAATATTTCATAATCCAACTTTTGAAACCCACAAAAAATAATTGAAAAATACCCAAATCAAAAACTTTAAAAAATAGTTATCTTCGTAGATTATTTGAGACGTTGTTACGAACTAATCCACAAAATAAAATCAATTCAAGGATGAAAAATGATAGCTTTGCATGATTTAAAGGTGAACAAGAGGTCTTTGTCTTATTGGAGAGGAATAGCCCATTGATTTTACCAAAGAATGATACAATAAGCTTTTTGTCTTCTCAAATATAAGATCATATGAATTTTGGCGCTTAATTGACCTAGTAGATTAAATCTTTTGGCAGACATTTGTTAGGCGTAAGATTTTGTGACGAGATGCAAGAAACACGAAAACCGTGCATGAAGTTTGCGGCTCGACAATCAAGCATACGCCTTATAGTCATGAGGCTTTATACATAGGTCGTGAGATATTTTTTGATTGTGCTCCAAAATAAAGCCTCAATTTAAACTTTTATTAAACCGAGGATGAAGCTTGAGAGAAGAAGTGGTGCACTTAGGAGAATTAGACTTTAATCCCTCTTCGAACACTTTCTTCCCTATTATGATCGTGGTAATTTCTGGGTTTGAGATGGCTATATGATCTCCCCGACTTTGAGAACAAGGTCATCGTCCCGATAACATGGCGGGATGCAAAAGTCGGGGTCATTTTGGATTCAAAGAAAATTCATAATGGAATGGCCCAGTGGTTATAAAAAATGATAGGCCAAATGAAAAGGATGATAATATGAACCCAAATGAAACAGACTGAACAAAGCTTGTTAGTCTCACGTTCGCACTCGCACTATATGTTCGGTCAGAATCATTTGGAGTATATTATAAGTTGATTAATAGTTAATTGAAAGAATCTTCCAATTAGATGGATACCTACTTGTATGTGGTCCTTGCATTAGTAAAATACTAAACTTTAACTGTTATTCGTTTGAAAGCAGACCGAATATAATTTATTTTATACTTTTTTTTTGAACAGTAATTTATTTTATACTTTATTGTAAAGGAATCCAAATTTATAAAGAAGCTAAGATACACGTGCATTGTTTCAAACTGTTGACCTTTTTCATGTTCAAGAATTGTCTAAAACACATTAAGTAAAAGCATATTAAGAACTTATCATATTGATTATGTTAGAAAAAAATGTTGGTTATGTACGTTATATTTTCAACTTCAATAGTTGCCGTTTACTTTTCAAACTTCATCTTTCTACTTGCTCCTTCCGTGTTACCTTCCACAATAATGGGATGATTTGGCAAGCTCGATAAATTCGTGAGAACAAAATTTTGTTTAGTCCTCTAATGATTATTTTACGATTTTTAGCCCTATAACATGTAAAATAGTAATTCAATCTTCAACAACCGATACCAAAAATCACTTAAATCTGATGAAAATTGCACGTTTTGGTCACGTATGGCGTGATTGATCCTAAATATAAAAATTCTAGGTGATTCGAATGTTGGCCCATTGCCTTTGTTGCACGGATACGGATAAGTATCGGTATCCGCCGGATACGGATACGTGGATACGATTTTTTTTTTAAAATTTATAAGATACGATACGATGTGATACGTCAAATATTTAATATTAACAATTATATATAAGGATATAATTTAAATAAAAATATCAATTAATATTATATCTAATCACTCGCACAATCATTAGTTACATACTATTATGAAGCACATCAAAGCTTTGTGTGTTGTTTTTATTTTGGTTAGAAATAGAGATTATATATTTAATATTCTCAAAAAATATTGCAATTTGGTTCTTGTTGGGCCTTTTTTAGTTTAAGAAAACTACCACACTACTCTTATAAATTGCTGATATTCCCGGGATACGCTTTGCAGCGTATGTGATACGTGTATCCATCTTTTTTAATTATTTATAATGCAGGATACACCACGTGGCATACTCGATACGTATTCGAAGAGTATTGATATGCGATACATATCCGACACTGACAGGCCATTTTTTTGGAGTATCCGTGCATCATAGCCCTTACCTAAATATTTTGATCTGCACACGTGATTATGTTAATTATTCTTGTAGCGCATGTAGATCACATCAAATAGTCGGGGTTAAAATTTTAGCCAAAATTCCCAGATTTGGAGATCATGTCACAAAAACGTAATTCTCAATAAATTAAGCTATTTAGAAGTCTGATGTCCAAAACTAAAAAAAAAAAAAAAAAACTTACAAAATAAAAAACACGGAGTGGAAAATATACGATAATCGTAAAGGTATCGCAAAGGGTGAATTATTATTTCTGCCCATTATCTTTTTTTTCAAACCTAAAATGCCCGTTTTTTTCAAAACATGCTAAAAATGCCCGGTATCTTTTAAAATTTCTACTAAAAATGCCCGAACTGAAATTTTCGGACAAAAAAGCCTATGTGGCTGCCTAGTCAAAGAATCGCGTTGCTTAATCAAAAAGTCGCGCCCGACACCTAAGATTTTTTTGTCCGAAAAAATGTTTCTCCTGATAACCAATAAATATTTTAATAATTTCTAAAAATTGTAAAAAACAAATAAAAATAAAATACATTAATTAAAAATAAATAAAAAAATGTCATCATCTTCTCAAACCCCCCCCCCCCCCCAAACCCCGCAGCCGCCGTTGTTCACTGTTCACGGTGAACAGTGAACTCGGAACAGAGCAGTGAACAGTAAATCCGAAATCAACGGCGGCTCGGATTTTTGCGGCTCGAACAGTAAATCTTATATCAACAATAATTTCACTACTCTGTTCACCGGCGAATCAGATTTTGGATTTCACTGCTCTGTTCACCGTGCACAGTAAACAGTGAACAACGGCGGCTGCAGGGTTTGAGGGGGGGGGGGGAGGGGGTTGAGAAGATGATGACTTTTTTATTTTTTTAATTAATGTATTTTATTTTTATTTGTTGTTCACAATTTTTAGAAATTATTAAAATATTTATTGGTTATCAGGAGAAACGTTTTTTCGGACAAAAAAATCTTAGGTGTCGGACCCGACTTTTTGATTAGGCAACGCGATTCTTTGACTAGGCAGCCACATAGGCTTTTTTGTCCGAAAATTTCACTTCGGGCATTTTTAGTAGAAATTTAAAAAAAAACGGGCATTTTTAGCATGTTTTGGAAAAACGGGCATTTTAGGTTTGAAAAAAAAAAGATAATGGGCAGAAATAATAATTCGTCCTATCGCAAATTATCTATAATTCATGCTTAGTCTTAAGTTGGTCTCTTTACAGTAAGGACTTGTTTGCTTTGACTTTAATTGTGATCAATGACTTCGTAATCCTCAATATTTTTGTAATTCATTATATTGAGAGATGTTTTGGTCTTTAAGTTTTAATATAATTGAGGTTACTAATAGTAGAAGGAGGGAGAGCACGTTTAATAATCGTATGATAAGTCATCCATGTAGACATATGTCACTAATAAACCTGCAAACCAAACATGAGTATATCAGCAATTATTAACATGTGACCCAACTTAGGGGTAAAGCATTTTTTTCTTCTCCACGTGAGAGTCTCTTTTCTCTCTTGTGAGAGCGCAACCTTCCATTAAGGCCTTCTCGAGCTTCATCTCGTAAACTCACATCAATCTTTGCGGCATGCACCTGGTTATTGACAATCTCAGTTCTCTAATCACTCTTCAATTCATCATGGTGACATCTTTTCTTTTCTTTAACTAGGGTTAGGGCTAGGTTTTTATTACTTTTTTTCTTTCTTTCTTTCGCTTTGCTTTTCATTTTGCTTTTTTTTTTCAGGTTTGAATTCTTCTATTTCTTGTCCATGTCAGTACTGTCAATTGAGTTATTTCTTACATCTTATTCGTAGTTCGCTCAGGTCGACGCAGTTCATCTTGGTGTTGGTCTGCCTGTAACTACATGCAATACCAGTCATTCTTTTTTTACGTGGTACATGGATTCAAACATTGCTAAGATGCAAAAGAGTCTATCTTTGAAGGGGGGGGGGGGGGAAGGGGTGGAGTTACGATGCCGGATGTGGCATGGATCAAAGAGAAAGAAGCGTCAGAATGGTCGTGGTCGGAAGATTGATTACGTTAAGACCCTTTAACTCCAATTCCTTTTACGCGATTATGAAGAGCATACTGAGCCCGATAAAAGGGATCGAAATTCATAAAATCAGTGAGGATCGGATGTTGTTCCAATTCTTCCACCCTATCTATAAGAATAAGGCTCTCGTGGGATGTCCGTAGAGGTTTGATAAGAATGTTCTTATGCTCAATGGCGTGGAACCGAACACTACAAGAAAATGGGTTAATGGCTACGGAAGAATCTGTAGCCAAAAACCCCATTTTCCGTAGCCAATGGTCATTGGCTACGGGTATCCGTAGCCAATGCCCATAGAGAAAACCCTCGTAGGTGATAGTCATTGGCTACAGATGGCCGTAGACAATCACTATTGGCTACGGATCTTCCATAGCCAATAACGGAAGACCAAAATGCCCTTTTACTATTAGCTACAGAAATTTCCGTAGCCAATACCATTATTTTTTTTTTCGTTTTTCAGCTTATTATATTTCTTTTTTTAAAAAATATCATTGGCGACGGATACATCCGTCGCCAATAATATTCGTAAATATAAAAAAAAATTTAATTATATTTTTTAATTATAAATGTAATATTCGTAATATTTCTAATTATATATGTGATATTCGTAATATTTCTAATTATATATGTAATATTCGTAATATTTTTAATTATATATGTAATATTCGTAATATTTTTAATTATATATGTAATATTTGTAATATTTTTAATTATATATGTAATATTCGCCAATAAGTTTTTAAATAAAGATGGTTAAATATCTTGGAAATTATATGAATTGAATACTTAATTTAAATATTGAATAGGAAAAAATTATGGTGGAAGGTAGGATTTAAGAAAGAGTTGTAGGAATATGTTTATGAATGGAAGAGTTGGGGTATTTATAGAATAGACCATGATTATTGGCTACGGAATAATTCTTAGGCAGTAGTCATTGGCTAAGGAACAATATGTAATCAATACTCATTGGCTACGGAATATTCCGTAGCCAATAGACTTTGGCTACGGAATATTCCGTAGCCAATAAAATAGTTATTGGCTACGGAACAATCCGTAGCCAATAATCATTGCCTGCGGAATATTCCGTAGGTAATGTGTATTATATATTTTTTTCTTTTTTAGTATTTATTGTGTATTTTTATTCAATTTTTGAATAATTATATTTTTTCCCCGAAAGTTCGTTTATGGTCTTTTGAAATTTTATTTTTTATGAAATTCGTGGAAACATACTAATAAATAGTTTAGAAGTGTTTGGTGAAAGAAAAAATGAAATCGGATTTGATTTACAACTTTTGAATAATTATATTTTTTCCCCGAAAGTTCGTTTATGGTCTTTTGAATTTTGTTTTTATGAAATTCGTGGAAACACACTAATAAATAGTTTAGAAGTGTTTGGTGAAAGAAGAAATGGAATCGGGTTTGTTTTACAACTTTTGAATAATTACATTTTTCCCCGAAAGTTCATTTATGGTCTTTTGAAATTTTATTTTTTATGAAATTCGTGGAAACACACTAATAAATAGTTTAGAAGTGTTTGGTGAAAGAAAAAATGGAATCGGGTTTGTTTTACAACTTTTGAATAATTGCATTTTTTCCCCGAAAGTTCGTTTATGGTCTTTTGAAATTTTATTTTTTATAAAATTCGTGGAAACACACTAATAAATAGTTTAGAAGTGTTTGGTGAAAGAAGAAATGGAATCGGGTTTGTTTTACAATTTTTGAATAATTACATTCGTTTATGGTCTTTTGAAATTTTATTTTTATGAAATTCGTGGAAACATACTAATAAATAGTTTAGAAGTGTTTGGTGAAAGAAGAAATGGAATCGGGTTTGTTTTATAACTTTTGAATAATTACATTTTTCCCCGAAACTTCGTTTATGGTCTTTTGAAATTTTATTTTTATGAAATTCGTGGAAACACACTAATAAATAGTTTAGAAGTGTTTGATGAAAGAAGAAATAGAGTCGGGTTTGTTTTACAACTTTTGAATAATTATATTTTTTCCCCGAAAGTTCGTTTATGGTCTTCTCTTTTATGAAATTTGTGAAAACATACTAAGAAATAGTTTAGAAGTGTTTGGTGAAAGAAGAAATGGAATCGGGTTTGTTTTACGACTTTTGATTAATTATATTTTTTTCCTCGAAAGTTCGTTTATTGTCTTTTTTATGAAATTTGTGAAAACATACTAAGAAATAGTTTAGAAGTGAATCCGAACAAGTTTAAACAACCAAATTAAAATTCTTACATGTCGAGGAAAAATCGTACACACCAAACTAAACAGAATAGTAAACATTACAACAAATCCTAATATAATATTAAGTAAACAACAAACTAACAACTCGGGCCCGTTCCATCATTGTTGTTCGCAGGAGGAAAGAAGTCGTTCGGAAGATTAATATTATCATTATTGTTGAGTAGATCAAAAAGGGGTTGCCAATCATTAGTCCCTTGACCCACAGAGGGCTGTCCAGATGAGCTTCCACCATTCAAGCTTTAACTCCAATACTGTTGGCGTTCTTGCTCAAGTCTTTTCTCCATGTCAGCTAATCGTTCATTCACTTGTTTTAAGAGTGTTGCTTGTTCCTGAAAACGTTCATTCACTTGTTTTTCCAGCCTAATAGTCCTTATCCTCTCCCCATTGGACACCCTTCCTGATGAAATGTTGTGTGCTGCAAGAACAGCACTGCTAGGCAGGCCCCTAAATCTCCCCTTCTTTGTCTTTTTCCCATTTGCTTCCTGTACAAAAGCCGAAATCCTCTCGCTTTGCAAATTAGCTTCAACGAGCCCATATTCCCTTTTAAGTATGTTGCAATATCCCTCCTACACATTTCCAATAATAATAGTTCATATATAAATAGACATGTACAATACAAATAAGGTACAAAATAAGTGTCAAGGATATTCTGCGTTCAACCAAATATTCAATTGCTCGCCAAATATTCAATTGCTCGCCCTTTGGACCATTAGCCACTCGATCTTCGCCAAATATTCAATTGCTCGCCAAATAATACTTACCCAAAAGGCATGATCTTCTGCGTTCAACCAAATATTCAATTGCTCGCCCTTTGGACCATTAGCCACTCGAGTCCACATGTACGCCTCATGAAATTTCATCTCCCTATTGAAATACTTGTTCTACAACGATATTTTGAATGACATAATCAGTAATATTATATAATATAGACTTAATGCAATAATTTCGTAATTAATAACTCGTAATTAATGTACCTTACTATGTGAATGCTCATCGATGCTAATGGATCCACCAGTATATGTTGAAGATGCAGAGTTGCTACCCGTGTGGCTCTTGTTTGCATTTCTGTTCTTTGACGCTTGGTCATAGATCTTTTTGGTTTCTTCTTGCTCCCAATATGGTTTGTATTCTTCCAACAAAACGTCAGACATCGAACATTAAGGTCGGCCTTCATAAGCAGAATCATTAACCCTTTTGTAGTACAACCTCTTGGCCCGAGAAACATTATCAGAAAATCGTACTTGTGCAGTTCTCTTGAATGCAAAGTCTATCTCATTATCATCATTACTATCCCATTTATACGTTTCCTTAGGAAAAAAATAATGTCTAAGTAGTATAAATTAAATTAACATTCTAATATAATTAAAGATGAAATATTTAAAATAAGTACTTATTTACCTTAAATCGTTTTTCCATAGACGCTAGGTCACTTTCAGTGATACGGTCGAATGTCGGTGCCATCGTCCGTAAACACCTCTTGATGATCGCGCTAATCGTGCTTGAAATTCGCTTTTTCTGTGTTTCCCATTCTCCATGTTCATTAAACTCAATGGAGCGTCGCTTCAAGGGGTCATTGTGTGGTTGGTCGCCAAGCGTCAAAC
The DNA here is from genome assembly GCA_948329865.1 of Linaria vulgaris. Taxonomy (NCBI): domain Eukaryota; kingdom Viridiplantae; phylum Streptophyta; class Magnoliopsida; order Lamiales; family Plantaginaceae; genus Linaria; species Linaria vulgaris. Next base: position 114,882,353 of record OX415252.1, read on the forward strand.
CCCGAGTACGACGACGGGTAGAACTACCTGCACTCGAGCGTTGCGAGCCAACAGGTGAGGGGCGCCCTATCGACAAAGGTGGCGGAACCATCTCCTCATCTTCATCTTCATCTTCATTTGCTTCTTCGTCGTCTTCATTTTCCTCTTCATCTTCGGGTTCCACATCCTCCAAACCGTGATATAAACGTGCATTGGGAGGAATGGTGAGAGCACTAGCCAAAGGAAGAATAGGGGGCCTCGCCATCAAGAATCATCGATCCGTCAATGCAACTTCATTGGGAAGTGTATTAACACCTAGCTCGGCTTCATTGTGGCGCTCATTAGTGGTGGCATTACGACCTCGATTTTGAACACTTTGCCTCTGAAGATTTTGAAGGCTAACTCGATTAGTTGCACCAACATTTTTTGAAGGGCGAGAGGCTTGATTGCGATCTCCCATTACGAAAAAACACTAATGTATATAAGAGAGATTAAGATATGTATTGTGAATGAGTTGATATATTTTGCATGAAAAATGGAGTATTTATAGAAAAAAAAATTTATTTTATTTTTTTATTTTTGGAACAAGGGCGACAGGCTAAGCCCGTCGGCCATTGCGCCCGTCGCCTTTGGTTTGGGCGCCAAAAATGGCGCCCAGATTAAAGGCGACGAGCTATGCCCGTCGCCCTTGGTTTGGGCGCCATTTTTGGCATCCAGATTAAAGGCGACGGGCGTATTGGCTACGGCGTTTAGCCGTAGCCAATATATAATTTTGTTTAATTATACGTGTACTATGGGCGATGGGAACTCGTCGCCTTTGAATAATGCCCACGGATTTTCCCGTCGCGAATGGTTAAGAGCGACGGGATATATCCTTAGTCAATAATTTTTTTTTATAATCCGAAAAATGACCAAGGACTACGGATTTTTCGTAGCCAATGGCAAAACCACCAGTGCCTACGCCACCCGTAGCCAATGGTGGTAGCTAATGGTTCTTTTTCTTGTAGAGGAATGAGAACCCACCATAAATTAGCCTTGACTTTTGTAGCTTCTACGTCAGAATATACGACATTCCTTTCTCCAAGAAAGTGAAAGAGATGGCTAGCTCCATTGGCTATAAACTTGGAATCTTGGAAGAGCTTGATCTTAAAGAGTCGTCGGGAGTCAGTATGCAAATCAAAGTTAAAATTAACGTGACAGAGCCACTCCTCCATTGCATAAAAGTGAGAAGCTTTAGTGAATAGGAGGTGCTTTGCGTAAAATTCCCATATTTTGCTATCTTTGCGGTAGATTGTGACATATTGTCACTGACTGTGTGGAAAGATACGAACTTAATGAAGATATAAAGAGGAGGATTTGTCGTACGGTGCATGGCTCAGAGAGTTGTCCGTAAGAGGGGCACATCAACGTTTTACAGCAAGGGAATAGGATGACAAAACATATAGTACGGAATAGAGAAAGAGTAATAATCAAACGAATGTCGAGGGATTAGAAAAGCAGCGGTTTGCAAATAATAAGGAGAATCTGATAAATTCTAATGAAAGCGTGACTGACATGTGGATGAATAAATAGTTACAGATCAGGGTGGTGGCAAATGACTATACTAGTAAGAGAAAGCTGAGAGCGAGAAAAAGATGACTCGGAGGACAAGAGACAGAGGATGGGATTATGGATACAGATTTTATGGATGTGGGGATGCCAGTATGGCTGGGAATAAGGGAAAGGGTAAGAAGATCCATGTGCTGATAATATAAAGTCTGTTGATACATTTACAATGGGGGATAGCGGAGTACATAGGTCGGGTATAGGATTAGGTGGCAAGAAACACAAGGATACGTATAGACCTCGAAAGGCTCACGTCAAACGTAAAGATAGGGTAGAGATTACCGAGCAGCATGGTGAGGGTGGAATATCATCTACGAAGAAAAAGGCAAGCGAACCATGATGAATCTAAACTACTAGCGAGCAAAAAGATTGGGAGAGGTGGACTCTTGATCAAACATAATGATGATTCAGCGGCGATGACTGCGAGCAGTCCCGCAGATCTCAATGAATATCCTATGTTGGAACTGTCAGGGTATGGGGCTCCCTTGGACAGTTTGAGAATTGAGAAATATGATTTCTCATTACAACCCCCTCTAATTTTCTTATCTGAGACTATATGTGAAGGAAAGAAAATAGAGGCGCTAAAGACGAGTTTGTATATGTTTGGTGTATCAATGGAAGTTCTAGGGAGATCATGAGGGCTAGCATTGTTGTGGCAGAAAGAGTTGAATGTGCACCTTATGAGCATAAGTCAAAATCACATTGACATTTGGTCATGGGGTCTAGCGTTGAGGAGGAATGGCGGTTCATGGGGTTTACGGGGAGCCTGATACAGCGAAGAGAATGGGTACTTGGAAGCTTTTGTGTACGCTGAGTAAGGTTACTTCTAAATTGTGGGTTTGCGCATGTGACTTTAATGAGATTTCATGACAACAAGATAAAAAAGGAGGAAACCTGAGACCATTTTGGTGCATGGGGAATTTTCAGAAGGCGCTCATGGATTCGGGTTTAAGCGAACTTGGGTTTATGGGTCAACAATTTATGTGGTGTTGTAGACTACCATCGTCACATACAGTTTGGGAATTGTTGGATAGGGCATGTGTAGGGGTGTCGTGGCGTGCAAAATTTCCATTGGTCTGGGTCGAGAATGTGACAATTATCAGGTCTGGTCATAATGCTATTGTTATTCATACTCAGTGGCAACCGAAGTAGCGAGGTACAACGAAAAGACTTATGGGCAAAGAAGTCTGAATGTGTTGAGGTTATTTGAAAAATCTGGTCCGAGCTTTATGAGGGATCTGAGGATCACCAACTTATCAAAAAATTGGAGGGATGTCATCTAGGGTAGCTAGATGGAAGACGTTAAGTGGGATTGGTATGAAAAAAAGAATTGACATGCTTAATGGCCGACTCCGAGTGTTTCGGGAAGGCGATATTACGATATAGTCTAAAAAGGAGGAGATGGAGATCTTGGAGAAACTCGAGGACTTATATGAATCAGAGGAGATATACTGGAAACAGAGATGAAAGGTCCAATTGCTAGGGGAGGGTGATCGTAATACCGCCTACTTCCATTGAAGAGCTAGTGAGAGGCGCAATAAGCATTTTATCAGCGGGATACAGGTTAGTAATGGTGCTTGGAGGTCGAAACCGGATGAGATAGATTCTACTGCAAATGGCTTCTTTCGTTCTCTGTTTGAATCTGTTGTACCCACGACTATAGAGATTGGTGAAATATTGCATGTTGTAGGTAAGCGAGTCAGTCCTGAAATGAACGAGAGTCTTCTCCAGCCTTTTACGAATACTGGGGTAAAAAGTGTTTTATTTGACATGTATCCTTACAAGTCTCCTGGCCCGGACGGGTTTTCGGTTATGTTCTATCAAAAATTCTGTAATATTGTGGGGCATGATGTCACCAAATTTGCATTTTCTTTTCTTAATAACCGAATTCTTGACCCACGGGTTAATTTACTCACATAGTCTTAATTCCTAAATGTAAAAATCCGGAGAGTATGAGCTAATTTCGCCCAATTAGTCTAAGTAACGTTGGCTTGAAAGTGGCATCCAAAGCTATCACTAATAGACTTAAATTTTTTCTGCTTGATATCATCTCGTGTTCTCAATCTGCTTTTGTGACTGTCGTCTTATCGCTGACAATATCTTGGTAGCTTTTGAGCTCAATCAGTTTTTAAAAAATAAGAGAACATGGAAACGATGCCACATGATGTTGAAGCTTGACATGAGCAAAGCCTATGACAGAGTCGAGTGGTCTTTTTGGGAAAAGGTAATGCATAGACTAGGTTTCAATCAATTATATGTGGATTTAGTGATGTTGGGGCGTGCGCACGGTGTCTTATTCTATTATCATTAATAATAAAGAGTCACCTATTTCTTTTCGCGGAAGAGGCTTGAGACAAGGGGATCCGTTATCTCCTTATCTTTTTTTACTTGTTTCTGAGGCTTTTTCAGCTCTTGTTAGGGAGGCAGAGGAGAATGGAAGGTTGAAAGGTATTTTTGTTTGTCGAGTTGCACCGGTGCTCTGCACCTTATTTTTGCAGAGGATACACTTTTATCCTGTGATGTAAATCTAGCATCAGCAGATGTTATTCGTGACATCCTTAATAAACACGAGAGGGCGTCAGGGTAAAGAATTAATCTCGAGAAATCAGTGGTGGTCTTTAGCAATAATACGCCGGATGGTACGAGAACATAGGTGGTTACGACGCTTGGAGGTCATGAGGTGGAGAAGCATGAAAAATATCTTTGGTTACCGGTTGTGGTTGGGAGAACTAAGAAAGAGATATTCGACTATATAAGAGAGAGAATGGGGAAACGTGCACATGATTTTAAAGGAAAAACATTGTCTAGTGCGAAAAAAGAGATTATGATCAAGTCGGTGTTTCAATCTATCTCTACCTTTGTTATGGGCTGTTTTAGGTTACCGACCAATTTACTGAAATAGTTGGGGGCGGTCTTGGAGAATTATTGGTGGGGGAAAGGTGAATCCAATAAAGTCCAATGGATTGCGTGGGATAAGCTTTGTCGTCTGAAGGAAGTGAGAGGCTTGGGGTTCAGGAATATGAAGGCTTTTAACTTGGCGTTATTAGCGAAACAAGCATGAGGACTCTTTTCTAATCCGGATAGCCTAGTGGGACAGATCTATAAGGCTATATATTATCCTACTACTTCTATTCTGGAAGCCAGGCAAGGAAACAAACCGTCGTTCTCATTTTATTGCTCCTTTATTTTCTTTAACTAAAGTCGTATTTTTTTATAAGATTGAAATCATTAAAATTTCATTTTTTGTTTTAAAATTTTCTACAAAAGGAAAATAGAAGTATATGTGATGTTATCCCTATTTTGGCGAAAGGATTGAGGTGGCGCGTTGGCAATGCTGAGCTGATTTCGGTTTGAGACGATGGATGGATCCCGCGACCAAGTACTTTCCGCATTATTACTCCTAGGCCGCATGAGTATGATATTGCCCGAGTTTCTAATTTGATGGACGAAGAGACGGGCTGGTGGAATACGCCTCTAATTTAGGATATATTTTGGGAGGAAGATGCGCCTCTGATTTTATCACTACCAATTGGTAGTCGAGAGAACCAAGACGTTAAAATATGGCATTATGAATGGAATAGGTTATTCTCAGTCCGAAGCGAATACCACCTAATTGTAGAGATCGGCCTCTTGCAACGTGTTCCTTCCGTTGTGTCAGATTGGGCATAAAGGGTGGAAGGTTGTGTGGAGTCTTCGTTGCCCGAATAAAACCAAAACGTTCTTGTGGCGAGTGTGTATGAGTATCCGTCCAACAGAGGTTAATTTATCACGTCGTAAAATCTGTTTCAAAACTTTGTGCGAGATGTGCAGTGGGGGAGATGAGGATTTGCGACATTACCTTTTTGGGTGTCATGTGGCGAGACAAACATGGGCCATGGCTAACGTTCCAGAGGCTGATTTGATTAGAGAGAGCGAGGACTTCATAGACTGGCTAGTTTAGATCTTTGCGCCGAGGAGAATGGATGGGTTGATGCGTTCGGTCGTTATTTATTGGGCGTTGTGGGGGAATCAAAATAGGATTCAGGTAGGGGATCGCGCGAGCACGCTGCTGGATATTACGTCGTTTTCCACTGGGTTTGCGCATAGATGGGAGAACCTAGCGAGAGAAGAGCATGAACTTGCAAAGGCTGAAACGAATTGGAAAACACCACCACATGGAGTAATTAAAGTTAATTCTGATGGAGCGTTGTTTCCTACAAATAACACAATTGGCTTAGGCGTTATCGCTCGAGGCTATGTTGACGACGATATAACGGAGAGTGGATGCGCATCTTAACGCAGCATGCATGGAAATCCTGGCAGTATTTTGGGCGATTGGAAGAAGGTGTGGTTTGAAGGAAATTTCTTGAACATTATCCATGATATCACGAGGTCACGGGTTGAGGGGTGCTTACACTAACATTGTGATGGACATTAGACGAGCATGCATGAATTTTGATGAATTCACATTCATTTGGATTAGCCGGGATGCGAATACGAATGCTCATGACTTGGCTAAGAATGTTGTTGAGGATAGTTTTTTGCCTCCATCCCTTGCGGGAATTATTGCTCCACTTTGAGCTGTTTCTTTTGATCGAATGAGCGTTGGTTTTTTGTATGACATTGATTTTGATTGGTTGGTTAATATAATCCTCTTTTGAATATCAAAGAAAACTGCAATTATTAACCTTAGTAAGCTTAGTTGGCTAAGTAAACGAGTACTCGATATAAGCTCGATGATCGTAAATGTAGAATTATAACCACTTACATACGTATTCATTTTGAGCTTCCACTTACCAATTTCATGTTGACATTGACACGTGTTGACACAGTATTTTAGCACATAAGATGTTTCCAAAAGAATTTAAACGAAAAATCAAAAAAGACTTTCATGACATATTTGAATATTCAACCCCGTGGTTAGACCTGGATCCTATCCGTTGACGTAGGCAAAAAAGGTAAAACTAGTTTACAAAATTCCACTTAATTAGGCCAAAATGGCAGCTGAAAATTAATTAGACATGTTTTTGTTGTTCTTTTCAATTTACTATAGTTCTACATTTTTTCAAATTTAATCATGATCAGAATATATAACATGCTACAAATCCTTTTTCAGTTCACAATTTTTATAGTATTTTGCAATATCCGATGTGGGATTTGTTTAGATACTGACACCATTACCTCCTCTCTTGTGCTTAGAGACCACGACACCATTCGCTCCGCAACCGAGCAATTCACACTAGGCTTTTTTAGTCCGAACGGGACGAACAATCGTTACATGGGAATATGGTTCGATATTTCCCCTACTTCGGTTGCATGGGTCGCGAATCGCGACCATCCCATCAACGACTCGTCGGGGACGATCGCCATTTCCTCGGACGGAAACCTCGTACTCACGAACAGGAACCGAGAGATTCTCTGGTCGACGAACGTTACTAGGGACACGAACACGAACACGACAGCTCAGTTGCTTGATTCTGGGAATCTTGTGTTAAGAGATAGTTTGAGTGGAGATACAATATGGGAGAGCCTGATGCATCCGACGGACACGTTTTTACCGATGATGAGACTCTACCACAATCCACGGACAGGCGAAAGGCTCGTGACGAATTCGTGGCGGACGTTCAGCGATCCAGGACGTGGGAACTTCACGTCGGGCTTGAACGCGACGGGCGTTCCTCAGCTGTACATATGGGATCAGAATGGAGCTCCCATGTGGCGGAGTGGACCCTGGAACGGGAGGAGTTTCACGGGGGTAACCGGCATGTACTCTGTGTATGTGGACGGATTCACGTTGGGGATCGAGGAAGACGGAACTTATTACTTTACGCGTAGTTTTCGTAGGAGGTTCGTGTCAAGAAACTATTTACATGCTAATGGAGTTCTCTCGGAAGCAGGTTGGGACGATGGGACGAACGATTGGAACGTTAGGTGGAGGGCACCGATCAATGATTGCGATCGTTACAATTACTGCGGTCCTTTTGCGGTTTGTTACATTGAGGATTCACCAATTTGTAGTTGTTTGAGGGGGTACGAGGCGAGAAATAGAGGGGAGTGGGATAGAGGGGTATGGAGCGGTGGGTGCGTGAAGAAGACGCCGTTGCAGTGTGCACGAGATGCTAATGCGACTGATCGAAATAGAGAGGATGGATTCTCGAAGCTAACAAGGATTAAAGTCCCCGATTTCTTGCACTGGTCGTCGAGTTTTGAATCTGAATGCAGGGGACTCTGCTTAATGAATTGCTCGTGTTTGGCTTACGCGTTTGAATCTGGTATCGGCTGTATGTTTTGGAACGAGACCTTGATCGATGTTCAGAAGTTTTCGGTTATTGCAGGATCCGATTTCTACGTTCGTGTTGCCTATTCTGAGCTTGGTAATTACCTCTTACTTAGCATTCATTAAATCCTTTCTGCTTTAGTAATTTGTTTATATTCATGTTCATATATCTGTTTTGTTTCAGATGAACAGAAAGTCAATAAGGTAGTTATCGTTGTTTCGGTGATTGGCAGCGTTGTTGCTGCATCGTTTTGCATACTTCTCGCTTGGTTGATTCGTAAACGAAAAGGTAATTCTTTCGCTATGTTAGTGGAATCGTATATAGGTAGAACCGTAGCAGTGAAGTGAAGAGTTTCTTTGTTTCTGAGACAGGGAGAAATGACCCTTCTGCGTATGAAAAGGGAGTGTTTTCAGATTCAAGTGGAATCGTGCTTCGAGGCGACATGGAGAAAGTTAACATAGAAGAGTTGCCAATGTATAGTTTTGAGATTTTAGCTACTGCAACTAACAACTTTGACGTGGGAAACAAGCTGGGGACGGGTGGTTTTGGTTCGGTTTATAAGGTAAAGATATAATCGTAGATGACTAGTATTGTCCTGGTTTGTGTACTTGGGGTTCTGAAATTATTGTTCCTTTTGTAGGGCAAACTGGCAGACGGAAGAGAAATCGCGGTCAAGAGGCTTTCAGCAGCATCTGAACAAGGCTTTGAAGAGTTCACGAACGAAGTGGTTGTGATATCTAAACTCCAACACCGGAATCTTGTTAGGCTTATAGGATGTTGTGTCGATAGAGAAGAGAAGATGCTCATCTATGAGTACTTGCAAAAGAAAAGCTTGGATGTTTTTCTGTTCGGTATGTCTCTATAACCCCATATACCATCGTATCGATATATCCTCCGGGATCAAAAGTAATGATTTTAGTTCTGATATGCAGATAAACCATATGATGTTCTTGACTGGCAAAAACGGTTCAATATCATGGAAGGGATCGGTAGAGGGCTCCTGTATCTTCACAGGGACTCGAGATTGAGGATAATTCACCGAGATTTGAAGCCAAGTAACATATTACTGGATGATAATTGGAATCCAAAGATTTCAGATTTCGGCATGGCAAGAATATTTGGAGGTAATCAAGATCAAGCCAATACTCGAAAGGTCGTTGGAACGTAGTAAGTGCACTCATATTTGATTCATTTGGTCCCTATCTGTATTACCCTTCATGTATAATGAGTTCTTTTTATGACACAAACTATATCCCACTGCAGTGGATACATGGCCCCTGAATACGCAATTGGTGGCCGGTTTTCCGAGAAATCAGATGTCTTCAGTTTCGGAGTTCTTGTGCTCGAGATCATAAGTGGGAGAAGGAACACTAGTTTTTACAACGACGTATTCTCTTTAGGCTTATTAGGATACGTAAGCCTCGCATTTGTTCTCACCTTTTTCTACGCGTTTTTTCTTATTTTTCCGCTAAGTGTTTATTGTTTATTTTCCTCAGGCATGGAAACTATGGAATGAAGATAATGTAGCACATTTGATAGATGAAGGAATATCGAATCCAGTTTACTCAGAAGAGATCACGAGATGCGTTCATATCGGACTATTGTGTGTACAAGAATGTGCTAAGAATAGGCCAGCCATTTCAACCGTGCTGTCGATGCTTAGCAGCGAAATCGTGGAGCTACCGGTGCCAGAGCATCCGGGGTACACGGAGAGGTGGATCCATTCTCCTAACGGGTCTCCTTCCAGGAATCGGACCAGCTCCGTGAACGATTTAACTCACACAGTATTGCAGGGAAGATGATGAGATCATAACAAGGGGATTTTACTCAAAATTCTCTATACTAAATTGATTGTTTTCTGTTTTAATATTAGCTAATCACCAACCTTGTTTTGAAAAGGTTGAGCTTGGATTGTTCTTGTAGTATATGTGTATATAGAGTGTATAACGTGAACAGAAGGGAATGAGATAAGGAATTAAAGAACAGAAAACCCAGAGTTTAGGTATGAAAATACAGTATGTAAAAGTAGTATTTATACAAAGTTTAGAACTATAATAACCCCTTGAAACCAAAGATGTGAATGTGAATGTCAATGAAACTATAGTCAATAAACTAGCTTTGTTGCAAGTTAAAAAAACACTTACACTTTGACAATCATCAGCCATCATTTTGAAAAAATATACATCCTTAATCATAACTAGATTTGAATAAAAAACTTTGCTACTTAATAACAGTTTCAGTAGAAGTTCGTGAGAGCTGAAACATTTGCAACCATGTCTAGAAGTTCATATATAACTTCCGAGCTCCATCGATTGCCAGAAATTTGTAGAAGAAATGCCTTTGATTGATATAATTGACTTAGTAACTTGCAGATTTAACCAAGACAGTGCACATTATTGATAACAATGAGCAATATAATCCGGATACAAATCAGAAGAAGGAAGTATTACACAGCAAATCGAGTATGTTGACGATACAAGAAATTATACTACACCCAGCGGATCAAATCACACGAAACAACAAACACGCTTATTTGTTTGAGACTCTATGACCTTCTTCCCCTCCCTTGAAACAGCTCATGTATCCGAGCCTCAACATCCTCGGCACTGTACTTTGTAGGCCTCTTTCGAAGCTTCACAGTATGCCGTTGAAACGTAAGTATATTAGTGAATGTGCGATATGCGGGAGTTAAATTTAATAAAACTGAAATCCTCGCGTCCTCTCTTAACTGGTCCTCAAAGATCACCCATGAGGTCTGAGTCCTGCATATCTCATCAAAGTAAGAGTTGAAAAGGCTCAGTTTCATCTTTAAACATTCTCAAAAAAGACCTGTTTTAATGTCAGCCTGGAGGCACAAGTAGCTCTAAGATAATTCATTACATATCTGGTACTGGGATGTAATCCTCCACCAGGAACGGGGTCCTTAGCCGGATCCTGAAGTATCAAATTCTCTAACTCCATAAATATTCCTCTAGTCTTTTGCAAATGGTTATTATAGCTTCATTCCTCAATGACTCGCGCGCAGTATTTATCAGAAACGATCAACTCAAATTTAGGAATCGAATCTCTTAATGAATGATTCATAAACATCAAGTACCTTGAAAAGCCGCTCTGGTGTCCGTCTACCTTTGGCCACCGCACCTGCCAAGTTTAGTAGCTGAACAATCAAGCCCCTGATGACTTCCATTGAAGAAAGAAAAGTCCGCATAATCGCATAGTCGTTGCTCACTCTGATATAGAATCTGAATCACTGCGCTGGCGGCCTTAATCCACTTCTGACTGAACTGATTCCATCCTCCTCCACACTTCGTCAATGTTAAGTACTCTTGGCAGACCTAACCTGGACAAGCACTCCTCCATCTGTTGGAAAGTGTACCCTTCTCGATAGAGCGGAAAACACGACAATAATTGAAAGACGGAAAAAATACGACACACAGATTTTACGTGGAAAACCCCAAATTAATTTAGGGTGAAAAACCACGGGCAAGGTAGAAGAACTTCACTATAAGTGTAAAATAGGAATTACAACTTTCCGACTTTTACCGTAGTAAAGTCGTACAAACTCGCTATTTTTACCTCACAATTACAATACTCTAAACCACTCTTTATATTAATTATTTCCTAATTATATATAAGAGATACTTGTATTTTATTTTGGGATGATCTGAGAATGAAAGACGTGCCTCCTATTTATAACCAAAGAAATGCATTATTTTAATTCATAATGTTGCACCACCGCCCCCAACAAATTTATTAGTGTTGCACTTCCTTTTTAAAATCAGCTGCCCCATTTCTTGGTTAATGCTGCACCAAGTGTTGCATTATGGATTATTTAAGTGCCGCCCCAACAATCTCCCATTTGAAGATTTGATTAGGGATTAATCAGGTCTTCATACCATTCTTTCTACCTCGCCATTCATGTTGTTTACGTTTTCACCAGACCACACGAGGACCGACATTGAACAAACTTGTCAGCATTAACACTCTTCGTCATGAAATCGGCTATGTTATCTTTAGTGTGAATCTTCTACACATCCACAGTACCCTCCTCGACTTTCTCACGAACAAAGTGATACTGCACCCGAATATGTTTTGTCTTGGAATGAAACGTTGGATTCCTTGCAAGATGCAACGCACTCTGACTGTCACAGAATAGAGAAATACTCTCTAGTTTGTGCCCGAGTTCCTCCCGAACCATTTTCAACCAAATCGTCTCTTTACTGGCCTGCGTAGCTGCCACGTATTCAGCCTCTGATGTTGATGTCGCAACAACTGACTGTAACTTCGAAACCCAACTCACTACACCTCCAGCAAGAGTAAACATATATCCTGTCGTGGACTTGCTTTTGTCAAGATCACCTGCATAGTCAGAATCAACATAACCCTTGACTGTAAAACTTGATCCTCCATAACATAATGCAACATTTGAGGTTCCCTGAATGTATCTCAGAACTCTCTTTACTGTATTCCAATGCTCTCTTCCCGGATTCGCCATGTATCGACTAACCACTCCCACTGCATGTGCAATGTCTGGTCTAGTACAGATCATAGTAAACATTAAGCTTCCTACTGCTGATGCATACGGTACTCGAGACATCTCCCTCCTCTCTTCTTCACTACTAGGACACATACTTGAGGATAACTTGAAATTAACAGGAAGAGGGGTAGAGATTAGTTTACAATTCTGCATACTGAACCGCCGCAAAATCTTCAACAGATAGTTCCTCTGAGAAAGCCAAATCTTCATGCAATTTCTATCTCGGTGGATTTGCATCCCTAGAATCTTGTTTGCTGGTCCTAAGTCCTTCATTCCAAATTGCCTAGCCAGGTCAACCTTCAATTCTTCAATACGAGCTTTGTTGGGGGCCTGAAACCAACATGTCATCAACATACAACAGTAAAATAACAAAGTCATCACCAGATCTCTTGAAATATGCACAAGGATCTGCATTCAGTCTGTTGTATCCAAGGCTCATTATGAATGAATCAAATCTTTTGTACCAACACCTCGGTGCTTGTTTGAGACCGTACAAAGATTTGGTCAACCTGCAAACTAAGTTCTTTTTTCCTTCTTCAATAAATCCTTCCGGTTGGAGCATATAAATCTCTTCTTCAAGATCACCATGAAGAAAAGTCGTCTTTACATCTAACTGTTCAAGATGTAAATCAAATGTAGCACACATTGCCAGAACCACCCGCACAGTTGTCATTCGGACCACCGGAGAAAATATTTCGTTGAAATCAATCCCCTCCTTCTGAGCATATCCTTTCACCACCAATCGTGCACGATACCTCTCCACTTGGTCATCACTGTTACGTTTGATTTTGTACACCCATTTGTTGCCAATGGGTTTCCTCCCTTGTGGTAGAGACACAAGTTCCCACGTCTTATTCTTATGGAGTGCTTTTCCTCCTGCATTGCTGCCATCCACTGAGCTGCATCTGAACTGCTCATTGCTTCCTGGAGAGTTGATGGCTCCCCGTCCTAATTTAAAAGACAGTATGCAACATTGTTCTCCATAGAATAGTCTGAGTGCCAGCCTGGTGGTCTCCTGACACATGTCGATCGACGTATCCCCGAGACTCCAGACTCCGTTGTCTCCTCAGGTTCATGCTCTGGTTCGGCAGGACCCTCCTACTCAGTATCCTTCTCGACTACTACTGTCGTAGTTCCTGGATCTTCCCCTGTACTGCTATCACTTCCTTTCTTATCTTCCGTGAAGATAACATCCCTGCTTACAACAATCTTGTGGGTAGTGGGGTGCCACAAGCGATACCCCTTCACTCCTTTAGCATACCCTAAGAACAAACACTTCCTGGATTTTGGGTCCAGCTTCGTTTTCTCTTGAGTATTAAACATAACATAAGCGGGACTCCCAAATACATAGAGATTAGAATAATCAACTGGTTTACCTGTCCACACCTCCATCGGTGTTTTCAGCCCCAATGCTGTTGACGGAGATCGGTTCACCACATAACAGGCGGTGTTGATTGCTTCTGCCCAAAACGACTTTTCTAAGCCTGCAGCCTGCATCATGGCTCTTGTTTTATCCAACAAGGTCTTGTTCATCCGCTTTGCCACCCCATTCTGCTGTGGAGTGTATGCCGTAGTAAACTGCCTCTTAATCCCAACATCTTTACAGAAGTCGTCAAACTCCTTGCCAGTATATTCCCCTCCATTGTCCGATCTCAGGCACTTGATCTTTTTCCCAGATTCAAGTTCCACCAGCGCTTTGTACGTCTTGAACTTCGAGAACACCTCGGCCTTACTCTTGATCATGTACACCCAACTCCTGGAATAATCATCTATAAAAGACACAAAATACTTTGCACCTCCCATGGATAGTACTGGTGCTTGCCACACGTCAGAGTGAATCAATTATAGAATGACTTTACTTCTAGAATCTGAACTACGAAACTTTATACGATGTTGTTTGCCAACAACACAATGATCCCAAAAAGGTAAAGATACATTTGTGAGGCCCGGAAGTAGTTTCTTCTTTGCAAGAACCTTCATGCCTTGTTCCGACATATGCCCGAGCCGCTGATGCCAAATCATTGATGATTTCTCAATCGACTCAGATGAAGCCACTGACGCTTCTCCCACTTGCAGAGCCCTCCCCTGTACCATGTATAAGTTTCCGGCAATCTTGTCCGCCTTAATTAGTACAAGCGCACCCCTTTTAACTTTCATGATCTTGTTTCGCGACCCAATCTCACAACCAAGATCATCGAGTTGTCCATAAGACAACAAATTCTTGCATAATCTCTCCACGTGTCGAACATCTCGAATGGTCCGAACAATCCCGTCATACATCTCCAGCTTGATCGTACCAACGGCAACAACTTTCAAAGGTTCATTTTTACAGCTATACACAGATCCTCCAGCGATCGGTGTATTCTCATGAAACCACTCCCTCTGGGGAGTCATATGAAAACTGGCTCCTGAATCAATAAGCCATACATCATCGAAGCCACGCATACCTCGAATAGTTGTTGTTGCTTCACAGCATAGTACATCACCATCATCTGAAGTGCTAGCAACGTTCCCCTGAGGATTAGAACTCTTCTGGTTTGAATCCTTAAGATTCCAACAGTCCTTCTTCAAGTGACCTTTCTTGCCACAGTGCCAACAACTGCCCTTGGTCTTTGACTTGGATCTCCCATGTTTCTTACTCCCACTTGCACCGCGCTCCGTTGTTCTCCCTCTTGTCACCGACAAGGCACCTGCTTGTTGCGAACCTGCCTCCCTGTCTTCTCTGTTCTTGCGCCGACTCCCTTCTTCCAGAATAGCGGCTACAATTTAATCGAAGACCAAATAATCCGTGAGGACATTATTTGTTAAGTTGATGACAAGTTGGTCATACGAATCGGGCAGACTTTGTAGTAGAATTTCAGCACGTTCAACCACTTCTATTTTATGACTCAACGACGTCAATTGAGAAAATAGAGTATTTAGAACATTGAGGTGCTCAGTTACCGGGGTAGATTCTGCCATCCTCAGTGTGTACAATTTCTTTTTAAGGAAAATCTTGTTGTGTAGGGACTTCGCCTCATACAGCTTGTTGAGATGGTCACATATCTCCTTATATGTCCTCTTCTCCTCAACGCTTGACAATACGCCATCACCTAACGCCAGGTGAATATTTGCGATAGCGTTGCCGTCCATCTCGTTCCACTTCCTATCATCTGTGATTTCTACCGGCATGTCGCCGATCGCCGCGAGACACCCATCTTTCCGCAAGATGGCTTTAATCTTCGGTTTCCACAACGAGAAATTACTCCCGTTGAATTTCTCGATCTCAAATTTCGCCGTCATTGCTTCTATCACGTACCACCGTCACTGAAAAATAATTTCAGTACGATACCCACAGATATCACCGAGACCCCGGATATGAACCGAGGCTCTGATACCACTTGTTGGAAAGTGAATCCTTCTCGATAGAGCGGAAAACACGACAATAATTGAAAGACGGAAAAAATACGACACACAGATTTTACGTGGAAAACCCCAAATTAATTTAGGGTGAAAAACCACGGGCAAGGTAGAAGAACTTCACTATAAGTGTAAAATAGGAATTACAACTTTCCGACTTTTACCGTAGTAAAGTCGTACAAACTCTCTGTTTTTACCTCACAATTACAATACTCTAAACCACTCTTTATATTAATTATTTGCTAATTATATATAAGAGATACTTGTATTTTATTTTGGGATGATCTGAGAATGAAAGAGGTGCCTCCTATTTATAGCCAAAGAAATGCATTATTTTAATTCATAATGTTGCACCACCGCCCCCAACAAATCTATTAGTGTTGCACTTCCTTTTTAAAATTAGCTGCCCCATTTCTTGGTTAATGCTGCACCAAGTGCTGCATTATGGATTATTTAAGTGTCGCCCCGACACCATCCTCTCCCAGTTACCTTCGTCAAATGAGCCACAACTAAAGCGAGACGAGGCAGAGGCAGAACTCGTTATGCTCGGTTCCCTCGAATGACAAAGAGCCAGGCGCCTCAGCTCCTCTTTTAACAGCACAGCTCTAACCAGTCTCTCCCAATTGTCATAGTTCTTACTCATCTTTATTAATAATTATCACAAAAACTTGAAATCTTCTTGACCCTAATACAGTTTATATAACAAAAAATGCTCAATATAAGACGTGCAATAATGGCCTTTTATATTGCCAAAATCGCCTCCAATGGTTAAGCTAAGAGGCGATTCCATGCCTTCTATCACTTGCCTCCAATATGGACGCATGTTAGCATCTTAGAGGCGATTTTTCAGAAGCGGCTGTCAAAGGTCAACTTTCGCCTTTAAGAGAATATGTTATGGATCACAATATTCCTCAGCCCAAAAGAATGGTCAAGCCGCCATATTGGACCATTGACTTTGAAGTTTGAATTGTTAATCTTATTTTATTAGTTGTTAATTAATAAGGAATGTTAGCAGTTAGAATTTTAGCCGTTAATAATATCTTATTTGATAAGATTTGATAGAGCAGAATAAGGGATTTAGTTGCACTTTTCTCTTTAAATACGCCACTCTATGTAATTATGCGGATCAAGAAGAATCAATTCATATTTTAATTATCTAGTTAAACTCTTGTTTTTCTCTATTTTATTTTTGGGAGTTAGTTTCTTACTCGAAAAGAAACAAGTGCATAACAATTTGGTGCTTTGACTGCTTTCATTGCTCTGAACCATGGCTCCGAAAAACACGAAACTTACATCCACTCAGCCCGCTTCGTCTTCCACAATTGTTGACGATGAACAAGCTACTCTGGAATCCATGATTGCCATGCAAGCGTTAATTTCGACGCGGCACAAACCGAAGAAAAATTCAACACTATGTTCGCCATGTTAGCTGACATGAGAGCTATGCGTGAATGTACCTGTAACGCCCCAAAATATTTGCTTGTATTAATATGATAATTTTTATTACTCGCCTTTACATAAATAAAATAGTATAATTATATTTATTGTTAGTATTTAGTTATTTACTTATATATGTATTTAAAAATATAAATATATATATATATATATATTAATATAATAGATTATTTAAATAATAAGTGCAGTTTATGAATATTAATGAAACGTGATATTAAGTATGGCATAATAAACTTTTAAAACTCATCAGTTACATAACCTATCACATTCATAATAAGATTTAAGGGTTTCATTTTATTCCACTTGTTTAAAAACCAAAAGAGTTCCGTCTTTTTCCTTTTTACATTCACGCCGCCGTATTCTTCAAGTCCCAGGTAAAAATTTCTTGCGATTTGTCACATATGCATGTTCCTCTATATTTTGGGTGATTATGAACATTCTCATATAATCATACTAGTCTACGGTCTTAATTGCGGATGATGAAATAATGCTAGAATGGATCAATCACGTTTGGTAATCCTTCCATGACCAGTGAGATAATAATTAGGTATTATTAAATATTACATATGGTGTCAAGATATCAAGAGCTTTGTGGGTAGTATATAATTCCAAATCTGAAAGTTTGATCATCTTTCATTACTTACTCTTATTAATGTCAGTCTCCCGATGAAGTTAGAATAATATATAACAACAGCTTAGCGAATCTTGATCAGGCACAGTCTATGTTTAAGCATGAATCAGATTAAATCTATCTTGTTATAGTATCAATAATATCACTTAGGTTGTCTTTCCTTACTATAAGTACCGCATGCGATTATTGATTAACAATTTTCGTTATTTTTGAATTGTGTATGGAAACTTAAAGGAGTCGGATCCATATGATTCAGATTAGTGCATTAGCATTAGTTAATCTGGACATTAGTATTAGTTCACTGGATATATATATATATATATATATATATATATATATATATATATATATATACGTACTAAACTTATTTTCGAAAAGCTGGAAGGGTATGTGCTAAATGTTTCATCATAGGTGCATGTGTTTATATTTACGTAGTAAGTGTGCTCATTCATTTATCAGGATCGTCTGTTATTGTATTCGTGCAACTTGCTACTTATGTGTCATGATTTTGAATATCGAACGTTTTTGGTATTGATTGGATCCACGGCTTGGTCAGCACAGGGTACTACCGGGCAGCGACGGGCTGTCGGTGGGATCTCGTGACGCCTTGCCCTTTTCCCTCACAAGCATCGGGAGTTCGTTGCTTTTGAGGGGATCAACGAGCATGTACCTAGGCATGCGTGAACATTTTCAAGGTCGCTCCTTGAACGGAGTGACAAGGTAACGAACGTGGGTGTTATAAGGTGGGAATGAGTCAACGACTTAGGAAACGGTAAACGCTCCCTAATATGACTGAACGTGAGTATGTGCTTGACTGCCCAACCTGTTGCATTTTAACTGTCTTATTCCTTGTACACATTGCACACACTCGTAACACCACTGAGATTTTTATCTCACTTGCGTGCCCTTCCTTCTAGTTTGATGTAGGCAAATATTGGGATCAGTGGAGGGAGGAGACCAAGGAAGCATAGAGCTTAGCTGCAGAGTTTTACCTTTTCTGTTAGAGATACTTTTCTTTATTTTGAGACTTTGATATTGAGAACTAGTTTACGTTCCGGTTTATAGATATTTCTTTCATGTTATTGGACTTTGTCATGGTATTTTGGCGTATTTAGGCCTTTGGAATTATTAAACCGTTTATGGATTATTTTGTCGAATTATGTTATTTGATTTAAAAAGTCAGGGCATCACAGTACCAACCAGCTTGCCCTCCAAAATCATGCCGCCACAGTACCACGTTGGCAACCCATCACAACCTCCACATCATTCCATTCCACCTCCACCACCAGCACAGTAACAATACCACGTTGGCAGCCCATCGCAGTCGCAAACTTTCAACCCGCTTTTTGTTCCGGCAACTGACAATTTACCCAAACCACCCCAATTGAATCTTGCTACTTTTTATGGCACCAATCCCATGGATTGGGTGTCCCAAGCTCAACATGTTTTTAAAATTTATAATATTCATCCTGATCAACGCATCTCACATGTCACTCTTTATATGCAGGGTACTGCGCTAAGTTGGTTTAATTGGTTATCCAATAATAATATGCTCGGATCTTGGGATGTTTTTATACAAGATTTATTGCTACGTTTTGGGCCTTCATCTTATGAAAATCACCAAGCGGCGCTTTTCAAATTGCGTCAAGTTGGATCTGTGATGGACTACCAAAAAGAGTTTGAGCAACTTTCTAATTTTGTTACTGGTTTAAGTCATGATGCTTACTTGAATTGTTTCATTTCAGGTCTCAAACCAGAATTACGTGCAGAGTTAGCAGTGTTCAACTCGTACTCTCCATCAAGCTATCGCGCAAGCCAAACTCCTTGAACAAAAAAACCGCGATACTTTTCCACGCTACATTTTTCCTCACACCCACAACACACAAATCTCCCTTATCCCAAACACCCATCCGTCCCCATCTACCACCACTCGCACTCAATTACCCATTCGACGTCTAAGTCCAGCTGAGATGCAAGATCGCCGCCTTAAAGGTTTATGCTTTAATTGTGATGAAAAATTTAGCCAAAATCATAAATGCAAAACACCACAATTTTTAATCTTAATGGCTGACGATGAATTCCAACCCGATGTGGATACCCTGAACGATCCAGAATTGGCTACTCCCTTTGAGGACGTATACCCTAAACCCAGTACCCCAAAACTTCAAGACGGCCCTTTTCATTTGTCGATGGCTGCCTATATGGGTCTTTTCTCGCCACAAACTCTACGCGTTGTTGGTTATATTAAAGGTAAACCCGTTACAGTTTTAATTGAAACAGGTAGTACACACAATATTGTACAACCTCGAATTGCAGATCATCTGGGGATCCCAATCGTTGCTTCTCCGCCTATCAACGTGATGGTCGGCAATTGCACTTTTTTACAATGTGAAGGGTTGTACTCTACTAACCTCGTCCTCGACAACGCAACGTTTCAGATTCCATTATTAGTACTTCCTATTCAAGGAGCAGATGTCGTACTTCGTTGTGCATGGATTGCAAAAATAGGTGATTTTTTGGGTAACTATTCAGTGCCTCAATTAACATTTTATAAAGATGGCAAGCTAATTACATTGCGAGGATCTACATCTGTAGGGCCTGCATCACCTGCTCAGGTTAAAAATTTAATTAGTAGAAATTCAGTTGCTTCTTTACATATGTTATCTTTGGATACTAGAAATCTTTCAACGTCTGAAAATCATAGTTGTCCCTCTTCTATTTCAAATCTTATCACTCAATTTGAAACCATTTTTTAAGAACCTACTACCCTCCCCCTCCCCCCCCCCCCCCCCACCGCATCCACGATCACCATATTCATTTGACACCAGATTCCAGACCTGTTAAATCTCGCCCCTAACGATACCCCCATTTTCAAAAAGAAATCATGACTAATTTAATAAAAGAAATGCTTGCGTCAGGTCTAATTCGGCCTAGTACGGTTCCTTTTTCTTCACCTGTTTTATTAGTAAAAAAAAATATGGTACATGACGTTTTTGTGTGGATTACCGTAGTTTAAATGCAATTACTGTAAGGATAAATTCCCCATTCCTACTGTTGACGAATTGCTTGATGAATTGCATTGTGTAACTATTTTTACTAAGCTTGATTTAAGGCCTGGTTATCATCAAATCAGAGTGACCCCAAGAGACATCTATAAGACAACATTCCGTACATGTGATGGCTATTACGAATTTGTTGTTATGCCTTTTGGCTTAACTAACAGCCCGTCTACTTTCTAGTCGGCTATGAACGACCTTTTCCGTGAGTATTTACGTAAGTTTTTTTTGGTATTTTTCGATGATATTCTGGTTTACAGTCGCAGTATTTCCGATCATGAAACTCATTTGTGTTTGGTTTTCCAGCTTTTACATTCTAACCAATTTTATGCAAAATTATCAAAATGCATTTTTGCCACCCCTACTGTTCATTATCTTGGCCACATTATTAGTTCGACAGGTATATCAGTTGATCCAGATAAGGTTATCGCGATGGTTAATTGGCCCGCACCCACGTCACTAATGGCCCTACGGGGATTTTTGGGGTTAACGGGATACTATCGCAGGTTTGTTCGTCACTATGCTACTCTCGTCGCTCCCCTCACCAATTTATTAAAGACGAACAGTTTTACATTGGATACATCAGCCCACCAGGCCTTTGAACTCAAAATCAAAATACAAGCACTGCCTAATTTATGTCTACCAGATTTTACCAAAGTCTTCGAGTTGACGACCGACGCCTCCTTCATTGCTGTTGGCGCTGTTCTCTCACAAGATCAGGTCCCTTTGGCATTTTTCAGCAAGAAAATGTCTCCCCAAATGAGCGTTGAATCGGCCTACAATAAAGAACTTTATGGCTTAGTTGAAACTGTAAAAAAAATGGCGCCACTACTTACTTGGCAGAAAATTCGTGATCTATACTGACCAACAAAGTTTACGTCACATTTTAACCCAAGCTATTCATACTCCGGTGCAACAAAAATGGAGGGTGAAACTGATCGGATATGATTATGAGGTAAAATACAAACCTGGTCGTGATAATGTTGTGGCAGATGCCCTCTCCCGTGTCGATTCTGCTTGTTATCTTGCTGTCACAGTTCCTCAAAGCCCACTAGTGGAAGCCCTTCGCCGCTTTTTTGCAACCTCTCCAGAAGGACAAGCATTGCTCAATAATAAAACTCAAAATATGCAAAGTGATAGCAATTATCAGATCAAGGAAGGACTTCTATTCTACAAGGATCGACTTTTTGTACCAGACACAAGTGACCTACAACAACGAGTACTACATGAATTCCACGCCACTCCTATTGGAGGTCATTCAGGAGTCAAGGGCACATTATCTCGAATATCAGTAACCTTTTTTTGGCCCAAACTCAAACAGGCAGTCACAAAATTTATCAAAGAATTCCATATTTGTCAACAACAGAAGTATTTAACCACCAAACCGTTTGGACTACTTCATCCACTTCCGATACCAGAACAAGTATGGAGCCACTTCATAATGGATTTTATCACGCATCTGCCTTGTTCTAACGGTAAAACAGTTATATGGGTAATGGTTGACAGGTTGAGCAAATTCAGTTACTTTATTGCGTTACCTACGAAATTTTCTGCTGCATATCTAGCTTCCATTTTCTTAAATGACAGATACAGTGTTCACGATTTACCTTGCTCAGTTGTTTCAGATAGAGATCCAATCTCTTTAAGCAGGTTTTGGAAAGAGTTATTTAACAAGTTAGGCACATCTTTACACTACAGTTCAGCCTATCATTCGGAATCAGACGGCCAAACTGAGGTGGTCAACAGATCTTTGGAATGCTATCTCAGGTGCTTTACTATAGACGAGCCAAAGCACTGGACGAGATTTCTTCCTTTGGCACAGCTATGGTACAACACAACTACACATTCATCAATCAACGCGTCACCATACAAAGTCATGTTCGGCAAAAAACCAACACTATCAAAGGACTATGTCACAGGCGACTCTGACAACTTTACAATTGACACAACTCTATCACATAGAAACACAGTGTTGCAAAAGATCAAACAGAATATGCACCGCGCGCAACAACGTATGGTTTCAAGTGAAAATCAACGACGCACAGATATCACATTCAAATAAGGTGATTTGGTATACCTCAAACTCCGGCGATATCGGCAGATCTCCATCAGACAGGTAGGATTTCATAAGCTATCACATCGCTTTTATGGACCGTATTGCATCAGTCATCGCATCGGATCCGTCGCATATGAACTCGATCTTCCAGCGAACTCCAAAATCCATCGGGTTTTTCACGTCTCGTTACTTCGTCCTTGCCACGGCGCAGCACCGACAACGCCACCTGCACTGTCTCCATTGAATTCAGAGGGGGAACTCATTTCTACGCCGCACAAGATCCTTGATAGCCGTGTTCTTTGGAAAGGAAACAAAATGGTGAAAGAAGTGTTAGTCTTATGGAAGGATTCGTCAATTGAAGAAGCAAGTTGGGTGCCTTATGATAATACTAGAAATATTAGCACGCGGTCCCCGCGTGATTAGCAGTTTATTTTAAGTATAATATAATCACTTTGTATATATAGTAAATATTACAACTTAACTATGGATACATAATTTATATATTTTAGTCTTCTTTTTATGTAAGATAATTAAGTAATAATTTTTTTCCCTTAATAAGAAGATTTAAATAATAATAAGGCTAAGATAAATTACAGTTATACCCAACTAATAATAAAGTTTAATAGCACTTAGAAGGGTAAATAAAGAAATCAAAAGATTGGTCTCAACCTAACTTCTTTTATATAATAGTATAGATAAAGGGAAGATTTCCAGATCTATAAAGGGAGGCGGATATTGAGGAGAGAAACCCTAGTCACTACACACCACCACAAAATGAGGAAGGCTGCCCTAATGCCTCTCACTCTTCTCAATCACACGCTTTAGGCACTGCAGATTTCGGCAATTGGGCTTCTTCATTGGGCCTTGTGGACAAGGGCCCCCTTCAAGGGGAGGGCAATGTTATGGATCAGAATATTCCTCAGCCCAAACGAATGGTCAAGCCGCCATATTGGACCATTGACTTTGAAGTTTGAATTGTTAATCTTATTTTATTAGCTGTTAATAAGGAATGTTAGCCGTTAGAATTTTAGCCGTTAATAATATCTTATTTGATAAGATTTGATAGAGCATAATAAGGGATTTAGTTGCACTTTTCTCTTTAAATACGCCACTCTATGTAATTATGCGGATCAAGAAGAGTCAATTCATATTTTAATTATCTAGTTAAACTCTTGTTTTTCTCTATTTTATTTTTTGGAGTTAGTTTCTTAATCGAAAAGAAACAAGTGCATAACAGAATATGATTGAAGGCGATTTTTTGCCTCTCATATGTGTGGGCTAGGAAGAGACTAAAGGAGCCCATTCGCCTCCAATTAGCTTTTTTGTTACTTTTTTAATAATATCTCCAACTGATGTGGATAGAGGCGATTTATTCCCCTCCTTCTTTATAATTAAATCAAAATTCTTATAAATATCTTAAAGGCAATTTTTCGCCCATTTGGTCTTTGATTAAATTAATGAATATGGTATCAATATTTTTAAAGATTGGAGGCGACTTTTCGCCTCCATTCTTTTCCAGATTTGTGAAAAAAGAAAAGCGGCAATTCTTTGCCGCCTTTTTTTTTTTTATATTTATGATTCAATTTAATTTCATTCCCCCCATAATTCTTCTAGTTCTTTGTAAAAATGTAACAATTAAATTTAAAATTGAAATAAAATTTAAAGACACCTGATGTTATATTTAGCATACAAACATATTGTTTATTCAATAAGATCAAATAATTCAAAAAATATTCAATAGTATAACAAATTAATGGTGTGCATACAATATCATTCATTTATTTAACCACATTTGTTTAATATTATGCCTTGACAATAAAATAAAATGATTTTTTTTTTCAGATATGTTATTACTATCAAAACTATTAAATCCTTAAAAAAACTAATTACTTACACTTTAAAACACAAAACATAACAAACTTGCAAATCTTATGAAGATGAATTTGGAGAAAATTGAAGGAACTTGGGAGAAGATAAATATTGTTTGTGGAAATTATGTGTATATATAAAAATTTGTTGGAGATTAGAGGCAAACAATCGCCTTATGTCTATCACGCGGATCAAGCATCTCCACCATTGGATCTGGCCCTAGGATCTGGCACAAGGATCCTGGTTTTGTTGCTCAGAGGCGAAATTTCGTCTGTATTTAATGAAAAAAATTACGAAAATTGTAAAATTGGACTTAACAATGCAAATAATCGCCTTGTACCTAAAGCTACACTATTATTGCACGGATTTCTCCTCCTCAACCTCATTCCACCATCTTTAGATCTTGTTTTCCTCCATTGTTGCACCTTTCAAAGAAGAAAAAAAAACCCCATAAATTACTTGGTAATTTCTAACAAATATGTGAATTATAATTGTTTCATTCAATCTACAGAAATTGAAATTTAAGAGGTATGTACATGTTAGTTTCTTTGCAATTTACTTTTTCAGTCTTTAATTACAAGTTCACCCATTTTCTTAATTCTATATTAATGACTGCGCCACAACTTGGATATTTATTATTGTAAATGTTCATAATGTTTATTTGGAGGCAAATTTTCCTAAAATCAATATCGGTTTGTGATTGTTGATGTAGATTTAAAATGTCCAACCACGAAGATCGGAGTTAGATGTACGATAGTGTAAATAGCGACGGTTATCTCAACTAGAGTTTTATAGAGGGTGTTCATCGATTTCTAGAATATGCATCTTCTCAAACTAACTTGCTCAACCGGGGCAAAGTTAAGTGCCCCTGCAAACAATGTTGTAACAGTAAGTTTCATACAAAGGACAATATTATGTGTCATCTTTATAAACGTGGTTTTCTTCCAGAATATTATGTTTGGGTAGCACACGGTGAGTCCTTTGGTAGCACATAAGGGGCATCGAGTTCTTATGCGCCAATGCAGTCAACTGTTAATGAAAGCTTTGGTGGTCGTTATAGGGAACTCGTTGACGATACGTTTGGTGGTCGTTTTGAGGATATTAACTTCAATCAGGAGGTAGAGGAGGAGCCAAGCACCTACGCAAGAGATTTTTATGACCTTTTGCAAAAATCACATATGCGGATAAGCTCAGGAGAACAAGAAACATTTTTGGAATTCATATATCAGTTTATGACGAATAAGATTCTAACGAACACGACTGCGGCATGTTGTAACAAGTGGCTAAAGCAATTGCATACCGTGTTGAATCCTGAGGATCGCAAATTAATTCCTGAGGATGTGAACGGAATGAAGCGGGTATTGAGAAGGTTAGGGCTGGAAAAGAAGACTTACGACTTATGTTGGAACAATTGTTTTTTGTACTACGGGGAGTACGAAGCAAGCAGTTATACTCAATGTCCGATGTGCGAATATGATAGGTTCGAGCCCGC
This sequence comes from Linaria vulgaris, assembly GCA_948329865.1. NCBI lineage: Eukaryota > Viridiplantae > Streptophyta > Magnoliopsida > Lamiales > Plantaginaceae > Linaria > Linaria vulgaris. The sequence goes on from OX415252.1 coordinate 114,908,689, forward strand.
ACAGGGTTCAGATCCAAGGGCCAAACGCATTTCTAAAAAGAAATTGTGGTATTTTCCGTGGACATCTCGATTGCAGAGGTTGTATATGTCACGTCATACATCTGAACACATGACGTGGCATCTGAAATGTCGAGGACAAAATGATACGATGATTCACCCCGCTGCTGGTAAGGCATGGAAATCTTTTGATGACAAGTATCCTGATTATGCCGCCGAGCCCAGAAATGTTAGGCTTGGTCTTTGCACTGATGGTTTCACTCCATGGGGAAGCTTTGGTAATAACTACTCTTATTGGCCAGTTTTCATCACGCCATAAAATCTACCTCCTGGTATGTGCATGAGGCAAGAGTATATATTTTTATCTTTGTTGATCCCTGGACCAAAGGACCCCGGAAAGAATCTTGACGTTATGCTACGACCCCGGAAGATGAAAACGATCCACCTGTAATTTGAAGATCAGGTGCAGAAATGAAAAAGATCATTGGGTGTCTACCTTATATTGAATTTGGGAACAGCGGAGAAGTTGTCGAGGATTTTGGAGTGAAACACAACTGGTGTCGACGTAGTATATTTTGGGAGCTTCCTTACTGGGAATCAAATCTTATTTGTCACAACCTGGATGTAATGCATTGTGATAAGAACTTCTTTGACAACATAAAAAATACAGTGATGGACGACCCAGATAAAACGAAGGATAACTTGAAGTCGAGGAAGGATTTAAAGGAGTGGACCACCAAACGTGACTTATTTCCAATACGTGGGCGCAACGGTCAATGGAGCAAGAGAAAAGCAAAGTACTGATTAAGTAAGGATCAAAAGCTAAAGGTGTGCGAAAGGGTGAGAGGAATTAAATTTTCGGATGGATATGCCTCGAATATTAATCGTTGTGCCCAAATCCCTCAACTTCACCTAGCATGGTTGAAAAGTCACGACTGCCACGTGTTTATGCAGAGGTTGTTACCTATTGCATCTCGTGACTTCTTAGAATACCCTATTTGGGAGCCAATCACAGAGGTAAGTATATTCTTTAGATCACTATGTGCGAAGGAATTAAGCAATAAAGCAATGAAGCAATTAGAGAAATCGATTGTGATTACCATGTGCAAGCTCGAGTAAATATTCCCTCCCTCGTTCTTCGATTCAATAGAACACTTTGGTCGTACACCTTCCATGGGAAGCAAAGGTCGGAGGACCTGTCCAATACAGGTAAATGAACCCATTTGAGAGGTAACTTGTGTCTTCTATTTTTGATAAAGAAATTAAATGCGTGATTATTTGAATATGTATTCCACTAATGTTTTTTTGAGTATATAGGCGCAAGCAAGAATTAAAGAAGGCAGTAAAAAATAAGGCGCATGTTGAAGGATCCATTGCCGATGAATATCTTATTTCTGAAGTGACCAACTTTCTACAACACTATTTTGAGAACTCTTTTGAGACACGTGCAAATCGTCTCAACAGGAATGAGGTTGAATTGAATGAAGAATTCCACGAAGAACTCTCAATATTCCACATGAAAGGGGAAGCGCTTGGCTGTGCAACAAGAGGTAGGTATCTTAGCACGATAGAGTATATAGTCGCTGAGTTATACATCCTTCTCAATTGTCCAGAAGTCGAGCCATGGTTGAGGTTAGTACCATATTAGCATAGTTTAAATGCTTTATTCTCCGTTCAGTTATATTAAAAATGTGATTGTTTGTAGATTATTTGACGAGCAAATGTTTGTTGGATTTTCAGTTCAACAAATACAAACGTACCGTAACATGTACTTTGTTGATTGGATAAAGGGAGTGGTTGCTTTTCGGCAATTTAATGCAGATCCTCGCATTATTGCGTTATTAGGCGGGCCAATCAACGCTGTGAGCACATTTGATGGTTACAAGATAAATGGGTTCATATTTCACACTTCAAAATATAACAAACATATGAAGACAAATAATCATGGCGTGTACGTTAAGGGTGACAATGTAGAGGATTCTAATTTTATGGAATCCTTCAGGAGGTTATAGGGGTTGATTATTAACTGTGATTCTTTTCAAGTGCGATTGGTATGATTTGTCTTCGGCTGGGATGAAGAAACACCCGATATATCCACTAGTTGACATAAATCCAAATTGTCGACTGCCGACTGGGGTAGCCGAACCTTTCATCCTAGCGACACAAGCTCAACATGCGTGTTATTTCACTTACGCGTGTCAATCTAAACCAGTAAGAAAAGGGTGGGTCTCTGCGCAAACCACGAAAGCCAGACATCTTGTAGACACAACCTCATTAAACATTATTGAGGAATCTGAAGGCCCATAAATATTTCAAGACGACACAACCCCTCTTTTCAGGTTGTATGTTGATCTAACCTCGTATAATATTCCAAATTTGGCATACTGTGATTTGGAACCCTTCGCAGAGGAACCAGTGAGTGATCAGAGTGAATATGAAGGGCCATATTATGAGGAACCAGAAGATAGTGACCTTGATTATGCGTAGTGTGTTTTTTCTACAATGTAATAATATAAATACGTTTAAATTAGTACTCAAACGATTAATCTTTGAATTAGTGTGTTTTGTGTTTTTACCTTAATCTTTGTTATGTTAAATACATTTGTCCCACAAAGAATTAGCAAAAATGGAGTTACGGAAGAGATCAAAGAAACTATTGGGGTAAAAAATATAAATATCCAAGAGTTTAAAAACCACTCCAAAATGCCTCCAACTTCAATGATATTTTACCATATTCTATATTATGTTAAATATATGTGTCTCTAAAAAATTCATCGAAAAGGGAGTTACGGAAGAGTTCAAAGAAACTATTGGGGTAAAAAATATAAATATCCTAGAGTTTGAAAACACCACCAAAACGCCTCTAGTTTCAATGATATTTTACCAGATTAAATATTATGTAAACTATATGAGTTCCTAAAAATTTCATCAAATATGGAGCTACGGAATAGTTTAAAGAAACTATTGGGGTAAAAAAATATAAATATCCTAGAGTTTGAAAACCCCTCCAAAATGCCTCCAATTTCAATGATAGTTTACCAGATTCAATATTAAGTAAAATATATGATTTCCTAAAAATTTCATCAAAAACGGAGCCACGAAAGAGATCAAAGAAACTATTGGGGTAAAAAATATAAATATCTAAGAGTTTGAAAACCCCTCCAAAACGCCTCTAATTTCAATGATTTTCTTACCAGATTCTATATTATGTGAAAGGGAAAAAAACACCCTGCCCCCTATTCTTTCTGTTGTTTCGCACTTTACCCCCCCCCCCCCCACCTTTGTTTCGTTGCACCCGACACCCCCAACTTTGAAACCGTTAGCACATTACCCCCCCCCCCCCCCCCCGCCGTTAGAATTTTCGTCAATTATGAGGGTATTTCGGGTATTTCGGGTATTTCGGCCATTTCTTCCCCCCCTCCCCAAACCCTACAGCCGTCGTTGATGAAATTGGGGGTGGTGATGACGACGGGGATTAAATTACAAATTTGTTTTTATTTTTTACGTTTTTTTGTGTTTTTTTAATTTTTTTGTGTTTTTTGTGTTTTTTAATTTTTTTGTGATTTCAATAATAAAAACTATATATTTTAAATTATAAATTTGTTTTTGTTTTTTATGCTATTTTTGGATTTCAATTATAAAAACTATATATTTTAAATTACAATTTATTTTTGTGTTTTTTAATTTTTTTTTGTGATTTCAATAATAAAAACTATATATTTTAAATTATAAGTTTGTTTTTGTTTTTTATGCTTTTTTTGGATTTCAATTATAAAAACTATATATTTTAAATTACAATTATTTTTGTGATTTCAATAATAAAAACTATATATTTTAAATTATAAGTTTGTTTTTGTTTTTTATGCTTTTTTTGGATTTCAATTATAAAAACTATATATTTTAAATTACAATTTATTTTTTGTGTTTTTTAATTTTTTTTGTTATTTCAATAATAAAAACTATATATTTTAAATTATAATTTTTTTTAAAAAGTATATATTTAAAAAAAAACCCCGAAATGGCCGAAATACCCGAAATACCCTCATAATTGACGGAAATTCTAACGGCGGGGAGTAATGTGCTAACGGTTTCAAAGTTGGGGGTGTCGGGTGCAACGAAACAAAGGTGGGGGGGGGGGGGGGGGTAAAGTGCGAAACGGCAGAAAGAATAGGGGGCAAGGTGTTTTTTCCCTATGTGAAATATATACGTCCCCCAAAATTTCATCAAAAACGGAGTTACGGAAGATTTTTTAAAAAAATAATTGGCCTAAAATAAAATTAAAAGCACTTCAACACTAAACCCTAAACCCTACAACTATTCTTCTTCTATAAACCTAAATGGTGTAATATCCTTATAAAAGTTTAGAATTACCTCCAAATGAACATCAAATTTTATGAATTTTGGCAAGCATTTTGATAATGGTAAGTATGTTTGTTCCATAAAAATTCAACAGAAACGGAGTTACGAAGCATGTTAAATAAACTATAGGGGAGAAAAAGATAAATATAAGATGTTTCGGTTACCACTCTAAAACATGTCCAATTTCAATGATTTTTTACCAGATTCTATATTATGTGAAATGTATGTGTCCCTTAAAATTTCATCAAAAACGGAGTTACGGAAGAGATCAAAGAAAATATTTGGGTATAAAATATAAATATCCAAGAGTTTGAAAACCCCTCCAAAGCCCCTCCAATATAATGTTTTTTTACCAGATTCTATATTATGTGAAATGTATGTGTTTCTCAAAATTTCATCAAAAATGGAGTTACGAAAGAGATGAAAGAAAATATTGGGGTATAAAATATAAATATCCAAGAGTTTAAAAACCCCTCCAAAACGCCTCCAATTTCAATGATTTTTTACCAGATTCTATATTATGTGAAATTTATGTGTCCCTCAAAATTTCATCAAAAATGGAGTTACAGAAGAGTATAAAGAAACTATTAGGGTAAATAAATATAAATATCCAAGAGTTTGAAAATCCGTCCAATTTCAACTAATACAAGAGGATACGAATTATGACAGAACAATTCAAGGAACTCCAGTGGTAAATTCGAGAGGATGTATAGAGGTCTAAGGTTCGATCCCTGTATTTGCAAGGAGTATTTTACCAGGGAATTATGATTTTTCTTTTTTTATGGTGCAGTTAAATAGACCGAAGGCGAAAAGTCACATGTTGTCTTATATTGGTTTTTCTTTTTTTTTTTGTTTTGATGAGAGGAGAAAAATCACCTCTATCCACACGGTACTTTCTATTGGAGGATTCAATCTATGCTACCCAGTTGGAAGTGTCCAGTTCACTCACATGGGATGTGAGCCCCACACATGTGGGACCCACCAGTCTATGAGAGACTGGACACAACACCCACATGGTAGCATAGATAAAATCATATTGGAGCATCTTAGTCAACTTCATGTTTAAATTAGCACACACCAAGAAAGAAGGCGATTATGGGCATTTTACATTACAGAAGCCCAAAATCGCCTCTAAACATGCCCATAAACGACGGAGGCCTATTTTCGCCTCTAAAGTTGACCTTCTATATGGAGGAATTGTTGTAGTGATTATGTGATCCTAACTGATTAAGGACCAATTAAATTAATACTGTTTGGATATTTCTGAGAAGTAAGGAGATTGCTTTATCAAGTAAGGTCAACTAAAGTCGTAATGAAACTTTTGTTACGTTGCATGGTAGGCACCATGGTGACCTAAGCACAGGGGCGGCGCCACCTAGGGACATTAGGTGGGCTGCAGCCCGGTACAAGATTTGTAAAAAAAATTACTAGGTATATGTAGTTTTAGCCCAACAAAAACATATAAAATATGGCCCAATAAAAATAATTTTTGAATTTAAATGTCTGGGCCTAACAATAAAACTTAAAAAAAAGCCCAAATCTCTATACTCTTAGTCTTTAATCATTCGGTGAAATTCCTTTTTCTTCCCACACAAACTAAAAAAAAAAGGAAAGAAAGACGCCATTGTGCTGCTGTCTGCTGCGCTCAACTAAGAAGAAAACAAAAAATAGCTTAGCCTCCAAATCAACTCTTGGAATTGGTGAGTCATTTTTTTAATTAAATAAAGTCTTATATTTTAGCTTGTGTAGTTGTGTTAATTTACTTTTGATAATAAAATGAACTAAAATATTAGGAATTTAGGGTTATCATTTTTGTCAATCTCTTGTTTTAGGGATTTAGGGTTATCATTTTTATCATTTAGGGATTAGGGATTTAGGGATAATTATTTTTGTTGGTTACTTGGTAATTGTTATAGATTTATAGTACTTGGTACCCTACTAAAAAATAGAATTTGAGATCCAAATAGTTACTCCCAGCGAAAGAATCAAGATATATATCCTCAATAAGACTAAAAAATGTGGGGGGCGATGCGAGATCCTAATATCTTGGGGAATTTTATCCTAGTGATTTTGATGAGCAAGAGATTCATTATTTGAGAAGTCAGTTGAATTATTACAGACGGGATGTTATTTCGGATGAGAGGTTCCAAAATATTTCAACAATTGCTGAATTATGTGAAAGATTATTCAAGACCAACAAGTCATCAATTTTTCATTTGATTGACAGGTTGCTTCGACTTGTTTTGACTCTCCCTGTTACTACCCGCAACTACAGAACGAGCATTTTCAGCTATGAAGATTGTAAAGTCAGAGTTACGTAATAAGATGGAAGAAGGATTTTTGGCAGATAGTCTGGTGCTTTACATTGAAAGAGAGTTTTCTGCAAGTGTGGATGTCGATTCAGTAATTGATGAATTTTATAGTTTGAAGGATCGTAAATCTCAACTTCGATAGTGCTTTTATTCGTGTAGTATAATGATATGTAATTTATTTTTTTTCTTGTACGAGACAATAGATATTTCTCATTCTAGCTTGCATATTTAATATTTTTATTTTAATTTACATTGTTTTTAAAAAGTGCTTAAGTTAATAGCAGCCTGGGATAAAAAAAAAATCCTGACACCGCCCCTGCCTAAGCACCTGAAATGCATTCTGGAATTTTGGATTTATTAGCTAAGATACTACCTATATATTCCGCATAATATGTAGAATATTGTGTCTGGATTTCAGTGCAACTTCCTATCCTGGCATCAAGCTTATAACATGTAGCTTATTAGCTCCCTTAACTAATTCTCTGTTTGATAAATGATATAATTTTGTATATATTGTTTAAAAATCTCATCGTGTTTAAACTTTAAACTATCACCAAATGTTGCCTAATTGATTAAAAAATAGAAATTTTGTTAGATTAGATAGAAATATATTGTATTATCTCTTGTAAAGATATGATTAGATTATTTTCATAGTTGATAGGATTATTTGCATAGTTGATAGGACTCTTCTATTGTATATATATACTAGTTTGATTAATGAGAATCCCATCGAGGAACAATATCTTTCATGGTACAGAGTCATATTCTTCTCTTTTTCTTCTCTCCTAAATCATGACCAACCCTAGCGACGATAGCCCTAAATCCCACGGCGCCGCCTCTTCCCCCTCTTCCGGCGCCTCCTCGACCGCCACCATGGAACCCTCTAAATTCTATCCGGCTTTAGCCGTCTCTAACATTAAAAACTTCATCCCCATCACGTTAGATTCAGAAACTAGCCTCTACACATCATGGTCAGAACTTTTCAAAATCCACGCTCGCGCGTATCAAGTTCTCGATCACATCACGCCTCCTTCTTCCGCTAACGATTCTCTCACCCGTGACGATTTGTGGGATCGTCTCAACGCCATTGTGCTTCAATGGATTTACGGGACCATCTCCCTCGATCTCCTTCATCAGGTCATGGAGAAAAACTCCACCGCCTTAAGTTCTTGGAAACGTGTTGCTGATTTGTTTCAAGACAATAAGAACTCTCGTGCCGTTCATCTCGAGAACCAATTCTCTCAAACGGTTCTTGACGACTTCCCAAATGTCACAACTTATTGTGAGAAACTGAAGATGTCGGCCGACCAACTCGCCAACGTCGGTGCACCAGTCACGAATCATCGTCTAGTTCTCCAACTAGTGGCTGGACTGAGCGACGCTTACAACGGGGTCGCAACCCTCATTCAACAAAGCCTATGTTGCACGGATACTCCGAAAATGCAATTTTATAATTTATCACCTCATTTAACTCACATATTATACACGACCGATTCATCCTTTTTCACTTTTCAGTTTTCATTTACAGATGAGATTAGAATTCAATCCAAAATATCCCAAATCGATTCTTCAATCCGAATTCTCATCTTCATTCTTCATCAAGGTAAATGTTTCATCTTTTTCGTGTACTACTATATTTTCCTTTTTCTTTTTACCATTTATGCAATTGTAAGATTAGGGTTTATGCAAAAATCTTTGAAATAAAAAACGTAAAGAATTGATTTGTGGGCATTTATGTTAGGTTACTGAAATCTTTGTATATGCTGAAAGCCTGAATCTGGAAATTATGATAAACTGGAAATTAGTAGCACAAGAATAAATTAAGATTATAAATGAGCATCTGAAGGTCTTGTTATATACGGAAACAGTGATGATTAAGAATTTTATTAAGAATTTTATTATGAATTAATTACTTAGTAACTGGAAATTAAGATTATATACACTGTTTCCGTAGGTCATGTTAATAAATTAATATATGTTAAGTTGTAATGTTAACCCAATTTTAATAACAGTAAGTTTGATTAACATGGTTTTGCACTTTTGCAGGCTTTGGTTGTGGTTAGTGATTTATTATGGCTACTGGTAGTAGTGGCGTGGGTGGCATTGACGGTGTCGATGTCGATGTCGATGATATAACAGCTAATGATGCTCCTCCAAATCTTGAATATTGTTGAACATATTTATTAATTAATATTTGGGTTTGTGGAATGGTGGATCTTTGTATATTGCTATATATGTTGATTATTTTTTTTAGTTTTATAAGTGTTTAATATTCATTATTTAACATATTTACTTAAATAATATATATGCATATATAGTTTTTTAATATTAAATATTCGACGTATCCTTGACGTATCTAAATATGTGTTTTTGAAAAAATCTGTATCTCCGTATCCGTATCTTGTCCGATACGTGTCCACGTATCCGTGTCCGTGCAATGCAGAACAAAGCTAATATCTTCCGCTCTTCTCCAAGGCACATTCCATGCTGACACTGGAGGAAACCAGCCTCTCCAAGCGCGCTGCTCGCACCGCAGACGCCGCCCTTCTTACCGCGGCTCAACAACCTGCCTCGGATCACACCATCACTCCCTCTTTCCAACACAACTCTGGTTATAGGGGTCGTGGACGTGGTCGCGGTCGCGGAAGGAATAGTAACGGGTGAGGCGGTCATGGAAACGGCCGCGGGGGTCGTGGTTACCCTTATCGCGGCACGTATCATCAGCAGCAATGGACCTATCCACCATGGGCTGCCCCTGGACCGTAGCAATGGGCCGCACCTCCAGCGCCCTACCCAACAACACCTTGATCTCCGCGTCCTGCGCCACAATCTCGACAGTCGGGTATTCTCGGGCCGCGTCTCTCGCAGGCATATCACGCCGCCCTTTCGACCACCAACTACGCCCCGACTGATCTTGAGGCTGCTATGCATACTCTCTCTATCTCTCACCCCTCAAGACGATAATTGGTACATGGACACGGAGGTGACGTCTCACATGACGTCCAATCAAGGTACTCTCTCGCCTTACTTTAATTCGAGCATTCATTCTAACATTACTGTTGGTAGTGGTCATATGATTCCCATCCATGGTACGGGTTCTGCGGTACTTCCTCCTCCCTTCCCACCCCTCTCTCTCAAAAACGTCCTCCATGCTCCAAAACTCATTAAAAACCTTGTCTCTATTCTTAAATTCACTACGAATAATCATGTTTCTGTTGAATTTGACCCATTTGGTTTTTCTTTGAAGGATTTCAAGACGGGCAATCCCATCATGAGATGTAATAGTCTTGGTGATCTCTACCCCCTCACTCCTCCGTCTCCACCTTCATCCTTCCCCGCTCTCTCCTCCTCCACGTGGCACTCACGTCTCGGCCACCCGGGGACCTATCCCTTACGTTTTTTGAGAGCAAGTAGTCTAGTTAATTATTCTCCTAAAATTAGTCTTTGTTCATCTTGTTCGCTCGGGAAAAACATTAAACTGCCGTTTGTTTCTTCCACAACTGTTACTTCTATGCCATTTGATATTTTACATAGTGATATATGGACGTCACCTATTTTAAGTACGTCGGGTTCGCGCTACTACATATTGTTCTTCGATGATTACGCCGATTTTTTATGGACTTTTCCCGTCACTCAAAAATCTCTAGTCTATAATGTTTTTTTGTCACTAAACAACTACATTAATACTCAATTTGAACGTGACATCAAAACTCTCCAATGTGACAATGGTACTGAATATAACAACCGCGCGTTCCACTCCCTCTTATCCTCAAAAGGCATGCAATTTTGATTATCTTATCCTCACACCTCTTCCCAAAACGGCAAGGTTGAACGAAAAATACAAACAATTAACAAAATGATGCGCACCCTTTTGGATCATGCCTCTGTCCCGCCCCAATTCTGGCCTCACGCCTTACAAACCGCCACTTATCTCCTCAACATCCTCCCCAACTCACGCCTCGGGTTCAAAACGCCTTTTCAGCTCCTTTTCCAAAAAAAACTCTCATACTCTCATCTGCGTGTGTTTGGGTGCTTATGTTTTCCCCTTTTTCCCTCTACTAAAATCAATAAACTCCAAGCCCGGTCCACTCCGTGCGTCTTCTTGGGCTACCCTACTAATCATCGTGGTTACAAGTGTTATAACCTAGCCACGGAACAAATTATTACGAGCCGCCATGTTGTGTTCAATGAAAACACTTTTCCTTTTGCTCAACCTAGCCCAACTTGTTCCCCATCTTACGAGTTTCTTGACACACCTATCTTTCTCATATTACAACAACATCTCCAACATTCAGCCTCACGCCCTTCAAACATTGCCCAACCACGTTATGTTCCCAATGTTGGGTCCCAACGCTGCCCCAACATCGGGACAACATTACAACCAGAAACTTCAGCGCCTATCTCCGCACCTTCTGTTCCCAATGTTGGATCCCAATGTTGCCCCAACATCGAGGCAACATTACAACCAGAAGCTTCGGCCCCTATATCTGCACCTTCTATTCTCAATGTTGGGTCTCCTCAACTCACGGCTAACCCTTCTTCGCCCTCATGGCCCATCTCTCATACCTCACCTCCACCGCCATTACCTCCCCTCTCTCCTCAAATGGCCACCCGTAGCAAATATGGCATCTTTCGTCCCAAACAACTCTTCAATCTCCATACTTCTCCCTCTCAATCACCTATTCCTACTAATCCTTCCACCGCATTGTCCGACCCTAATTGGAAATCCGCTATGATTGATGAATATAATGCTCTTATTAAAAATAAGACGTGGGAGTTAGTCCCTCGCCCCCTAATGTCAATATCATTCGTTCTATGTGGATTTTTTGTCACAAGTTTCACTCTGATGGTTCTTTTGAGAGGCATAAGGCCCATCTTGTAGGTGATGGTAGGTCTCAACAGGTTGGAGTTGATTGCGAGGAAACATTCAGCCCCGTGGTTAAGCCGGCTACTATTCGCACAGTCCTTAGCATCGCTCTCTCCCACTCTTCGCCCATTCATTAGTTGGATGTCAAGAATGCCTTCCTCAATGGTAATCTTAATGAAACTGTCTATATGAATCAACCCATGGGTTTCCGGGACTCTTCTTACCTGGACCACAAGTGTCTCCTTAAGTGTTCCCTTTATGGTCTAAAACAAGCCCCTCGAGCTTGGTACCAAAGGTTCGCTGATTATGCTGCTTCTATTGGTTTCTTACATAGCACATCAGATCATTCTCTCTTTATCTATCGTCGTGGCAAGGATACAACTTATCTCTTACTATATGTGGATGACATATTGCTCGCGGCTTCCTCCACTGATTTACGTCTCTCTACCATGAGTCGCCTCTCCTCTGAATTTGCTATGAAGGACTTGGGCACTTTAAGTTATTTTCTGGGCATTGCTGTCACGTGAGATTCACACGGCCTCTTTCTTTCTCAACGTAAGTATGCCGAAGAGGTTGTGGACTGCGCGGGCATGCGCACGTGCAAACCGAGCTTCACGCCAGTCGACACTAAACCAAAGCTTGGCGCGGTGTCGGCCAGCGCCCCTTATGAGGATTCGACTCACTTTCGTCGCTTTGCTGGAGCTTTACAGTATCTCACATTCACCCGCCCCGACATATCCTATACGTTTCAACAAATTTGTCTCCACATGCATGATCCTTGCTTGGAACATATGCAGACTCTTAAACGTATTGTTCGTTACGTGCAAGGCACTTTGCCCCTCGGCCTTCATCTTTATCCTTCCCCCGTTTCTCGGCTTATTTCTTACACTGATGATGATTGGGGTGGCTGTCCCGATACCCGTCGCTCCACTTCGGGGTATTGTGTCTTTCTCGGTGACAACTTGATCTCTTGGTCTTCTAAGCGCCAACCTGCTCTATCACGATCTAGCATCGAGGCCAAGTATCGCGGTGTTGCAAACGTTGTATCTGAATCTTGTTGGATACGCAATCTTCTATTGGAGCTTCAACATCTGATCCCCTCTGCCACTCTTGTCTTTTGTGACAACGTGAGTGCTATCTACCTCTCGGGCAATCCAGTCAAACACCAGCGTACCAAACACATTGAGATGGATATTCACTTTGTTCGTGAGAAAGTCGCACACGGTCAACTCCGCGTTCTTCATGTTCCATCCCGCTATCAAATAGCGGACATTTTCACCAAAGGGCTTCCTCGCGTACTTTTTGAAGATTTTCGGTCCAGTCTCAACGTTCGAGAACCTCCCGCTTCGACTGCGGGGGTGTGTTAGATTGGATAGAAATATATTGTATTATCTCTTGTAAAGATATGATTAGATTATTTCCATAGTTGATACGATTATTTCCATAGTTGATATGACTCTTGTATTGTATATATATACTAGTTTGATTAATGAGAATCCCATCGAGGAACAATATCTTTCAGATTTATCTTCGTGCATGGTCTCACGTTTGATTGCCAAAAGCACAAGCTTATTTTATCAATCACATCATATTAAAAGTATCAACAAATGAACAAATAATTATCATTGACTGTTTCTTTTAGAGATACTAGAAACGCTGGCACGCGGTCCCCGCGTGATTAAAAATTTATTTTAATTTATATGGTAAAAGAATAATTTGAATAAGTAAAGATTAAATAAATAAGGATATAGACTTTATATAGAAAGTTTTAAATTTTGGGAAACTAAATATTCAATCACAATAATTACTATAGTTATTGATTCTACTTAAATTATAAGGCTAAATTAGGAACTCAATAATTAAACTATTGTGCTACCAATAAAATTATAAGGCTAAAACCGAAAATCAAAAGTTTGGTGTCACAGTTTGTCTTTCTTTATATAATAGTTTCTTTATATAATAGTATAGATAGTCATATAGATATCACTTAAGCATTGGCAGTCAGTCGGCACTTTTTTTTTTCATAGTGTGGAAGGGGAAAGCCCCAATAAAAGCAGTCAGCACTGATCTATTTATACATTTATGTATATGACAGTTATAGATGTATAATATGATTGAGTACAAATTACTAAAAATATGGGATTGCTAAAATCATGCTCATCAATCAAAGTTATAATTCCTCCTCAGAATATCACATGATACAAATATCACGTTGACACATGGATTGACGCATTATTTCAGCTCATAAGAATATTGCATGATACAAATAACACGTTGAAAAAAAATAAAAAAATTCAGGACATGCATATTGGGAAATTCAGCCTGCCGGTTTCCTACAATGAAAACTTGGACCGATAACAATAATTTTTTGACTTTTATCATAACATTCTTTTTTAAACTTTATAGTATAACAAACAAGCTATTATATGTGCAAAACCTAACGAAAATACCGCCACCACCGCCGGAATATCTCATCTCCGCTGCAACGGGATTTGTTTTGCTGGATTGGAACATGACAAGATCAAAACTCACTTAAAATTTACCGCGATGCAATTTGAGTATTTTATTATATAATTGAAATTTGAATTACATATTTCGTTGACCGTTGACTAATCGGTTTAACTTTAACCAATATAATTGAATTGGTTTGATCAACTAAACCCGCAACCAGCAGCCTCACTCATGCAGTTTCCAATGGGTTAAACTATTAAAGATAATTATAGTACCAAGGACGAATTGTTAATACCCCTCAAAACACAAGCATAGCATTTGTATTACATGATAAAATGCATTATCATTTTTAATTAACTCCGTGTAACATGCACGCGGGCAACCTTTGTATTTTATTTTTTCCTGCTCTAAAGCTGAAACTAGATAAATCTAGCAATTCCCCGTCTAGTCCGTGTCAAATAGTCAACTCTTATATAATATTTCTATATACAAATGAGTCAAATCACGTATCTTCATTATTGAATCTTCTTTTTACACTTTATATACGGGCAAATTGCATACACCTCTCCTGAGGTATTGACTCTCTCTATCCACCTCCCTTCTAATTTTAATTTTCTCATTCATCTCCCCTCATTGACTTTGACTATATAAATTAACAATTAATTCTATGTGTACTTTTGTCAAATTATTTGTTACTTGTTATTTATTATACAAACAATTTATGTTATGTATGTCAATTAGCATTATTTAATTTTTAAGAAGACTTATTTTGTGGGAAAAAATTATTACGTGATTATAATATTTATTATCTACATACATTAAGATTTTTTCATTACTTAAATTTTATAAATTTGTAGCTAACCCTTTTCATGTATTATTTACCATATAATTTGTTAAATAGTATGATAAGATTATAAGTTTTCAATCCAAAAACAAATTCAACGCTTATTACACTAGTAAGAATTATGGTACTTTTTACTATGATCATGTTTATATGCATTTTTGTAATGAGAAAAAAATACTCATAATAGAAATTACTGATGTAAAGTTTTTTCATGAATATCAAATTTAAACAATATAATAAGAATGCATTTATTTAATAGTTCTAAGAAAATTAATATTTTACCGCTTTAATTAATACATGAAGCTTTTGATTCACTTAGTACGAAAGCTCGATACTAAATAAAAAATATGGTAATATCACGTTCATGCCCTCATGTTTTATTACCGTAGGAAAAAAAATGTCTGTCAGACTCGATTATGTTGTTTTGTGTATCGATTCCAAATCAACATACAAACCAGTTTTTTGTATGTTCACGAGTTGATTGATCCGAGTACAGGATGGTGGGATGTTGACGTTGTGCAAACATTTTTTTGGAGGAGGATGCGAAATTAATTTTAGCTATTCCGCTTGGGAGTTCGGAGAACCGTGATCGAATTGTTTGGCACTTTGAGAAAAAAGGGTATTCACGGTGCGGAGTGCATATCATCTAATCATGTCGCAAGGTCTTCTTAAAAATCCTAGGGAGATGATAACGAGTTCGGAGTCGCATTCGTCATGGGAAAATATTTGGAAGGTAGAGTGCGTGAATAAAATCAAGATCTTTCTTTGGCGTAGTTGTATGGATATCTTGCCTACGAAGTGGAAGCTAGTGTGCCGGAATATATGCACGGATACGCTCTGTGTTGTTTGTAACGAAGAGGGGGAAACAACTCGCCAAGTTTTATTTGAATGCCACGTTGCTCGCCAGTTTGGGTGTTGGCGGATGTTACGACTTCGTTGTGGATTTAGGACCGCGAGACGGTGGGGGACTGGCTGGTGCGTATGTGTAGACTGTAGACGAGTGAGCGGTTGGGTTTATTCGTCACGCTTTGTTGGGCATTATGGGGTAATCGTAACAACATTTTGGTTGGAGAGACGGCACGAAGGTCGGATGAAATTGTGACATTTGCGCATTTTTTCTGCGAACTGGAGGGCACAAAACGTGAAGAGAGTTGCTGATTGGATACGGAATGAAGAGGAATGGCAACGTCCGCAAAAAGGATTAATCAAAATCAACTTTGATGGTGCTAGATTCGAGGGGGCGGTCGGAATTGGCTTAGTGGTGCACGATTGCGAGGGAGTCATGTTAGCGTGGAGGCAACGTCGCTTGACATCTTTTATGGATCCATCCGATGTCGAGGCGATGACCGCATACCAAGTGATTCGGTGGGCAATTGGAAAAGGGTGGGAGAACGTCATCTTTGAAGGGGATTGATTGTCCGTCATACATGATATTTGTGACAATCACCAAGGCGATGTACGTTATTCTAACGTGATTATCGATACCCGATTACTGCTGAAATCGGGCTATGGTATGCGGTGGGTGTGTCGTAACTCGAACGTCGTGGCACATGAGCTTGCACTATGGTAATGCGATTGAAGATGCGGATAGTTTTGAGTGAGCTAGTAGCTTGGCAATTTAAGGCACCTCTTGGATTTCCATGTGGCGTTTGAAGCGGCGTTCAAAAGCTAGCCTAGGCTTCTCTTGAAGTATGTGGCATTCAAAGTGGTGTTAGGAATCTGTAGTAGGCGCCTCTTTTCGCATGTGGCACTTGAAATGGCACTTGAACTCTGTTCTAGGAGCCACTTGTATATGTACATGGCACTTGAAATGACGCTTGAAATCAAAAAATAAAATAAATAAAAATCGTTATTTACCAAAAATATCTCTCCAAATCTGCATTTAAAGTTCAATCCTATCACAACACTCGAACTTGATGCTTGACGATGTGTACACACTCAATTTAGAGGAAATTGTTAGTTAGAAAACGAGTAAAATATTTAAAATTAATAGTAAATTTAGAGAAGCGATATATCTCCAAGTGTTGAAAGGGGTAAATTTAGATTATAATCAATTATATTTAGTTTTTATTTAATCTTGAAAATTTATTTAATTAATATTTTTTTAACGAAAAGTGTTTTTTAAACTAATTAAGTAATGGTATTTTTTTTTGGTTTTAATAAGTTTTTGAGTGTGGTGTTTATACCATACATAACATGTAATAAGTAAATGACAAAATTATCCTTAGCATTTATTGTTGATTAATAATTAAAGTTAATGAGGGGAGGTGGATGAAAAAATTAAAACTAGAGGGGAGGTGTATCACTACAAGGAATTCGCACATTTCCGACGGCCTCCGACGGAATCGGCCGTCGGAAATGAGCGAAAGTCTTTTCCGACGGCACCTGACCGTCGGAAAAGGCCTTTTCCGACGACAGGTGCCCGTCGGAAAAGATCTGTCTGTCGGCCTAGTGCCGACGAAAATGATCTTTTTCGACGGGTGAAGCCCGTTGGAAAAGTACAAAAAAAAGATTATTAATTAAAAAAAAAATCACCGACGTGACGTCATTTCGGCCGACGAAAATGACGTCGGCCGATGACTTTTCCATCAGCCGATGACTTTTCCATCGGCCTAGTGCCGACGGAAAAGACGGTGGATTTAATTTAATTAAAAAAAACAAAAAAAAATCTATAAATACCCCCCCCCCCCCCCCAAGTTTTTTATTCATCACACCAATC
This sequence comes from Linaria vulgaris, assembly GCA_948329865.1. NCBI lineage: Eukaryota > Viridiplantae > Streptophyta > Magnoliopsida > Lamiales > Plantaginaceae > Linaria > Linaria vulgaris. The sequence continues at coordinate 114,926,238 of OX415252.1, forward strand.
ACTATTCATTCTAAATATTTAAATCCTACTTTCTTCCAATATATTTTTTTTCGAAAAATTGTCATTTTATAAATGGCCGATAATCGAAAAAAAAATATTGATAAAGGAAAAGGGAAACAAAAATTATATATTTCCAATACAAATTTATCAAGATCCCTCTTCGATAAACTTTCGAGTAAGTTTAAATCTCGGCGTGGTAGCGATGCTGAAACAATTTGTCCCGACGAAGTTACCCAACAATTCGAGGAACCTCCGCCACAAACTCAGCATACTCCGGTTGCTACCCAACAGCGCCCAACTACAACTCAGGCCCCTAGTCCTGCTCGTGAACAACACCCCACCACTCAGAGCCAAAGAGTTGTTGCTCCCCGACTGAGGGACGACCCCGATCCATTGTTTCCGCATGGAATTACTCCTCCACGTTTGGTTGTTCCGCATGGCATGATGGATGAACTTCCACAAGCCAACAACAAAGGAACTTCGTCGGGACGACAACCCTCGCCAGCATCTGTTGCTTCTGAATCTGCTTCTAATAATACCAATAGAATGCCTAGGAGACGGGCGAAGGGTCGAGGTACTACAAACTCAGACGATGCGAGGCTCAAAGTTGGAGTGAACGAGCATTTTCAATTTGACAAAAAATTATGTGAAGATACTGTCGACACAGTTAAGCGATCAATTCAAGTTACGATAACAAGCATAGTGACCGAACCGGCGATACATTACTCTCAGTTATCCGAGGCACAAAAAGAAAAATTCATAAACTGATTCAGGGTATCTTCTTTTAACTTATTTTAACACATTTTTCATTATTTATGTCCATTATAATTTTTGCATTCTACTTATATGTTATCATATTTTGAAGACTATATACAAATGGGATCTACAAGAAACGGATAACATTAGAACGGCATTCCATAAGGTGGCACAAGTAAAATGGAAGGATGCCATATACGAGTGCAAAAAGATCTACAGGAAGCGAGCTAAAGACCCCCAATGGTACCAAAAGTGGCTACCAATCGGCTTTGAATCGACGTACTGTAATCATTAGGAGAATGAAAGGACGATTGAACTTGCAGAAAAAGCAACGGAGAATCGACTGGCCAATAAGACAAAGAGCGTCGATGGAAAGGGATCCTTAGGTACGTACCACGGTGGATCTGTGAGTACACAAGAGAGGAGCTCCGCAACGGTACGATATGTTAGGATTTCCTTGTTTTCAGAATACATTTTGTGATATTTGTGTTACTCTTTAACATTAATATTGTTTAAAAAAAATGTTGTTATAGTATGGCACGGATGATGTGATACGCTTCGACGAGCAATACATGCACGACCACTTAGTAACGGATCCAGATGGAAGAATACTCTATTGGGACCCCCCACAAGCAGAAGAGTATTTTGTAAGTTATCTTAATTAAGCACGTATATAATTGTTTTGCGTATATACCCTTTTCATTTATTTACTTTGAACATTGTAGGAAAATTATTATGTAGCGCTCGAGGATAATTTTGGTCCAGACAAAGCCAAATGGCCGCTTCAGTTTGACGTAAATATCGCGGCCATTGCAGATCATAATGGCGCACATGGGAGGCTCAAAGGCAAAGATAGGTGCAATACCCTCGCAGATTATGGTAAATCGCAGGGTAAAAATCTTAACCGTGCTGAGGTGGTAAGAACACGTAAAGCAGTCAAGGATGCTACTGTTGAGTTGCAACAAACCATTGCGGGCTTGGAGAAAAAGATTATTGATGTGGAGGGCCAAGTGGCGAGGGACCGGGAGGAGTAGAGGCAGGAGCAAGCTCGTGAGCGAGAGGAGAGAGAGCGGGAGCGAGCTCGCGACCGAGAAGAAAGGGATCATTATCAATGGAACAACCCGCAGAGATTCAACACCAACAACTACAATTCAAGCAACTTTCCTCCAAATCAGTTTCATGGAGCGCAAAGTCAACCGAACGATTATTGGCAACATAACTAGACACAACCTGGTCAAAACTATCAGTATTGGGACCAAGAGTTTCATGGACCAAACACGTCGTGGCAAGTGCCAATCGGTCAGACGAGTCATCCAAGTACGCATGGCCAAAACAACGACCTTAATTTTGATCAGGCGGTGGATCTTTTGATGCGGCCTGACTTTAGTGGGAATAATCAGTGCCATAGTGTTAGTGGGGATCGTCGGCGCCATAGCGTTAGTGTGGATCGTACAGGTCATCTGCCAAGTAGTACACGACAGGATAATGTATCCACCCATGTTACTCAGAACGAGGAAACGATAGCCGACCTATCAAGTTTGCCTATCGGGGAGGTCGACTTTTTGAGTAATAATGATTGGTTGAATCTTCATAACGGAAATCAACAATATCGGCCAAAGGGTAACAGAGGTAAAGGCCCCGCCACTCAGGAATGAAGATGTTATGTGTGTTAGTGTGAGTTTGTATGTTTCAATTACCATTTTAAGTGTTGTATGTTTTATGTTATTTGTGTTAGTGTAAGTTTGTACGTTTCACTTACCATTTTAAGTGTTGTATGTTTTAATTACCAGTTATGTTGTGTAGTTAAGTTTACGGGTTTGAAGTAATGTTTTGTAATTCGACATTATAAATCGTTTTTTTGCTACCGTATTTGATGCGAATTACATACTACTTGGCTTACATACTGAATATTTGAAGAAACGATTACAAAGTGGTTACAAATACATTATTGAATTCGAGTACATTGGTATCAAGTGTTATCGTCCTCGTCATGGTCCGAATAGTCGTCTTCAACTACCTCGTACACGTCATCTGCCAATTGTCCTTCAATGTTAAAGTCGTTCAAATCTGCACACAAGTTTAGTCCAGGCGACTCATCATCTTGAAAGAGTTCCGCGGCTTCTTCTTCCTCTTGCATTGGCGACATATCGATTATGTTCCTTGCAGGAATAGGGCAAACTGCCCACCATCCTCTCCTCCGCGCCACATGTTGTGCTTGATATGGAGTGTAGTACACTTGGAGAGCCTGATTTGCAAATATGAATGGTTCATTGGTAGTGAGAGCACACGTAGGATTGATATCAACCATTCCGTACACCGGGTGTATTGCCGTACCACGACGGGTGATATCGTACCACACACATCTGAAAAATACAATTGATTGTACCCTATCATGTCCGCCGCACCAGAAAACCTCATTGATGTCATTTAACGTCCCGTAAAAATTTGTGCCCTCGACCCCATCACTGCTGCCCTTGACATAAACCCCACTACAATTTGTTTGTTTATCGTCGTTGAACACTTCTGTTTGAAATCTAAAACCATTCACTTTGTGACCTGCGTACCCTTTTATTAGTGTGTTTGCCCCTAAGGCGAGGGCGTACAAACGTTGATCTACTTCGTACTTTCCAGAGCAAATAGTTTCTTTAAACCATGGCACGAACTCAGCTAGCCGCTTTCTTTGAATTTGTTGTTGAGTAAGACCGCCGCAAAACAAGTCCTCAAACAACCTATCAAATAGGTGAAACGTAAATCACATCAACGTATTAAATAGATTCAAAAAGAGAGACAATTACAATATTAATTGTTATATACATACGTGAACCAACCGTCGACTTCTGGACAATTCATCATCGTGTAAAGCTTAATTAGCCTCAGCTCCTCAGAAGTAAGACGTCGTTCGTTTTTATCTGGTTTTAGACCTTTCCCTCTTCGATGGAAAATAGAAAGCTGCCCTATAAAATCACCACATAATTCAGCCTCATTTCGACTGAGCCTGTTGTATCTCGTTTCAACACCTTTTTCGAAATAGCGCGAACACAACTGGGTGGTCTCGGAAAATATATAAGAATTTGCAATGCATCCTTCAACGCGAGCTTTGTTCAACACAGATTTCTTCAACCCAAGCATTCGCCTATTAACAAACCAGTAATTCAATAATAGTATCGGATAAATACATGACAAATAATGATAGAAATACAAAACGGCTTACCTTTCAAATGGGTACATCCAACGATATTGAACCGGTCCACCAACTTTGGCTTCGTAGGGAAGATGTATCGCCAAGTGTTCCATAGAATCAAAAAAGCCGGGGGGAAATATCGTCTCTAATTTGCAAATTGTTATATTTTCTTACTTATATTTTCTTTATATATTTTTTTTTTCTTACACATATCATATATTATTCTTAATACTTTCATAATAAACTTTTTTTATTAATCTATATATATTACAAATTAGTTTATATTTATGTTTTTCGTACCAAATAATTCATTTTTTATAATTTATATATATTATTAATGTTTATATATATGTTTTAATTATAGCCTTTTCCGAAAATTCGAACAAAATTTGAGATGATAATTAACAAAAAATTGTTTTTTCCGTAATTTTTTTTTAATATTTATGATTATTATTTCCGATGGCAATGAGCCGTCGGAAATAATTTTTAATAATATGTAAATATTATTTCCGACGGTACTATGCCATCGGAAATGATATTTTAATAATATTTAAATATTATTTCCGACGATACTATGCCGTCGAAAATGATATTTTAATAATATTTTTTAAAATTATTAAATACGTATTCTTAAATTTAATATGTATTTTTATAAAAATACGTATGAAATAATACGTATTTGTTTAAAAAATACGGTACAAAAAATGATTTTTTTAATTAAAATAATTTTTCCGACGGTTTTAAAAATGCTTTTCCGACGGCATCGTGCCGTCGGAAATAGTCTTCTCCGATGGTACTATGCCGTCGGAAATGACTATTTCCGACGGCACGATGCCATCGAAAAAGAGGACATTTTCGACGCCATAGTGCCGTCAGAAAAGAGGTCTTTTCCGACGGCATCGTGCCGTCGGAAAAGTCCAGCAGCTTTTCCGACGGCAAGAACCCGTCAGAAAAGACTTTTTCCGACGGCAAGAACCCGTCGGAAAAGACTTTTTCCGACGGCACTGTGCCGTCGGAAAAAGCTTTTCCTACGGAAGCTTTACCGTCGACCATTTTCGACGGACTAAATCGTCGGAAAAGACCATTTCCGACGGGAAATAGGCCTTTTCCGACGGGTTTTTTGCCGTCGAAAATGGCCGTTTCTCTTGTAGTGTATAGAGAGAGAGAGACAAGACCTCAAAGGAGGTGGATGAAATTTGCCCCTTTATATAATCTATAAAACACACACTTGCAAACAAATTATGGTTTTTCGAAGTGGTAGGGTGGAATGTTATACAAGATGTGAATTTATCTACTCTCATGTACCGATCATGCACCCACCCCTATCTTATTTTAGTTTATCATCTATTTTTTGTTCATGATGAGAGGATTAAAATAATTAATTAGCTAAGAACTTTAAACATTATTTTACACCCTGTCACTTGATTTCTATATCTGTAATCTATATATAATTAGAAATAAGATCTTAATGTTATGAAACATATGCATGTGGTGTATGTGGCCTTACTGAAGTTCTCATCCTTTCATTAATAGCCTAAATAATACTATAGGATATATTGTTATTTTAAGTTATGTTGATGGGAATTCTTCCTATATAAAGGGCCAATCCGTATGAAAGAAAGTGATCAATTCAAAAGCAATCTTCCATAATATTTGCACTTCTTTCTTTGAAATATTTCTATATATTGTTGATTTGGCGATAGACCGTTTTATATATAAATACGAGTGTTGGTTACAATTGTATGGTCTAACAATGCAACGAGTCTATCTCAAATCAGGCCTACACTACTTGTCTCGTGTAGACTTGGTCCGGAACACCTCGAACCAACGCCTTGATGCTTGGATGGGAGGGGAATATCGGTAGATATATCGAAAGGACGTCGGTGATTGCCTTCGATGTGACGTCGAGAATGAGCCCCGACGTGAGATCGGTGATGATGTGGTGTGACGTGTCATAGGTGCACGTGATAACCCCGATGTCGAATAAGATATCGAAAGTGATATCGATAATATGTTTCGACCTGACAAGTGGTAGCTGAGGGATAATAATTGCTTGTTTTTGGATCCGGGCACCGCGTATTTATAGACCTCGGGATCCGGGGACCACAGTACCATATCGGTGATGATTACCGATTTGACATCGAAACTAATCCCCGATATGCTCCAAAATGGGCCTGGTTTGGGCCTGGCCCAATATGCGGGAAATGTCCATATCATGTAGTCCCCTAATTTGGGGATTCTTATCTTATAGATAAGGATTCGCAAATTTAATTTAAAATTTCTGGGTTACCTGTACCATTCGTCCCGCCAGTTCAAATGACGAAGATCAAACTTGTGGGGAGTGCACTTGTGATGAACGCCGAGTTTGAGGTCCTCGTTTGAATTCTAGTCCCCTTGGTATTTGGGTTCCTTGAAAATTATGATGGGGTTGCCAGGGCAGTTGTTATACTCTCGCGGTTCTTCGCGTAGTAGGGTAAGATGTCGGGTTTCATCTCCGATATTACGTCGAAATTGAAATTCGATATTATGTCGAAAGTGTTTTTCGATGTAGTTGAGCCCTCTATAAGTATGGCTTGCAGGAGACTCTGAAGTTCATAGTTTTCTGTATTTCCTCTGTCGCCTAGCGTAACTACATCGGTAAGTATATCGGTAATTATATTCGATATATCCCCCGACGTGTATTTCGATCTCTCCGTTGCAGTTGACTTATTATTGATTTTTGTTGCGGATATTCCCATTATTCTGCAGGTATATTACCTTTTCTGAGATACTTCGTTAAAATGGGGTTTAGACAATTGATGCTCAAGCTTCAAGCCGATCGTGAAGCTCAGAAAGTTGCTGAAGCGGCGGCAGTCGTTGTGGCACCTGAAACAAGGTCTGCGTCTAGCTTTGACCTGAATAATGCAGCTGTGGAGTTTCCAGCAGGGGTGTCGGAAGCCGAGCGACCTCCCCCTAGCACTGTAGTGTCTGGACGTGCTAATGAAGAACCTTTTAACGATGTTCCTGCCATGGGTGGGTCACTTAGCCAGGGCATCCTTGATGTGGTAGGAGGTCTGGATGGTGCGGCCAGCCTCTTGGAAGTGTTGTCCTCGAATCGGGGGGTGTGCTTCCTCGACATGATGGTGCTGAGGGGAAAGATCGACAAACTGCGGAGTCTCCTTTCGGTGAGTATGTTGCTCCACGTTCTGAATCGTTCGCCGATGCTCCCTTGAGCCAGGGCATTGGGGGTTCGGGATCGAATACCCGTGTCAACGTGGGTGATTTTGTGGATGCGCCTTCTACAGCGGGGTCGGGTTCTTCGCATTCGAGCCCTTTTAAGGGAAAAGCGAGCGTTTCAAGTACACCCGACAAAGGTAAGGGGCTGCTGCCGGAGCTCTTGATATTGGGGGGTCGTGCCCCTATTTTTCCTGGGATCCCGGTTACAAACCTTGCGGTTGACCCAACTAGGACAGCGGGTAATAAAAGGTCTCGTGAGGGGATTGTCCATAGTGGCCACTCCTCTTCGAGTTCTGGCCCTCGGAAGGCGGGTGCGGTCAGACCTCCGACGCGAGTAGAGTTTGCTGAATCTGATGCTGTACGGGGCATGATGCGGGCTTTCCCTCCTCCTACGAATGTGCGGGCGCTCACAGAATTTGAACGGGCCCAGAGCATACGCCGCAGTACTCACCTGTTCCAAAGTGTATGTGCCTAAGCACGTCCTTGATTGTTTCCATTCGAATGTTTATCATAATTTTATTTATTGTTATTGTGCAGATGGCCAAGCTGGCGTTCTCGTGTCTGAAGACCATTCGTGAGTCCAAGGGTGACCCTGAAGCTGTTGCTGCCGAGCTCGAGGCTGATATCTTGAAGATGGGGGAGTTCAACCCCATTGTGTTGAAGAGGTTAGAGGCTGAGAAAGACGATGCTCTAAAGGCATGTCGTGTGCTCCGAGAGGAGTACGATCTGTTGAAGGGCAACTTAAAAGCAGTAGTGACTGAGCTCGATCAAGTAAAGGCGCGTGAACTTGTGGCCAATAAAGAGCTGGAAACACTGAGGGCTGAGGTGGCGGCGGTGAAGGCTTCTAATGAACGTCTCTCATCGGAGCTCTCCACTGCCCGATTGGCTCCCTTAGACTTGGTATGTATCTTGTGTACGATATCTGTTTCCATTTTTTGTGCTCTTGTATTTAATAGAGTTCAATTTGTAGGAACGTCGGCCTGATCTCCTCCGGGTCGGAGCGGAGAAGTTTATGGAAAGCTCGAGCTTCCGAGACTTGGTTTTGTAGATTCGGGAGGTAGCCTTTCATGCTTGCGTAGGGCAGGTATTGAAAATTGATGGTTTCAAGGAGTCCCTCGAATTGAGCGGGTTGAATCCAAGGCATGATCATCACGACATGCCGATAAGTGGGCTAGACAAGGTGGAAGAGGGTGCGGCCGACCCTGATGTGTTTTCCGAGGTCGTTGAGAAGAAGACCAAGGGGTCCCTGTGGGAGTAGCTATTTGCTGCCCTCATTGTAACTTGAATTTATCCCTTTCTGTACTATTTCCCATTCGTGGTTCTGTAACCGAATATTTATTTCTCTGTTATCTTCATAAACTGTGACTCGTCGTGGCCTTGTTGTCTGATAGCTTGTTGATCTTTATTATTGTCACGATGATAGAATATGCGGTATTCCGATGTCTGGAGCGCAGGCATTTCGTTCTCGTATTTGATGAGATCTGTTTAATCTATCTGTTGTCAATCAAGGACTGATCAGAATTTCCTTGGTGTTGGTAGAAGTATGAGTAAGCGGTTACTGCTCCTGTGTTTATGATTGACCGCATTATGACCGGGGACATTCCTCTTGTTGTTAGGGGCCCATAGAACTTGCCTCTTCAACTAGTTTGCTTTGTGGAATCGTCACCCAATGAGCTCTCCACCTTACATAATTTATGGGATTTCCACCCAATAGGCTCTTCACCTAGCTTGATTTATGGGATTTTCACCCAATAGGCTCTTCACCTAACGTAATTTATGGGATTTCCACCCAATAGGCTCTTCACCTAGCTTGATTTATGGGATTTTCACCCAATAGGCTCTTCACCTAACGTAATTTATGGGATTTCCACCCAATAGGCTCTTCACCTAGCTTTATTTATGGGATTTTCACCCAATAGGCTCTTCACCTAACGTAAGTTCGACCCCGTTATCACAGGGAATGTCTTCTTGGATTGGCCCCGTTATCACATGGACTTTTTGAATCGACCCCGTTATCACAGGGGATTGCTCTTGGATTGGCCCCGTTATCACATGGACTTTTTAAATTGACCCCGTTATCACAGGGAATTGTTCTTGGATTTGCCCCGTTATCACAGGGACTTTTTGAATCGACCCCGTTATCACAAGGGATTGTTCTTGGATAGGCACCGTTATCACAGGACTTTTTGAATCGACCCCGTTATCACAGGGGATTGTTCTTGGATTGGCCCCGTTATCACAGGGACTTTTTGAATCGACCCCGTTATCACATGGGATTGTTCTTGGATTGGCCCCGTTATCACATGGACTTTTTTGCATCGACTCCGTTATCACAGGGGATTGTTCTTGGATTGGCCCCGTTATCACAGGGACTTTTTGAATCGATCCCGTTATCACAGGGAATTGTTCTTGTGTTGTAGGCGAGCCTTTTCATTGTCTTTTTGACTATGTCCCTTGGCGATTGTGTCGTCGTTGAATATGTAGGTCATTGAGCCCTGCAAAACATCATAGACAAGAAATTTTTTGATGTAAACGCTAATATGGAAGCACAAATTGATGTGCCTATGTTATCTGCGGAATGTTCCCACCAGGTGGAAATATCAGTTCATACGAAAGATAGCGTTTTCGTTGTGCTCTATTGCACATGTCGCAGCTGTTTGTACCTGTTGTACCTATTTGAATAGAAAATATTGCATAGTCTGGGGTAGTGCCCCCCGAATCACTCTTTAAATATACTCTATGTCCTTTTCGGATATAGTAATGGGCGACCTTTTTGGCCATGTACCTGTAAGAGGGGGATGTGTTAAATATATCTAGGGGAATATTCTCCAATTGTTTGTGCAATTCTCTGCACTTCTGCAATGTCCGCTTAGGACATATCCCTGTATCGAATATTAGATTGCGCCGAGCAACAAATAAAAAGGTAATAACGGATAACGGTCGAAGTCCTGGTAAACTCAACCCGCCTACGTATCCCGTTGAATGGGGAATCAGACCGGCGTAGTTCCCTCTGTTTAAGTTACATGCCGACCCACGAAGGGGTTAAATAAGAGATAACGGTCGAGGGCTAGGTAAACCTAACCCGCCTACGTATCCCGTTGAGTGGGGAATCAGACGGGCGCAGTTCCCCCTGTTTTAAGTTTACAGACCAACCCACGATGGGGCAATGTTTCACATGTTTGAATATAATTTTAAAAGTGCAGAAATTTAAAATATTGTTATGTTTGCTCCTCATGGCGGTCACTCCGTGTGTGGGAGGTATTCTTGGTGTGGGACATGTATTTCCTGCCTTCTTCTGATTCTCGGATGCTTCAGCGAGTCCACATAGCACATCCATCCCTATATCTGGTCGCCTATTATCTCACCAACTCCTTGAGGCGTCGAGAATTTAACCTTCTGATAATAAGTAGAGACCACATCTCTGATCTGGTTGAGCGCCGGGCGGTCAATGATGGCGTGGTAGGGAAACGGGGTGTTGACGATTGTGTATTTTATCGGTGCGACCCGAGTGCGTGGACTCCTCCAAACGTGATGGGCAATATGATTTGTCCAAGCGGTACCACCTATGCTCCACCAAACCCGGTCAACGGGGTGGATATCGGCTTCAGTCGGTTCGGGGCTACCCTCATCTGCTCGTAGGCTCTAGAGAATATCAGGTTTGTAGAACTACCGCTATCCACCAACACCTTGTGTACCTGAAAGTTAAGGCCAATGGGCTAAGCTGCTCCAAGTCTTTCCTAGTGAAAGAGATCTCCTGCTCCAAGTATGCTTCTGACATGATCGCGTTGGTGTACCCAACATTGGCTCCACCATAGAGTCCTCTTGTTATGGCTTCTCGTCCGCGAGCCATGTCGGCCCCCATGCCTCCTCCGTTGATTACATTTATAACGCCTCTGCTCGGGGCGTTCACAATGGCCCTACCTCGTTCTTTGGGCGCCTGAATCATTTTCTGCTTTTCTCTCCTGGGTGAGTAGTCTCTTCTAGGGGGTGAGGAATGCTCTGCTCCTCTAGTATCCTCCCTGGCGCCCCTGACGAACTCGACCAGTTTTCCCTCTTTGATCAATCTTTCAATTTCGTTTCTCAGGTGTGTGCAATCTTCCGTCCTATGTCCAGGTTGACGGTGGTACGCGCAGTATTTGCCAGATGACTTCATCCCGGGAGTCTCATTCAACGGCCTGGGTTCTGTCAACCATCTATTTCTTTTCACCACGGTCATTACCTCCAGAATACCTATGTTTAACGGGGTGTACGTCCGTGGGGGCCTTTCCCTATCACGCTCTCTGTCTACGATTCTGCCAGAAAACGGACCCTGACGAATTGCCATCATTTCGTCCTCGTAGATCATTTGGTTGGCAAGCATGTTGATTTGTGCTATGGTGGGCTCCGTCAACTTGATTAGCTCCCCTGCGAACCTGCGATGGGTCGTACCCTTAAACAACATCATCATGACCTGACCGCCATGCGGCTGATCCACCTTCAGCAATTCATCGTTGAACCTCCTCATATAGTCTCGGAGGTTCTCCCTTTCTTTTTGCTGCACAACGCCGAGGTGTAACAGGTTGGTCTTCATCCTCTTTTGGCTAGAGAATTGATTCTCAAATCTCTCCCTCAACTGCTCGTAATCCGTTATGGATCTGGCCTCCAGCCGAGCGAACTAGTCTAGTGCAGCGCCCGTCAAGGTGGTGGACAGGATCTTCGCCTTTATGTTCCTCGAGTAGTTGTGCAAGTTCAGAATGCTATCGACCTGATGGAGATGATCCATCAGATCACCTCTTCCGTCGTACGGCTTTATCACTGGGATCTTGTCCCCTCTGTGCAATACTTCGGCCTCTATCTCATCCGAAAAAAGGGTCTTACTGCGGCCCTTCCCCTTACTCTGAGTCAGTTTTCTAGACAATTCCGCCCTCTCGCGGTCTAGCTGTTCCATCCTTCTTGAGATCACCCGCAGTATCTCTGCGTCCTCATTCATCGAACACGCAACCTCGTCGCGGTCGCGACAGCGTTCCATTCTCCGGACTACCTCTGCCCTCTCACGGTCCAGCCGTTCCATCTTCCTTGCTATTTCTCGATCTAGGGCTTCGGGGCCTCGTCTCTCCGCCTTATCGTAAGACGCGGGTGATATCTCTCTGAAAGAGTCCCCTGTATCCTCATGTTCATTATATCCTTGCCCTGCATTTCCCTCACCCGCTCCGGATTTATGGGGCCTTGCCCGAACCTCCGTTGTCCTCTGTTCCGCGAGTCGTGGAAGCAAAGCCTCCAGTGTAGTGTCAAGTGCTGCCTTTACAGAGGCGTTGATCTACGCTAGAATCTTCGAGTTTATGGCGGCGGGGGGAACGGCACTCTGTCCCGCGGGCATTGTCTCCTCCTAGCCGGGAAAATCTGCATTTGGCGCTTCGGTCATTGGAATGTCAGCTGCGTGGTTCTCGATGGGCGGGCCCTCAGTCTCGGGTTCTGCCACACTTGGTGTGACACGGACCAGACCTGCATTTGCGGCCCGAGGCGATCTTCTGGGCCCGCGCCTTCGTTGCTCTGGTGGTGGAGGGAGCTCCCTCTCGGTTTGAGCCACTACCTGTTCTCGGTCAGTCGGGTGTTGTGGGGTTTGTGTCCCCTCCACCCTGGTGCTCCTAGTCACAACTCCGCTAACTTCGGATCGGGTCCTCCTTCCTTGCATCTCGGCGTCCTTGTCCGGGAACTGGTGTTCCCACAGACGGCGCCACTGATTTGGCGATAGATCGTTTTATATATAAATACGAGTGTCGGTTACAAGTGTATGGTCTAACAATGCAACGAGTCTATCTCAAATCAGGCCTACACTACTTGTCTCGTGTAGACTTGGTCCGGAACACCTCGAACCAACGCCTTGATGCTTGGATGGGAGGGGAATATCGGTAGATATATCGAAAGGACGTCGGTGATTGCCTTCGATGTGACGTCGAGAATGAGCCCCGACGTGAGATCGGTGATGATGTGGTGTGACGTGTCAGAGGTGCACGTGATAACCCCGATGTCGAATAAGATATCGAAAGTGATATCGGTAATATGTTTTGACCTGACGAGTGGTAGCTGAGGGATAATAATTGCTTGTTTTGGGATCCGGGCACCGCGTATTTATTGACCTCGGGATCCGGGGACCACAGTACCATATCGGTGATGATTACCGATATGACATCGAAACTAATCCCCGATATGCTCCAAAATAGGTCTGGTTTGGGCCTGGCCCAATTTGCGGGAAATGCCCATATCAATTGTTATTATCCCCAAATAGTTTTAGTTAATTCATAACACGTTATCAGCACGATAGTGCTCGAACCGGAAGAATCCAGTTCCTTCGTTAAAGAAAACATTCAACGTCAAAAGGTATAAAAGTTTTATATTTACGTGTTCATCTATCTACATTATTATAGACAGTGCGGACTACCACCAATCTATAATTTTATGATTAGATGAATATGTGTTTATAATTTTGTTGATTAAGTTTTATATTTACGTGTTCATCTATCTATATTATTATAGACAAGTGCGGACTACCGCCAATCTATAATTTTAAGATTAGATGAAAATGTCTTTATAATTTTATTGTTATCTAACTCTAACGCTAATGATAATCTTAACACTCGTTGATGCTTGAGTTAACCCCAAGCTAAAAACGACTACTAACACTTAATTATTATGGAAGGTTTTACTTTTACCTCCTACTATATTGCTTAATTTATTCCACAAGCCCATGAAAGTTTTTAACATATTAATGTGGCGGAAATTATTTACGCAATTAGATTATTTCAATTATGTTAGTTATTTACATTATTCCACAAGCTATGAAAGTTTTTACATAGTAATGTGGCGGAAATTATTTGCGCATTTAGATTATTTCAATTATGTTAGTTGTTTACACTATTCCACAAGCCCATGAAAGTTTTTACATAGTAGTGTGGCGGAAAATATATGTGTATTTACTTATCGTAATATTATTCCATATGCCTGTTAAAATATCATTAATGCGGCGTAAATTATTTTACATGTTATTACAATTAAGTTTTGTTGCTAAATTATTAAAGACATTACCGTTCATAAAACATGCCAAAATAAAGAAAAATGATTGTTTTCTAACAGGTATAAAACGGCTACTTATAGATATCTTTCTTCTATAAATATGCAGATTTAATAACTCAAACTCCACACAAATCTTCACCTTATTTCTCTCATCTTGCAAAATGATCTCTACAACAACAGCGATCTTGATCCTCATTTACCTTTCAATTTTTATGTTTATGCTTGTAGATGAGGACACTCCTATGTTTGTCCCTATGATATTCCTCTCTTTTATCATAATAATGTTTGAGTTCAAGATTTGGCTATAGATGAGATAATTACATTGTATTATTGTAATAATTGTGCTTGTGTGGTTGCGTATTAAAATAAAATGTCTTGATCCTAATTATGTTTGTTTTAATGTTCATTTAGCTGCAATATGTCTAATCTCTCGAAAGTAGATTTCACCGAACTCACTGTCGATGGAAAAAATTATATGCAATGGGAATCAAATGTGAAAACGCATCTTACAGCGAAATTCCTCGGGGAAACAATTGTTGAGGAAAATGAATGTACTGACCAGCAACGATGCGAGGCAATTATTTTCCTGCGTAGACATTTAGATAATTTTCTGCAAATGGAATATCTAGATATTACAGATCCTTCTGAGCTATGGATTAATCTGAATGAAAGGTATGGCCACGAAAGGGAAACAATGCTTCCAAAAGCCATACATCAGTGGAACACATTAAGGTTCCAAGATTTTACATCAGTAAATGATTACTCCTCTGCCATCCATAATATTCGACAAACGCTAAAATTTTGCGGAACAGAAATTACCGATGAGGAAATGATTGAAAAAACTCTTTCTACTTTTCATGTCAGTCATATACTCATCCAAATGCAACACAGACTAGTCGGATACACTAAGTATCACGAACTAGAGAGAATAGTAATAATATATGGATTAAGAATTCTGAGTTATGCCCAACTGGTGCACAGGCATTGCCAGAAGCACATGCCATAAATTTCTCAAACTTCCGTGGACGAGGAAATTACAATAATGGTGGTCGAGGCAGAGGCCAATATCAAGGTCGAGGTGGTTACAGAGGAGGATATGTTTCTAGAGGTGGTCGTGGCCATAGAGGTGGTCGTGGCCATAGAGGTGGTCGTGGTCGTGGACGTGGTCGAGGTAGTTATCACAACCCTTCGACCAGTGATACGGTCCATAACAATAACCATCATAATAAAAGAAAAAATGCTCATAATAAATCTGAAGGTTACTGTTTTAACTGCGGAATGAAAGGACACTGGGCCAATACGTGTCGTACACCTGAACATTTTTGTAAATTGTACCAAGAGAGTAAAGGCAAAGAAAAGGAAGTGAACCTTGTTG
The DNA here is from genome assembly GCA_948329865.1 of Linaria vulgaris. Classification (NCBI taxonomy): domain Eukaryota; kingdom Viridiplantae; phylum Streptophyta; class Magnoliopsida; order Lamiales; family Plantaginaceae; genus Linaria; species Linaria vulgaris. The sequence goes on from OX415252.1 coordinate 114,941,816, forward strand.
AACAAAATGCCTAATAATCCCACATATTTGGCAACATCTGATTTCGCCGATGATCATGATGTTATTATGGCTTGATATGAACTATGTGATTCATATCTGCGTGATTCCTGATTTGATTTGCATTGCGTGATTCCTTGTTGTGTGAATTTTTGAATTTGATATGTATTTGCGATTTATGCTTGTAATGTAATGTGTTTTCATTAATTGTGTTTCCTTATGTATCTTAATGAAACTATTTCCCTTTTCTCAAATATATGCTTCGTTTATTGTTATATCATGTTTAACTCTACTTGTTGGACATGAAGCCAGTATGGAGCATACCGGTGATTTTTGCATCCCTGATAGCGGTACAACTCACACAATTCTCACAAGTAAGAAATATTTTACATATCTAAAACCAACAAAGGCAAAAATCAATACGATATCAGGTCCTACTGACCTGATTGTAGGATTTGGTAAAGCTAGTTTTATTTTACCAAATGGAACACTATTTATCATCAACGATGCCTTATTTGCCCCAAAATCCAGAAGAAATTTGTTGAATTTTAATGATATATATCGTCATGGATATGATACCAACTCAAAAACTGAAAACAAAACTAAATATGTTTTTATTATTAAGTATATATCAGGAAAGCAACATATATTTGAAAAACTACCAAAACTCTCATCAGGATTGCATTATACATATATTAATGCTATCGAGTCAAATTTGGTAGTCAGTGAAAATCCTGAATTATTAACTTTATTGCATGATAATTGAAACTACACATGGACATTCATTAAAAGGATCCAAACCCAATTTGAACAATACTAATCCATGTGAAGCATGTTCTCTTGGAAAGCTAATTATAAAGCATTCACCACTTAAAATTGAGACAGAATTACCAACATTTCTTGAAAGAATTCAAGGTGATATTTGTGGACATATCCATCCATCATGTGGACCATTTCAATATTTTATGGACATATCTACTCGTAATATGGCATTTGCGAGAGTTTTGGCTCAAATAATTAAAATAAGAGCTCAATTTCATGACTATATGATCAAGAAAGTCAGACTTGACAATGCTGGTGAATTTACATCTCAAGCTTTCAATGATTACTGTATGTCAACTAGAATTACTGTTGAACATAGTGTTGCACATGTACATACTCAAAATGGTTTAGCTGAATCATTAATTAAACGCCTTCAATTTATTGCTAGGCCATTGTTAATGAAAGCTAAATTACCAACCTTTGTATGGGGTCATGCAATTTTACATGCTGCATCACTAATTCGCATTAGACCAAGCTCATATCATGAATGCTCCCCATTACAACTTGCTTTTGGTCATGAACCTAATATTTCCTATATAAAGATTTTTGGTTGTGCAGTTTATGTTCCGATTGCACCACCACAATGAACAAAAATGGGACCTCAAAGAAGGTTAGGAATATATGTTGGATATGACTCACCATCTATAATCAGGTATCTCGAACCATTAACGGGTGATGTCTTTACGGCACATTTTGCCGATTGCCATTTCAATGAGGCAAATTTCCCAACCTTAGGGAGATAAATGAAGCAGTTGGAAAAGGATATATCATGGTATAATCCATCTTTATCACACTATGATATTTTAACAAAACAATGTGATTTGGAAGTTAAGAAAATTTTACATTTTCAAGATATTGCAAATCAATTACCTGATGCATTTACTGATATAAAATGGGTAACCAAATCACATATACTAGCTGCGAATGAACCTGCTCGGATTGAAATTCCGAAGGACATATCCAACAATAATAAAATGAATGCACGCAAAAAGCGTGGTCGTCCTATTGGTTCAAAAGATAAGAATCCTCGAAAACGAAAAGGAAAAAATATTATTAACTCCATTATCAAGGAAACTATTAATGATGAAACAGAAAATGTGACAAATGAGATAACTCAAGAGATCACCGAACCAAATCCCAATACTGAGATCTCTGTAAATTATGTTAATTCAGGAGTTATTTGGAATCAAAATGAGATGAAAAATATAAGTGAAATATTTTCATATAATATTGCTTATGATCTTATGAATGAAAATGATGATCCCGAACCACAATCTGTGGATGAATGCCAAAATCGGGACGATTGGGTTAAATGGAAAAAAAGCTATGCAAGTCGAATTGGATTCCCTCAACAAACGAAAGGTTTTTGGACCTATTGTCCTCACACCTAAAGACGTGAGACCTGGCCACAAATGGGTCTTCATTCGAAAAAGAAATAAAAAAAATGAAATTCTAAGATACAAAGCTCGACTTGTTGCACAAGGTTTTTCTCAAAAACCTGGGATTGATTATGGTGAAACTTATTCCCCAGTAATGGATACAATTACTTTTCGATTCTTAATCAGTTTAGCTGTTTATGAAAACTTAAATATGCATCTCATGGATGTTGTCACAGCTTATCTTTATGGATCACTTGATAATGATATTTATATGAAAGTCCCTGAAGGACTTAAAATGCCTGAATCATCTTGCTCTAAACCTAGAGAAATGTACTCAATTAAATTGCAAAGATCGTTATATTTAAAACAATCAGGTTGCATGTGGTACAATCGTTTGAGTGAATATTTATTGAAAGAAGGATATATAAATAATTATTTGTGTCCATGTGTTTTTATCAAGAGAACATCATCTGGTTTTGCTATTATTGCGGTTTATGTAGATGATTTAAATATCATTGGCACTGACAAGGAAATTCATTCAACGATGTATTATTTAAAGAATGAATTTGAAATGAAAGATCTTGGTAAAACTAAATATTGTCTTGGTTTACAAATTGAGCATACTAAAAATGGTATATTAGTGCATCAATCTAATTATACCAAAAGGATTTTAAAACGTTTTAACATGGATAAAGCAACTCCTTTAAATCATCCTATCATTGTTAGACCATTAGCTAAAGACAAAGATCCATTTCGTCCAAGTGAAGAAAATGAAGAAATTCTTAGTTCTGAAGTTCCGTATTTAAGTGCCATTGGAGCTTTAATGTATCTAGCAAATTGTACTAGACCTGATATATCATTCACTGTGAATTTATTAGCCAGGTTTAGCTCATCACCCACAAAAAGGCACTGGAAAGGAATTAAACATTTATTCTGTTATCTTCAAGGAACTGTTGATCTTGGTCTATTTTATCCTAACAATGCAGTACAAGAATTGATTGGTTATGCAGATGCAGGTTTTCTATCAGACCCACATAAATCCAGATCACAAACTGGATATGTATTCACGTATGAAGGCACTGCTATTTCATGGCGTTTTCAGAAACAGACACTTGTTGCAACATCATCGAATCATGCTGAGATTATTGCACTCCATGAAGCCAGCAGGGAATGTGTATGGCTACGATCAATGACACATCATATAAGAAGCACATCTGGCTTACCAATTAAAGAAGGTCCTACAACACTATTCGAAGACAATTCTGCATGCATTACACATATGAAAGAAGGCTATGTCAAGAGTGATCGAACCAAACACATACACCCGAAGTATTTTGCCTACACTCTGGAACTGGAGAAGAACAAAGAAATTAATATCCAATATGTTCAATCATGTGACAATATGGCAGATCTCTTTACAAAGACACTCCCTACTGTAACTTTTAAGAAACATGTTCAAAGTATTGGGATGCGTCATCTACGAGACTTATGAAGAATTGTAGATGCCAACTTGAGGGGGAGTTCACACGGCTGCACTCTTTTTCCCTTATTAAGGTTTTTATCCCACTGGATTTTTCCTTATAAGGTTTTTAACGAGGCAGCATGAGACGTGTGCAGAATACGGATCATATACGTTACAAAATTTCAAACGGCCAAGGGGGAGTGTTATGAAACATATGCATGTGGTGTATGTGGCCTTATTGAAGTTCCCATCCTTTCATTAATAGCCTAAATAATACTATAGGATATAATGTTATTTTAAGTTATGTTGATGGGAATTCTTCCTATATAAAGGGCCAATCCGTATGAAAGAAAGTGATCCATTCAAAAGCAATCTTCCATAATATTTGCACTTCTTTCTTTGAAATATTTCCATATATTGTTATTATCCCCCAAATAGTTTTAGTTAATTCATAACACTTAACATTCATTCTCCGCATATTCCAAAAAACATGAAAAGGATTAATGTGAAAGTTTAAATTTATTAAATGGTATCTCAAATATTTAAGTATATGTAATGTAACCAAATCGTGACTCACGAGTTATGAAGTTAATAATGGAGTGTCAAACGCACCAAAGAAAAAAAAGACCCACTAGGACAACTTTCAATTTTTGGGTTCCAGCTTTTAGAAAGTTCACACAAAACGAGTTCGAGCAGAAGTTAGGAAAGTGACTCTAGCATTTCGTTTAGTGGTCATTATCAGAATATAATCTATATTTGTGGTTGAATTTATTTTTTTGATGACGCTATATATGCAGTTGAATATTGACGACTGAATGACGTGTTGCTGGTAATATATTATAATAACTTTGTTAACCCTAAAAAACAAATATAGGGATTAACCAAAATGTTAACCCTAAAAATAGGGATTAACCCAAGGACGATACTATCGTCACATATACTCCCGATGACCCACCGAGTGTCACAAACCCGAAGCGGTAAGAAGTGGCACCCGAAGAGGCACTAAAGCGTCCCTTGGAAAGTCACGATGAATAAAGAAAAGATATCAACGCGGCATCGGAAAAAGAGTAAACCCCGATGGACCCGCGCGACTCCGATATCCATTAATGCACCAAGAGGAACCACAACGGACCCCGAGTCCCAGAAAATGCGAGAACATCCCCTCACTGAACACTCCGAAGTCTCAAAGCCATCGGAGCACCCATCCTGAAGGCCAAAGCACGAGAACAATGCCATATTGAAGTCTAAAAGCCATCGGAGCACCCATCCAGAAGGCCAAAGCGCAAGAACAATGCCCTATTGAAGTCTAAAAACCCTCAGAGCACACGTTATAAAGACCTAAATGCAAGAACATTGCCCTGCTAAAGTAAAGAAGCCATCGGAGCCCACGCCGCACGTGAAAAAGTGCAGATCTACCTATCGGAGCACATATCAAGAAGAAGACAACATAAAAACAGACCGCTATCGAAACTACAATAGCATCGGACGAGTACCCCGCTTCACATATCAAGTCTTCCTAAGAGATCCAGCCTATCGGAGAGAAGAAGTTAGATGAGCCAACTCGTCGGAATCCCCTAAAGCCATCGGAAGAGATAAAATTCATCCCAGTCAGCGCCTAGTAGATAAATATCCTAAAAGATAAAGTACACCTTATCTTCCCACTCATATTACGACATATGTATCATTATTCAAACATGCATAACGACACATGTCCCTAAAAACCTCTATAAAATGGGGTATCCTCATTGTTGAAGAGGACAGGTTGAGACAAGTAAGAGAAATAGGGAGAAACAGGTTCACAGATTCAGAAATGCACACACATGCACAACAAGATACAAGAGAATTCGGAGTGAAATTCAGTGAATAAAAAGAGGGTTATTTTCGTAACATTACAAGCTTTTGAACCACGGGCAGGGCGTTCCAACCCTAAATAAATCCGTTAATTAGGCAATAATATGAAACATGTTAACAAAATGGCGTCGTCTGTGGGAACGCCATAGAATCTGTCTTTGAGCGTGTTCAGCAAGTGTTGTTTATTATGGACAATTTATTCGATAGTGAAAGTCGTCAGACCCATCAAGGAGATTCGGAAGAAACTTTTTCGGACCACCGGTCTGATGGAAGATATTTCCTAAACATCCCCCACTCCGTCTTCGAGAGGCTCGTAGAGGAGCAAGGCTGCGTGGCATCCTTTTCGAGCCCGAGGACTTAAAAGGTATAATCTACCCCCGCGAAGACCCCTTAGTGATTGCAACCATTATCCATGGGTTTGAAATCCAGCGGATCCTCATCGACACAGCTAGCTCCGTGGACGTCCTATTCCTACCTACCTACCTTGCCATGGGGTTGAAGAAAGAACAATTGGAGGTGGCTGAGGTCCCCCTAGTAGTTTTTTCGGGAGAAGCTTGCCATAACCTCGGAACCGCGATCCTTCCGATGTCAAGGGCAGAAGGAGCCCTTCGGAGAACGGAACCCACCAGATTCTGGGTGGTGGAGGCCTCGTCACGGACGTATAACGCTATATGCGGACGGCCATCCATTCGAACCTTCGAAGCGATTCCCTCTACCCTTCATCTTAAGGTAAAATTCTCCACCTTCTCAGGTATCGGAGAAGTCCGAGGAAGTCAATCTAAGGCTAGAGAGTGCCACATGAACGCTATCCCCTCGGAAGAGGATGAACTCACCCTCGGGAATAACAAAAAGCGTAAACCCGAAGAGGCGCGAGTTCAACCTGTGGAAGAATTGAAGATGGTGGAACTATTAGAAGGAAATCCCGAGAAGGTGATTAAGATGTGCACCAACATGAAACCCGAGGTGAAAGCCCAACTGACTTGTGTCCTCAAGCAATTTTATCACCTCTTCGCGTGGGAAGGAGGACCGCCTGGGCGAATCAGCGACAAGGTATGCCAACACTTTCTTAATGTGAAGCCAAGGGCTAAACCGATTCAACAAAAGAAAAGGAAGATGGGACCAGAGCGCGACAAGATCATTCGATCGGAGATACAACAACTTCTTAGCCTAAAGCAAATCAGAGAAGTTATATATCCTAAATGGTTGGCCAATATAATCTTCGTCCCCAAGCAATGAGGAGGATGGCGGACATGCGTGGACTTTACGAGAAATCCCGAATGGCTTGCTAATGTAGTCCTAGTTCCCAAGCAGGGAGGAAAACAGCGGATGTGCGTGGACTTTTACGAATCTCAATAAGGCTCGCACAAGAAGGTGGAATAAAGAGAATACTCCTCCACAAAGATTCTCGGTTAATCATTCAACAAGTTAATGGCTCTTACGAAGCCAAAGAAGAAAGAATGCAGGATTACCTTAAAGGTAGTCCATCAGAGGCAAGGATGGTTCGATGAGTGCAAGGTCGTCCAAATTCTCCGAGGAGAAAACCAGGAGGAGGACGTCTTATCTAAAATGGCCACCCAAATAGCCACCATTTATATCTGAAAGATCACCCTACTCCATGCAAGTGAGTCGGAAAAGAGGAAGAGCGAAGAGATAAATGCCACGACGGACTCCCAGACAAGTTGGATAACTCCAATTAAAGCCTATTTACAAGATCCTGAGGGCTATTCCGAAGATATGTCCGTACAGCGGACCATGTCCCAGAAAACCATACGATACTTCCTCAAGGACGAGGTGCTATTTCGGAGAACTTACTCCTGCCCCCACGCCCGATGCCTTAATGAAGAAGAAGCCCAACGGGTCCTATCGGGGATCCACGAAGGGACTTGCGGGAGCCATACCGGAGGTGAGAGCATGGTCGGGCGCTTGATTCGGCAAGGCTACTAGTGGCCCACAATGGCTAGAGATAGCAAAAGATATACAGAGAAATGTAAACCTTGCCAAGCCTATGCCCCCCGAGTCCACCAGCCCGCATCTCCGTGGGAGCGGGGCATTGATATTGTAGGCCCCCTGCTCCCCGATGCCGGACAAAAGAAATTCCTGCTAGTAGCGGTTGACTACTTCACCAAATGGGTGGAGGCAGAACCCCTGGCCCGAGTCACCGCGGGCGCAATCATCAACTTCTTATGGAGGAGCATCATGTGCCGATTCGGCATCCCTCGAAACCTTGTGAGTGACAACGAGCTACAATTCACGAGCCAAGAGTTAGAAAAATGGTGAGATCATTGGGAGATTAAGCATCGGTTTGGTTCAATGGGATACCCCCAAGCGAACGGTCAAGTGGAGAGGACCAACCAAGCTCTCCTTAAAAACATAAAAGCCATACTTGATTGGCATAAAGCCAAATGGGTCGAGGAGATACCTGGCATCATGGGGGCCTATCGGACCACAAAAAGAACAGCCACGGGCGAAACCCTCTTTAGCCTGGCCTATGGCTGCGAAGCCGTTGTGCCCCCGAAAGTAGTAGTGGAAAGTTGGCGAGTCAGGGAGTACGAGGAAGTTGCCAATAGCTACAATTTGGCTCTGGCCCTAGACCTCCTCGAAGAAAGAAGAGCGTGAGCCGCCGTCCGGATAGAAGAATACAAGGCTCGTATGTCACGATACTACAATACTAAGGTAAAGTCTAGGACTTTCCAGGTGGGAGATTTAGTGTTAAAAAGAGTAGGAGCTTCCAAGAATGTAGGAAAGCTCGAACCCCGATGGGAAGGACCCTACAAGATTGCGAGAATCGTCGGACCTGCCGCCTATCAACTCGCCAACTCCGAAGGCGCAATACTCCACAATACTTGGAACTCACTTAACCTTAGAAAGTATTATGATTAATGTAAGATAACAGTTTGTATATAAATAAAAGTTAATTATATATAGATGGTTCCGGTACATTCCAAAAAAAATAGTGGGGAAAAAATGGTTGCACGACAAAACGATGACCCTATGTGAAAGTCATTTTAAGCAACCTAACCCCGATGGGCCATCTATTACAAACAACAGATCCTCACCCCATAGGTATATCGGACCACATCCTATACAAAGATCCCTATACCACCAAAATAATCCTTACACATACTAAGCATCCTCTATCGGACGCTTCCCCTCCCGAATGAGACGACGACACTGCTCTGCGGACAGAGTTACAGGATCGTCCATGGTGACAGTCGGACCATCCGAAACCACCAGAGGAACTTCCGGAAAAACTTGGATGCTGAGCTCAGGAATAGCCAGGCCCGAAGGAAATCTGGCAAAGTTTGAACGGCGTCCCAGCACAGCCGATACCCGATGCAAACTAAGTCATGCATCTCACTTAGGAAAGACTCACGAAGGATAGATGGACCCGCAATATCCAATACTGCCTGGACCTGGGCCATTACTAGAGCCACCTCGTGGTCGCGAGTCATCTCCAACATCTTTTGATTCGTCGCGTCCCTCTCCTTCGTGGCACGCAGCAACTGCTCGTCGGAAAAGAAAATCTATTCCCTTAGTTCTCCCAGCCTATCCTCCAAACCCAACACTCTCGCCTTCTCAAGCACCAACCGGCGCTCTAACTCCCAAGACTTGTTCCTCTCGGCTTGCAATATCCCATCGTGAACCTCCTTAGCGGTCTCCTGGTCCACCTTCAACTGAGCTATCTCTGCATGAGCCTCTAGCAAACCCCTCTCTAGCTCATCCCGACAGCGGTACACCAAGTCGGGGTCAGAAGAAGAATCCCCTCGGGATTCGATAGCATTCACAACCATATAAATCTGCACGAAGCAAAACCATTACCACAAAGGAGGTAAAAAGGTTAGTGCTAAATAGAACGAACAAAAAATTACTATACCTCACATAAATCCTTGCAGGCTAGATCCTGAAGACTGGACAGAGGAAGGGTCTTCATCAACTCGCAATCTGTCGCATTCAATAGCCCGCTCAAGTAGTTCCGACAAAAATTCGCGACCGAAGAGGCCGGAGGAACGGAACCACCCCCTCTGAGGGGTCAAAACCCCTCAAGAAGGGGATTACCCTTGAGGGGCGTGTGAGCAACACGATCAGGACTCTCCCCAAGGGGTTGAGATCCGCCTGGAGTAGGAGAAGGAAGACTCTTCTCCACCACATTCACAACGCTAACACCTCCCGGAGGAGAAGAGCGTAACCCCAATAGTTGTATCGGAAAATCCATTCGGAGGAGAGTGGCAATCAGATCCTCTACCACAACAAGAGCTAGAAAGTTCACTAGGGGCTGCAACAAGCGAAGCCCTCGGATCCCTCCTCTCCAAAGAAGAACTCGTCACCACCTCAAAACTTAATCGATCGGAGCTATCATCCTCCGACAAACCATACCCATCATTCGATATTTGCGCCAAAAAGGCCTTATCAAAAGGCTTGATCGCAAACATCTCCATCTCCGCACCTATCGGAAACACAAACATACTATAAGTCCGAAGCAACAAATAACACATTAAGTAGGAAAGACAAAAAGACGAACTTACGAAAAAAGAAGTCTGAAGAGGGAGATTGAATATCTCCACCCCTTCTTGAAGACCCGCAAGTATCAAGGACTCGGGAAGCTCCAATAAGCCGCTTATATCATAAGTACCAGAGAACAGTCCGATATTGAACAGGGCCTCCCCCTCACGCACCAAAGTTTTGGCACTGGGGGTGACATATCCCAAGCCCCATCGGATAGGTACTCCCCATAGGTTAGCCAATAAGCCCTTCGGGCGGACAAAGAAGAACCTCCGCCTCCAATCCCCTCTACGAGAGCATGGATTGGATACATGAGTGAAGGCCTTACTCTTGTCCCGATAGGCCAAGCTAAAAAAGGAGGACCATCCGAACAAGGGCGTAAGATAAAAATCGCCCACACCCGATTAGGAGACATAGAGAGATCCAATAGTTCACAACACAAGATGTACCCCACCAAGTGACGATAAGAATTCAGCGTCAGCTGACTAGGGTATATCTGCCAATATCGGAAAAGGTTCTGAAGAAAAGGGTGGGAAAATACTCGCATCCCACAACGTACCTGCTCGCAATACACAGTCAAATAACCCGATGGGGGATTGTAAGCCCTCTGGTCGGGGTGCGGTATGACCACATCGTACTTGCCAAAATCCAAGTTATACTCAGCAAAGAGGGTCATGATAGGCGCCTCGTATTCATTACTCACGGTAGTCCCAACGCGTCATCGGCCTATTAACCTCAAAGGACTCAAGGGAAGCATATCAAACACCAAAGACGGATCAGTAAGGGAATACGGCTCTCTACCCATGAACACTTCCCTAATGTGATTCATCCTACGGGAATCCGCATACGAAGGCCTTGACACCGCCCTTCTCGAAGAGCACCCCATGATGACCGTAAGATCCTCATCGAGTCTATCTCGCGGTCCATGAGAGAAGCTCTCCGAGGAAGCATGACGGACTCCTAGCAACAACGAGGGACTCCTAGTTGAGTTCCGAGTAGAATTACGCGAAGAAATGATCCTCCCTGCCTATAGTGTGGGGGCATCATCTTTCCGAGTAAGTTTTTACTCTTTTCTCACGCTTAGCTCAAAAACTAAAGAGAAAGGAAAACCAAAAGACAAAAGCTAACTTCGCGAAAGTGAGAAGGCAATTTTACGAGAAAATCAGTGAGCTCAGTATCTAAAGTGGATTTTTTGAAGTAAGTGTAAGAATATCATTGGACTCTAGACACGTATATATACTTAGAACTCTCTCCCTTAATAAAGGGATTAAGCTTGAACCGCCTAAGCTATATTATAGCCATGGTCATGTGTCAGTGGATATCCCTACTTAGGGAAAAAATATCCCTAAAATTTGCCATACCGGCTGGCACGTCATGCTAAGTTACATACTTGGCCAACAAGAATGAGATTCTATCTCAATCTCTCTGAACTCAACCTTAACTCCCAAATTAAAGGAACCAGTCAGAGTATTTATAGGTGCTAAATATTTTTTGTTAGCAGATAAATATGAAAACAACAAAAGAGAGAAAGAGCAGAATAACTATTCATTCATAAAAACCGAGAAGTCATTGGAGTACATTCACAATCGTGAAAGATAACTACAAGTGCTAAAATGCAAAATTTAAAGTTCGAAAATATTAAAATTAAAGACAGGAAAGATAAAATCCTAGACTATGCCCTCGTGGTCGGAAGAGACGGGGTCGAAGTAGTAGGAGTTGTCCCCTCGGAAGGAAGAGTCCTTGGAGATAATTGAACAGTGGGTGAGAGAACCCCTCCGAAACCACTAGGCCTCGGACTCATGCTGCTTGCTGATCTCATCGGAGAAGGTACATGAGATTCCCGAGGAAACAACAAGTCACTATGCCTCTTGAAAAGAGCATAGGCCTCCTTGGGGGTAGGCCTCTTCAACTTGCGAACGTCGAAAGTCTTCACAAAGTCAACTCCCGACCGCAATAAACCCATCTCCAACTTGGCACACTCCAAATACCCCAACAACACATGCCCTGTCAAGAGCCCTTGATGCCGTCTATCGGAGAGTTCTGAGCACTGTCGTGCCGTCTCCCTTTGAGCATACTGAACCGCCGCATCCACCTTTGTTTGCAGCTCCTCGGGAGAAATGGCCCGACCCATTTGTTCCTGAAGACTCCTCTCCCTTGCTTGAGCCTCCTTCTTCTCCTTCTCGAGAAGCATGATTTTAGCCAGAGAAGCCTTCTCCAAAGCCTCCAACTTCTCATATGAAGCCTGAAAACACCTCATCAGCTCCTTTTGGTCCTCCTCCCATCGGAACTCATAATCGGATATCTTCGTCCGAAGGACGTCCACCGTCATCTGGTCCCCTCCCTCTCGGAGATAAGGGACGCCATTTGCACTCGAAGGACTCTTACCTCCTCCCCACCTTTATTGTAGCCTTGCTCGATAGCAGTAGCCGCATCTGAAGCCTTCCCGAACTGAAAATAAAGAGATACAAACATAAGTTCTCCCATCAGAGGAAGAGTTCCTGATGGAATAAAAGAAGGATGAACAAAAAAAGAAAAACTTACCATTAGCCCCATCCAGTTGAGGCATGATTGCATGAAGTGGAAGCCATCGGCAGAAGTGGCATTGGAAGAAACCAAGAAGCGAAAGACTTCTCCGAAAGCGTCGTCCAAAGTCTTCAGTGATGGCAGATCCTCTAAGCGAGGAGGAGCCCCTAAAAATGGCCTTCCGAAAGGGATGCCTCCTAAAGAAAGAGTCACCGGGACCGAGGCGATCGTCTCGGAATTGGTAAACAATGCCCGATGGACTCCTGCAGCTGCAGAAGGGCCCGCCTCTCTTAAAAGAGAACTCAGGAGCGAGACTTTGACATCCAGTTGCGACGGATCACCAGGCTGCACATCGGGCACTTCCAAAACGTCATCGGAATCACCCAGCGAGGCGTCCGAGCTAGGCCTAAGGAGTTGTGCTAACAAATCCTCTCCTACAAAGAAAAGAACAAGTCATCTACTAATTAAGGACAAACAGAAATAATTAAGGCAAGGGAAGTGATCAATTACCTGAAAGAGGGGTCCCCCCCCTGTAGTCATCAGAGCCTTCCCCTTATCTACGATAACTGAAAATAAAAAATACTTAAGCATAAAGGATACCAACGAAAACAGAATTACTTGAAGAAAGAAATGAAGCATGAAAACTTACCAGGAGCAAGGGACTCGAAAATTGGTTTCGCCGAAGGTGCCGATAAAGGCATCCCAACTTCCCGAGAAGGAGATAACGAAGGATTCTCGGAAGATATAATCACCAACTCTGGTGGGACAACCACTGACTCCCCTAGTAGCCCTCTGGGATGGACTTTTCTCCGCATGAAAACCTCCCTTCGATGTGAACTCTCCACCGGAAGTCCTCGGAGAGCCCCCGCAACAAAACCCGAACTGAATGCTAAGACCATACCTGATCCCGAATCCACGGTGGTAAGAGGGACAACCCCATAGATTACGTTGTTCGTCCCGATGACAAACGACGAATGGTCTTCTTCCTCCTCGGCCACCAGATGCATATCTACGTCTTCGGGAGTATTAATCTCCTCGTCCTCCGGATCATCCTCCTCGAGAACATTGGAAGTACCGCTTGACGAACAAGCCAACAAAGTCACATAAGCCTTAGACTTCTTTCGACCACTCAGAGCCGAAATATCCTGCCCCGATAGCATCGGAGTCACGAATGGATCCGAAGGACTCTTACGCGAAAAATATTTTGCCAAAATCTCTTCTGCATCACGCAAGAACACATAAGAACCATGGAAATCAAAAGTCAATCGAAAGAAGGCACAAACAAGACTGAGCCAAAATTACTTACCAAAAATAGTTCGCCCCTCAGAAGACATGGATAAGGGCTCCAAGACGGCGGCATCGGTGAACACCACGTGATGCAGCCCTAACATTTCGTACAACATGCTTAAGTCATCCGACTCCATCAAAGATCTCGGCAAAATTATCGGAGAGAGACTCATCTCCGAGTCCAGAGAGTGCAAAAGAGCGTTAGCCTCCCTCCAGTCGAAGGGCATATCCCATTCACCCTCTACAGGCTTCACGAAGAAGTACTTGTCCTTCCAAGTACCATGAGAGCTGAGTGTCTCATGCAAAATCTTCTTCGTGGAGTTCTTCGCGGTATCCCGATGACGGAAATGGTAGAAGGGGAGACCCCCGGGCGAGATTACGATGTCAAAAATGGAAAAGAACTGAGCCAGAGTACAGCTCAATCCTTTCACTTGGCACCAGAAGACGAAAATACATAAGGCGGCAAAGCTGTTCGGAGTTACCTGACTTGGACAAACGTTACATGCCTTGAAAACCTCGCAGAAGAAAGGAGGCATAAACGATCGCCAACCATACCTCATCTAGGCAAAATACACCGTGCGGTAACCCGTCGGAGGGTTGTTGGCCCTCTCCTCCTTCTTCGGGATCTTGAAGGTCATATTCTTCTGGTACGCACCAAGATCCTTGAACAACGACAATACCTGATTCCGAGTAACAGTACTCGCGGTCTTCTCAGCCTTCTGAAGATTGCGAGTATCAGGCTTCTTTACTTTGGAAGCCCTAGCCTTCTTCGAAGAAGCAGCGCCACTCTCTTCAGACGCAGAGGTTCCCCCTTCCTCTTACGAGTAGCCGCAATAGGACCACTCGCTGTAACGCCGCTAGTAACCTCCGGTGAATCGGTGGCGAAAGTGAAAATCACGGCCCCCGAAGCTGACGCAGCATTGGTAAGATCAGTAGCAGAGGACACCATTTGAGTTAAGTGAGGAGAATTAAAAAGTGTTTGCAAAAATTTGAGGAGAAATCGCGAAATTAAAAAAAGAGGCAGAGAGAATTTGCTCGCTGAATTTGCTGAAAAAAATTGAAAAGTGAGAGTGAGGAGAAAACGGGCGTGATGGCTATATTTATAGCCAACACCATAAATAACGTGGAGTGCATCTAATGCACCATGTCGCCCACTCGCCTGACACGTGCCCCCGGACACGTTGCATATCAACTAGCCGTTGAAAGAAGACCGTTACCAACGGTCAGCTGCTCGAGTCGTTACACCATCAACGAACCGTTACATCTCCACCATCATTCGCAATAAATGCCTAACCACGCTGCTCATCCGAAGACAAAGTTCCCGAGGACCAAAAGGTAATTTCCTTAGAATTATATATATATATATATGTGTGTGTGTGTGTGTGTAATATATACTTGCGCCCCTCGAAAAATAAGAAAAAGCCCCTCGCCTCACCGAGGACAAAAAATGAAAGGAATAAAATTCCTCTCGCCTCTACGATGGCGATCGAAATTTGAGGGGGCTAGTGTTAACCCTAAAAAATAAATATAGGGATTAACCAAAACGTTAACCCAAAAAATAGGGATTAACCCAAGGACGATACTATCGTCACATATACTCCCGATGAGGAGGCCCACCGAGTGTTACAAACCCGAAGTGGTTAGAAGTGGCACCCGATGATGCACTAAAGCGTCGCTTGGAAAGTCACGATGAATAAAGAAAAGATATCAACGCGGCATCGGAAAAAGAGTAAACCCTGATGGACCCGCGTGACTCCGATATCCATCAATTAACCTAGAGGGACCACAACGAACCCCGTGTCCCAGAAAATGCGAGAACATCCCCTCACTGAACACTCCGAAGTCTAAAAGCCATCGGAGCACCCATCCCGAAGGCCAAAGCACGAGAATAATGCCCTATTGAAGTCTAAAAGCCATCAGAGCACACATCCCAAAGGCCAAAGCGCGAGAACAATGCCCTATTGAAGTCTAAAAACCCTCGGAGCACACATCATAAAGACCTAAATGCAAGAACATTGCCCTGCTCAAGTAAAGAAGCCATTAGAGCCCATGCCACACGTGAAAAAGTGCAGATCTACCTATCGGAGCACATATCAAGAAGAAGACAACATAAAAACAGACCACTATCGAAACTACAATGGCATCGGACGAGTACCCCGCTTCACTTATCAAGTCTTCCTAAGAGATCCAGCCTATCGGAGAGAAGACGTTAGAAAAGCCAACTCGTCGGAATCCCCTGAAGCCATTGGAAGAGATAGAATTCATCTCAATCAACGCCTAGTAGATAAATATCCTAAAAGATAAAGTACACATTATCTTCTCACGCATATTACGACATCTGTATCTTTATTAAAACATGTATAATGACACTTGTCCCTAAAAACCTCTATAAAATGGGGTATCCTCATTGTTGAAGAGGACATGTTGAGACAAGTAAGAGAAAGAGGGAGAAACAGGTTCACAGATTCAGAAACACACACACATACACAACAAGATACAAGAGAATTCGGAGTGAAATTCAGTAAATAAAAAGAGGGATATTTTCGTAGTATTACAAGCTTCTGAACCAAGGGTAGGGCGTTCCAACCCTAAATAAATCCGTTAATTAAGCAATAATATGAAACCTGTTAACAAACTTATTTCTAACAAATCTGATTTGTTATTGATAATATTGATAATTACAATAATTGCATGACGCATTTAACAAATGATCTACTTAACTAATTGGGCTATGATAACATTTTTTAAGAGAATAAATAAACAGATACTATTTGTGTTATGTAATGTCTTATACGATAATACCAAATATTCTTTCATTAAAAAAAAGAATAATAATACCTATATATTTCCCATATTAATTTGTGGAAGATGGTGTACGTATGAATTTATGAGCATTTGACTTTCTACCCTGGCATGAAGGTACTGAAACAGTACTTAACCTATTCCAGCCACACAATACCAATGTCCATTATTGATTTATTTCACTAGCTTCCGTAGCTTAGTTCACCTAACTAGCCAATTTTTTGTTTGATTCATGATATCATTTTTGTCTTGGTTAGAAATCACTTGGTATATAAAAAATCACATCACCAATGGCTTAGTTGATAAGAGAATAGAAAAATATTCATGATCATATGGAACAACCTTTTGTAGGTTCACGTCTTTCACACATGTTAGACTAGTGTGTTTCTCGATCGACTAAGTTAGTAAGCTATTTATTGAGTCAACTTAGAGTTTATTAATTACCTAGTGCGCATTCGAAGTGTACCTTCTACGATTCTCACGTCATCACTAACCACATTATATTTTACGATGATCATATTACTAGATCGTTAAGAACATTTTAGGATAAATCACATTTAGGCTCCTAATATGTTTCTCACTTTGCCTCCTAAGATTTCATAAATAACAATGTGTCTCTTAAGATATGTTTAATACCCATTGGACCGTTCATCAACAGTTAATTTTGGATACACGTCTGCAAGACTATTCATCAACCGTTCATTTTGGATACACGTCCGCATTTCGATCGTGAAATTTAGTCAAATGGGGTATTCATCATAGTAGCATACAAAGTAAGAAATACAATATATGTTAGAAGGCTTAAGGTGATTTGCTCATATTTTTAATTAAACAACTATGAAATCAATTTGAAATTCAGGTATATAGAATAATTATATTAGGAATTCAACTTTTTCTACATCTACCAAAGGTCATCAAACAATTACCAACAACGGAAAAGATTTAAGAAACAAAAGAAACATCCCTTGAGGAAAATGGGGGAGATCGCAATTCGCATGTTACTTTTAGCACACCGTCATCAAAGAGTCAATACCGGATCAACCAATTAGATTCGCATCCAACGGCTCAGATTGAGCAAATTAATTATAAAAACTTCTATTTCCGGCGGCGCAGTGGGCCCCGCAAATATATTTGGAAACTAGGATAAAGAAGAAATTAAATAAAATTAACTTGAATTGCTTAAGAACTTAAAATTATGCTCTGCTCCCTAAAGTTTGTGCTATATCCCAACTGCGCCAATGACTTACAAATTCTTTTCTTTTTTTGTTTCACCATATTATATATATATTTTCTTTAACACAACCATATTATATATGACCTCTAAATACAAAAGATGTTTCCTTTTGTATTCTTTTTAATAGAATATAACTAATTTTTTGTGCCGTGGTTACTAATAAGTAATAAGGTATATGTATTGGGTTGCAGCAAAAGTCATGCACGACATGTGATTTGTTAGCAATAAATTACTAGACAAGTCTTATACTAGGTTTCAGTTTAATATATATATTTCACTAAGATATTTTTAACAAAGAAGTATTAGGTGGTCGTCCTATTTTAAGGTATATGTATTGGGTTGCAGCAAAAGTCATGCACGACATGTGATTTGTTAGCAATAAATTACTAGACAAGTCTTATACTAGGTTTCAGTTTAATATATATATTTCACTAAGATATTTTTAACAAAGAAGTATTAGGTGGTCGTCCTATTTTATTATTATTATTAATATTAGTTACATGGTGCTTTCACAATGTAATTCCTTATTTCCTACCCAAAAAAAAACAATTACCAAATTGAACAAGCTGTATGCCGTCAGTAAGGTTGTAGGCAGAGTTTGACAATGTGATATATATCATTAATTAAAACAGCAAATTAATCTCTTGTCCTCATGTATTCCAAACTTTTATACGTTTCACTGTTTCTCAATATATATCTTTTAAGCATGGATCAAAATGTCCGTGTGCTTCTTTGAAAAGTACTAAAAAGTTTTTCGTTTTTGAGTTCACCGATATGAAATATACATGTAGTTTCCATGATAGTTATAACTACAATTTTACGAATTTTTTGAAACATACCGAAAAATTCTCGAAATATTACGAAACGTTTCTAATTTTTAGCTAACCAAAACGTACTCCCAGATCAAAATTTTCATCCATGCTTTTAAGTAAAGATGGATTTGTGGTTGGTGAAAGTCGACAACCGTCACTCAGCATATATAAAAATACCAATTGCTTAGCGAATCAACAAAATTTAAAGTTTTTTTTTTATTACAATAATCATCGGTAACCAAGAATACCATACAACTAACTTAATTCCAAAGTATTTGTTTTAGTTTATTTATAGGTCACATAATCCTTCACATCGTCAAAGTTTTCGGTGCACCGGTCTCGTACTGGCGCATTCAGTGCCCGTGTTTCGCATTGCGACCATTATAAATTCTTAGTTCTCGCACTAAGATTTCTTAGTTCTTTAATTCAAATTTAATGAATAATCGTAGAAAAATTATAAAGAATGAAACGAATGAATGATAATAAAGAAGAGTCGAAGCAGATGGAGAACAAAACTAGGTTGAAAATAAAATAAATATAAAATATTGGAAGTAGTTTAAGACTTATACCATATTTCCACCATAATAATTTAAAAAATATTATATAAAATTAATTATCATGAGTAGTTATTGAACAATACTCAAATATATACGAAATTTATATATCAATTCAATATTCAATATTTAATTATTTTTAATAAACGCATTAAGGCGCATTGAAATTTATGTATTTTTAAATTTGACGAACTGACGCACCCGCATCCGCAAACACAAACGCACTCCCACCCGCATCCGCCTTATATGACCTAGGTTTATTTTAGATTTGAAAATGTGCCCATATTTGATATTTATGAAAAACACCTTTCTATATTAAATAATTAAACACCTATGAAAATTGAAAAGCTTTTCTTTAATGCAAATGTTAAATCTTGAAAAAAAGAAGAAGCTAATTTTGTCATTGTTATTCAACTTACTATTTTGAAACCACAAACTATTCGAAACTAAAAAAGCACTTTCCTTTGTACTATATATATCTATATATATTCTCAAGAATGTAAAGAGAAAAATTGTTGTGCAGTACAACACGATAACATAACATTATATCACAAAACACGAAAAGCAAAGACACAAGATTTCTTTTACCAATTAATTTATGACTAACTATTTCCAGGAACGCATCAAATCAAAAAATTTCTTCACTATATATTTTGATCGTACGTAGGGTCGCATTTATAATATAAATTTTATAACAGGGTTACAATTACACCAGTCGGATCACGAGAACTCACCTAAATCCAAAATACCATAAACAATATTTCCAGACTCCACAACTCAACTCAACGAAACTAATTACGGCTCTATTCAACATTAAGCAAGAGTTGAAGGCCTCGATTGTAACAAAACACAAATTAATAGGCCAAATAGAAAATTTTGCCCAATTCTTTTTGTCAAATTGAATTCCTCCACCTTTGACGGGCTAGTGGAATTGAAAAGTCCTTCAATTCAGTCAGCTCCTCTTCCATTTCCATTTCCATTTCCATTTCCACTTCCCTTTCACCAATTTCTGCAAATACTCGTCGCAATTAATTAATCCTAATATCACCACCATCATATCTTTATTTTACTTTCGTCACAAAAAAAAAACAGGGCATTATTTTGTTAATTCACTCTGTTCTTAATACACATACACGTACCTAAACCTTAATTTTCACGAACAAGATTGCATTTTTACACCGATTATGATCAATTCCAACCCCAATAACCAAAACCCACTTCGTATATTCACTTCAATCATCGTCTTTTTTAGTTTAAACCCACAACTTTGCATAGCTCAAAGTACCAACAGCAACAGTAGTGGTACACCTTGTGATACTTACGGCCGATGTGGGGCGTTTGGTATCTGCAACGCGCAATCCTCCCCAATTTGTTCGTGTTTACGAGGTTTCGATGCTGCGAACAGGGTCGAATGGGATGCCGGGAACTGGACGAACGGGTGTGTGAGGAGGGCACCTTTAGTGTGTAGTGGTGGTGGTGGGGGGAGTAATGGTGAGGATGGGTTCTTGGATCTTGAAATGATGAAGATTACCGGGTACACGGATCGTTGGGTCGGGGCGGCGAGCGCGTGTGAAGGGAGGTGTTTGACGAATTGCTCGTGTATTGCTTACGCGCATGATGTGGGTATTGGGTGTATGTTTTGGAGAGGGACGGCGCTGGTGGATGTGCAGAGGTTCGCGAGTGGGTCGGGGTCCGAGCTTCATATTCGGGTCGCGAGATCCGAGCTAGGTGAGGTTTTGGTATGATAATGAAGCTCTTAATTGATGATGTTCTTGGTTGTAAAATTCTTTGCATTTTAAATCTTTTGAGCTGAAAATACCTGATGGTACTATAGTGGAGTAGATTGCTTTGTGTTACTTTACATGTCGCTATTAGATTTAAGACGCTTGTTGTCGTCACTACTATATGGCGCACGCAGTATAGATGATCCGCGTGTGTTCCAATATAAAATCTTCCGTGCCAAATAATGTGTCGATTCTTGTGGTAAATATTGGATTCCAAATCTCCCATGCACGTTTACATAACATGCGGTGGGAGTTTAGTACACCAGAAGTTGAGTGGTGAGAGAACTAAGCATTTATAGATTGATCAAAGGACTGTTTGTGCCACTTTACGTGTCGTATGATTTAAGACACGTGTCATCGTCAGAATTATGTGGCACATGGAGTATGGAGGATCAACTCTTTCCAATCTATCTTGCTAAATAATGTGTGGCAAATGTTGGGTTTATAACTCGTTTACATAGCATGTGATGGGATCTTAATGCATGAGGTGTTGACTGGTGAGGGGGTTGAGAAATCAGAATTTATGCATTTACGTAACTTCTATTACGCATTGCATAATTCTAACGTTACATTGATAGTAGAGCGCCGTTTTTTAGTTAGCAGATTTGTGACAGTTGTAAAGTTATTGTTGATGTCCGAAATCCAAATAGCACTTGTTGGAATTTACGATTAGAGGAATCATGTAATGAGATAAAGCCTATATTTCTTTGATTTTATTTTGTCTATGATTTGAAGTTGGTGTTTTTGTTCCTTCAGCACGTAGAAAGGATTCCAAAATAATCATCATAATTGTGGTGGTTGTTGCATTGGTTATCGGGGCCATTGGTGGATATTTTGGTTGGAGGTTGCTCGCTAAGCAGAGAGGTAATGTCTGGACATTTGATCCGTTGTATTAGATCCTTCATTTAGCATGCGTTTCCTCATTTATTAGGTAAAAGAAGAGCAAGAAGTAACCAGGAAAAATCCGGCGCATCAGAGGCAACTGATTCTTCGTTTCAAGATGCGTTAAGTAGAGCTAATCTCGAAGAGTTCCCATTGTTTGAATTTGCAGCACTCACAACTGCAACAGACAATTTCTCCGACATTAACAAGCTCGGGAAAGGTGGATTTGGTCCTGTTTACAAGGTTATTTTTCACGCTTGATTATCTCATGTATCATTTTTCTTCATTATTTAGTGCTGAAAATTGGTTCAATAAATAGGGAGTATTGGCTAATGGAAGTGAAGTCGCAGTCAAGAGACTTGCAAAAGCATCTGGACAAGGGATGCAAGAATTCATGAACGAAGTGATGCTGATTTCTAAGCTCCAACATAGGAATCTAGTTAGATTGCTCGGATGTTGTGTCGAGAATAAAGAGACTATGCTCATATACGAATACATGCCCAATAAAAGCTTGGATTTTTTCCTATTTGGTTAGTACCGGTCTCCTCTGATAAGATATCAGGCCACTGTAAATGTTTTCTTTTAAATTAGGTTCAGAAATGGAGATGCTAATTTCATATTTGTGCATATTTGTTGGCTAGATCAATCGCAAGACACGCTAGATTGGAGAAAGCGTTTCAACATTATCGAAGGTATTTGCCGAGGCCTCCTTTATCTTCACAGGGACTCTAGATTGAAGATAATACATAGAGATCTCAAACCAAGTAATATATTACTTGATGACTATTGGAATCCAAAGATCTCGGACTTTGGCATGGCCAGAATATACGGAACTAAACAGGATCACGTCAGCACTGTAAGAGTGGTAGGAACATAGTAAGTCTGTACTTCATTGAATCATTAATAACGTCACTTACTTCTTCCACGTATGACTCGTTAATGTTATATATTTTGATGGAAATGCATAGTTGACTTAATTTTCTTGCAGTGGATATATGGCTCCTGAGTATGCAATGGAAGGAAGATTTTCCGAGAGATCTGATGTCTTTAGCTTTGGAGTTTTGATCCTGGAGATCATAACTGGGAAAAGGAACACAAAATTTAACCAAGAAGGCTCTTTGAATCTCTTGGGACACGTAAGTCGGCTTCAGATCTCGTCTGAATATAAATTAGTGCGGAAAAGTCTATACTACCGTAATATTTTTGGTTTATTTACTCTGGGTTAACACGACATTAAGATTTTTCAGGTATGGAAGCTGTGGAACGAAGGCAATGTTGCGGCTTTGATAGACTCAAGAATATCAAGTCAAAGCTACCAGGGAGAGGTGTTGAGATGCATACATATCGGATTATTGTGTGTTCAAGAACTTCCTATAGATAGGCCATCGGTATCATCTGTACTCTCGATGCTGAGCAGTGAAATTGTCGAGCTTCCTGAGCCAAAGCTAGCGGCATTTTCTGTTAGACCAACCCGCTTTGATACAGGTTCAAGTGCTTCTCAGCAAAGCCAACAGAGTAGTTGCTCTTTGAACAATGTCACACTCACCGTTGTCGATGGTCGCTGACACCATGACATGTACGAAATTTACATCTTCTTTCACGAGGTTGGTCGTCTTACAGAAACCTCCTTAAAAAGGGGGCATGTCTATAATATTTATTCATTATGAATTGGTCACTGAAGATTGTAAATACAGGAAATGGAATGTATAAGCATTTTATTGCATGTATTGTGCTAGCAAGCTTCAATAGGTTTTCAGTTTTGAAATACTTTACATATATATATCTCTTTCTGATTTAAATAAACTTCTTGTTTTTCAATATTCAAGCTGCATTTGAAGTACAAGTTCAAATTCAAGTTGAGGAAAAAAGATATTGATAGGTGAAGGGCTTAAACACATGAGCTGCATTGGTTTCTATGAACTCCAATTGCTCCTTCAACAAATGCATGTAAACAATCCAATCTCCATTCCCTTTAGGACTTGGCATCGGCATAACATAGCCCGATTTTCCTCCCCATGGAAAATGGTATGAACCAAATGCCGGTAAGCCCCATCCGAAATCCATCTTCCTTAGCGGAAAACTTTGCCCTGATGACACAACCACTGCCGGCTCCTCCTTTGTCGCCTTGGCTGCATATATCCTTGCTAGGGCTGGCTCTGGCCGGTGCTCTTCCACCCAATCTATCAGCCCCAAGAAATGCTCTTTTGTCAAAGCAGCTTGTAAAAACTCGTGAACTTCATTTGCCACCCAAGTCAAGGATCTTCTTTTCAACTCCTCGACTTTCTTCTCTCCGTATGGGATAGACAGAACGTTGCCGAAATAAGAAGCTAATAATTTTGCTTCCTTCTCATCTCCGTTGATCAATCTACTCCTCCCGTCCACCACGATCCCTAGTCTGCAGTAGTTATCGCTACCGCAAACTTTCCCCGAAACAATTATTTTCCAGAGGAACGCACTGAACGCTTCGAGTTTAGTCCTGTCGAAACTTTATAATGAAAATTTAACTTAAGCTTTATGACAAAACAATATTAATTAAAATGATATTAAACTCGAGTTGAAAAGACATTATGTGCTCGAATCTCACCACCACTCACTATCGTATTAATTATAAGTTTATTCTTAGCTTTTAAATGAGATGGAAATTTAATTCTATACCTTCTATTCTCTTTGCATGGAATGTTGCCAATATTTGCCAATGTCTGGAGCTCGTTTATTCGATCAGATTTGATGTAGTATATTCTACTAATCGCCACCTGATCATCATCGTTCGCTACCAGTTGTTGGCGGAGGGCGGAGATGGGGACGTACATGTTGTCGACGGAGACGTCGTACGAGCTAGGGCGGCGAGGGAAGAAGTGCGAGCGGCGGAAAGAAGGGGGACGAGATAGGGGCTTAGAGTGAGCCATCTCCACCCACGACACCAGAAACATGTTGGCGGAGTAGGCGTCGGCCACTTGATGAGCGAATGTGCATGCCACCACTATCCCTCCACACTTAAGTTGGGTAACCTTTTTTGCCAAAGTAATGGAAAGAATGTTAGTGTGTCTTTATGTTGATTAGTTTCAATTTTCTTTCTGGAATTTGTAATGGCAAATAAACCTCCTAAATTATGCATCTTTTTACAAACTGTTCTTAAACATATAAAAAGTCACATCAAGCTCCTAAGCTTTAGAGAGATTGCCTTTTGAGGAAGAATTTAACGTACAAAATAATATATACTGATACATGTCCAAATTAAATGGTGATCGACTAAAGTAGCATTTTTATTTTATTTATTTATTTATTCAACAAATCATTCGTCACTCTAAATCACTTAGTGCCAAAATCATAATTGCAACGATGGCGCCAAAATCGTGCCAAAATCATAATTGCAACGATGGCGCATACGACTCTAATTAATATGAAAAATTATATTATACGATCGTTGAAATTGATGACGTAGTACGATAAAATGTTTAATAAAAAGATCCTAAAATTTAATTAAGAGATAATCACCCAATAACATTGTCGCATATATATAGCATTATATATAATCGAATTGTTACATGCGTTACCTCATCGTGCAACACTTAGCAAAAAATAATTGCTCATATATATTTGACTGTTATAGAGTTAATTCATGACAGAATCTTTGGAATAATATATTAAATCATTAATTATAAGATCTTATTTAAGCAAGAATAAGGGGCCTTTATTTAAAAAGCAATGATGCCTTGTCTCTCAATGCGACTCTCACAACAATTGTAATCCGAAACGTGTAAATTGTTGTATTTCCACAACCCACCACTATAGCTCCCTTGTTACCAACAGTACTGTAAGAGCGCTTTCAATTATATTGGTTTTGCTAGTCAATTTATTGCATGTTTGTATAATGCGCCATACTATATTATGGTTCTCATACAATGGCGTGTGAAGATCGAGAGTGACATATGAAACAAGTAACAACCCACATTAATTTTCTTATTATGAGAAACCAACCAACATGAATAACTTTATGATTGAAGAGGCAACAAAATATAATTGGTTAATGAGATTCATACGTTAGATGCTTGTGATTTTTACCAACTATGGACTAAGGTATTATTTATCTTTTTCTGGTAATTAATTACTAAGAACTAAGGTTTTATTCCAAACATTATCAGCCGAATTAGCCACGAAGTTAATTTAATCATGTCTTAGGTTGTCTATATCTAATATATATATATATGTATATATATATATCATACGCAATTGTAAGTCTTTTTATCTATCTCCTTGAACCTTTTTTCCTCAAATATTAAATGTCTTATAGGGAATGGACTTCAAGTAAATGCTTATACGTACTCCTTAAATATGATCATAAATCAAGGTTAACAAGCAGAAATGTGGGGTGAACTGTACGTCACGTTTTGTTAGGAAACAATTAATCATGTGTAATTAGTAATATCATATTTGAAACAAATCTATTTGTATACACATACACATATATGGATTTTTTTTTTCAATTTTGTATCATGGTTTAAATGGATATTTGCAAATTGCAATATATCTTATTTCACATATTTCCGATAATTCATTTGTATTATTTTTAATTTAATCATGACCATCTATATTAACATATAAAAGTAACTAGTTTAGATATACAACACAATATATAGAAACTTCATGATTTCTCACATTAAATTACTAAAGTGATCATACATAGAATTAACTTTATTAGTAGTTTAACATGCACACCACATGCAAATAATTTAAGTACAAAAAAAAAAAAACACTCACCTGAACCGCAAGTACCCCACGCTTCTTCTCCGGCACGAGCTTACCTTCAACACTTCGATCCGGATTGTACAAATCAATATCCTTCAACTCCACATCCGCAATCGCCTCCACGAAGTCCACGCCGCGGTTGTTGCACAGAATCTCCGGCTCGCCTGCACCGTTCTTCACCAACACTCCAGCAAAGGCATAGTACCACACTAGGGTTTGTGCCAAGGCTTTTTTTAGAACACCAACCATTGGGTCAAAACAAAAGCCATTAATAATATTGGGCTTGTTGTAGCAGAAAAAAATTCCGACGTCCACTGGTGGTAGGAGCAAGTCGAGGTTGGAGAGCGATAGCCATTGCTCTTGCATTGGCAGCGCGGCTGCCACGACCTCAACCGAGCTTACTCTAACGTCGAATTCTATTTTAGAGGACATTTTTTCTATTTTTTTTTTTATGTTATTAGATCAAACCAAAGTAGCTAACTAGGGGCGTGATTTTGTTAGAAAAAAGTAGCGCGTATTTATAACCGTTGCGTGCGCGATGGATACACAAGTGAAAATAAATAAGTCTTAAATATAATCGAGGTTAAAAGAAAGGCAAGGAGTGAAACTAAATTAATCGAGGTTGACATATACATGATTAGTATATTGAGTTCATTCATGCATTATGCATTTTATTCGCGCCAACTTTAACCATTTAAATTATTAAATAATATAATTCTCTAGCGACATAAGTTGGAGAACATGACCAATTTGGACCGCATTTGCCCCAAATTTTCAAAGTTTGGTTGGCTAAAAATGATTTGAAACCAATTTCACAAATTTTGGCCTCAAATTAAACATGTTTGTGTCATTTCCTAAAAAAGTGGTCTTTAGCCTCTTTGGGCGTCTCCAACGTTACATTCATTTTCTTCTTTTGTCTTTTACGTTAATTTATATTCTTTTTTCTCTTAAGACTTTGGTGGCTAAGTTATAATTGATAATTCTTTTTTCTTTACGTCAGTTTTTTTCCTTTACTTGTAATTCTAACTTATATTGTAGCTTATTGATTATAATATCGTTGTAGATCATGCTTATTCTATTATCGAACGTACGTTTGTAAATGAGATTTGGGTATTTAAAAGAATGTATAATACTTAGACCCACTTGTATCATTTTTAGTTACGATCACTGTCAGTTGAAATCTCTAGTTACATAATTTAATAACGCGCGCGCGGGCGCACACACACACACACATATATATATATATAGTATTAAACTCTTTATTGATATATTATTATTATTATTATTATTATTAGGGCGATTTTTTTTCCCAATAACTAATTTCAACTTCAAGTTTTGTCCTTTTTTCAAAGGTGCTTTAATTCTGCCGTGTATATATATATATATATATATTTTTTATATAAAATATGCCCATCGGGCTCCGGCCTAGGCTTGGTCCAAGCACAGTCAACGTGGCTCTCCACGTGGCATATGGATGACGGCCATGTGGCACCACGTCATAATTTCTTGTTAATTTATAACTTGACCCAGGGTGAATTTACTTAATTACCCTACGTAAAGAAATTGATATTTAGTTAACAAGTAAAAATTAAAAATAAAATGATATTTAAAATTATATTTAATTTTATTACATATTGATTTAAATCATAAAAAAAGTTTGTATAAATTCAGGTTAATTAAAAAGTTTATCTTAAAATGTTTAATAGATTTATATTTACTACTAAATATTAAAAATAAATTGATATTCAAAATTATATTTAATTTTACTATATATTGATCTAAATCATAACAAAAATTGTATAAATTCATGATTTATTAAAAAAGGGCGTCTTAAAATATTTAATAAATTTATATTTACTAGTAAAGATTTTAAAAAAAATACATAAACTTGTAAATATTAAAAAAAAATTGCAATTAGAAATATTTTTTCTTAATAAAGTTAATTTCTCAGTAAAATAATAAATTTAAAATAAGATACAATAATAAAAAATAAAATAAAATATTAATTACAAATGCATCAACATTTTTCTAAAATCAAGCAAAAAAAAGAAATTACACAATTTCTGACCGAAATCCGATCGGAATAATATTCATGATTATTTCCGACCGAAATCCGGTCGAAAATAATATTCATAATTATTTCCGACCGGAATCCGATCAGAACTCTGAGCCGAAAATAATTTATGACCTAATTCCGGTCGAAGAATTTGAAACATTTGGCGCATTTTTGAAAATTTCAAATTTTAAACTTTTTCCCAAAAGAATTCGGTCGGAAAATATCGAAAATTTAGGTGGGCAAAGGTGGAGAAATTCAAATATTTTCTCCAAATTCTATATATACACTTCATTTTTCACCCCATTTTCATCAAAATAGTCTCTTCATCTTTAAGTACTCTCCAAACATAAATATTTCACCAACAAATTTCAACTTAAACAATCTTTTCATCTTTAAATATTTTAATATATTTTATTTTTTCAATATTCCACTTCATCTTTAATTAAACACTCTTTTCGTCCTTTCATCTTTAAAACAAACACTTTTTTCTTTTCATCTTTAAAATAAACTCTTTTTTCTTCCTTTCATCTTAAATAATATTTTCTGACTAACAATCACTTTTTATGTTTTAGGTTGGTGCAATAAATCAAAATATTTTAAAAAGAGAAAAAAAATAATATTTCGGTAATTATTACCAGAATATTATTTTTTATTCTGTTGAATATTATTTCCGACCGAATTTTGGTCGGAAATACCTTAAATATTATTCTCGATTTTTGACCGGACGACAGTCAGAAATAACTTAAATATTATTTTTGACCGGTATCCGGTCGAAAAAAGTTGAAAGATCTTTCCCGATCAGAGTCTGGTCGGTATATTACATATTACAGACCGTGGTTGGAAAATTTGCCACCGGAGCGCGATCAGAATAATTTCTTCCGACTGGAGTCCGGTAGCAAATGTTCCGACCTCGGTCCGGTCGAAATATGTTTTTTATCGACCGGACTCCCGTCAGAATATTTGCTACCGGACTCCGGTCGAGATAGAATGTTTCGACCGCAATCCGGTCAGAAAACTGGTCGGGAAAGGTCCCGACCGAAGGCCGGTAAAAAAAAAGTGATTTCCAACCGGATTTCGATCGGGAAAACCTTTCCGGCCAAAGCATCCCCGACTGGACTTTTCCGACCGGAGTGCGGTCGGAAAAAGGTCTTTCCCGACCAGATTTGGGTTATTTCAGACCGGAGTTCTGGTCGGAAATGACCCGATTTTCTTGTAGTGAAGTACATACCCCATATAAAAAGAAAAACTGACATCCATATTGTCTTATTGTGATTTATTTTTTTAAAGTTTTATTTGGTTGTAAGGGAAATAAATAAAGTATTTAAATTAATGAAGGAATATATTCTGGAGGATATTTTTGATTATTTAAATATCGACAATAGAAATTGTATAAGTATAGCTTTCGGTTGATGCATCATAATCAAAAAAGAATTGAACCTTATCTTTAAAAAAAATGTAATCTTAATGTAGCCGAGTTAGAATGTTATAGGTATATTAATTATGCAAATTAAATTAGTCTTATGTCTAAAAGAAAGATTATGAAAAGTACCTTATAAACCAGCCCAGGAAGTGCGACAAATAAGGCAAAGAATATTTCAATAGTGGATTAGTTCTACTTAAGTTAAAGATGAATAAATATAGGAAAGTCAAGTGAGTATAACCCTATTACGTAATTTATTGAACTAAAACACATTAGTATTAATAAAATAGAAATAATAATAATATGAAAGAAAGAAAGAAATCGCAGTAGAAGTAGAAACAAAGACTTTGGTTTACTTATACTGCAAATTCAATTTAAAAAAAAAATTGTTACTTGACCAAAAGTACAAAACTTTCAAAATCTTAGGTTTATATATTATTTTCAAATTGAGAGGGGGAAAATAATATTTTTATGAGACAAGGGTATAAAAGACAAAGACTTGATTTCACTCATATGTGACAATGTACTATAAAGGAAAAAGTAAGGGACACATGTCACCATATTATTAGTGGAGAAGGGGAATGGAGGAGGGAGTGGGAGGAGAAGATTTGGAGTCGCTTTTTGGGTATTTTCATCCATCTCCCTTGAGATTTGGTCATTTGGTAAATACCCCCGTGAGGTTTGACACTTTGTTAAATATTTCATTCTGTTAGTTGACCATCTAGTTATCAGTTAAAAGTAAGGGTAATAAAATAATTTAATATTATTACTTTTTTTATATTATCTTTTTTGTAGTTTTAAAAGTATTTGATATTTCTTATATTATCATAAGCATTTGCAATTGTGACGATTTCTAGTCTAATTTGAATTTAAATTATACAACATACATAAAATCAATGCATCTTTATTTAAAAAAAATTAACAATTGAGTTACAATTTTATTTTTTAAAATTTTTACTTGTAAAAATAAATTATATGTTGTTTCTTGTATACACATTAGCAATTAAAACGAAAAAGGAATTTTGTTGAAATGGAGGAGGAAAGTGGAGGAGAAGATTTGGAGCCGCTTTTCATGGGTAAAGCAAAATGTGGGCCAGCTGGATGCTAATCCCCATGTTAGCTAAGACGTTCCCCAACTAGGAGTAACGAATCTGCTTCTAGTAATTGATTAATATATATATATATATATATATATATATATATACATACATGTTAGGAATTAAAAATAAGAAGGAATCTTCTTGAAAAAGTCTTAACCAGTACGATTCTGCCCCTTAAGCCATATTCCTCTTTTTGCCTTTTCAATTAGGGCATGTTTGGTTGCAGAGACAGTTATATATGTAGATTAACTATTACTGAGTTAAAATAGTCTTTTATTTCATATGCGTAACAGTAACCGTGTTTGGTTGGAGAGTTGAATAAAGTTACTATTTTATCTTAATTTAACAAAACGTGTTTGGTTCATGTTATGTGCAACGGCTATTTCTGGATATTGCAGGTAATTACCTTATTGCCCCCATTTTATTAAGAAAATCCCCAAATTCAAAACGCATCGTCTCATACCATAATCATAAACCCTAGATTCAAGAAATTTGTCTGCCGATTATCGCGATTTCTTCAAATTCGTATGTGTTCGATTTTGCTCAATAACATTATTTTTGCTAATTCTAGCTAAATTCGAGGCTATTATTTGTCCAAATTCTAATCTTAAGTTTCCAAATTTTCAATTGTCAACCTGTGCATCGCTGCGCTGCGACCCAATCTAATCTCCTGTTACGTTCTCCATGTAGTGTCGAAGGTAATTTGAAGTTTCCATCTATATCCTCAAAACTTTAACATGCGATTAACAACAAATATGAAGCATATATATCATTAAACATCACAGAACCGAAAATTAATACCGTACGCAAAAAGCAGATGTGATAAAACGCTTTCAATCACAAAAGCCTCAAATTAAAAAAACAAATTAATTATATGTTTTATTATCCTCCTATAAATGTAATTCCTTTTTGATCCTATATTACTGATCCTTTCATATTCAATTTAATTTTTTATTTGATGCATAAGCTTTCGTACACATCTTTATTTTTATTTATTTTTTTTGTGAAGGAAAAACCTTTCAAAAGTTCACGAAAAAGAAATTGAAATAAAAATTAGATAAATTATTATCCATCAGATTTCTTCCATGGCCACAATACTTAATAAAAAAAAATTTACAGTTGAGTTTTCAAGACTTTACCCTGCCCACAAAATTTAAAATTGATTCAAAAGAAAAGATAAGTTTTCTTCAAGATATTGTAATTAAAGTACGTGCCCATGGAACTAATTAATACTCATAAATTTGAATAAGATTAATACTCTATTGTTTTTAAAACAAGTTATAGTTATGAAACAAATAATTCTCGAAGATTATTAGAATAAAACAAATTAATGAATATTAAAAAGTTAATATTAAAAAAAATATTAAAACAGAAACCCTAATCTCATAAAATTAAACGTGTCAGAAAAAATTGAAGAAACAAGGGTAAATAAGTCATTTCGTCGGGTGAGCTGGATGACTAAAAAGTGAGATAAAATAATAACAGGGGGGAGTAGATATTATTTAAGTTGAGAAAGTGAGTTGTGGAGCGGGCCTCAGCTATTAAATCAAAAAGCCCATTTGCATAATCATTCAAACCAAACTGGTTTTTAAGTGAGATGATGGTAGTCATCTATCCTCATCATTTCAACTAAACACCCCCTTAATATATCGATTAATGCATTAACCAACTTTTTGTACTTGTACCCAAAGAAATATGATTAGCCAAATGCAAAAGAATAAGAGATTTCTCAACGTACTTAGGTAAAGTTCATCACTGGATCCTTATCTTTTCATAACCACTACAAACTAATCACCAAAACTAAAAATATTTTAACAAATTACGTACAATTACCAACCTTTGTCACGACTTTCAGTTCATGTACTCGTACGATTACTTTTGTTTATAACTGGTAGTTCACGAGTTGATGGTTTAATTAATTTGTTAATTAACATTATGGAATTACATAGCGTGGCTCCAATCACAAACGAGTATTCAAATTGGTTGAACCTATTCGCAGACTGGTCTAATAAAGAAAAAAAATAAATGAATTGCTGAGATCATGCATGTTACTAACATGTTATGTGATCAGAATGGTGCTTTCATTTCAATATTTAATTTCTATTGGTTCTGATCTTATTCTTACTAACCGCATCCCTTTGGACACTAACTGTTGATTTTCTCGTGAATTATATTGTTAATTATTAAAAACGTTATAATTTCTTAAAACATGGAGTAAATCTAACATCGATTGATCCCTTTCATGTGACCTTTTGTTAATGATGATGAGTTGATGACATGGGATTCTATATTTTATTTGAAGATTTCGTTTTGCTATTTTAAAGCCACACTTTGGGCCTAAAAAAACTATATTTTGGAAATGGACTTCTATCCAAAGCATGTCCATATCTCAGATGGGATTTATAGATGAAGCCCATGTCTCGTTTATGAATTCAATCAAATGTTTGGACTTATATAATAAAAATACAGTCAACATTGGTAAGATATATGGTTGCAAAGAGTCATGATTTGATCAGCCCATGTACGGCGGGAATTAGTCCAGCAGAGTAAAATGAATTATATAAGAGATGTACAATATGAATTTCAAAATTGAGGTAAATTAAGTTCAAATCGAATCCCACAAGGAACGACTTGATTTTATATCTTATAGGTATTTTCTTGTCGCACATGGTTAGCCACTTAGCCTAGTGTGGTTTACGCGGTTGACGAGCTTTGCAAGCTAATGCGGCGACCCGTGGGTTTAAATTTGCCTAGTGCGCGCCCGGAGGGTGGCGACTACGAGTTCGCACGTCATAAGAAAAAAAAGTTTATTCATCCAAAATTTTCGTTGAGAAATAAGTAGATACAATATCCCATACTTTCGTCTATCATTTGCCACAAGAGTATAAAAGATACTAAAACATCAATTATGTTCTTTTCTTTGTTATTTATTGTTCTTCAAGTAATGTTTAAACTTTAAACCATATAATGCTTGTTCTTTAATTTCATCCCAAAACCCCTTCTATATATAAGTGTCACAGGAAGTGTGGTGTGCAACCTTCTAAAATCACATGGGAATGGGATACATATATTATTTGAGGGTAATTTTGTGTTTCTTTACTCATGAGAATAATGTATCTTATTTAACATAACACATAGGGTAAATTTTTTAAAGATGATATTGCTTATTTCATGTAACACGCGGGTAAATTAAAAGGCCATGGTGTGTTCAAAAAAAGTAAAAGTATTAAAAGGCCATGCATATGCTTATAAAGCAAACACCCTAACCGAATTGTCGCAATAATTCAAGTAAAACTCTATCTAAAACATACCATGATATCAGAAAGTTTAGTTGTTAATTAGTTACAATACACAGACGCACAAGTCAATAACACAAAACTAAAAGTAAAATTACACGTCCTCATCGACTTTACTACGCTTTACCCGATCATCCAAACCAAGTAATCTTGCGCGATCCATAAGATCAGGACTCAACCTAAACATCAAAACACAGAACTCCATTAAATTCAAACACCCATCGCCATCCAAATCTCCTTCCTTCAACATACACAATAATTCCTCTTCACTCATCATCTCTTCTTGCATTCCAAACAACACCCCGGAGTTTTTCTTCAAGCTCTTCAACGTGATCACTCTCTTCTCCCGATCCGCCAATAGTTCGAAACCTTTGCAAAGCTCGCCCATGAACCCGTCCGCTCCCAATTTCTCCACCATAGACGGAAAATAGTCCTCGAACGCGACACTAGTAACCTTGTTATTAGTCGCCATTGAGATATATGTGTTTGACTATGTATATGTTGTACAAGTACAAAGTTGTTATAAATGAAAAACGTAACGAAGGAGTATTAGTTATATATAATGTGATCACACGAAATTTCCGAGGGGATGATGAATATTGGATTGACAACGAGGGTACAGTTCATAGGGTATTTATTCTGTTTAATTTGGTGCCGGCATTTTAATTTTATTTAAATTTTGGTTTTAAAGTTTGTGGGCAGATCGTCGTATTATGGTCTATTTCGCGGAAATTGCATGGAAACGTACTATCATGGCGAGCATTTGCTTTAATTTGTTCTCCCAATAAATAACAAATAATTAATATAGGTACGCGTAATATCGGTAACGTCCCTGAAGTATAGATCAATATTAGATACACCCCCTTGGTTTAAAATAAATTGTCATATTTGCCTTCTTTAAATTCAATATTTCTATTATAGAAAGACGAATTTGTCTAACTTTTTAATTACTTCATAAATTAAATATGGTTCAATTTTATTATGAGCTATAAATTAAATTCTATTAAATAATCTACTCCATAAATATTTTGAGTCAACCATTTTCAAGATTTTCTTTATGATTTCAGTTTTAAGATTTTTCTTAAGAATAATGAAAAGAAAAGAAATAACAAAACTGGCTTATTCTTTTTAAAATATAGAGATTTTTTCTAGCACAAGATAGCCATGTTCGAAAGTATTTTTGAAGTGTTATAACGTAACTAACTAAGAGGGGGTTTTATTGAAATCTTAGGTGATGTATATGTGGGTGACATTGCCCCAAACCTTAGGGGGGTTGGAAATAAACTTATCCTATTTTTATTTAATATGTCGTGCAGTATAAATTAAATATGGGATATGTAATTTACTAATTCATTACTATTGCTAATTTCAATGCCAGCTTCGGAAGGAAACTACATTATAAGAGGGGGAGAGTTGATTTGTAGTGTTTGACGTGAAAAAAAAAACTATATATGATCGTATGTGCTTATGGTCTTTTTATTGCAGAAGGAATATGAGACTAAGTCAAAGAATGATTACTGTTCAGATTGATACATATCCTGTGTGAATGCATTTTACAGTTAGTTGCATTTTACAGTTAGTTACGACTTTAAGTTAATTTACCAACCCAAAAATACTTTGATGAACTTTTTCAGCTTACTAGTAGTATTATTGGTGAGAAAAATGTACTAACCTTATGTAAGAGAATTAGTAATTTACAATGTGGAAATTAAATATGGTAACTTGATATTAAAGATATAGGCTTACTTTGTGAACAAAAAATTATTATACCTTAATTTCTCAAAACAAACAGCATACAGTACACCATGTATTGTTACATGTTACAGAATTTGAAGACAAACAATGCTCTACTTTTTCAAAATTAGAAATATAATGTGATCTTCTTATATATAAAAACCTGTAAATGTGCCTAGTTGACTTGTGAAAAAAAAGAAGATCTAGCTCTGTTTTAGAAGCTAATACACAAAATATTTCATAAGAAAATCAAATACATTTAATGTATAATACGCAGTGGAAACCTTAATTGGTATTAAAGGTAATGGAAACCTTAATTGCAAAGATAAGTACCTGATTGGTAAATATTAAACTCAAGTATAGATCTTTAATCTATGTTGCACGAATACTGTCAAAAGTTGATCGTGTCCGTGTTCGATACCGATACGCCTCATATACACGTCGAATAAATGTACTATATGCTATGTGGCATATCCTAATTAAAAAGTAAATAAAGAAACTACGGACACATATACTCGTTATGAATAAGACACATTTGACTAATGAAAATAAAATGGTAATATTAATTTAGCTTTATTAATAGTATTAGAGTGTAAAATTAATCTTGCTGAATATGCTTGACACATTAGTACTTTGAGTGTATTATTTGATATTTTGAGTTTATGTGGAATTGTGAATATCCTTATAGAGGCGTGCACCTTTTACTGTGTTTAAACTTGAATATATTTTATATTAATATGTTATCGCAAAACTGAACTAAAAATGTTATTGTCTAATATTTTTATTCAAAAAATATTATTATGTATGAAATCTTATAATACAAGATATTCGACGTATCCTAAACGTATTCAAATGTTTTTTAAAAATTTGTATCGTTATATCCGTATTATGTCCGATACGTATTCGTATGTCTCCCTGCAACATAATCCTTAATCCTTTAAATTTTGAGCGTTCATGGGAAGTTGTGATTGTTAAGGATCCGGCAGCTTCCTCTAACTCGTTTCCGACTGTATTTTTTTTTTTCTTCTTCTCTGTTCATCAATATATGTTCAAACGCGTAAATAAAGTTAGTGTGAACAGTTCATTTAAGTGGATATTTTTATTGACTTGTCATGGTATGAAATCTTCCCTTCTAGTTCCTACAAAATGCGGTGACATTGTTAAAAAATTGCACGACACCGACGTAAGGGATTACAGTTACATAATTAAATAGAGATAATGCCAAATTAAAATAACATTTTACGTACAATAAATTCCGTGAATCGAAGACAAAATAACCCCTTTTATTCTAGAATATTGTTCACGAGGGGTGAACCGAAATTCATATTTTATTTATGAACCAAAAGTGAATTTGGTTTTTTGTGGGCAATATTTTTAGACCCATATATGCTGTGCTCATATTTCTTACGTTTGTACTTTGTACGCCTAACAGAAATAAATTACATTTCTAATATATTTACTTTATGTTTATGTTACGTCGAATTGTATTATACTAGTCACGGCCCAGAAGAAACGAAAATTTTGAGAAATGGGCCACACAGCCCGAGCCTCGAAGCATTACTATTTGGGCTAATTCCCCAATCTACTTTGAGAAAAAAATAATAATCATTATTCTTTATGGGTACAAAGGATCGTATTTGTTTTCCAATACATTAAATTATACAAAGGCACAACAGGGAACGTTAAGAAAACATCAAACTACTTCCAATCAGTATCTCGCTTTTGCAACAGAAATGGGACCAGACCAATAAAGCTTTAGGACATTTTTAGTGCACTACTTTTTCTTTTTTCTTTTTTTTTTCTTAGACAAACAGTTGAATGTTACCGTATTATATAAATTATATGTAACAATAATTTGTCTCTCATAATTAAAAGATTTTGCTATGGCAACACTTCAAAAAATAAAGATTTTTTTTCCTATTTTATACAATTTAATTGTTTCTTAATTCGTTTGAGATGATGCAATAATTATACAGTGTACGGATCATAGGACAATACATGTTTGTAGTTCGAACTTCTGAGCTAGAACGTAAACATAAGGGTTGTGATCAATCATAATTCGGGACGGACAACATAACATAAGTTCTACAAAAATTTGACCCGCTATTGATGCGGGATAATTTCGTCTGCTGACTAATCACTTCATGTCAGACTAACTCAAGCTCCTTATTAGTCATGAGCTAGCTTTGAGTTCGGAAAACATGCACTGAAAACACAGTACGTGAACTAGGATGTGGCTGACCCAACGATGGCACACTAATGCCTTACTCAGTTAATGCTCGTCGATGGTGTCTCGGTCAGGCTAGAAATCATTAAAGTGGCTTGGGAAGTTTGTTAATTTCAGACTAAACTTGGCGTTGAGCCAAGCTGCCTACGTATCATGTGGCTTCGCATCTGTGTCAACGAATGTGCATTGCGTGGTCCTTGGGTTTTAGGCACTTCGATGCTTAAGTCAATATTGAGCCCTTGATGGGATGACCTTATACTCATAGTTATAGGCCTCAAAATATTGAAATACTGTAAAATATGGTGAAAACTGGCTAAACAACTCTAAATTGTCCAGATAAGTCAAATTGACTGAAAAGGTCGAATTAGACCAAATAAGTCGAATTCTGACAATTATAAATCTATAAGAGAGCGTTTGGTTCCAGTGATTAGGTGAAATAAATGGGCTAATTCGACTTAGTATCGCGTGTGTTTGAAGGAATAAAAAACCGGGTCAAACGTGTAATAACCGGGCCGCGTCGATTTCGGCCATTAATACAACATATTACAATCGTTACTCCCTCAACGATTGTTTAGTCTTCGTTTTGACACAAAATATGCTGGATTTGAGAAGGCTATTTTGCCCCTAGTATACAATCCCTTTTCCACAATTCATGCAACATTTTTTATTCACAATGTTGGGGTTCGTGGAGCGTGGCCGATGACGATTTTCAGTGCGATACCAGAACAAACAAAATTTTGGCGTCAATCTGTAAGTACGACTTCATCTCATGCTAAATATTGTCGATTATCTGTGGAGATGGTTGTAGTTAAACATTTTTACATTCGGATTGATTGCAATTGATTTTTGTAGGTTTTGTCAAGATTTCATAATGTTGTTGTAGCGGTTTACTGTACGCTGTTGTTGTTTTGATTTTGCAATGCGTGGTTAGGGTTCTTATGTCGATAGTCCAGAAACTCTAATTTCTTCAATTTAGGGTTTAATTTGGGAGTTTTTTAAAATTAAGCATGAATTCAGTAATTCATTGCATGAGAAACGTTATACATGTGTAGTTAATGCACATGCATTGTTTATAGTATTTACTCTGCTCAAATTCCAAAAATTGTGAAGATTTAGGTTTCTTAAATTATGGTTTTGTGAAAATTCAGCAAGAATTGCGCAATTCATAAATGGCCCAACCATTAGTTGGTTTTGTTTGTACAGAAGTGTGACTTTAAGGATTATTACAATGTTTAGATTTGTTTAAACTACAATGTTGATGTACTAGATGGATGTGTTAGTATATCTGCTTCTTGAGGTTGATCAAATGTAGCCTTGATATATTGTTTAGGCAAAGAAATATCCCTATATCATTTGTGTTTGGTAGCTTATTTTTGGAAATATATTCTTGAGGTTCATCATATGTAGCTTGTATATATTGTTTAGGTTATGAGATATTTGTCTTTGCTAACTTGTGTACTAAATTGTAGATGGCGGATTTAACCAACACAACCATTCAACCACCAGCTTCTGAAGATCCGATTGATCAGAAACCAAAGGGGCGATCTTGGACCCTTAATGAGGAACTAGCTCTGATTGAAGTGTTGAAAGGTTTGCGTCAACATGAGATTACAATTGATGCATTTTGTTGGGTTGCACTACTCTGTAGGTTGGAGGAATGAATGAAAGCTATCATTCCCAAATCGACTTTGAAGCCCATCCCCGAAATCAAGTCTAAGATTTGTGTTTGGACGAAGTTTTATCATCATTTGTATGAGTTGATGGATTGTAGTGGTGGTGGCTGTTATCTTGACCCTGAAACCAAGGAGCTTGTTGTTGCTGATGAGTTTCGGTGGAATGAATATGTAAAGGTATTTTTCAACACAATGCGTTCCCTTTTGTATTTTCAATTCCCTCAAATGTGCTTGTTATATGCTGATCACATTTGTATTTCTTCTTAATTGTAGCATTATCCCTATA
Source organism: Linaria vulgaris (assembly GCA_948329865.1). Lineage (NCBI taxonomy): Eukaryota > Viridiplantae > Streptophyta > Magnoliopsida > Lamiales > Plantaginaceae > Linaria > Linaria vulgaris. Next base: position 114,982,243 of record OX415252.1, read on the forward strand.
TCGAGAGCTATAGGAATAGGGCTTTCCCTTTCTTCGACGACTGAAGTGAGATCTTTGTCAAAGATCAGTGAGTTCCTTCATAGATGGTAGTTGGGTTCTTGTATGGAAGTGGATGTTTAAGTTTATGTGATGCCCTTTTGAACAGCTTAGTATGGTCATGTGATGCTTTTGAATTTGTTTATTCTGTTTACTTTTGTGAAATTGGTGTAAGCTATGATTTATGGATGAACTAGTTGAAAGGCCTAGAATTGAGCCTTATTTTGTGAAATGAATGCATATCGATATCTATTTCTTATTTTGTGAGTCTGTTTGTGTTTCTCTGATGACTTGATGACTATTTTATTTCTTGATTTGTGAGTATGTGGTGTTGCTCAATGTAAGTTCATGTCATTTCCAGAATTGATGGCTATGCTAGTTCTTGATTTGCGAATATGTGGTGTTGCTCAATTAGGTAACAATTGATTTCCAGAATTGTTGGCTATTATATTTCTTGATTTGTGAGTCTATTGTGTGGCTCAATGAAGTAACAATTGATTTTCAGAATTGATGGCTATTCCATTTCTTGATTTGTGAGTTTGTAGTGTTCCTCAATGAAGTAACAATTGATTTCCATAATTGATGGCTATTCTATATCTTGATTTGTGAGTATGTGGTGTTCCTCAATGAAGTAACCATTGATTTCCAGAATTGATGGCTATTCTATTTCTTATTTTGTGTTGCTCAATGTAAGTTCATGTCATTTCCAGAATGGATGGCTATTTTATTTCTTGATTTGTGAGTCTGTGGTGTTGCTCAATGAAGTAACAATTGATTTCTAGAAGTGATGGCTATTCTATTTCTTATTTTGTGAGTCTATTTGTGCTGCTCAATTTAAGTTCATGTAATTTCCAGAATTGATTGCTATTCTATTTCTTGATTTGTGAGTCTGTGGTATTGCTCAATGAAGTAAGAATTGATTTCTAGAATGTGCATTTTTAGTTGTGTACTTGTATTGATCATTCCCAAGTGAGGAACATGTTTGTGTTTCTCTCTTAATTGATGGTTGTTAAATAGTGTACTACCTTTTATGCATTATCTGTATTGCAGAACCTGTTCAAGTGCAATATAGTTGCATCATGACTTTGATATATGCATTAATCTGTCTGTATAAGAGCAAATTTTTGTTTGATAGTTATGTTGCTATTATACCCGTGTTATAATTGCAGAAAATAAGTAACAGTCATTGACAAGAAGCACGAAATCCATTACTAGACTAGTTAAAAACATACTACAAGTATTCCGGTGAAACTTCCGAGAATCAAGCAAAAAAAAAAAAATTTTAAACGCATAAACCAAAAAAAAGATACAAAGATCTCATGACAAACTAATCCTTTCAAGGATTCTGCAGATAATATTCCATGCGGGATAACACAGTCACCACGGTTATTGGGAGATCATGAACCACGAATATGTACATGCATACATCATAGTTCGGGAATCCCACTCTCTTGAAGTAGCCATTAATCATGGTACACTGCGATATTGTACACAATGTAAGTCAACAATAGTAGCAATCAATCGCTAAGTAAAATTTCATACAAATAAGAACATGGCGCATGTAATGATCGAAGAAAGAAGGGTTTGTGGTGAACTCGTTCTGTTTAGGATCGAATTCACGACCTAGGGTCTTGTAGAACTGGAGAAACAGATGAAATCGTGTCTTAATCATTGTAAGACGGTCTTTCACCATCTGAGGAGTCACCCCGACCCCCAAAATCTCCGAAACATCAGGTGCAAGTTCTTCATAAATCTCCTGCATCTGGGCTTCAGTGAACCATTTATCACGGTTCAACTTCTCCTTCTGATCATGGAGCATGATTGTTTCTATTTCTTCTGTCCATAAGTCGTAGTCATAGAAGATGCCAACAATATCATCGTGATTAAACATAAATGTTAGGAGAAGAATAAAACTAAAGGAAAATACAACACAACAAATCTCACAAAGTTAGATGAACAACTTACATTCACAACGTTGTAGATTCTGCCAGCCTCAATTCTTGTAGATACTTAAAGTGTATTTGAGATGTGTTGATATGCAATCTCAGCCCCTCTATTTATATAGAAGTAACAGAAAATAAAAGAGACGCGATCCTAGGGCAACGAGCAGTCACCTATTACACCAGTTAGTATTCAGACAACCTAATTTCAAGCTAAAGGCCTTTACAAGCAGTCATTGGGAACATGAGTTATGTTCGCCAATAGACACACAATTGGGAAAAGTAACTGCAATAATAGTCCAGCACGAATTCACATGTGTTTTGTATGAACAAAACATGACAATGCAGATTAGTAATATTAAAAAAAAATCAATAACCAACCATCAAGTGTTGACTTTGCATAACATTATAATTCATAACTAACTCAAAAGAGTCAACAAACAATTGTCAACTACAACATATGTCATCCAAACTTGGATAAAATTCAAGGTAAATTAGCTTTTCATAGTGAAGAGCATACATGGGATGACCACAAAGGTCAAGAAGAATACTACGAGCCATGCCACTACACACCCTATCACTGCCCACTTAGTCAACATCATGTCGTCTACACCATTGAATAAACTTGAAATTAAATTGTAATGATCCCTAGGATGTGCTATATTTTGAGGGTTGCTACTGTTCTCTCCACTGTTGTTGCTAACGAATGATGACTCGCCCCGCGAAACGAATGTACGCCTTATATTATTTGCAACTTGTGTTGGACATGTAGAACGATATCGTCTTATATGTGAATATTTTTGTATGTTAATTTCATCAGCCCAAATAAACGAATTCGAACGTTTACGGTGCAGTAGACACTTGTAATAATATCGATCGAGACATGTAGATGCATCCCTTGCCATTCGATACAACATACTTCCAACTCCACAGACACAAGCCACATTGTAAGGTGCAACCATCTACAAGGTTATACTCAAACTTCAACTAAACCCTCAAGCAACATTCCTGATATATCATCATAACTATGACACTTTCAAAGTACATACCAGAAAGGAGTATTAGTAGAAATCTCCCAATTCAAGAATTTTACTAAATTAAGTGATGCAAAAATAATAAGATTCAAACACATGCATCCATACATTTCAAATAATTACCATAAATTAAAGTGATTCAGACACTTAACATGAATTTATGTAGGTTCTTAAAATTATTTGACCTAATGTCGGAGACAAAAAGGATGACATACCTCTCTTTTAGCAAAAATATGGTATGATTTAAAGACACAAGCAAAATATTGAGGTTAGTACAATTCAATTTAAATAAATTCGGCCTTGTTCATTATAGAACATAATAACATTCCATGCATGCGTGTTGATGAACCCTAACCTGACCACGTTGAGTCGATTTGCTCAAGTCTTGCAAAATTTCACCTGAAAATGGAATCAATTTCGTGGTAAATTATAGATTTGAGTGTTTATTCAAGGATTTTGTTAGTTTGAGAATTTGAGGTTTATGGGCTTTGAATGAGTTGAGAGTTGAAATGACTGTTGTAATTGGGTGGTAGATGGGAGGGCAAAATTGGAATTTCGTACATGCATCAACGGGTTATTATTATTAATTGACAAAGTAAACGAGATATTAAATTTTGATTATTACAATGTCAAAATTAACATCAATAACCAAACTGGTTATAAAACGCCGTTTTTTATATTATTCGCGAAATAGTGCGACTTCCAGTAACTTTTGCTTTTCGGTAATATCAAAACCAAACACGCTCTAACTCGATAACTCGAGAATGCTTGATAATTGAATAACCTGATAACTCAATAACTCAAATAGGACTGTTAAAAACCTTATAACTCAAATTATTCAGACTGTCTTGAAAAATGTGTCTTGATAAAGATGATTAATCGGGTATGTATAAGCTTAATCTTTCCTTAAATATCAGAGTGTGCCTCATGGGCCACGACCTTTGCAGGCCTGATTGGCTGGATAACTAGAAAAATTCCAATAACTCGAATTGGACTGATAACTCGAACATGTCTAATAAATCTAATTGGACTGATAACTCGAACATGTCGAATAACTCGAATTGGACCGATAACTCTAATAAATCCAATAATTCTAATTGGGTCTTCAACTCGTATTGAGCCTTCAACTCTAACTGGACTTTCAACTCTGATTGGGCTTATAAGTCGAATTGGGCCCATAGGTTGAATTAGAGCCCAATTCGACTTATTTGTCGTGCTTAATATGTATAACAAATATATATGTTCTTTGTCGTGCATGCGATTTCTGAGAAACATATATCCATTAGTGAGTTCCATTGTACAATTAATAACCTGGGAAAAAAGGTGTGATGAGAGCCCAGATCATAGCCGCTTTAGAAACTTCTCTCTCGGCCTTCAATTGTGGCGAAGACATTCTGTTAGGGCCGTTTCCCCTCACACCGTGTGGGCTAAGATTATTCGACCCAACTTGTAAAATTGATTTTGTTTTGTTTTAAATCATTATGTTAAGTTAAATCTTAGATGGTAATTATCTTGTTAATATTTCCATATACTCATAAGATATTATCTCATCTGAATAGATTAACTTACACTTATCCCCTTGTTATGTATCTAGACATATTAAGGTAGGATATTCGTTGGATATCTTGCATGATCTTGCAGAATCGATTGGATAAGGAAAGAAGATATATTCGGGTTGCAACAGAAGAATCGCGCGTGCTTATCACATAAGGAAAGAAGAGATTTTGTGGATTGCGACTGAAGATATGATGAACATTCTGTCATGCCTATATAAGGAGAAGACTCGAGACAATTGTAAATGACTTTCAAAAATATATTTAGCGAGTTAGTCCTATAACGAGTCAAAGCATTTTAGAAGAGCATTAAGTTAGAGGAACTCTGGTGTAACTTAGTGTATTCTTCAATTCAATCGAATATTCCAAAAATAGTTAAGGGTTAGGTGTTGCAACTGCAAATATTAGAGATAGTCTAAGATTTAGGTTGATATAAAATCTACATTGTAATTCTTAAGTAGGATATTGGCTGAGTTAAACTTTTGGGTGCAGACCTCGTGGACGAGGACCATTTGGACCGAACCAAGTTAAATCCTTTGTGTTCTTTACTGTTTTATATTTAACTGTCTTCTCTTAGTTGCAACAGTAAAACAGATTTTAAATCGTAAAGAACTATTACATGTCTTACTTATGAGTGCAGTTGCAACTACTGTCAACTGCAACTGCATCCGAGAATAAGTAACCTAGATCCAAGATCTTGCAATTGACATCAAGAGCGGGTTACTATATTGCATAGTGTAGATTCTGCTTTAAAAATCTTTGTTTTGTTTAAGCGCTTTTTTTCTTATAGAGGAAATGAGGGAAGGTCTGTCGAGCATAAAACCACCAATGCTGACTGCAACCAACTACTCCTACTGGAAGAATCGCATGCGAAACTTTATCAAACAGCAGGACCAAAATGCATTGAAAAGGATCCTAAAAGGGTGGACCCCACCAATTGACGAACATGGAAGAGTCAAATCTAAACATGATGAACCGATGCAGAAGAACTCCTTGCAAATTATAACTCTACATCTTTAAATATTATCTTGGTTGCAGTTGACTATGACCAATATAAGAGTAATTCTAATTGTGAAGTTGCAAGAGATGCTTGACAGGCTATTGAAAACGCGCACCAAGGAAACGAAAAAAGTTCGTGCATCCAAGTTGCAACTACTGAACGACCAGTTCAATTTTGTGCGGATGGAAGAAACTGACACCATTGCACAATTTCACTCTAAACTCAGACATCTAGCAAGTGAAGCCACCATCCTTGGAACCGACTTTGCAGAACCGATATTTGTGCTTAAGCTTCTATGTTCCTTGCCAGGAAGACTTGCAATGAAGGTCTCAGCAATTGAAGAGGCAAAAGACATCAACACTCTACCTCTTGCTGATCTCATGGGTTCCCTCACCACATGGGAAATAAAACTTAAAAGAGAAGGAGACACTATCTCCCAATGAGTGGCTCTACAAGCAAATCTCCCTCAGGCAACTCCCAACACCGAACTAATCGAATCACTGGCTCTTCTAACAAAAAGGTTCAATAAAATGAACAAATGCTGGATCAAAGATAACACTTTTAGCCCTATTGCAAATCCCTCTGATAATTTTTAAAAACATTCCGCTACTAATAGACTTAATAACAAAAGGTCTGGAAAGGGTATTCAATGCGGGAAATGCCAAGGATTTGGACACATAAGGGCTGACTGTGCCAAACTCCTAAGGGAAGAACAAGAATCGAGCTCTACTAGCGTGGAGCAGTGAAGAATCTGAGGAAAGTGAGGAGGATTCAGAAGAAGTTGCTGATGTTGCATTCTCATCTTTCATTCCGATTGTTAGAGCCAACATGGCAGTTGCAACTCATAACCTTACAGAATCCGACTCCGATTCACTAGACGATGAGGAATAGTATCCCATAAATGACGTGGATACCATTCTCAAACGAAACTCAGAACTCGAGGCACAACTCAGAATTGTCTCCTCATTTGGCAGCCCAGTCAGGATGAATAACAAGATCATGGAACTTGAAAGAAAAGTTCTCTCACTCACAAGAAAGAGAGATCTCATATCCACCAATCTTGACACAACACTCAAGGCACACAAGGCGCTCGAAGATGTGTGTGACCTCACTCAAAAAGAGTTAGACTCATTAGTTAAAAATGTGAAGCTGCTCACTCTAGGAACCGACAATCTGGAAAAGGTTCTGGACACCCAAAAAGTTGCAAATGGGAAGACTGGAGTCAGATATGTTGATCTCGTCAACCCAAAGTTCCTCGAAAATACCAAAATCACCATATCTAAAAAGAAACAAGTACCCAAAGGAATTGAAATTCCACTTGACTACTCTCATATTCAATCGTTTAAGGTTCAAGTACACTCGAGTTGTAACTTTTAGGTTCCTGTATCTAACACTGACTCTCATAATAGATTTCCAAGGGGACTCTTTGTACCCACGTGTCATCGCTGTGGTTTCCAAGGGAACATCATGCCTTACTGCTATCAACTTTGGGAATCACATCAAACATTCAGGCATGTAAAGCCTGAAGTGGAGATCAATAAGAAAAGGAAGAACTGAAGAAAGAAGAAAAACAAGCAGATTTCAACACCAGTTGCAACAAAGAAACCAGTAAAACAAGTTTGGGTTGAAAAATCATCTTGTACTCTCACATGTCTTACTGCTTGTCACCCCACTTCTCGACTTAAATGTTCTCCCAACTCCTGGGTCTTTGATACTGGTTACTCCAGACATATGACATGAGATAAAAGCATTCTACACAACTTCGTTCATGAACAAAAATGCGATGTGCTGTTTGGAGATGGTAACCAAGGAAAAATCCTTGGAAAATGAACACTGAATGTGAAGGGACTCCCTAAACTCAGGGATGTGTTTTATATTGATGGATTGCATGCTAACCTCATTAGCATCAGCCAGTTGTGTGATGATGATTTATATGTTCGTTTTACCAAAGAGGAATGTAAGGTTATTGATCAAGATCAAAACCTGGTTTTACATGGATTAAGAAGTACTGAAAACTGCTATACTATGACAAATTGTAAATCTGTTGTTAGATCACTAACTTGCAACTTTAATGCTGATACTGTTGAAGAATCATCTGATGTTGAATTTGATGATTACAGGGACATTGCTTCAACCTCATCATAGGTTAAGATCACGGAGCTGATCGACTCGAAAGAAGAAGTCGACTATGATGATGCATTTGCACCAGTCGCAAGACTGGAATCTACTCACCTCTTACTTACTGTTGCATGTGGTCTACGCTTTAAGCCTTTTCAAACAAATGTAAAAAGTTCTTTCTTATATGGGTTTCTAAATGAAGAAGTCTCTGTTGAAGAACCCAAAGTTTTTGTTGACCCACATTTCCCCACTCATGTGTTGAAACTCAAGAGAACTCTTTACGATCTCAAACAGGCACCCCGTGCTTGGTATGAGAGACCCACCATCTATCCTCTTGAGAAAGGTTGCACTAGAAGAAGAGTAGATCGAACATTGTTTCACATACACTTTGGAACACACATTCTTATTGCACACATTTATGCAGATAACATAGTGTCTGGCTCCACGCCCACTAGCGAATTGCAACAAGTCATTTCTGTCATGAAAAATGAGTTTGGAAAATGTATGGTTGGTGAACTCACATGCTTTCTTGTTATGCAGGAAAAATAGTAGGATGATGGGATATCTGTATCTCAGACTAAGTACGCCAAGAATCAGATCAAAAGATTTGGGCTTGAACACGCCAGACCAATGAAGACCCCCATAGGATCAACTGACCAACTCAGCCAGGACGAAAGTTGCAACTCGGTGGATCTCGGTCTCTACATGAGCATGATTGGTGGTCTGTTGTATCTCACTGCAAGCCGCTCGGATATCTGCTTTAGTGTTGGATTGTGTGATCGCTATCAAACCAATCCAAAGGAGTCGCATCTAAAGGCTGTCAAAAGATTCATTCGATATATCTCAGGTACAACTGGGTTTGGTCTCAGTTACAACTTTGACGATAACCTCTCACTCACATGTTACATTGATGCTGCCTGGGCCGGTGTTGTCAGAGAGAGTACCATAGGAGGATGTACCTATCTTGGCACCAATCTTGTGTCATGGTTCAGATACTACACTCAAGTACTATGTTTATAGCCAATGGTAAATATATTGATGAAGGAGATGTTGGAAGGCTATGACATCAATCAAAATTAGATTCTCCTTTACTGTGATAATACTAGTGCCATTAACGTCTCTAAGAACCCTATTCAACACTCTCAGCGTATTGATATGAGATATCATCACATCAGAGAATTGGTGGAGGCTAAGACTGTTGAGTTACATCATGTGTGCACTAACCCTCATCTTGCAGACATTTTAACTAAGGCTCTCGGTGTTACACGTTTTAAGAACCTTCATAAATCCTTGGGGCTCTGCCGTATATGAATTGCAACAGGGACATTGTTGCAACTAAGGGTGACTTTTCTGGACCTAGTTACTTATTCCATTGATGAACAGTCCTCTGAGTTATTTTTGTATATTCGTTTTTCTCCTCAGTATAATTATATGTACAAACACTCATAAGAAAATGGAGGAAAATAGATAATGCTGAACATGAAATCTATACAGCAAAGTGATTCTTTTGAAGCTGATCACACCATTCATCAGTCGCAACTGGAAAAAGCTACATGACCTAAAAGAATCAAGTGTGAAAGCTATCAATTCTTATCTCACGCATCCACTCATTGAAAAGAGCTACCTTGTTCACAAATGTGTCAGGGTGAAAGCTACTAGTTGCTTGAAGTGATAATGTACTGTTGTAACTAGGGAGATAATGTGATATGAATTTGTTTGAGGATTTAGTTCCAGTATGGAACTTGTAATTATCTTCAGTTAATTTTGTTCCCTTGGTGTCACTTTGTCGTTGGCCTCAATTCCACTTAACTTGTAGAATCCTAAGTATTTCACGAGTGTGGCTACTGTTATGTAACATTAAGAGACTTTGACTAAAGTATGTTAAGATGAGGATGTGGCTGTGTGATTATCTCAACATGATTTGCCTCGATCCTATCTCTGTTTTGTGTACATATGTGCTTAGGGAAAGATTGCCTTTAATTAGGATAAGATTGTGTTTCTGGTGGAAAAATTCCCCTCCAATTCTCTAGGGTTAAGACTCCTATTTATTGCAACTTACTTTCCACTAAGCCCATTATCTCTTGCAATTATATATCACTCTCTTTACAATTTCTCACCTACTCTCTAGTTTTCTCCACTTCTCTCTCTCTCTCTCTCTCTCTCTCTCTCTCTCTGTCTCTCTCTCTCTCTCTCTCTCTCTCTCTCTCTCTCTCTCTCTACAGATGGGTGGATCATTCAAGCGCTCTGCAACCATGCAATCTAACGAAGACGAGCCCATTACCATGGAACCTCTCCAATCAGTCCCACCGTCGTCAACACTTACTGTCGTGCATCTAGATGACAACAATGAACGTACTCCAACACCCGATGCTAATCATTCCACTCCGACAGTCACTCTGCCCCATTCTTCACCTCCATCGCCGGCCAGGGCTACTGCTACGGCCAAGGGAAAAGCCAAAGTGGGTGAACTCTTTAACATCGAAGAAGATTTGGTTGATGATCTGGATGAGACGCCTGCCCCTCCACAGTCTACTACATCTGGTGTTGTGACCAAGAAGCGCACCAAGATCCTTGCTCGCAAGACAGTCCGTCCTAGGCGCCTGCATAAAATCTCTGAGAAATCCGCATCCGAGGCTGATTCCGGTGAAGATGCGCCCACTGATGCTGCTGCTGCTGCTCCTACTGATGACGAACCTGCGACTAATAAACGCCGCCTAGCTGTCGCCCCTAAAAAGACGGCACCACCCCCTGCTGTGGAATAATTTTCTTACCCTGAAGTTGCACCTGCTACTCTTGCCTTGAAATCTGGCCTAGCCTCCTCTGCTCGGTTCCACACCCGTGAGGCCCAAGCTCATTTTTCTGGGTATTTAAAGTGCACCTTGGTGGAGGAATGACCCTTGACGAAAAGTCCTATACCAACAGTAACATTCTAGACTCGCTAAGTAAGTGGGGTTGGCTAGTTGCAACTCAGAAGGCCACCAGCTATTCCAAGTTGCTGGTCCAAGCATTTTATGCCAACTTGACACTCCAGTGGGATGCGAAGGGTTCCCTCCAGAGGCACATGATATATGTGCGCAACCATGTGTTCCCCTTCACCCCTGTCATTGTTTCTGCCACTATGGGTGTTCCTAAAGTAGACACTAAAGACTTGTTGGAGTTGCGACTGGAGTGCAACGTGAATAAAGTTGTAAGTGAACTCACCGGTTGGCTTATCCGTTCTTGGCCCTAGGGCCCCTCACCACCAGTGACCTCACCAACATGTATAACCTTCTATTTCGTATTCTTGTGTGTCATTGGATGCCCTGCACCCACGTCTCCTCTATGAATTCGGATGTTGCAAGCGTTCTATACCGCATTGGCACATGTGCTGCGATTGACCTAAGCAAGCTCGTGTTTGAACGCATTTATCGGAATGCCTTCCAAGATTCACATCTCTCCCTTGGCGTCCCCTCGTTCATCTATCACCTAATGGTCGCCCATGTGCCCTCCCTCAAGGCCAAGTCTGAAGACCTCACTAGGGTCTAGCCCATGCGTGCGAGTCCTAAAGTGCTAAATAAGCCTTCTCCCTCATCAGCTGCAACTGGAAGCTCCTCAAATAAACCACCAGGATCTTTGCCTGATGTGATAGCCAACCTTGATGGCCTTCACATGGAACTCGCCCGCCTCAACAACCAGGTGGAAGTCCTGAGCAAATCGCATGAGGCCATGGGCACTTCCATGGCACTGATGGACTCCAAACCGGATCGCATGTTGCAACAGGTTGGCACCTCTGGCACCCCTTGATTTCACTGTCAAAAAGGGGGAGAACTATTTTAGGGGAAGCGCCAATTGGCTGTTTAGTTTTAGTTTTCTTTTGTTTGAACAAATTAATTTTTATGTTTCTGCTTCGTTTTGACGGATGGTTGCACCGCTGTTGCAACTACATCTTTTGAATACTTTGGCATGCACATCATTTTGGTCTAAAGCTAACTTACGCAAGAATATGACTTGTGCTAACCTTTATGCAGGATGGTCAATGATTTTGACAAACAAATCAAAGGGGGAGATTGTTAAGGCCGTTTCCCTCACACCGTGTGGGCTAAGATTATTCGACTTGTTTAAATTGATTTTGTTTTGTTTTAAATCATTAGGTTAAGTTAAATCTTAGATGGTAACTATCTTGTTAATATTTCCATATACTCATGCCATATTATCTCATCTTAATGGATTAACTTGCACTTATCCCCTTATTATGTATCTGGACATATTAAGAAAGGATATTCGTTGGATATCTTGCATGATCTTGCAGAATCGATTGTATAAGGAAAGAAGATATATTCGGGTTGCAATAGAAGAATCAGATGTGCTTATCACATAAGGAAAGAAGAGATTCTGTAGATTGCTATTGAAGATATGATGAAGATTCTGTCATGCCTATATAAGGCGAAGACTCGAGACAATTGTAAATGACTTTAAAAAAGATATTTAGCGAGTTAGTCCTGTATCGAGTCAAAGCATTTTAGAAGAGCATTAAGTCAGAGGAACTCTGGTGTAGCTTAGTGTATTTTTCGATTTAATCGAATATTCCGAAAATAGTTAAGGGGTAGGTGTTGCAACCGCAAATATTAGAGGGAGTCTAAGATTTGGGTTGATATAAAACCTACATAAATTCTTAACTAGGATATTGGCTGAGTCAAACTTTTGGGTGCAAACCCCGTGGACGAGGACCATTTGGTCCGAACCACGTTAAATCCTTTGTGTTCTTTACTGTTTTATGTTTAACTGTCTTCTCTTAATTGCAACAGTAAAACAGATTTTAAATCATAAAGAATTATTATCTGTCTTACTTATGAGTGCAGCTGCAACTACTGTCAAGTGCAACTGCATTCGAGAATAAGTAACCTAGATCTAAGATCTTTCTCATTCTTTGTTCTTTTGTTTTTTGTTAAAATCAATTAGTTGAAGAAAAGGTTAATGCAACTGTATAAATTTTTTTAATCTAAAAATTATTTAGAGACATGAATGTTTTTATTTCATTTACTATTTCACGATTTATTTTTATTTCATATATGTAGTACTAATTATAAGCTTCACTTGTTTAGTATAACCTACAACAAGCATTCATAGTTAACAAAATGTTACTAACAGTGCAAAAAGATCTTATAATTGTTTAAAGGGTAAAATCCCTTTAAGCTTCTTAACGCATACCGCGTTTCTCACGTTGCCTCTTAAGGTTTCAAAATTAGCAATGTGTCCCTCAAAGTATTGATAAAATCCACATGGACCTTTGATCAGCCGTCCATCGTGAACACGTGTCCATAATTTTGTTCGTGAGATTTAGTCCTGAGGGTATTCTACATACATTGAGGAGCACATCGCTAATTTTAAAACCTTAGAAGATACACTACAAAAAATCAGGGAATTCTCAACGCTTTTTAACGCCTTTGCCAACGCTTTTTGAATACGTTAGGAGCTTAACGAAATTTATCCTTGTTTAAACTTGTTGAAGTGTTGTATTTCCTTGGTTGTATCAAATTAATAACATTATGCCAATTATTTTGAAGAAAGAAATAGGCCCAATCCAACTACCATTTCACAAGTGGATAAGCATCAAGTGGTTGGTACTAAAAGCTTGAAAACAGAATTCAAGTTGGTTACCTCATCATCACAACTCTACTGAAATTCTGTTACAAACTTACTTTCCTCTTTTCTTTTCCCTTAATTATTCTCCTTCACCACACCAATTGTATGAACTGCACACTTATAACCTCACACAAATCTCTAAACTAATCACAAGCACAAACCAAATGGCCTCCTCCTATGACTACCACCACAGCTACAACAACACTGATCATGCCTACAGTTCCACTCCCTACAGTTACTCTTACGGTGAGCCTCAATCTCTTGATTATACTCCATCACAATTATTTGTTCATAATGAACCTGAAATGATGCATTATAATCAGTTCAATGAGTATCATGATTATGATTATCCTTCTCAAGTTCATCACAACTATAATGCTCTGCAGTATGAGCCACAAGCTTCTTATCATAGTGTTTACAGTTTTCCTTCTGAGACCAAGTTTACGGTGTCGTACTCTAAGGTCGAATTCAACGACCTCGAATACGAGGAATATGATCCGACCCCGTATAGTGGCGGGTACGACCCCGTTTCGACTTATGGTCACCCTATCCCGCCTTCGGAGAAAACGTGTTACCCGCGTTCTGTTCCGCGGTTGAACGAGGATACGTTTGCTAGTTTTTCATATGGATCCTTTTCATTGTTAAAGGATCTAGACGGGTCTAAGTCGAATGACCCAAAACCTGAACCGGAAGGTTCGACGAAAAATGGGGATCTATTGGAAAATAATGTGATTGGAGTCAAGCCAATCGACCCGGATACTGATTCGGAGAATTCTGACGAAAGTGGAGATGATGTGAAAGGTGAGGCTGTTGAGCAATCGGGTGATAATTATCCTGCTTACGGGAGTTATGGTACCACGATGCATCAGTATTCGTATGGTTCGGGATTGGAAGCTATGGATCTTTGCGATACCGTGTTTGGTTATTGGCCTTGTTTAGCTAAGAGACTGCAGCAGCAACAACAACAACAGATGCAGCAGCAGCAAAGGGATGCGTTTAACGAAGTTTGGGATCGAGAGAGAAGAAGAGATGACCCGTGGGAAAGTGTCGCGGATTATCTTTTTGGGAATCCGGTAGTGTGTGATCACGAAAGTTATGGTTATCGTTGATTATCAATAGGTGCATTGATCTGATTGTTAATAAAAGTTCTTGGGTGGAATAAGGTTCTTACGAATTCTGGAAATCTTTTCGTATTGAAGAGTAGATAGCTTGATTATTACTACAAAGCGTGGGACAATCTGCGTCGAAAAGATGAAAGAGTAGAGGTATGTAACATTTTAGAGTGACTTCGTAATGGCTAGTCGAAAGATGTATTCCTAGCTAGCTAGCGCTACCATGTCAATCGGCTTTTGACAAAATATGTCCGAGTTTAATTTAATCTCTGCTATTGCCTGAAGTCTCACTAGACCGCTTAACATGATCTAGTGAGACTTCTTGATTAAATTATCCTTAGCATGGTTTAAGTAGTGATATTAGCTAAAGATAATGTGGTATTGAATTCTGCATAATGATTAAATTATATGGTTAAGAACCATTATGCGTGACTTTATGTTGATAATTTGGAACATCTTAGATAAGAAGATGATTAGAGAGTTTATTCAGTTAATGACATTTTGATTTCTGCAAGTTCTGTATTGACCACATCTTGAAAAACCATGCATACACATTCCCCTTCTTCCTTTATATGTGCTTTCGAACCAGTGATAAACCCTTGATCCAGATTGCGTACAGTTTGTCGCATTTGTAGAAAAATGATCGACATCTTCAACCTCGATCCTCGTGACAAAACGAGGAGTCGAGTTTTGCATTTGCTTCTAGGATTGTTCATTGGCACGAGTTGAATTTTGATGGGAACTTATTAAGAGCCACTTCAAACAATATGTCTTCCTTCATCTTATGAAGTTGTCTTTACTTTCAAAGCGGATATAAAAAAAGGGTAAATCCCATTTTCCCTCGACGTTTGTAATTTTTACAAAGTAATCCCTACCCTAACATTTGGGATTCTATGCGAACATCTCCCTTAGACTAAATCTAACTAACAAAAACGCAGGCATGTGTTCAAAAGTAAACTGCCCTTTAAGGGTTCACCTAGGTGTTTTCATAAAATCATAAGGGATAAATGCATTAAACCCCCTAAACTATGCATGTTTTTGCGTTTTCGTCCTTAAACTAAATAAATAAGCGCTTTGCCCCCTGGCCGGGTTTTCGGCTATTTTGGCCATTCTTGGCCTGAAATTTTCCCCTTACCCGACACATATGTGTTGTACTAGATGTATTTTAGCAGTTGATGACAAATCGAATTTTAAAAAACACCTCGAACAGGACATATTCTAGCTAAATTGTGATTTCCTCTTTAGTGTATTTTAGCCGGAATATGTTCCGTTCGAGGTATTTTTTCGCCTACTTTTTGTCATCAACTACTAAAATACATCTAGTACAACACATATGTGTCGGGTAAGGGAAAAAATCCCGGCCAGAATGGCCAAAAATAGCCGAAAACCCGGTCAGGGGGCAAATCGCACAGAATGGCATAATTTAGAGGGCAAATCGCTTATTTATTTAGTTTAAGGACGAAAACGTAAAAACCTACATAGTTCAAGGGGTTTAATGCATTTATCCCAAATCATAAACGGGGGGACATTTTTCTTTTTGAAACCTTAAGGAGCACCTCGTAAAAATGACCAAGCTGTGGGAAGGGGGCAATAGGATTTACCTTTGTAATAAGAAGACTTGACTGACTGTCTATGATGTCTAACCATCCCATTTCCAGACTCACTTTCCTCTAAACATCAAAATTAAAAAGGTTTTACTAAATTAAAATTAGAATTCCGTGGTTTAAATGTTATTATTTCTATTATTATTTTATTATGATCAGTCATGTCTCTTGATCAATTTTAGCGTACTTACTTAACAATACTACTAAATTACAATTTAAGCAATGTTATTTAGTTTGAAGAAATTTTACTAATGTCAAGAGATTTTACTGTCCCCAAGTTAGCAGATTAAGATTTTTAATTCTTTGATGAACCCAAAACATAATCAAAAAGTTTCACTATCACCACATCAACGTTTAAGAGTCCTTAAAGCATACCCTTAATTTTGTTTTTTGTTGAGATGTGACAAATGTCGCATCTCAATTCATAATATGAGCTAAAAGGATCTGATTATCTTACAAGACAATTATTAGCTCTTAGGTACGTAAGCAACAATTAAATTATAAACGATTTGGCATGAAAGGTAATTATTTAATTAAAATGAGTATTTTAATAAGGAAATAAGGTATATAGGTCCAATGGTAATATAGAAACCTCGTTGTATCCGTCGTCCGATTGGGTGCAAAAACACGTGAAATTCTTGTAACAAAATTATTAGTAGGGACAGTTCAATGAGTCCGTTTTCACATGATGATTCTTTCTAATTATGCTCAGCCAACCTTTAGCCTTGAGCCAATTGGCAAGCGTTTGGTATGGAACACATTAAACACTCTCCCTCTTTTAATTACCATTATTAGTACCTTGTATTTTCGATTGACGAAGGTTGCAAGCTATTGTCCTGTATTAATTCAGTTGTTTACCTAGGGATGCACACAGAAAGTAGTGGCCACAGATTTCCACGTCATCGGAATTTCTAGATTAAGTTGATTTTCATTTTATGTAATTTATCAGAAAAAGTTAAACCTTGTAGTATTTTGTACCGCCTGTATGTTATCACGAAATGGCTAAGCGTCTATTAGGGAAAGTGCATGAAACCCCTCGTGGTTTCAAAAACATATTCGAGATTCCCTTGTGGTTTAAAAACTGCACAAACTCTCTTGTAGTTTCGAAAATCCTGCACAAAACTCCATCGTGCTTCCATAAATCGTTTAACTAGAATTACGAATTAATGGCTAAGCGACTATTAATTACGAAGTTAATGCCCACAGATTTGAGAATAGACAAATATGTGTAGGTAGTTCTCTTATGGAAAGACAAATGCAGATTCGTTGTCATAAAGCCAGCTAAAACCAATAATTGGCCAATCGTACTAGTTGAATCACTACAAAACATTGACAGGCCTAAACAATTTTTTCAAGGCTAATTTAGGCAAAAAAAATTAATAAACACGGAGTCCCCACACTAAAACCACACCATAAAACCTTGTTATACACTTCAAAAAAAATCTCTCACTTTATTTACGTTCACCACCAAATTATAATGGCCAAAACTCACACATTCATTCTTCTTCTTCAACTCCATCTACTAATCTTCCTCCCATTTTCAGCGGAATCAAACTCGATTCACGAGCTTTTAAAGAGCAGAGGCTTACCAGCCGGACTATTTCCGAAAAACGGAGTCAAGTCGTATAAACTTGGTGGGGACGGATTGTTGGAGGTGAATTTGGAGAAGCCGTGCTTCGCGAAGTTTGAGACGTGGATTTCTTTCGAGAGCGTGGTGAGGGCGAATCTGAGTTACGGTGGTTTGATCGGAGTCGAAGGCTTGTCGCAAGAAGAACTGTTTTTGTGGTTGCCGGTTAAGGATATCATCGTACATGATCCTGAATCCGGGATTATAACGTTCGACATTGGTGTTGCGTATAAACAGTTGTCTCTTTCCCTGTTTGAAGATCCTCCTTTTTGCCAGCCTCAAGGTATTTTTTTTAGCTAATGGAATTTTACTATGACAGCGAGAAATATGTGCATTACCTCGTGTAAAACGAAAAACAATCCATATGTTAAATAGTACACATTACTCTTACTTAATAAAATACATAAAACTTATCTAAAAAGTTGTATACCACCCCTCCGCACACCTGCATATATGACGTGATTTTGCAATGTGTAACAATATATGGAAATATGATATGCCTATTTAGCATAAAAACGAATAGTTTACCGCCTATAAATTTTTTATAGGGCAGATGCATGAAATATAGTATTAGACAAGAGAATAATAATTTGTTCATAAATTTTTATATTTGATATAACACGTCGAATGTACTCGTTACTTTTTCTCATTTTTTTCTTTTGTTATTTTGAATTTTTTGTTGTAGAATTGATGATTGATTTTTTTTTTTTTTTTTTTTTTATATTTGCAGGTGGATTTGTGGAGAGTAAAACTAGGAAGGAATATGGGTTTGAAGCGCAGTGATGAATGTCTGAAATATTTGATTTTCATGTGAACTAATTAATTAAGTTTGTAGCTAAGCCATGGTAGTAGTGGAATCTTGTCTTTTGTGATGTTTGAGGTTGGCTAGTGGATGGGCCGGGTGCGGTGGGGTGGGTGGGGTGGTCTAATTTAGGAGTTTGTAGGGCTGTAAAAAGCTGGAGACTGACTACCAAACTGTTTTGGAAGGAAATGAAAAAAGATTCTTGGATTAATTAGTATAATTTAGTATACTTGAATTTGGTCTCTTCTTCTTCATTAATATGACATTATTTTGGGATCTGACATTTCATATATTCTTAAAATGAACAGAATTACGCCATTTAAGAAAATTAATTGTTTATTATTATGAATCTTCGTTCCTTAGTTTAGTTGTCTTAGCTTCAAGAGCTTTTGTGCTACGACTTGCCTGTAAAGTCTTTCTAACTTTAAAGGAAGATTTTGTAATAATCCAAACTTTAAGAGAACTTATCCGAAAGAAAATTGAACGTTGGAGTTATATTTCTATAGTGATCAAATGGTAGAAGACCTTCTAGGCTTCTATATATAAAAATAAATAAAAATAGTAGAAGATCAAAATTTGATTTGGCATGCAGTAGGAGTCTAAATGCCTGTAATAATTATAAAAGGTCTTATTTTTGGGCTTTGAGCACAAACTGAAATTCGGGCTTTTGGCAAGATACCACTTCTAGTCTTTTCTATCATACTTCTGAATTCAATTTAGTATTTATTTCCTTTATATTTTTATAAATAAAAGTATGAAGACAATATATATATATATTTAAATTTGCAACCTGATACTAATTTTATTTGTGATGTTTTTGGACCCGCTAAGCATAAAATAAAAAATAAATATTTTCAAAATACAAAAAAGATGGCGTAATTGTCCCATTTTGAAATATAACTCTCGCTCTCATCCATGTGAGAGTTAACTCCAATGTAGTGTTTTCAGATCTGGCTCAGTCACAAAATCGGTAAGGCTACTGGGTAGCGGGTCAACAGGTCAGACCGGTTGGACTACTGGGTGGACCGGTTTGTTGACTTTAGTCAACGTTCAATAAAAAATATAATATAAAAATTATTTGTATAAAAAAGTTATAAGATTGTGAGAAATATTTTAAGTCACTAATATATTTTGTTATATTATAAGGAAAATAGGCATATTGTTATCACAATACTAAGACTTGAACACGTGACCTCCAACAAAACAAGTTTTTGGGAACTATTGAGCTATTCAACAATTTAATAAATAATCCAACAAACCATATATTTAATACAAGCTAAAAGATGTTTTATTTTTTTACTATTGACTAACTGTATCACAAAATTCAAGACAAAAACAACGTCACTTGACAGTAAAATCTAGAATATGAAAATCGCATTGGACAAATTACTATGCTTGAAATTCTAGAATGCATGCTCGTTTCGCTTCAAAATCAAATTAAGTATGAAAAATAGTATTTTTTTTAAAAAATTTGTTGGCTCAAACCGCCGTGGGCAGTTTGCGGTGGATAGATCTCGTCGAGATACCCCAAATAAAAAAAAATGCTTCCAAAACGGACGCTCATACGCAAAGTTATGACCTTTCAAAGTTTTGCATTTTTTTTCTTTCTTTTTTTCCAATTTTTGAGGCAGGATTATAATTATCAAATAGGGGGACTGGTTTGCAATTGACCAAAAGAAAAATAAAATAAAAAAGAGCAAACCGGTTCGTAGGTCGAATCGGTTTACCGAGTCGACCGGTCTGACCGAAAATTTTTCTAGTCGACTTGCTGGAAACTAGCAACCCGTTTTGGGGTATAACCGAACCGGACTAAGCACCAGTTCCCGGTCGAACCAGTCAGATCGGTCGGTCCAATTCAGGTTTTAAAACAGAGCTCCAATGCATTGAATATGGAGTAATATGCCAATTTTTTAAATCAAATGGAGAATCTTGTAAACATATACATCACGAAAGCACAATTTGGCAATTTAGCATAACACTCATTTGCCAAAAACCCTTGAGATTCCATAAAGCACAAAGCGCACTAGAGATAATTGCTTTAATGAGTTAATAACAAAAGTTACCCATTCTATTCCTAATTAACAAATCACTTTTGTGTTAATTTTACTGGCAAAAATTCCTCTAAGTGATATTATTAATTGCAAAAAGTTCCCCTCTTACATTAAACACGCAAGTCATTAAGTGCAATTGAATTTCTTAATAAGATGAAATTACCTTCCCATCCTCAATATTCATTAATCAACATTGATCAAACTCGCGACAAGTGTGACATTCATCAATGGGTTTTTTCATTATTATTTTCTCTTAGACCTCGAGCGCGACCACATGCTCGGCCATACCCTCGATTTTATTTTGAAACTTGGCATGATTTTCCTCTTCTTTTGGTGAAACCTTTGCTTTCAATATTTCAGTTGATTCTTCGATCGACATCTTGTGGCACTCTTCATGAGCTTGCAATGAACAAAGTATCTCTTTCATAGTCATGGTGTCTAATCTATGGACTCTACGATCATGATAACAACATTAATGCACTTTGGATCTTAAGCTTGTAAATTGTTTCCAGTGACTCAACCATTGTTGGAGATAATATATATAAATATTAAATGTTTACCTTCTTTAACAACTTAAGTTTTTAGATGAGATGACAATTCAATATGGTATTAAAGCTCATACCACAAGAAGTCCTAGGTTCGAATCTCACTGTCACCCGATTATTAAAGAAATAAATGATACGTGACATACGTAACAAAAAGATTTACCGCTTACACGTGAGTGGGCGTGTTGGAGATAATATATATAAATGTCTCTCTAACAACATAAGCTTTTAGATGAGATTATAATTCAATAACCATCTTCATGTCATCTTCATGTCTATTAATTTGACAATTAACAATATTTTCAAATTATATTATTGAGATACTTTGAATGTCTACATATGCAATACTTCAAATTTTCCCTTTTACTGTTTGAGGACGAATTTTATTCGCTTTAATTTATCAACTCTTTCAAAACAAGATCTAATAACCTCTCTTCTGCTTTCTTGGACTCGTTATACTTGTTTTCAAAAAATCTTGATGGATGTTAGTGAGCGTCTTAGTCTCTTTTCATCACTTATACTACTTGCTTGGATTTCGTTATAGGGATAAAAGCATCAAGCCCCCTGAACTATGCACGTTTTTGCGACTTGCCCCCTAAACAAATTTAATAAGCGTTTTGCCCCCTAAACTATGCACGTCTGTTCGATTTGCCCCTTCAATGGATTTTCGGCCATTTTTTGCCGGAATATTCCTAGTTCGAAGTGTTTTTTCGCCTACTTTTTGTCATCAACTACCAAAATACATTTAGTACAACATATATGAGTCGGGTAGGGGGGAATATTCCGGCCAAAAATTGTCGAAAATACACTGAAGCGGCAAATCACATTTTCGACCATTTTTGGCCGAAACACCCGTTCAAGGTATTTTTTTTCTCAACTTTTTGTCATCAACTAGCATAATACATCTAGTACAACACATATGAGTTGGGTAGGGTGGAAAATTCCGGCCAAAAATGGCCGAAAATCCATTGAAGGGGCAAATCGAACAGACGTGCATAATTTAGGGGGCAAAACACTTATTAAATTTGTTTAGGGGGCAAGTCGCAAAATCGTGCATAGTTCAGGGGGTTTGATGCTTTTATCCTTTCGTTATATATACTTGTAACTTTCTTGAACATCTTATCATCAGAATTTTGATAAATTAAATGACAGCAGGTGCTTTCTCTTCTCCGATACCATGTTACACACCTACCTAACATGAGAAGATCCAACCCATGCCTTCATTTGAATACATAAATTATAATTTTATTTAATGAGCATTGAAACATAAACAAAATTTGATTCAATGTCATTTGTTCGAACTTGTCTCGAGACACAAATAGCTTTGGTATCACATTTAATTTGTATGAAATCTTTGATGACACCAATTTGCTGAATAAACAAAGCAATACTCGTCAAAACAACACTCATGCTCAGACGACTCTCGCCAAAGAGTGGAGGTATGTGAGGTTTTAATTATATAGGTACTTACTGAAATTTTTCTAACATAAACCTACCATAATTCATCATCACTTAATTATTTACGTTCACATAATTTAATACAGGGATTCCACTAGAAGACAAAAACATTTTTATTCAAATTCATGAACTAAACTATTCTAAATTATTATAATTAGCCTCGCACTTCATAAATCAGTAAAGAAAATATTGTTTCCCCCCTCTTTTCGCCTTTTGCGCCTGAATCTTAGGCCCAAAACTATAGGGCGCATGTGTCGACCCACCGAACATTTTTTGGTCTAATTTTGTACAGTTCATGAACAACAATCAATGCATCTTCAAGCAAAAAAAAAAAAAAAAAAAGGAAGTAACTAAGTAGTAAAGAAAACCTGATCAATAACTCAACGAATTGATCATACAAAAGCTCTAATTAATACATATATGCCAAGAAAAGTATTACTATTACATACATCTCTCTATTAGATACATATTTAACAAAACTTATAAACTACACTCTAGCTATACTTCTCCTAGTGATCCGAATGTAGCACACAATGACCACCACCAAAGCAGCTGCCAACAGGGGCGGAGCCAGGATTTTTTCGTACCCCGGGCTGCTATTAACACATATATATATATATATATATATATGTGTGTGTGTACAATATTTAGTGTTAAGTACAATACGATAAAAAGTGTAAATAAAGATGTTACCAAAGTTAAACTTTATATTTTTGTGAAGAGTAAAATTGATCAACAACGCTTGTACACGAGCTCTTAGGATTATACATGATTCTCCTTTAATTAGTATATTCATTTATCTATATTAGAACAAAAAAAAATACTTTAATGAATATATATTAAAAATTTAATAGTCTTACTTTAAAGCCCCCAACAAATAATAAATTTGATTTAAATGCACAAGACTATACTTGAAAATAAATTTAAACATCAAATTTAGTATACTCTTAATATATAATAATATACTTTAGTACACATTTACTAAAAATCTCAAAATTTGGTATCGGTTCGAGACTAAGAAGGGTGGTTTTTTTCCCAAGTGTTTTCTTTCTTATATTTATTGATTTTGTTAGTTTTTTGGGCTTTTTTTAAGAAAATATTTTAAAAGAAAAAGCAATTAGTGATGTATTGAGATTTCAGATAGGGAATATTGATTCTAATAGTCAATTGGATTTTTCAAGAAAAAATTGTAACATAAACAACAACTAACTAATTAAGATTTTATTTTTGTGATATTGATTTTAAGGAAAATATACAAAAAATAAATACTGCTTCGGTCGGGAATTGATCCCAAGACCTGCTCACCTCTGCAACATGCCAGAGTAAAGGAATCGTCGCTAGGACAAGGCATTTTTATGTTAGCAACCTCACAGTTTGTTTATTATTTGTTACAGGAGCTATTTGTTTTTTTTTTTTTTTGTAAAGATACCTATTATAGTCGACCCCAAAAATCTACCCCGGGCTGGAGCCCACCCAAGCCCTCTGGGTGGCTCCGCCCCTGGCTGCCAATCCTCCCACAATCACATCCCCACCGACGTAAGATTTGTCTCCAGACTTATGCTTCTTGAAAACGTGCGTGGTTCCTCCACTGTCCGACAACGATGGCGCGGGGCTCGGAATCGAGCCAAAGACTTGTGTAGTGGTAGGATCTACACCAATGGATTCCAACATCCTGGATTCACATATGATTAAGTTGGCTAGTACCATGATACAAAGATGCACAAATGTGGCCATGAGCAAAAGAGAATACTAGTTGGATTCTATATTCCGTCCTGAGTAGTATATATATTGGACTATTTTAAGTGCAATATTTTTAAGTAGATTTGGTCATGAAAGTCGGGTTTTAGACAAGAAAAAAGCTCTTTTGGATCTGCTGCTAATGAAGGGAGGTGTTGCTTGAGGGGAGTATATGTTGGGGTAGACGTAGATCCATCACTCTGTTCTCTTTTGTAGTATATATGTTTTTTTTTTTTGGAAGTTAGATTTGAAGTTTCGCAGGAAGGCAAAATATAATAGTCAAAGGGATACACGACAACAGTCTTTTGCTGTGATATATACTTTCATGTACAGTTGGACATTGGGTGATGCACTACGATTATTAATTAATGCATCTATAAAAAATTAAACAAATGCATGTTCTCGTGTGATGGTTGGTTTTGTGAAAGCTCACGTTTTACTGTACTAAAATACAATATTTTCAGCAGAGTCAAAATTAATATGTATACAACTTATCTCTCTATCATGTCTATTATTATACATAATAAATTAAAACCAAAAAAATATGTTATGATCCTTAATTGACAGGCAATGTAGAGGATATTTGGGCAATTTGAACACTACCAAATTGAAGAGTGAAGACCATAGCTTTTATTCGTTGCACGTATTGAATGATTGAATCAAATGTATTTTTAGATTTTTTTTTCCAAGTTTTTTTTTTGGTTTTTAGAAAATTATGAGTTGCAAAAAGTAGTTAAAAAAAAATCTTCACTTTCTTTTTACCCCCAATTTACTAGTAATATGTTACTGAATACTCTTGCAAGCTGTCTATTTGAATCAGATGATTAGTCTTCAATTTCAGTCTTTCTTTTGTACACCCTTTAATTAATTGAAAGTGACTATTTTCTATTTATAGTATATTCAGTATGTTGCAAATTAATATGAAATTGATACGAATTATAGAAAAGATACAGGAGCACCTTGGAGTTTTGCCCAAACTCTTAACAAAAGATACACACTTTTTCGAGTCAAGTGTAAAACTCCATTGATGAACTACTCCAAAATCTGCTTAATAAATTCAATACATAATAAAAGTCCTACTTATATTGTTGCTCAAAACTTAAATAAGGAAAATAAATAAATATATGCAAAAGAAGGTAACATAATCCTGCTGCTCAAAACTAGAAATAAATAAAGGAGATAAAATATGACAATGAGGTAACATAATCTTCTAGGCAATCGCTCTACGTAACACTCTATTCCCCTTCAAAACGACCTCGTCCTCAAAGTCGGAATGCCATGAACAAAACACTCTTCAACTAATTGAGAGGGAGCCATTGCCTCTGGTAATGTTGTCGGTTGAGCAATCATCTTGGGCTCCATTGAGGTCAACAAAGCGTTAATTTCATCGTTATGAGTTCGAAGTGAAAGCATCAATTGTTACAAATTAATATGAAATTGATACGAATTATAGAAAAGACACAGAGCACCTTGAAGTCGTGCCCAAACTCTTAACAAAAGATACACACTTTTTCGAGTCAAGTGTAAAACTCCATTGATAAGCTACTCTAAAATCTACTTAATGAATTCAATACATAATAAAAGTCCTACTTATATTGTTGCTCAAAACTTAAATAAGAAAAATGAATAAATATATGCAAAAAAAGGTAACATAATCCTGCTGATCAAAACTAGAAATAAAGAAAGGAAATAAAATATGACAATGAGGTAACATAATCTTCTAGGCAATCGCTCTACGTAACACAGTACTGTATCAATTATTATACATCAATTACCATTATATATCTGGCCTATCAGAAGTTTAGAATTCGTTCTTTCCAATTCGTAACTGATCTATATCTTATGTAGATTTATTAATAAATGTATTTTGAAAGTGCAAGTGTTGCAGAGAAACGTTAGTCTAACATTCTCATAACTTGTTAAAATGTTTAACTTAACACTGCACTATTCGAGTATTTTTATTGCTATATTTTATTTTACTTTTATTCATAAACTTACTTAGTTCCACATGTTGTAGTTATATGTGATGTAATTCAAGATATCAAGGAATCTAGAAATCTTGTGGATTAATACTTGAAGAAAAAGGATAAGCCGAAGAAGATTAATGATAATATCAAAAGATCTCTTGAAGATAAACATCAAAGGGGATTTCGAGATTATCCAATCAATTAGAGAGTAATCAAGTTCGTGTCGATCACATCTACGAGAAGGAATGATCAAACTCTATAAGAAGGCGTGTTCGACATCAAGCTAAACAACGAGACTAGAATAAGTTCTCAGAGATTAGAAATATTCTTGTAATAGTTATTTAGTCTTGTTTTTACTAAGTTTTATCTAACGAAGCTATAAACTCTATAGCTTGTAGTGAGTTAGTGTTAGGATTGAGTTCCTTACTCAGTTGAGTTTTATAAGACCATTAAAGTCATATTTAGTGATTATTTGGCCGTAAGGCTCGGCAAGTTATATTTATATAACCTGCTCAAAATTCATTCTATGTCTTTGTCATTCCACTGCTATTCACTCTTCAGTGACTGTTGAGACAACAACGGATACAATTGGTGTTGGCACAACATTTCACTTTAACACAACATGTGAATCAAAAAGGGTATCAATTCCGATCTATACATTTACAATTAGCATCAAAGCCAAACACCTAATTCATTGGTGTTTGGGTTTGGTAGCATATCATGGATAATGTGAAACCCAACACAAACAACAGGCTACCAGTGTTGGATGGGACCAACTATGCCTACTGGAAAATCAGGCTCAAACAATACATCAAATCCTTAGACTTACGGGCATGTAAATCAACCATTGATGGTTACACACAGCAAATGACGGCAAAGACAATGACAATGATGTACATCTGAAGCCTGAAGCTGATTGGACTCTCGCAGAAGTCAATGAAGCAACCGACAATGAGAAAGCACTCAATGCCATCTTTAGTTGGATTGATCCACATATGTTCAGGTTAGTACAGCTCTGCACAACTGCCAAGCAAGCATGGATGTTTCTTCAAACTCACTGTGAGTGAGATGCAAGTGTTAATGAATCCAGACTTCAAATTGCTTTACAAAAATTTGAGAGCATTAGGATGGGTGATGAAGAGTCTGTCACTTCTTACATTGAGAAACTAATGGATATTTCAAATAAATGTCAAAGTTTAGGTGATCCTTTAACTAATAAACAACTTATTTATAAAGCTATGAAAACAATGTCTCCTAGGTTTAAAGTTAAGAAGATAGCTATGCAAAAGGCCACACACATGTTATCACTTAATTTTCATACTCTTTTAAATGTTTTACAAGAATTTGAAATGAATTCAGAGCCTACTAACAAACAGAGAGGACTTGCTCTTAAAGCTACTAAAAAGGAAGTAGATGATGAAACTAAAATAAGTGCTTACTTAGGTTATGTTGTTAGAAATAAAATTGCCTTGAATGATAGAGTCAGAAAAGAAAAGAATGTGCCTGCTAATCTGAGAAAGAGTTCTCCTGATAAAATGGTAAATTATACTTTCAAAAAGCCCTCTCATAGTGACACTAAGAAAATGAGAGAAATTCAGTGTTATGAGTGCAAAGGTTATGGTCACTTGGCCTCTGAATGTGTTAGTACTTTAAAGATCAAAGGTAACTCTAACTAGGTGTACATAGATGATATTGATGATGAGACATGTTTGGAGGAAATGTAAGATGAACATGTATCTGAAAAAATACACACAACATCATTGTCTGCTCATGTGAACTGGACAGAATGTCAGGATAACATTGTGACTGACATATGTGCGCCCAACACTAAGACTGATTCAAAAGAACAAATAGAATAATTCGACAGCTGGGAGGATGAAAAATCTATATCTAACCTTCAATGCCTTATTAATGATATAAATTAATCTGAGGAACACTCTAATTTTGCTTGTTTTGGTGGCTCTGTAGATTTGGATGAAGAGTATTTCTTTGAAGGAAAAATTGACCAATGATAAATTATTGATGAAATGAAGGTTGTCTATAAAGAACTGCTGGTTGAAGTAAAGAAGATTATCAGAAGGGAAAATGAGCTCATCAGAGAAAACAACTAGTTAATTGAACTGTGACTGAACTGGAGAAAAACCTCACCAGAAAGAAATGTCAAATGGTAAAGATGGAGATAAAACTAGAAGAAGCAAAAGAACAATTGCCAAGTGGAACTCAGGTACAAGTAAGCTGGATGAAGTACGTAGTGTTGGCAATGAATGTACTACTGGTTTAGGATACCAAGAAAAGTCAAGTAAGTCTGATACGGTTATTCCTGGTTTTGTAAAAGCTGGTTTTGGTAAAACTGATGGTAATTCTCATAAAACTAAGAAAATGACTTATATTTGCCAATACTGCTATCAACCTGGTCATTTGAAATCGTACTGCTTTAAGTACAAAAGTTTTGTGAGAAATACAAGTATGAAAATAATGATGTTGGATCTAATGTTAGGTCAACATCGGAGTCCTCTGATGTTGGCTCAACATTCAGAAACAACACCAGTGAACAGAATAACTGTTTTAGAAAAAGCATAATGTGGTCTCCTAAAACTAAGATTATCTGTAATGTTGGTTTTTCTGCTACTCATACCCTTACTGGTGATTGGTATTTTGAGAGTGGTTGTTCTAGACATATGACAGGTGCCAAGACTAACCTCATGGACTTTGTGCCTTTAACTATTGGTACTGTTACATATGGTGGAGGCAGTAAAGGAAAAATAATAGGAAACGGGGTTCTCAATGTTGATAGTTTTCCACACCTGACAGATGTGTTGTTGGTGGAAGGGCTACGTGCAAATCTCATCAGCATCAGCCAATTATGTGTTAACAATTTAGTTGTTAAATTTGATAAGTACACATGTGATGTGTTTGATAACAATGATGCTTGTGTTATGATAGGAAAGAGATCAAAGGGCAATTGCTACTTAGCGGATGAAGATGCTTAGTGTCGTCATGTCAAGGTAGATTAATCAGTGGTGTGGTACATGAGGCTTGTTCATGTTCACTATAGGAATCTGGAAAAGATCATCAAACTAGAAGCTGTAAGAGGGATACCTAAACTGACCATTCCAAGTAAACTAGTTTGTGGTGATTGTCTACAAGGTAAGCAAACCAAGGCTACACATGCTCATATACATGTGGAAGGTCATATTTCTAGAACTTCTAAATGCTTTGAACTGTTGCACATGGATCTGATGGGTTCTATAGAAGTTTGCAGCCTTGCTGGTAAGAAATATGCCTATATAATTATGGATGACTTTTCTAGGTACACTTGGATTAAGTTCTTGAGAGAAAAATTGTAGGTTGTGGAAACATTCAAGATACTAGCTAAGATGCTCTATAGTGCATGTGTAATTAGGATTAGATCAGATCATGGTAGGGAATCTGAAAATAAAAAATTTGATGATGTGTGTGATTCTAGAGGTATCTCTCATGAATATTCTACTCCTATCACTACCCAACAAAATGGAGTTACTGAAAGGAAAAACAGAACTTTGCAAGAAATGGCTAGGGTAATGTTAAACTCCAGAAAGATAACTAAAAGGCTTTGGCCAGAAGCACTTAGTACTTCTTGTTATACTTCTAATGGATTTTATCTTAGACGAGGTACAACCATGACTCCATATGAAATAATTAAGAAAATCAAACCTAATGTGAGTCATTTTCATGAGTTTGGTTGTGTGTGCTACATCTTGAAAGATAGACAGCCATTAGGCAAATTTGATGCTAAGAGTGAAAAATGCATTTTTGTTGGATATTCTCTGAATAGTATTGCCTATAGAGTGTTTAATCCTAGGTTAAATAACATACAAGAGTTAGTAAATATTGTGTTTGATGATGAGACTGGCTTTGCAGGTACCAATGTTGATCAACATCTTCTGCCTCTGACAAGAAATGTTGAGCCAACACCATCAACTTACAATGTTGTGCTGATCCAGATGTTGGAACAACACCAAAATAGATTCTGACACTGGAGAATTTGTTGGAGAAAATGTGAGAAGAGACACACCAGCCTAAATTTAAAAGAATCACCCCTCTTCACATGTTATAGGAGATCTCGCAGAAGGTGTAAGAACCAGGAACAAAGAAAAAGCTAATTATAAAGATATGGTTAAACTTAGTCTATGCATATCTTTTGTGTGTAACAATGCTTCTTGTTTTGTATCTGCTGTGGAACCTAAGAATGTGAATGAGGCCCTGAAAGAGTTACATTGGATAAATGCAATGCAAGAAAAACTTATGCAATTCACCAAAAACAAATTTTGAAAATTAGTTCCTAGGCCAGCTCATGCAAATGTAATAGGAATCAAGTGGATTTTCAAAAATAAGTTATGAAAATGGTGTAATTGTTAGGAATAAGGCTAGACTAGTAGCTCAAGGATATACACAGGTAGAAGGGATTGATTTTGATGAAACTTATGTTCATGTGGCTAGAATTGAATCTATTAGGTTGTTACACATATTTTCTAAAGATTAAACTGTTTCAAATGGATGTTAAGGGAGCCTTTTTAAATGGTTACATTGACAAAGAAGCTTACGTAGAGCAACCAAAAGGGTTCACTGATCCTTATCACCCCGATCATGTTTAAAAACTTGAAAAACACTATATGGCTTGAAACAACCTCCTAGAGCTTGGTATGAGAGGTTGACAGAATTGTTACTACGTTTTGGTTTTTCAAGAGGTGAATGTGATAAAACACTGTTTATTATGAATAATAACAAAGATGTTTGCATTGCACATATATATGTAGATGATATTGTATTTGGATCTTCTAATCAGTCCACTTTGGACAAATTTGTGAGTACAATGACATGTACATTTGAAATGAGTATGATAGGGGAGCTCACTTTCTTCCTAGGACTGCAAGTGAAATAGAAGGAGGCTGGGATGTTTCTGTCTCAGGAGAAATATGCTAGGAACTTGGTGAAAAGATTCGCTATACTAGAGTCTAAGCCCAACAAAACACATATGTCCACTACTGTGAAGATTGAGAAGGATGAAGGTGGACAAGATGTTGACTCAACACTTTACAGATCCATGATAGGGAGTCTGCTGTACTTATCAGCCACCAGACCTGACATCATGTACTCAGTATGTGTATGTGCCAGGTATCAGTCAACACCAAAAATATCTCACTTAATTGTTGTAAAAAGGATTTTGAAATATATATTTGGAACTGCTGATTTAGGAATTGGGTATTCTCATGATACAAATTCAATTCTGGTTCGCTTTAGTGACCTTAATTGGGATGGGGATCTAGATGATATGAAATCTACTAGTGGAGGCTGCTTTTATCTAAGAAATAAATTCGTTTCTTGGTATAGTAAGAAACAGAACTGTAATTCACTTTCAACTGCTGAATCTGAGTATGTTGCAGCTGGCAACTGTGTTACCCAATTAACATAGTTAAAACATATGGTACTGTGACAACCTCAGTGCTATAAGCATATCAAAAAATCATGTTCAACACTCCAGAACTAAACACATTGATATAAGACATCATTTTTGAGAGATTTAGTTGAAGATAAGACTATTATGATTGAACACATTGAAACAAACAACTAACTTGGGGACATGTTCACTAAACCATTAAACAATGAGAGATTTTTCAGTTTGAGGAAGACTCTTGGTATGAGTGTTGTGAGCACACAATGCAAACATGTGTTACCTTAACATCACACGCTAACACGGGTGACTGATTGTGATGTACATAGATTGTTCTCTTATTTTGGTTGATTAGTTTTGTGTTCTCCTTGTTTACTCATGTCTGTTTGTCTGTATACTTGAATCTTGTGACTCCTACTAGCTTGTCAGTATACTTTGGATATCTTACTCTTTACAATTTTTTCTTGAAATGCTTATACTAACTTTCTTTACTTTGAGGTAGTATCTTAACTTGGAAAAGCTGAGGAACACAGAGTTGACTATTATACTGTATTCAGACGTGTCCTATTCAGTTTTAAGATACATAAAACATTGTGAAGAAGCTAGGGTACACAGAGTTGACAGCTATGCTATATTCAGTTGTGTCTTATTTATATTGTTTTTCTTGCAGAAGGGGCATCTGATGGTGAATTCTTATACTAGGGTGTCTGGGGTCATGCACTACCTTTCATGCAGTATAATTGTTCACTTGGTGCTAAAACCTTCTTTATGTTGCTTAGTAAACAAATATGTGTTAGAAAACTGGGGTGTTGGGGTAATGTACTTCATGCATCCAGCCATATGTACTTGCATGTGCATATGCATTTATTATGTTGAAACTTGGGTGTTAGGGGTCCTGTTATTGCCTATATTCAGTGAATAAATAATCCTTTCTTTGCCTCAAAGTGTATTGCTTGAAAGTTTTATTTAAATGCTGGTTCTAAAATGGATAAGTAAAGAGTTTGTATCTTTGTCTGCTGACCTGCTATGTTGAGACAACACACTACTCATGTATGTTAGCCAAACATTCTTATTCTGCTCTTATTATTCTTTCCTTATTCTCTCTTCCTTATCATGTGTTGAGTGGTTATGGTCTTAAGGGAGAGTATATCTATTTATCATCAGGTCATGATCTCATATTAAAGGCATATCTTTTGGGTTGTTAGTTGGAAGTAACACACAAGACTCTTTCTCACTGTATAATAGAAGCTTAATTATCTTTGTGATGTTAACTTCTCTCCTTATCTTGGTTTGTTTCTTGTTATCTAACTCCTCACTCCTTCTCAGATCTGAGTAACCTAAGTTACTGGTTTATGAGTGATTCCATCAAAAATTTGAGTTCCAGGTATCTTGCTTAGAATCTACTTGTGCCTTTATGTGAAGAAGACCTTGGTAAGACCCATACCACACAGACACTTGCCTCAAGTATGACAGGATGTTGATCAAGGATGTTGGGCCAACACTACTCACACCGGATATTGCCTCAACATTTGTTTCAACATTGTGACTTATAAGTTATTACATTAACTGCTCTGGTCACGTGTCAAGGAAACACGACTGCACATGTTGACTCAATATGGCGGGAATTACAGATGTTCTCAACATTTACCTACCCACGACTCTTAATTCACCCCCACTTTCCTTTTTCACCTCCTTAAATTGTTGCTTAGATTCTAAAAATCTAATTAAACCATGAACACTCTCTATCTTCCTTATTTACAATCGCAGGATACAGAATGGTGAAGAAACCCGCAATTGCTGACCTTGCAAACATTGCTGCAGCTCTGGCATCTGATGCAGACAGTGTTCAACCCCGAAGAAGTACCTGCATACGCACCAATGTGGTTGCACCTGAACCACCCAAGAGAAAGGCGGCTCTTATAAAATCAAATAAGGGTGCATCTACCAGTGTTAATCCAACACCTGCTCCAGAAGATGGTGTGTCAGCACAGGAACATGCGGATGCCGGCACAACACAATAACCCGAGAATGCTGGAGTGATGCTGGATTCAGCCAACATCACTCACGATGTTCCTCTTATTGATGAACCGGTGATGACATTGATTATAAAACCTAATGAGACACAACCACCTTCCCCACCTGCTGACATCGAGGGGAGAAAGAAACTGAACAGGTGCAAGGTCAAGATGAAGATGCTACTGTTGATGAGGAAGAGAAATCCTTTAAGAGGGAGGACTATGATGATGAAGATGAGGAGGAGGGTTCTGATAATGAAGAGGAGGATGATGAGGAGGAAGGAACTAAGGATGATGAAGAAGCTGGTGAATCAAACAAGCTTGATGTTGCGCCAACATCGGCAGACCATGATATTGACCTAACATCTGCAAATCAGAATGTTGATCCAACATTTGTGGACCAATATGTCGACCCAACATTGGAGTCTAAAGAGGAGTCAGAAGATGAGGCACCATATACTTTTGAAGCCAATTTTCCCACTGATCCGTTCAATAGGTACTTCTTGACCAAAATCTACAAGTAAGTACTATGATCTTATAAGAGAAAGGAAAATTTGGGTTGAAAGAACTTTGGTTGTTGATGACATAAGGTGTTTGAGTTTCTTGAGTCTATGAGTCTATTGTATTCTCTTGTTGATATTGTTCCTTATGTCCCTGAGGTAGTTAGGGAGTTTTACAGTAATCTTTCAAAATTTGTTAATGCAAAAGGTCTTCCAAATATGGGAGAGTGTATGTGAGGGACAAGTTCTACAAAGTTAGTCCCACAATTATTAACAATATTCGAAGATGTCAAGGAGACAAGAGACTGTTGAAGAAATTGATGACAATGAAATGATGAGAGAATTGACTGGTGGACTTGTGAAGACTTAGAGGAAGAAACTGAATGTGACTAGGCTCACATCCCTCACTGCCATCCCGTGCAAGATTACCTCCTACAACTGGATGCCCTCGTCAAATCCCACAACTTTAACTCATGATATGGTTGTGTTGATCTACAAACCGAGGAAAGGGCTTCCAATAAACTTGGGGGAGAGGATTTTCAAGACTATCACTAATGCTGCACACAAGAAGGAGGCAATTCTTCCATTTGCATCCTTGATTTACAAGACTCTCAGTGACCAAGGATTCAAGAAAGGTGAGAATGAGGTCTTTGGGGAGAAGACATGGGAAATTGCCATCACAAATAACTACTTTGGAGGGAGCATGATCAATGATCTGCACTGGAAGGATCCTAATGCTCCTGGAGGAAGTAGAACACATAAGGGGAAGAAGAAGGCACAAACGTTCAGCACTGCCTCAACACTTGAGGGTGATCATGACCCTACAGTGCCCATCATCTCCACATTTATTCAAGAAAAGGTTGACTGGTGTGATAGGATGATTGTTGATAGGAAAATGGAGATAACTGACAAGGAGGAGGAGGAGCTGAAAGAGCTGAATTCAATCAAGAAGCACTTGTTGGTGGTGCTTTCCTCACGAAAAAGGGAGAGATTATGCCACCAAGTTTTTGTTTCTTAAATGCTTTCATGGTCTGAACAATTGTTGTTGTTGTTGTTTTTTTTTTTTTTTTTTATACAGAGAGCATGTTCTCTGTTAGGTTTGATCTGGGTTGTATCTGGATATTAACTCTGCATGCTTTTAAATTATTCTAGTTTGCCTTGGTTTGTTCTGGTTATCTAACTGCAGGGAGTGAAATGCCATATATGAATGTTAGGTCAGCACAGTTCCTAACCGTGTCGACCTAACACTACAGTTCAACATTCATATATTAAGTCGGAGCAAGTTAGAATAAGTTGAGTTGCTTTATACTCTAAAATACAGATACTTAAAGAAAATTGGACACATGTGAAGTTTTGGGAAGAAAGGCAAAAATGGAGAGATTGATAAACTTAATTGCTATATTTTTATTTTTAATTGCTATATTTTATTTTGCCTTTATTCATAAACTTACCTATTTCCATATGTTGTAGTTTTATGTGATGTATTTCAAGATATCAAGGAATCTAGGGATCGTGTGGATTAATACTTGAAGAAAGAATATATGGCGAAGAAGATTAAAGATAAAATCAGAAGATCTCTTGAAGATAAACATCCAAGGGGATTTCGAGATTATCCAATCAATTAGAGAGCAACCAAGTTTGTGCCGATCACATCTACGAGAAGGGACGATCAAACTCTATAAGACGGCGTGTTCGACATCAAGCTAAACAACGAGACTAGAATAGGTTATGAGAGATTATAAATATTCTTGTAATAGTTATTTAGTCCTATTTTTACTGAGCTTTATCTAATGAAGCTATAAACTCCATAGCTTGTAGTGAGTTAGTGTTAGGATTGAGCTCCTTACTCAGTTGAGTTTTGTAAGATCATTAAAGTCATATTTAGTGATTATTTGGCCGTAAGGCTCGGCAGGTTATATGAATATAACCTGCTT
Organism: Linaria vulgaris; assembly: GCA_948329865.1. Taxonomy (NCBI): domain Eukaryota; kingdom Viridiplantae; phylum Streptophyta; class Magnoliopsida; order Lamiales; family Plantaginaceae; genus Linaria; species Linaria vulgaris. The sequence goes on from OX415252.1 coordinate 115,018,329, forward strand.
AAGATTAATTCAATGTGTTTGTCATTCCGCTGCTATTTACGCTTCAGTGAATATTGGGACAACATCGAATACAATCGGTGTTGGCACTACATTCCACTTTAACATAGCATGTGAATCAAAAAGGGTACCAATACTGATCCATACATTTACATATTTTACGGTCTTCTATTATATAGTTCAATTTAAAACTAAAGATTGACGATTAATTACAAGCCAAATTTGAGAAACAGGGGAATAGAACTCCAATAGTGACTCCAAATTAATACTAGTTCAAAAAATAGCTGGAATATATATAAGACCCATGCATATGGTGTGGGACTCATTTTTGTTTTTCTAAATATTCATCATAACTACTGTTCATCAAATGCATGTATCATGTACATGGTTAGTTTTGTTGAGAGCTCATGCTTTACTGTCTTTCAAGAATGTCTGCAGTAGTCAAACTATGTCCAATCAGTCAAGAATATATACTACTATTATACTTATCATTTTTTTCCTAATATTAAACGAAAAAAGAAATTTGTTTAAAATAACCCTTAATAATTAACAGAAAACGGTGGATAAATGTACTATAGGCGTTTTCGTTACGGTTGTTGAATTAGCATGACATCGTACAAAGTTTCATTCGGTTCTTTTACGTGTCAAAAAGAGCATACTACAATAAAATCCTTCAAATTTTAAATGATTCACTATTATATATTAACTTCAATAATCAGTAGGAACGAATTAATACTCTATTTATTATCTAATAGTTGTCAAAATCATAATACGATTAACTGATATGCCAATGCGGTAGACGTGTTCTAGATGCTACTTATGGTCTCCAACAAGAATTCTTTGATCTGGGCAGCATCTCTCACTCCACCACGATCTCCCTACGAAAAAAAAAAGATTATGAAAGTACTATTAGATTATGAAAGAAATATGCAATTAAGTCATATGATTTATTACTTTATGTTGCCAGTAATATAATGCTGCTTTTAGTACCTATTCTATTGCAGAATATATTTGTCTAATTGTCCAAACTTAAGTACACTTAGATGATGAAACTAGCCTCCAACTTTTTTGAAAAAAATGTGCGATATACCCTCTCGACTTTTGGTGGTACATTACATCTAAAGTGATAAACTCTCGAAATATTCCGTCTAATAAAGCAACCAAATTGCCAATATTTTGACAAAGTCGACTGAAATATCTGATTAGGGCAAATTGCACATACATTTTTCAATATATAAGTTACGTGCAAGAGTCTCATAAGTATATGAAAATGAGGAAATTTTTCTACCTCGATGAACGAGGTAACAAGAACAGCTCCTTTTGAGGTCGTAACACTGGTGTCAGTGAGATCAAATCCCAGTGCGTTCATGGCTTCGATCAGTTTACTAATCGCGCCTCTTTTCTTCTGAAAGATGATCTTCGTCCATAGCTTATTCCCATCAATGTGCATCACCTGAACTTCCAGCTTCTGATAGATAACAAAATGTTAGTGAAAAAGAAAAAGGTCAATTTGTCTCCATAACTTTTTATTGTTCACATGAATGATATACCGTTATTCCCCATTTTTCTATCTCTTGTTTAGTATTGATCTCTTCCTTGTTTGTCGTCTCATACTTTGCACAAGTTGCATCCATCCGGAGCAGTTGGTCACTAAGATCCTTCACGTTTTTCACCAGATCTTCGATGTAAGTGATTGCATCCGTGATTATCGTTGCTTTATTCATCTATGCACAATAGAGAGAAACTAATTAGTCATGTGGTAGGTAAGATACTTTAAATTGTATAGTAAAGTTAAGAGTTAAATAAGTTTTCGTGATTCTTGCATTTGTGATGATTGGGACTAATGCGCGCAACTCTAGTTGTCGGTCATTGAGTTTCTTGCGGCGCTTCCTCTCAGCTTCGAGGTTGGGGGATTTGAAATATTTGCCCTCATCATCGACATTGTCGTTACCTTCAATAACGTGCTTGCTCTTATCCATTCTTCTTCCGTTTTTCCTCATCCGTTATGCGCAAATTATCAAAAGCAGTCTAAACACGGTCCATCTGACTTATTGCAATCAACGATATGATAGTCGTATTGATGTAAGGTATTGGTTGGAAAGGGCAGAGAAGAGTGTGTATAGCTAGGGAAGTGCAACTGTGATATTAGAGCAAAATGATGGGAAGTGAGAAGTGCTTTATATAAAGTGCTTATCACAAACTTGGCACTCTCTTGAGAAGAAGGGAATGGAGAGGAAGTTGGAACTGGAATCTTCTTGTTGTAGTTTGTTAGGCATTCATTCAAACATACACAATGGTCAGTGTCACTCATTTTAGCATGAGAGAGAGAGAGAGAGAGAGAGAGAGAGAGAGAGAGAGAGAGAGTTATGAGGGGTATTTATTATTTAGTTTCTCTTAAAAAATCTCAGTAATTAATTAGCTGTCCAAACAGAATTTGGGTTTCACTTTCACATCTCAAGAACATTCTTCTCTAGTTAAATTGAAAATGTCATAATCGGCTACTATTATCATTGTGCCATTTTTCCTTGCTTCTACTTAAAATTATGGCCGTAGAATATATCAGATCGATCGAATCTTTTGACAATGGATGAAAAAAGTCCGATCCAACAATCAAAGTAAAATATTTAATTTTATTTTCGTTTTTGACCTAGGATCGGACTCCCCTTCAATTCAATACTTGATTTCATGGGTTAAGAATCAAATAAAATAATCATCTTACTTAAAACTTGTAGAAATTAGGGAGTGAACATCAAAAACCGACCACATGTTATAACTTGGAGTTTATTACTTAGAGTTGCAATACTTTTGTATTGAATATATATATATATATATATATATATATATATAATTTTGAGTTGTAATCTACTAATTACTAATTATCGCTTGTCTTATTTTTTGTGAAGTTTCTATTTTGAACACTAGATTGATATTTTGTTACGAGAAACTTACTAATTATAAAATATTATTATAGCCATTTTCAATTTAGAATTTCTTTGATTTTAGAGAAAAATAGATTTCATATAGCATTTGTTCTTTATTAAAAAAAGACTGGAATCAGATCAAAATATCAAATCAAATCGAATTTGAGTGATATTTGATTAAATCGGATCGTTTCACTTTGATAATTAAAATAAAACTAAGAAAGAAAATGATCGAAATCAGATCGAATCAAATCAAAATTAAATGATTTTGGATCAAATTAAATTGTTCCAATGTGATATGATTTTGATCCTCCCATAACCCGCAAGAGCCTCAACACCCAATGGACTCAATTATGCCTCCATTCGTCATTGCATCCATGCTAACATTGTACCCGACGCGTCCCTTGCAATCATTTTAATCCCCACAACTCGCTCCTCCTCAAAAAGCGCCCGATCGAAATTAATTTTAATCAGTACTTGAGGTGGCGCAACCCAACACTCTGATTCCTCCAACCGTGAATGTATATCGCTTGCGGAGTTCTCTATACAGCAATTCGCATAGCTGAGCGCAAAAGACGCAACATGTTTAGGACTTTGTCGTTTCTCCCACTACAAAAAATGATTTCTATTTCCCCACAACACCCAACAAATAGTCAAAGCCATATAACTGCTTTTTTAGATTCTGAACGGGTAACCCACGTTATCCAATCCATAAACAACTCACGCTCCCTCGCCCAAGATGGCAACCGGGCAATTTGTCAATGCCCACACTTGTCTTGCCACCGGACATAAAAAAAGGCAATGGCTCATTGCTTCTTCGACCACATGACACACCACGCTCGTAATCTTATTGCAAATCCTTCTCGAGGCAAGCTTCCATTGTGTTGGGAAAATATCCATGCACGCTCTCCAAATTAGTTTTTCATTATTTTACCAACACTCTGAACTTGTCAAACATTTTTCCACGCTTTATGTGCCACCGAGTTGAAACCCTTGTCACCAGCACGAGCCGTGAGACCCTGTGTAGCAATGATATGATATGCGCTCCTGGCTGAAACTAGGCCTCTCCTCTCATAATGCCAAAACATAAAATCCGCATTTTCCAAATTACCGAGCAGAATAGACAATATGAGCTGAACGCCCTCCTCCCACAAACATTCCCCAAGCAGCCTGATATTCCACCAAAATGTGTCGCGATTAATTGGCTCGTGAACAAGCGAAAACGAAGCTAGACGACAAAAAGAAATAAGTTGTGAAATCCAAGGATCATTCACCACCGAAATGTTGTTCCTATTCCGAACTTGCCATCGCAATCCCTTTTTAAGCACTGGAATCGACTCCCATAAGCACCACGAGAAAGACGGTGCGTTACCCACCCGTGCATCAAGCACCGAAACATTTGGCTTTATAGATCTTACTGATCAAAGTATACGGATACTTAAAGATGCGCCACACTTGTTTTGCAAGAAGCACCAAGTTAAAGTCTAAGATTTCGAAAACCCAACCCGCCCTTCATCCTCACGACACAGTTTATCCCACGCCACCCAATAAATTTTATTTTGATTACCGCTTTCCCATGGTTTTTGAAGTATCATTAAATTTAAATGAAAAAGTCGTGGTTGGCCTAATACTAGAAAGGATTGACAATTCAAGTTAAAATCAAAATCGAATTATAATTTTTTGTGTTATGTACTTGCCTAGGTGGTGATTACATATTTTGACATGTGTGGTCAGGAGTTTACTTTGGTATCCTCCATTGTCACTTGCATTTTCTTAGTGAACTTGCAGGTGCCCCGGCGATAATGAATCTTTTGGTTCCGCGTCCTTAGTGCACCATCTTGGGCCCAAGGTGGAGATTGTTGGTTTATTTTGTGTTGGTCCAAAAGCCCCAAATAATAGCACAATTCTCGTTATCCCCTAATGTAGTCTTGTGAACCCTTATCTTCCAAGACAAGCTTCTTTGTGTTAGCCACCATTATTCTTATCATAGTGAGAGAAATATTAGAGTGAGAGAGAAGAGAGAAAAGAGCTTCTTTGTGGGTACTCTACATCTTTGTGGGTTTTCTTCTTCCCCCTCTTCACCTAAACACTTTGTGTGTGATAGAGAGATATCTACTTTTTGTAGTGAGCTACTTAGTGTGGGCTATTTAGTTGGTGTAGACCTTGTGGTCTTGGTGGTGCACTTAAGAGGAGCGGAAAACCGAATCGAGGGTTTACGAGTCGGAACAAGAAAGGAACGAACACCTAACAGTGGCATCAGAGAAGTAGGGTCATTTTTTCATTGTTGGTTCATTTCTCCGCTGCTGCCACCACGTCACCGCCACTGTGCCGCCACGTCGCTGCCACGTCGTTGTCGGACAGACCGTTCCGCTTCCACTCCGCGCACTCCAGTTGCGCATAGGTAAGTTGGCATTGTCGATTGCGGTGTGAGTCTGGTTGTATGTGTTAGCCCCGGTGTGAGTCCGGTTGTGTGTCTTGGCTCTGGTGTGATTCCGGTTGTATGCCTAGTTTCATGTGTGATTTTACGTGAGTTATTTGTTGGCATGTCTTCCTCTATGAGTCACTATGGTATGGCCCCATTTAATGGGAAAGGTGATTTTGATATTTGGAAGCAAAAGATTAAATTGGTTTTAATCCAACAAAAAGCTTTTAGAGCTATAACTGGAAAGTACTTAGAAACTGAAGACAAGGCTAAAATTGTTGAATTAAATGAGATGGCGTGTTCCACTATTTACTTGAATTTATCTGACTCTGTGATTAAAAAAATTGGTATGTTGGAGTCTGCCAAAGTGCTCAGGGATAAACTTGATAGCTTGTTTACGGCTACTTCTTTGCCTGGAAAGTTGTTCTTACTTGAAAAATTCTCTCATTTTAAATTGAATTTAAACAAAGATATTGACGAGAATCTCGGTGTGTTTAATAAGCTTATTCAAAATATCAAACAAGCTGGTGATAAACATATAGATGATTATACTCCTATTGTGTTGTTGAATGTTATTCCTAATTCTTATAATGATGTAAAAGCTGCTATTAAGTATAGTAGAGATGACATTACTCTTGACATTGTTGTGAATGGTTTGAGAAGTAAAGAACTTGATTTGAAGCATTCTAGGGGTGGGAATAGTCAGTCTAAAGATTCTGGTGAGGTTATGCATGTGAGGGGGAGATCTCATAATAGATTTTAAAACAAAAGCATGATAACAGTAGTAAGAAAACTAATGGTCAAGGAAATAAGAGGTTTAAGTCCAAGAATAGAAGTTGTTATAACGGTGGTGATTCTGGACACTTTATCAAGGATTGCCCTAATCCCAAGAAGAATGAGCATGCTAATGTGGCTATTGATTTGGGTGATGTTTTTATGATGTGTGATCATGTGAATTTTGTGTCTGGTTCTTTGCCTGAACATGAGTGGTTAATTGACTCTGGATGTTCCTTCTACATATCTCCTTTTAGAAATTTATTTTCGAGTTATAAAAAATTTGAGCATGGCGATGTGTTCTTAACAAATAAAAAAATATGCAATGTATTAGGAATTGGTGATATATGTCTTAAATTTTCTTGTGGCTCTGTGTATACCTTGAAAAAAGTGTGAGACATGTGTCTGATATATGCTTTAAGCTGATATCTGCTTATGCTCTTGAGGATGATGGTTTGGAGGGAAGGTGGAGATAAGGGGTTATTAAAATCTTGAAAAATTCACTTGTTTTGTTTAAGGTTGAAAGGAGAATTAGCTTGTATATTTGTTGTGCTAAGCTTGTTTTTGACTTTGTGAATGTTGTGAAAGATGATAAATCTGTGTTATGACATAATAGGTTTGGGCATATGAGGAATAAAGACCTTAACATTTTGCAAAGAGGTGGTCATTTTGGTAATGATAATGTGTCATCTGTGCCTTTCTGTGAATCATGTGTTTTAGGTAAACAACATAAGGGTTTCTTTCCTTGTTTCCTGTTACCCCCAATCAGTCTAAGTGTACTGATGTGCTTGAATATGTTCATGCTGATGTGTGGGGTCCTGCTAGTGTGTCTACTCATGGTGGTAAAAAGTATTTTCTGTCCTTGATTGATGATTTTTCTTGGAAAGTTTGGGTTTGTTTGTTGAAGCAAAAATCTGATGTTTTAATGAGTTTAAAAACTGGAAAACTTTGGTGGAAAATCAAACTGGGAAGAAAATAAAGATGCTTAGAATTGATAATGGACTTGAATTCTGTAATAAGGAACTGGATCAATTATGTGCTTTATGAGGTATTAAGCATCATAAAACTGCTCTTTATACGCCTCACCAAAATGGTGTTGCTGAGAGGATGAACAGAACACTTCTAGAGAAAGTGAGGAGTTTGTTGTCCTCATCTGGGCTCTCTAAGAAGTTTTGGGGTGAAGCCCTGTGTGCTGCTACATATGCGATTAATAGGTCACCATCTGTCCCTTTGGGAGGAAAATGCCCAGAAATCGTTTTTACGGGAAAACCATTTGATTTGTCTAATTTGAGAGTATTTGGTTGTAGTGCTTATGTGCATCAAAGTGAGGATAAACTTGAACCTAGGTCTAAGAAATGTGTTTTCTTAGATTATCCTGATAGGGTTAAAGGCTACAGATTGTGGATTAGAAGTGAACCTGGTTTTAAAGTTGTGATAAGTAGAGATTTGATATTCAATGAGAGTGAATTTCCATGCTTGTCTGTGTCTTTGCCTGGTGTTGCTAATTCTGAATCTAATACTGCTCATTTTGAGGTGGAGCATGTGTCTAGTGTTTGTGAACCTGTTCAACCTATTGAATATGATAATACTCTACAGATGCATGATAATCTGAGTGATTTGCATGTTGACAATCAAGATGAGACCACCTCAAGTGAGGTGGAGCATGTGTTGCATGATGATATGCATTTGTTGCATAATGAGCATGTTGAGCATGAGTTACACGATGATAATTTGTTGCATAATGAGGTTAATGGACATGTTGTACATGATGAACTTAGTGTTCAAGAGTATCAACTCATTAGGAATAGAGGTAAAAGTAACACTGTGAAAAAGGCTGATAGAATGTCTGACTTTGCTTTCAATGTGTTTGAAATGTCTGCATTTGCCTTTAATGTGTTTGAATCTATTGCTTGCAATGAACCGAGGACTTATAATGAAGTCTTAGAATCTAAACAATGTGATAAATGGCTTAGTGCTATGAAAAGTGAAATGGAATTCTTGCATGTTAACCAAACTTGGATACTTGTCCCCAAAGCTGCTAAGTGCTCTATTGTGGAATGTAAATGGTTATTTAAAGTGAAGGAGGAATCTCGAAATGTTAGATTTAAGGCTAGGCTTGTTGCTAAAGGATTTACTCAAAAAGAGGGAATCGATTATGCTGAAATATTTGCTCATGTGGTCAAATTCACTACTGTTAGAATTATGCTTGCTTTAGTTGCTCATTTTTATTGGGAAATGAAATAAATGGATGTGACTATTTCTTTCTTGCATGGTGATCTTGACAAGAAGATTTATATGAAACCGCCCGAGGAATTTGTGGATCCTAAGAAGCCTGATTGTGTCTGTTTGTTGAAGAAGGCTTTGTATGGCCTTAAACAGTCACCTAGGCAATGGAACATTAAGTTTGACAAATACATGCAGTCTTTGAGTTTTGTCAAAAGTGCTTATGATCATTGCTTGTATTTTAAGAATACTGCTTACGTGCCTGTGTTTCTATTAATCTATGTGGATGATATGATGATTATCAGTCCGTGCCTTAAGTCTATTGTGCATGTGCAAAAATGTCTTTGTGAAAATTTTGCTATGAAAGACTTGGGTGATGCTAAAAGAATTTTAGGCATCAATATTGTGAGGGATAGGAAAAAATCTACTCTTGTGTTAAGCCAGATTTCATATGTTAAAAAGGTTTTGAGTAAATTTAACATGTCTTCTGCTAAGCCGTAGAATGTGCCGCTTGCTTCTCACTTTGTACTAAGTAAGGATCAATCTCCAAAGATTGATTCTGAAATTGAGAAAATGAAGAGTGTGTCATATGCTAGTGCTATAGGTTCTGTCATGTACTTGATGGTTAGTTGTAGACTTGACATTATTTATTCTATGAGTTGCTTGAGTAGATACATGTCTAATAATGGTATGCTTCATTGGAATGCTTTGAAATGGCTTCTAAGATATTTGAAATCATCTGCGAATTTCGGTTTGACTTTTACGAAGTGCCCTGATGGTGTGAAGCTTGTTAGTTATGTGGATTCGAATTATGCAAATGATAAGGATAATAGAAAGTCTATTATTTCCTATGTGTTTACCTTTGGTGGTGCTTGCATAAGTTGGAAATCTCAATTACAACCTATTGTTGCTTTGTCTACTAATGAGTCTGAGTATGTAGCTGCTACTGAAGCTTTCAAAGAAGCTCTTTGGTTAAAGCTTCTTGTGTCTGAAATTGGTTTTCTAAAACAAGATGTGGTTGTATATTCTGATAGTCAATCTGCTATTCAACTGTGTAAGAATCCAGTGTTTCATGATAGAACTAAACATATTGATGTTAGGTTCCACTTTATTCGAGACATAGTTGGGAAAGGGCTTGTTAAGTTGAACAAAATTTCTTCTGCGTTTATTCCTGCTGATATGGGAACTAAGCGTTGCCTGTTGAGAAGCTTACTTCGTGTTTAAGGATTTTAAACTTTTGTGAAGGATGATTTGTGTGCTATGTGCTATATTTGTTAGTTGCCTGTTATGTGCTTGCCTAAGTAGTGATTACATATTTTGCCATGTATGGTCAGGACTTTACTTTGGTATCCTCCATTGTCACTTGCATTTTCTTAGTGAACTTGAAGGTGCCCTGGCGATGATGAGTCATCTGGTTCCGCGTCCTTACTGCACCATCTTGGGCCAAAGGTGGAGATTGTTGGTTTATTTTGTGTTGGCCCAAAAGCCCCTAACAATAGCCCAATTCCCTTTATGCTCTAATGTAGTCTTGTGAACCATTATCTTCCAAGACAAGCTTCTTTGTGTTAGCCATCATTATTCCTATCTTAGTGAGAGAAATATTGGAGTTAGAGAGAAGAGAGAAAAGTGATTCTTTGTGAGTTTTCTTCTTCCCCCTCTTCATCTAAACACTTTGTGTGTGTGTGAGATATCTACTTTATATAGTGAGCTACTTAGTTTGTGCTCTTTAGTTGGTGTACATCTGTGGTCTTGGTGGTGCACTTAAGAGGAGTGGAAAACCGAATCGAGGGTTTTTTAGCAGGAATGAGAAAGGAACGAACAACCAACATTGTGAATTATGAAAAGTTGAAATTGGCATCAAATAAACATTAATAGCTAGAACTACAAAAATCTGAAATATAGGACCCCTGTTGAACTTATATTTTGGCTTGCACGTGTATTAATCTGAAATTACAGCATAGACTTTTCATTAAATGCATGGCTCTGTGATGGTTGGTTTTGCTAAAAGCTCATGCTTTGCTAATGTAAAACAACAACATTATATTCCACAATCCTGCTTTCTCTCTCCTGATTGTAAAGCTCTCTGGCATTCTCATCAGTTTATCACTATCTCTTTTGAGATCCTTTCCTCCACATTGCGATGGAAGAAATTACTGATCTCACCAACCAGCTGTTCACTCCTGAAGCAGACTCCATTAATGTTTCCCACCAACCTCAATCCATCACTCTAGTTGCTAGAGTTCTCTCTGACAAAGAATTTAACATATCAGCCATTAAATCGGTTTTGTTAAAAGCTTGGAAAGCTAAAAATCAAGTCAACACCAACAACATTGGGAAGAATACCATTGCTTTTATCTTCTCATCCGCTCAAGATGGTGCTAATGTTCTCAAATTCGCCCCCTGGAATTTCAGAAGCCTCCACGTTTCCATTCAAAAATGGCCAGAGCACAAGTCCTTCCGAGATCTAAAATTTAAATTCTCACAATTCTGGGTCCAGGTCTTCTTCCTCCCCATCAATCTTGCAAAACCACACATATGCGAGTTCATAGGTAACAGTTTGGGGAAATTCATTGATGCCGATATTAAGGGATTATCCAAAAAATGGGGGGGATGCCATCCGTATCAGAATCGAAATCGACGTCACTCTCCCCCTTTTCGACCATATTCTTCTTGAAATCCCAAACCACCCCGCTGTTACAGTGGAAATCAGGTATGAAAAAATGGCAAATTTTTGTTACAACTGTGGGATTATTGGGCATAATGATTCTTCTTGCTTCTCTCTGGTTAACTCAGTCCCCTATCCATTTGGGCCATGGATGAAGGAAGGTAATATCCTTAATTTTAACCCTTTCACCCGAGAGACCTCCCCACTTCCACCGGAATTGAAACCTCCTTATCCCCCAATCACTTCCCAACTATCATCGCCACCTCTCGTCACTGCTAAAACCCCTCCATCACCAAACAGTTTTCCTTCTCCCTCACGCGCTGCCTCCCCTATTCTTTCAGATTCCTCACGCGCTCCTCTCTCCTCCCAAGGCTCTGTCCAATCTACATCACCCAACCTGTCTCAATCGCCGCTACCGTTCATACTGCCCCGTATGCTGACTGTGAACTCACCTGCCAATATGTCCGTTAGCTGGGCCCCGCATGAAGCTAATAGACATACTCCCCTCTCTACAGCTGGTATACAACAACACCCTTTTGATTGGTCAACTATGTCCTTTGGGCACAAAGAAGCTACTACTCAAAATCAGATTCAAAGCCCAACTCAAAGGAGATTTCCCTCAACACCTTTCACAGGCCACAGGCCCAAAAGGTCTTTCACTATTCTCTCTGAAACCCATGACACTCAAACCATCCAGCCCAACACTAAAAAACTCAAGGCAGATTCTCTTATCTCTCCTCACTCGTCCCCAGTTGATCCTCTTCTTATTTTGAAGGGAAAGTCTACTCGCCAAATCAAAAAACTTGCCAGAAACAGATCCTCTACTACCAAATTACAGCCTTTAGTCTCTCCTACTGAACCCTCCACCTCTGCCAATTCATTAGCATATTCTCTCTCAAATGACGATGGCCCTAGGGGGCTTAACAAGTAAACCCATGAAGATAATCGCCTGGAATTGTCGAGGCCTTGCCCATGCCTCGACAAGACGTGCTCTTAGGGCCCTTGTACATTCTAAAAAACCTGATCTCATCTTCCTTTGTGAACTCAAGACTTCCAATATCAGTCCTATTATTGCTACTCTTTCTTCTGCCAATCTTGTCTTCTCTGATTTTGTTCCGCCGATCGGGCTTGCGGGTGGTATCGGTATCGCCTGGAGGCCAGAAATCTCTCCCACCATCATCCATAAAAACACTTGGTCCTTTCATCTTAGGTTTTCCGACCCACATCTATGGTTCATAACTGTTGCTCACGCCCCCACCCATTATTCCGACAAGCATCGCTTTTGGGATTTTTTGCATGGTATCGGTTCTACCCTTACTGATCTGTGGATTATCTTGGGAGACCTCAACGCCATTCTCTCCCAAGAAGACAAATGTGGAGGCCTTCCTTTCTCCTCCTCCTCTCACTCTCCCTTTCACGAATTGGTTAACAACGCTGGGCTCACGGATATTCGTTTCATCGGAAATTCCTTTACTTGGAATAACAATAGGCCAGATGAGGAAAATATTGCTACTCGGATTGACAGGGGCATTGCGAATCCAAATTGGAATCTTCTTTTCCCTCAAGCTCTCATTCACCATCTTCCAGCGGAGAAGTCTGATCACGCGTCGCTCCTTCTCTTCACTCATGGTGACTCTAAGTCGGGTCCTCGACCTTTTCGCTTTGAAGCGATGTGGATCAGTAATGAATCTTGCCATGACACTATTTGCTCCGCTTGGGCTCGGTTTGCGTGGGGCAGTCCTCAATCTTCTATTCTGGTCAAAATTCGTAACACTAGGACTGCCCTCCGTGTTTGGAACAAAAATCACTTTGGTAATTGCTCTAGAAATATTGAGGTCGTTCAATCTCAAATTCAAATCCTTCAAGCTGGCACTCATTCGAGAGATTCCATTGCGCTTGAGGAAGCCCTTCAAATCCACATTGATGATCTCCGTTTCCAAGAAGAAACTATGTGGCATCAACGCGCAAAGCAGAATTGGTTCAAACATGGTGATGCGAATACGAGGTACTTTCACCACTCTACTATCATACGTGCTCGTTCTAATCGTATTCATCATGTGTTTGATCCTTCTTCTAATAACTTTGTGTCGGACTGGTTCAAAATTGGTGTTGTCTTTAATTCCTATTTTGAGAACCTTTTTGCTTCTGTGTCCCCCTCTTACCCATCTGATTTTGAAGGGTTATTTGATTGTCGTGTTTCTAATGAAGAAAACCTTATGCTTATTGCTGTTCCAACTTACCTGGAAATAAAAAATGTGGTTTTTTCAATGGAATCGCTTAAAAGTCCCGGGCCAGATGTTTTTGCTCCGATTTTCTTTAAAAACTTTTGGGATATTGTTGAATTTGATGTTTATAAGGTTGTCATTAATTTTTTTGAAACGGGCTCTCTTTTCAACTCTTTGAACCACACATTTATTGCTTTGATCCCAAAGATTTCAAATGCTTCTAGAGTTGAATCCTTTCGCCCCATCAGTCTTTGTAACACCTTATATAAAATTATCTCAAAAATTATTGCTAATCGTCTCAAACCCCTTCTTGGCAATATCATCTCCCATTTTCAGTTCGCCTTCGTGCCGGGCCGCAACATCACGGATAATACTATCCTTACTCACGAGATTATGCACCATGTCAATAAAAGTAGAAGCAATTCTCACCTTATGGCTATTAAACTTGATCTCGCTAAAGCCTTTGATCGTGTTGAATGGAAGGTTCTTTTCGATATTCTTCTTGCATTGGGTTTTAGCATTAACTTTGTTAATCTTATTTCCCAATGTATTACCACTACCTCCTTCTCCACCTTGGTTAATGGTTCTGTGTTCGGCCATTTCACTCCCTCGCGCGGTATTCGGCAAGGGGATTCACTATCCCCTTTCATTTTTGTGATCTTCATTGATCTCCTTTCCCGCATTATTTCCCGTGCAGAATCCAACAATCTCATCAAAGGTATTAAGATTAGTAGAGGGGGTCCAGCTATTTCGCACCTCCTTTATGCGGATGATATTACTATTTTCTGTTATGCTAATGATTCTAATACTAGACAAGTGCTTGGTTGCCTTGATCTTTTCTCTTCTTGGACAGGTCAGCGCATTAACTCTGAGAAATCCATGATCCACTTTAGCCCGTTTTGCTCTACATCTCTTCGTCATCATATTACGGGGATTCTTGGAATGTCCATGTGCTCTCACAAGATCAAGCACCTGGGGTTCTCTTTCTGTTCCACTAACCGAAACGCTGAGCATCTTGAGGACACAGTGCATAAATTATCGAATCACCTTGCGGGATGGAAAACTCAGTTTCTTTCCCAAGCTGGCCGTTCAGTTCTCATTAAATCAGTTGCTCAAAGCTCTTCGGTTTACATAATGTCTGCCCAACTGTTGCCGAATAACATTTCCTCTCGGCTTGATAAAATGATGCGTCATTTCTGGTGGAATTCATCCTCTTTAACCAAACCTCTTGCCTTGAAATCATGGTCGGCTATTTGTCTCCCAAAGAGCAAAGGTGGTCTCGGATTCCGTCTGATGGCTGATTTCAATAAAGCCCTCCTCGCTAAGCTCTCATGGGACATTCTCTCTAATTCTCCCAAGCCGTGGGTGTCTATCTTGGCCTCCAAGTACATTCGTCATAGGGACTTCCTCACACTTGTGCCGAAACCCACAGATTCTTGGGGCTGGAAAAGTATTTGCGCTGCTCGTGAGATTGTTTCTAAAGGTCTTTGTTTTAAAATCTCATCGCAATCCTATGTCCGGACTTGGGATGACCCCTGGATACCAACTTTGATGGGAAAAACTCTTCGAGAATTCCCATTTGCCGACAGTTGTACCCCTTTAGTTTCGAATCTCCAATGTGCCGATTCTAACTCATGGAATACCTCTCTTCTCGGGAACATTTTTCCACCTCATGTGGTCAAAGAAATCCTGAAGATCAAAATTCCCCCTACTAGGGAACCCCGTCAGATCTTTTGGGCCCCATCCTCTAGCGGTTTATTCACGGCTAAAAGTGCTTATCTCACTAGCCAAACACACCGTTTTCCTCATCGGGATAATGAACTTCTTCCCATTTGGCCGATTATTTGGAGTGCTAATTTACATGATAGGCTTAAATTATTCATTTGGAAAATCTGTTCCAATTCTCTTCCCTCTCGGTCCAGACTTGCTCTTATTTTTCCCATCCAGGATGATCATTGCCTTTTTTGTAACCAACATGTTGAAACTTTGGAACACATCTTTCTCTCTTGCCCGTTTGCTGTTAAAATTTGGCTTCTTTCCAAATGGCAATTCCGCCTTAACCCATTCCAACACCTTCCTATCTGGAAATGGATTTTCTTGCTTCTTGATCCGAACAGCAATCTTATGCCGGACGCTACCATCCGTCTTGAGTTTATCACGTTTTGTTTTTGCGCCATGTCTCTTATTTGGATGTCTCGTAATGCTTTACTTCATAATTCTAATGTTTTCAATGAGAATCAAATTATTGACAGGGCCCAAAAACAAACCATGTCTCATTTGCTTGCGCAGGCCTCGAAGACTTCTTTTTCTAAGGCCGCTCCTCTCTCGGCCAACTGGATAAACCCACCTAAAGGATGGTTCAAAGTAAATACTGATGCTGCATTTTTTGATGGTCATGCTGCTATTGGATTTATCCTTCGGAACCATTGTGGCTCTCCTGTGTTCGGTTTTGCATCTATTTTATCTACTTTTGATGCGGATGCTGCTGAGGTTCTTGCCGTTTCTAAAGCTTGCGATATTCTCCACAATTTTGGGCTCGACAATGTCATTTTTGAATCTGATTCGGCCAATGCAATTAGCCTGATTCATGTAGGCGCTGCTGCCAAATCCTGGACTTGTCAAGATGATCTGATCAGCATTCATAAGATCAGTCTCAGCCACCCCTCATGGAAATTTCGGAAGATCCCCGCCTAGGCAACAAAGCGGCTCACTTTTTGGCGAAATGGGCGAACCTCAAGCATTGGAATGGTTTTATAAAAGACCAAGATTTTCCTCTTTCTCATTTCTGTTCTGCTGACTTTTTAAATTTGCCTCCTTGCGAGGACTGTATGAACTCGGCCTTTGTGCCTTTTATTCAGTAATATATAGTTCTTGTTTTGATCAAAAAAAAAAAGCCCATGCTTTGCTGTCTTAACCAGTAGAGGATACTTATTTATCATTTCTTAGCTTTTATAAATATTAAATCAAAAAAAAAATTATCTTTACAATTAAAAGGCACGGTGGTTTGCAGACGATAGCTTTTTTCATTGCAGTAGTTGAATTAACTCACATCGCAGTTCTTTGCCGTATGAAATAGTGCTTAGTACAACAAAACCCTTCAAATTTTAAATGATTCAAAATTATATTAACTTCCATAATATGATTAGTAGGAACTAATTAATACTCTAGCTGGTCATGTTCGTCTAATAGATTCCCTAAATAATAATAATAATAATAATAATAATAATACGATTAAATGGTGTCAATGATAGACTTGTCTAGGTAACTATTTATGGTCTCCAACAAGAATTCTTTAATCTGGGAAGCATCTGCCACTCCACCATGAGTTCCCTGAAAAAAAAAAAAGCTTGATGAAAGTATACTGTTAAATTATAAAAAGTCTGCAATTAAGTCGTATGATAGATATACTTTATATTCGCTGTAATACGCTGATGATCACTTTTAGTACTTTTTGCGATTAGAGAATATAATTTTCAGCTACATACTTGTCTGTAGGAATATAATGTTCTCTGTGTCATTCTCATTAATCAATAGATGTATAAATACAATTACAATGTTTAAGATAAGGCAAGATATCTATGATATGGAAACAAGATAAACTAGGATATACAATATACAATAATATCTAATACACCCCATCAGTCGAAACGGGAGGAGGCCGGACGTTGAGACTGGAACGAAAGTCTTCAAAAAGAACACGTGGAAGGCTTTTCGTGAAAATATCGGCGACTTGGTACCGAGACGGGACGTGAAGAACCCGAATGAGGCCACGAACAACCTTCTCACGAACAAAGTGAATATTCATCTCAATGTGTTTGGTTCGTTGGTGTTGAACCGGATTACCCGATAAGTAAACAGCATTGATGTTGTCACAATAGACCAAGGTTGCTTTTGTGATGGGACAATGAAGCTCAAGAAGCAAATTTCGAAGCCAACAAGCTTCGGATACCACATTAGCAACCCCGCGATACTCGGCCTCAGCACTGGAGCGAGAGAGAGAGAGTGGGCTGACGTTTGGCGGACCAGGAGATAAGATTGTCCCCGAAATAAACACAGTAACCCGAGGTAGAACGCCTAGTATCCGGGCAGCCACCCCAATCAGCATCGGAGTAAGCAATAAGGCCAGAAACCGTGGAACGGGATAGCGAAAAACCATGATCCAATGTCCCCTGAAGATATCGAATGATGCGTTTCAGTGCTTGCATGTGAGAATCCCGAGGGTCATGCATAGACAAGCAAAACTGCTGAACCGTATAAGAAATATCCGGACGTGTGAATGTCAGATACTGAAGGGCACCCGCAAGACTCCGAAACAGTGTGGGGTCGGAAACAGGAGGGCTGGCCGTCGCCCCCCCCCCCCCCCCCCCCCCCCAACTTGGAGGAGGTGTCTACTGGTGTTGCACTCGGCTTGCAAGAACCCATGCCCGCGCGTTCAATAATGCTCTCGGCGTATTTCCTCTGAGAAAGGAAAAGACCACTAGAAACCCGAGAGACAGCAATGCCCAAAAAATAACTAAGTGGCCCCAAATCTTTCATAGCAAACTCGGACCCAAGAAGAGACATAAGAGATCGACGTAACGCGGGAGTGGAGGCCGTTAAGATAATGCCATCCACATACAATAATAAATATGTTGTGTCACCCCCACGACGATAAATAAACAAGGAATGATCCGAAGAGCTATGAATGAAACCAATAGTAGCTACATAGTCGGCGAACCGCTGATACCAAGCCCGAGGGGCTTGTTTAAGTCCATAAAGAGACTTTTTGAGTAAGCATACATGATCAGGAAAGCGAGAGTCACGAAAGTCCATTGGTTGATGCATATAAACGGTTTCATTAAGCTTACCGTGTAAAAAGGCATTCTTGACGTCCAGCTGATGTATGTCCCAAGAGTGAGAAAGAGCAATACGCAGGACAGTCCTAATGGTAGCGGGTTTGACCACTGGACTGAAAGTCTCGTCACAATCCACTTCAACCTGTTGAGACCTGCCATCACCAACAAGACGGGCTTTATGCCGCTCAAAGGAACCGTCAGAGTTAAATTTATGTCTAAAAATCCACATGGAACGAATGACATTAACATTAGACGGACGAGAAACGAGCTCCCACGTATTATTATTAATAAGAGCATTTTATTCATCAAGCATGGCAAGTTTCCAATTGTGGTCGGATAGAGCGACCGAGGGAGAACGAGGGATGGGAGAGGGGGACGTGGTAGTGTTTAAGTCGAAGATACGTTTTGGTTTGTAGATGCCATGGAGACTACGAGTGACCATTTGATGAGAGGGGCCAGGAGTAAGAGGAGGCGAGGAAAGAGGAGGCGGTGGTGGTGAAGGGGGAGAGACGACGCCATCGGGTGATGGTGGGGGAGGAGAGGAAGGGTCGGCACGAAGACCATGTGGCGCGTGAAGCGTGTGCTGTATATGGTGGTGGACGAGGGGAGAGACGTCCGAGTCAAGAAACGTATATGGGGAGGGTTGTGGTTTATTTGTTTGGTGGAAAGGAAAAGTATTTTCATCAAACACGACATGACGACATATAATTATGTGGTTTGTTTTAATGTCGAGACATTTGTAGCCACATTGGTTGGATGGGTAGCCCAAAAAAATGCAAGGAGTGGAGCGGGCTTGTAATTTATTTATAGTAGATGAGGGAAAGAGGGGAAAACATAGACACCCAAAAATGCGTAGATGAGTATAAGAGGGAATTTTGTGGTAAAGTAGTTGTAGAGGGGAGGAGAAGTTAAGTAATTTAGTGGGAAGAATATTTGATAAATATGTGGCCATGTGAAGGGCGTGAGGCCAAAAAACGGGGGGAAGGGAGGCGTGAGATAGTAGAGTACGGATTATATTATTTATGGTGCGTATTTTTCTTTCGGACTTTCCATTTTGAGAAGATGTATATGGACAAGAGAAGCAAAAAGTCATCCCATTTTTAGCACAAAATTGATGAAAAAGAGCATTGTTATATTCTTTTCCATTATCACATTGAAAGCATTTAATTTCGCGTTCAAATTGAGTTTTTATAAGTGCGCGAAAAGCTAAAAATGTAGAAAAAACTTGTGACTTATTAGCAATGGGAAAAGTCCATAAATAATTAGAAAAATCGTCCAAAAACAACACATAATAACGATGACCCGAGGAGCCCAAAACGGGGGAAGTCCAAAGGTCACTGTGAACAATGTCAAACGGAAGTAAAGTACGAGAAGTAGATGACGAAAAAGGTAACCTAACATGCTTTCCTAACGGACAAGATGGACAAAAGGAAGACGGCGCCGAGGAGCAAGAGATGTGATTGTCTTGACGAAGAGAGGCAAGGACGACGGGGCCGGGATGGCCGAGACGAGCATGCCAATGGTCGGCGGGGAGGGTGACAAAAGAGGAGTTACGGGATGAGGGAGGCGACGGTGACAGTGGGTAGAGGTCGCCGGAACTAGTGCATCTCATAAGGTGTTTGCGCGTCCGTAGATCCTTCACAGAAAAACCCCAAGGATCAAATTCAATAGAAACAGAATTATCAATGGTGAATTTACGAACGAGATAAGGTTTTTGACAATTTTAGGTGCATGTAGAACATGAGATAAAGATAAGGGAGGAAAAGATGAGGGAAGCGACGCGTTACCCGTACCAACAACTGGAATAGAATTGCCATTACCTACAGTAATACCATTAGAGTTGCTCAAATTAAAATAAGACGTAAGAGTACCATTATTTGCCGTCATATGTGAAGATGCCCCCGAATCCATGTACCATTGCTCATCGGGTGGATTTAGAGACATGGTGCTGAAAGTCGTGTCAAGGTCAGTCGGAGCATGGCCAGTGGTAGAGGCGGCGGCATGATAGGCGTGATTGGGGCGTGGGCCGAGAATGCCCTGCTGCCGGGCCGCGGGCGGAGGAGTGGGCCGTGGGCTGTATGGGGCCGTGGGGTAAGGCGACGGTGGGGTGACCCACGGCTGCTGCGGTTCGTAAACGGCCCATGGGTTCTGCCAGGCCCATGGAGGCGGTCCGCGCCCTAAACCGTGGCCGCCACGCCCGCGGCCCGCGTAGCCGCAACCGCGACCGCGAGGGGCGGATGACCGCTGTTGTGGATGGGCGGTGGTTGCACTGTCCGGACCGGGCGGTGGAGCTTGTGACACAAGGGCGGACTCGGCCTGACGGGCGGCTCTTTTGTTGATGCTGGTTTCCTCCAACCCGAGCATCGTTCGAGCTTTAGAGAAAAGAGGCAGGGGGTCACTTTGTTGGATGAGAGTGGCGACCCCACTGAAATTATCATTCAAACCCGCGACTAGTTGCAACACCAAAAACGTTGGTTGGACACAGGAGCACCAACGTTGGCAAGTTGGTCCGCGATCATCTTCAATTTCTGACAGTAGGTTCCAACAGTAGGGAACTCATCTAGGGTTGTGTGCGAAAATTGATGTTCAAGGTGAACCGCACGGGAGTTCTTGTTGTCCTGATAGATGTCGGCCAAATGATTCCATGCACCCATCGCTGTGGAATCGGGTTCAATGATCGTATGAAGGAGATCATTGGATATGGTGTCATAGATCCACTGGAGGACGATGGCATCGAGGCGGTCCCAAATTTCGGCGTCAGAGTCGGCAAGAGGAGGGGAAACGCCACCTTTAGGGGGAATAATATGGTCGAGGACTTGATAGGCTCGAGCATGGATTTTGAAGAGTTCCGACCAAGAGTTATATTGGTCGTTCTCACTATCGAGAGTGATGGGGATAAAATTTTTAATATTGGTGACCGTGAGGGCCGGGAAGATTTTTGTGGTGGTCATTGGTGGCTGTTGGGTGGCGGTGGAGGTGGAAGAGAGAGAGGTGGCGGCCGACTCTAGGGTAGGATCGTTAGGGTTGGTCATTTGGGAAAGAGAGGAGAGAAAAGGGAAGGCTTGATACCATGTAGGAATATAATATTCTCTGTGTCATTCTCATTAATCAATGGATGTATAAATACAATTACAATGTGTAAGATAAGGCAAGATCTCTATGATATGTTTATGGAAACAAGATAAACTAGGATATACAATATACAATAATATCTAATATTGTCCAAACCTGCTAAAGTACAATTTGATAATTAAACTTGCCTCCAAGTTATTGAAAAATATGCGATTTGCCCTTTTGATGATTGATGATATATTTTTTTTAACAGAAATGTTGTACTCCTCGGGATATTCAAAGTATGCGACAAATATGACTTAATATTCCAGGAAACTGTCATTTCATACGGAATATTCTAAGAAAAGTTGAAGAGAACTATTTGGACCAAATCAGACATTTTTCAATAGGTTGCGATCAAGAGTACTGTCTTTTAGATATGTAGATGGAGAAAATTTTTTTACCTCAATCGATGAGGTAACAAGAACAGCTCCTCTCGAGGTAGTAACACTCGTATCAGTCAGATCAAATCCTAACATGTTCATGGCTTCGATCAGTTTAGTAATCGCGCCTCTTTTCTTCTGAAAAACGATCTTTGTCCATAGCTTATTCCCATCAATTTGGATAACCTGAACTTCCAGCTGCTGATAGATATATAAGAGTTAATTAGCAAAAAAGAAAATGGAGTTTTTTATGTAATTTTTGATTGTTCACATGAATAATAATACCGTGATTCCCCATTTTTCTATCTCTTGTTTACTATCGATCTCTTCCGTGTTCATCGTGTCATCCTTTACACAAGTTGCACTCATCTGGAGCAGTTGGTCACTAAGGTCTTTCACGTTTTTCTGTAGCTCTTCGATGTAAGTGATTGCATCCGTGATTATCGTTGCTTTATTCATCTATTTTGACAGAGATAATTGAGTTAGTCTTGTGTCACGCAAGATACTTTAAACTATATAGTAAAGTAAAGAGTGAAATAAGTTATGGGACTCTTGCGTTTGTGATGATTGGGACTAATGCGCGCAACTCTAGTTGTCGGTCACTGAGTTTCTTGCGGCGCTTCCTCTCAGCTACGAGGTTCTTGGATTTATAATGCTTTTCCTCATCATCATCGTTGTCGTTACCTTCATCAACTTTCTTTCTCTTATCCATTCTACGTTCGTTCTTTTCCTCCTCAGTTATGTGCAAATCATCGAGTGCAGTCTTGACGCGATCCATCAGCTTCTTGCTTCAACGATATTTGGTATTGATATATGGATTGTATTGATTGGAAAGTGCAGAGCAGAGCGTCAATAGCTATTGTGGTACTTGATCAATATGATGGGAAGTGCTTTATATAAGTGTTATTCACAAACTTGAAGCTTTTTTGAAGAAGAGAGGGCAGAGGAAATTGGAACTGGAATCTTCTTGTTGTAGTTTGTTAGGTATTCATTCAAACATACACAATGGTCAGTTTCTCTCACTTTTAGCATGAGAGAGAGAGAGAGAGAGGGGGCTATTTAGTTTAGATTAAAACTTTCATTTTGATTAGCTGTCCAAACAGAATTTGGGTTTCACATGACAGGGACATTCTTCTCTTGCTAAAATGAACATGGCATAACTGGTTACTACTATTATTGTGGTATTTTACTTTTATTCAAAATTGCTTCAAGTGATTTAAGAATAGATAAATAAAGGATGCATGTTGCTTGTAGCTTAAAGAAACCAAGAAATAAGAGAAATTTGTTCAAATCCCTAAAAGCATTATCCAAAAAACTACCCCAAAAGGATTTTCTTTTATGTAAATCCAGTACACCCATAGACTTTAGGGGTTTGATTGTTAACAACAACAAACAAGAGTAAACCCAACCAAACCAAAAGTAAGAATACCATCATCTTCCAAACAACATGCTGTATTTTGTACTACTTAAAAGTAAAAGATTTAGCCATCATTGTATTATGATTAGCAAAGAACATAAAATGCATCAAACGGAGTATCTAATCGGGTCCATTCCCCATGAGAAACTCGTCTTCAATCTATGCAGGCATGACGAGCTCCAACATGCCGTCTTTCAGTTAACAATTCATTGAAATCACGCTATGAGCCATAAGAAAACATCAATAAAAAGTACAACATAAGAATAATTTGTTTACTCTTGTTCTTCTTGTGTGGGCTTGTCGCTGGCTCAAACATCCAGAGCTCCAGACATCAGGCACCCAAAATCCGAGATCTTTTTTCTTTTTGATAAATAACCAAGTCAGAGATTGATACACTCCATATTTCAACATCTATTATATTTCCTTTGCATGAGATCATCCTCCTTAACATCTTCCTTTCAGTAACCATTAATTTGAGGCCTCGGTGTAGGTCCCATTAGTCGAGAAAAAGGCACCTGACCGCCTCTAGGAAGGCCTCTATGCCCTGAGAAGCGTTCAGCAACTTTTGGGTCGGAGGCCGGTTTTGAGAAAGCCTGGGCAAGCTCAAGGGCTGACGCCGCTTTTCCATATCGTGCGGGAGGGGCATCAGGGGAGGCTGGTTTAGCAGGTTCGACAGGTTTGCGCCATGTTTCAGGTGACGGAGGCCTATCATGTGATTGCTGCGGTTGCTGCTGATTGCGGTGTTTCTCTACCTTTTCATTCCGCCGGTTCCTCCTCATAGAGTCAGTCCTGTCGATATCCGGCCGCTGATCTCGCCTGTCGGAGTGTTTTGTTATCCTTTGATCACCACGAATATTTTCAGTCTTTTCAGTGTAACGAACTGGAGGAACACGCACGGGCGAATCCACCTTTGGCACATCTTCCTTGACCCTTTATGTGGTGAAAACACAAAAAGAAAATTAGAGAGAGAAGCAGGGAAGATTAAATCTTGCAACAACAAAGATAACAAATAACGAAAAGGAGTAGATCACCCAATTTCGCTTAGAATTGGAAAAGATATATTTATTTCTACCTTATGGGAGATTGAATCTCATAATTGCTGATGGCAATATCATCAATTCCTCGTTCCTTCAGGACCTGGTACGGAAATCAATACATCATCACAATAAATTCAAACCTAGAAAAATAAGGTAGCGAACGTACCATAAAACAAATATAAAGAGATAAGATAGGACAAAAGTCCTTTGAAAACAGAGAAAAGAGACAAGACAAACAATAATTGCATTGTGAAATCATGGAAGGCATAGAATGCAAACTAGACAGAATGCTCGAGCTATAATAGAAAGCTGGAAAGCAAATCAGACATAAACCTTGGGGTTCATTTTTCTGAAGTAAATTGAAAGAGAATTAATCTATGTTTAGGATATCAGAGAAATGAACTTACCAATTCCCGTGGACGAGCTCCTCCAAAGACAGTACCTCTACAAGCAACAAGAAAATTCAAAATGACACAAGTCAGAAAGATACTGGAAATTAGTTAAAATTTCAAAGTTATAGGAACCGAAAATAAAGACGTGCTTCTAAAAACAGCAATTACGTGGTTGCAAATATCAAGCACCAGCCAGTAAAGCTGTGAGCAGGATTTGCTAACACTGCTACTACAACAAACTATCATTGACAGCTGCACCTTTCTGTAGTAGTACTACTATTGCGCCAGTCACCAGAGCTTTCAAACATGGTGAGAATAGGTGGAATTAGTAGTACTTGTGGTGTTACCATTATTGTTCCAATTTTTTTTCATTTGTAATATTGAAAACCTAGAAAATCTAGCTGCATGGGAAGGATAATCTTTTACTTTTGCTCAGGTAAATAAAATGCAAAACCAAAATTACCAAAGAACAAAACCCTTCAGAGAAAAGTATCAGTTTTGCAAATAAAGCTATCACTGAGAGTACCAACAAGAGCATGGTATAAGAGCATCTCGTACATGATGTTTTGTCCATAGCAGCCAGCCATGATATAAGAGGACATAAAAAACACAACTCATGCATGTCCAGGGAGGTAAGGAAAAGAAAGTCTTACAAAGAACAAGTAAAGTAAAGATGACGATGGCAATGGCAATGTATTAACAAAAATATTATTTCACTAGTTCATGAACCTTTTGATCTCACTGCTTCCTTCTAATTGAACCTTTTGTTCAATGGGCTGTGATCTGGGCCTCAGATTCAATTTTGGACGCTCTAGAGCTTGATCAACAATCACAGAACCAGTAACAACGGTTTGAGCAGGATTTGCAGGTGGATGTGTTCCAAAGCTATCCTCGAAAAGAATACGATCACTTGGCTGCTGGTATCCCTGCACTCAAAATAATAAATACAATTAAAATGCATCAAGCTCAGAAGAAAATAAAATAGCTTAAATAAACATATTTTACCTGGGTATAATCCACCTGTGTTTCTAAATTCTCCAAAGGTTTGGATCTTGGGAGTAATTTCAACTTTGGTCGATCTACTGCTTCTGAAGGCGTTGTTAATGGAAACTCAGCCGTACCCAGTTTTCCAGCAGAGCGTGCCACCAGACTCCCATTTGCATTAACTGAAGGCTTCTTGTCATATGACTCGACTTGAATGGAAGGCCTAACTCGCTCGTGGTTAGGCATCTCCTTCACACCACCATGGATCGCGTCATCAATTGCCAGACTCCTTTCAGCATGCATCACCAGAGAAACATCTTGATACTCAGTGCCACCAACTAAATCTAGCCTGTCATACTTTTTGCTATTATTTGTGTTAGTTTTATACAGAGACTCTCCCTCGGTTTCCAGATGTCCAAAGACCTCCACATCTTTCGGAGTATGAACCTGCTGTTTGGGGTTCCACCGACCAGATGAAATTTTCTCAAGAGCACTGGCATGTGCCAATTTCGTTGCTGCATCCGGAGCAGACCAAGGAGCAGATACAGGCTCCTTGGGGCTTACAGTCTCCTTCCGTATCCCCCAGGCATTTCGATTAGATCCAGACAACGGTCGCCCAACATTTGGATGACCGGACCCGTAATTATGACCACCACCAACATTTTGATTATTCAACCCCACATTATGAACCTCACCAAGCATCCCCACATGAGCGCTACTAGTTCCACCACTCGAAATTGGAGACGCAGAAAAAGTAGTCTTAGGCTCCACAAAACGAGCCGGCTGGGCACGGATAACCTCGTCACCCACAGTCCGACGAGGACCTGAACTCCCATCCAGCGGCTTCCGTTCGTCTTCGTCAAAATTACGACCGATGTGCGAAGTATGACTCAAAAACGGAGCCTTGTCATCCAAGTTCCTAACCGAACCCGCAGATGCAGGACGCAACCGATGATCAGTCCTCCCCATCGGATTCCCCCACGACGCCTGCCGATCAAACCCACCGCCACGATCCACCGGCCTCACGATCCTAATCAAACGAATCACACCATCCCAAACATAAAAAATCCACAACAACAACAACAAAAATCACAAAACTAACACTACCACCGTAACACGACTTCAAGAATCAAATCAACTAAATCAAACATCAACAGATACACCTTCATAGCTAGATCTAGGTTACTCATACATCAAAATTACAAATTAAACAAAAAATAACAACTTGAAATTCAACCAAACTCAATTTTTGAATCAAATTACAGAATCGGAGCTGAAATCAAGCTCATTTGTGAAATGAACCTCAAATTAGAAAGAAAAAAAATATAGGTTAAAAATCATATTTTTTAAAAAAAAACATAATCTCAAAATTGAAAAATTAGGTTAAAAAAATGGAACTTACACGCCAGGGGCGGAGGGGAGGGGGAGATCGGAGGGGATTGAGCCGCCATGGAAGTCTTTGAGAGTCATGGTTGCCTTCTTCTTCGACGACATTTTCTCTCTCTCTCCTCTTTCTCTCTCTAAAAAAAATCAATTTTTTTGAATAAAATTAATTATATGAAATCGAATGTATACACAATTAATTTAAGGTTTTGTGGATCGAGAGGAGAAGGGAGGGGAGAATTTGGGGAAGAAGGGTTTGAAGGGGGCCAAATCTAGTGGGTGTTGTACTTTTGCAGGGGGTCTGTATTTCTATTTCTATTTCCACTTCCACTTCATGGTGTTGTACTTTACTATTTTATTTTTCTTTTTTGCCCCTTTCAATCATTGATGGAAAACAATTAAAAATAAATTTAAGGAGTGATTCAATTTTAATAATGACTAAGGTGAAATGAATGGAAGGATTTATAAATTATTGGTTTGTTTATTTGAGATTATTGTAGAAAAAATGTGAAATGTGAAATGTATAAGAGACTTGGTTGCTCATAAAAATCTTTGAATAAGAAAAAATTCAGTTCGCACAGATGTTGCGTGATGATATGGATGCTAATTTGTTATTTCTTAAGTTATAATGCGGTAACTTGTGAATGCATATGTTATCCGCGCAGTAACTCTAGTAATCGGTGTGGCGGCACCGCTTCCTCATCCTCATTCATCATCTTATCAGTGCATTAACGCCAAGAAGCGTTGCGGTTGCACCACATCCTCATGCATCATCTTATATGTACATTAACATCAGTTATCGGTGTGGCGGCATTGCATCCTTACGTAACTGGTGATAATTTCTCCCAAATAAGATGTGAGACAAGTATTCTTCTTGTGAAGTTTAATTAGTTTAAATTTCAAAATGTATTGGAAATTCGGAATAAACTTCTTTCATAATTATATTTAAGAAGCTAAAATGGATTTCCTACATTTGATTTTTCATTTCACACGAGCAAATTAATATGAATTTAATACTTTATAAATGTTTTCATTGTATATAAGTATGCCGATTTTGCTATGATCCTATCTTTTATGGAACTTTTGCAGAAGTTCTAAAAATGTACCATGAAGTGCATTTAGACAATATTTTTTCATTATTATTATGATTCATGAAGCCTAATGAAATCTTACAGGAAATTATATTCAGGGTTATGGCCCAATGTTTTGGGCTTAAACTGAAATACATTGGATGACCCATTAAGATCTTGTTATTGAGTTCAGCTATTAACACACATTGGATAAAATTCAACTTGGAGTTCTGCATACCCCCCCCCCCCCTCTCTGTGGGCTTCTTTTAATGGTCATCCAGCTTATGTTTCAATTTTGGGCTAATGATTCTTAAAAAAAAAATGTCTTTTAACTTCGGACTAGCCCTCGCCGCCTCCTTATTTATGGTTCGTACATTCGTTCTTGACTAAGCCATCAGCATTGAAGTGCACCTCAACCCCGAGGTTCGACCCAGTGCGGTGGTTCCCACGGTTTAATCCCTTGAGTGGTGGGAGGAAGCAATACACTACGATGTCTTTGGCTCTTGAGTTTGTTTATTGTGTCACCGTTCTAGCGTTTGTGTGGATATGGTCTGCTTTTTTTTTTATAGTTATGCTTTCCTAGTGCCTCGAGTGTTGTTTCTAAATTGACACGTGTTGCATGGAGCCGCCAAAGTTGGTAAAATGTCTATGTAAATGTGTGGATCGGGATCTGGTCTATTTTTAAGCTCACAAACGGTTTTAACTTAGATGTTGCGATGAACAACTCGATGTTATCTTAACATCTACTGAAAGAGTAAATTTGCACAACGAATATTTAAAGACACAATAGATTAATTTTAAGCAATTATACGAATATAATATGTCGAGCCACATGGCGAAATAATCACTAACTGAGTAATGATTGTACAAAAACAACTAGGATCGTTCAAACGATTTCACTCCTTTATTTCTAACTACTTAGACATATAGAGATTATAATTCTAACTTAGTAAGATAAAGACTCAGTACAACAAGACAATAACACTCAACTCTCTAAATTGGTTCACTCGAGTTGTATGCTCTCGTCTCGTATTATTGCTTGATGTCCATCATGCCTCTTTATAGATCTTCAATACCGTGGCCGAAGACATGGTAGACATGGTTGAATATTCTTGGATCTTCCTAGATAGTCTTGAAATCTTTTCGGGGTGGGTAATCGAACCCGAAATTCGGGTACCCTACCCTAACCGATCGGGTATTACCCGAATTTTGGGTTTTACTACCTGAACCGTACCCGAAAATTCGGGTACCCTATCCGATTAGGGTATTTCGGGTAGGGTTTTTAATTCAATTCGGGTACCCAGTACCCGAATTGAATATTTCATTTTTTTTCCTTTCTTTTCCTTTCTTTTCCACTCAAAAAACACGCGCTCAGCTCACAGACCGCATGTTCACTCTTTCCTTTCTTCACTCAAACAAACACACACACACACCGGCGGTGAGGCGGCGACAAACACACACACCGGCGGCGACGACTCAAGCAACGCATGACTCAAGCCTCAAGCAACGCACGACTCAAGCTCTCTCTCCCTCTCAAAATCGAAAAAGTGGTAAAAGCTAAACTCAAAATTAATCTTTTAATTTGTATGTATTGTGTTATATGATATGTATGATGACTCAATTAGACTCAAATGGAGTTGTATGGTAACTAAATTAGACTTATTTAGATTAGTTAGGGTTAATGAATTTGGGCATTTTTTAAATTAGAAGAATTTGGGCATTTTGGTAAGGAAGTATTGAAATTGAAGTATGAAATTGAAGGTTTTGAGCATTTTGTTAGAAAAAGTATTGAAATGTGATTTGTGAATTAATGAAGTGTGTTATATGAGACTATGAGTATATGGTAACTCAAATAGACTTAATTAGATTAGTTAGGGTTAATTAATTTGAGCATTTTGTTAGATTAGAAGAATTTGGCCATTTTGGTAACGAAGTATTGAAATTGAAGGTTTTGAGCATTTTGTTAGAAAAAGTATTGAAATGTGACTTGTGAATTAATAAAGTGTGTAATGTGTTATATGAAACTATGAGTATATGACTAATTATTTGGGCATTTTGTTAATTAAGTTTGTCATTTGATAAATTGATATACTTTAAATGATAATTTGATATGAATTGTTATTGTGTTAAATACTTAAATGAATGTTGAAACTTGAAATTAATTTTCTATGAATGTTGTAACTTGTAACTAAGTCATTTTCTTAATTTATAATTTTATATAGGTGATGGTTCCTTCAAATTCGAAGGGAAAACAAGTTGCATCTTCAAAAAGGAAGGGAAAAGAAGTTGTACGTCCAAGTTCAAAAACAAAACGCTTGAGTGTCAAAGCCAAGGGGAAGCGAGTAATGGACGAGAGTGCGAGGAAAACTCCTAAAAAGAATCCAAACTCGTCAATATCTATCAACGATGAAGAGGTGCGATCTTCACATTCTATTTTCAATCAAGATTATGATGATTCTTCCGATAGCGATGTTGCCGAGAGGTTGGAAAATCCGGACAACATTGAGGTTGATGATGAAGGAAAATGGTGGAGTGACACTAGTGATAGTTGTCGTGATTGGAGTAAAGTCACGGAAGAGATGAGACTTGTGAGGAGGAATGCTATTGGGAAAAGGGCCGAAGTTTGGGACCATTTTAAACCGTGGTACTGCACAAAAGAGCAAGAAAATAAGGCGACTTGTAGATATTGTAAAAGAACTTTGGCTGCTGATTTTGCATTACATGGTATATCTAGTTTGATAACTCACCACAAGAATTGCAAATTGAAGACAGACGAAGTTGAAACTAATCAACAACGTCTAAGCTTTCAACCACCAAGAGGGAGTCGTAATGGTGGCCTATTGAATTGGCATTTTGAGCAGGAGACGACCACGGAAAGCTTTTGCAAGATGGTTATCATTGATGAGATGCCATTTAAGACTGTAGAAAATAGGAGGTTCTGGATTTTCATGGCAGATGCATGTCCTATGTGGCAAATCCTTACAAGGAAGACGTTATCGAAAAACATTTTGGCGATGTATTTGAAAGAGAGGAATAAGCTAATGTCTTTCATAAATGCGAATGCTCAAAGGGTTAGCATTACTACGGATGCTTGGACTTCAATTCAAAGAGTCAATTACATGGTGATTACCGTGCATTTCATCGATGATTGTTGGACTTTGAACAAAAGAATCATCAACTTTGTTACAATTTCTAGTCACAAAGGTGAGGCAATTGGGGTTGATGTTGAGAAGTGCTTGGTGGATTGGGGCATTGACAAGTTGAATACGGTCACAATCGACAATGCTTCGTCGAACGATGGGGCGGTGAATTACTTAAGGGAGAGATATACAGCGAGAAGAAATGGAACCATGCTTGAGGGGGTGAATGTCCATGTTAAGTGTGTGACACATATCATCAATCTTATTGTGCAAGATGGCTTGAAGAGCACTAAAGAGATGAGTTGTATTTCACGAATAAGAAATGCCATAAGATACGTGAGGAGTTCACCGAGTAGGTTTAAGAAGTTTAAAAATGCGGTTGATCGACAAGGGCTTCAAAAGAGGTTGGTATGCTTGGATGTCCCTACTATGTGGAATTCAACTTACCAAATGTTGGATACGGCAATATCTCTTAAGGAGGCATTTAGTGCTTATGAGTGGATTGAAACCGATTATTTGTTGATTGATGGTGGAGTTCCAGATTCATTGAATTGAGAAAGGGCAACTAACTTCATGTTATTTTTGAAGCCATTCTACATCTTGACCAACTGTGTCTCGGGAAGTTTGTATGTTACATCCAACACCGTTTTCAAGGATATTTGTGCAATCCATACTCTTATTAACAGGTACGCGAAAGGAGACGTTGGGAAGCAATTGACTCTAATGGCACATGCAATGAGAGAAAAATTTGACAAATATTGGGGGGATACAATAAAGATGAACAAGACCCTTTATTATGCCGTGCTTCTTGATCCCCGCTCCAAATGGGTGTACTTGAATTATGCTTTGGAGCAAATGTATTCTGAAGATCTTTCGAAGCCGCCTCCAAAAAAAGTAACTGATCTTACGAGTTCAATTCGTGTTGGCTTCGAATCTTTATTCAATGAGTACAAGCGAGTTTATGGGAGTTCTACTCCTTCCACTCAAGGTCAAAGCCATGGCATATCTAGTACAAGTGTGGATGACTTTTCTTTATCGGAGGATGGCCAACAAGCTTATGATTCGGTGCAACTCGATTTTGAGGCAATGTTGGCACAAATAAACACACAAGAGAAGTCTGAGCTTGAGAGGTATGTGGCCGAAGAAGTCACGAGGAATACATCTGAACATTTTGATATCTTGGGATGGTGGAAAGTAGAAAGCCATCGATATCCAATCCTTTCCAAGATGGCTCGTGACATTCTAGCGGTTCCGGTCTCGAGGGTAGCTTTTGAGGCGGCATTTAGCACGGGAGGGCATGTGCTAGATGCATTTAGGAGTTCGTTGTCTACCAAGATGGTACAAGCACTCATTTGTGCCCAATATTGGCTTCACGAAGATTATGTGCCTTTGAATGTGAAAGAGAATTTGTACGAGGTGGAGAAATGGGATGAAGGTAATATCATTTTCTTATTGTTCTTTAATTCAATTTGTAAATTTGATATGTATATTTAATATTAGTATATATATACTCTTGATTTTACTTATTTTGTAATACTAATGATTTTCTTTAATTGTTATTGTAGAATTTAACGATTTGGGTAAAGATGCTTCGATTCTTGATCCTTGAATGATGAAGTGTGAAGACTTGTTGGGAGAGTTAGGTGTCGTCGTGTCGATGTCGAATGAACAATTTTTATGTTGATTTGTTGATGATGTTGTTTGAATTTGTAAGATTGCATATTTTCGGATTGCTCGTTGTTTTGGATTGATTGCTCGTTGTTTTGGATTAGATTGCTCGTTGTTTTGGATTGATTGCTCGTTGTTTTGGATTAAATTGCTCGTTGTTTTGGATTGATTGCTCGTTGTTTTGGATTAGGTTGAATGTTTTTTTTTTGCGAATTATTGATGAGTGATGACTTATAGGAACGAGGTAAAAACGAATTACAGGGGATTTTTAAAAAATCCCCTGTTTTCAATTCAAAAGCAGGGGAAGCACTGAAAGCAGTGGCTGGCCACTGTCCTGTCCAGGAGCCAAAAAATTTGGCTCCTGGACAGTTTTCGGGTACCCCAAACCCGAGGTTTGGGGTACCCGACCCGGTCGGGTACCGGGTACCCGATTCCATTCGGGTACCCCAAAGCTCGATCGGGTACCGGGTAGAGTAAAAACACTACCCGTATTTTCGGGTACCCTACCCGAAAATATGGGTACCCTACCCGAAGCTACCCGAACCCACCCCTAAAATCTTCTTCGAATTTAGGTTGGAAGCTTTTCTATCCGATCTTCACCTGATTTTAATCTTCTTTTAAGTGAAGTATTAATGCGCCTTATCTTCAGAAAATCTTCTATCCTTATCTTGTACTCATATCGACTCAATCTTCTAGATCTTGTTCTCTTGAGGAGTAATCTACACGAGACATTCATTCTTCAATATCCTGAAATACACTTAAGGTAAACTACAAATGTGGAACTAGATTAGTATGCGAATAACGACAAAATAAATGTTAGAGTATAAAACAGATTGTGTAGTGTTTGGTGTCAAGCTCAATTATAAGTCAACATTGTATACCTTTGTGTTTGACTAATTTAATCTAACAACTGCACTTTAAGTCTGGTTTCGTATTGGTTATTATATCATGTACGTAATGCGTGATTGGTCCACTTCCGATTTCTATTTTTATTTTATTGGGACGTACGAGCTTGAGTTGTGTAGGCTAGTTTGCACTTATGATTGGACAATAATATGCGACTAGTGGGTCATATACGCATAGTATTGTCTTTTGTTTGTAAATGATCAAACAATTCAAAAAATCCACATTTGGAGCAAACTATAAACTTATTAAATAAAAGACAAGGGAAAAAAGAGTTATGCTTGAATAGATATTAGATGACTTGAAAGAAATACTTTGCTTTATTCTTTTTCAAAGAAATATTGGGCGTTTAAAAACATTGATTCAAGGCTTGCACTACAAGAGAAACGGCCATTTCCGACGGCACAAAACCCGTCGGAAAAGGCCTATTTCCCGTCGGAAATGGTCTTTTCCGACGGTTTAATCCGTCGGAAAAGGTCGACGCAAAAGCCTCCGTAGGAAAAGATCTTTCCGACGGCGCAATGCCGTCGGAAAAGGTCTTTTCCGACGGCAACATGCCGTCGAAAAAGCTGTCGGGCTTTTCCGACGGTACGATGCCGTCGGAAAAGCCCCCTTTTCCGACGGCACTATGCCGTCGGAATTGACCTCTTTTCCAACGGCATAGTACCGTCGGAAAAGACCCTTTTTCATACGTATTATTTCATACGTATTTTTAGAAAATACATATTAAATTAAGAATACATATTTAATTATTTTAAAAAACATTATTAAAATACCATTTCCGACGGCTCATTGCCGTCGGAAATAATATTTATAAATATTAAAAAAAAAACAATTACGAAACAAAACATTTTTTTTTAATTTTCATCTCAAATTTTGTCAGAATTTTCGGAAAAGGCTATAATTAAAACATAAATATATTTATAAACATTAATAATATATATTAGCTATAAAAAATGAAGGATTTGGTACGAAAAACATAAATATAAACTAATTTGTAATATATATAGATTAATAAAAATAGTATTAAGAATAATATATGATATGTGTAAGAAAACAAAATATATATGATAAGATAAAAAATATAAATAAAATATAAGTAAGAAAAATAATTGAAGAAAGAATTGAGAGAAGAAAGGTAGTTAGGGAGATATAATTTGAGTGTTTGTGTATGAATGAATGAATTTTAGGTGTAAAATTTGGGGGTATTTATAGATTTTGGAGGGGGAATAGTGCCATGTCAGCGATCCGCGTCAAAAATCCTCAAAAAACGCTCATTTCCGACGGGACCATGCCGTCGGAAAAGACTCATTTCCGACGGCACCATGCCGTCGGAAAAGGGTCATTTTCGACGGCATTGTGCCGTCGGAAATGAGCGTTTTTTGAGGATTTTTGGCGCGGGAAATATAATCCGAGAGAAATGATCGTTTTTCAAATCTCGTCAAAAACGGAGTAACGAAAGCCACAAAGAAACATTTCGGGGTGAAAATGTAATTTTTTAAAAGTTGGAAAACAACTCAAATTTAACTTTTTTTTCCACCAACATCTTGTAAACCATAAGTATGAGTGTTCTTTCAAATCTCGTCAAAAACGGAATAACGAAAGCCACAAAGAAATATTTCGGGGTGAAAATGTAATTATTCAAAAGTTAGAAAACAACTCAAATTTAACTTTTTTTTCCACCATCATCTTGTAAACCATAAGTATGAGTGTTCTTTCAAATCTCGTCAAAAACGGAGTAACGAAAGCCACAAAGAAACATTTTGGGGTGAAAATGTAATTATTTAAAAGTTGGACAACAACTCAAATTTAACTTTTTCTTCCACCAACATCTTCTAAACAATAAGTATGAGTGTTCTTTCAAATCTCGTCAAAAATGGAGTAACGAAAGACAAAAAGAAACATTTCGGGGTGAAAATATAATTATTCAAAAGTTGGAAAACAACTCAAATTTAACTTTTTTTTCCACCAACATCTTGTAAACCATAAGTATGAGTGTTCTTTCAAATCTCGTCAAAAACGGAATAACGAAAGCCACAAAGAAACATTTTGGGGTGAAAATGTAATTATTTAAAAGTTGGAAAACAACTCAAATTTAACTTTTTTTTCCACCATCATCTTGTAAACCATAAGTATGAGTGTTCTTTCAAATCTCGTCAAAAACGGAGTAACGAAAGCCACAAAGAAACATTTCGGGGTGAAAATGTAATTATTCAAAAGTTGGACAACAACTCAAATTTAACTTTTTCTTCCACCAACATCTTCTAAACAATAAGTATGAGTGTTCTTTCAAATCTCGTCAAAAATGGAGTAACGAAAGACAAAAAGAAACATTTTGGGGTGAAAATATAATTATTCAAAAGTTGGAAAACAACTCAAATTTAACTTTTTCTTCCACCAACATCTTCTAAACAATAATTATGAGTGTTCTTTCAAATTTCGTAAAAAATGGAGTAACGAAAGACAAAAAGAAACATTTTGGGGTGAAAATGTAATTATTCAAAAGTTGGAAAACAACTCAAATTTAACATTTTCTTCCACCAACATCTTCTAAACAATAAGTATGAGTGTTCTTTCAAATTTCGTAAAAAATGGAGTAACGAAAGACAAAAAGAAATATTTCGGGGTGAAAATGTAATTATTCAAAAGTTGGAAAACAACATCAAACCTCAAACGCGTAAACTGATTACACACAACTTAAAATGGTAAGTGAAACGTACAAACTCACACTAACACAAATAACATAAAACATACAACACTTAAAATGGTAATTGAAACATACAAACTCATACTAACACCCATAACATCTTTATTCCTGATTGGCGGGGCTTTTACCTCTGTTACCCCTTGGCCGAGATTGTTGATCTCCAGTATGGGCATTCAACCAAGCATTATTACTAAAAAAGTCGACCTCCCCGATAGGCAAACTTGATAGGTCGCCTATTGTTTCCTCGTCCTGAGTAACATGGGTGGATAC
Source organism: Linaria vulgaris (assembly GCA_948329865.1). NCBI lineage: Eukaryota > Viridiplantae > Streptophyta > Magnoliopsida > Lamiales > Plantaginaceae > Linaria > Linaria vulgaris. The sequence goes on from OX415252.1 coordinate 115,054,856, forward strand.
ATTATCATGCCGTGTACTTCTTGAGGCACCTGTACGATCCCCACTAACACTCTGGCGCTGATTATTCCCACCAAATTCAGACCGCATCAAATAATCCAAATCCTGATCACGATTAAGGTCGTTGTTTTGGCCATGCGTACTTGGATGACTCGTCTGACCGATTGGCACTTGCCACGACGTGTGTGTTCCATGAAACTCTTGGTCCCAATACTGATAGTTTTGACCAGGATGTGTCTGGTTATGTTGCCAATAATCGTTCGGTTGACTTTGCGCTCCATGAAACTGATTTGGAGGATAGTTGCTTGAATTGTAGTTGTTGGTGTTGAATCTCTGCGGGTTGTTCCATTGATAACGATCCCTCTCTTCTCGGTCGCGAGCTCGCTCCCGCTCTCTCTCCTCTCGCTCACGAGCTCGCTCCTGCCTCCACTCCTCCCGGTCCCTCGCCACTTGGCCCTCCACATCGATAATCTTTTTCTCCAAGCCCGCAACGGTTTGTTGCAACTCAACAGTAGCATCATTGACTGCTTTACGTGTTCTTACCACCTCAGCACGGTTAAGATTTTTACCCTGCGACACACCATAATCTGCGAGGGTATTACACCTATCTTTGCCTTTGAGCCTCCCATGTGTGCCATTATGATCTGCAATGGCCGCGATATTTACGTCAAACTGAAGCGGCCATTTGGCTTTGTTTGGACCACAATTATCCTCGAGCGCTTCAATATAATTTTTCTACAATGTTCAAAGTAAATAAATGAAAAAGGTATATACGCAAAACAATCATATACGTGCTTAATTAAGATAACTTACAAAATACTCTTCTGCTTGTGGGGGGTCCCAATAGAGTATTCTTCCATCTGGATCCGTTACTAAGTGGTCGTGCATGTATTGCTCGTCGAAGCGTATCACATCATCCGTGCCATACTATAACAACATTTTTTTAAACAATATTAATGTTAAAGAGTAACACAAATATCACAAATTGTATTCTGCAAACAAGGAAATCCTAACATATCGTACCGTTGCGCAGCTCCTCTCTTGTGTACTCACAGATCCACCGTGGTACGTACCTAAGGATCCCTTTCCATCGACGCTCTTTGTCTTATTGGCCAGTCGATTCTCCGTTGTTTTTTCTGCAAGTTCAATCGTCCTTTCATTCTCCCAATGATTACAGTACGTCGATTCAAAGCCGATTGGTAGCCAAGTCTTTTGGTAGCATTGGGGGTCTTTAGCTCGCTTCCTGTAGAGCTTTTTGCACTCGTATATGGCATCCTTCCATTTTACTTGTGCCACCTTATGGAATGCCGTTCTAATGTTATCCGTTTCTGGTAGATCCCATTTGTATATAGTCTTCAAAATATGATAACATATAAGTAGAATGCAAAAATTATAATGGACATAAATAATGGAAAATGTGTTAAAACAAGTTAAAAGAAGATACCCTGAACCCGTCTATGAATGTTTCTTTTTGTGCCTCGGATAACTGAGAGTAGTGTATCGCCGGTTCGGTCACTATGCTTGTTATCGTAACTTGAATTGATCGCTTAACTGTGTCGATAGTATCTTCACATAATTTTTTGTCAAATTGAAACTTCTCGTTCACTCCAACTTTGAACATCGCATCGTCTGAGTTTGTAGTACCTCGACCCTTCGCTCGTCCCCTAGGCATCCTATTGGTATTATTAGAAGCAGATTCAGAAGCAACAGATGCTGGCGAGGGTTGTCGTCCCGATGAAGTTCCTTCGTTGTTGGCTTGTGGAAGTTCATCCATCATGCCATGCGGAACAACCAAACGTGGAGGAGTTATTCCAGGCGGAAACAATGGATCGGGGTCGTCCCTCAGTCGGGGAGCAGCAGCTCTTTGGCTCCGAGTGGTGGGGCGTTGTGGTTGTTCACGAGCAGGACTAGGGGCCTGAGTTGTAGTTGGGTGCTGTTGGGTAGCAACCGGAGTATGCTGAGTTTGTGGCGGAGGTTCATCGACTTGTTGGGTAACTTCGTCGGGACAAATTGTTTCAGCATCGCCACCACGCCGAGATTTAAAAGTACTCGAAAGTTTATCGAAGAGGGATCTCGATAAATTTGTATTGAAAATATATCATTTCTGTTTCCCTTTTCCTTTATCAATATTTTTTTTGCGATTATCGGCCATTTATTAAATGACAATTTTTCGAAAAAAAAGATATATATATATTGGAAGAGAGTAGGATTAAAATATTTAGAATGAAGAGTGATTGGTGTGATTATTGAAAACATTTGGGGGGGTATTTATAGATTTTTTTCTTTGTTTTTTTTTTTTTTATTAATTACATAAAAAAATGGCCGGCCATGGTCATTTCCGTCGGCGTTACGCCGACGGAACAGACGGCTGCCGGCCCACGGAAATGACCGTGGGCCGGTCCCACCGGCTTTTCACGCCGACGGAAATGACCGGCGTTTTTTTTTTTCGATCTTTTCCGACGGGTAAAGCCCGTCGGAAAAGATCCGACGGAAACCGGCCGTCGGAAAAGACCTTTTCCGACGGCCAGGTGCCTTCGGAAAAGTGTTTCGCTCATTTCCGACGGCCGATTCCGTCGGAGGCCGTCGGAAATGAGCGATTTTCTTGGAGTGTTGATACTTAATCCTATCCACTATCAACGTGAAAATTAACTTGGATATTCTTGATAAAATAGATGATATCCGTTTAAAAGTTATTTCAATATGTCGAATCTTGATCTTTCTCAACAGAATCTTGTTCGTTGAAAAAGTTGTTCGAGGACCTAGGTATGCCCTCGAGTTAAAATGCCCGTTTCTTACTTTGTGTGATGACTGATGACTCTGCTGGCAAACATATTATCCGCATTTTAGCTTGGTTATAGTTAATAAATTTTAATTATCAAGACACACAAAAAAATAATGTTTATTGCGACAAGATTTACTTACCAAACGCATTGAAGTTCCGAATATAGACTTCGATAACTTTTTTTTTATTTTCCTGGAGTTACAAGTTACAACATTAAATTAGTAATAAAAACAAACCAGGAAATACGAAAATGAGCCCAATAAAAGGACCACGCACGTTCCATTTCAGATAAAAACTTGGTAGTCAGCGTCAAATTAAATATTTTGCATCTATCTATCAATTCTAGTTCGTGTAATAACTCCCCGGGGTCCGGTCCCCCCTTAGCTTGTTACCCATATCACTGTCGTAATGTCGTGGTTTAATAACTTATCATATATATATATATATATAAATGGATATTGTCCACGTTATATTTCATAATGTCATATATATTATATACAACTTCATTGTGTAACCCACAAAACAGTAAGTAAAGTGGTAACTTTATCTTACCGAAATTAGCATTATCGAATCAATTATAAACCCGATATTGTACGTGAATGCCTTCTTTTTGACTTTAGAATGAAAAGAAATCTTGAGCACGGAAAGATTAAAGTCACATTTCGAGTTATGGAAATATTTTTAAATGTGTCTCCTCTGGTTTTGTTACATGGTTAGCAAACTAATGGAGTTGGGGACAATTGAGAGCTAATTAACTAAGGCATTGTTTTCTATAATTCTAAGAAGTAGCACACCATCCTAGTTATAGATATGAAAAAAAAAAAAATTTTTGCAAGGCATAAAATACACAAAGAGGTTGTGCCTGTGATTATTTATCACAATATATACGAGAGTAATAGACCTTTTTTAAAAAAAAAAAATTATTTTATCAAATAGAGTAATTTGTTTTATTGAACATAACGAATTGAATCTTTGTCTTCTTGATTTCAAGTTCGAATTTTGCAAAACACGATTTGATTCTATACCTTCTAGATCTGTGTATGTTACATGATTAACGTATTGTGGTTTGTTCGACTGGTGAGGTTTGCAAACTATTGCGTCAACCCGTGGGTTTACCAGTACCGGCCGTTATAGGTTCATGTGATAAAAAAAAAAAAAAAACTTGGAGGGAGTAAATTGCCTATTCTTTTTTCACAACTCACCAAGTCGATGTTTCTAATAGCACATGTGGTTTACGTTAAAATTTAAAAACTATGTATAGCGTACCTTTAATCATTCTTTTAGTCATAAGGAAATATTTTGTAATCAAGACAGCCTATATAATTAATGCAGAAAAACTCTTTGGTTACTCTCTTTAAAAAAATCCATATCAAGAAGAAGAGATAAAATATTCACAAAAAAATTGGATGAATTGATTCTAGGAGCACGCGAGACAATTTTCAACAAATCAAAATTACATCGGCAAAAAATCATTCACACTGCTGTCACTGTGTTCTTTTCCTCCTTACATGCAAAAGAAATATGAATTTTGTTACAATAATGAAACCAGGCTCACAATCTTTTATCTAACAAATAGACTGTGCTTGTATCAAGTTTCATATAATCTTATAAACAAAAAGAAAGAAAGACTTTTAACAAGTGGGAACCACAAAACCTTAATTAAGGTCTATAAATCACCACAAAACATGGAAGCAAAGCTCTTGCACTCAACAAATAAAGTTCCTCAATATTTGAATGAACTCCCATTTTCCCCGCCAATGAATCAAATCCCGACTGACTCCCCAGCTCCTCCAAATTCTCCAAAGGCCTATGCACTCTCCCCGCTATAACCCTACACACTATCAAAGCCCTCTTTACCGACGGGTTATTATACTCGTCGCGTACTCGTATCGACTCAAATGCTCTCACACTCGTCGAGGCCGTGAACACGCCAACACCATTATTGCTCAACTCTTTCTTATTCGTCGAAAATCCGTGTCTTAAAATTCGACAAACATGACATTTGTCAGATGTGCATAGGGCGGAGGAGCCTTTCGCGCCTAGGGAGCATTCCACGGTTGCGCCATGGAAGCGTAGGAGCTCGTTGCCATCGGCCAAGCAACGCGGGTGCTTTTTCGAGAGCTTGCTTGCTTTGATTTTGACGAGCTCGCGGTGTTCTTCGAATTGAGCTAGCGTTTTTTGCATGTTGTGGACTTTGAGGATCCTTTCGATGATGCCAGAGGAGTTGGTGGCGTCGGGTTTGGTGGTGCAGCTAGTTCGACAAATTATTTCCACGATTTTTCGTGATGAGTCTCCTTCGACCAGTTCAGTGACTGCATATGTGTCAGCATTTTCGTTCGTTACATCGACATTAGAGAAAATTCTATTGGTTTACTAGGGCAAATTGTAAATTATTTCAAGCGATAGGGAGCTTAGTGTTACTCTCCCCATAATAAAATTACCCAATGTCCATCTAGCAATTAAAAACATTAGAAATTACTCATCCATTAGATTATTGAATTTAAACAACTAGCAAAGTACTTATGAAAATTGTGGAAGGAAAATATTTACCGGCGTGTTTGGAGAGGTGATGTTCTTCAATAGCGTCCCATTTAACAAATTGTTCACCACATTTGTGACATAACAAATAACCCCCATGATTATAACTATCTGCCCCAAAAGAGGACCTTGGCCTCATGGCTATAGCACTAAATCCAGAACTCCGCCGTGAAAGACTACTCGAAGTTCTCTTCACCTGGCTGCCTGGCTTCTGCCTCTGCCCGCCGTTCAACCGATCGGGCCCCGGTGTCCCAGGCTTCAACATGCCAACAAAGTTCGAATTACCTGTTGAAAAATTATGTAAAACTTCACCTTCTTCAAAAATTAAATTTTAAAATGAGACGACCATTCAATACTATATAAATGTCGCATCTTAAATGTTCGAATTTCACAAATATCATTCATTATCACAAAATATATATCAAATCAATATTACCATCATCATCATCTTTGCCACCACCACCACCAATGTCGTCGCTCCCTTCTTTGAAATCAAACCCGGCACTTATCTTGAGTTCGCAAGTCGAATTATTAAGGACCACTTCGTGCGTTATCGGATTGAGTAGCTCACTACTTCCAATAGATCTAGGACTACAAATCGGGGGCTTTTCCGTGAAGTGTCTCTTACTCCCATGAATCACCACATCCTTAAGATTCGCGATAGACCTCGAACAACCCGACCACCCGCCTCCGCCACCACTTCCTTTCTTCGTCGAAATGTTGCTCAGGTTTTGATCATTTCGATCCTTATTCGGATCGTGCACTTCTCTTCGATGTGATTTGCAATGCAAAGATCTCTTTACCGAAAACCAAACTGGCGCCATCAATACTAATCTTCACTAATCAAATTGTGAATCTTTTTGTACCTTATCATCATTCATATATGTATATATATATATACATATATATGGAAGATGTTGAAAATATAATGGACTATGATTAGTACTGATTTTATTTACCCATATGGTGTTTCTTTGTATAGAGGAAAAAATAACGATATTGACTAGTAGTTGCCTTGCTTGGACCGGCCATGAGAGGTATCAAAGATATCCTTATTTAATCATGGCAAGTTATTGAGGCGCATCTTTTTTTCCAACTTCCATAAGCTGACTTTAATGCGAGGATAATATATGCTCCATGATTTTGTCTATCACCGAGAAATAGCTAAAAACATATTATAAATTTATCAACTCGGAAAAGGTTTTTATTTTTATTTTTATAAAAATACAAAAATACTAATAGTTGTACCAATTATCTTTTTTAGTTTTAGCGAATAAATAAATTGACTGTGTATGCATGCAGAAACATCGAAAACCATTTTATACTTGCTTACTATAATCAAGAAAATTTTGGAGTACAATTTAATTCAAAGAAAAAATTAGAAGGACACACTGGATTTTTAACATGATGACATCTCTAAATTTCAATCATATTTTAACAGTATAACTAGTATAATAGGTGTCTCGGCTTTGGCGGAGATATTTGAATTTTTTTCTATGAAGATTTCCTCTAATTAGACCAAATCGCAAATAGTTTATTTATTTATTAATTTATTTTTGGGTAGAAGAAATCGCAAAGAGTTATTAATTAGTTAGCTACCTACATATATCATTAAAAAATATACATGTCACAGAGACAGGGAATCACGGCGTTATGGGGGAAGATAGTACTAAATAGTAAATATTGATGGATGATCGACCATATAAAATAGAAAATTTTGATCGTGATCAAAATTATCTTTGTTGATATTACTGATTACATACATGTATCAATAGAGCATTATTCAGATCTAAAATATTTTTGTTAACCGTAAAAAATAAATACGGGATTAAAGAAAATATTAGTCCTAAATATGAGAATTAATATGCGGACAATACTATTGTTACGAATACTTCCGATGAGATGTAACCACCTCCCACGAGGAGGCCCTCAGAGAGTTACAAATCTGCATGGTCACTGACCTAAAAGCAATATAAAGGAATACCCGATGAGACAAAGCGTCCCATGGAAAGTCAACGATGAATAAAGAAAAGATATCCACGTGGCATCGTAAATATAACAAACGCCCGATGAATCCACGCGACTCGGATATCCATCAAATGCGCCACGAGGGACCACAATGGACCCCGAGTCCCATAAACTCACGAGAACACTTCTTTGCTGAAAACTCCCCAACACGAGACGCCCTCGGAACATCTCTCCCAAAATCAATCTCAGAGCAAAAACAGATTCCCGCACAAAAGTCATTGGGAAACCAATCCGAGGACTCGGACAAGAAAATACCACTCCACGAAGGCTAAGTCAAGCCTTCGGAGATCATGTCAACTCCTCGAAGATCAAGTAAAGCCCTCGGAGATCAAGGACAAATCCTCGGAGACCATGCCAAACCACTCGGATACCAAATAAAAGACAAAAACACCCCTCGGAGACTAACATCCCAAAAACAGTCCCTCGGAGATCTCGGAGCTATCGGAAGAGAAAAAGTTCAGCCTAGTCAGCATCTAGTAGACCAAGAATATGTCTTATCTTATCTTTTTACTTTTACACATATTGCAACACCTGTACTTATTAAAACACATGCATAGCGACATCTGTCCCTAATAAACTCTATATAAAGGGAGGTGATCCATTGAAGAAGAACAACTTGAATAACTAGAAAGAAAGACAGAAACAAAAGGAGTGAAATTCAGTGAATAAAAGAAGAAATATTCTCGTACCTTTATTATCCTTACATAATCAACGCTTTCTGAACCTCGGGCAAAGCGTTCCAACCCCTCAATTACTCCGTTAATTAGGTTAAAATATCCAACATGTTAACAAAATGGCGCCGTCTGTGAGAAAGCTATAAAATCTGCCTTTGAGCGTGTTCAACAAGCGTTGTTTTACTATGGATGATTTATTCGAAAGCAAAAATCTTCAAACCCGTCAGAACAACTCGGAAGAAACTTTGTCCCATCAGCAATTCGGTACACGGGACTTCATCAATGTCCCCCGCTCTATCTTTGAACGGCTTATAGAATACCCCGCGGATGGAGGAACCTTGGCAATCGATCCTCCGAGTCTCCTAGATGGAGGAATCCTCCCTCGGAAGAAGGGACACCCCCCAACGGAAGGAGCCCTTCTCCTGTCTCCTGGCGCCGTGAACCTCTACGAGAATCACCAAGGTATGATAATTTTGAGGAAACTCCGAGGAGGGGCCACGGAGGAGAAATACCTCGCCCTTGGGAGTACCCTAGAGTTGATAATCATGCCCTATGGGGGATGCTAGATGGTTTACGAAAAGAAATGAGTGATATCAAGAAAACCATGGCCCCTAAGGAGGATCCCACTTTTAAAATTTCCCCTTTTACCCCCGAAATTTCACTAGCATCCGTCCCCTCGGGGATGCGACCCGTCAACGTTCCCCTATACACTGGAGACGCTGATGGAAGAGATCCACAAGATCACATACACCAATACTTGGTCGGGATGGACCTATCCTCCGCCCCCGACCATGTCCTATGTCGTGTGTTCCCAGTTACCCTCGGAGGACGAGCCCAAGCTTGGTTCACCCACCTACCCCCTAACTCCATAACGAGCTTTGATAGGTTATCCCACTTATTCGTGCGACATTTTGCATGCAATCGGCGATACCCCAAATCGGCCACCCATCTCTTCACGGTGAAACAGCAGAAAGATGAACCCTTGCGATGGTACATAAAACGTTTCACTGATGAGGCGTTGGATGTCCCTAATGTCAGCCCCACTATCCTAGCGGACATACTGACACAAGGACTTCGAACGGGGGATTTCTTCCGATACCTCATGGGAAATCATGCCACGGACTTGAATGAGCTTATGTAAAAGGCAGAAGTCTACATCCTCATGGAGGAAGCGGAAGGAACGAAAAGACGCATGGAGCGTGATGACAACGAGCACCAAGAACACGTTGAACGAGAAGGGAAAGCTAAAGAGAAGGGAAATGAAGGAAAACCTGCCCCCCGCAAAGACGAGGGAGGGGTACTCAAAAAATTCCTCCAGCCCATACCCTTACCTTCGATGACTATCGCTCCCCAAGAGGTACTTAACGTAATGCGAGGCAGTGATGATTTACACTGGCCCACACCGGCCAAATTTCCCAATCGGGAAAGGAACACAGGGAAGTACTGCAAATATCATAAAACCTATGTACACACCAAGGAGGAGTGTACTACCCTACACAGGGAGGTACTCCGTCTTCTAGAAGTGGGATACTTGCAGAACTACCTCAAAGTAAATAATCCCAAGGGGCCTAAGCCGAATGTATGGAAAAGGTCACGCCCAGAGCAGGAAGAGGACGAAGCGGCTCCCAATCACCAGTCACGAGAAAGGACCACGGAGCGCGGTCAGTCTCGAGGATGGACCACAGGCCAACGGCCGGGTTCCCAAGACAGAACTGCGGAGCGCCGGAACTTACCTCCTCCTCCAGACTCATATGAGGACAACGCTCATTCGGGCCGAACAATCAATATGATAGAGGGAGGAGATATCTCAATAACACCCCAAGGTAAGAAGAAAAAATATTTGAGAGAGGCCCGACGAGCAGAACAGGGACTCCCTGTATGCTCCGTCCAAGGGGCAAAACTGCCTAGCATTACCTTCGGACCCGAGGACTTAGCAGGTATAGTTTACCCCCATGAAGACCCCTTAGTTATTTCAGCCGTTATCTACGGATGTGAAATCCAGAGGATCCTCATCGACACGGGCATCTCTGTGGTTGTAATCTTCTTTCCCACTTACCTTGCTATGGGACTAAAAAGAGAAAGGTTGGAGATGGCAGAGGTCCCCCTAGTAGGCTTTTCCGGAGAAGCCTGCCATACCCTCAGAACTATAACCCTTCCAATGTCACGGGGAGAGGGAGCCCTTCGAAGAACGGAACCCATCAAGTTTTGGGTAGTGGAAGCTTCTTCATGAACGTACAACGCCATATGCGGAAGGCCATCCATCCGAACCTTCGAAGCTATCCCCTCTACCCTTCATCTTAAGGTAAAGTTTCCTACTTTCTCAGGTATCGGAGAAGTTCTAGGAAATCAAGCTAAGGCTAGAGAATGCCGCATGAATGCTATCCCTTCGGAAGAAGAGGAATTCCCCCTCGGAAATAATAAAAAGCTCAAAACTGAAGAGACAAGGGTTCAACCCGTAGACGAATTGAAGATGGTGGAGCTGGTAGAAGGAAGTCCAGAAAAGGTGGTTAAGATGGGTACTTGTATGGAATCGGCAATAGAAGCTCAACTGACTTCCGTCCTAATACAGTTCCATCACCTCTTCACCTGGGAAGGGGGACCACCCGGACGAATCAACGACAAGGTATGCCATCACTTTCTTAATGTAAAGCCAGGGGCTAAACCTGTCCAGCAGAAAAAGAGAAAAATGAGGCCAGAACGCAATACAATTATCCGCTCGGAGATACAACGACTCCTTAGCCTGAGGCAAATTCGGGAAGTCATATACCCCGAATGGTTAGCTAATGTAGTTCTGGTTCCCAAACATGGAGGAAGATGGCGGATGTGTGTAGACTTTACCAACCTCAATGAAAGCTTGTCCGAAAGATTGCTATCCCTTGCCTAGTATCGATCAGCTGGTAGACTCCACTGCTGGATGTGCGTTGCTCTCAACCCTGGACGGAGACCAGGGGTACAACCAAATCCCGATGGCAACTGCTGACCAGGACAAAACTAGCTTCATCACAGACGCTGGCACCTTTTGCTATTTGGTAATGCCCTTCGGACTCAAAAATGCGGGTACAACTTACCAAAGATTGGTGAGTCTCATGTTCGCGGGACTCATCGGAAAATCGGTGGAAGTCTATGTAGACGATACAGTGGTTAAGAGTAAAACCGCAGAAGATCATTCCGAGGACCTGCGAAAAGCATTAGTCATCATGGATAAATTTGGAATGAAGATTAACCCTCGAAAATGCTCCTTTGGCATCCGAGGAGGAAAATTCTTGGGGTTTATGGTCACAGAAAGGGGCATAGAAGTGAACCCCGAAAAAGCTGAGGCTATCGTGGGACTTCCTACCCCTAAGATAATTAAAGATGTTCAAAAGCTCATAGGTCGGATTGCCTCCTTGAGCCGATTTGTTTCAAAATCAGCAGAGAAAGGACTCCCCTTCTTTAAAATACTCCGTAACATCAAAGAGTTCCAGTGGACCTCTCAGTGTGAAGAAGCCCTCGGAGAGCTAAAAAGGTATATGATAAAACCGCCCTTGCTGGTAAAACCTTCGCCTCAAGAGGAGCTCTCTGTATACCTATCTGTCGGAGAAGAAGCTGTCAGTGCTGTGCTAGTCAAAGAACAAGATAAAGAGCATCACCTCGTATACTATGTCAGCAAAACTCTTCTTGAAGCGGAAACCAGGTATACCGTAACTGAAAAACTTGTCTTAACTTTGGTTACCACGGCACGTAAACTACGCCCCTATTTTCTCTCTCACCCGATCACTGTGTTGACAAAATACCCCTTGCGGGCAATTCTCAATAAACGCGAGTCATCGGGAAGATTGATAAAATGGGCCGTAGAACTCACTAAATACGACATTTCCTACGCTCCGAGGCCCTCCATCAAAGCACAAGTCCTGGCGGACTTCGTGATGGAACTGACCAGCATAGGGTCCGAAGAAAAAGAACCTCTATGGCATGTATATGTAGATGGCTCCTCTGTTAGTACACACGGGGGAGCGGGAATAGTATTGGTAAATCAAGAAATGAAAGACGAAAGACTCATTTTCGCAGTCAGAATTGATTACCCCATTTCCAACAACGAAGCTGAGTATGAAGCCCTCCTCATTGGCATGAGACTTGCAAAAGAAGGAGGAATAAGGAGAATACTCCTCCATAGCGACTCTCAACTAATTGTCCAACAAGTTAAAGGTTCATATGAAGAAAAGGAAGAAAGGATCCAGGAGTACCTTCGAGTAGTTCATCATAGGCAAGAATGGTTTGAAGACTATGATATAGTCCAGATTCCCCGAAAGGAAAACCAAGAGGCGGACGCCTTGTCCAAAATGGCCACTCAAACAGCCGCCATCCACACCCGAAGGATCACTCTGCTCCATGTCAACGAATCAGAAAAGCCCGAGGGCAAAGAAGTAAATGCCACTATGGATCCCCCGTCTAGCTGGGCAACTCCCATCAAAACTTACTTACAGGATCCCGAAGGCTATTCCTCAGACAAAGTTGTGCAACGAATAATGTCCCGAAAAACCATTCGATATTTTCTCATGGATGGAATACTATTTCGGAGGACATATTCGTGCCCCCATGCCAGATGTCTCAACGAAGAAGAAGCCCAATTAGCTATGGCGGAAACTCACGAGGGGACATGCGAGAGCCATACCAGCGGCAAAAGTATGGTTGGACGCCTGATACGACAAGGTTATTACTGGCCCACGATGGCTAAAGACAGCAAAAGCCATGCGGAAAGGTGTAAACCGTGCCAAGTTTATGCCCCTCGGGTCCATCAACCTGCAGCCCCGTGGGAACCCCATCTAACCCCTTGTCCCTTCTCCAAATGGGGCATTGATATAGTGGGACCACTCATCCCTGACGCCGGCCAAAAGAAGTTCCTACTCGTAGTAGTGGATTACTTTACCAAATGGGTTGAGGCAGAACCCTTGGCCCGAATCACTGCAGGCACCGTCATCAATTTTCTATGGAGGAATATCATGTGCTGCTTTGGCATCCTTCGGAGCCTGGTAAGTGACAATGGCCTGCAATTCACGAATTAAGAGTTAGAAAAATGGTGTGACCACTGGGAGATCAAACACCGCTTCGCTTCGGTGGGATACCCCCAAACGAACGGACAAGTAGAAAGAACCAATCGAACTCTCCTGAAGAACATGAAAGCCCGACTTGACTGGCATAAGGCCAAGTGGGTTGAAGAAATACCCGACATATTGTGGGCTTATCGGACCACGCAAAGCACTGCCACGGGTGAAACCCCGTTTAGCTTATCCTACGGGTGCGAAGCTGTCCTGCCCTCGGAGGTTTCCGTTGAGAGCTGGCGAGTCCGAGAATATGAGGAAATCGCCAACAGCTCCAACCTAGCCCTAGCCCTTGATCTTCTTGAAGAAAGAAGGGCACGAACCGCCATCCGGATTGAAGAGTACAAAGCCCGGATGTCACGATACTACAACGCTAAGGTAAAACCTCGAACTTATCAAGTTGGAGACTTAGTGATGAAACGAATCGGAGCTTCCAAGAATGTGAGTAAGCTCGATCCCCGATGGGAAGGACCCTACAAGATAAAGGGAATTGTTGGACCTGCAACTTACCTTCTGGCCAATTCCGAAGGCGCAGTACTCCGCAATACCTGGAACTCCATCAATCTCAGAAAATATTATGCTTAAAGTAATGAGACAGTTTGTACATAAATAAAAAAGTTGTTTGTATATAAATGGTTCCATTACAAAACAAAAAGAAATAGTGTTGCAGAATAAAATGATGACTCTATGAAAATGTCATCACAGGAACCTAACCCCAAGGAGCCATCTAATACAAACGACTAGTACAAAATAGTTAACACCTACAACAAATCCTCATCCCGAAGGGATATTGGATTGTATCTGATATAAAGAGATCATTGTTATCTCTGTCTAAACGGAAACATCCTCTATCGGACGCTTCCCTTCTTTGACAAGTCGGCGACGTTGCTCTTCGGACAGTGAAACAGGGTCGTCGACAACTACCGTTGAAACGGCCGAATCCCCGATAACTGAGGGAGGAACTTCTGCAAAGACTTGGCGAATGCTAAGTTCAGGGATGACCAATCCCGAAGGAAATCCTGGTAGAACCTGGACTGCATATCGACATAAGCGATAACCTATGCGGACCAAATCACGCATTTCTCTATGAAGAGACTCACGAGGGCCAGATGGACCCACCACCTCCAACACTGCTTGGACCTAGGCCATTACTAGCGCCACCTCGTGAGTACGAGTTGTCTCCAGCAGCTGTTGAGTCGCCACATCTCTTTCCTTTGTAGCACGTATTAACTGCTCATTGGAAAACTGAACTTGTTCCCTTAAATCCTCCATTCTCCTCTCCAAATTCAATATGCGGGCCCTCTGAAGGACCAATCGACGCTCCAACTCCCAAGATTTATCTTTTTCGATTTGCAAAACCCCCTCGTGAAGTTTCCGAGCAGACTCCTTAGCTGCGACTAATTGAGTTATCTCCTCGTGAGCTTCAAGTAGACCCTTCTCTAGCTCATCCCGACGGCGATATACTAAGTCCGGGTCAGAAGAAGACTCTCCTCGGGATCCGATGGCGTTCAAAACCATGTAAATCTGTAGGCTAGTCAAAACCATCAGCACCAAAGGGATAACAAAGGTTAGTGCTAAATAAAATAAAAAATTGCGGCATAAATTGGGTGTGGCGGCCATTGACGAGAAAATGCGAGAAAATCGTTTAAGATGGTTTGGGCATGTTAAACGCAGACCCATAGATGCACCGGTACGACGAGTTGAAGATCTCGACATAGGACAGACGGCTAGAGCTCGTGGGAGACCGAAAAAGACGTGGATGGAGGTCATACGGAACGACATGAAGCTAAAAGATCTAAATGAAGACATGCTCGTCAACCGAAACCTATGGAGGCAGAAGATTCATGTTCACGACTCGACGTGATTCATTCATGGTTCATATAGCCTACCCCAATTTAATTGGGATTACAGGCTTGGTTGTTGTTGTTGTTGTTGCTATACCTCGCACAAATCTTTACAGGCTAGATCCTGAAGGCTGGATAGAGGAAAAGTCCTCATAAATTCACAGTCCGTCGCATTCAATAACCCGCTCAAGTAGTTCCGGCAAAAATCTGCCACGGAAGACGACAAGGGAGCGAAACCACCTTCTCCGAGGGGAATCCCTGCTAGAAGAGGATTACCCTCAAGAGGTGGACGAGCAACTCGAGCAGGACCCCCCCCGAGGGGATGGGACCCACCCGAAACAGAAGAAGGAAGACCCTCATCCACTACGTTCACAACATCTCCCGAAAAGGAGCGTGATACCAACCGCGGTATCGGAAAATCCATCCGAAAAAGAGCAGCGGTGGGATCCTCAGAGATAGCGGGAACTGGGGGGGGGGGGGCTGCGGCAAGTAAGACCCCCTGACCCCTCCTCTCCGAGAGAGGACTCACCACAACATCAAAGCTCGAGTGATCGGAGCCACTCTCCTCCGAAAAAGCGTACCCATCATTTAGCGTCTGCGCCAAGAAAACCTTATCGAAAGGTTTTATCACAAACGTTTGCATCTCCGAACCTATCAGGGAGACGAGTATACTATAAGCTCAAAGCAACAGAAAACACCCCATAACAAAGGGCAAGAAGAAGATCTTACGAAAGAAGAAATTGCTATAAAGCGGCTGAGCAGGGAGATTGAATATCTCTACCCCTTCTTGAAGACCTGCCAATATCAGAGACTCGGGGAACTATAATAAGCTGCTTATGTCATAGGTACCCGAGAACAGCCCAGAATGAGACAGCACCTCCTCATCACGTGTCAATGACTCGGAGTTGGGAGTAACGTATCCAAGACCCCATCAGAGAGGTACTCCCCATAAATCTGCTGATTGGCCCCTCGGGCGAATGAAAAAGAACCTCTGCCTCCAATCCCCTCTACGAGAACGCGGATTGGATACATGATTGAAGGTTCTATTGATGTCCCGATAGGCCAAGCTGAAAAAAGGAGGACCCCCCGTACAGGGGCGCAAGGCAAAAATGGCTCTCACCCGATGAGGAGACATGGGGAGGTTCAGAAGCTCACAACATAGGATGTACCCCACCAAGTGACGATACGAGTTTGGCGTCAACTGGCTAGGTCATATTTGCCAATAACGGAAGAGAGTCTGAATAAAAGGGTGAAAAACACCCGCATCCCACACCTCATTTGGTCACAGTACACCGTCAAGAATCCCGAAGGGGGATCGTAAGCCCTCTGCTCGGAGTATGGTATGACCACATCATACTGGGTATAATCTAGATTATACTCAGAAAAGAGGGTCATAACCGACCCCTCGTGCTCACTACTCGTAGCAGAGCCAACTTGACCATGGCCCATCAACTTTAGGGGGTTTAACGAAAGCATATCAAACTCTGAAG
The DNA here is from genome assembly GCA_948329865.1 of Linaria vulgaris. Lineage (NCBI taxonomy): Eukaryota > Viridiplantae > Streptophyta > Magnoliopsida > Lamiales > Plantaginaceae > Linaria > Linaria vulgaris. The sequence goes on from OX415252.1 coordinate 115,071,287, forward strand.
ACTGATCCGCCAGAGTATAAGACCCCCTACCCGTAAATACCTCACGAATATTAGTCATCCTGCGGGACTCAGCATTCGAGGATCTCCCAGCGACTCCCCTCGAAGGACTTCCTAAAAGAGCTGCTATATCATTGTCCAAACTATCTCGCCTAGAGGAAAAGCTAGCCGAGGAGGCATGGCGCACTCCTAACGCCAATGAAGGAGTCCGAACCAAGTTCCGAGTGGAATTATGAGAAGAAACAGACCCTCATCTCCTGTAATGTGGGGGCATCATCTTCTCGGGTAAGTTTTCACTCTTTTATTTCACGAAGAACTGCACAAAAGCTGAAAAGTGGTTTTTTCAAAGAATATCGGTGAATACTCTATCTAAAAGATATTTCTTTTTCTAAAGAAAATTGTGACAAAATTCACTATGCATTTGCTCATATATATACTGTTGCCCACAAATCTAAGCATGAGCTGCCCAAGCTAGATTAATTACTAAGGCCACGTGTCCAGTAAAAAAACCTATGGAAAGGGTAAAACTTCATGCATGAAGCCACCTCCTGCTACAAGTTTTACTTGACCAACAAGTTTATTTGGTAAACTTATCCTTAAGCATTAAATAAACAATTAGATAATTATGGCTGCTAAATAGTTACTAACGAAAAAGACAAAGTAGAGCAGGAAAGAAATGATTTATTTACTGATAAGCCCCGAGAAGTCCACGGAGAATGACCATACAGTGCGAAAAAGGTCAAAAAACAAAGGAATTAAAAATTTACACTTATTAAAATAAAAAGCAAAAGATAAAAGTTCTATACTATGCCCCCGTGGTTGATGGAGGCGGAGCGGGACGCGAAAGGGATGTCGCCTCAGCAAAGGTACCCATCGGAGCCAGACGTGAAATCGGAGAGAACATCCCCCCGGGGCCACTAAATCTCGGACTCGGACTACTTGCTGAATGTAGTGGAGAGGGCGCAGGAGAAACCCGAAGATATAACACACCCCCAAATCTACTCACAAGTACGCGGCAATCCTCGGAAGATGGCTTCTTCAGCTTATGGAGGTCAAAAGACTTGGTGAAGTCCACATCCTGTCGCAATAAGGGCTTCGCCACTCTAGCACACTCCAAGTAGCCCCACAACATGTGACCAGTTAAAAGGTCGTGGGACGGCCTCTCAGAAAGTTTTGGTTGTTGTCTAACGGTCTCTTGCTGAGCTAATTGGACCGCCGCATCAATTTTGGCTTGTACTGCCTCGGGAGAAAGAAACGTTGCCAACTTCCCCTCTGCCGACTCCGCCCTGTCAGTGACCTGACCCAACATCTCCTGAAGTTTCCTCTCCCTCTCCAAACCATTCGCTACCTCCTTCTCAAGAGCAACGGTCCGAGCATTAAGAGTCCCCTCGGACTCCTTCCTTTCCTTCTCCAAAAGGACTACCCTGGCTGTTGCAGACTTCTCGGAGGTTTCTATCTGCTTATATGCAGATTCTGTCTTTTCCAGGTTGTGGTGCAAGTCCTCGATTGTCTTCTCAGCCCTTTGCAGAGTGAATTCAAAGTCAGAGATCTTTGTAAGAAGCACTTCTTCCCTTGTTTGGCTCTTCTTATCCCTGAACAGAAGAGGCACCAATTGTGCTCGGAGTGCCTCCACCTCCTCCACGCTTTTCAACCCACACTGCTCAACAGAAGCAACCGCTTCCCGAGTCTTTCCTACCTGCAAAAAGAAAAGCAAAAGAAAAGATTGTTAACATAGAGCATACAACAAGAAGAAGCGAGTGCGAAAAAGAGACAGGGAAACTTGAAACTTACCATCAACCCCATCCAGTTAAGGCTGGTATACAGAAACTGATACCCCTCGGCAGGCGTGGAATTGGAGGAGGCAAAGAATTGGAGGAGCTCCCGATAAGCGTCCCCTACCGTCCAGGATGAAGATTGTCCCTCCGGTCCACGAGGGGGTATGGGCGTTTGAAAAGTATGCCCCCTCGGAGACAAAGTTACCGGAACATGATCCCTCGGAGGAGTAGTTCCCCGAGTTGGCGTCACCACCTCCAAATCGGTAAACACTGCCCGAGGACCTCCAGCAGCTACAGATGTCCCCGCCTCCCCAATCAGTGAGCTCAAAAGCTCCACCTTCACCTCCTTGTCTTCGGACGAAGGATCAAACTCCCCGTGGGTGTCCTCTGAATCCCCCATTGAAGTTTCCGGACCAGGAACCTGAAACTGCGCCAAAAAGTCTTTCTCTACAAGAAGAAACATACAGGGGTAAGAAGAGAGAATGAAACTAGAAAAAATTATACACAGAGGAAAAGATAGACAAAGAAGGTTTACCAAAAGGAGCAGACTCTTCAATCATCAGAGCCTTTCCCATATCCACAGTACCTGCACCAGAGGAGAGAGTATCAATATATGATCCAGACTCTTCAAAAAATTTAAGAGAATCTTGCTAAAGGATCAACCAGAACTTACCAAGGTGGGCAGGCTCAGATGCGGCCTTCTCCGAGAACTCCGGAACTCCTAGAGACATGGGCTCAACTCCACAAAGAGAATCAGGAGATGGGTCCCGAGAAGATATAACCACCGCCTCTGCAGTATTCCGGGCAGAATCCTCCCTTGAAACCCTCGGAGAACTTCCCATATCAGACTCGGAGACTGGCACCAGAGCCCAAGGTCCAACCTGGCGCAAGGGAACAACATTCTGGATCACCCCCGCAACATCTATGTATAAAAGGGCGTGATCCTCGGGAGCTCTACCCACCTCGGAACCCATGTGCATACCTTCTGGAGCATTAACCTCCTCCTCGTCATGGTCACCCTCCTTCGGAGCATCAGAAAGGCCACTCGGAACAGGATCCACGGAGCCCGAGTGTGAATAATACTTCACCAAGACATCCCCTGCACCACCCGAGAACCAGCAAATACAGTTATAACCTATTTCCATGACAAAAAAGGGAATAAAACAAATACTGGATACTTACCAAACAAGGCCACGACATCGAAAGAAAGGGATAACGGCTTCTTGACCGCATCATCAGTGAACACCATGTGATGAAGCCCAGATGCCTCAAACAACATCAAAAAATCCTCCGACTCCATCAGAAGTTGCTGTGAAATCACCGGGGATAAAACCACATCTTGATCCAAAGTGTGCACAAGAGACGCGCCTTCTCTCCAATCAAAAGGCATGTCTCATACACCTTCTGCTGGTTTCACAAAGAAGTATATGTTCTTCCAGACATTGTGTGAGCTTATTGAAGCATCCAAAATCCTCTTCGTAAAATGCCTGCTATTATCCCGATGGCGAACGTGGTAGAACGGATACCCCCCTGGGGAGACCACTATGTCGAAAATAGCAAAAAAGTGATCCACCCTACACTCCAACCCATTTACCTGACACCAAAAGACATAGATGCAGAGGGCGGCGAATCCGTTTGGAACCAATTGACTCGGACTGATATTGCACGCCTTGAACACTTCACAGAAGAAAGGTGGCATAAATGAGCGCCACCCATACCGCACCTGGGCAAAGTAAACAGTCAACATCCCCGGAGGTGGGTAATAAGCCCTCTAGTCCTTCGTAGTAATTTGAAATACCATGTTCTTCTAAAAAGCTCCGGTATTGGTGAACAAATCCAGCACCTGCTCACGAGTAGCAATACTCTGAACCTTATCGATTTTCGCAAAATCACGAGCAGCGGCAGCTTTCTTTGACTTAGGAACCCTAACTTTTTTGGTGGCGGCGCTACTCTCCACGACAGTAGAAATTTCCCCCTTTCGCTTACGAGTAATTACTCCAGTCGGAGCACTCCCCGTCCCCACCTGAGAATCAATCGGAGCAGTAACTCCAGAGGTAGTGGAGGCGGCAATAGGATCAGTGTTGGTGGAAGAGGCCATTTGAGCAGTAACGAGAAGAAAATGGCGTATGAATTTAGTTAAAATTTGAAGCGTGAAGAAAAGGGCATATGAATTTGCTGAGAATTTAAAAGGGTGAAGAAAAACGAGAAACGAAAAAGCTTTTTCTCTAGAGAAGAATTGCCGCAAAAGAAAGTGGTAGAAGTGAGAAAGAGGGTGAATAGTTTCCCTATTTACAACTCTAAAACCACAACGGTCAGATTTCTTCAAACGTGGAGCTCATTCAAAATTCCACGTCTCCACCGCATCTGCGTGCCACGGCGTTACCAATCTGACCGTTACCAACGGTCAGATGCTTTGAAATTCTAAACTGGTCAACGACTACCACACCCCGAGACCTCCGCACGCTTAAAGGCAGTACCCCCAGGGGTAATAAGGTAAATTCTATATGATCCGTTTTTAAATAATTATTGTAAATATCTGCACGTACCCCCTCGGAAAATACTAAAAAATAGATACATTGATGAAAAAAGGTCCCTCGCCTCACAGAAGGCACGAAATAAAATTTCCATCACCTCTACGAAGGCGATCGAAATTTGGGGGGGCTAATGTTAACCGTAAAAAATAAATACGGGATTAAAGAAAATATTAGTCCTAAATATGGGAATTAATATGCGGACAATACTATTGTTACGAATACTTCCGATGAGATGTAACCACCTCCCACGAGGAGGCCCTCAGAGAGTTACAAATCTGCATGGTCACTGACCTAAAAGCAATATAAAGAAATACCCGAGGAGACAAAGCGTCCCATGGAAAGTCAACGATGAATAAAGAAAAGATATCCACGTGGCATCGTAAATATAACAAACGCCCGATAAATCCACGCGACTCGGATATCCATCAAATGAGCCACGAGGGACCACAATGGACCCCGAGTCCCATAAACTCACGAGAACACTTCTTTGCTGAAAACTCCCCAACACGAGACGCCCTCGGAACATCTCTCCCAAAATCAATCTCAGAGCAAAAACAGATCCCCACACAAAAGTCATTGGGAAACCAATCCGAGGACTCGAATAAGAAAATACCACTCCACGAAGGCTAAGTCAAGCCCTCGGAGATCATGTCAACTCCTCGAAGATCAAGTAAAGCCATCGGAGATCAAGGACAAATCCTCGGAGACCATGCCAAACCACTCGGATACCAAATAAAAGACAAAAACACCCTTCGGAGACTAACATCCCAAAAACAGTCCCTCGGAGATCTCGGAGCTATCGGAAGAGAAAAAGATCAGCCTAGTCAGCATCTAGTAGACCAAGAATATGTCTTATCTTATCTTTTTATTTTTACACATATTGCAACACCTGTACTTAATAAAACACATGCATAGCGACACCTGTCCCTAATAAACTCTATATAAAGGGAGGTGATCCATTGAAGAAGAACAACTTGAATAACTGGAAAGAAAGACAGAAACAAAAGGAGTGAAATTCAGTGAATAAAAGAAGAAATATTCTCGTACCTTTATTATCCTTACATAATCAACGCTTTCTGAACCTCGGGCAAAGCGTTTCAACCCCTCAATTACTCCGTTAATTAGGTTAAAATATCCAACCTGTTAACAATTTTTATTTTATTTTTTGTTACAAAAGAGCATCATTAAGGTGGATATAGGGTGCACTTCATTTGAAATCTAATTATTATAAGAATACATGAAATAAGATGACATTTAATATACATTACATGATATACACAACCTTTTACATTCCAAAAGGGAGCTCGACTTTCGATTTCATTTCATTATTTGTCAATAATTATTGATATCCATTCAAATACAGTGCTTTTCTATCACAAGTGCAGAGTTCAGTTTGTACACTATTAATCATAATGTCCTTGTTGATTGAAAAATCAGTGTTAAGTACATATATTGATATTTAATTTGTATTACCATAACTCGAAAGTGACGTGATATATCCAGAGAATGAAGTGGGACCAACAAGCCCCATCGTTTGCAACTAATTCATTAATGGTGGAATATAGAACTCAATGTTATTATGTATATAGTACGATGGTATACCGATAATGCTATTGAACAAGAAGAGGACATTTCAAATTAAAGCCCCAATCTGTTATAGAATAACTAAAACTATTTGAAAATTATAACAATATATTAAAAGACTTAAGAAAGAAATGCAAATATCAAGTAATAGCACTTGTGAATTGGTATCATTTTACATGGAAAAATGCTCTTTATATAGAGGTTTTTCTAACCTAATACACCATTTCAATAGTGTTTATAATAATTATTATTGCTATGCTAAATAGTAAGCCTAAGTATAGGTACAACAATTTTCACAAATGTCACATCTATGTATTATTTATAATACTCCCCCTTGGCCGTTTGAAAATTTTGTAACGTATATGATCTGTCTTCTGCACACTTCTTATGTTGCCTCATTAAAAACCTTATAAGGAAAAACCCAGTGAGATAAAAACCTTAATAAGGGAGAAAGAGTGCAGTCGTGTGAACTCCCCCTCAAGTTGACATCTCCAATTCTTCGTAAGTCTCGTAGGTGATGGATCCCAATACTTTGAACATGTTTCTTAAAAGTTACAGTAGGGAGTGCCTTTGCAAAAAGATTTGCCATATTGTCACATAATTGAACATATTAGATATTAATTTCTTTGTGTCTTCTCGAGTTCCTGAGTGTAGGCAAAATATATTGGGGGTATGTGTTTGGTTCGATCACTCTTGATATAACCTTATTTCATCTGTGTAATACATGCAGAATTGTCTTCGTATAATGTTGTAGGACCCTCTCTAATAGGTAAGCCAGATGTACTTCTTATATGATGTGTCATTGATCGTATCCATACATATTTCCTGCTTGCTTCATGGAGTGCAATAATCTCAGCATGATTCAATGATGTTGCAACAAGTGTCTATTTCTGAGAACGCCATGAAATAGTAGTGCCTCCATACGTGAATACATATCCAGTTTGAGATCTGGATTTATGTGGGCCTTATAGAAAACATGCATCTGCATAACCAATCAATTCTTGTACCACATTGTTAGGATAAAATAGACCAAGATCCACAGTTCCTTGAAGATAACGGAATAAATGTTTAATTCCTTTCCAGTGCCTTTTTGTGGGTGATGAGCTAAACCTGGCTAATAAATTCACAGTAAATGATATATCAGGTCTAGTACAATTAGCTAGATATATTAAAGCTCCAATGGCAATTAAATATGGAACTTCAGAACCAAGAATTTCTTCATTTTCTTCACAAGGACGAAATGGATCTTTATCTATAGTTAATGATCTTGCAATCATAGGATGGTTCAAAGGTGTTGCATTATCCATGTTAAAACGTTTCAATATCTTTTTAATATAGTTAGATTGATGCATAATTATTCCATTTTTAACATGCTCAATTTGCAAACCAAGACAATATTTAGTCTTTTCAAGATCTTTCATTTCAAATTCAACCTTTAAATAATTCATTGTTGAATGAATTTCTTTGTTAGTGCCAATGATATTTAAATCATCTACATAAACCGCAATAATTGTAAAACCAGATGATGTTTTCTTAATAAAAATGCATGGACACAAAGAATTATTTATATATCCTTCTTTTAATAAATATTCACTCAAACGATTGTACCACATGCGACCTGATTGCTTTAACCCATATAATGATCTTTGCAATTTAATTGCGTACATTTCTCTAGGTTTGGAACTTGATGTTGCGGGTAATTTAAGCCCGTCAGGGACCTTCATGTAAATATCATTATCAAGTGATCCATAGAGATAAGCAGTGACAACATCCATGAGATGCATGTTTAGATTCTCATAGACCGCTAGACTGATCAAGAATTGAAATGTAATCGTATCCATTACAGGAGAATACGTTTCTTCATAATCGATTCCAGGTCTTTGAGAAAAACCTTGTGCGACAAGGTGAGCTTTGTACCTTACAATTTCATTTTTCTCATTTCGTTTGCGAATGAAGACCCATTTGAACCCTACGGATTTCACACTTTTCGGTGTGAGAACAATGGATCCAAATACCTTTCGCTTATTGAGCGAATCTAATTCAGCTTGCATAGCATCTTTCCAGTTATCCCAATCATTCATATTTTGGTATTCAATTACAGATTTGGGTTCAGGATCATCATTTTCATTCTCAATTTCATAAACGACTAAATATGAAAAATATTTCATCCATATTTTCCATCTCATTTGGATCCAATACCATTCCTGTATTGATATAATTTATAGAGATTTCAACGTTCTCTTTATTTATAGAATCTGATTGGATAACTTCTTGAGGTATCTCATATGTCACATTCTGCGACTCATCAGGCATAAATTCCTCAATAATAGGATCATTAGGTTTTGATGCTCCTTTTCTTTTTCGAGGATTTTTGTTCTTTGAGCCAGTAGGACGCCCACGTTTCTTAGTTATATCAAAGATAACATCATTTGATGTTTCTTTTGGAAGTACAATATGAGCAGGAGCATTTGCAGCTGGTATATGTGATTTTGTTACCCTGCTTATGTCAATAATTGCATCAAGTAATTGATTTGCAATAGCTTGTAAATGCAATTTTTTTTTACTTCCAAATCACATTGCTTTGTTAGCATATCAAAGCTTGTCAAAGATGGATTATCCTTTTCCAACTGCTTCTTTTCTCCCCCTAAGGTTGGAAAATTTGCCTCATTTAAATGGCAATCGGCAAAATGTGCTGTAAAGACATTACCAGTTAGAGGCTCAAGATATCTGATTATTGATGGTGAGTCAAATACAACATATATTCCCAACCTTCTTTGTGGTCCCATTTTTGTTCGCTTTGGTGGTGCAATTGGAACATAAACTGCATAACCAAAAATATTTATATGAGAAACATTAGGTTCATGACCAAAATCAAGTTGTAATGAGGAGTATTCATGATACGAGCTTGGTCTAATGCGAATTAGTGATGCAACATGTAAAATCGCATGACCCCATAGAGAACTTGGCAATTTAGCTTTCATCAACAATGGTCTAGCAATTAATTGAAGACGTTTAATTAATGATTCATCTAAACCATTTTGAGTATGTACATGTGCAACATTATGTTCAACCGTAATTCCAGTTGACATACAATAATCATTGAAAGCTTGAGATGTAAATTCACCAGCATTGTCAAGTTTGACTTTCTTGATCGTATAGTCAGAAAATTGAGCTCTTATTTTTATTATTTGAGCCAAAAATCTCGCAAATGCCATATTGCGAGTAGACAATAGACAGACATGTGGCCATCGACTTGAGGCATCAATTAATACCATAAAATATTAAAATGGACCACATGATGGATGAATAGGTCCACATATATCACCTTGAATTCTTTCAAAAAATGTGGGTAATTCTATCTTAATTTTAACTGGTGAATGCTTTATGAAAGTGTAAGATGTTCTGGAATCAATGTTGGATGGATGTTGTGCCAACATCCAGAGAACATTGAAACCCGAGAACATTCTTAACCGGAAACATTGTTCCAAAATTCGAGAACATATTCTGGAATAAATGTTGGATGGATGTTGAGCCAACATCAGGACAACATTTAAACCAGAGAGTATTCTGTCAATCTGTCTTTAACTGCTTTATTTTAGTTTTGCCTTTATTCACCTATTAATCAAGTTCCACGATTTTAGTTGTCTTTGTTTATGTCCAGGAACATCTCTTAATCATAAGGAAGAACATTACATGTTTCCTAAGTTGAAGTTTCCATAATTCAAGAGGAGGAGATCGGTCAAGTCAACACGGTTTCAAAGAAGGAAAGTTTTGGAGTTCAAGTGCAACTAGGAATCTTTCCAAGATGAACTCTGAATTGAAGAAGGAGTATTTCCTTATTAGAACTCAATCTAATAAAGGGAACTATTATTCAAGAAGGAGATCGAGTTCAAGAAGGAAAGTAGAGTTCAACAAGGAAACAACATAAGTTACCCAAACTGTGTACAACACACCTTGGAGATCAAGTTTGAAGAAACCTATATATAGGGTGTGAAGTACGTCAAGATACATAGAGAAACAATAGAGCTTATAAATCCGTAGAGATTATATCTTAAGCATTGTTGCTATGTTTCTTGTTTTGCAAAGTTTGTGAGTTTTCGAGTTAAGTCTAGGATTAGATTTAAGGAGAAAATTCTTGTCTGCTTTGCTGAGTCCAATCTACAAAAGAGCGAGAGTGATTTTGTGGTGAGGAACAACTTTGGTAAAACCTGTGTGGTTATTTTGCCGTAAGGCTAGATGGTTGATTATTTATAATAAACCATTGAAAATTTATCTTCTTGTGTTCTTTAATTCCGCTGCACATTACTCTATCAAGAAGATTATTTGAGATCAAGTTAAGGCAACGCCAGCTTAACTTGAGCTCTGAAACTTGGAAAAGTTGTATCAATCCCGATCCAACAATTTCAATTGGCGTCAGAGCCAAGCACCGATTTCACTGGTGTTTGGAGGTGATACAACGCGATGGACAACATCAATCCCAATTCTGGCAGACTCCCAGTCTTAGAAGGATCCATCAATTATGCCTACTGGAAGACCAGGCTCAGAGTTCACATCAAATCCATTGACATGAAAGCATGGGATGCCGTTCTTGATGGATATTCTGTCCCAAAGATTAAGAACGACCGAGATGCAGATATTGTACCAAAACCGAAGTCACAATGGACAGCAAACGAGGTAACACTGTACAACTACAATGAGAAAGCTCTTAATGCTATTTTTAGTTATGTTACCAATCAGATGTTTAAGTTAATTCAGAACTGCACCACAGCTAAATCAGCTTGGGATATCCTTGAACTTCATTGTGAAGGAGATATAGCAGTTAGGAACTCTAAACATAGACAATTGCTTAAAGATTTTGAAAAACTTGAGATGGGTGATGAAGAGAGTATAGATAGTTATTTTGAGAAAATCCTTGACATTACAAATCAATGTGAAAATCTAGGATTTCTTGTTTCAAATCAAACTATGGTTTATAAAGCTTTTAGATCTTTGTCACCTAGATTTGCGCTCAAGAGAATTGCCATGGGAGAGACAAGAGATATTGCCAACATGGAATTTCAATCCTTGTTAAACACTCTTAGAGAATTTGAGCTAGAGTTTCCTGCTAGGACTACCAAACAACAAGCTATTGCTTTGTTAGGAACAAATTATCATGAGAGTGAAGATGAGGATGAAATTATTTCTTCTAACTATGGAAATATTAGCAAGAAACTCAGTAGGTTGAACTTTAAAAATAAATCTAAAGAGAAACAACATAGCAATACTTCCACTGGTTATAGAAAATTGCCTCCCAAATTTGTTAAATATATGGCAACAAAATCTAGTCCTGAAGAAATTGAAAAGTTGAAAACTACTCAATGTTATGAATGTAAAGGTTATGGTCATATTGCTGTTGAATGTGCTAACACCCTCCGCAAGAAGGGAAAGTCTCATTGGGTTTGTGTAGATGATTTCAATGAAGAGGATTATAACTCTGGATCAAGTGCTGATACTGAAGAAAGCTTTGAAGAGATTCATACAGCTGCGCTATTCACTTATGTCAACTGGACAGAAGAAGATCTCCATAACTGCCACGGGTCCCAATGTTGCTCCAACATCCAGGACTCAACATCAGAACATAAGACTTTCTTTGGGAATTGGACTGAATATGATACCCATATTGATCTCAATTCTTTGTCTGATAATGATGAATCTAACTTTGAATGTTTTCATGGCTCAGTTGATCTAGATGAAGAGTATTACTTTGAAGGTGAAATGTCCCAGGAGGAAATCATTGAAGACCTAAAGTCTACTTTTCATAATCTTCTGAAAGAAAATCAAAAACTCACCAAGAAGAATGAAGCTCAGAGGCTGGAGATTGATGGACTGAAGAAATTGATGAGGATATATGAAAGAGACCTTGACAAGACAGAAGCTGAACTTAAAGAGGTAAAAGGAGAGCTTGAAAAAGATAATCAGATCATTGCTAAATGGAACTCAGGTACATCTAAACTTGAAGAGGTACTGAGTATGGGTAATAAAGGAACAAATGGTCTTGGATATATTGAGAAACCTACCTCTAAAGTTGCTAATCCTGTTTTCATTAAAGAAGGTTTTGTTAAGGAATCAAAAGACTTGAGTAGGGCTAATCCCAACAAAAGTAAACCTACTTATATCTGTCAATTTTGTTTTCAACCAGGTCACATAAAACCTTATTGCAAGAAATATTTGAAAGAAAATGTGAAGAAAACAGAAACTGTCTCTAATGTTGAGTTGGTCAGTGGTACAGATGTTATCCCAACATTAGGAACAAGACAGAAAAGTAGAACTTGGATTGAAAAGTTAAAGACTCCTAAGATGAAACTTGTATGCAATGTTGTGTTTTCTGCTGTGTACTCTAACCTTGCAGGTAAGTGGTACTTTGACAGTGGATGTTCAAGACACATGACAGGAGACAAGGAAAATCTTAAACAATTGATTCCTCTCAATGTTGGAACTGTCACCTATGGAGGAGGCACCAAGGGAAGACTCATTGGAAAGGGAGTACTAGATGTTGAAGGATTTCCACCACTCAAAGATGTTCTGCTAGTTGAAGGATTGAAAGCAAATCTAATAAGCATTAGTCAACTTTGTGATGATAACTTGCTTGTTACATTTGATAAAAGTTCTTGTGATGTATTTAATAGTGAAAATGTCCTTGTTATGACAGGTACTAGATCTAAAGATAATTGCTACCTTGCACAGGAAGAAGCAGATTGCTTTCATGCTAAAGTTGATGATGCTATTCTGTGGCATAGAAAGCTAGGACATGTTCACTATAGGAACCTTGAAAAGCTACAGAAAGTTGATGCTGTAAGAGGCTTACCAAAGATATCCAGCCCAGGTAAGGTTGTATGTGGGGACTGCCTAAAGGGTAAGCAAACCAAAGCTATTCATACACCCCTCCAGGTACAGAGTACAATTTTCAGGACTGGTAAGTGTTTTGAATTATTACACATGGATCTCATGGGTCCTATTGAGGTGAGCAGCCTAAGTGGTAAGAGATATGCCTTTGTTATTGTAGATGATTTCTCTAGATATACATGGGTTAAATTTCTTAAAGAAAAATCTGATGCATTTAACACATTTAGGATCTTACATGCTAGCATCAAAAATCTGTATGGTTCCTCTGTTTGTAAGATTAGGTCTGATCATGGGAAAGAATTTGAAAATGCTAGTTTCAATGATTTATGTGATAAGAATGGGATTTTCCATGAGTTTTCAGCACCTAAGACACCTCAGCAAAATGGGATAGCTGGGAGGAAAAATAGGACACTTCAAGAGATGGCCAGAGTTATGCTTAATGCTAGAAACCTATCTAAAAGACTTTGGGCTGAAGCTTTAAATACTGCTTGTCATATAAGTAATAGGGCTTATCTTAGACCTGGTACAAATATGACACCATATGAAATCTTGAAGGGTTTGAAACCAAATATTGCTCATTTTCATGAATTTGGATGTGATTGTTACTTGTTGAATGATAGAGACTATCTTAGTAAGTTTGATCCAAAAAGTGAAAAGTGCATATTTGTTGGTTATTCTGTAAATAGTTCTGCTTTCAGGGTTTATAATCCAAGATTGAAGACTATTCAAGAATCAGTAAATATAGTGTTTGATGATTCCACCTTTGATTCAGGTACTGATGAAGTCACTATCTCTGATGTTGCCCCAACATTGGAAACAGAGACTGTCCCAACATCAGGAGCAGAAGCTGAAGACACTGAAGTTGTGACTGGTTCTAATGTTGAGCTGACACCTACTGCTGTTAGGCCAACATCCCCACAGTCAAATTCAGAGGATGACATGGTTGATGAACCTAGGAGAGATCCCCCTACTAGGATTCAAAAGGACCATCCAGCTTCACAAGTGATAGGTGAAATCACTGGACGCATGAAGACTCGCAACAAAGACAGGGTAAACTATAAAAATATGGTAAGGTTGTGTGTCTGCATGGCTTCCACTTGCACTGTAAGTAATGCTTCCTGTTTTGTCTCAAATATTGAACCTAAGAATGTGACTGAAGCTCTTAAGGATAGTAAATGGATAAATGCTATGCAAGATGAACTGTTGCAATTCACCAAAAATCATGTTTGGAATCTAGTGCCTAGACCTTCTAATGTGAATGTTATAGGGACTAAGTGGATTTTCAAGAACAAAACTAATGAAAATGGTGTAATTGTAAGAAACAACGCTAGGCTAGTTGCACAAGGTTATACTCAGGTAGAAGGAATTGACTTTGATGAGACATTTGCCCCAGTAGCTAGGATAGAATCTATTAGATTACTTCTTGCTATTGCATGTTGTCTTAAGATTAAGCTCTACCAGATGGATGTGAATGGTGCTTTTCTTAATGGTTTGATAGACAAAGAAGTATATGTTGAACAACCTAAAGGTTTTGCTGATCCTAAACATCCTAATTATGTGTATAAACTTGAGAAAGCTTTGTATGGTTTAAAACAGGCACCTAGAGCTTGGTATGAAAGACTAACTCAATTTTTGTTAAGTCTTGGGTTCAATAGAGGAGATGGAGACAGAACCTTGTTTATTCTAAGAAAGAGTTCTGATGTTTGTATTGCTCAGATCTATGTGGATGATATTGTATTTGGTTCTACTAACAAGTCTACTCTAGACAAGTTTGTTGAGTCAATGACAGGGGCATTTGAGATGAGCATGATTGGAGAGCTGAACTACTTTCTGGGATTGCAAGTGAAGCAACTGGAGAATGGTATGTTCTTAAACCAGGAGAAGTATGCAAGGAACCTGGTAAAGAGATTTGAGCTACATGAGTCAAAACCTTGCAAAACTCCCATGTCTTCTTCTATGAAGATTACTAAGGATGGCACTGGAGACAATGTTGACCCAACATTGTACAGATCTATGATTGGTAGTCTTCTATATCTCTCTGCCTCTAGACCAGATATTATGTTTTCTGTTTGTGTTTGTGCTAGGTACCAAGCTGATCCAAAGCAATCTCACTTGATTGCTGTGAAGAGAATATTAAGATATATATCTGGAACTTCATCATTGGGCATATGGTATTCTTTTGATACAAATACAAATCTTGTTGGATTTAGTGATTCTGATTGGGCAGGTGATGTAGATGACAGAAAATCCACAAGTGGGGGCTGTTTCTATTTGGGAAACAATCTAGTTTCATGGTATAGTAGGAAACAGAATTGTGTGTCATTATCTACAGCTGAATCTGAATATGTAGCTGCTGGCAGTTGTGTTACCCAGCTAGTATGGCTTAAACACATGGTGCTGGACTATGGGCTAGATAGTGATACTCTCCTCATGTTTTGTGACAATCTTAGTGCCATTAGTATCTCAAGGAATCCTGTTCAACATTCTAGGACTAAGCATATAGATATAAGACATCATTACTTGAGAGACATGGTTGAGGATAAAATGATTAACATTGAGCATATTGAGACAAATAATCAGCTTGCTGATATGTTTACTAAACCTTTAGATAGTGAGAGATTCTTCAGTTTGAGGAAATCTCTCGGCATGTGCAATATGTGAGAATGTTAGGAGCCCAGTGTTGACATAACACCACTGTCTAGCACTGGTTAATGTTTGTGGTGTAGGATGTAACTTTTTGTTTTTTGTTTGTTTCTTTTCTTTTCTTTTTGAGTCACATTGATCTTTGTTTTGACATATTTGATTGTGTGGTTGATCGCTGTGTTTTACTAATCTTTCTAGTTTGCAGATTCACATCTAAGTTTTGAAAAGTATAAATCTCTAAAGTGTGTCTGAGGTTGTGTTAGCCTAACATATGGAGAAGCTGGGGTACACGAAGTTCACTACTTTGATGTCTATTCAGTTGTGTCTTATTCGTATGGAAAGGTTTTACAGGACATGTGGAGAAGCTGGGGTTCATGATGTTGACAGCTTCAATGATATTCAGTTGTGCTTATTTGCATGTCTCTGTTTGTTTCGGCCAAGGGGTACATAAAAGTGGTTCTTTCTACTAGGGTGTTTGGGGTTTCGATTGCCTTCACTTGGTAGCATTGATCACTTAGTGCTCTCTTGTATGCAGGTTGGTAAACAAGTATGCATAAGGAATTGGGGTATTGGGGTACATGATAAATGTGTTGCCAGTATTCAAGACCTTTGTACTTGCCTAACTTGTTGCTGATAATGTTGTTACTGGGGTGTGTGGAGTCTAGTGCTGCCCTCATTCAGTAATGTCATTATCCTTTTTTTTAAAAACAACCCTCAGTTTTTGTTCTAAAGAGATAATGAAAATAGTGAAGATTTGATGTGATGTGAACTATTGCTGGTTTGAAAAATGATTCACTGTGTATACCATCTGTCAATGTTGTCTTAACATTGTTGCATTCATTCTAGAATTGCATTGTCTTTCATCTTTGGTTAGTGTGGTTGACTAGGTTTGGGCTTAGGGGGAGTATATAGTCCCTTTCATGTGTTGAGGCATACTCTTTGGGTGACATTCTGCAGGTGACACACTATTTGTGACCTTCTATGCTGTGGAAGTGGATTAATTCTCAAATTCATGACTGCTTATCTCTGTGTGTTTTCTGTTTGATATGTTACTTATTCATGATTTTGATCTAAACCTTATGTTTTTGATACTCACTTGCTAACTTGGTGAAGTTTCAGATATAAGTTTGGATATATCTCACGCTCTCACATGAAATTGCCTTGAAGAAGCCCAAAATCTCAAATATTATGGTTTAACAACTTTCTGGTTTGAATGTTACTCTACTCTCTGATCTGAATGTTATCCCAACATTGCCATACTGTCTGCCCAACATTGAAAACAGTAACTTATAAGTTTGTGTAAAATTTTAAAAACTGAGTTTTTATTGTTTTATTGTGAACTGCTCTGGTTACTTGATGTTTTTAAATGACACGTGGTAAAGTTCTTACGCGGGAATAGAGTAGTGGGAAAACTTAATTGATCACATTCCACAATCCCACCAACATTCATCCCTTCTCTCTCCACTCTGCACGACTTAAATGAACAATTTGCCTTAATTTCTTTTGCACTTGTGCAATTTGTTTTCTCTCTGCAAATAGTTATCTAAAAATATGTCATATTTTTCTCTCAATTCTCAAAACTAACATGGCGGGCAAGACTCCTTTAGACACTCTTGCAGATATGGCCTTGAATGTTGAGCAAACAACAACACGCACCAGGGCTGCTGCGCGTGAGGATCAAGAACGGCCTACTGCTCAAGTTGCTGCAAAACGACCAACGATTCCTTATCAACGACGGGCAAAGCGAGCTAAGAATGTGGAATCGCAGTCGAATGTTGGCGCAACATCAGAAGCCCATGAATCTGAATTTGAGGTAAATGTGGCTAACCCTAAACCCCAAGTGAATAATGTTGATGATATAATTGAGGGGGAGGGATCTGGAGCTGGTTCTGGAAGAAAGAGAACACCTATGGGGTCTAGGCCAATGAGTAAAATAGCCTTTCTAAGAGCTGAGGCTAGAAGAGCTCAAAGAGAGAGACTTGAGAAGAGAAAAGTTGAGGCTAAGGCTAAGGCTAAGGCTGAGGCTGAGAGAGTGGGGAAAGGGAAACAGATTGTGGATGAGGAAGTTGAGGTAGTTGATATAGAAGAAGAGGAGAAAGAGGAAGAGGAAACTGCTGCTGATGAGTCTGAAGCTAGTGGTGATGATGATAATAATGAAGAAGAGTACTGTGACACTCTTGCATTATCCTATTTTAGTAAGGAAGCTAGGTCTAGATACTATCTTAATAAGGAGATAGAGGACAAGGCTTATGACTTTAGAAAGAGGGATTTTCACAAAGAGAGGGTCATGGACATGGACAGCTTTAAGAGAAACAGAGTTTTTGAGTTGTTGAAAGCAAGAGGGGTTCAGAATTCAATGAAGAAGCATGGTGATTATGCTCCTGAGCTTGTACAAGAATTCTACCTGAATCTCTCAAAGTATATCACTTGTGAGTTGTCTCCCAAATATGGTCAAGCATGGGTAAGAGGACAAGTGTTTGACATTAGTCCTAAGAAGATAAATGAGATTTGGGGACTGCCACATGTTGAGGAATCTGAAGATCCAAAGCCAGATGAGGTGATTGAGGATATCACAGGTGGTCTAGAGAGAACCTGGGTTGAACAATTACTAACTACAAAGCTCACTGCCCTAAGTGCTGTTCTGCACAAATGTGCATCTTATAATTGGCTGCCTACTAAAAATTCTACTGTTTTGACTAAGGAGTCAGCTTACTTGGTCTACAAACTGAAGAATGGGCTTGCTGTGAATATTGGGGTGAAAATTTTAAAGGCTATGGAAGATGCTGCTGGAAGGAAGCAAGGGATTCTACCATTTCCTTCTTTGATCACAACTCTGCTGCTAAAACAGAAGATGAACAAGAAAGAGTTTGGAGGAATGTCAGAGAACAAGGCTAGGTTCACCATCACTCAATCCTACTTGTCTAGCACAAGAGTGAAGGACTTGCCTTGGAATCCTGAAGGTGGAGTTGCACCTGGAGAGGAAAAGGAGGCTCAACAATTTGTTGGAGCTTCAGTGCCTCAATCTGATGAGGAAGAAACCAGGGTAACAACAAAATCTTTTGTTGATCAGCAGTTGACTTGGTATAGAAGTGCTTATGCCAATCTTCAGAGGGAAGTTGCTTTCAAGCAAAAACAAATGCAGGAGCTGGATGTCTTGATTAAGAACATGGAGGAGCTTTCTTCACAAAAAGGGGGAGAGTGATCTAGTTTTTAATTTTTGATTTCTGGTTTTTATGTTTTTGTTTTGATATGTTTTGAACTGTTTCTATTTTGCTGCTAGTTCTTCTTATTTGTTTTGGTTTGTAATGGTAATGCTATTTAACTTTAACTGCTCTTGATGCTTTTACTTATGAAGATAGTCTATATCTGCTGTTTCTGCTGATAAACTGATATGCAGGTACATTCTGGTCTTAATGTTGAGACAACATTGATAAGTTAAATGTCTGAACAACTTGGTTGAGTTGTGGTGATGACTTTAATGATTAATCTTTGTTATGCCAAGTTAATACTTGATAGTTTGCATTAAGGGGGAGCAGTTTGAGTAGTTTAGATTATTATGCTTAATTGATATTTGGACATATTATCTGTTATGTGAACAGGTTGATTGGTTTTGTGAAGAAAGGCAAAAAGGGGGAGATTGAAAGTGTAAGATGTTCTGGAATCAATGTTGGATGGATGTTGTGCCAACATCCAGAGAACATTGAAACCCGAGAACATTCTTAACCGGAAACATTGTTCCAAAATTCGAGAACATATTCTGGAATAAATGTTGGATGGATGTTGAGCCAACATCAGGACAACATTTAAACCAGAGAGTATTCTGTCAATCTGTCTTTAACTGCTTTATTTTAGTTTTGCCTTTATTCACCTATTAATCAAGTTCCACGATTTTAGTTGTCTTTGTTTATGTCCAGGAACATCTCTTAATCATAAGGAAGAACATTACATGTTTCCTAAGTTGAAGTTTCCATAATTCAAGAGGAGGAGATCGGTCAAGTCAACACGGTTTCAAAGAAGGAAAGTTTTGGAGTTCAAGTGCACCTAGGAATCTTTCCAAGATGAACTCTGAATTGAAGAAGGAGTATTTCCTTATTAGAACTCAATCTAATAAAGGGAACTATTATTCAAGAAGGAGATCGAGTTCAAGAAGGAAAGTAGAGTTCAACAAGGAAACAACATAAGTTACCCAAACTGTGTACAACACACCTTGGAGATCAAGTTTGAAGAAACCTATATATAGGGTGTGAAGTACGTCAAGATACATAGAGAAACAATAGAGCTTATAAATCCGTAGAGATTATATCTTAAGCATTGTTGCTATGTTTCTTGTTTTGCAAAGTTTGTGAGTTTTCGAGTTAAGTCTAGGATTAGATTTAAGGAGAAAATTCTTGTCTGCTTTGCTGAGTCCAATCTACAAAAGAGCGAGAGTGATTTTGTGGTGAGGAACAACTTTGGTAAAACCTGTGTGGTTATTTTGCCGTAAGGCTAGATGGTTGATTATTTATAATAAACCATTGAAAATTTATCTTCTTGTGTTCTTTAATTCCGCTGCACATTACTCTATCAAGAAGATTGTTTGAGATCAAGTTAAGGCAACGCCAGCTTAACTTGAGCTCTGAAACTTGGAAAAGTTGTATCAATCCCTATCCAACAATTTCACTTTATAATTAGCTTTCCAAGAGAACATGCTTCACATGGACTATTATTGCTCATATTGAGTTTGGATCCTTTTAATGAATGTCCATGTGTAGTTTCAATTATTCTTCGCATCATTGTTGAACCAGGATGACCTAGTCGATCATGCCATAGAGTCAATGATTCTGAATTTTCATTGACTATCATATTTGATTCGATTTTATTAATATATGTGTAATGCAACCCTGATGAGATATATGGTAGTTTTTCAAGAAAATGTTTCTTTCCTGGTATATTCTTAGTAATGAAAACATATTTAGCCTTATTCACAGTCATTGACTTAGTATCATATCCATGATGATATATATCTTTAGAACTCAATAAATTCCTTCTGGATTTTGGGGCAAATAAGGCATCATCGATGATAAACTTTGTTCCATTTGGTAAAGTAAAAGTAGCTGTATCAGATTCTTCAGTCAATTTAATAGGACCTCCTATTGTACCGACTTGAAATTTTGAGGGTTCTAAATATGTAAAATATTTCTTACTTGTGAGAATTGTATGAGTTGTACAACAGTCAAGAAGGCAGAAATCACCAGTATGCTCCATATCACACTTTAGTTCAAATAAACAATATTAAAACAAATATTGCAATAAACAGGGTATATTTGAAAAGAGATTATTTTATTGAAAGCACACAACAGAAATGCAAGAAGTAGATAATACAACTAAAAACATAAATCACAATAAGCATATTCAGCCAGAAGATCGCATAACACATATTAAGCCAAACGAACATCATAGTCATCAGTAAAGTCTGCCGCCTCTGTAAAGGTGGAATCACCATTTGAATTTTGTTCGACAAGGTTAACTTCCTTTTCTTTACCCTTCAAACTTTCTTGATACATCTTACAGAGATGTTCTGGTGTACGACATGTGTTGGCCCAATGCCCTTTTATTCTACATTTAAAACAATAAGGTTTTTATTATGTTTTTCTTTGCTCTGGTGGTTATTCTTAAAGACAGTGTTGGTATGCGAGGGGTTGTGAAAACCCCTTGGACCACGACCACGGCCACGGCCACGACCACCTCTTTTACCGCGTCCACCTCTATGGCCATATCCTCCTCAATGACCACCTCTACCTTGACCATGACAACGACCACGACCACGACCACGACCTTAATTGGCATTCTCATTGTTACCTCATCCATAGGAGTTTGAGAAGTTAATGGCATTTGCCTCAGGTAATGCATGTGCTCCAGGAGGACGAGATTTATGATTTTTCATCAGTAAGTTACTGTAACTTTCTGCCATTAACAACTTTTGTTGCAAGTCGTGATATTTTGAAATATTCAGCAATCGGTATTGCTGTTGAACATTTATCATGGACACATGGAAAGTAGAAAGTGTTTTCTCTGTCATTTCTCTATGAGTAAGCTTTCTTCCACAATAAATTAAATCTGAACGAATCTCCATAAGTGCGGATTTGTATGCGCTTATAGTTTCAAAATCTTGGAACCTTAAATTGTTCCAATCATCGGTGGCTTTTGGCAACACGGTTTCCTTTTGATGGCCATATATTTCCTGTAGATTTGTCCATAATTCATGAGGATTGGTAACATCGAGATATTCTCTCTTTAAGTTTTCATCTAGATGTTTTCTCATGTAGATCACAGCCTCACATTTTTCTGGATCCGTATTTGTATATACTGCAGCAAGAGTTTCAACGATACTCTTTGATCTGAGGTACAATTTCTTATCTGATTTCCATTGTCCATAATTCTTGCCAGTGATATTGAGTATACAACTAACTGTACTCGTGATGTTAGACATTTTTCTAGATAAATACATAACCAAGAGAAACATAATTAGGATCGAGACAATTTATTTAACACATAATCATAGAAGCATAATTATTACAATAATACAATGCAATTATCTCATCTCTAGCCAAATCTTGAACTCGAACATTATTATGATAAAAGGGAGGAATATCATAGGGACAAACATAGAAGTGTCTTCATCTACTAGCATAAAAATAAAAATTGAAAGGTAAATGAGGATCAAGATCGCTGTTGTCGTAGAGATCATTTTGCAAGATGAGAGAAATAAGGTGAAGATTTGTGTGGAGTTTGTGTTATGAAATTTGTGTATTTATAGAGGAAAAATATTCGTAAGTAGCCGTTAAAAAAAATCATTTTTTTTTATTTTGGCATGTTTTATGAACGATAATGTCTTTAATAATTTAACAACTAAAATTAATTGTAATAACATGTAAAATAATTTCCGCCGCATTAATGATATTTTAATAGGCATATGGAATAATATTACGATAAGTAAATATATATATATATAAATATATATATATATATATTTTTCTGCCACATTACTATGTAAAAACTTTCATGTGCTTAAGGAATATGTAAACAAGTAAAATAATTGCAATGAATTAAGTGCGTAAATAATTTCCGCCACATTACTATGTAAAAACTTTCATGGGCTTATGGAATAACATAAACAATAATAAATTGTCAATAGTCGTTTCTAGCTTGGGGTTAACTCAAGCATCAACGAAAGTTAAAATTAACTTTAGTGTTAGAGTTAGATGACAGTAAAATATAAATAGGATTTTCATCTAATCATAAAATTATAGATAGGCGGTAGTTCGCCTTGTCTATAATAATGTAGATAGATGAACACGTAAATATTAAACTTTAACAACAAAATTATAAACACATTGTTAACGGGTTTAGAATTATTCCCTATTAAACGAAAGATATTTATTTTGGGTTTGAACGCCCTGTCCGTGATTCAGAGGCAATGATGGATGGACATAATGAGATTAATTGCAAGAATATTCCCTTCCTTTATTCACTGAACATTTCCTCCTCTCTTACGTATTTGAATGTTGAATTGTAGTAAGTAAGCTAAGTGGCTTCAGCTTGTGCTTCTTCTAATGATCACCTCCCTTTATATAGACTTTGGTAGGGGCAGGTGTCATTGTGCATGCGTTTTGGTAAGGACAGGTGTTGTTGTTACTTTGATACAGGTGTGAAAATTAGGATAATGTTTATCTCTTATCTACTAGGCGCTGACTGGATTAGCTTTTGCGTCTTCTGATATCTCCGAGGGCTTCTAATGTAGATTGTTTTGATAAGACTATTCTTCCGAGGGCTTTTATTTCTCCTTCTTGATTCGAGTATTTTCTTCAACAATCAGGAGTGATTTCTGAGGGGGTAAACGTGATCCCCGAGGACTTTGTATAACTTCCGAGGACTGTGATTTTGTGTCCGAGGGCTGTATTTGCTTTACTGAAAGTGAGATTTCTTCACGAGAGTTCTCGGATTGTATTCACTGGATGTTCTTGTATTTATTTCTTGATTTTCTCCAAAATTGGGTCCTCGGATAAGTCCGAGTGTCGTCTTTTCCGAGGAGTGTTCAGCAAGGAAGTTTTCTTGTAAGTTCATAGGACTCGGGGTCCATCTTGGTCCCTCTTGGCGCATTTGGTGGATATCGGAGTCATACGGGTCCATCGGGTTTTGCTCTTTTTCCGATGCCGTGTTGATATCTGCTTTTCATTCACCGTTTGACTTTCCAAGGGACTCTTATGTTTCTCCTCGGATGCTCTTATAAACCTTTTCGGGTCAGTGACCGAAAGGTAGGGCAATCCTCCGAGGGGCTTTCTTTATAGGTACATCTCATCGGAAGGACTCGTGACAATAGTATTGTCCCTATATTGTTTCTCCGAGTAGGAGTAATCTCCTTTATTTTATTTTTTAGGGTTAACACTAGCCCCCCCAAATTTCGATTGTCCTCGTAGAGACAAGCGGAATTTTAAATCATCGTCCTCAGTGAGGTGAGGGGTTATTTTTTGCTTAGTGTCCCTATATATTATTTTTTTTCTTTTTCCTTTTTTGGTATTTATCTGAGAGGCAAATACGTATATTTAGAATTTTGCAAGTGATTTTACCTGAATACCCTTAGGGTATTGTCATTAAGCAGGCGAAGATCTCGGGAGAGCAGGTTGCGGACTGCCGTTTGACCAGCTTGGGGATTTGAAGTATCTTACCGTTGGCAACGGGCAGAATCTGGACGGCGTGGCGTGAGCAGGCAACGGTTACGTGGAGTCACGAATGAATGCCACGTCTTTATGGGCATTTGACCGTTGTAAATTTTGGCTATAAATAGGGTATTGTTGCCTCTTCTTCTCTTCATTCACTCAAGTGTAATTTGCGATAATTTCTCTCAGAGCTACAAATTTCTTCTTTTATTCTCTTGCAATTCTAAGTTCCAGTAGATTTTCCCACTAAAAAAAAACTTTCCTCTTTTTATATCCATGGCTTCTTCTGCCAATGTGAATCCTGTTGCTGCTGCTACTTCCTCGGAGATCACTGCTCCGATTAACACTTCTGTAAATGTAAGGAGTCTTCCGGTGGGAGTTGTTACTCGTAAACGCAAGGGAGAACTTGATGCTGCTGCCGAGGGCGGCGCTACCTCCTCAAAAAAGGCTAGGGTTCCCAAGTCAAAGGAACCGCCTCTTCGGACTTTTGCTAAGGTGGAAAAGACGCGGAACATTGCTACTCGTAAGCAGGTAGCGGATCTGTTTACCTCAACTGGAGTCCTTCAGAAAAATATGGTCTTCCGACTTCCGACGAAGGATGAGAGGGCATGCTATCCTCCTCCGGGTATGTTGACAGTATTTTTTGCTCAGGTTAAGTACGGGTGGCGTTCATTTATGTCCCCTTTCTTCTGTGAGCTTTTTAAGACTTGTAATATCAGCCCAAGTCAAATGGTGCCGAACGGATTTGCTGCTATTTGCATTTACGTGTTTTGGTGCCACGTGAATGGTCTAGAGTGTTCAGTGGATCACTTTCTTTCGATCTTTGACGTGGCGGTATCGCCCGGGGGGTATCCTTTCTATAACGTTCGTCACCGGGACAACACGGGGGATTCCACGAAGAGGATCTTGGGCGCCGCTATTACCTCGCATAGCGTCTGGAAGAACAGATACTTCTTCGTGGGCCCTGTTAATGGTGAGTGGGAGGTGCCCTTTGATTGGCGAGAGGGTACTACTCCCGTACACGCTCTGGATCAGGAGGCGGTGTTATCTCCTATAATTTCTCAGCACAAACTGATGGAATCAGAGGACTTTTCAATGTTGTACGAGACTTCCGGTCTTCACTACGTAGTTGTTACCGATGACGCCGTGGAACATCCTTTGTCTTTGTCTCCCGAGGCGAGGAGTTTCTTTCGTAAGTTTCTTCATTCGTTCTTTTACTCTTTTTATTCTCTCTCCGAGTACAGTGGTAAATTGTCCTTATACACGTTATTGGTGGGATGATGCAGGGGATGTCATGGCAAACTACTATCTGCAGTCGAGTCCGAGGGAGCCTACTCCTAGTGGTGTTTCTGAGATACCAGAGGAGGGTGATCACGAGGAAGATGAGGTTAACGCTCCCGAGGGCGGGCATGCGGGTTCAGAGAAGGGCGGATTTCACGAGGACCATTCTCTTCTATGTATGGATACGACGGGGGTTATCAGGAGCGCTGTTCCCTTGCGCCAAGTAGCTCCTTCCTCTTCTTGGGCTTTAGTGCCAGTTTCCAAGTCTAGTACAGGAGATTTGCCCGTTTCCGGATCTGATATAGGGAGCTCTCCGAGGGCGTCTGAAGAAGGAATATTTCCGAGGACAGTTGAAGAAGGAGCTGTCCAGAAGACTACGGGAGTGATAGATGTATCTTCCGATGACCCTTCTCCTGTTTCTACTGAGCGTATATCCTCAGAAGGTCCTCGTGGTGAGTCTTAACAAGTTCTTCAAAAATTTTTGGTAGTCTGTTATCTCGCACTAATACTTTCCCTTTTTTGATGCAGTTGCCGTAGATAAAGGCAAGGCTCCAATGGTAGAAGAGTCTTCCTTATATGGTGAGTATCCGTTATTCGCCCTCTTTCCATAATTTTTTCTAGTTTCATTCTTTTTCTCACTGTCATTTTGTATCTTTTGTAGAGGAGGATTTTCTGGCCCAATTCAACATTCCCGAGCAAGAAGGTTTACGAGGAGACTCTGAAGACACTCAAGGGGAGTTTGATCCTTCTTCCGAGGATAGGGAGGTGAAGGAGGGGATTCTGAAGTCCCTGTTAGGAGAGACTAGCCCCTCCACAACAGTGGGTGGTTCCCGGGCCATATTTACAAATTCAGAAGTGATGCCTCCCGTAAAGGATATGACTCCTCCGAGGGGGCATGTTCCGGTGACTTTGTCTCCGAAGGGTCATACATTCCAGGAGCCTATTCCTCCTAGTGGATTCGAGGGGCAATTTTCATCTCGGTCAGTGGGGGAAGCTTATCAAGATATCCTCCGATTTTTCGCCTCCTCTAGTTCAACACCCGCCGAGGGGTATCAATTTTTGTACACCAGTCTTAACTGGCTGGGACTCATGGTAAGCTTCTCTAAATTAATCCTCTGAAATTATATAGTATATCTCTGTTAAATTCTTTGTTGTTGATTTTCCGCAGATTGGAAATACTCGAGAGGCAGTCACTGCCGTTGAAGAGCACGGTCGGAAAGACAAAGAAGAGTTAGAAGTACTCCGAGCGCAATTGGCACCTCTCTTAGTCCGAGATAAAGAGAGTCAAACTAGGGAGGACATTCTTCAAACCAAGATTTCCGACTACGAATTTGCTCTTAATGAATCAGAGAAGGCGAGGGCGGATTTGCAAGGTAACTTAAACGCTGCCGAGTCCGCTTGTAAAAAGATGGAGGCGTCCGAGAAGGTTGTAGCGGCTAAGATAACTCTTCTGGAGAAGGAAAGGAAGGAGTCCGAGGAGATCTTCACTACTCGTATTGCGGCTCTCGAGAAGGCAGTGGCGGACGGGAATGAGAGAGAGAGAGTTCTTCAGGAGACATTGGGTCAAGCTACTGATAGGGCTGAGTCGGCTGAAGAAAAGTTGGTAAACTTTCTATCTCCCGAGGACGTACAAGCTAAGGTGGATGCAGCCGTTCAATTCGCTCAGCGGGAGATTTCACGACAGCAAGCAGGAGTACCCGAGACGTCTTCTCACGAGCTGTTGACAGGCCACCTTTTATGGGGTTATCTGGAGTGTGCTAGGTTGGCTAAGTCTCTGATAAGGTCGGATGTTGATTTCTCAAAATCTTTTGACCTTCGTAAGCTGACGAGGCCGACTCCCGATGATTGCAAGTACTTTGTGGGGAGGTTTGGGGGTTTGCTATCTTCCAAGGATTCTCCAACACCGTCTCCGATGCGCTCTGCCACAAGTCCGAGTCCGAGAGCTAGTGGTTCCGGGGGAGTATTTTCTCCAATTTCTCGTCTTGCTCCATTGGGTACCTCCATCGAGGAGACAACTTCTTCCCTCCCTCCTTCCACGGGGGCTTAATTTTATCTTTGTAATTTTTTACTTTTAAAATAAACGTTCTTTGTACTTACTATCCCTTCCGAGGGCTCTTCGGCTTAAATAAATATTTTTGTTCAATTTCCCCTTTTCTACTTTTTGTTTGTATAGTTAAATTTCAATTAGCATGGATAATGATAATTTTCAAAAAGTTGCTGACTAAGTAGACTTCCTAAGTAGGAGGTGTTGTTTTGCATAGTTAAATAGGGTACGTGTCATTTTTAATCAAAAAGTTTTTCAACACGTGTCCCATAATAGAAGTTTAAACTTCTACTTTTAACTCTGACTTAAAAAGTATATATGCACATAGGATTTTTACCAATTATGCACTTATCTCCTAATCCTTATTAGTCTTTGATTTTCTTTCATAATTGCAAGTACAAAAATAATACTTACTTGATACGATGATGCCTCCTTATTATAGAAGATGGGGTTCGACTTCATCTTGCGGTTCTTCTCGGGATACCGCTCGGGGTCCTTCTGGATCATCAAGGGTTCCTCCGAGGGACAATCCATCCGAGAATCAAACGACACTTGGTGCTAGTTCCTCTCTTGGAGTGGCTCGTAGGACTCCATCTACAAATTCACGTAGAGTCAATCATATCAGGGAGATATTCATGAGTAGGGAGCCATATCCTTTGGCAGATGAGTCTTCGGAGTTCGATTTGATTCCTCTTAATCCATCAAGATTGATAGGTAGAGGACGTGTAGGATCCACTATGAGTGCATAATGTGAGAACTCGGTAAGATCTCTTTTCACTGGTTATAACTTAGAGTTCGAAGATTATGATATAATAGTGCCTTCTTCGGGCCAAAGGGCTTACGCACCCCCCTCGGGTTACATGACCGTTTATACCGAACAAATGCGTTGTGGTTTACGGACCTTTTTCCATCCCTTTTTCCAAATACTCTTTCGGTATTGGCAGGTGTGTCCGAGTCAGTTAACACCAAGTTCCTATAGTCATTTGGTGGGTTATGTCCTTCGTAGTGAGCTTTTAAACCTTCCCATGTCCCCCTATCGGGTGGGGACAATATTTACCCTTCAACCTTGCTCGGAGGGGACTCCCTTTTTTAGCTTGACCTATCGGGACAAGGAAGATATCTTCACTCGTGTATCCAGTTCCCACTCTAGTAGAGAGGATTGGAGGCGGAGATTTTTCTTTGTCCGTCCGAGAGGCCAGTCAGCCAGATCATGGGGTGTACCCATCCGATGGGGTCTGGGGTATATCGCACCCAACACCGAAACACGAGGGCAAGTGAGGGAGATATTGCTTCACTCGGGACTTTTCTCTGGTTCTCATGACATATCTGGGCTATTGGATTTCCCCGAGGCTCTGGTTTTGGCAGGTTTACAGGAGGGGGTGGAAGGATGCACTCCTGCTTCTCGTCCTCTTCATAGTAACTTCTATTTTCGTAAGTTCTACTAATCATTTTCCAGCATGCAACCTTTATTGGTGTCCTCGGACCGTTTTCCTACTAACATCTTTTGCAGGAGCGGAGATGGGAGCCTTTTCTCTCGGGTCTTCTACTGACGTTTTCTTGGGGAGAGCATTGCATGGTATTCCCGGGGGGACGAAGGTTGGTGATTCCCCTCCCCTCGTGAGTGAGGCAATGGTTGAAATTTCCTCAGAGGAGGAGGAACCTGATGCAGCCCCCCCAGTCAGTTATATAATTCCTTCTGGATCGTCGGATCTGATAGCAACTCTTTCTCAAACGGATTTTCACATGAGTCCCGTAGCATCACAGCCCCTTCCTCATAATTCTACCGTGGTAAATGTATTAGAGGAGTATCTTCGCTCTTCTAGTACAGAGGATATGCAGCCCCGGGAAGATATCCCTAGGCGTATTCCTGCACCACCGCCCGAGGAGCACCCTTCCCCCGGGAGAACTCTTCCCCCCGGGGTTAATCAGGATGTTTCTCCTCTCGGATCAGCAGTGGGGTTTTGCCGAAACTTTCTTAGTGGTTTATTGAACGTAACAGATTGTGAGCTGATAAAAACCCTTTCGGTACCCGTTCTCCAGGATTTAGCCTGCAAAGACCTGTGTGAGGTATTTATTCATTTTATTTAGTACTAACCTGTCTTCTGGTCTGATGCCCCTTGCTTTGTTTTTTGACCAGATTTATATGGTGTTGGATGCTCTCGGATCTTACGGAAGTTCCTCTTCAGATCCAGGCTTAGTATATCGTCGTCGGGATGAGTTAGAGCGAGGTCTCTTGGAGGCTCAAGTGGAGATAGCCCATTTGAAGGAAGTTCATGAGTCCGCTCAGGAGACTCACATCCAGGCGTTACAATTAGAGAAGGATAAGGCGTGGGAATTGGAACGCCAGTTAGTGCTTGAAAAAGCACGTGTCTTGAACTTAGGGCGGAGAATTGAGGAGTTACGTGGCCAAATGCGGTCCTCGGAGGAGCAGTTAACACAGGCTACGCTGGAAAGAGACGCCTTGAGTCAGCAGCTGCTAGGGATAACTCGTTCTCATGCGATAGAGGTGGTCATGGCCCGAGTCCAAGCTGTGTTGGAAGTGGTGGGCCCATCCAATCTTCGTGAGTCTCTCCGGGGTGAGATGCGTGACTTGGTGCACATAGGCTATAAGTTGTGCCAAGATGCCGTGCAAGCTTTACCAGAGTTCCCCTCGGGCTTGCTCCTTCCTGAGCTTAACATTCGTCAAGTCTCCGAAGAGTTTCCTCCTTCACCTACTAGAGATTTTGTGATCGGAATTGTGTTCTTTGATGACCCAGTCTCCCTTTCCGAGGAACAACGTCAAAGACTTATCCGAGAGGGGAAACGTCCCATGGGAGGGACTTAGCTTGTAAATGAGTTTAGTTCATAATACGGAGGGTTTTTAGTGTTATCGGGTTGTCCTGATGTCTCATATATAGAGATATCATTTTGTCGGACAACTCTAATTTCTTTTGTACTATATACCCTCGTATATGAACACTCTTTTTATTCATGTATAACTATTACATTAAGCATAATACTTTCTAAGGTTGCTTGCGTTCCACGTGTTGCGAAGTATTGCTTCCTCGGAGTTGGCAAGCCGATAAGTCGCAGGTCCTACAATTTCTACTATCTTGTAGGGTCCTTCCCATCGTGGATCTAGTTTACCCACATTCTTAGAGGCCCCTACTCGTTTCATTACTAAATCTCCAACTTGAAAGGTTCGGGGTTTTACCTTGGCATTGTAATATCGTGACATCCGAGCCTTGTACTCTTCCATTCGGAGGGCTACTCGGGTCCTTTTTTCCTCGAGAAGGTCAAGGGCAAGGGCTAGATTTGAGCCATTGGCCACTTCTTCATATTCTTTGACTCGCCAGCTTTCTATGGAGACTTCCGAGGGCAAAACAGCTTCACACCCGTAGGATAGACTAAAAGGGGTTTCGCCCGTAGCGACACTCTGCGTGGTCCGATAGGCCCACAATATCCCAGGTATCTCCTCAACCCACTTAGCTTTATGCCAATCAAGTCGAGCCTTCATGTTCTTCAAGAGGGTTCTGTTGGTTCTTTCTACTTGGCCATTTGCTTGAGGGTATCCCACGGAGGCAAAGCGATGTTTTATCTCCCAATGATCACACCATTTTTGCAATCCTTGATCAGTAAACTGCAAACCGTTGTCACTTACCAGGCTCCGAGGGACACCAAAGCGACAAATAATATTTCTCTAGAGAAAATTGATAACGGCCCCCGCGGTTACCCTAGCCAGGGGTTCCGCTTCCACCCATTTGGTAAAGTAGTCAACGGCTACTAGCAGAAATTTCTTTTGACCGGCATCAGGGATGAGGGGTCCAAGTATATCAATACCCCACTTAGAGAATGGGCAGGGGTTCAGAGAGGGTTCCCAAGGGGCTGCGGGTAGACGGGTCCGAGGGGCGTAAGCTTGGCATGGCTTACATCTTTCGGCATGGCTTTTGCTGTCTTTGGCCATCGTGGGCCAATAGTAGCCTTGTCGAATCAAGCGTCCAACCATGCTTTCGCCACTAGTATGGCTCCCACATACCCCCTCGTGAGTTTCTGCTAAGGCTAGTTGGGCTTCCTCTTCATTGAGGCATCGAGCATGGGGGCATAAGTATGTCCTTCGGAAGAGTGTCCCGTCTTTGAGGAAGTATCGGAGGGTTTTTCTGAACATCATTCGCTGAATATTCTTGTCCGAGGAGTATCCCTCGGGATTCTGCAAATAGGCTTTGATAGGGGTCACCCAGCTAGATGAGGGATCTGAAATTGTATTCACCTATCGGCCTTCGCTCTTCTCAGATTCATTGACATGCAGTAGAGTAATCTTCCGAGTATGTATTGCAGCTGTTTGTGTAGCCATTTTGGACAAAACGTCCGCCTCTTGATTTTCTTTTCGGGGAATTTGAACTATATCATACTCTTCAAACCATTCGGACCTTTGACGGACAACTTGTAGGTACTCTTGCATTCTTTCTTCTTTGGCCTCATATGACCCTTTAACTTGCTGGACAATCAATTGGGAGTCACTATGGAGGAGTACTCTCTTTATTCCTCCTTCCCTTGCTAATCTCATACCAATAAGGAGAGCTTCGTACTCGGCTTCATTGTTAGAGAGGGGGTAATCTATTCTAACTGCAAAATGGAGTCTTTCCTCCTCCCCTTCTTGATTTACCAAAACTATTCCAGCCCCCCCGTGGGTACTTACCGAGGATCCGTCTACATATACCTGCCATCGTGGCTCCTTTTCCTCGGACCCCACGCCCGTGAGTTCTGTTACAAAGTCCGCCAGAACTTGCGCTTTGATTGATGGTCTCGGAGCATAGGAAATATCGTACTCAGTAAGCTCTACGGCCCATTTTATCAGTCTTCCTGATGATTCAGGCTTGTTAAGAATTGCCCTCAGGGGGTACTTAGTTAGCACGGTTATTGGATGAGATAGAAAGTAGGGACGTAGCTTACGAGCCGTAGTAACCAATGCTAGAACGAGTTTCTCAGTTAGGGTATATCGGGTTTCGGCTCCGAGGAGAGTTTTACTAACGTAATATACCGGGTGATGTTCTCCATCTTGTTCTTTGACTAAGACAGCGCTAATAGCCTCTTCTCCGACCGATAAATACAGGAACAGCTCTTCTTGGGGCATAGGTTTTACCAGCAAAGGTGGTTTCAACATATATCTTTTCAATTCTTCAAGAGCTTCCTCGCATTGAGGGGTCCACTGAAATTCCTTGACATTTCGAAGTATCTTGAAGAAGGGAAGTCCTTTTTCTGCGGACTTGGAGACAAACCGACTTAACGAGGCCATTCTTCCAGTTAACTTTTGGACATCTTTTACCGTCCTCGGAGTAGGTAACCCCATAATAGCTTCTGCTTTTTCGGGGTTTACTTCAATTCCCTTCTCCGTAACCATAAATCCCAAAAATTTTCCTCCTCGGATACCAAAAGAACACTTCCGAGGGTTAACTTTCATGCCAAAGTTGTTCATAATGACCAACGCTTTCCGTAGGTCCTCGGGATGTTCTTCGGCAGTGTTACTTTTAACTACAGTATCATCTACGTAAACCTCTACTGATTTCCCAATAAGTCATGTGAACATAAGACTTACTAACCTTTGGTAGGTAGCTCCCGCATTCTTCAGCCCAAATGGCATGACTAGGTAACAAAAGGTGCCTGCATCCGTGATGAAGCTGGTCTTATCTTGATCAATAGTCGCCATCGGAATTTGGTTGTACCCTTGGTCTCCATCTAAAGTTGATAGTAGCGCACATCCTGCGGTAGAATCAACTAGCTGATCTATGCTTGGTAAGGGATAACAATCCTTGGGGCATGCTTCATTGAGGTTAGTAAAGTCAACACACATTCGCCATCTTCCTCCGTGCTTGGGAACTAGCACAACATTGGCTAACCACTCGGGGTAGATAACTTCTCGTATTTGCTTCAATTTGAGAAGGCGTTGTATTTCCGAACGGATGATCTTGTTGCGCTCGGGGCCCATTTTCCTCTTCTTCTGTTGGACAGGTTTAGCTCCAGGCTTTACATTAAGGAAATGTTGACATACCTTGTTGCTGATTCGTCCGGGCGGCCCCCCTTCCCACGCAAAGAGGTGATGGAATTATTTGAGAAGAGAAATCAATTGACCTTCTATGATTGGAGCCATATGGGTGCCCATTTTGATTACTTTCTCGGGGCTTCCTTCTACTAATTCCACCATTTTTAATTCTTCTACAGGTTGGACCCGTGTTTCCTCGGTTCTACACTTTTTGTTATTTCCGAGTGAGGGTCCGTCCTCTTCTGAGGGAATGGCATTCATGCAGCATTCTCGGGCTTTTGACTGACTTCCTCGGACTTCTCCGATTCCCGAAGAAGTGGGGAATTTCACTTTAAGATGCAGAGTAGAAGGGATAGCTTCAAAGGCCCGAATAGAGGGTCTTCCACAGATGACATTATACGTTCGTGAGGAGGCTTCCACTACCCAAAACTTAATAGATTCAGTTCTCTGAAGGGCTCCTTTCCCCCATGACATCGGAAGGGTAACAGTTCCGAGGGTTTGACAAGCTTCCCCTGAGAATCCTACTAACGGGACCTCAGCAGTTTCCAACGTTTCTTGTTTCAACCTCATAGCAAGATAAGTAGGTAAGAAGAGCACATCCACGGAGCTGCCCGTATCTATAAGGATCCGTTGGATTTCATACCCGTAGATGACAGCAGAAATAACCAATGGATCTTCGTGAGGGTATATTATGTCCATAAGATCCTCGGGCCCGAACGTGATGCTAGGCAGATTTAATCCTTGAATGGAGCAGACAGACAATCCTTGTTCTGCTCGTCGGGCTTCTTTCAAATATTTCTTCTTTTTACCCTGAGGTGTCATGGAAATTTCACCCCCTTCAATCATATTGATCGTTCTCCCTGTTGGGGGGTTGTCTTTGTAAGAGTTAGGTGGAGGAGGCAAACTCTGATACCCTGTCGTTTTCTCTCGTGAATTTTGCCGACGATCTTTAATTCTCTCTTGGGATCGGAGACGTCTAGTGGTCCTCTCTCGTGATTTCCAACTAGGCGTCCTTTCTTCCCTTTATTGCTCTTCCTCTTCCCTTCGTGATCTCTTCCAAACATTTGCCTTAGGCTCTTCAAGGTTATTCTCCTTGAGGTAGTTCTTTAAATACCCTATTTCTAACAGGCGGAGTACCTCTAAACGAAGGGTAGTACATTCTTCCGTAGTGTGCCCGTAAGTTTTATGGTACTTACAATATTTCCCCGTGTCCTTGTCTCGGTTAGGAAATTTAGTTGGTCTGGGCCAGTGCAACTCGTTGCTACCCCTCATTATGTTGAGCACTTCTGGTGGAGTAACAGTCATCGGGGGTAAGTGCACGAGTCGGAGGAATTTCTTAACCACTCCCTCTTCATCTTTGCGCTGAGGAGGTTTTCCTTCCTTATTCTTTTCCTTAGCCTTTGCCTCTTTCTCGACGCGTTCTAGGTGTTCACTATCCTCCTGCTCCATTTGCTTCTTTGTTCCCTCGGCCTCTTCCATCAAAATGTGTACTTCTGCCTTTTGCATTAGCTCATTCATATCCGTGATACGATTTCCCATAAGGTATCTAAAGAAATCCCCCGTTCGGAGTCCCTGAGTTAATATGTCCGCCATAATGGTCGGGCAAACGTTGGGAACATCTAGGGCTTCATCCGTGAAGCGCTTTATATATTCTCGTAAAGATTCATCCTTTTTATGCTTAATAGTAAAAAGATATGTAGCAGATTTAGGGTACCTTCGGTTGCAGGCGAATTGTCGTACAAACAAATGAGCTAATCGGTCAAAGCTCGTGATGGAACAAGGTGGAAGATGAGTAAACCAGGCTTGGGCCCGTCCTCCGAGGGTAACAGGAAATACGCGGCATAACACATGATCAGGAGCGGAAGAGAGGTCCATTCCGGCCAGGTATTGATGGATGTGATCCTGTGGGTCCCTTCCATCAGCTTCTCCGGTATATAACGGGATATTGACAGGTCGCATCCCAGAGGGGACAGAAGCTGAGGCAATTTCGGGAATGAAAGGAGAGGTTTTGAATGTAGGATCTTCCTCGGGAGCCATGGTCTTCTTGAGATCACCTAATTCTTTTCGTAAATCATCCATCATTCCCCACAAGGAATGTTCCACCTCTCTTCGACAATCCGAGGGGCGAGAAATTTCTTCCCGACCACTCACGGGAGTTCTTTCATGACATACATACCTTCGAGGCCTTTGTCGGGGTGCTGGTTGCCAAGGATTCCAATTTGGGTTCCACGCCATCGGAGGTGCATCTCCTTCCGAGGGGAAACCACCGTTCCCGGAGAGCATGGGGGACGAGCGTCCGAGAGGTTCATCCCTCCGGGGTGTTCGTGCAGCATTTATAAGTCTTTCGTAAACAGATCGGGGAATATTAATAAAATCTCTAGTACCTGGTTCGTAATTGGACAAAGTTTCTTCCGAGTCGCTGTTCGAGAAAGGAAGGTTGTCCCTTTCGAAAAGATCGTCCATCCTAGCTGACATCTGCTTGAATTCTCTCGAGGACAGATATTATGGCGTTCCCACAGACGGCGCCACTTTGTTAACGGGTTTAGAATTATTCCCTATTAAACGGAAGATATTTATTTTGGGTTTGAACGCCCTGTCCGTGATTCAGAGGCAATGATGGATGGACATAATGAGATTAATTGCAAGAATATTCCCTTCCTTTATTCACTGAACATTTCCTCCTCTCTTACGTATTTGAATGTTGAATTGTAGTAAGTAAGCTAAGTGGCTTCAGCTTGTGCTTCTTCTAATGATCACCTCCCTTTATATAGACTTTGGTAGGGGCAGGTGTCATTGTGCATGCGTTTTGGTAAGGACAGGTGTTGTTGTTACTTTGATACAGGTGTGAAAATTAGGATAATGTTTATCTCTTATCTACTAGGCGCTGACTGGATTAGCTTTTGCGTCTTCTGATATCTCCGAGGGCTTCTGATGTAGATTGTTTTGATAAGACTATTCTTCCGAGGGCTTTTATTTCTCCTTCTTGATTCGAGTATTTTCTTCAACAATCAGGAGTGATTTCTGAGGGGGTAAACGTGATCCCCGAGGACTTTGTATAACTTCCGAGGACTGTGATTTTGTGTCCGAGGGCTGTATTTGCTTTACTGAAAGTGAGATTTCTTCACGAGAGTTCTCGGATTGTATTCACTGGATGTTCTTGTATTTATTTCTTGATTTTCTCCAAAATTGGGTCCTCGGATAAGTCCGAGTGTCGTCTTTTCCGAGGAGTGTTCAGCAAGGAAGTTTTCTTGTAAGTTCATAGGACTCGGGGTCCATCTTGGTCCCTCTTGGCGCATTTGGTGGATATCGGAGTCATACAGGTCCATCGGGTTTTGCTCTTTTTCCGATGCCGTGTTGATATCTGCTTTTCATTCACCGTTTGACTTTCCAATGGACTCTTATGTTTCTCCTCGGATGCTCTTATAAACCTTTTCGGGTCAGTGACCGAAAGGTAGGGCAATCCTCCGAGGGGCTTTCTTTATAGGTACATCTCATCGGAAGGACTCGTGACAATAGTATTGTCCCTATATTGTTTCTCCGAGTAGGAGTAATCTCCTTTATTTTATTTTTTAGGGTTAACACACATATTCATCTAATCATAAAATTATAGATAGGCGGTAATCCGCCTTGTCTATAATAATGTAGATAGATGAACAAGTAAATATAAAACTTTCATACTTCTTAACGTTGAACGTTTTCTTTAACGAATGAACTGAATTCTTCCGGATCGAGCACTATCGTGCTGATAACGTGTTATAGAATAACTAAAACTATTTGGGAATTATAACAATATATTAAAAGACTTAAGAAAGAAATGCAAATATCAAGTAATAGCGCTTGTGAATTTGTATCATTTTACATGGAAGAGTGCTCTTTATATAGAGGTTTTTCCAACCTAATACACTATTTTAATAGTGTTTACAATAATTATTATTACTATACTAAATAGTAAGCCTAAGTTATAGGTACAACAATTTGCACAAAGGTCACATCTATGTATTATTTATAACAATCGACTTTTATTCACTTAGAGCTGTTTTGTTTTTTGTTCATCGTATTTGTAAACTTAAAAAGTAATTTCATATGTATGCGAATCTATTCTTAATTAATAGCATGACACAAAATATCATATATATAATAACTATCAATTGTAAGTCACGCGGGACTGCTGTTCCTGTAATATATGTGTAGACAAGTAAAATTTGTGTCTAATTAAATCTTGACATGTGAAAAATAATATATTACATATCAATTTACACTACAAGATTTGGGAGATTTTCGCGACCCCCCTTGGTGACCGCTGGGCGGTCCCCAGCCCAATGGCGGGAATAATCACGCCGTTGGGCCCAAAAGTTGGGCCAGTTTTGGCCAAAAAACTGGGCCCGATTTATTTTTGTTAGCGGTCGCCACGCAAAGGGTATTTAAACCCTTGGCAGCCCTCTCTCCCTTAATCTCTTTCTTCTTCTCACACACACACACACACACACCCCCCTCCCACGCCGGCGATCTCCCTCCTCAACACGCAAAAGACGACCGCCACACGGTCGCCCTCCCTCTCGACCGCCGACCGCAACTGCCACAAGGTCGCCGCTCTCCTCCGACCGCCGACCGCGACCGCCACAAGGTCGCTCCTCCGCCACCGTTCCCGCCATTTTCAAGCTACTCTTCCCCGTTTCGCTCCCTTTTCGACCCATTTCATTATAAGTCTTGTTTTATCAATTTATATATGTTTTAATATTGTTTTGATTAATTTGTTTAATTTGTGTTTAATTAATAATTTAAATGTGTAACTATTTTTGTTAGTTGTTAATTAATATATTAGTTTAGTTTAAAGTTAATTAAAGTGTTAGTTTAGTGTAAAGACTTTATTAAATTGTTAGTTTAGATGTTAGTAGTTTATTAAAGTGTGAAAGACTTAGATTAAATTGTTAGTTTAGATGTTAGTAGTTAATTAAAGTGTGAAAGACTTGATTATATTGTTAGTTTAGATGTTAGTAGTTAATTAAAGTATTTTAGTTTTGAATAAATTGTTAGTTTAGATGTTAGTTTTGATTAAAGAGTTAGTAGTTTTGATTAAAGTGTTAGTTTAGATGTTAGTAGTTAATTAAAGTGTGTTTGTTTTAGTTAAAGTGTTACTAGTTTTGATTAAATTGTTAGTTTAGATGTTAGTAGTTAATTAAAGTGTGTTAGTTTTGATTAAAGTGTTAGCAGTTTTGATTTAATTGTTAGTTTAGATGTTAGTAGTTCATTAAAGTGTGTGAGTTTTGATCAAAGTGTTAATAGTTTTGATTAAAATGTTAGTTTTGATGTTAATAGTTAATTAAAGTGTGTTTGTTTTGATTAAAGTGTTAGTTTAGATGTTAGTAGTTTTGATTAAAGTGTTAATAGTTTTAATTAGTTTAAAGCCTTGATTAGTTTAAGTGAAGAAATATTATTGTAAAGTGAATTTGTTTAGTTTAAAGTTAATTAAAGTGTTAGTTTAGATGTATATTAAAATATTAATTTAGTTTAAAGTTAATTTTGATTAGTTTAGATGTTATTGTGTTAGATTAAATCTATTATTATTATTTGAATGTAAAATTGTTATTTGAATGTTAAATATGTTATTTGAATGTGAATTTGTTATTTGAAGTTTATATTTATTAGGTAAATCAACAATCTATTGATGTTCTAATTTAGATAATTTTTCTTATTTTGGCAGGACATCTTTTCATCATGCTAGCGATCATCCACGTAGACCACCATCGTCGAGCAGAGGCCCTCCTTCGAAAGGGGGTCGTAGTCGAGGTACTGCCACTTCTGGCCGAGGTAGTGGTAGTGAGAGTCAGGGTCATGGCCGAGGTACTAATAGCCAGACAGGTGGGCGAGGTAGTCTTGGACCTCGTAAGATACGTATTATAGTGCCTTAGACCGAGAGCGAGGAGACCACACCAGTCATACAGCAGCCCCAAGGTCGTGGGTCGGGTGAGGCATCTACTTCGCTGACGCCTACTTTACATTGCCATCTTTTGGTGGAGTCCCATGGCCCTGATGTAGCACAGGCTATCCAGTCGATACCTGCATCGTCTGCAGCCGACGTTAGACCACGGTCGTCGGAGTCCACAGTAGCTCAGAGACCACCATCTGCAGAGTCGATGGGCACTCATCGACCACCGTCTGTCGGGTCCTCAGGAGCTCCGAGGCCATCACCTACAACTTCCCCTGGATCTGGACCGAGCCACCTGTCGACCATGACTCGACCGAGTAGGGGACCTACTATAGGGGGTCGAGCCACCCGTAGATCCGAGAGATAAGAAGGTTATTACATTGTCTAGAAGCGGGTTTTATTATCCCCCTAAGCGGTCCCTAATGACCCCTGAATCTTGTAGTGTTAATTTTTTATTTTATTTTAGATTTATAATAAATTTATTTCTATAGTAAAGTAGTTAAATTTATTGATTTTAATATATATGGTGGATAAATTAAATAATGTCTTATTTATTTATTGGAGTTAAAACTACCCAATTAAATTAAATAATGACAAGTCTTGTAAAGCAAAAAAACAAAAATTAATATATAATTTTATCCTAATATTTTAAAGGATTAAATAAATATATTTATCAAATTTCAAGATATGGAAAGTATTCCTCTCCAAGGCTCAATATTCAAGAGATATCAAGAAGATTCATCTAGGCCAAATCTTCCAAATTAAGAAATCGTAGATGCGATCTCAACCGTCCATCTCATCAGGAGATTCTGATTGAGATTCACTCTACAACTATAAAAGAGGTGCTCTTGAAGAACAAAAACCACAATTCAGCATTCAAGAATTCAGAGCAAGGAAGTTTAACAAATCCTCTCCACCAAGTCCATCAATCTTCAAGGCGTTCTTCACAATCTTTAAGGTGTTCTTCGTAAAGAACTCATTTCAATCCGATATCAAGTCTCAAGTTCATCCAAAAACTGTTTTTGAAGATCGCACTATGCCAAGGAAGATCAAACTCCAAGAAGTTCAACAAATCCAAAACCAAGTTCATACCGTTCATCATTCGTCTTCAAGTCAAAAATTCGTTTAATCCGAGATCAAGTTCCAAGACCCTCGAAAACCCGTTTTTGAAGATTGAAGTCCATTTAAGAAGATCAAAACCCAATAAATCTGAAGAACTGAAGACGAAGATCATATCGTTGTTCATCGACATTCAAATCAAATTCCAAATCAAGTTTCCGTTCGATCCGAGATCAAGCCGTCAAACCCTCGAATCAACGTTTGTCAAATATCCAAGTATTTTGAAAATCAAGATTCCTCTAAATAAGATTGACATTCAACAAATTCAAGACGAAGATCAAATTGTTCGTCGTGAAGATCAAGTCAAGTAGATCGCTAATTCAAGATCAAGCTCAAAAGCCCTTGGATTAACGTTCAACTCAAATACACGTGGAAAAGATCAAAATTAAATCCACTCGCAAGTCAACCAAATTTCAACATTGTACCTGTAAAAAAAAATCACAGGAATATTAGAGACTGTAACTCATATTTGTTTAAATTTATATAAAGTTTATTTGTATTGATTTTTCTTGTTTCTTATTTTAAGGACTTGAAATTTCATCGTTACAATATGATTAGAAACAAAAATTTTTATTTTTTTTATAATACAACAAAAGATAACTTGGACATGTCTAAGGTTTTTTTTGGTAATCAATAGTTTATTTTGAAGAAAGAAAAAAGAAAAATAGAGTATAATACTCTAACCAGGTACATATAAGCGTTCGACAAAAGAGAAATCATTTAATTAGGTAAAAGCTAAGAGACAATGGACATGGATACAAATACTTGTCCGGATAATGAATAATAAAAGAGTGAATAGTTAAGAATTATGATCGTAATTTATCAAACTTAATACTTGAATATATGCATATATAGTTGAAGTAAATATCAAACTTTTACTTTTTGTTTTTTGAAACATTTAAAAAGACGTGGTGGAGGTCAGAAGGAAGGGCGACAGGATCTTACTGGTCAAGTTGGTCATAGGCGAGGATATCTTGAATGTCATTAGTGCCTATGCACCACAGATAGGACTAGACGAAGCCGTGAAACGTAAGTTTTGGGAAGATTTGGACGAGATGGTACAAAGGATCTCTAGTAGCGAGAAACTCTTCATTGGAGGTGACTTTAATGGTCATGTAGGATCTAGCCATGATGGGTTCGAGGACATCCACGGCGGGTATAGCTTTGGGGATCGCAATGAGCCGGGAAACGCTATCTTAGACTTCGCCCTCTCCTATGATTTGCTTGTAGCAAATACTTGGTTTAAGAAGAGAGAGTCTCATTTGGTTACCTATAGGAGTGGGTCAAATAAGAGCCAGATAGATTTCTTCTTAGCTAGGAGGGCAGATAGAAGTCGTTGCATAGATTGCAAGGTCATCCCCGGAGAAAGTGTGGTTACGCAACATAGGCTTTTGGTGTTGGATATTAGACTGCGGCAAGGAGTGAAGAGGAGTAGGCGCCGGTTGGAACCTAGAATTAAGTGGTGGCGGCTTAAGGAGTCTACCCAAAAGGCCTCCGTGGAGCGAGTGGTTCAAGAGGTAGACTGGAAGACTGAGGACGATGTAGATGCAACTTGGACCAAAATGGCTTGTTGTATCAAGAAGGTAGCTAAAGACCT
Organism: Linaria vulgaris; assembly: GCA_948329865.1. Taxonomy (NCBI): domain Eukaryota; kingdom Viridiplantae; phylum Streptophyta; class Magnoliopsida; order Lamiales; family Plantaginaceae; genus Linaria; species Linaria vulgaris. Next base: position 115,113,381 of record OX415252.1, read on the forward strand.
CTTAGGTGAATCCCGAGGTAGTAGCCTGACAGGTAAAGACACGTCATGGTGGAATGAAGAAGTAAAGGCGGCAATCAAGGCCAAACGGGATTGCTACAGGGATTTGAAGAAGAACCATGATGGAGCAAGCTTTGAAAAGTATAAGCTAGCCAGTAAAGAAGCAAAGAAAGCTGTTGGACTAGCGCGAGAGGCTGTGTACAAGGAAATTTATGAGAAGAGGGATAGCAAAGAGGCCGAGAAGGATATATACAAAATTGCTCGCATTAGAGAGAGGAAGACTAGAGACCTAGGTGTAGTGAAATGCATCAAAGATGAAGGTCAGTCTGTCTTAGTGCGTGAGGATCAGGTCAAAGCACGGTGGAGGGAGTACTTCGAGGGCCTGTTCAATGGAGGCCCCACCCAAGCAGTGGGTGACATCTCGCAGTCCCCTCAGGATCTGAACCGCAATTTTATGCGCCGTATTAGAAGGTCGGAAGTCAAAGATGCTTTGAAGAGGATGAAGACTCGAAAAGCCGTTGGCCCAGATGGTATCCCTATCGAGGCTTGGAGAAGCATGGGAGAGATAGGGGTGACCTGGTTGACGGACCTCTTTAACAAAATATGGCAAACAAATAAAATACCAGAAGAGTGGAGGAAGAGTACGCTAATACCTCTATATAAGAACAAGGGCGATGTCCAACACTGTTCTAACTATCGTGGGATAAAGCTTATGTCTCATACCATGAAGCTATGGGAGAGGGTGATCGAACACCGATTGAGACAAATTGTTCCCATATCTGAGAACCAATTTGGATTTATGCCCGGAAGGTCGACCATAGAGGCCATCCATTTGATTCGTCAGCTCATTGAGCGCTTTCGAGAAAAGAGTAGAGATTTGCATATGGTCTTTATCGACTTAGAAAAGGCATATGACAAAGTACCTCGAGATGTATTATGGTGGACCTTGGTGAAGAAGGGGGTACCCATTAAATATATCAACATCATAAAAGATATGTATGAGAATGTGGTGACAAGTGTCCGAACTTGTGGCGGTTTAACAGACGCCTTTCCAATTACAATTGGCTTACATCAGGGGTCAGCTTTGAGCCCATTTTTGTTTGCCATTGTAATTGATGAAATCACCAGAACCATCCAAGACCAAGTTCCATGGTGTATGTTGTTTGCAGACGATATTGTCCTCATCGATGAGACAAGAATGGGAGTAAACGCTAAATTAGAACGATGGAGACAAACATTAGAAACACGAGGATTTCGACTAAGTCGAACAAAAACAGAGTACCTCGAATGCAAGTTTAGCAAACAACGAAGAAACAACGATGGCACGGTTCAGTTGGATGGCCAAGAGATACCGATAAGTGCGCATTTTCGGTATTTAGGCTCCATACTGCAGATGGATGGAGAGTTAGACGGATACGTCAACCACCGCATCCAAGCTGGATGGACAAAGTGGAAGAGTGCGACAGGGATCCTGTGCGATCGTAACTTTCCTTTAAAGCTTAAAGGAAAGTTCTATCGTACGGCTATTAGACCTGCTTTGCTTTATGGCTCCGAGTGCTAGGCTATTACGCAAAGTCATGCACAAAAAATGAACGTTACAGAGATGCGCATGCTTCGGTGGATGTGCGGTAACACTAGGAGAGATAAAGTGCGCAATGAAGATATTCGGCATAAATTGGGTGTGGCGGCCATTGACAAGAAAATGCGAGAAAATCGTTTAAGATGGTTTGGGCATGTTAAACGCAGACCCATAGATGCACCGGTACGACGAGTTGAAGATCTCGACTTAGGACAGACGGCTAGAGCTCGTGGGAGACCGAAAAAGACGTGGATGGAGGTCATACGGAACGACATGAAGCTAAAAGATCTAAATGAAGACATGCTCGTCAACCGAAACCTATGAAGACAGAAGATTCATGTTCACGACTCGACGTGATTCATTCATGGTTCATATAGCCTACCCCAATTTAATTGGGATTACAGGCTTCGTTGTTGTTGTTGTTGTTATCATATAATAAGACCAAAAGGCCAATAAGTTGCTGCTCATACCGAACAGATTCAGAGCAAAGCAAACAAATTTAAAGTGTATGATGGAAGTTAAACATCGGTGAATTAATCAATGATGATATTGTTAAGATTAAGAGTGTTGAATTGATCAAGGTTAGTGGAACATGGTTCAGGTTAAATATCGGTGTACTATGACAGACCAATTATAAATTAGCTCATTAAGAAAATAATAAAGTTTTTACGTAGAGAAGCGAGATTAGACCGCCTCACAATGGAAAATTTACTTACATTCTTATTTTACTCGAGGAAGTTGACATCACAAAAATAACAAAAATGACTTTTGATTAAAATCAATTGTGATGATCCGATACTTCAAAAAATCACATGAAAAAGAGCCATATGAGTCCTTAATTATTCTATTGTGTTCGTGTGTTCGACACCGTGTTGAACACACCAATTTCTAAAACTTATTTTAGAAACCCGTGTCACCGTGTTTGTATTGTCTATGTAACATCAATGTCCATGCGTCATAGAAATTATATACATGTGTAAGCTAAGGTTGTGCATTTGGATTGAATCGAATCGACAATAATATTCTATTTCAATCATAGCGAAACAAAGATTGAAATCTGATCGAATTAAAAAAATTCGATTTGATTCAAAATCATTCAATTTCGATTTGATTCAATTTGATTTCGATCATTTTCTCCGCACAATCCACAAAGCATCTCTTTGGCGAATGCCCCCCTCTCTCGGAAGTCTTGGTTGCCTTTTCACACCTCTCACCACCAGAATGACATGGCACGAACTTTTTAATGTTGGTTTTAGTTTTATAAAACAAATGTTATATAACAACATTTTTATTTTGCATCTACATTTGATAAACCCCTTAATGAAACCCTTAATGAAACATGATTATTCGTTAGTTTTATATTTGAATTAACTTGAATTAAACAATTAGTTATGTTAGTACCATTAGCGCTATATTTAATTTACAATTATTTTTTAACTTACTTTAATATACTATATATATATATATTTTAAAAGAGATGATTAAAATCGACAATCAAATCGAAGAAAAGTTTGATCCTAGGACAAAAATCGAATATCAGATAAAATATTTAATTTAATTTTTGGATTATATCTTTTGAAACGACTCGATTCATTCAATCCATTCTACCCACCCCGAGAAATGTTAGAAAAACTATCATATACCATCCAATAGATATTCAAAATGTTTCCTTTATAGTAGCATACAACTCATACATACGTTGCTGATGTTGTTGACACTACAATGAAAGACTGTTGGCTACATTCAGCTCATACAAAAAAGCATCACTTTAGCATAGTTCTTTGAACCCCATGCTCTTCCCACTTGTGTAATCCCTCCAAACATCAGCACCTCCAAAACTAGTTAGCAGAACTGTACTCAAGGCCATAACCGTCCCGACCGAGAAAACGATGAGAGAGGCCCTCCCGTGTTTCATTATCGCCTTTTGTACTAAGGTCAACCCAACTAACGAACCAACAAAACATATGAGTGCATAGTTTACCGCCCCATATATGTGCTCCATTCCCAATAGCACGTATTGAATTGCCGACATAGTCGAGGAGAATAGCACCATGAAAGAACACGTTGCAGCCGTCACCTGTGTAACGTTAAGAAAACTAAGAATGTAATGAACATGATACTTGTGTGCTTTATGAAACTGAGAAATTCGACGATTATGAAGTTTGGTTGTAATGAAACTTACTTCGGGTGCTATTCCTATTTGGAGAAGAAGTGGACTTATGAGCATGCCGCCTCCAATTCCAAAAACTCCACCAAGAACTCCAGCTAATAGTGCCATTATCGAGAATGTGATGTTACCAGACAAATCACTTCCGACTCCCCCTCTATCATCCTTTATAAACAAACAAACATACAAACAAAAAGGGTGTAAATGATAAATAGAGCAGCTTTTACATGAGGAAACTAGTAATCAAATGGATGATTACATTTACACACTTTATGATATGATATAGTTATGAAAAATTTCTATATGACTTGAATAAAATACTAAAAATGAAGTTTGAAGAAAAAGAATCTTGACAAGCCTCATTGAAAATTGAATAAGTAAGGAGACACGTGAAAGCTCGAAAAGTTACTAAGTGCTCTGTATGAATGTTAACGACACTTGACTCAAACGCAAGAGGTAGACGCAATTATTAAATTATGTTGGGTACGTGCTGCACATAAACATGTGAATCCATAAACATAAACATATGATTACTTTTCAAGAACACGTAAACAATTAACATATAACAAGTATTGCAAAACTGAAAGTAAAATACGATAATAAGATAAATTCGACCTCTCAGCAACTGTAGGAAAATCCTTTGAGTGGATTAGACGAGTCAGAAAAATTATGTCGAAGCATAGGACGAGTCGAAGGCTTAACCCTCTCCCCTTAAGATCAATTTTCCCGGCTACCCTTCAAGCTCTCGGTGGGAAACGATCTCCCAAGGTACAACGTCCTCACACAATAAGGTAGTAAGTGAAGGCCAATACTACCTTCTCAAATCGGACTCGAATAGTATTTGCAGAACTCAGAAAAAGAAAATGTTCATGCTATGAGTATGCTGAAAATGTTTTTGGTTTTTAGATTTGGATGCTTTTTAAAAGACTAGAGGGGCCCCTATTTATAGTTGAGAAAACATGAAACCACCACAATACATTAAGGGATAATTTACTCTTGTCATTCAAATCATTTGAATTCATTCAAATGTTTTTTACCACATTAAGTGTGTGACTTAATTCACATATTCAAAATAAATATGAATATTTAACTATGAATTTTATTTATTTGATTAAATAAAATTCTATCAAAATTTTGGGATTAATCCCACTTGCTTCTCATTAAGCAAATTTTAATTCACACACAAAATATTTGGACTCAATTCCAAATATCTCCAACAATCCCCCACATGAATGTAATTGGCTTAATGCACGTGAGCCTAACAATGTTAAATGCAATTTCAGAGTTCTGCCGGAACTTGTTGCATCAAGATAGGTGGTTTTCGGCCTTGAACCTTCCTTAGTAAAATACCATCGGATATACTTGCCAACCAGTGGACGTGATGCCTTGAACTGTTCGGCGTTTTGTGTATACCAAGACAATGGTACTCACACAACTCATTCCAATACCATATTGGTCCTCGTTGTTGTCCGTTTTGGCCCTGGACTGCCTTGGCGATTTTCATCAAATACTCTAGAGATTTAGCCCTTTAACTCATCTCAACGAAGCGGCCCCTTCACATTCGACATAGGTGATCTCTCATTAAGGGTATCCTGCAATACCACGCTTGTGTTCACAAGACATAAGGATCAGTAGAACCTCAAGTTCTCCTTACCTGTACGGGTCTATCACTCTTTCATCCTAGAAATGGGTTGGGAACTCAATTTCCCGAGTGCTTTGTTCGACTCGCCCCCACAATTCGGTTGTCCCTTTGAACCTGCAAATTGGGGTTTACAATTCAGGTAGGGTTGCTATCATGGGGTGATGTCTTTTGGTGGGCTCAATTCCCATTTCCCTCGATGAATTTGCTACTTAGTCTCTCGCTAGACCTTTCGTCAATCGCCTCCAATATTTTTTTAAACTCTTAAAGTCTTTGGAAAATATTATGATTAATTTTCTAACTTAAAAGTTTAGAATAATCTTAACCAACACTTTCTTCTTCTAGCCCCCACATTTCTTTTCTTTTCCTCAAGAAAAAAAATGTCTCTAGCCTCAAAGAAAATAGAATTTATTTGATTTGCGTGCATAGCATCTTATTTCAAATAAATTTGAATATTTAATCTATTTAGTAAAATAAATAGTATTAAATCTCACTTGCTTCTCACTAAGCAATTTAATTTACACACTTATATTTGGACTCAATTCCAAATATTTCAAACAAATATATATATATATATATATATAATAAAATACAAGTCTCGCACTTGTTTTTATTTTCTACAAATATATAAAACATACAAGTCTCACACTTGTGTTATTCTCAACAAATATATATATATATGAAATAACATACAAGTCTCGCATTTTGTTTTATTTTCTACAAATATAAATATATATATATATATATATTATATAAGTCTCACACTTGTATTTCCTACAAATATATATACATATATATATATATATATACACACACAATATACAAGTCTCGCACTTGTATTATTATTTCATGTTATAAAGACGTCACAAGTAATCGAAATAACTTATATGTAATATTTGCCTCACATGCAACTTCGATTACATTTATTCGTAAAAATAGTCTCCTCACACGAGACTTTTTACTACATCAAACTTGAACACTAGCCTTAGTACTAGCCTCATCCTTAGGTGACTTAGTCATAAGAGACATCTTAAAAGATTCTTAGACCCATATCCCTTTCCTACAAAGGTTCCACCCTTAGATAGGATAACCTTGTCTCACTCAAAGACAAGTGTGAACCATTTCTAGTTCAACATTGTACCACATGTGAATTTTTAGAACATGAAGCACCTTGTCCAGGGTCAACTCTTTCCCCAAGGTCCTTTTTAGCACAACCGTTCCCCTGCCTTCAACTTTTGAGATTGCAAAGTTTCCCAAGAAACACTGCTTGATCTCCACAAGTTGATAGGTCGTGAACATCCACTTGTTCGCGCATATGTGGTCGAGTAGCCCCAATGTCTACCTACCATTTGTTCGAGTTGTTGTTTGAATTTTCAGCCGCCATAACTAATTAAATAATCCACACAATTATTTTTATTAGTATCGCTGAGAATTCTCAACCGAACTATTTATACAGATATTCCCAGGCCAGTGGAGGGGCAAAACCTCTTTAAAGTCCACCTTTCTGTGACAGAATATTAGGTTCCCAGGCCAGTGGAGGGACAAGTCCGCTTACACTCCACCTTTCTGCGACAGAACCGTCTGTATAAATATTCTCAATTAAAATATCTTCGAATAATTCACAAGTCTCAATTCTTAGAATTATTTTCATTTTGAATTTCTTTTCGAATAATTCACAAGTCTCAATATTTAGAATTATTCTCAATTTTAATTTCCTTCGAATAATTCACAAGTTTCAGTACTTAGAATTATTTTGAAATTCTTTTCGGTTTCTCTAGTTGAGAATATGACATCATGGTTCTCAAAATCGGTACTACGGTCTCAATACCGTTAGCACTTTGATTTAGCGTGACAAACTCAACGTCGCCCGCTATTGGGAAGGTATCAATGCTTGCGGCATTGTTCTTGGTGCTATCACCCACCATATCTCTAAATAATTCACAAGTCTCACACTTAGAATTATTTAAAGTCTTCATAGGGCACACTTGCAATTTTGTATATGTTCACATATCTCAATTGCAATTATATTCATTAATCACATAATCATGCTCAACATATAACCACATATTTAAATTGCATATACTCAGAATATTAAATTTAAATATAAAGCATGGATATATTACACATATTACTCAAATAATAATCTGCCACATAATAAGTAAATAATGCAATAATACATGCATTTATTAAAGTTAATGCTAACCCAACGGTAAGACTCGGAATTGATAAGGCAGAGGTCGTAGGTTCGAATCCAGGGAGTAACGTTTTGCTTAATGGTAATAGCATGCTCAACAAATTTACTTCAGAAAATAAATAAGAGGATATTAACGCACAATAAGTCAACAAGAATCGTAACTCACGAATGGTAAATAGCAGCTGATTTCAAGTGAATGTCACGGGTTCAATCACCAACTGGAACGTTTAATTTTTAGCAAATTAAATTCGCATAGTAATAGTATCAGTTAAAGATGTAACGGATCAATAAATGCACAAGACAAATAATGGATTATCGGTAAAGACAACATCAGGTACATAAATGGTCTCTCGAAACTTAGCATGAACAATTACGATATTTCTTTTTGAAAACTTTTAGAACCTCTCTGAAACTAAAGCTACTGAAAAAAAATTAACAAACTGGAAATTTTTTTGAAACAAAGTTACTGGAAATGATTTTATAAAATATGCTAACTGAACAGAATACTAACAACCAAATTTGAGAAACCAAGTGCAATCATTTTGAAACCAGACAAAGAAAACTATAAAACCAGATAAATTAAACCACCCTTTTGAAAACTTATAATACATAAACAAATAATCTGCAACATATAAAAGAGAGTTAGCAGACTCTTAAGTATAACTCAGCAAGTAAACTAGACCAACACTACTGTTGAGGATTTAAATTTTGTTGAGGATTTAAATTTTCCCTGTGTTACCTGGAGCTTAAATTAAAATCATAACCAACACAGAGGCAGTACCTGAAGCTTAAATTAAAATCATGAGCAGATTAGCAACAACAAAAATTGGATAAACAGATTCTGAAAAACAAAACCACCTTTATGTGCAACACATATTACGAATAGAGAAAAAAATATTGATCTTAAGATTGTTGGGTACGTGCTGCACATAAACATGTGAATCCATAAACATAAATATATGATTACTTTTCAAGAACACGTAAACAATTAACATATAACAAGTATTGCAAAACTGAAAGTAAAATACGACAATAAGATAAATTCGACCTCTCAGCAACTGTAGGAAAATCCTTGGAGTGGATTAGACGAGTCAAAAAAATTCCGTCGAAACATAGGACGAGTCGAAGGCTTAGCCCTCTCCCCTTAAGATCAATTTTCCCGGCTACCCTTTAAGCCCTCGGTGGAAAACGATCTCCCAAGTTACAACGTCCTCACACAATAAGGTAGTAAGTGAAGGACAATACTACCTTCTCAAATCGGACTCGAATAGCATTTGCAGAACTCAGAAAAAGAAAATGCTCATGCTATGAGTATGCTGAAAATGTTTTTGGTTTTTGGATTTGGATGCTTTTTACAAGACTAGAGGGGCCCCTATTTATAGTTGAGAAAACATGAAACCACCACAATACATTAAGGGGATAATTTACTCTTGTCATTCAAACCATTTGAATTCATTCAAATGTTTTTTACCACATTAAGTGTGTGACTTAATTCACATATTCAAAATAAATATGAATATTTAACCATGAATTTTATTTATTTGATTAAATAAAATTCTATCACAATTTTGGGATTAATCCCATTTGCTTCTCATTAAGCAAATTTTAATTCACACACAAAATATTTGGACTCAATTCCAAATATCTCAACAAATTACACATAGATTTTGTTGAATACCTGCTGAATTGAACCCTTTATGCCGTACAAGATCCCAGCAGTAAATATGATGGCCAAAGGAATTTGAATCGATGAGATGATCCAGTATGCCGTCCCACAAGGCTTTATTTGTATAACGCCCTGAAAATTTTTGAGAGCACAAATTTCAATCAAACAACTTTCGGATAGTACCTAATACACTCTTATCCCGAGAATGTAATCTCACATGACATGCTATTAGGGCATCTGATAAACGTGTTGCAATAGCATGTTAGCCGGATTGAATCCAACGGTCTCAGTTTTACATACATAGGTAAACTAGATCGAATGAAGAGTTCGAAACTACGTGTTAACCGAACGCCTATCTAATCATGCACACTATAATTTCCAATCCATATATATCTAATTGCTTGTTGACAATCAACCGGTTCCTCAACCGATGCACACGGCCAAAATTTTCAGACAATTATTCATCCCACTTTTTCTTGCATACTCTTGTCCTTATTGCTTTTTGAATTCGAACTTTTGGTTTTATACCAAATTGCTCATTTCCCTTATAGACAACGTACATGTCCTTATGACCTTATCCATCATATTCAGAAATCAGAATCTAATTATGTGACTATGATTTCCGCTAATTGCATTGTCATTTTCACTGTCTTGCATAAAAGGACCACTTTACATAATATAGCTTAAATCAGTCATTGCATGTAGGCGTAGCTAGTGACCTTTTAAAACCACATAAAAAGGAGTTTGGCCCAACACCTATTTAAATATGCATGCTCTTATCCTTTCCATCTAATCATTCGAGTACGTAGATATTATTTTCGACAAGATTGGCACGGAAAAAGTCGAGACAGAATTGCAATAATGTTACTAAAAGCCAGTTCAATTGAGATGATACAGAATGATTAATAAAATACAAGGATAAGTACGTCATGTAAGTTTTGTGGTAACATCTTATTTTAGAACAAAAAATAATCATAGTCAAAGATATCAATTTAAATAAAAACCAGATATCTATTAGGGTTAATGAAAGCTATATTTGCAATATTTTTAAACTTCAATGGTAAAATTGCTTCACATGGTTTTATTGATATATATTTGATAACCTTTCCAAGCTTCAAGAGGCATATTTGTAATCATTCAACTTAGGAATCAAATCTTTGTTTCATTTTATAAATGTTACGCGTTCTTTCTGATATATAATTATAGTATCAAAATTATTCTTTTATAACTCAATATGATTTTGGTCCTCACAAACTTTATCATTTATATTATAAACATTCATTTTTAATTATTTTCCGACGAAATTTGTAATATTTTGTCAAAAGGAAAAGAGAAAAAGACGCATGACTTGCACTTGTCTAACTACAAAAACAAATTTTAGGACACACTTATGAACTAATTGTCTTTGGGTTTCACATAGCTAGAAAAGTTAGTGGAATTAGGGGATTCCACATCTAAAGCGCACGCGTGTTTAAAAAAATTAGTTCCTAAATTAACTAGGGGATAAGCATCAAACTCCATGAGGTATGACTTTTTTTTAGTTTATCCCCATACTTTATTTTATTACAATTTAACCTTTAACCTCTAACCTCTGCAAAAATGTGCGAACTCCCCTCACAAAGCTTATTAATAGCCAAATATACTGATATGTCTGCAAAACTTACCGCAAAAAATGTGCATCTGAGGGGACTTCGCACATTTTTACAAGGGTTGGTGGTAAATTGCAGAAAACAAAGTTATGAGATTTAGTGCAAAACGCAGCCACGTGGTTGTATGCATTTTCCTATATATATAAACTATATATGCACACATGTTAATATGTTATGTGTCTTTTTTCAATCAAGAAGGACCAAATTGAATAGTTTAATTTACTTAGTTTACCCTGTAGATGACTAAAATTGGGCCTTACTACAGTAAAATAGTATGTGATAAAGTATAAATGATCAATTTCCATTGTAATGAGAACCGGAGCTTCTGGTGTGCTTCAGTGCACAACTCTTTAGTGCCCAACTCTTCCAATCACATACAGGTGGGCCCCACCATTGTGGGGCCATTAGACAAATCCGTAATTAGACCAAACATGCAGAATGTAATTAATGTAAGTACCGCCAAACTAATAAAGTGAACATAAAAAGACAAATAATCTACCTGTCCATAGCGATTTCCACGAAGCAGATACAAGACAAAAAACGAAAGCCAAATGACGATCAACAAGCCAATCTTCCTCCACGGAATACCCACTTTACCCTCCTCCACGACTCCACTCAACAAGGGTACTTTCGTACTTTCACCCCCTCCGCAACCGATCTCCACTCCACCGCACCCCCCATTTCTCCTCACCGCCTCCTCCGTCTCCAACTTCCAATAAAAAACACCCGACCTACACGTCTTAAACGTGCAAAACACCAGAAAAACGACGAAAAATATTGTGATAAGCCATTCAGGGAACACCTGTGTCGGAGATTATATATAAATAAAGTAATTAAACAAATGTCTACTCTATGTACGTATCAACTTAAACTTTTAGATGAGATGACAAATTCACTAACCTGATTGCAGATCACCCCGATGCTGACGCCCAGTAAGATGCAGGGCTCGGACAACAACGTGATGTCATAGTCGATCAGCAGCTTGGATGATTTGGCTAGCAAGTGGCACCCGACGTTGGCCATGGAGCCTCCCGTGACCATGAACGCCGAGTAGGAGGACGCGGTTTTGAGGTCTAAGGCTGCGACGATGGTGAGGATGGGGATGAAGAGGCCACCGCCACCAATTCCGCCAGCACTAGAGATTGCGGCGGCGATGAAGGATAGGATTCCGGCGATAAGGGACCGAAAGTTTGGGTTCGGAGTAGAGTTTGGTGCGGGTGCTTTCCATGAGTGATTAGTTGAGTTGAAAATGGGTTGGGTGGGATTTGCATGGGTGATATTGAAGATGATGGAGATTATTATGAGGGGAAAGATGAATTTTAAGGAATTGTGGTTCATTTTTGTTGTAAATTCTATTGTTGGCGTGAAATTTAATTTGTGTATAAAGGACGAAGTTGTTTGATTGAGTAGGAGAGCTAGTGAGACCTTAAATCAGAGTGAGAGGGTGGAGGTCATGTGTTGCATGGCGTTTTGTGAAGAAAGGGTAAAGAAAAAGGTGACGCGTGCATAATTGTTTTTTTTACCTTGTTGCGATTCTTTATTCTTGTATTGCCAAGGCAGCATGAGCACTTTAATGATACTTCCATGAAAAATAAATAATTTTCTTTTGACTAACAAAAGACTATAAATTTATACTAATAGAAAAATATAATTCTTTGGGTTAACACTTTAAGAGAGTTTCTCGTACCTAACATGATTAAGTCTTTTAAACCCCTTATATCATAAAGAGTTTGGATAAGTGCCTCAAACTTTTGGAAAGGTGATATTTTTCATTTAGCTTATTGGAAAAAATGTATGAACCCTCTACTGAGACCAGATCTATTAGTCGAAAAATAGAAACATGTTCCAAACTTCCAATTGAAAGATCAATGAATGGGCTAATAGGTGGGCGCAAATTTAATGTTATTAGGGATTTTCATTTTCTTCTTTATAGGTTTGGAGCAGTTTGCGAATTTTACTATAGTTTACAGAGTTTAACAGGATTTACACCTCTAGTGTTGTGTATTTTTGTAGAAAAAGTAGGAGTGACCTAGGTCACATAAGGCGGATGCACATGCATGAACGTGGGAGTGGGCAGATGCGGGTGCGCCAATACGCCTATTTTGAAAAATTGAATTGTTAATGCGGTCTTAATGCGTCTATTGGAAAAATATAAAATTATTGCAAATATTAAGTGAAGTCATCTATACATACGTGACAAATAAATAAATGTTGACTACTTGTATGAAAATACACCAACTCTAACTTTATTTTTAACTTGGGAGATGAGACATAAAAGTGGAACACTAGTAGGCTAGCCAACTAATAATAATAATAAAATGATTCCTTAAAAGATTTAATTAAGTATGGACAACTTTGTTATATTTTCGTCTTATTACCAAAAGAAAAAAAAAATCTTTAAAAGTCTATAGTAACTATAGATATTTCCTTAAATACTTATCCATGGATACATATAAGTCAAAACTTAATTAGCTAGGTTCAATATAATTATATAGATATTTACCAGTCTACTTTCTACTTGTCATTGTTTTAGAAATCCTGTGTGTTTTATTTGAATTTGGAAGAAGTTAAAGTGATTCGATAGACTTAAAAAAGGCAGATGCCATGGATGTAAATTATCCACCCACATCGAAATGTAGGTTTTAGTTACACTTTATTGAATGAAATGAGTTAATTAAATATATGGGACAACTTTTGGTACCAGAATTCGGAAGTATCTGTCTTATTGTGTAATAATACATTATTATATATATATATATATATATATATCTTATTTTTGTGCATCTCCCAGCAGCTTCCAAGAAATATATGTGCCAAACTCTTACAGGCTCACGCTGCACTTAAAATAAAAGAAACAGGACAAAAGGTGAAAATGAAAGTTATTTTGATCTTATTTAGTCTGACTTGCAATACACTTGCGATCTCGTTATAATGGGTCTGACTATGGCAAAATAATATTAATCTATTACAGGGAACGGACTAGCTTAGTCTGAAACACCAAGTATGTATTACAAGTACAAAATAATCTTAAATAACCTTCTAAGACCAAGAAAAGGGGCGGTCGAACAGTGGCTGTTCGATTCACAATTCTCGAACTGAAGTGGTTCGATCTTCTTAGCGTTGAATCCAATGAACTCTCGAATTACCTTGATTCGACGCAGCTGACTCTCAAACGGGTAGGGTTCGATCGTATGTTGTGGAGGATACGGTCGAACTAGAAAGACGGTCGAATCGGAATGAGTATTGAATCACTTGATTCGATCAGTGTGAGTGGGTGTCGAGTATTCAATGTGTCTATTAATGTTGGGGGACAAGGTATTTATAGATCTCGTCCCGTGAGGGCCCAGACAAGCTTCGAATTACATCGATCGAATGGCCTTGGTTCGACCTTCCAGGTATCGATTGAATGGCCTTGGTTCGACCGTCCAAATATCGATTGAACAGTCACCGTTCGATGTTGAATTTATTGGGCCTTTTCTTATTGGGCCGGCTCAAAATACCATTAGGGGCCTTCTCAAAATATCCCTATCAAAAGTGAAAAACAAATCTGTAATTATTGGGAGAACTAGGAACAAGTAGCCATCGACCGTCAATGTCACGAACATATAGTGCACTGGAATGTTTACTGATAACTATAGCACAGACAAACAATATAATATTTGTAAAATAAAAAGGAATTGGGATTACAATAAACTGCAAGTGGGCTGGTAAATGCGAGAAAAATAAACCCACTACAAATGGTTGGTTAGATGATCTATGAGTAATTAATTGTAGTGGAGTATAATTAGATAGATCTGGATAAGCACAAACTGTTTGTGTTAAGGGTAAACAATGAACAAAACCCTCCACACCTCTGAAAAACTTGTGTTTAAGTTTCTTGCGATTTTTAATTTTTGTAATAAACTTTTGTAGTTTCAAATATTTTGTACAAAATTTCTTCGTTTGAAAGCACACAATCTCATCCACGGTCTACCTTTTTCGTACTTAGCAAGTGTGTCACACTCGCGAGTGCACTTGGTTCTTGTATGGACCTTGAGATATTCTTTTTTTTGGTATACAGAAGATAAGCAATCTAAAGAAACATAACTAGGCTAAATCAACTCTAAGAAGCCTAGCAATTCGGGGCGGTGGTGTATCCAAAAATACATCCCGGCCTAAACCCGCAATCTCTATTTTGGCGACCGCATCCGCTACTTTATGCTCCACGGGAGATGGAGGAGTTCGCGGCATTTGTTCACAAGGATATTTCCTCGGCTTGTTAACGTTCGGATGCCCGTTACATACTTATAGCATTGCTTTGAGTCAAGTTCTATTTCTATATTCGTCAACCTTCTTTCCCAAGCTAATTCCATCCCTCTTTTCAAAGCTTCAAGCTCCACTTCTTCTACGGTTGGCACTTCCAATTCGGTTTTGAACCCCCATATCCATGTCCCTTTATCCGAGCGTAAGACTCCCCCAGCAGCCCCCGTATTCTTCTCCACACAAAGGCTACCATCGACGTTGAGATTGGTGGTGATTCTTTCGTGAATTATATATGCCTCTCTATTTTTCAAAATGACGCGTATATCTTTTCGTTTTATAAATTAAATTATTAAAAAAAAAGACTAGAATTCAAAATCGAGTTACATATTGCAATATATGTGTTTCTAGGTTACCTTATATTTTACTCAAAAAAATTTCAAAGAAACCTAACAATGAAATTCGTAAGTTACAAAGAAAAATTAGAAATAAATGAAACAAATATAGGGACAATGTGCAACCTATTAAAATCAAGCGAGAGTATCTAGCCTTATGATTTTTCTCATTCAGATCATGCGCTCAAAAGTCTTTATATATCACAATATTGTGTTGAGATTTATTTGTTAAACAGTGATTGGGGATTAGTTTCAACTTTCAATAATACTTAATGAAAATCTTACTTAATTCATACCATAATAATTAAGTGAAATCAAGAAAAAAATCCTCATTTGCAATTAGGTAGCATAGCCTATATTGTCTGAGATTGAAGTAAAACACCCAGTAAATTTTACTGTTCATTCTTATTTACACCGTGTTAATTAGAAATTTATCCTACAAGTGTCTCGAACTAACTTGGGCAATGACTAGTAAGATATCTAAACTTCGTCGTGAGCACATAGGACAATTGGTCTGTTGCTGTGATCACATGTTTTTCATCTTGTCTCTTATTTCTCGTGTGTTGGTTGGGGCTCGTGATCTTGCTGATTTTCCTTTTGTCGTATATAAAACTTTGATTTTAGAGTATGTTTTTATACACTAAATATTGTAATTTTATAATGTCTTCATAGTTACTCAACTTGGTTAAAAAATTTACAAACTAGAAACTGTTTGCATATTTCGTTTTGGTAGAGTCGTTACTTTTGAAAGTTTCTCTACCTTTTTTGGTAGAGTCGTTTTGCCATGGCTAGATTTCATAAAAACTTAAAATGATCCTATGTATATATTTATTTAAAGAAAATATCTCTCAGTTGACAAATATGTCGACGATTTTATATTGGCAAATATTCGTTATTGCCCTTATCAGAAATCTTGAAGAAAATTTCATTTTTGCTTTGCTGTGCTTTTAAAGAGGCCACCGAACACCAAAAGTCTCTAGCGGCTTAGCAAATAACCCCTCTAGTTAATTCTCTTCCTAGCTGTCCAATCCAGCCAACAACCAAATTCTCTTTAGGGCGAAATTGATGAGGGTATTTGGTTTTGATTTTAAAAAAGAGCATCCAATTTCTTTTTAGGGATAAAACCATCAAGCCCTCTGAACTATACACGTTTTTGCGACTTGCCCTCTAAACTAAATTAATAAGCGTTTTGCCCCTTGAACTATCCTCGTCTGTTCGATTTGCCCCCTCGCCGGTTTCCGCCGAATATTCCTCGGAATATTCCATTCTCGTGCGACTCACGTGAGGGTCAGAAGGGCATTTTCGGTACATATTATGGAGTGTAAAGTTCATGCATATTCCCCCTTAAATTATGCTTCTTAGTGCGAATTGCCCCTTAAACTATGTTATCGTACCCCTTGAACTATTGTGTTGCGATTTGCCCCCTGAGTTAATTTTGCACCTAAATTTATCCTTTATTCCATATTTTGGAGGATATTTTTTATGTCTTTTTAGTGTGTGTTTTTGTGAGTTTGCAAACATGTTATTAAGCCAATTGCATTCATAACCATTCAGACATATTACACCAAAATCCGAAGAATTCGAACATCACAACATGAAACAAACTAGTTAAATTACATCCCGATCATTAACAAACTTGTCCTTAAAATGAAAAAAAAAAAACTACTTGTCCTTAAACAGGTCTTCATTCCTTGAGCATTGAAGCTATGGCTTTGTCCAGGAGGTTGGTGCTGCTCCTCATCATGTATCTTTTGGTGACAGATTGAAAATCTTTTGGTATCTTTTGTCTAGGAGATTGGTTCTTTGGAACATCATCATTTTCTTTGGTAGATTGAAAATCATCCGCATCTTTGTTATTGTGTGCAAGAGATCCAGAGATGGCATGACTTATGTTTGAAGCATTTCCATCCCCGTCAGTAGCCACACTTCTTTCAGACGATTTTTCACCTTAACAACGATTGTCAAGAAAATCATAAAGTATTACTTCATATCATACAGCTACCAGAATCCACATAACAATGATTAACGCACATAAAACGGTTGGGTTAAGATAAAACATAATAGTCATAAGCAACAACGGCAGTCCAGTTATCTATATTAATACGGAATAGTGGCCAATACAAACCCAGTACCATAAAATACAAGAAAATAGATAGGAATACATACCTAGAGAGGAAATTGGCGAATCGAAATCCAAAACACCACCAAACAGCTGAGGAGAAGCATCCACAAACTTCGTTGTCGTATCCTCTTCGACATTTCCTCCTCCTTCTCAATTCAACAAACACAACATCAGCTCATTTTGGAGCAAAACTCCAGTTAAGTAAGCTAAAAAACAACTTCAGTATTCATAAATACAGAGGAAACGCCTGCCAAAGAAACGAAAATTACACAGAACAAAAGGTCCTTTTTTTTTAACGAATTCTTTAGTGTTGCTCTCCTTCACTATCACAATATAGTCACGAAAAATAAACCATCATATGCAGAATCCTAAGGATAAACATTAACTTTACAGAACAAAGCAGAGCATCATCCAAACACCTGTGAGGAACATGATCTGATGATGGTTGCACGCGCTCCAACGAAACTAACTGTCCTCCAAAATCAGCTTTGAATTTGTTCACCGCTCGAATCATCTCCGCAGCCGGTCTCTATCAGCATTGGAAAAGTTAGTGTCTAGGGTTCCAGTACCGAAAGTACAATTGTGTAATCAACAGCAATTGGAACAAATTCAACTTCATTTTAAAATGCTCAAAATCAGAAATTAGTTAATAATTGCAGAGACAAATGTACCTTGTACACGCACTCGGAGAGAACCATGCAACAGAGTATTTCCTGCAAATCAGATAAGGAATCGGCTTTAACGGCGAAACAGAAGTCCTGCAATTGCTTTGATTTCTGCGATTTTAAGAGGGAATTGAAGTGACTCGATAGAGAGTTTGATAAAGAACCCTAATTTGTTGGGCTGTTTTTTTTTCTAAGTGTGAAGTAGTGTGGAGTGACGTTTCGATTTACCTCCCCTGAACTTAGTCCATTTTTTAAATTTTTTTTAATTCGTGGGAAAATAAAAAAAAAATGGAACTGATGAAATTCGCACTAAGAAGCATAGTTTAAGGGGAAATTCGCACTAAAAAGCATAGTTTAAGGGGGAATATGCATGAACTTTACACTCCATAACATGTACCGAAAATGCCCTTCTGACCCTCACGTGAGTCGCACGAGAATTGAATATTCCGAGGAATATTCGGCGGAAACCGGCGATGGGGCAAATCGAACAGACGAGGATAGTTCAGGGGGCAAAACGCTTATTAATTTAGTTTAGGGGGCAAGTTGCAAAAACGTGTATAGTTCAGGGGGCTTGATGCTTTTATCCCTTCTTTTTAATCAAGTAGATTACTATTTTATTTCCCACGTTTTAGTATTTTATTCTATTTTTCAGATTTGAAGATAATCATAGAATTCAATAACTTAAATTTGTTGGTTGAAATCTCTATCCATCGACCAAATATAATAAGAGAAGAACACTCGCACTCAACTATTAAAAAATACCAAAATACTTCAATTTTTCATTCGCTTGTCTCTTTTCTCGGGTTTTGTGTGCGATTTTGTTTTACGACATTAGCGACTATTCTCACTTAGCTGGATTTGTTGGACATGAATCACATGATCTTTGTGTAGAAATAAAATCTTCAATATATTTTCACTCTTGAGGTTTTACAACAAAGGTACAACTTTTTATATACAAGAGAGGAAGAGTAAGTAGTAAGGAAAGATCCTAACAAAATATATCTTGACTAGAATAGATAAGGAAAGAATCTCTAGCTAGTCTTATCCCTAATACTTTGTTGGTGGCTGGAAATTTGACCATGCCCCAAAAATTGCATTTAACACCAATAGAGAAAGCATGTAACAAACATTACAACAATCATATATCCTATCAAATCCATTGATAAGAATACAAATTCACATTTTAAAATTCAATCATATACACACGAACTATGAATATGTTTAGCTCGTACAAATGTCAAACAACAATCTAATTACTAAGGAGGTGTTTGCAAAAGCTTTTAAAATGAGCTTATTGACTTTAAGTCACTGAAAAACATTTATTTTGTGTTTGCAGTTCATGCTTTTGCTTCTCCTACTTTTAAAAAAAAGTCAAAAATAAGCAGAAGCTCAGAAGCATGTCATGAGGTGCTTCCATAAACCGCTTCTACTTATATATTCCTTAAAATTCTCTTAATATCCTATTTAAGCCTTAATTAATTAGAAAGAAATCTTATGATTTCTCTCTTTCCTCATTTACGTGATATTTTCTATAATTTTAAATTGTGGTGTTTTAATTAATAATAAAAATAATTAAAGAAAAAGTAATAATGAAAAAGAATAGAAAGAAATTCTTAATTTTTTTTACTTAACAACAACATATTTATATTAACAATTTTCAGATAAAGTTATATTTTCTAAAATAAATGCTTACATCAAATAAATTGTTAAATGTAGTGTAATAAACGTATTAATTCAATTATATTAAGATTTAAATTATTTTATTTTAAATATAACCATAATTGTGTATGTGTGAGTTAAACATTAATATTATGTATATTTTAAATATAGGTAAATAAATCTTATTGCATCTTAATCAATATTCAAAAGTTATTTTTCACTGGCTATTGCAAACACCACAAAACAATTTTAACTGCTTTAAGTAACTTTTAAAAATAAATTTGCAAACACTCACTGCTTTAAGTCAAACACGGCTTTAAGTAACTTTAAGTAAAAGTTATGAAGAAGTAGCTTTCATAAGCTCTTGCAAACACCCCCTAAGTTAGTTCACATACAAATTATTCTAAGGTTTTTTCAGATTCTAATTGAATTTAATCATCCCCAATGCCAAGTTAAAAGCTTAATTAGAATTTAGAAAGGGAGAATTACACAAACTAATCACTGAATTATGAGGTAATTACACAAACCACCCCTCATATTTAAAAAACTTCACAAACACTTTTGTCAATTTTTGTGGGCAAGATACAGTGATTGGAGACCACACCAAGATTGATAATTTAGTACAGGTTTGTCGACTCTTCACTACAAGATTTTTCGCCCTTTCCCGACCGGAAAATCCCGACCGGAATTCGGTCGGGAGCATTCCCGACTGCAATGCGGTCGGAAAAACTTTTCCCGACCGCAATGCGGTCGGTACTTTCTAAAAAATCATTCACGACCGTATTGCGGTCGGGACATATTATTCCCGACTGCATCGCGGTCGGGAATAATATTCCCGACCGCAATGCGGTCGGGAAAACTCTGGGCGGGAAATTTCCCGCCCAGAGTGTCGCCCTAATCTCGGCCCAGCTGGGCCGCGCAGCTGGGCCGAGACTTCCCGACCGCATGGCGGTCGGGAATACCCTTTTTCCCAAGGGATGACTAATACTCCCGACCGCTCTGTGGTCGGGAATAATACTAACATTCCCGACCGCAGAGCGGTCGGGAATAGTTGTTATTCCCGACCGCATTGCGGTCGGGAATAATACTAATCGTTGTTATTCCCGACCGCGTGGCGGTCGGGAATATTAGGGTTTAGGGTTTAGGGTTTAGGGTTTAAGGTTTAGGGTTTAGGCTTATTGGCGACCGATTTTCGGTAGGGAATAATATTCATATTCTTAATTTCACAATTTCGCTCTCAATTTTAGGTAAATCGTTCATTTAATGATCGAGTAAATCAATATTAGTTATATATTACTAAAAATCTCAAAAAAAAATTAAATTTAGTTGCACGTTGATGAATCGTTTGAAGCGTCGATTCATATTGTCACTTATAAATAGATTAGTATATGTAGTTGGTAATAATGTAACTACTTGCGATTATATTAAACAAATGTTAACATATATATATCACAATTAGCCTCTCTATATTAACGTTCGTAACAAATGTTAATTGACAATTGTGAACTCCTATATACTACGTATGATTATTATAGGTAAAACTCCAAACTAACTTAACTTATACTAATTTAATAATTAAAAGTACATTAAACACACTAACTAATAGTGCAATTCATGAATTTAATGAGATTCTATAGTTATACTTAACAAACACATCAAGATTTTCCAAAAGATCGAAAAAAGGAAAAATTTACTATTTTTCCCGACCGCGTATCGGTCGGGAATTACCATTATTGCCGACCGCATGGCGGTCGTAAATAAAATTTAAAGGTATTCCCGACCGCAATGCGGTCGGGACTAATATTTAAAGGAATTTCCGACCGCGGTGCGGTCGGGAATAAAATTTAAACTTATTCCCGACCGCAGTGCGGTCGGTATGTCGCGAGTTTCTGGGCTACAAAGTATTGCCGACCGAATTTCGGTCGGTATTTTTTGAAAAATTGGCGGTTTTTTTGAAATTTTTGAAAAAATTCAACATTCCCGACCGAATATCGGTCGGGAATAATCGAAAATAATGGCGGGACTTGGTGGGAAATTCAAATTTGACGAAAATTCAAAATTTTTCAACTTTTTCTATAAATACACTTCATTATTCTCCTCATTTTTTCATCTCCACACACTTTGTTCCTCTTCAAAAAAAATTTCAAACACTTTTTTCATATTCATACACTTTTTCAAAAAATTCTTTCTTTCAACTTCAAAATTAAAAAATTTCACTTCTTTATTCAAATTTTCAATAATCAAAAACTTTTTTTTTTTTTTGTGTTTTAGACTAAGCAATGAATCAAAAATTTAATTATTGCAAACACAAAAACTAAATAATGTTTTTCAAATATTGCAAAATATTAAAAAAATAATATTCCGGTAATTTATTACCGGAATATTATTTTTTTTGTTCTGATGATTATTATTCCCGACCGATATTCGGTCGGGAATAAGATGAATATTTTCCCCGACCGCGAATCGGTCGGGATTGATTTGAATATTATTCCCGACCGGGCCCCGGTCGGGAATAACATGAATTTTAATCCCGACCAATTTGCGGTCGGAAAAAGTCCCGACCGCTATCCGGTCGGGATAAAAATTCATATGATCCCGACCGCATAGCGGTCGGGAATAAAATTCAAGTATTTCCCGACCGCTATGCGGTCGGGAATAATTCCGACCGTTGTGCGGTCGGAATAATCGGTCGGTAAATTTCCGACCGTAATTCGGTCGGGAAATGCGGTCGGGAAAGGTCCGTGCCGACCGGAAGGCGGTCGGAAAACTTTTCCCGACCGAAGCAACACCGACCGCGGTTTCCCGACCGCAAGGCGGTCGGGAAAGGGTCTTTCCCGACCGCGAAAGGGTTATTCCCGACCGGATTTGCGGTCGGGAAAGACCCAATTTTTTTGTAGTGCTTTTTCTCTCTAATAAGACCTATTGGGAGAGGCGGGGGGGGGGGGGGGAGTAGTGGAGATCTTAGTCGTTCTAATAGTTAATTTCAACATGGTCTTGATTTTACATCGGTGAATTAGACCCTTAAATTACTTCATTAGCGAGTGTCCATGTCATTTGCTCGTTCAACACCGTGCCAGACGTACTATATAGTAAGAATTTATTCTGAAAAATCTTGGTACGTGTGGTGTCCGTGCATTAATGAGAATCACATACATGAGTAATATTAGAAAAATCATCATATGTCAATCCAATTGATACTCAAAATGTTTCCTTTATAGAACAAACAACTCGTACAACTTAATTTGAATTGATTTAATATATTTGCCTTTTTAGAAAAGAAAAAACAACAACAACAACAACTCACACATACGTTGATGATGTGATGACACTATAGTGCCTTAAAACATTATTAGCACATTCAACTCAAAGAAATGCACAATAAAAGGCATACCATCATTTTAGCATAGCTCTTTGAACCCCATGCTCTTCCCACTTGTGTAATCTCTCCACACATCAACACTTCCAAAACTAGTTAGCAGAACTGTACTCAATGCCATCACCGTCCCGACTGAGAAAACGATGAGAGAGGCCCTCCCCTGCCTCATTATCGCCTTTTGTACTAATGTCAATCCAACTAACGAACCGACAAAACATATGAGCGCGTAGATCGCGGCACCGTGTATATGTTCCATTCCCAATAGCAGGTATTGAATTGCCGACATACTTGAGGAGAATAGCACCATGAACGAACATGTTGCAGCCGTGACCTGGACAAAGATACGATAATTAAAGAATGTAATGATCAGAATATGTGTGTACGTGTTTTATGAAACAGAGAAACTTGATGACGAGGAGTTTTGGTCGTAAGGAAGCCTACTGCCGGCGCTATTCCTATTTGGAGGAGCAATGGACTTATGAGCAAGCCACCTCCAACTCCAAAAACTCCACCGAGCATTCCGGCTAATAGTGCCATTATGGAGAACGAAATGCTACTAGACAAATTGTTTCCGACTCCAGCTTCCTCATCCTTGTATAAACAAATAAACAAGGTGTAATTAAATAAGATAGAGATCAACTTATGCATGAGAAAACTAGTTATCAAAGGGATGCTTAATAAAAACAAAAAATCAAACATAGATTTTGTTGAGTACCTGCTGAACTAGATCCTTTCTGCTATACAAGATCGCAGCCGTAAAGATGATGGCGAAAGGAATTTGAATCGACAAGATGATCCAGTAAGCCGTACCACAAGGCTTTATCTGTATAATGCCCTGCAAATTTTAAGTGCACAAATTTCATTCAAACAAGTTTCTGGTAATACCTAATACATTCTTGCATGAAAGCATACTCTCTAGGATGACATGCTAATGCATTCGATAAGGCTATTATATAATAGCAGGTTAGCTGGAGTTAGTCCAACCGGCTCAATAACACATAAGCAAAATAGATTATATGACAAAACTTGGCCTTTTGGACAGCTTTATTCCATGCCTTCCTCCAATTGATTCTACGGAATCCCTGTGATGTTTGTCCATTGGACTCGACAAGGTGCTCTCCTCTTCTCTGCCCTTTTTAGGTCTGTTTCTTTAGATATAATTGCTCTCATATCCACGGCGGTTACTTCTGCCAAAGCATGACAAACTCAATGGATCTTTGCCACCCTCCTCCATCGAATCAAGGTAGTCGTGGCTACGGAAGTTACGGCAACCGCTTTGGTCGCTCGAATGGATGGTGGTTCGCATCGCAACAGCATCTCTAATTCCCAGAACAACTATTCGAACAATTGCCGAGGCTACAACATTTCCAACAATGGCCCACCATTACTTGTCAAATTTGTGGAATTGATGGTCATGGCGCGTTCATTTTTCGTCAACTTCAGCAGCCACTCGCCAATGTTGCAACTTTTCCGAATTCTCCTATTGGGGATTGCAACACGCGACTAGTTGATTCCAGTGCTATTCACAACCTCAGTTCAGACTTTCATTGTCGGTTCACCCAGAGTAAGATGGCGCTGATGAGGTTGTCCTTGCATATATATGGTTCAGGTTTGCCGATTTCTCATGTTGGGTCTACTTGTTTCAATCTTTCTGATTGTCAATTTTTCGTTGCTCATATGATATGTGTTCCGTACTCTAAACAGGATTTATTGTTTGTTCATCAGTTTACCTTAAAAAATAATTACACGCTTGAATTTTATCCTTCTAAGAATAGAATGAAACCAATAGACTAGGTCCTTGCCTATCAAACATGGTTAGTCTACTATTTGTCGATTGACGAGACACATAGTTCACCTAGTGTGATTTTTTCAGTTTACAGGTCTATAGTCTATTGTGTCAACCTGCAAGTTTACCCTGTACAAACTCGAAGACTAGCGGCTACCATACTCATGTCATTAAAAAGAAAGAAAAAGAAGAAAAACAAAAGGCGAGAGTAACATACCTCTCCATAGCGATTTCCACGTAGCAGATACAGGACAAAGAAGGAAAACCAGATGACCAGCAACCACCCAATCTTCATCCACGGGATCCCCAATTTACCCTCCTCCACTACCCCAGTCAACAGGGGCACGTTCGTACCTTCAATACCAATACCACTACCCCCACTCTCATACCCATTCCTCCTCCTCACCGCCGCCTCCGTCTCCCGTTTCCAGTAAAAAACACCCGACCTACATGTCTTAAACGTGCAAAACAAGAGAAAAACCACGAGAAAAATCGTGATCAGCCACTCGGGGAACACCTGGTTGCAGATCACCCCGATGCTAACCCCCAAAAGAAGGCTGGGCTCGGACAACAGCGCAATGTCGTAGTTGATCAGCTGCTTGAATGATGATCTCTTTAGTAAATGGCACCCAACGTTGGCGATGGAGCCTCCGGTGACCATGAAGGCCGAGTAGGACGACGCGGTTTTGAGGTCTAAAGAGGCAACAATGGTGAGGATGGGTAGGAAGAGACCACCGCCACCGATTCCACCGGCGCTGGAAATTGCGGCGGCAATGAAGGACAGGATGCCGGCTATAATAAATTTAAAATTTAGCTTAAGAGTTGAATTTTGTAGGGGCCTGTCCCAGTATTGATTAGTTGAGTTGAAAATAGGATTTTGAGATATTGGTTGGGGAGGATCATTTGCATGGCTAATATTGAAAATGGTGGAGATTATTATTAGGGGGAAGATTATGAATTTTAAGAAACTGTGGTTCATTTTTGCAGTTTTTTTTTTTAAATGATTTGGAGTATATTGTGTAAAGGATTGAGTGAGTGGGAGAGAGATCTTAAATAGTTGAATTTGAGTTGGAAGGATGTAATGTGCTGCATGGCGCGAAGAAAGGGCAATGAAAAAGGTGACGCGTGCATGATTGTTTTTTTACCTGGTCTTTTTCATTTATAATATGAATAATACTTAATTGAAGTGATTTTGAAACTGCGAGGCACTTATTTTTGAGTGTCCAGGTGCATGGGAGATTTGGATGAAGTGTGCAAAGTGGATTGGGGTCGATACGGTTATTGGCAATATAATGATCCGAGAATAAATTTTCAGCATTTCGGTGGCTAGTAGCCATCAAAGAAGTGAAGTGGAAAAGTCTTTAATGTTTGATCATTTGGATAATTTGGAACGAAGTCATGTTTAAAGGGGACAAATTTTATGGCGACAATGTGTGAGATTTCATTAAACTGAAGATCTGGATTTGGTTGAAGTTACACTAATAATATGATTTTCTTATTTCGTTTTATGATGGGACTTGTTTCTCGAAAACGTGTTTTGATTGAGATTTATTGCGCAGTCAATTCGTTTGTTTGGGACGAGTACTCTTTGTACTCCTTTTATATAAAATTTACTTTTCCCATTAAAAAAAAAAACTTAATTGATCAAGAAGGGTTATAAATTAATGCTAATAAAAAGGGATGTTTATATTAACACCTGAAAGGTTATTCATTCAAAATTGAAACACTCGTTGAAATAATAGGACAGAAATGTGTGTGTGTATATATATATATATATCATTGTGCGAGCAATCATTTTTGTTGTGTAACTTTTTTTGGAATAAAGAATTAAAAAAGAGAATTGATTTAGGAAGGGTAAATTAAATAATAATGAAAAAGAGAATTGATTATCGGCTTCTTAATTATACTAATAATAAGTCATGAATTATATTTCAAAATATGGTAATTAAATGCATTATATTGCATGTCCACTTTCTAGCTGTCATAATACTTTTGAGATAGTCAGTGTGATTATTTAAATTTTAAAGAAGTTAATGTAATTAGACTTAATATGGTTTTAGATACATTTTGTTACGAGAGGATCAGGTAAACGGGACGACTTACTTGGTACCACAGCAACTCGGAAGTATCTGTCTCATTTATATAATATAATATCCAAAATAATATATCTTCTTTTTATGCATCTGAAAAATATCTTTTGGGAACTTAATTAAACAGGCCGACGTTGCATTCAAACCTTAAAAAATACAGGAGAAAAGATAAACTTTGTCAGGTACATATCGTACGACATTGGAATGTTTAGATTTCAGTGATCAGTGATAACTATAGTATAAAAAATTCAGATTAGTAGTTTTGTTTAACCATTTTTCGGGCTAATGCCCATTGTTTAGTCGTCTTTTAGCAACAAAAAAAAATAAAAATCGAAACGGGGGAGTAACCGTATAACAAATTATTTTATGTAGGGGATTGGAGCAAACTCTGTGCTTCATTTTTATAATGATGATAAAAAGAAGAATAAAAAAAACTAAAGTCAATTTATCCAATTTATTATTAAGGGCTGAAGAGAGGGGTTGCTTTTCATGAAATGCCTCCAATTCAAGACTCTTTCTCTGGTCTAAATCTAATTTCCCTCTTTTTTCTTTTTTGGTTTAATTCTTTGATAATGCTTTGGCTTTTGGACATAGCAAAGAGACTTAATTTTCATTCAGCGCATGACATTGCTTTGTAGTTCAAGTTCCAAAAAAAGAAAAAATAAACTTGATTGAGTTGTTGCTAATATATACATACATTTTCTCTTCTCTCAAAAAAAAAAAAAAAACGAAAAAGGCATGTATTTGTCAATCGAAACGAATGGATGAGATAAACTGAAAAACAAGCCATTGTTCTTTTTGATGAAATCAAAATCTTGGCATGTGTGTCGACGGACAAAATAAATACGATTTGTTTAGCGTTCTGGGTTAGTAAAATTATAACGCGGCCAATATTTTAAAAAGCTTATTTGAGGCTCGCTTTAAAGCACGCTTTGAAGCAAAGCTCACTCGAAAATGCCTCAAGGCTCATGCAAAAGCTTAAGTGTTATAAAGCTTACGCCTTATTGCCAAGGCGTACACTTTTGGTGCGGTTTTTGCGCTTTACGCCTTGAGAAGTAAACTAACGCCTAATTATATATTGAAAAAAGAAAGAACTTCTCACAAAATCAATGACAAAATTTTGAATATAATTATAATGTTGAAGGTAAAAGTCAAAACTCTGTTTATTGACAAAAAAGTATGTGGGTTTTTTTTTAAACATAAGGTAAAAGAAAAAAGTCACAACACCTATTTTCACAGTAGTTTTATTTAGAATATGCATAATAGTGTGACAAAAGTGCATTTATATTATACTTTGAACATATTTATATAAGATTCATATTATATATTCATATTTTTAGCAACACTTCTTTTCTTATAATACTTAATATCAAAATCTATAAAGCTTACGCTTTGTGCCTCAAGGCTTACGCCTCGCTTTTTGGAACATAAAACGCCTCACCTACGCTTTCGCTTTTTAAAACACTGAACGCGGCTCACCGTAAAGTCATAAGGAATAGCAGATTGAACTATACAAATGTTTAGCCTAGTATGATTTGTTCGGTTGACGAGGTTTGGAGACTGTTGCGTCAACCCACGGATTTACTACATTCGAAGTAAAGCGACTTGGGGCTCCCACTTTATCCAATTAAAAATGAAAAGGAGAGCGAAAAATGGGTGGATTAAAAATTATACAACAAAAGGAAACCTGGATTACGTACTGAGTCCCCAGCCACAAACACGAGAAAACAAAGGACAATATGAGAATCGTCTTATTATATGCTCATGACCAAGTTCAGGATTTTAACTAGTCATGGACACTCTTAATTGTTTTATATATGTGCTCATGACCAAGTTTAGTACTCTTTAATTATGCGCTCATGACCAAGTTAAGATTTGTTAACTTGTCATTGCTACTTTAATAGTTTGTTGAAGTGATCAGGTGTTTATTAAAGAAATTAAACCGAGGAATATTATTCGTATGACACTGTGATAAGGTGTAACTAGCATCTCTTTTTAAGTGTTAATAATGTGAATGAGCATGAAACTTTTGTCAAATGTCTGTACAGAAAATGCACTCAAATCAATTATAAATGGCCTATGCCAACATTATCACAAAATTTAACTTAATTTTAAGTTTACATTTATATTTTGTGTCTCTATAGTTATTTATAGTTTAACCCAAAAGATATACGTTTGTGGGTTAATTTTTCTCTCCACTTGCATTTGTTACGTACTTAGAAACGTTGGCAAATGGTTTCGCATGATTAACCTTTATTTTAAGTCTAACATAATTAATTTATATTGTTAAGATTATCTCTTAAATATGGATATAAAACCTATATGTTTTAATTTTCTTTTTATGTAAGGGAGAATTAGGTAATAGTTGTTTTCTTTAATGAAAAGATTTAAATAATGAAAAAAATTAAAATAAATTACAATTATATCCTAATTAATAACAAAATTTAATTGTGTGTCAAAAAGAAAATAAGGAAATCAAAAAATTTGTTTCAAAATGACTTTCTTTATATATTAGTATAGATAATCAAACTCCGGGAAAAAATCACTTTTCATACCCTATGTTGGCACTTTTCTATTTTTGGTATCATAAGTTGGCAGTCATCAGATTTGGTACACCAAGTTGGCTACTCTGATTAATTTCAATACCATATGTTTACTCCGCCCAAATCGCCGTCTCCATTTTGTTGTTCCAGCCCTCCACATGTTGCTACTGTTCATTTCACGGCTTCTCCAACTGTTCCTTTCACGGCTTCTCCAAATTCATGCCTAAACCATTGCTATCAAACTACAGATTTGGACACAATACCTCCCAATTCAGTGCCTATAAATAGAGCTTCAAGAGGAGTTCAACAATCATCCACAAAACACACAAAACACACACCGAGAGAAAATAGAGAGAAAAAGCCGTAGAGCTAAAACGTGAGATTTGAGGGTTGGTTTTTTGTAATAGTTGAGTGTGAGAGTTGCTCTTCCTATTGTAATTTGTTCGTATTGTTGAATGAAGAATTTTCCAACCCCAACAAAGTGGTATCAAGAGCCACGTGTTTCGTTTCGCCGTTCTCTGTAAAATTTCGTCCGAAATTTTTCGTCCCTAAACTCTGGTTTCTTATCACGGTTGTGAAGCTTTCGGTCCGACGATTCCGAATATATAGTTTTCGAGCTATTTCGATCGCCGGAAAGTGACGATCGAAGACGACCCAATTCGACGTCAAAAATTTTCCGTCCGGAATTGCGTTTTGTTACTACCGTTGTGAAGCTCGTGTTGCAAGGATTCCGAATATATATTTTTCGGAATTTTTTGATCGCCAGAAACCTCCGTTCTATGCCGACCGAGTTAACGGCGAGTTAACTCGGCCCATTTTGAGAAGCGGGTGAAGAAGGTGAATTTCGACCCGGATTCGACCCTGATCCGACCCGCCCAGATCCTGACCCGGTCAGCTGCTGGTCTGACCGGTCAACGCTGGTCCAACCGGATTTGACCCGGTTCAATTCCTTCCAACATTGTTTCGGCCCGGTTCAACTCATTTTTGATCTGTTTTCAACAAGGTCAGAACGATTCCCAAGGTTTTCGACCGTTCCGGATCCAACCGTGTGCTCCGTTTCCCCAAATTCAGCCTTTAAATTTGGGGACAAGCAAGCTTGTTGAATTTTAACATGGAAAATTCAACGTCGGACACGATGATGCGATCGACGCCTACTAATTACAACATGTGGAAGCCGCGCATGAAGGATTTGCTAAATTTGAAGGATTTAGCCGGGCCAATCGAAAATAAAGGTGTCAAACCCGAGAAGACAAGTGATGACGATTGGGAAAAGTTGAACAAGAAGACTGTTGCTCAGATTCGTCAGTGGATTGACAATAGCGTATTCCATCATGTCGCACAGGAAACGAGTGCCCACACGTTGTGGGATAAGATTGCTAACATGTATCAGGCAAAGACGGCACGTAACAAAACCTTGTTGATGAGACGTTTAGTAAACCACAAGCTTCGTAGTGGTACGTCTATACCAGAACACACGATTCAGTTCCAGGACCTCGTGAACTAGCTTGCTGCCGCCGATTGGAACCTCAAAGATGAGGAACAAGTTATACTACTTCTAAGTCCCCTGCCGGACAATTGGGAGACTCTTGTTGTCACCCTCAGTAATTCTGCCCCCAATGGTAAAGTATCTATGCAAATGGTGACAGATGCTTTACTTAATGAAGAAGCCAGAAGAAAAGATTTCAGTGCTGACCAATCTTATGCTCTTGTGTCGAAAAGTAAAGGCAGAGGTGGAGGTAGAGGAAGAGGTCGTGGCAGAGGCAGAGGCAGAGGTCGAGGTCAAAATCGTGGACGATCTCAAGATCGAGGTAGATCCTAGGAGAGAGGTAAATCTGTTGACAACTCTTGTCGATTCAACGGAAACTGTAATTACTGTGGAATTTACGGTCATATGAAGAGGGACTGTCGAAAGCTTTTGAGGGACCAACCCCAAACCGGCCAAAGCTCCAACAAGGATGAAGGTGAAACAATTGTCACAGTATCATCGGAAATTGCTCTTGTTTCTTATGGAGACAAGACATGCCTACATGTAGGCAACCAAGATATTGAGTGGGTGACTGACTCTGCAACTTCATTTCACGCCACTCCACATCGTGATTTGTTTGCTACATACAAATCAGGGGACTTTGGTACCGTAAAGATGGGTAACACCAGTTACTCCAATGTAGTTGGTGTTGGTGACGTGCACGTGAAAACCAACATAGGATGTTCTCTTATCCTCAAGGGTGTGCGCCATGTTCCGTATCTCAGGCTGAATCTGATCTCAGGACTAGCCCTTGACCGACAGGGTTATGAAAGTAATTTTAAAAATGGAAAGTGGAAGTTGTCGAAAGGTGTGATAGTTGTTGCGAGGGGTCATATCTGTGGCACGTTGTTCAAAAATCATAAAAATTGTGCGAGTTAAGCCTCAACGCTGTTGAAGAAGAGGAGTTACCAAATCTTTGGCACAAAAGACTTGGGCATATGAGCGAGAAGGGCTTGGCTACACTAGCCAAGAATGATGCTATCAATCTCGCGAAGGATGTTGCACTAGATCCTTGCGAGCACTGTTTGTTCGGGAAACAACATATAGTTTCTTTCAGTTGCACCAGGAAGCAACGCTCCGAGTTACTGAGTCTTGTTCACTCTGATGTGTATGGACCGATAGAAGAAGAATCTCTCGGTGGAAGCAAATATTTTGTGACCTTTATTGACGATGCTTCACGAAAATTATGGGCCTACTGTTTAAGATCAAAAGATCAAGTTTTTGATCGCTTCAAAGCATTTCATGCATTGGTGGAAAGACAGACATGGAAGAAGTTGAAATGCCTTTGCTCAGACAATGGAGGTGAATACACTTCTCGAGAATTTGCAGCGTATTGCACTAAACATGGCATCAGGCACGAGAAGACGGTGCCGAGGACCCCACAACATAATGGTGTTGCTGAGCAAATGAATCGCACCATTATTGAGAAAGTTCGTTACATGCTCAGTATGGCTAAGCTGCCTAAAGCATACTGGGCCGAAGCAGTCCTCACAGCTTGTTATCTGATAAATAGGACACCGTCAGTTCCTTTGAACTTTGAAGTTCCAGAGAAGATATGGACAGGGAAGGATATTTCATATTCTCACCTAAAGGTATTCGGTTGCAAGGCTTTTGCACATGTGTCGAGGGAGCTCAGGCAGAAACTTGATCTCAAGTTAACTCCATGCATCTTTATTGGCTATGGTGATCAAGAATTCGGTTACAGATTGTGGGATCCACAGTCCAAGAAAGTTATCCGTAGTAGAGATGTGATTTTCTACGAAAATCAATTCTATGACTTTACTTCAGCTGCTCCAGTTCGACAACGTACTAGTGCTCCGGAAGAAGTTACTTCACCACCAGAACCTCATATTGAAAATGAGGATGCTCAAGATAATATAGACGATGCTGACGAGGATGAAGGTGTTGAGCAATGGGAGCTCTCACCTCCTTTACAAGAAGATGGTGAACCTAGACGATCTGGACGTGTGCCGATACCATCAACAAGGTATCCTGCATCAGAATTTATCTTTCTTACGAGTGAGGGGGAGCCTAAAAGTTTCAAAGAAATTCAATCTCACAGTGACAAAGCAAGTTGGAGGCAAGCCATGGAAGAAGAAATGAATTCTTTACAGAAGAATGATACTTATGAGCTTGTGAAACTTCCGAAGGGAAAGAGAGCACTGAAGAATAAATGGGTGTTCAAACTCAAGAAAGATGGTCGTGGAAATATTGTGAAATATAAGGCCATGCTTGTCGTCAAAGGATTCCAACAGAAGAAATGCATTGACTTTGACGAGATATTCTCACCAGTGGTGAAGATGACATCAATCCGTGTTATACTTGGGTTAGTTGCCAGTTTGGATCTGGAGCTTGAACAGATGGACGTGAAAACTGCATTCCTTCATGGTGATCTAGAAGAAGAGATATACATGGAGTAGCCAGAAGGTTTTCAAGTTCGCGACAAGGAGCATCTTGTCTGTAAATTGAAGAAAAGTTTGTATGGCCTAAAGCAAGCTCCGAGACAGTGATACAAGAAGTTTGACTCTTTCATGGCGAGTCACCAGTATAACAGGACTGCTGCAGACCAGTGTGTTTATTTGAAGAAGTTCGATGATGGTAAATTTATCATCCTTTTGCTCTATGTCGATGATATGTTGATAGTTGGCCAGGATGCATCGCTAATCAACAACTTGAAGAAAGATTTGTCCAAGTTCTTTGATATGAAAGACTTGGGTGCAGCACAACAGATTCTCGGCATGAAGATCATTCGAGACAGGAAAACGAGAAAGTTGTACTTATCTCAAGAAGATTATGTTGAACGAGTTCTGAAAAGGTTCAACATGGGTAAAGCAAAGCCTGTTTCGACTCCACTCGCAAAGCACTTCAAGTTAAGCAAGAGACAATGTCCGATGAAGGAGAAAGAAGAAATGGAGGCGATACCATATTCTTCAGCAGTGGGAAGTCTGATGTACGCGATGGTGTGTACTAGGCCAGATATTGCTCATGCAGTTGGTATTGTTAGCACATATTTGTCAAATCCAGGGAAAGAGCACTGGGAGGCGGTTAAATGGATTCTTCGGTACCTGAGAGGTACGTCTAACCTATGTTTGTGTTACGGGGGAGCAAAGCCAGTTCTGAATGGTTTCACAGATGCCGATATGGCAGGAGATCTTGATAGTAGAAAATCTACATCAAGTTACATATTCACTTACGCAGGGGGAGCTGTTTCGTGGTAGTCCAAGCTGCATAAGTGCATTGCTTTATCCACCACTGAAGCCGAGTACATTGCTGTAGCGGAAGCAGGGAAAGAGTTATTATGGATAAAGCGCTTTCTTCAAGAACTGTGATTTACACAAAATGAGTACATTATTCATTGCGATAGTCAAAGTGCTCTAGACTTGAGCAAGAATGCAATGTATCATTCCCGGACTAAACATATCGACATTCGGTATCACTGGATACGCGAAGTGATGGAGCAACAACTATTGAAGCTGGTTAAGATTCACACAAGCTAGAATCCTGCAGATATGCTAACGAAGGTGGTGACACGAGAGAAACTTGGTCTGTGTACGAACATAGTTGGGCTGGAGGGGGAGATTTGTTGTTCCAGCCCTCCACATGTTGCTACTGTTCCTTTCACGGCTTCTCCAACTGTTCCTTTCACGGCTTCTCCAAATTCATGCCTAAACCATTGCTATCAATCTACAGATTTGGACACAATACCTCCCAATTCAGTGCCTATAAATAGAGCTTCAAGAGGAGTTCAACAATCATCCACAAAACACACAAAACACACACCGAGAGAAAATAGAGAGAAAAAGCCGTAGAGCTAAAACGTGAGATTTGAGGGTTGGTTTTTTGTAATAGTCAAGTGTGAGAGTTGCTCCTCCTATTGTAATTCGTTCGTATTGTTGAATGAAGAATTTTCCAACCCCAACACATTTCACACGTTGACAGTCGTTGACCCAGAATTTGGGGATTTTGACCAATTAGTTGCCACATGTGTGATGACATGTATTTTCTTATAATAAAAAAGGTTGCATATTCATATGATATATTTTAAAATAAATTCATTAATTTTTTAAATTATATAGTTATATTAAAAAATATATAATTCTTAATAAACTATATTTATATGCCTAAGATTAAGTTAACTAATTCTTAGATGTTTATTATTGAATTCCTTAATATGTGAATTAATCGTAAACATCTTATTTAAGGTTTTAAAGTTATAGTTAATTATAAATCTCTTTCATTTTAAGTATAAAAAAACAGAAAAATGTTTTATAAGTGATTTAAAAAGAGCTAGGAGATTTGAAGTAGATATAAAAAACTTAAAAAAAAGTAAAAAAATAGAAAAATGAAGAAAAAAAAGAGATCGTCTCTCTCCCCCACCCACCCACCCCCCAGCCTCGCCCCCCAGTCCACCACCACCTCCACTGCACCGCCGCCGCACCCACACCTCCACCCCCGACGACGGCGGTGCACATCGAGATTCCGACGACGGTGAGGCCGTCGTCGTATTTGAGATCGAAGATTAGGGTTGACGCCATTGGAGAGGGTTTGTCGGAGCTGATGGAATCTGATTTATGTTAGTTAATTTTGATTTGTAGTGCAGTGCAGGTGGTGGTAGGCGGGGGTGGGGGCGCGGGATTGGGGTGGGGGGGTGGGGGAATCTGCAGTGAATTGAACGGTGCAGTGGAGGTGGTGGTGGGTGGTGGGGGGGGGGGAAGGACAGGGGGATTTCTTTTTTCTATTTTTTTATAAATTTTATTAGTTATTAAAGTTAATATTTTAAAATTCAAAATTATAATATAAGTTTTTTTATCATATAGTTAATTATAAAAACAATATTTTACTTTTAAATATTTTATAGTTAATATTTTAAGTATTTTCATTTTTTTTTCATTTTTCTATTTTTTTACTTTTTTTTTAAGTTGCCAACGTGTAAATAAATCTGAGCTGGCAACAACGTGGCATCAGTGAAAAGTCCACGACGAGCCATGCACGTGATTTAGGCGGCAATTTGGGCGGGTTAAAGTTATGGTATTGAAATTAATCAGAGTAGCCAACTTGGGGTACCAAATCTGATGACTGCCAACTTACGGTACCAAAAATGAAAAAGTGCCAAGTTAGGGTATGAAAAGTGATTTTTTCCCATCAAACTCCATTCTTTAATTTGCTCCTCAAATCCTCTAAACCACTTTCCATCTTCTTCGAATTCATCTTTTACTCCTACTTTATTGACACGTGTACCCCCACTTAAGAATTGTGTTGCCTTTTTTTCTTTTCCAGTGACCCTCATGTTACCTTAGCTATTATAATGGTAATTGAAGCAATAAAAAGAAGAGCAATTAATTATCCATCTCATAAAAAATATTTCCTTTTCCTTATAGAAAAAATATTTTAATAATTAAATGCGTTTATATGAAAGAAAAAGATATTATTGAGAATTAAAATTTTAATATCGTGTTGAATACTTGAATCTAAAAAAGTAACTTAAAAAAAGATATTACTATCCCAAGTTTGACAGTTTTTGCACTCACATGACCAAACTTTAAAATGTTACACTTTACTATCCAAAGTTTGCTCCGGTGGTACTTTACTATCTCAACTTTGTAAAATCAATTGCACGGACAAAGTGACATCACCTGTCAACATTGTGACGTACAAGTTATTGCACTTTACTATCTAAACTTTTATTTTTTTGCACCCGCCTACCTGAAGTGACCTCATGAATATGTCACAATGCCGAAAAGCGACGTCACTTTAGCCGTGTAATTGACTTTACAAAGTTGAAATAGTAGAGTGTCACTAGAGCAAACTTTGGATAGTCAAGTGTAACGTTTTAAAGTTTGGCCATGTAAGTGCGTCAAAGACCATCAATCTTTGGATACTATTCTGTAATTTTTTCCTAAAATATATTATACATCTTAAAAATATCATATATTATTTAATAATATATATATATATATATATATATATATATATATTGCACGAAAGGTAAATAAATTGCAAAAAGAGAGTTTTACAAAGATACGAGAGGCATACCCCAAGACGAAGCTAATACGAATACAATCAATGCCCTATCAAGCAGATGAATTCATTTAGCACTAGTCTAGGACTACAACTAAAGTAAATCCTCACTCCATTACTATTGTAACATCTCTAAATTTTCTACGTACACATATATATATATATATATATATATAAGTATGAATATAAGTATTATATAGATACTTTTAAAAGAAATAAAAAATATTATATATTATTTAGTAAATTGCCTTTTCGACTTTCATCTTTTAAAAGTTACTGTTTGGCCCCAAATGTTTAAAATATTAATTTAATCCTTTAAATTTAACCATAGATAAAATAATAAAAATAAATAATTATTGAAATCATATTTTTTTCTTTCACTAGGACCCCAAGAAGTAATGGTTGGGACATGAAGGATCGTAATAGGCCCAAACATTAAAAGCATAAATGAAAAAAGTCTTAATAATAATAATTTTATATAATTTATAATAGGTTATATTTGAATAAAATATTGTTACATCAAACTTGGCTGAAAAGTTTGGAAAAACACAGTAAAATACTTAATTATAAACGACACTTACCTCCCTGAAATTTTTTTGGGAGCATTAACACCCCCAAGCTTAATTTTGAAAGTTTTGCACCTCTCGCGACACCTCCCATACGTGAGAACGGGAATATTTGACTCTGCGTGCACGTGTTGGCAAACACTAAGGGAAAATTCGTAATTCAAATAATCAGCGCTCTACAATCATTGAAGGGAGGGAAAATCAGCCTCATTTTGACCCAGGCTCCAAACCCTAATTAACACCAAACTCCACACTCACGATTTACCCGCGAAAACACAATTTCTGCCAAATTGTTCCCAAAATTCACTTTGTACGTTGTTGCTCGTACTTTCTGGCGAAATGGGTTGGCGAATTCGGGCCGCGACGGACCTTATAATACACGACAGAATGACGCCCGATTATGGTTAGTGTAACCTAAAATTTTAATTTTGTGTGTTTTTTGTGTGTTAGTTGTTTAATATTTGTGTGTTTTTTGTGTTGTGATGTACAAGTAGGGTAACTGAAAAATAATTTTGTCATTTAGCGTTTGGCAGTGCATGTGTTGGAATCATTGGATTAAAGGTTGTGCCTTTAGCGTGAAATCTTGTGGTTTGTAGCCTTTTTATAGTCCGATGTTCCATTTGTTGTTAAACTTAGTTGTTTTGGTGGTCTAACATGTATACATGTGCATCAATTTTGTCTTTTTGAGCGTAGTCAGAGGATATTTTGTATGCATGTGTGTAAAGTTGGCTATAATGTTGTTCTAGGACCACTATACCTTCTTTCTTGTCAAGTACATTGTTGATTAAACATATGTGCCATAATGCAGATAACCATAAACTAATTTTCACCATCAGGCTCAACCATCATGGAATCTTGTACAATTTAGGGTCAAAATGCTACTTAGCTGGAGAGGTAGATCATGTTGATTATTGTGAAGAAGATGAGATGTCTCATCTAGAGCTTTTAGAAATGTTAAAGGAAGTTGGGGCTCCAAATGATGTTGTGTTGTTCTATAATGCATCTGGATGGGATAACTGTGGTGATATGGTTCCTATAACTGATGATGGAGCAGCTCTGCAGATGGCTAGTGTGTTTGGTAAAGATAGACTTGTATCTGTCTATGCTGTACCTAAGTCACAGAAGGAGAGAAGTGAGTTTTGTGTTGGAAGGGATGAAGATGAAGAAGCAGTAAATGATCACCATATTGAATTAAACTGTTATGGTGACATTCCAACAACAAGTGCAGCACCACCATCTATAAGTACACCTCCACCAACTGAAGCCTCTCCTAGTGCAGCAACAGAGAAAGACAAAGACAAAGACAAAGATAACACTGAAGCTTCTCCATGTGTCATTCAAACAGCAACTACAATTGATACTTCTCACTTGTCAAGTTTCATGAGAGATCATTGTAGTGAAGAATTAGCAGTCGGTACTTATAATCTATAGATATAAAAATATTATTTTATTTCAAAATAAGTATTAAAAAATATGCATATAATTTAATTTGAACTTCATTAGTTCTAGATAAGTTCAAGAAAATCACATATTGAGATCAATATTTGAATAACAAGGAGTTTGTTTTATCAATTAAAATTTAAGACAACGTGGGGGTTTTATTTGCAATTAGAGATAACACATGGGTAGTTTTTGCTATTTATATTTTATACTATAACATACATATATATTTTTTGAACAGCAAATTTGGCGCTCTGTTTTGTCCACAATGGCACTTCGCAGCTGCAGACTGAAAACTCTTCTCTCGTGCAACTCTACAAAACACAAATTTCTGTCGAAACCCGAATCGAGTTGTCGTATTTCTCATCATTGCTTCTCGACCCATCAAACGCATTGTCGTAAGCTTGGTGTATATCGATTGATTTCATTGCTTGCTCACAATGTGTTTGTAGAAATTCCCCTTTAAACCCTTTATCTTCAACCACTTTGATTTTTTATTTTTTTTATCGTCGTGGCTCGTACGTAGTGGTTGTGCTTATAGAGAGGGTTTGTTTCCCCTAACATTAGATGGTGCAGTGGGGCTCGAACTCTAGACCTTTTTTTCAGCTGGTTTCTGATACCATATTGAATTGTCGCATCATGTGAAAGCTTAAGATTGTAGAGAAGATTGATATTAATTAATTCTACATATGTATATATAAATGTACGTGATTTCCGTGTTCATATTTAAATATGGATTTGTGATCAGGGGAGGATGTGGTGAACACGAGCGATCTGGAGTTTCAGAAATGGCACAACGGGGGTGGAATTTTCCATAAGTCTGCTCTGATTGATCCAAGTGCTGTGGTGGAAATCAGTGCACTAATTCATTCCAGATCTGTTGTGGGACCGAATGCTTATGTTGGAGCGGGAACTGTTGTCGGACCTGCTGTGAAAGTTGGTCATTCATCAAGATTAGGGTACATTTTGTCTTCCTCTTTTAGTTTTGTGAAGGGTAATTGATGTTACATTTTCGCAAGGATACGTTGTTTTTGCAGACTAAGTATAACTACAATTATTTCATGTATTTAATATCATAATGTTTTGATAATGTGGCAAAAGTATAGTCGCAAGTGCTATGGACAATTGAACATGGTCTGGGTAAGAATCATCCACACACAATACAATTATGAGCATTTCTCTGTTGTTCTCGTACAAATTTGTCTACTAAATTCGTGAAACAAGAAAAAGAGAATCAATATGTTCTTACGGACTGCAAATATATCCCGCGTATGCTTCCTGTTTTGCCTTGATTTTGTCAGATCTTTGGTAGGTTCTAAGAGGTTTTGCAGTAGTGTTATGGTGGGCTGACATTATCAAATTCGTTTTTCTTTTGACTTCTTGTTGTTTTAATTTTTTTTCTTTGATAAGTTTTTCCATTAACCCTTGTGATTTGATTAAGTCGACGTATATTCCAGGTATAATGTTGTAGTCACCAATTGTACAATTGGAGATTCCTGTGTCATTCATAATGGGGTCTGCATTGGTCAAGATGGTAAGGCTAACAGAACTGTCCGACTTTGTTAATTTTTATAATCAAATAAAGTTCCAAGTTACCTTAATATTATACCTCACGTCAATATATCTGTGACGTTCTATAAAACTATCTAATGTAGAGACAACATGATTTCTCGGTTTTTCCATGTAGGTTTCGGTTTCTATGTCAATGAACAAG
Organism: Linaria vulgaris; assembly: GCA_948329865.1. Lineage (NCBI taxonomy): Eukaryota > Viridiplantae > Streptophyta > Magnoliopsida > Lamiales > Plantaginaceae > Linaria > Linaria vulgaris. Next base: position 115,154,410 of record OX415252.1, read on the forward strand.
GACAGATGGTGAAGAAGCCCCAAGTTTGTAATATAGCTTATTTGTCTTTCTGTATTTGATCTAGCATTACGTTAACACTTCAATGATTTGAGCTTGTTCCCTTCCGTAATTGTTTATGATGACAGCTTTCTTTGTTTATTACCCATACAAGAATATAAACATTTCTTTCTTTCCCTCCAGAACTTGAAAGTAATCATAGGTAACTATGTGGAAATTGGTGCAAATTCATGCATCGATAGGGGCAGGTAACAACTTTAACTTCCTTCCTTGCTTGTATCAGCTCTCTCTTTCTTTAACTCGTAGCATGTTTATTAACCATATTTTTAGTATATGTTACATGACGATCCTTCAATACTTCAATTTAGTTGGCGAGATACGGTGATTGGAGACCACACCAAGATTGATAATTTAGTTCAGGTGTGATCTTCTTCTTTTCTTTCTTTTGTTCTTTTGAATCTGCAATCCATATTCCATTGAAACTGATTGTGTGATTCACTCTGCAGGTAGGCCACAACGTCCAGATAGGGAAAAATTGTATGTTATGCGGACAAGTTGGGATTGCAGGTTCAGTAACGTATGCCACTACTTCTGTTCTTCAAATCTTAAGACTTCCAATAAAATAAACATTCCTCGTCTTTTATTTACTTTAATGCGCGTGTAATTTTTAACAAATTTCTACTCTTTGTTCGTACAGGATTGGGGACTATGTGACATTAGGGGGAAGGGTTGCAATTAGAGATCATGTGTGCATTGCATCTCAGGTATCATTCACGATGCGCCCTTTTTTTCTTTCCTACTATAGCTATAGCGTACTAAGTACGTGCAGTAGTAGCAATTACGTTGTTGCATGAAGCATGATGATCATTTTTATCCTAGGATTACTTTGTTCTTCAATTGACTTTTTCTGTGTCATATGGGAAGAAAATTGTGCCCTCACATGTACATATGATTACTGATGTTGACGACATAATTATGGCTTTGGTGAGGCAGGTCAGGTTAGCCGCTAACAGCTGTGCCACCAAGAATATCAGTGAACCAGGGGATTACGGAGGCTTTCCTGCTGTAAGAATTTTCTTGATCCATTTGCATGTATACACTGGAATTCTAATAAATTAAAGTTAAGCGGGTTGTATACGCAGCTCGTTTCAATTTATATCTTGAAACAATAGGTTTATTGAAAATTTTCCTACTATAAGCTCTTAAGGTTTTCCTTTCAGATTCCAGTCCGTGAATGGAGAAAGCAGGTTGTTACCCTCCGCCAAGCTGCCAAATTTGGAGCTCTAAATAATACGAATAAAGGATAACAGTGGCAACGAAGTTAACTACTTCAAGGACCTTCCAAGGTAATGTCATTACTCGAAAGACTATGCAGTGCCATTTCAGGGCGCGATATTGAAGATAATGTAGTAAACGGCATTGCTGGAGCGTGTAACATTAATTTATGTGTAAGATAAAATTCAAACAGACAAAGAAAACTTACAAAAACTTGCTTAGTATGGCTACCTAACTATATGAACATCTCACCAGTTTCGTGTTTTCACCTCTTGCGCGTTCATTACTTGTGTAAAATTCCCTATTGACACGGTTCCATTAGGATTGATATCAGCATTACTGAAATATGCTTCATATCCAATATCCCGCGGTTTTGTGTTCCATCTGATAATCCGAAACCTGACAGAGGTTTCCACCCTAACCATGAACTCCACGATCCGGCCACTCATCCCCCGCCAAAACTCTTGATTGGCATGGATCACTAACCCGGTAGAATTAGATTCTTTCTGCCCCTGATAGAAAGCTCGACTAGAATTTTTACCGACCACACCACCGCTGTACAATTTCAAGTCTATGCCGCTGTAATAAATCCCCATTCTCTTGTTCGGATTGGAGATTTCGATGTCAAAGAGTAAGGAGTTGTTCGATTCTATCGAATGATTCCTGGAATTTACACTGGGAAATTGCGCGTGGACGGAAATCTTGAAACGTGGATCTTTCGGGGTGAGGCTCAGCCATGCAACGAAACCAAACACACTTAGAATGATTAATATAGAAAGGTACCAGCAACAGATGCTTAACCGATTTCTGTCGAGTTTTCGACCAGCCATTGATGGTGGTGTGGAAGGGGAGAGATTGTTTTAGAGCTTATATAAGAAAGGGTTGTGGCAGTTGAAAGGATATATGAAGTTGAAGGTGAGTAAAACGCTGGAGATGAAGGGACTTGTGCTTTGATTATGCATAAACCGTTATTAAATATTATGGCAAAAATAATTGAACCAAAAGTTATTTTAATGTCAAGTTGGATTATGTATGTTTACAGTAATACTACTCATACTGGAAATTGATTCCTTGGTGAAGAATGATTTATTGATTAAGCAGTTCTAAAGAGGAAAATCATATATATATATATATATATATATATATCCAGCCGAAATCTCGTGCAACAATAATTAGTATTTCTTTTATCCTTCTTAAATCCACAAAATAATTCATCTTCCTTTTATAATTTAACAACTTTTCTTATCTAACATACCTTAGAAAAATAGGTATTCTCTTCTAGGGCAATATTTTGGTATGCATATTTTCAGGGAATGACATAATATTATTCAAACAATTAAAATTTAGTTTGGTTTTATCATATTTTGCTTGCAAAGGATTATTTTATTTGTACCTTTTCTAGTTTTTAGTACGTAATAAGCCTACCTATTTTATTTGATAACTTCGTTTCATGAAGAATGGAAAGATAATCTTTCCTTGTCATGAACAAGAAAAAAATTTGTGAGGTTCGTCTAGAATAGGATTATTATTAGTAGGCATTGAATTAATATTCATCCAAAGAGTGGCAGTTTATACTAATCAATTTTGTAGATAGATAGATTTTATTAATAAGTAAATAAACTAAGTATAATTTATTTTCTGGAAAATTAAAGTGATAGTCCGCAGGCATAAAGAGGAAATTTTAGGGGAACCACACGGACAAAATTATCTTGAGATAACTAAATTGCAGTTAGAGACGTTGATGGCAAGTTGGCAACTAAATTCATAGCTAGGACAAAAAGATAGAAATCCAACGTTGGTGTTTAATTTTCTTTTTCTAAGTAGTAGGGGTGAGTTTATATTTTCGTAAAACATTACCTTTGGGCTCTGATTCTTGCTTATTCGATACGTAAATTCTGTCATTTAATATCTTCATCTAAAAAGCCATGATGCTTAGATATACAAGAATATTGTGATTAGGGGTGGGAGGGCCGGGTCGGTTTCCCGCGACCCGACCCGACCCGATCGGATTTTCCCCGATTCGGGGAAAATCCGATTGGAGATCCGACCCGGTGCTGCGGGAATTTTCTCCCGCAGCAACTCCCGCGGATCGGATCGGGAGTCATGGCCGGAATCCGATCCGATCCGCGGGTCCCGATCTTTCCGCCACAGTCCGCCATCTCCGCCATCTCAAACACACACACACACACACACAGAGCTTTAGGGTTTGGTGGTTGAAGGCGGAGGTGATGACGTTGGTTTGGATCTGGAGGTTGACGGTGATGAAATCGGCAGGGTAGGTGTTGTTGGCGTGGATGCCGCCGACTTTGGCGGCGGCGAGGATGACGTGACGGGGCTTGTGGGTGGAGAAGAAGGAGTCGACGGCGGATTGGGAGGTGAGGTCGAGTTCGGAGTGGGTGCGGAGGAGGAGGTTGGTGTAGCCGAGGGATTGGAGCTTGCGGACGATGGCGGAGCCGACGAGGCCGCGGTGGCCGGCGACGAATATAGGGACGAATACAGTCCGCTGCTCCGACGCCGTTGATGCGGGATCCCGAGCGGAATCCCGCCTCCCGCGGAGCTCCCGCAATCGCGGGAGTTCCGCATTCCGCGGATCGGATCGGGAGCTACGTCTAGCTCCCGATCCCGATAAATTCCGATGGCCGGATTCCCGATCCCCGCGGGAATCCGGCCCAACTCACCCCTGATTGTGATAACACGTTGAATAAATGATGGCCATAAATATACAAAATTTAATTTCTGATTACGAGCGACTTTAATATTGAAGGGCTTTATAACGGAAAAAGCTTTTGCGCCGCCGACTGCGTACGAGGCTGGATAGATATAACTCTAAAAGCGTGTTTGGTTTGATGGATTAGCTGTTAATCCAAACTGAAAATTTGTTAATCTGTAGTTTGGTTTGATGGATTAAAAATTCGGGCTTTTTATTAAATCTTGGATAGCCCGGTACTTTTGCCCCTTTATTCAAGTATTATAATCCCACCTCCCCCCTGTTATTAACTAATACAAGGATTGACCAACCGGTGAAAACTCTAAAATACCCCTACTTTTATGCCCATATCATACGTTTTTCAGAAGCGTACTATCAACATCCAAAATTCTCTAAAAAAAGGGAGGGGAAAACGGGAGGGAAGAATTGGCAGAAACCCTAATAAGGTCAGGGGCGATTTCTTCATTTTTCGTTGAAACCCTAGATTAAGGTAATGGGGCGATTTTTCAATTCTTCTTCATTTTCCCTCTTAATTCATCGTCACGGCCCAGACTAACTACATTTTGTTTGAAATCATCCATAGGTGCAGTCGATTCGAGCTTCGCAACAATTCACAGGTATCTTTTTGTAACTTACTTTGGCAAGTTTTTATGCGTTTTGGTGCAGTCGATTTTGTTGACGTCGTGGGTTTGTGGGTACTTCGAAAAATAAGGGTTTTAGGGTTTAAAACAGAGCGGATCTGTTATTCTCGAGCGGCTCTTCTTCCAAATCGATGTGTTTGTGGGTTTGTAAAAATAAGCTAAATGGTTTGTGGGTTTGTAAAAGTTCTTGCATGCATTTTTACAAAAAAATGTCAAGAAGGCTCTGTATTTTTTTCATGGGTAATTCGAAAAATGTTACTACCTTTCGAGAGTTTTCTGCTATGAACAATGATCTTGCTTCATGGGTAATTCGGAAAATATAAGGATTTCAGTGAGTTTTATGTACGGTTTTGACTGACTCAACCTTTGTTAAACTTGTGGCAGTGAAAAAATTATAAGCTGGTCTCCTGCCAAAGAGAAGGTAATGTTGCTTCTCAGTATGCATTATTAGTTGGAATAACATCTGTTGAGTATTATGCATGTAATATGTATTATTATTAGGATGTAGTATTCCTTGAAACTGCCTGCCTATATGTTTTATGCCTGCCTATATGTTTGATGGTATTTGTGCAAGTTAAACTCAGTCATATTGTATGTTATTTATGTTCCAGATGGAGGAATGGAGGATAAAAATGATTTTAGTACTATTGCAGTTAATTCTTTTGAGAGCCCGTGTAGTTATGTTCATGATCATGATGCACAACCATGAAACAAATGTAAGGTCTAAGCGTCGTCGGGTAATTCGATACAACCTGTTGGATAAGATTGTTGATATTGATACTCACATGGAGAGAATGACTGATTTGAATGATGCATATTGCGTAGAGAATCTTAGGATGGATAGAAACTTCTTTATAAAGCTTTGTGGGCTCCTTAGGGAGGTGGGTGGGCTGAGAGATGAGAAGTTTGTGACGTTGCGCGAACAAGTAACTATGTTCATCAAGATACTTGCACACCACGACACCAACCGTACTATTGGATTTAATTGGCATAGATCAGGACAAACCGTTAGTTGATACTTCAAGCGAACATTAGGTGCCCTTATAAAGTGCAGTGATTTGCTGCTTGTGAAACCAAAGCCGATATCAGAGGACAACGGCAATTGCGAAGAGCCGTGGAAATATTTTAAGGTGATAATCTGTTCTATATTGATCCTATTCTTGTTTGTACAATTATGTTGGTTGTTTGTTTGATCAATACATATACTAATGTGTATACTATCATTGAAGGGTGCCTTGGAGCTTTGGATGGGACAATGATTGACGTCACCGCCCCAATGAGCGAACAACCAAAGTATAGGTCTCGCAAGGGTAGAGTGCAAGTGAATGTTCTTGGAGTGTGTGACATTGAGATGAGTTTTGTGTATTTGCTATGTGGGTGGGAGGGATCCGCAGCTGATGGAAGGGTACTTAGGGATGCAATTTACCGACCTCCGCCTAATGGTTTAAGAGTTCCACAAGGTATAATATCTAAATTATTTTAATAGTGCTAGAACATATCTTGTTTACTATTTTCCATATATATTTTCTAATAGCTTATAATTACTAGGCTGCTATTACTTGGTGGATGCCGGTTATGCCAATTGCGATGGTTTTTTGGCTCCGTATAGAGGACGGCGTTATCACCTTAAGGAATGGGGCGAAGGGTGTGCCGTACCACAAGATAAGGAAGAAATGTTTAATATGAGGCACTCACGTGCACGGAGTGTAATTGAACGAGCGTTTGCCAAACTAAAAAATCGATGGAAGATACTGAAACGTGCTTCTTCTTACCCGCTGAAGATACATAATCGCTGTGTAATGGCAGGGGCATTATTGAACAACTTCATAAAAGTGCAAATGCCTAACTATCCTTTTGAAGATTCTTCTGATAGTTCGAGCTCTGACGAGGATGACGATGCTCCGATAGATTACATTGAAGTCCTGCAGAGTACGCCGGTGTGGGGGAACTTCCGAGATGATATCGCGACAAAGATGTGGAATGACTGGAGAGCTTCGCGTCGCCGTTGAAATGCACTGGATAATGCATTTAATAACTGGTTGTGTTGTGTTATTGAGATGAAGAAACAATTTAATTTCTTTTTTCATTGTGTTATGATGTACTGTTTCCCTTATGTGGTTGTTATATTATGTTGTTTTCTTTAAGGGGTTGCTATATTATGTTGTGGACTTGTTGATAATTGCTATATCATGTATTTTATATGATGTAGTGATGGCTGCTTCTAGTAGTACCGCGGTGCCCGCGGAAGCTAAGATAACCAAGAATAGATACAAGTGGAATAAAGAGGAGGAGCTCGCTCCCATTGATGCTTTGAAGGATCTCAAGGGTAAGGGGATGAAGATCGACAATGCCTTCCGAGCTGGATACTTGCTGAAGTTAGAGGCTGCTATTAAGAAGGTCATCCCTTCATCAACTGTTCATGCTGATCCACAAGAGAGGTCAAAGATGACGGTCTGGAAGCGAACATACGGGCATCTCTACTTGATGTTTGATGTAACAGGACATGGTTCATGGCTATGCCCACTCACCAAAACCATCCAGTGCACATCTGAGGAATACTGGGATGACTATGTGAAGGTATAAAGCAATATATATGTTATTGGTTTCATAATAACTGACCTATTTTAATTCATATTAATTATTGGTACAAATGTATATATTTGTAAACCAAACTGTCTGTCAATATGCTGTCTGTCAAAGTGAATAGCCTATATTGATTTATATGCTGTCTGTCAAAGTGAATAGCCTATATTGAATTAATTATTGGTACAAATGTATATATTTGTAAACCAAACTGTCTGTCAATATGTTGTCACATATTTGTCAAAGTGAATAGCCTATATTGATTTATATGCTGTCTGTCAAAGTGAATAACCTATATTGAATTAATTATTGGTACAAATGTATATATTTGTAAACCAAACTGTCTGTCAATATGCTGTCTGTCAAAGTGAATAGCCTATATTGATTTATATGCTGTCTGTCAAAGTGAATAGCCTATAATGCCAAAGTGTATGTTGATTAAATTGCTTACCAGATTACCATATCTTAGTTTTAAATGTTGTCTGTCAGTTTTATAATTACAAATTTTACAATGCTGGATATATTGAAATGCAACAACACAGTTGGAAATATATGTTCTACATTGAGATCTCTGAATCAGTACTAGATATAAATGATAGAAACATCAACAATTTGTTTTGCTTGTATATATGAATGTTGAATATACAAGAATGCTGAATATATATGAATGCTGAATCATATATGAATGCTGAATATATATGAATGCTGAATATATCTGTAACTTTGTGAAACACAGGAAACAATACAAGGAATATATATGAATGCTGAATATATCTGTAACTTTGTGTAACTTTTGTACTTGCAATTGACCGTAGGTACATCCATATATGGTGCAATACAAGGACAAGACTTTCCCTTACTTTGACGATTGGACCGAGATATTTGGAAAGGATAAAGCTACTGGTAAAGCTGCTGAGGACCTAACTGCTGCTATGGATGACCTGATGAATGAAAAGGACGATGAAGAGCCTACTCAGGGAGGGGTTTCTGGACACAACGCCAGTCCCCAATCAGGTCCTACTTATGTCGACCTCGACATGGATGAGGGGCATGGTGATAATGATGCTCCAGCATCATCAGGTCCATCTAAGAGTTCCTCAAAAATTTGTTTGAAGAAAATCAAGAAGGAGAAGGACCAAAAACGTCGTAGGGAATTGCTTCCGGCAGAGGATAGTGCGCCACAAGTCCCTGGTTACGTTAATGAATTCATCAAGACGACTAATGACACAATTGATCGCATTACTCAGATGTGCGTTGCACCTAAGGTAACCGAGGATCCTGCAACAACTCAACGGAAGTCTCTTTATGGTGTTGTAGCTGTAATGGAAGAATTTGATGAAGATCAGAAGATTGAAATAGTCCATAAGCTGGCACACTCTTCAGAGGATGCTGATGTTAGTTTTGGATTACCCGAAGCTGCACGTGTTAAGTACTTGAAGCACATAATGAAGAAGAGGGTTGGAAGGGTCTGAATTTGTATTAATCTATTGTCTTTTCAAGTATTGGCAGAACATTTTTTCCCCTTTCAGTTTGTTTAGTTCATCTCTGTTATGATGGATCAATGTTAAATTAGATGTTGACTATTCCCTTTGATTTAGATGTTGAGCATTTGTTGTGTTTGTTTTTACCTTGATGTTGAGTATGTGTTATGACAAATGAGTTAGTTTTAGGCAGAATAGTACTGCTGTATCTGGTTGATCCATGCTCTCCTTTTAATAATGTTAGCTGGCTCAGAAAAAAATCCAACCTGATTAATAGTTGTTCACAGAGTCTTTATTAGAGACCTGCTTTACTAGGTTGTAGAAGAGATGATTAACTGCAAACATTCTGTTTATTTGAATATATGTAGTAAACATGAGTTGCAAAATAGATTAAACTAGAGTAAAACTATAACCGCTATCTACAATGACATGGCCATATGAATAGTCAACAGTATATCAATAAACTATCTATTGCCTTTTAGAGTGGAAATGGACTTGTGTAGTAATGATCCAATACTTTGTCCAAGTCCATAAGAATGAAGCATTCTTAGTTTGGTTGGCATAATTTTTCGCCTGTTGTCATTATGAACAATTAATCATGATATATATATATATATATGTATATATAAACAAGATATAAACAAATTATGAATAAATAGGTGGAGAAGCCATCGAAATTTGATTGAAAATTCCATAAGGGATCTAAGGTTCAAATACATCAACTTCATAGCACAAACCTACTTGAAATTCCACATTGCATTCATCTGAACTAGCGCAACAGGAAAAAGAATATGCCCGGAATTACAACAAGTAGAAGTAAAAAGACTATCATCCAAGCTAAGATACAACACATCACCGCCGCTCTAGTGACTACTTGATCATTAATACCGTGCATACTAGGCTGTAGGACTAAGCCTAGTATCTGCCTAGAAAAATTAGGTTGACTGTCAGCCACAGTAGAGGAAGAGCTTGGGTCAAGGAAGGAAGTGTGGTTGTTGTGAATTGCCGGTCCAGGAGGTGATGCTGAAACTGATTCACTTGCATAAGTACTCTGATTGACGTTATTTGCGTGATTGTTTGTTGTGATAGGAAATCGGTTGACATGATTGTATCGTGGGTGGGTGAGCTGATCAGCCCAAATGAAAAAATCATCGTGTTTTACATTGAAGGGACAAATGTAGTAGTGTCGTCCGGGGAACTTGGCGGTGTCACTGGCCTTACGAAAATGCATGGTTCCTCTACCGCACGAACAACGGACAACATGAGAAGGCATCATCTACAACACACGCAAACATAAACCAAGAGTCAATAGTAGACCAAATCAGTCAAACCAAATCAAATCTGTCACACGCATTCAGATTCAATATACATGTTATAACAATTTTCAAACCAAATCTGTTCGTATTGAAAGAAAAAAAGCAAACCAAATCTGTCAATCGAAGAAAATCGACTGCACCAATACTGCTTACAATGTTAGAACAACATAATTACAACAATGAGTTGGACAATATATAACAAACGTAAAAAATCGTAGCTCATAGCACATATGAGATCGATTCGCAACAATTAGTTCCAGTTTCTAAGTCAAGTAAACACAACAAAATCAAACCCACAGTTCAAACACAAATCCACGTACATTGACTGTTACCCGTGGATGCGAGTCGAATCCAAACAGCTGGCCAACGAGATTGTCACGCCGAGTCGAATTCAAACAACACGAAAAAAAAATTAAAAGTCTCGTGATCTAGGGTTCGCTATCAGAATTGATTTGGGGGCGTGGAGAGTGGAGTGACGGGGGCAAAATAAGACCTTTTGTGTGGTAAGTGAGGGGCATAAGAGTCAATATGTATAACACTTTGTGTTAGTATTGCAAACCAAACATTGTATAAGAAATTTGTATTAATCAATACGGGTATGAGTCACGAGAACCAAACTGTATATTAAAGAAACTTGGATTAAATTATCCGCATTTTAAAACAGATTTTTGTCAATACGTGTATTAATTAATACCTGAAACCAAACACGCCCTAAACAGAACGAATACTTGTCCATGTTAGAAGTCCACCTATTTGTGCTTCTTTGCATGATTTTAGGTAGAGTGAAATTTTAAATTACAGATTTATTCTCTACTATGTCAATTTCTTTCAAATAAGGAGAAAGATATTTATGTAGACAAATTAATTTGGCTACTCCAATTAAATATTGACAAGTATCAAATTAATTATTAAAAATTAAATTGATTATTTTTATTTTTAACTTGGAATTTACTAAATTAAATTCTAATTATTAATAGATTAATTAATTGAGTTTCTAATATTCTCTACTATGTCAATTCTTTCAAATAAGGAGAAAGATATTTATGTAGACAAATTAATTTTGTCTACTCCAATTACATATTGACAAGTGTCAAATTAATTATTAGAAATTAAATTGATTATTTCTATTTTTAATTTGGGATTTTACTAAATTAAATTTTAATTATTAATAGATTAATTAATTGAGTTTCTAATATATATTTGATTGGCCAATCAAATAAAGCCATGTGGAAAAGATGGAGTACTGCAACCAATCAAATAAAGACATGTGGGAAGATGATGATGTGTTTTAACCAATCAAACAAGGCCATGTGGAAAAGATGATATATTTCAACCAATCATATCAAGTTATGTGGAAATATGACGTGTTCTAGAGATTTCTTGATAAACAAGCCAACTTAAATCCATGCTTATCTTGAAGAGAAAAACGATCAATCACAAGCAAGGATGTTGTAGGTTCTACAACTACAAATAGAGGCCCTCCTTTAAAGAAAAACCACACACAAAATATTCACAAGTTGAAGATGGAAAAACTCTAAGTTTTTCGCTCCACCAAGTTCATCCATCTTCAAGCGTTCTTCGCGGCATTCAATGTGTTCTTCGCGTAAACCTTCTTTTTGATGCGGCGTTAAGCTCCAAGTTCATCAAATAAATGTTTTATAGATCGCACTTCTGTCGAGAAAGATCGAGCTTCAAGAAATTCAAGAAGTCCAAATCAAGTTCATACTGTTCTTCAACAATCTTCAAGCAAAAAGTCCGTTTGATTCGAGATCAAGTCACAAGACCCTCGAAAACCAATTTTTTGAAGATTCAAGTCTCTTCAAGAAGATCAAAGCCCAACATATTCAAATAACTAAAGACGATGATCATATCATCCTTCATCAATCTTCAAATCAAATTCCAAATCAAGTTTTCGTTCGATCCGAGATCAAGTTGCCAAGCCCTCGCATGAGCGTTTGTCAAGCATCCAAGTATTTTTGAAGATCAAGATTCCTCTAAAGAAGATTGATGTTCAACAAGTTCGTCGCGAAGATCAAATCTAGTAGATTGTTAATTCAAGATCAAGCTCAAAAGCATTTGGATTACCGTTCAACCCAAATACACGTGGAAGAGATCAAAATCAAATTAACTCTCAAATTAACCAAATCTCAAGATTATTTGTTGTAGAAAAAGAATCATAGGATTACTAGAGATTGTAACCATTTATTGTTTGAAGAAATACATAGTTTATTTGTACTTAATTTTTCTTGTCTTTTATTTTAAAGACTTAGAAATTTTTAACGCCGCAAAATTTGGCACGTCCAGTGGGTCAATCTCTACCTCTCATCTCTTTTTTAGCAAGTTCGCAAGTTTAAAGTCACAAGAAGTCAGCATTTCTCAATAATGGACAAGTCAATGGGGGGCAACAAGCGGAGGCTCTTTAAAAACGATGATGAAAGCTACACTCGCATCGGGGGAAAGTGACGAAGCTAAAGAAAAGACTCACGCATCTTCAATGGAGGAGTGCATTGCTGCATAGGCGAGAGCTATTGAGAGATTTACAACACAAGTACATAGACGTGACGAGCGCCTGTATTGTCTTCTTCAAAAGCTAGAGACCGAAGAAAGAAATCACAACATTGAAGAAGTCATTGACAAGGTCGATGTTCAAGCATGCATGAAAAAGAGTTGCTCAAGGAGTTGAAGCTCAAAAATTTGATGAAGTATTAAGTGAAAGAGTCCAAGCTACTTCTCTTTTCCGCAAGTCAAATCTCTCAAGGAAGGAAGAGCAAGGCATCATGGCGCACACAAAGTCTTTTGAAGAAATCATTCAAGATGCTGAAGTTGGAGAATATTCTAAGTCCCCAAGCCCACAAATTCAAGTTTCCTCACAAGGCCTTGTCTCTGCTAATCAATTGAAGAAGCTCATCAAAGAAGTTGCAAATGATCATAAAGCTCAGCACAAGACTTCCAAATCTTACATGAAGCCTTATAGTCAACCTCCAATTGCAAATGCCTGAAAGCTATCAACCTCCAAAGTTTCAAAGATTTGATGGAAAAGGAGACCCAAGACAACATGTTGCTCACTTCGTCGAAACATGTAATAGTGCTAGAACTGATGGAGATCTTCTAGTCAAGCAATTTGTTCGATCCATAGAAGACATTTTTTATTGGTACATTAATCTCGAGCCAAACTCCATTGATAGTTCGAAAGATCTACAAAGTGCATTCTTCAATCGCTTTTATAGCACTCGACGCATTGTGAGCTTGATGGACCTTGCGAATTCACATCAATAAGAAGATGAGCCAGTGATTGAGTACGTCAATATATGGAGAAATCTATCCTTAAGTTGCAAAGAAATTTTTAACGCCACAATTTATCTTCCTAGGTCAATCAATAATCAAAAGATTATCAGGAAATTGACATATAGAAAACTTTTCCCCACTTATTATGAGGTTTAAAAGATTGGGTATATGGGCCCTAACTTTGCCCATTCCAACAAGGGGTAGATTAGGAGAGATTATTTGGTGCAACCGATGTATGTGCATCCACTACCAATACACAGTGGGGATGAGGTATTGAGTAGTTATTCCTAAAATGTAGGGATCTTCTTTTAATCTCAATCATCAGTTGTACGTACAACGGATGTATAAAATAATTTCTCATAGATTAGGTCCAACGCTACTCTTTCACAAGCCTCCTCAACCAACCAAGGCCCACCACGCTCATCTACGCACCAATGAAGGCTGGAAAAGATAACCCAATCAAGAAGGGTACACTTCTCAAGGTGACCCTCTTACAACATTGATATGCTTCAAGCGACACTTGCTGAAGTAAGAGTTGGAAGCCGATCTTATAAATACCTCCTCCCATAAACTCCGAAACTTTTTTTTGATATGACGTAAACATGGAAATATATATCCAAGCGGAGAGAAAACGAGGAGGCATACACAAAGGGTCGAGACGGTTCTACCAGGTCCGAGTCCGTCAACATTGAGAGAGAGAATCAGCGACGGATCCTTCCCGCTACCAGCTGGAGAAATGAAGCCCCCACGACATCCCTCAGAGATCGTCTCGAGGCCCTCGCCTCTGAAGCCATCCCCAACATCTCCTCGAAAATTCTCCTTGGAGTCCTCGCCTTAGTCCAACCAAATGCCATCTCACGGCCGAGGCCTACGACCTGACCATAACCTATACCCGCCACCCTAGAATTATCTCTAGGCTACCTAATCCACGCACTAGTCCTGAACTCCTTGGATGGGGATTGGGCGTTCGAACTATAAATTTTTGTGATTGCTTGAGCCTGCCCATTTATATTACAATAGTAAATTAAGGTTTTAGCCCCACTATATATTAAAAATTAGAATATGTATAAAATAAAAGATAAAAATAATTTGTAAAAGTATCAAAATTTATTAAGAATGCACAAGACAAATACAAAAAAAAAAATAATGTGCATCTCTCCTTCCACCACACAAACAAGAGATAAAAATGAAATCTTTGCCATAAAAAAACAAAAAATACACTTTTACAGAAAAATGAGCTTGCCATTTAATATTGAACAAATTACAACTCGAGACTTGAACCCAAAGTGACCAAGTGTAGAGCCCAGGGTACAAGTAAAAGCAAATAGGCCTAATGCGCGGTTTGTCCCAAGATCCTCTTATTCGGATTCGCAATGACCGCACTACACGGGTTGAAGCTCTAACCTAGAGACCAGGTATACTTCTCCAAAAGGATATTTAAACTTAATATCTACAATAAGTTCAAACTTGACAAATGTAGAGCACAACGACACTCGCAGGTGTTGGGGCAAACAAGAGTCCCACATCGAAAATATAAGGGGGTTGAACTGGGTTTATATGATTGGAGACGTCTCAATTGGTATGAGGCCTTTTGGGAGTTGGAACCAAAAGTAAAACCATGAGGGCTTAGGCCCAAAGTGGACAATATCATACCAATGTGGAGATTCCAATGCCTAACAACTGGTATCAGAGCCAGGTTCCCGATCCGTGTGGGTGTCCCTGGAGTGAACGAAAAAGGAGGCGAGCTCCTCCTTAAGGAGATGATCACAGGTGGTAAGGCGTCGGGTTAAGGGGAGGCTCGGATATCCTTTGTTCAAGGGAAGAAAAAAAGTTTGTTGAGCCAAGAACAATATCCCGGGAGAAAAACTGAAGAAAGAGACGAAGTCCCAGTCACGTGAGGCGCACGTAGGGACAGTTCGGTGGTCCTTTGTTTGAGGGGAGGATTGTTGGGGGCAAACAAGAGTCCCACATTGGAAATATAAGGGGGTTGAACCGGGTTTATATGATTGGAGACATCTCAATTAGTATGAGGCCTTTTGGGAGTTGGACCCAAAAGTAAAACCATGAGGGCTTAGGCCCAAAGTGGACAATATCATACCAATGTGGAGATTCCAATGCCTAACAGCAGGTCTAGCAGTTCACACAAGCCCAAGAGCACATGTAGACTTAATAACTAACACGTTGCGTATCACAAAGTCCTCTTGGATCCTCACAAACACAGCCGAATGTGTTGAAGCTATGGCCTTGATACCATGTATACTTCCCAAAACGGATCTGAACTTAGTATTTACACCAAGTCCAAAACCTGAAAGATGCAGAGTGAAGTAATACTCGTCAGTCTAGGAGCTCACACAAGCCAAACAAGTCATGGAGGCCAAAGGTCTAAGACTCGTCTATTGCGCAGCGATACGATAAAAAAATCATACACAAACGAAAAGAAAGAAAACACAAAGATTTGTTTACCCAGTTCGTCTATGACTACCTCTGGAGGGCGATACTAAGCCAGAATTTTCACTATGATGATGATGAGCGATTTTTGATTATGAATAAGATAAAATTGTGCCTCAAATATTAAGAACAATCTCTCACAATGTCTTTCAATTTCACAAGTGTTTTTCTCTCTTATTCTTATCTCTCTTTATATCTGCCGCACACTACAAAAATGTCCAAATTACATATTTAAAGTAGCTAAGGCATCAGAATCAAGATAGGCAAAAACTAAACCAAAACCGTGGCGCGCGATCTGGCCCACATTGCGGCTACTGTAGCACCAATCTCTGGAGGGACTGCGCACGCAGTACCACTCATGCACCATCTGAATCCGCAGTGCCTCACCCTTGTTTTACGTGTTGATCGTTTCGGCTCCACATACCTAACAATCTCCCACTTGGAGACTGAACCACCCGTACCACTCCCACGAACTAAGACCTCCATAATATTCATCAATGCCATCATCATGAAGCATCACCATAGGAATCCACCAGATCTAGACACGCCAATCCTCGAATTTCTTCAAATTCCAAAGCAGGTTGAGTTCACGCAAGTCTTCAACTTCTCTAAAGTCACAACCTTTGTCAACATATTAACTGGATTTTCAGTACCTCGAATCTTCACAGGCTGCAAAGTATTCATCTCCAAGAGATACCATATGTAGTAAAACTTTAATGCAATATGCTTTGTTCTAGAATGAAACGTCGGTTTCTTCACCAAGAAAATAGCACTTTGACTATCGCTATAGGGAATGCTATTACTCTGCCCTTTTCCCAATTCACTAAGAAAACCGTGCAACCATACCATCTCCTTGCTGGCCTCTGTTACCGTTACGTACTCAACTTTTGTAGTAGATAACGCGGCAATCTTTTGCAACTTTGAACCCCAAGAAATTGCAGTACCACCCAAAGTAAACACATATCCCGTTGTACTATTTCTCCCACCAAGATCACCTGCCAAATCAGCATCAACTTAGCCACATAGATTTGTGCTTGATCCTCCAAAGCACACCGCTATGTCTGTAGTACCCGTCAAGTATCTCAGAATCCACTTCACTTCTTCCTAGTGTTATTTTCTCGGATTGCTCATGTATCTGCTCACACCTCTCACTGCATGTGCAATGTTTGGCCTCGTACCCACCATTGCATACATAATATTGCACACTGGCGACGCATACGGAGTTTTTATCATTTCAGTACACTCCCACTCATTTCTAAGCGACTCGTTCTTAAATAATTTATATTGACTACCGAAATGAGTACTTACTGACTTTGCACCATCCATGTTGAATCTCTTAAGAACATTCCCAATATATTCAACCTGCGAAAGATACAACTTCCTTGACACCTTGTCCCGTGAAATACGCATGCCCAATATTTGTTTTGCCTCGCCAAGATCCTTCATGACAAAGCGTTCACATAGTTGCTTCTTCAACTTGTTCACTTCTTGAACACAGAAACCTGCTATTAGCATGTCATCAACATATAATAGCAAAATAATGAAGCTACTATCAAACCTCATTAAGTAACAACAATGATCAACATTGCATCTACCAAAGCTAATATCATGCATGAAGCCATCAAACTTCATTTACCGGATTGTGTATGTTTACAATAACAACAATTGAAGTCAAGTAGGATTTTGTATGTTTACACTTTACAGTAATACTACTCATACTGGAAATTGATTCCTTGGTGAAGAATGATTTATTGATTTAAGTCATTAAGCAGTCCTAAATAGGAAAATCATATATACATACATGCATATATATATATATATATATATATATATATAGCGGAAATCTCGTGCAATAATTAACTAGCTAGTATTTCTTTATCCTTCTTAAACCCACACAATAATTCATCTTCCTTTCATAAGTTAACAACTTGTCTTATATAAAATATCCACAAAAAAAAGGTATTCTAGGGCAATATTTTGGTATGCATATTTTTAGAGAATGACATTAATATGCATAGTAGTACGTATTGAGCTTACCTATTTTATTAGATACCTGCGGTTCATGAATTATAGAAAGGTAATCTTTCTTTCTCATGAACAAACGGGAAAAAAAATGTTTGTGAGGTTTGTCTAGAATAGGACTATCATTAGGCATTGAAGTTAATATTCGGTCGAAAGAGTTGCAGATAATTAAAACATCAAAAGGAAGTTTATACTTTATAGTTTATACTAATCAAATTTTGTAGAAATATAAATTTTAGTAATAAGTAAATAAACTAAGTATCAATATTTTCTGGATAATTAAAGCCATACATATGAGCAGGGAAAAAAAGAGCAAATTTTACTTTTCGTGAAAGTTTCTCTAAAAAATCTTATTTTCCTTTATTTTCTTTTCTTTTCTATTATTCTTTGGGGAACCAAACGGACTATTATTATCTGGAGGTAACTAAATGCAGTTACAACGTTGATGGCAAGTTGGCAACAGAAAAATAGCTAGGATCCTAGCTAGCTATTTTTCCTAGGACAACAAAATAGAATGTGGATTTGGCTTAAAGCCAAATGAAATTGTTTTTTCCTTATTCCAATCGTAGGGGCTGTATCACTACAAGAAAAAGGGGTCATTAGGGACTGCCTGGACGGTCCCTAATGACCCCCCTGCGGTCGCTATTGAGGGGGTAGCGACCGTCTAGCGGTCGCTATTTTGCGGTCGCTATTGACCATGGTTGCTTGCCAATAGCGACCGTTAAGCGGTCCCTATTGAGGTCATTAGGGACCGCAATTTAGCGAAGCGGTCCCTAATGACCTCAAATTAGGGACCGCTTAACGGTCCCTACTAATATTCATACTAAAAAATCGATTTTTTTTTATTGATGTTGTTGTGTTTGTGATTGTAAGCAACCAAACTCATTGTAATATATAAATTGAAGTAATAAATGATTGCAAAACCAACCTTATAGTATATTAGTTGTGAAGTAATAGATTAATTGCGATTGATCGAGTTATAAACGTTCAAGATATATTTCACAAATGTACAACTAATTAATTATCATTAGTTAGTTGTAATTGTTATCCGTGTTTATGATTTACTTCACAAACGTTAGCATATATACGATTACGAGGCATAATCATTAGATCAAGTATTCATTAATTATACGTATATATGTAGATCGAATTAATTTGTCATTATGTCATTCGTCGTACAAAATAGTAGGAGAATCTTCAAAGCAACCCGTTCTCCTTTTATAATGTTTGGATATACAATGTGTCGTTGTACTTATTTTTATTTTAACTATTCCAATGGTTATTATGAACTAAACATACAACGCGGCACCTCGAACCATCGAAAAATTCATAATTTTGATGTATGAATATTAGTAGGGACTGCCAAGCGGTCCCTAATTTTACAATAGGGACTGCCAAGCGGTCCCTAATGTCAAATTAGGGACCGCTTAACGGTCCCTATTGTCAAATTAAGGACCGTTTAACGGTCCCTATTGTCAAATTAGGGACCGCTTAACGGTCCCTACTAATATTCATACTTAAAAATCGATTTTTGGCGATCCGTGTTAAAGACATGATGGGTACTTATGACCGTAGATTAGGATTTCATCGACGGTTGAGATTTGATTTGGTGAAAATTCAAATTTCCCCCTCACTTCCGCCAAAAAAGTTCGTCAAAACTTTAAAATTTTCGATTTTAGGGACCGTTAAGCGGTCCCTAATGTCAAATTAGGGACCGCTTAACGGTCCCTACTAATATTCATACTAAAAAATCGATTTTTTTTTTTATTGATGTTGCTGTGTTTGTGATTGTAAGCAACCAAACTCATTGTAATATATAAATTGAAGTAATAAATGCTTGCAAAACCAACCTTATAGTAGATTAGTTGTGAAGTAATAGATTAATTGCGATTGATCGAGTTATAAACGTTCAAGATATATTTCACAAATGTACAACTAATTAATTATCATTAGTTAGTTGTAATTGTTATCCGTGTTTATGATTTACTTCACAAACGTTAGCATATATACGATTATGAGGCATAATCATTAGATCAAGTATTCATTAATTATACGTATATATGTAGATCGAATTAATTTGTCATTATGTCATTCGTCGTATAAAATAGTAGGAGAATCTTCAAAGCGGCCCGTTCTCCTTTTATAATGTTTGGATATACAATGTGTCGTTGTACTTATTGTTATTTTAACTATTCCAATGGTTATTATGAACTAAACATACAACGCGGCACCTCGAACCATCGAAAAATTCATAATTTTGATGTATGAATATTAGTAGGGACTGCCAAGCGGTCCCTAATTTTACAATAGGGACTGCCAAGCGGTCCCTAATTCAAATTAGGGACCGCTTAACGGTCCCTAATGTCAAATTAGGGACCGTTTAACGGTCCCTATTGTCAAATTAGGGACCGCTTAACGGTCCCTACTAATATTCATACTTAAAAATCGATTTTTGGCGATCCGTGTTAAAGACATGATGGGTACTTATGACCGTAGATTAGGATTTCATCGACGGTTGAGATTTGATTTGGTGAAAATTCAAATTTCCCCCTCACTTCCGCCAAAAAATTTCGCCAAAAATTTAAAATTTTCGATTTTAGGGACCGTTAAGCGGTCCCTAATG
Source organism: Linaria vulgaris (assembly GCA_948329865.1). Lineage (NCBI taxonomy): Eukaryota > Viridiplantae > Streptophyta > Magnoliopsida > Lamiales > Plantaginaceae > Linaria > Linaria vulgaris. The sequence goes on from OX415252.1 coordinate 115,174,788, forward strand.
TCAAATTAGGGACCGCTTAACGGTCCCTACTAATATTCATACTAAAAAATCGATTTTTTTTGATTGATGTTGTTGTGTTTGTGATTGTAAGCAACCAAACTCATTGTAATATATAAATTGAAGTAATAAATGATTGCAAAACCAACCTTATAGTAGATTAGTTGTGAAGTAATAGATTAATTGCGATTGATCGAGTTATTAACGTTCAAGATATATTTCACAAATGTACAACTAATTAATTATCATTAGTTGGTTGTAATTGTTATCCGTGTTTATGATTTACTTCACAAACGTTAGCATAGATACGATTATGAGGCATAATCATTAGATCAAGTATTTATTAATTATACGTATATATGTAGATCGAATTAATTTGTCATTATGTCATTCGTCGTACAAAATAGTAGCAAAATCTTCAAAACGACCCGTTCTCCTTGTATAATGTTTGGATATACAATGTGTCATTGTACTTATTGTTATGCGGCACCTCGAACAATGAGTCACCTCGAACCATCGAAAAATTCATAATTTTGATGTATAAATATTAGTAGGGACTGCCAAGCGGTCCCTAAATTAACAATAGGGACTGCCAAGCGGTCCCTATTGTAGAAATTAGGGACCGTCTGGGCGGTCCCTATTGTAAAAATTAGGGACCGTCTGGGCGGTCCCTATTATTCTACATTAGGGACCGCCCAGACGGTCCCTATTATCAAAAAGTATGGTGACCGTCTAGCGGTCGCTATATTGCGGTCACTATTGAGGTCATTAGGGACCGCTTAACAGTCGTTATTTTGCGGTCCCTAATGACCTCAATAGCGACCGCTAAGCGGTCGCTAATTTGCGGTCCCTAATGACCCCTTTTTCTTGTAGTGTATAGAGTAATCATGGCTTACACTTGAACATGGGCGGAGCCAGATGGGGTGCATGTAGGGGCGCCCGCCCCCAGCCCTCCGAATCCCTTTGCATAGGATATACTTATATATAATATAATATATACACTATATTCTATACATATGGCTGCCCATTATATATTATGCTTCTATTTAGACAGTGGCAAATCTAGGAATTTGAATTGGTGGAGGCAAAATTATGGACAAAACATCTAAAGAAAAATACTTCTACTTGATCTCTCTGCTCAACAACATAATCTTATACAATGTTGCATGTATCATATTCATAAAAACAAAAACTCAGATGTTAACAAATAAATTTAAACACAATATATAATAAGTTAATAATATTCTGTTAGATATTGGAATCTACACATTTGTATGATATTGTCCATTTTGGGCTCAAGCCCTCATGGTTTTATTTCTTGGGTCCAACTCCCCAAAATGCCTCATACCAATTGAGATGTATCCAATCCTATAAACCCAGTTCAACTCCCTCATCTTTCCGGTGTGAGACTCTTGTTTGCCCCAACAATCCTCCCTTCAAACAAAGGACCACCGAACTGCCCCTACGTGCGCCTCACGTGACTGGGACTTCATCTCCTTCTTCAGTTTTTCCCCGGAATATTGTTTTTGGCCAACAAACTTTTTTTTTTCTTCCACTGGAACAAAGGACCTCCGAGCCTCTTCTTAACCCGACATAACTCACCACATGTGATCGTCTCTTTAGGCAGCGCTCACCTCCTTTCTCGTTCACTTTGGGACACCCACACGGATCGGGAGCACTGGCTCTAATACCAGTTGTTAGGCATTGGAGTCTCTTTAAGTTGGAGCTCGCCTCCTTTTTTCGTTCACTCCTGGGACACCCACACGGATTGGGAGCACTGACTCTGATACTAGTTGTTAGGTATTAAAATCTCCACATTGATATGATATTGTCCACTTTAGGCCCAAACCTTCATGATTTTATTTTTGGGGTCCAACTCCCCAAAAGGCCTCATACCAATTGAGATGTCTCAAATTCTATAAACTCGGTTCAACTCCCTCATCTTTTCGGTGTGGGACTCTTGTTTGCGCCAACATATTCTTGGATACAAAAATAAATATTTTGAAGTCTCGTATGATAACTGAAAATGAAGGCCATGTTTGAAGAGAAAAAAAGAAGGATTGAAGGCCATGGAATTTTCCCTACTTAGATTTTTGTGTTTAACTACTGCTTCTATATGTATACATGTGTGTAGTGTATGAATAATTAAATCACTAATTAGAAAAAGGATCCTGTTTTCTTAAATTACAGTAAAAGTTATTTTACTTCTCCTTAATTTCTGATAATTTAGGGTGGTGAGATATTCTTAATCTTTTTGATAAGATTGTTAGACAAAATCAAATCTTTGAAAAATATATTTTATTCTCTCTTTCTATATCAACCGCAAATATACACACGTATGTAGGCATAGATTATGGAAAATAAACTAAACATATTTATCTATAGATACATATATATACTTTATCTTTTAAACAAGATATAGTATATATACACACGTTAAGAAAAAGATTGAAATAATTGGGGGGGGGGGGGGGGGGAGAGTCATAAACACATGAAAAGGGCACACTTTATTTTTTGTCATAAACACATGAAACGGCCACACTTCATATTGATCATCTAATCACCACAATCATGGCTACGTATTTTGATGCAGACGTCGGTATTATTTTGACTATAAAGTGGCCCTAATGGATTAATATGTGTAGCGCCACAATGGTTAAAAACGTTTGTAGACACTTAAAATTTGTGTCTAATTAAATCTCGACATGTGGAGAATAATATATTAATTTTTAATTTAATTTTCTATTTTATTTTGGATTTATAATAAATTTATTTCCATAGTAAAGTAGTTAAATTTATTGATTTTAATATATATGATGGATAAATTGAATAATGTCTTATTTATTAATTGGAGTTAAATTATCCAATTAAATAAAATAATGGCAAGTCTTGTAGAGTAAGAAAAGGAAAATAAATATATATTATTTAATCCTAATATTTTAAAGGGCTAAATAAATATATTTATCAAATATCACGACAAGGAAAGTCTTCTCCTCCAAGATTGAATATTCAAGAGATATCTAGAAGATTCATTTAGATCAAGTCTTTCATATCAAGGAATTGTAGATGCGATCACAACCGTTCATCTCATCAGGAGATTCTGATTGAGATTCACTCCACAGCTATAAATAGAGGTGGTCTTGAAGAAGAAAAAAACACATAAAATATTCACAAGTTGAAGAGGGAAAAGCTCTAAGTTTTTCGCTCCACCAAACTCATCCATCTTCAAGTGTTCTTCGCGGCATTCAAGGTATCCTTCATCCATCTTCAAGATGTTCTTCGTTAAGAACTTCTTTCAATCCGCCATCATGCCTCAAGTTCATCCAAAAACCGTTTTTTGAAGATCGTGTCTCTGCCAAGAAGATCAAATCTTCAACATATCCAGAAAAATCCAAATCAAGTTCATACCGTTCTTCAACAACATTCAAACCAAAAATCCATTTTGATCCGAGATCAAGTTACAAGACCCTCGGAAAACTGTTTTTGGAGATCAAAACCCATACTAAAAAGATCAAAGTCCAAAAATTCAAAGAACTGAAGACGAAGATCATACCAATCTTCATCAATCTTCAAATCAAATTCCAAATAAAGTTTTCGTTCGATCCGAGATCAAGCCGCCAAGCCCTTGAATCAACGTTTGTCAAATTTCTAAGTCAAATCGGTGTTCATTAACCCTAAGTCAAATCGGTGTTCATCAATCCTAAGTCAAATCGGTGTTCATCAATCATAAGTCACATCGGTGTTCATCAATCCTAGGTCAAATCGGTGTTCATCAATCCTAAGTCAATCGGTGTTCATCAATTCTAAGTCAAATCGGTGTTCATCAAATCCTCAAGTCAAATCATTGTTCATCAAATCCCAAAGTCAAATTTGGTGTCCATCAAATCCCCAAGTCAAATCCTCAAATCAAATCACCATTTAATCCGAGATCAAGTCCAAGACCCTCGAATTAACGTTTTTTCAAGTTCAAATCATTTCAACGAAGATCAAATTGAAGATCTTCATTATTTTGATATTGTTCTTGTAGAATTGAATCAGAAGATTAGATAGAGATTGAACCTCAATTGTATCTTTAAATTTATTCAAAATTTATTTTGTAATCTCTTTCTTGTTTTTATTTTAAGAATTCAAGAATTTGTGACTACAACGTTATTTTAATTTTAACGATAATTAATTCGAAATAAATGTTAAACATTATTACGAAGGTCTCGGTGATTAATCTTATTCTACAATATGCAGATCATAGCGATTAATCTTATTGCAATAGATAATTTAATTGTCATTTTTAAAAGCGTTGTTCTGATTTTATTGCCACCTAAATGACTGTTCGATAATTTACACAAAACCATTAATTACTATTTCGTTTTATGTTAGGTGAGTTCTTACGGTTAATGTGTGCCTATCCCCCAACTATTAGCGTGCGGGTTCCTAAATCATTTATATCTAATCCCTATTATATTAGGTGGACCCCAATCGATTAACACGCGTGGGTCCACAAGGTGTCCCCAACTATTAGCGCGTGCCCAACCCCAACTATTAGGGTGCGGGTCCTTAAACCATTAATCTCTAACTCGTATTATATTAGGTGAACCTCAATTGATTAATATGTGTCAGCCTACAAAGTATTTATTACTACAAATAAGATGGACTACAATCAATGAAGTTGAAGTGTCACCTCATCTCCAAAAGCAAGAGCTCGTGGAAAGCGGCAATCAAAGCATGATACATGAAAATGCTACTCAAGAAGTTGAAGCTCAAGAGTTTGATGAAGTCCTAAGTGAAAGTATCCAAGCCATTTCTCTTTTCCACAAGCCAAATTTATCAAGGAAGGAAGAGCAATGCGCCATGATGCACACAAATTTTGCCGAGAAAAACATTCAAGATGTTAAAGTTGGAGAAGATTCTAAGTCTTCAAGCAAACAAATCCAAGTTTTCCCGCAAGGCCTTGTCTCAGTCGATCAATTGAAGAAGCTCATTGAAGAAGTTGCAAATGATTTAAAAGCTCAACCTGCAATGACCAAAGCGTACACGAAGCCTTATACTCAAAGAATAGAGCAATTGCAAATGCCGAAAAGCTTTCAACCTCCGATGTTTCAAAGATTTGATGGGACTAGAGACCCAAGACAACGTATTGCTCACTTCATTGAGACGTGCAATAGTGCTGGAACTTATGGAGATCATCTAGTCAAGCAATTCGTTCGATCCTTAGAATACTTTGCCTTTGATTGGTACATTAATCTTGAACCAAACTCCATTGACAGTTGGAACGATCTACAAATCGAATTCTTCAATCGCTTTTATAGCACTCGGCGTACTGCAAGCATGATTGAACTTGCAAATTCTCATCAACAAGAAGACGAACCAGTGATTGAGTACATTAATAGGTGGAGAAGTCTATCCTTAAGTTGCAAAGAGCAACTATCTAAAGCTTCAACCATGGAGATTTGCATTCAAGGGATGAATTGGAGTCTCTCTTACATACTTCAAGGAATCAAGCCAAGAAACTTTGAAGAGTTGGCAATGCGAGCGCATGACATAGAGACAAGTGTAAACTCTATAAAAGAAGAAAAATCAGCACATGGCCTTGAAATTGAAAGTGATGATACAGACGACGACGATGACAATGAAGATGGCGCACCGTCAATTTTTGCTCCAACCAATATGCTCCTTGATACGAGCTTAAACTATCTCAAATCCTCAAATTAAGTGCCAAAATATATACTCCTTGATAAGAGAATAAACTATCTGCATTCTCCTTAACACGAGTATAATTTATTTGCATATCCAAACTCAAAACAAATCCTTTAATTCGTCAAAGCAAATGATCAAGTCTCCTAGACACGAGACAAAAGGTCTACAAATCCTTCAAGTCTTGAAAGTAAAAGATCAAGTCTCCTAGACACGAGCCCAAAAGTCTACAAATCCTCCAAGTCTTCAAAACAAATGAACAAGTCTACTAGACACGAGCCAAAAGGTCTATAAATCCTTCAAGTCCTCAAAGCAAATGTTCAAGTCTCATAGACACGAGCCAAAAAGTCTATAAAATCCTTCAAATCTTCAAGTCTCCTAGACACGAGCCAAAAGGTCTACAAATCCTTCAAGTCAAAGCCTCCTAGATATGAGATAAAACTGTCTACAAATGTCCAATCAAATGCTACATGACGCCAGAGCTTAAATTGTACGTTACTCCTGGCCTGCATGAGTAGAAACTGTTTATGGCACCCCCTTCAAATCAATCTTGATTTCTTTTGCACTACGTTATGACTTGATTCATTCATTGGATACGTAGGCAGCTAGAAGTTCGTTCTTAGCCCAGTCATATACAAAAAAAAAATGCTCATGCAACATTCAAGTTTATAGATCCAATGATGAAGCTCACAAATGTTCTAAACTCATGAAGTGGAATTATGGTGGTTGAATTAAAGCACGAGAACAAGAAGAAGAAAGATGTCGAGACTTATCCACTCATTGGTGCTTTTCAACACAAATTGTGAACAAGTATCGATGGGGCAATTTGTAGACACATTAATTTTGTGTATAATTAAATTAATGATGGTAACTCTTAAGATGCAAGAAATACAAAATATATTTTATTTAATCTTAATATTTTGAGGGATTAAAATAAATATATTAGTTAAATCTTAAGACAAGGAAATAATTGCTCATCAAATCTCAAGACATGGAAAGTCTTCTTCTTCAAGTCTCAATCTTCAAGAGATGGAAAGAATTCTCCACCAAATCTCAACACAAGGAAAGAATTCCCCACCAAGTCTCAATCTTCAAGAGATGGATCCATATCAATGAATTGTAGACGCGATCACAACCGTTCATCTCATCATGAGATTTTAATTGAGATTCACTCCACAACTATAAATAGATGTGGTCTTGAAGAAAAAAAAAAACACACACAAAATATTCACAAGTTGAAGAGGGAAAAGCTCTAAGTTTTTCGCTCCACCAAATTCATTCATCTTCAAGCGTTCTTCGCGGCATTCAAGGTATCCTTCAACCATCTTCAAGCGTTCTTCACGGCATTCAAGAATTTGTCGTTACATTATATATATATATATATATATATATATATATATATATATATATTAGTTGTTTATTTTTTGCTCGGTAAAAAGAATTTCAAAAAAGTGAGTACAAGGGGTACTCAACCCTCACAAAGAACACCCGACGAAAATAATGGAACCATTACAAACAAAGGTTTGGATAAATACTCCACTCGTAGTAAGCCGCCTGAAAATTCTTGCTATGCGACCTCAACCAAATCCACGATTTTATTTTGACCAGCTCCAAAATATCATTTGTATTAGCCTCTTCTCCTTTGAATATAAGATTATTTCTAATCCTCCAAATATTTCCAACAACCAAGAACCATACTATCATCCAATCTTTTTCCCTCTTTCTTTCTTGGAATAGGCCTGCAAACTGTTCGAAATGTTGCTTAGGAGAATTCCACAACACTGATACAAATCCCAGCCATTCAACACATCTCATCCACACCTCTTGTAAGAAACTACACTCAAAAATACATGTTTAAGAGATTCTGTATCTTTTTTACAAAGAGCACACGTGACATCATCCGACGCATTTAGAATGCCCTTTCTCTGCAAATTATCTCTTGTAGCAATTTTATCCATAAACATTTTCCACACAAGAACTTTGAGCTTCAAAGGCGCTACAACTCCCCACATCTTCGATAGCAGCATGTCGTTACTAAAACCACTCCCTCCCCGAAGTTTTCGGTAAGCTGAACTGGTAGAGAAAATACCATTAGGTTCTGGTTCCCATGTCCATCTATCTCTTAACTCGTCACTAAATTGGACATAATGCAATTCGTGTTCCAACTCCGCAAGTAATATCTTCTCCCGATCAAATAACTCCCTTCTCCACCTCCACTCCCATTTCCAGCCACCATTAATCCTTGTTCCCATGCTTTCTATATAAGCCTCTTTATCCATAGACAGCAAAAACAGTCTTCGAAAGCGGAATTCGAAAGAGTTCTCGCCAAGCCAAACATCCCTCCAAAATCTAGTATTCCTGCCATCTCCAACTTTTCTTCTAATAGCTTCATCGAACCACTTACCTTGATTATCTTTAACAAAAGTGTTGTGCAAATCCCTCCACCAAATAGACCACAAATTTCTTCCACCAAATCCTCTTCGGTAAGTTGGATTAGGAAAACTAACTCCATACCGTGCTTGTAACACACGCTTCCAAAGCTCATCGTCTGAAGTCAAAGATCTCTATTTCCATTTGCTTAACAAAGCGGTGTTAAACACTCCAAGATCCTTGATATTAAGGCCCACATCTTCTTTACTTCTACATATCACATCCCAGCTGATCCACGCTATTTTTCTACCATCAACCTTTCCGCCCCAGAAAAAATTTCTTTGCATTTTAATAAGCTCTTTCAACACCACCTTAGGGACTTTATAAATACTAAAATAGTGTACCAGAATACTTGTAAGAACAGACTTGATCAAAACAGTTTTACCCCCAACTGATAAAGTATTTCCATCCAACTCCATAAGTTTTTTCTTGAAAATATTAAGGATCAGCTGCCATGCTTGAACTCTCCTTGGATTAGTGCCAACAAAAACTCCCAGGTGTTTAAAAGGAATCTCTCCAGTTTTGCATAGCAGTGAATTTGCCCATTGATCAACCTTGCTTCCTTCAATATTAAGACCAATTAAAGAACTTTTGTTGTAGTTGATTCTCAAACCTGAAACAATTTCAAAATTTCTCAACAAACATTTAATTGCCCAGACATTAGAATCATTAGCTTCACAAAATAACAACGTGTCATCGGCAAATTGGATATGAGTAATAACACAAGACGAATGCCCGATTCTAATTCCTTTGAAAAGTTCCTCATCCGCTGCCCTCTTGATCATTTTGCTAAGACCTTCCACCACAAGAAGAAAGAGAAACGGAGACAACGGATCTCCTTGTCTTAACCCTCTACTCAAATTAAACTCCCCCGAAGGACTCCCGTTGACAAGCACAGATGCCTTGGCTGACCGAATGCACTCGTTGATCCATTTTCTCCACTTAGCGTCAAAACCCATATTCCCCATAATTGAATTAAGAAATTCCCAGCTAACAAAATCATATGCCTTGTGGAAATCGACTTTGAAAATCAGAGAAGCTTTCTTTCTCCTAACAACCTCATCAATCACCTCATTTGTAATCACAATACTATCTGCACTCTGCCGTCCTCCCACAAACGCTGATTGTTCCTCCGAAATGATTGAATTCATCACTTTTTTAAGCCTATTAGCCAACAATATATATTAGTTGTTTAGCTTTGTATAGTTATATTTAACAATAGATTTTCAATTGCATATTTATGTAACTTCGCAGGACTTACTTTGTAAATAATTTCTTCTTTTATATATTTAATTAAAGTAACTTGTTAGACATTCCATACTACTCTATATATTTTAGCTTTATTTATTCTCTTGTACGTTTTACAGGTAATAAGAAATAAAATACGATAATTTGTAAAGAAACTTGAATGTATATATATATATATATATATATATATATATATATATATATTACCATATATATGAAATTTTTTACCTACCATTTGCATAGAGCCTTTTTTCTACTAATGTGCTAAGGAGTAGAGTTCTATTTTGTTTTGTAATTACAAATTTGTGTCACTTTAAATTTTATTTTATAACTATGTGTAAATTTGTGTATGTTTAAAAGAACTTACGTTCTCACGATAGAATTGTTTACACTATTGTAAAATTGTAATGAATAAATTATAGCATTTATAATATACATATTCGTTTGGAAAAAAAAAATCTTCAATGTTATTTCGCCCCCCCCCCCAAATCAAATTCTTGGCTCCGCCCCTGCACTTGAATCCTTTTGAGATGTAATAATATAATAGGCGAGCACCCTTTGTGCTCTGGTTATAATAATATTGTTATTTTCCTATCAAAAAAATAAAAAACAATATGGATCATTTCCAAGCGCTCATCAATCTTCTTATCACTATCAGCATGTGTTTCTTGGGATCCTTTCTTCTTCGTTTTTAGGTAATCTCAAGCAATAAATAAAAGGCTACCAACTACCTAAGAAAAAATCTCTATTATTCCAGTAATGACATCCACTACAAGACTGAGCGGTCTTTAGGGACTGCCCAGTAGCAACTGCAATGCAGTCGCTAGCCTTCAACGACTGCTGAAGGCAACATCGACTGCATTGCAGTCGCTGGTAATATTCAGCGATCGCAATGCGGTCGTTGAGCCTAATGGTCCATATTACCCATATTTGTGATCGTTGGGTGGTCCCTGTGTTAATCGCACCCCACAAGCCATGCTCCGATCCGAGTTGGTTCGGTGGTGATCAGTCACTTTACCCAACTCAGACTAAAACATAACTCATAGGAAGGGGTCTCACTTGTTTAGGATCAAAACCATACGCGTTTTCTAAAATATATTTTGATATATACAACGAATGTGTTGGTATTACAAATAATGTGACTATTTTTAATGGTTATGCACTAGTGACAAAACACGAATATTTCAAAATGCACGCTTGAACAATTATTCACTTGGTCCATGTTGCATGTTGATTTTATCGGAGGAATGGACAGCAGAAACGAATAATAAGTCTTTAATGACTTAGTGAGATTCATATAAAAGAACTGGTAATGCAAGAATTAATTGTGACCTACTAGATAAATTTCGAGGAGTGATCTTACCGGTAGAAACAGTTCAACTAGACAACTTGATGTAGCAATGGTACTGGAATTTTCATAGAATAGTTAATGAACTTGTGCTTAACAACAAACAAAATCCAGCCTTATGACTTCTAATATTCTACCTTATACCTCCCGACGAGTAGCGACCTCGCAAACAATCAAGAGACATGCTCGAGTACATGTCGATCCAACACGCGGGTTATAGCCAATTCCTGACTGCAAGCGGCGCCTAGATAGATGGGTATCAACCAAAATTACTTAAATCGACAGTCCTTACTGCCCGACAGTAAGTCTACTCAATTCATGGGCCCAACTTTCCAAAGGCGTCCCAATGGGTATAACATATAAACAAATAAGGTAGTAAACTAGATAATATATGTTGCTCTTTAAGCTACATGTCCCGAACACAGTTCGTTGCTCTTTGCACAGTTCAAGAACCAACATATGAGATTATATCAGAGAATTACCATGATTATGAATCAATATGATTAATAAATGATTGGATATGATTTAAGGACAAGTAAGAAAATAATGTTATGAGAAGAGATGCAAAAACATAAATATGATAAAATATAGGTTGTTCGAGGTTTGGTAATGGAGTGGTGGCTTTTATGTTCAAGTTCCTCAGGGCCGGATGCCAAACGGTGCTAGAACAAATCAGAAATGGAACCTCACCTTAACTCGAACGAGGAACCTTGATGGCGTTGTTTAGTTCGTCAAACCTTTAACAAATTTAAATAATATTAATCAACTAAATTTATAATTCACCACAACAAATATTACTACTTTTTCTTCAATTCTCATGTTGGTGAAATTGAGAGCGTTATTGTTAAGAATGCTAGTTACAATGTAAATCTTAGTAAATAACACATAAGCTTAATTTACGTTATTACACAAAACATGAAAATCATAGATGATGGATTAAAGAAAACATATGCTTCAATTGAATATTGAATATCTATTGTTTTAACCACCTTATTTATAACTCAAAATTATATTAAACAACCATACGTTCAAACTTATGACTATGAGTATTTGTGGTAAAGTCATTCTGACGATAAGTCACGGTAACATGTAAGATTTGATTAACTATCCAATTTGATGCATAATCAATCCTTAAAAATATATTACTTAACTAACTCTAGGAAAACTCGTCTTTTTAGCCTTTAATCAATTCAAAACTTTTAATAACCACACATCAAATAAGTATCATATGAAGTAACACCTTAAAAGGTCTAACTTAGTCAATTATTACTTTATTTTACATAGTTAGTTTAAAATGCACATAATTATGTTATAACTTAAATATAAAGATATAACATGAGAAATTTATCAAAACATGTGATAAGAAATATTTATTATGATAAATAATCTTATTTGATGCTTAAGTCTTGAAGTGGCAAAAAAAATCTTGTAAGACTTATGAACATAGTATGTTAAACATGATAATTATACAATTTAAATGCTATAAATAAAATCACAAATTTGTCAATTCATGATTATAAATCATAATAATCTAATTATAACTAATACTATATCATGTTAAATTTATGTGTGTGATAAATACTTGAATTATGATGGTGATTAAACTTATAAATTAAGAAAACAAAGGTTGTGCCAAATAAACTGAAAAATCACCGCAGTTTTGGTTTTACCTTTGATCGGACACTCAAATCAACTTGGTTTTCAAATCTTTTATGGTTTTATGGTTTGTAGCATCATGAGAGATCTGGAAACTCAAGACTTTGTGAAAACACAAAGGTTTGCTATGCTAAATAATTCTTGCAACATAAGAGTTGCTATCGGATTTCCTGGCAGCAGTCTACGGTTTATGGATTATGCCCTCCTAGATCATATTATTTGAAAAAGATGTCTTTATACAAGAGATAGAAGACACCAAGGAGAGTCTGCAGCGGAAAATTGGTAGTAAAATAATGCTTTTACCATTTGATATGATTTTTCTAAGGTACACTGTAGAAGCGGCATTTCCCGCGCAGTAAAAGTTTTGGGTAGAAAATGGCAAGATAAAAATCTAGAAAAATTATTTTCCCAACGAAAACACAAAAAGAAACGACTTTTATTTCTAGTTAGTTATGTAGAATCGGATTATTTTGGGCTGTATAAAATATTGAACAATAGTGAGTATTTATAGGCGAAAATAGTAATTTAATCATAACTATTTATGTCCCACCTAGATTATTTTATAATAAATCACAAAAAATGTGAATTTAATCATGCTCTTAAGGATGTCATGGCTTACCTCATCAAAAAGATGCCATGGCTTACTTCATCAATTGGTTAATTGCATATCAAGTCCCTCAATTATTTATAATTAAAATTCAAATATGTGTAATTAGATTTCTTTGTTACATACATATTTACTTATGTACTTTTTCTAGGTAATTCAATTCAACTTGGTTAATATTTGAAATTGAAATGTATGTTTTAGGATTAGAGACTTGTAAATATAATAAAATACTAACTTTTAAAGTTCGGAGGGCTCAAATGCAATTTTTTCTAAATATTTAGGGTCAAAATAAAAATTTTCAAAAGTTCAAGGACTAAAGTATAAATTTATTTTCTTCCTAATCTTTTGGGCATTACAATCCCCCCCTCATTAAATTCTTACCTGAATTATTTTGAAGATAACGGATTACGATTTCACTTCTTCTTTTCTTACTCTATCGAACTTCCTTTAATTAGTGATCCGTCCTGATAAACCTGCAGCATAAAAACTTTTCGGTCTTTATAATTTATGTGATCTCAAATTATTAGTATTTATGTAAACCCAATAAACTTATTCCACATATATTTCCGTCTTATCAAACTTATTGTAAATTCCACCCCAAATTATCAATTTTTTCTTTTACCATTGCTTAAAATTATCAATTTTCTCTTCCACCCCAAATCATGATTTCACATCTACCATTAATTACTTAATTTCACATTTAGTATTGAGGTTGTTGCTAAACGTCACAAACACATCGAAATCCCTCCATAAAATCACGATTTTAAAGTATGAATATTAGTAGGGACCACAAAGCGGTAGCAACTAGCCCAATTGTGACCTCATAGCGGTCGCATTTGACCCAATTGTGACCGTCTGGTGGTCCCTATTGACCCAATTTTAAATAACAATAATTACGACGCTGCATTGTAAATTCAAACATTATACAGAGGGAACGGTCCGCTTTGAAGATTCTTTTACTATTTTGAACGACAAATGTCCTAATGCTTACAACTCATATATATATATATATATATATATATATATATATATATATATATATATACGTAAGCATAATGATTAGTTGATCTAATTATTGAACCTTATAATCATATTTATGCTAACATTAGTGAAATAAAGCATAAAAACGAATAACAACTACAAGTAATTAGTGATGATTAGTTGTAGAACATGAAATATATGTTGAACGATAATAACTCACTCAATCTCATTGATTTTATTATTTCACAACTAAATTACTAGTTTTATAATCATGTATTACTTCAATTCACATGTTATAATGAGGTTGGTTGCTAAGAATCACAAACACATCAACATCTTTCAAAAAAAAATTCAAATGTTAAGGATGAATATTATTAGGGACCGTTTGCCGGTCCCTAATAACATAATAGTGACTACAGGGCGGTTACTATTAAATATTAGTGACCTCCTTGCGATCGCTACTGCATATTTGTGACCGCCCAGCGGTCACAAAAATCCAAAAATTTGAAAATTTGGCGAAAATTTTAGGCGGGATTGGGGGTGAATTTGAATTTTGTGAAAATTTAAAAATTTCACCCTTCCCACTATATATATACTCACCGCTCTTACATCTAATTTTATTAATCTCCAAAATACCCAACAAAAAAACTTTTCTTCTTATCTTCTTCTCCAACAAACACCGAACAAAAAAACTTTTCTTCTTTTGTTGTTCCAAATCCAAAACATAAATCACCAACAAAACACTATTTTCTTCTTCTCTTTTTTCAAATTCAAAACATAAATCACCAACACAAACTTTGTTTTCTTTTTTCTAACATAATTCAAAACATAAATCACCAAGAACTTTGTCTAGCTGTGTATGACCAAGTGTCAAGGCAGAACTTCTCTTATTTGTTTTCATTTGTATTCCATTAAGATATTTACTTAACAAAAAAAAAAAAAAAAGTTTCCTACTTTTCTGTCCATGGTTAGAAGTCCACCAATTTGGGCTTCTTTGCAAGATTATAGGTAGAGTGAAATTCTTAACTACGAATTTAGTCTTTGCTATGTCCTTTCTTTCAAAAAGTAGAAACATTTTATCTTCCTTACTTTGAGGTCAATCAATAATTAAAAAAATATTAGAAACTTGACATATAGAAAACTTTTCCCCACCTATATATCTTTATTATGAGATATAAAATTTAGGAAGAGTTAAAAAAAATGCGCACTATTTGTTGGATTTCGCCACATTTGCCCACTAAATTTTCGGGCCTTAGCTTGTCCAAATTCAGTAAATATTTGAATTCTCATCAATTTATGTCCAACGAGAAAAAAGAATTAAATGAAAACCAGGTCACAAAGCAATAAAAGAAAGAAAAAAATTAGTAATAAATAAAATTACTTCAACTTCATATAAAAAGTATAAAATCTCAAAACGATATATTGGTATACAGCTAAGTCCATTTAATTTTTTCTTTTTAGATAATTCTAATTAACTAAAAATGGAAAAACTTGATAATATTAAAATCACTTCAACTCCATATAAAAAAGTAGGACATCTCAAAATATACAATGGTAAAAAGTACCATTGTTTTTATAGTTTTAATTAACTAAAAAAGAAAAAGCTTGACAATATTATGACTTAAAATTTTAGAAAGAAAATAAAAAATATAAACCCCAACCTTTCTTCTTCCCGTCCTCCACACGTGTCCAATGGCGTATCTATGTACAGCCCCCCCCCCCCCCCCCCTTTCTTTTGAAAAAACAAAATCGAATATATATAGCCTATTAACGACAATAAAAGAAATTAAAGAGCAGAGTGAGGAGGAGATTATTTACGAGAATTAAGGAGCAGATTAAAAAGATAACAACAAATAAGATATTGTAACAATAAATAAATTTTGATATGCTTAGTTACGAGAGATCTTATAATATTTCCATTTAAAAGTTCAATCAAATAATAAATGGCAAAAACTACCCTTTTGTTATATTTAATAAGAAAATAAATTTATTTGTTATTTTAATTTGAAAAAAGTTCCTTGTGGTGTTTTTATTTTAATGAGTATTTGTTGAATTTGATCATATCTTAAGGTATTTCATCGATACGCATATTTTCCTTTGTTTTTATCTCGTTCAAATATATGTCTAGAAAGTTTATAACATAGTCTATAATATTTACTTTGATAAAAAAAAATATGTTTGGTTCGTTGGTTATCGTAAATATTATGAGTGAATTTTTCGGTTAAAAACTAGAAATTGATACAAAAAGTTTCTTGTACGCATTCATCTTCTGAAAAACCTCCAAAAAACATATGTTCAAAACAACATTTTTTCTTTATTTAGTATTTTCAATGTTTTTTTCCTCTTATTTCTTTCTTATTGTTCTCCCAAAATTTTTTTTAGCCTCCCTATATACGATTCCTGGATACGCCCTTGCACGTGTCTGCATCAGAACCTTTGACGTAGTCGGGGATGCGGCGAGGGCCTACCAGAAGGCGACATTTAAGCTCGGGGGAGTAATTAAAGCCATACTCATTTCCAACTCGACATCGCGAATTTCAGCACAAATAGTGATGCGAGTGGTTTCCGGAAAAGAGGGAGGGAGAGTTCCGGCGAATATGGGTGATGTAGCATATTTTGGAATCTACACTTGACGTTCTCTCGTTTGATCACGTGTCGCACAAAGTTGTCGCATTATCGCATTCTAAGGTACATCACAAACTCATTAATGTTGGACCTAACCCAGAGTGTAAACTTGTTAATGTTGGGGCAAGCCCACTATACAAATCCAATGAAGTTGGGTCAAGCCCATCAGCACATAACCTATCCAATGGAGCTAGGCCAAGACCATCAACACTCAAGCCCATCCAATGCCCCATGAGGTATCTATAAATACCCCCATCCCTTGAAGAAAAAAGGGGACAACAATTGCGATTCTACTTTCTCTCTCTAAGTCAAAGATTTCTCTCTCTAGTCATGATGCTCAATTCAGCACGGATTGGCATCCTATCCGACCAACACGGTCCGACGACATCTCATCTGACAATCCAGCACGAATTGACATCCTATCCGACCAGCACGGTCCGACGACATCTCATCTGACAATCCAGCACGGATTGACATCCTATCCGACCAGCACGGTCCGACGACATCTCATCCGACATGGTCCATTGACCCACCAAGCTCTTGTACGATGCACCATCCAGCACAGATGGGCATCCATAGAAACAATGAACTACGTTCGGCTTGATTCCTTATACGGGGTACATAGGCAGCTTGGCACAACCCAAGTTCAGTCCGAAATCAACAATCCCCTAATTCGCGTTCGGTGTTTCACAGTGCAGGTTTTTCGAACTCAAAGCTAACTCAGCACCAGTACGGAGCTTGAGTTAGTCTGACGTGGAGTGCCTAGTTAGCAGGACGAAAGCACCCCGCATCAGTGGCGCCGTCTGTGGGAAACCACTAAGTGCACTGTAGAAGAAACGCATGCGTTTGTCACCATGGCAAGGTCTTCAAGAGCAATTGAGAGCACCAACGCCATTACTACTACTCAGCAGCCAGAGCAATCTTCAGCAAGAGCTTCTGAGAGAGTTGCAGTAACATGAGGAAGCTTTGGTGATTGCAGCAGAGCCCGACAACCAAAATGCCCTTGCGAAAGATCTGCAACCGTATGCCGATAACTACAAAAATGCAACATGTGGTTCAACTCATTCAAGCCATGCAATCTAATCTCGGAGGTGCAATGCCTTTTGTCCTTGTCGCACCTACTGTGCTACTTGAAGTTTCAGCCAGAATAGGGGGACAAGTAGAAAACTTCTTTGACGTAGTCAATGTAGAGCATATATGTTGCATCGTCATTTTCATAGACATGATGGAGCACATTCATGTTTACCACATCGTATGTCAACCACTAATCATTTTCGTACCACCTAGTCGTGATTTAAAGATAGCCACACTTTCTTCATGAACCCAGAGCAGCTGAATCAATGAGCTCACTACCCAACAGTTGAGTGAGGCCTTCTCAAGCTGCTATGAAGCCCACAAGACGCTTTCGTGATGAGACTTTTATACGAGTGATGATCATCGGCCCTTGAATGTAGATCATGGTTGGAACCATCATCCTTCTCACTCAAAGTGACACTAGCTGCCATGCGAGAATCATCACATGTTTGACGCCTAAACTCCTGATTGGGAGCCACACCAGCACCCGTCCTTTGACCCTCATTTAACCCTCCCCTTTTGTGTGAGCGGCGATCATCGCCCTTTGGGCGTGCGTCATGGTTGGAACCATCATCATTCCCACTCAAAGTTACGCTAGATGCCATGCTAGAATCATCGCGTGTTTGATTCCTTAAGTCTTGATTGGGAGAAAAGCTACCACGAGTCTCTGGACTCCCATTTGGCCCTCTTCTTTCATGCGAGCCGAGATCATCAGCCATTGGGAGTGCGATATGGTTGGAACCATCATTCTTCTCAGCCAAAGGGATGCGAGATGCCATGCTAGCATCATCGCGTGTTCGATACTTTGAGTCTTAATTGAGAGCCGCGCCACCACGAGGTCCTTGACTTTCATTGGTCCTCTTCTTTCAGGAGGGTGATGAGCTTCATAGTTAGCACCATCATCTTTCCCAATCAAAGGGACGCGAGACGCCATGCTAGCATCATTGCGTGTTCGACACCTTGAATCTTGATTGAGAGCCACGCCACCACGAGTCCATTGACTTTCATTTGGTCCTTTTCTTTCATGCGAGGGACGAGCTTCATGGTTGGCACCATCATCCTTCTCAGTCAAAGGGATGCGAGATGCCATGCTAGCATCATCGCGTGTTCGATACCTTGAATCTTGATTGAGAGCCACGCTACCATGAGTCCATTGACTCTCATTTGGTCCTTTTCTTTCATGCGAGAGACGAGCTTCATGGTTGGTACCATCATCCTTCTCAGTCAAAGGGATGCGAGATGCCATGCTAGCATCATCGCGTGTTCGATACCTTGAATCTTGATTGAGAGCCACGCTACCATGAGTCCATTGACTCTCATTTGGTCCTTTTCTTTCATGCGAGAGACGAGCTTCATGGTTGGCACCATCATCCTTCTCAGTCAAAGGGATGCGAGATGCCATGCTAGCATCATCGCGTGTTCGATACCTTGAATCTTGATTGAGAGCCATGCCACCACGAGTCCCTTGACTTTCATTTG
The DNA here is from genome assembly GCA_948329865.1 of Linaria vulgaris. Classification (NCBI taxonomy): domain Eukaryota; kingdom Viridiplantae; phylum Streptophyta; class Magnoliopsida; order Lamiales; family Plantaginaceae; genus Linaria; species Linaria vulgaris. The sequence goes on from OX415252.1 coordinate 115,193,921, forward strand.
GTCCTTTTCTTTCAGGCAAGCGACGAGCTTCATGGTTGGCATCATCATCTTTCCCCGTCAAAGGGACGCGAGATGCCATGCTAGCATCATTGCGTGTTCGACACCTAATCTTGATTGAGAGTTATGCCACCGCAAGTCCTTTGACTTTCACTTGGTCGTCTTCCTTCTTCCGAGAGATGGTCATCAACCCTTGGATGTACGTCATGGTTGGCAAGATTGTCCTTCTGCGTGGCTTGATTAAATCTCGCAAATTTTGTCATTGACAAATCTCCTACAAGGAGCAAAGCAAGGAGAAAATCAACGTTCCAAAACCAAGAAAAGTTCTCTCGCTGGTCACCTAGATACATAACAAAATTATAAACGAAGCAAAGGCGTTTCACAATCAAAATTATTTGATGAAGGTGGCATGACTGGAGTAGCAAACTCCATATATAACATATTTTTATAGACATATATATTGTCTTTATGACTATCGTATCATAAATAAATAAAAGAAGCGCTACAAGTTTTCTCTCACAATCGGTCACGGCGGACAAAAATAATTCGTCGCCAAACAACAGCCACGATGCAATCTTTTCCACTCGCCGGACTTCACTCGAAGTCCTCGCCATGCACTAGCTGATTAATGCCGCCAACGATCTCAGCTTGCACGAAGAGCAACTCCGCCAAACTCCCTGCATGCTCCGCCTGAAATCTTTGCACGACCAGTAGCTTCACTGAAACTCCTTGCGTGAATAGTAGCTCCGCGTGAACTCCTCGAGTCGAAGAACGGAAACACGCCTGAAATCCTTGCGCCAACGTCGCAGCAAACACCATCTAACTCCGAGCAGTTGCGAACATGCGCCAACGAACAGCGCAACCCGCGACGCGATCTCCTCTGCCACCAAACACTCAGCTGCGCGAACTCCATCACGATTAGCAGCCACAAACTCCATGCACGCGCAAGTTCCTAACCTCCGAACGCTTGATCACTGAACGAACGAACGCCTTGAACCCCCTTGCATGCACGAGCTGCTCCTTGAAGCATAAAATTTGCAGCTCTGAACTCCACCAACGCAGCAGAACTCTCTAACCTCCCGGGGATATAATTTATGTGGATAACAATAGGCAAGACTTTTATTTATAGAAGATTTCGGAAGCAGAGTCCGTTAAAAATTTATACGATCCGTGAAACTCTTGGACGAAATAAGGAGAAGAAAATATTTCAAATGTGAATATAAATCAAAGCTTTTGAAAGAGAGGAAGAGAGTTATAGGGATTTTAGCTTCCCCTGTTTCGAATCCGGGAGAAAGAAAATAGAGTTCAGCTAGAACTCTGTTTCTGTTTCTCTATTACGTAAAAGTTGGAAGACAGAGGGAAGTATCCCATGTTTTGGTTCACATAAACCACAACTCACAATAAACAATTGATAAAAAATAAATGTTGGGACCCACGATTGAATTGAAAATGAAATTGGACTCATATAAGCAAACCAACGTAGTCAAAATTATGTTCAAGCAGCGGTCAATTGCAGAAAGAATCTTGCCTTGTAATATTGCATGATTGGTCCTTGGAGATGAAAGGAACTACATAAAGGTTCTTAAAGAATACAAAATTCGGATAACAATCCTTGAGGAGATGGATAGTATATTTAAGAGCCCTATACAAAATGTGCAAAGAGATTCCAACTTTGTATAATTGCAGAATCGTGCTTAGAAGAAAAGAAAGTGACAAAATGGACCTAGAACTACTTCCCACTATCTTATCAGCAAGATAACACACTGCAAAGTGGGGGGATTTAATACGTACTATATTTTAATTCGACTTACTGCCCATATACAAGGCAACTGAGTTGACCTCAAGATTAAACTATCATGGGTAAAGTGATGAAGACTTGGTTTTTCAAAGCTCGATGAAGACTTGGCTTCAATGTAGCTCAAGTGCTAACACTTAGTTTTCTAAAGCTCACGGAGATTCTGATTTTGCATAGCTCAAAGAATAACGACTTAACTTTCTAAAGTTCAACCTCAACCAATTGCGACTCATCCTTTTTAAAAGCTACGTGCTCAAAAATAGCTTCATGAAGATTAAATGTGGTCGCTAGAAGGTATGCACCATTAAAGATTAAATCTGATGCCAAGAAGGTACACGACGCTCAAGATTAAATGCGGCCGCAAAGAGGGGGAGAACCATTGAAGATTGGATGCGACTCCAAGAGATTATGCACAATGAAGATTGAAATCACAGAGGGCACATACAATAAAGATTAAATGCAAGCCAAGAGGGTTTGTAAAGCAAACAAGTGGGGGATGTCACCTATGCTATTATTGTAGACGTGTGCCTCACCTCAAGCAAAACTAGTATGACATGATTGTTGCATGTCGACATATCAACTACCTCAATGAATGAAAAAGCTCGATCAACTACATCAAGCTATGAACACATATCTCTCATCAATCTGCAAAAAGAACTTCATCAAGAGTCTGACTACATCAAACTACAAATTAGTAGCTTTTCATCAAACTACTAAAAGCGCTTCATGAAGTGACTTACGCATCCACAATGCCTCAGGAAGAAATCCGCGCCAAGAATAGAGTTTCATTAAGCGACTTTCGCATCAACAATACTTCATTAAGCAACTTACACCAAAATAGCTCGCACAAGGCTTTCCAGGCACTTTCATCACTGTCAATTGCGGTATTGAACTAAGGACTCCGCATATGGCCGAAACAACTAACACAAATTATTATAGCTATGCAAGTTGCCTACGGTTACGAAGTAAAATATAAAGTAGGCTCAACGTAAGCCCTACCAAAATAAACTAGGTGAAGAGCCTATTGGGCGAATATCCCATAAAATAGGCTATCAACGTAAGCCCTACCGGAATAAACTAGGTGAAGAGCCTATTGGGTGAATATCCCATAAAGTAGGCTATCAACGTAAGCCCTACCGAAATAAACCAGGTGAAGAGCCTATTGGGTGAATATCCCATAAAGTAGGCTATCAACGTAAGCCCTACCAAAATAAACTAGGTGAAGAGCCTATTGGGTGAATATCCATTAAGTAGGCTATCAACGTAAGCCCTACCAAAATAAACTTGGTGAAGAGCCTACTGAGTGTGCCATCAATGTAAGACATGCTTGCGAAAACCAATAATGACATTTGGAGACAAAGCCAAGCAAGATCAAAAAGACAAGCAAAATATGAACCAAGAAATGCTTAATCTACTTCACAATGTCTTATTCGTCTGATAACACACTGCGAAGTGGGGGGCTTCTGATGTAGCATATTTTGGAATCTACACTTGACGTTCTCTCGTTTGATCACGTGTTGCACAAAGTTGTCGCATTATCGCATTCTAAGGTACATCACAAACTCATTAATGTTGGGCCTAACCCAGAGTGCAAACTTGTTAATGTTGGGGCAAGCCCACTATACAAATCCAATGGAGTTGGATCAAGCCCATCAGCACATAAGCCTATCCAATGGAGCTAGGCCAAGCCCATCAACACTCAAACCCATCCAATGCCTCATGAGGTATCTATAAATACCCCCATCCCTTGAAGAAAAAAGGGGACAACAATTGAGATTCTACTTTCTCTCTCTAAGTCGGAGATTTCTCTCTCTAGACATGATGCACAATCCAGTACGGATTGGCATCATATCCGACCAACACGGTCCGGTGACATCTCATCTGACAATCCAGCACGAATTGACATCCTATCCGACCAGCACGGTCCGACGACATCTCATCTGACAATCCAGCACGGATTGACATCCTATTCGACCAGCACGGTCCGACGACATCTCATCCGACATGGTCCATTGACCCACCAAGCTCTTGTGCGATGCACCATCCAGCACAGATGGGCATCCATAGAAACAATGAACTACGTTCGGCTTGATTCTCTATACGGAATACGTAGGCAGCTTGGCACAATCCAAGTTCAGTCCAAAATCAACAAACCCCTAATTCGCGTTCGGTGTTTCACAGTGCAGGTTTTCTGAACTCAAAGCTAACTCAGCGCCAGTACGAAGCTTGAGTTAATCTGACGTGGAGTGCCTAGTTAGCAGAACGAAAGCACCCCGCATCAATGGGGAAACAGATAAGGAAGAAATAAGAGGGAAGAAGAGATTTTTCAAGAAAGTGAAGTGACGGAGGCAGCCATTTGAATTAAGATTTATTGCAAAACTACAATTTAAAACTAAAGTCGTTTCGCAAAATAAAATTATACATCACCAAAATAGAAAGACTACAGTCATGTCTTTTCAAAATCATGGATATATATTTTACGCAATCAAAGAAATGGCACTCAAACCACTATATATGTCAAGTCAAAATTGTTAATACATCATCTTAATTGGACATGGTTCTCTTTATAATTTCATGCAGATGTTTTCTACAAAATTTGGAAGTGTCTGCGTATCTAATTAACTATAATCCGTATCTTTTTACGGTGAAACCTCTTGATCTAGTGACTGTGTACAAGAAAACTCTGGAGTCCTATTTTATGTCCTAATTTTTTGACATCCTCTTGAACCTTTTTCCTGTATTCCGAGAAGCTAAAACTTTTATAAACCGAATTATGTGTATTGATCCCACTCTGTATAATTGTGTCGTTCGAGGGACATAAGAAGAAAGCAGTGGAGAACCTCTCATTTAGAGGATTTGCAACCACCCTGTGTTCCACACTCTTATACACATTGTTGCTCCAAGCCTGCATGATCAACACATATATATGTTATATATGAACAAGCATGGTAATACGGATTATCTAGAGTAGAATTAAAAAGGGCAAGATAAGGAATAACCTCTCTCCATAAAGTTTGATTTCTTTTAGTAAACATATTCAAATAATATGTTATATATTTACCATCCCTAGATCGAGATAATTAATTTTTTCATTGATATATGAGAAAGAAAAATATTTCCTTGATAAAGATTTTCCTAATCATTGATGAGCACAAAAAATGAAAATGAGTTTTCTACATAACTAGAAAATATTGATATATTGCTCCAGCTTTTCAACGTAGCTTTGTTTATATCATTTGCCATTAGATATATAAGTTGTTAGCCCCTGTCTCAAAACTTCGGTGTCACGAATCAAATTTAAACGACTCTAAACAAGGGCTTACTTTTTGCTATATCTCTTTATATTTGATGCAAAATGAATATGTAATTAGATCAAATAATTAAAATGACTAATAATATTTATCCTTAATTTTTTATGAAGTAATAATTGTACCTGAAAGAGATCTCCAATGTTGATGATGAGAGCTTCCGGATTTGGCTTAACAGCAATCCAACTACCATCCTTCACCAACTGTAATCCACCAACGGTACTGTCCTGGTGCAATACCGTTAGAAAATCGCTGTCGGTGTGAGGAATTATTCCCAACATTTCATGATGATGTAATAATATTGGGCACGGAGGATAACGGTTCAACCGCAGGTAGCAACTGTTGGGCAAGCATGCTTCTTTGAAATAACCACCCAATGAGTATACGTATTCCTCGCTTGTTATTTCCTCCGCCAGTATGTCCGCCAATTTGTGCGCTAGCTCCGACACACTTGTCGCGTATTGCTCCATTGTCGAACTAAGTTGTTAATTAAAGAGAAACACATGTACATGATCAGCTTAAAGTCAAAAAAATAAGGGGATATCAATCAGATCATTTTTAGATTTGATATGCGGTTAACTAACTTTAAGTTGTTTAAGAATCAAGAAATATATATATATATATATATATATGTGTGTGTGTGTGTGTGTGTGTGTGTGTGTGTGTGTGTATGTTGGTGCGTGAACATGAGAAGGGAACATGCTAGCAGCTGTCTGATAATTGGGGTACGAGGAGAGAATGCACTTCATCTTATGTTTTAGTCTTCCAATAATCTAATATAAATGGGAAAATATATATAATAAGAAGATTAATATAGTAGACCATGTTGCGTTTCAATTTATAGTAGATAAAATGTCTTTTTCGTCAATATAAAAACTATGCATCAAATACAAAGAGAGGCTTCATATCACAGTACGTCAGTAACTTAAAGATCTTATGTCTCACTTTGTGTTTCATCGTAATCTCAACTGAGTGGGACAATTAAAAAAAAAAACACGAGCCTTTACGTATTTTGGCCTAATATATATACACCTTCATAACCAAATGTATTTATTGATTTTGTGGCAATTTCAATGAGCTAAACGTATATTCGCCAAGTATTACATGGAATAGGGTACATTAGCTTTTAAATACATGAATAGATAAATTTACCCACTTCTGATCAAATACACACATTAGCTTATTTGGAAAATATTTTCACAAGTTGCACAATTGACAATACCCACTTTTATTCATGATGAGTATTGTAAGAAGTATAATATATGCAGTTATATTATCAATGTACTTTCACATTATTAGTACCTGAGCCGGTCAAGACCACCCGAGCCCATGACATCACTCAACGTGACATGAAAAGCTTCCGACCACGAAAAATAGTTGAGCGAAGTGGCGGTAGGCGATCCCCACCGATAACTTCCAGCCAAAAAGTCCAAATCTTTATAGTTTGTCTTCTCGTTAAATGGCTTTTTGAAGAGTTTCACTTGTTCCCCTCGCATCTCCTCCAATATCTCGCTCGAAACCCCGTGGTTTATCACTTGAAAGAAACCCCAGTCTCGAGAAGCTTGAGCTATCTGTTTCTTACACGCGCTCCTTTTGAAATCTCCGAGGTTCAACATGTTTAGATCAATTAACGGCAGTTCGTGTTCCTCCATATCTGAAGTGTCAAGTGAGTTCTTTCGAAGTGTGTTTGAAAAGTTGTTGAATAGATGCTTGTAAGCTGTTCCGAACGGTGGATCGTGTGGTTCTTCCATCCTGAGGGGCTGAAGATCAGGAAAAGTATAAGTATGATGTGGCCATCTTAACTTTATTTTTTGACAGTATAAAAATAGGGTTCATGACAAATTAATTACTCCCTGTGAAAAATAGATATGCAAGTTATCCTGTTGGGACTTCAAAAATTGGCATATAAAGGTGAGGTGTATTTTGCTCATCCATAAAAAATAGTTGGGGTTACATTTTGCTTGAAATAAGACATCTAGACGACGTTTTCTTGCAAAAAATGTATATCTTTTATTTTATACTTTAGATTATAAAAAGTACAAAATACATTAGAAATAAAAAAATTATATACAAAAAGTACAAATTCATTAGAAATAAAAATTAAGTTACAGCTTTATATATATATATATATATTTGTACCTTGCATGTGTTTATACCTTATTTATAAGAATTATAGAAAAACGCTATATATAATCAAATTTACCATATTGCACAATGAAAATATTATTAAAGGTACAAAAAAAAAATATAAATAAAATTATTCAGAGTTGTATGTCAATTTTTAAAACCATAAGGAGTATGCATGCTTCTTTCTTTTTCACAAGAAGACAATTCCCTAAATTATTAGGAATATTTTGCCGAAAACTTACAAAATATTACGAGTGGAAGAAAATAAAAGACATTTGATATTTTTGACTCTGATCTTTGTTTTGTGTCGTCGATGGATTTACAGACAAGCTCATGCCGTCGCTTACATTATACACGTGCATGCGCGTGACTGGATTTTAAAACTGGGAAGAATCGACAATAGTACCTTTTTATTAGAGGACCCCATCACCAATGTGACTTATTTTCACAACACAACCTCGTGTTAAAGAATCAAGTCAATGTATAGATAGACCTAGCTAATGACTTCATTTGAATGTTACTTGCTTTATTTGAATTAACTACTAGATTAATTTAAATTACTCTGGTAGTCATAGACACACTAGCATAGAGAGGGATGTCCCCTTGTCTTACCTTTTTGCCATTGTGTAATAATTAATATTGTGATATTCTCACCTTATATATATATATATATATATATATATGTGATTTGTTTGAGAAGGTTTCCTCCTATAATTCTGTTGTGGTATATCATATATATGCATTAATACATAAACCTCTTTCTCGTAAGTGTTAACTGAAGAAATACATTGATTTAGAAATACAAAAACCACACGTAACTCTTGTTGGTAGTCTTTTCAAATTGTTTCAGTATAAAATGTAAAGAAGGGACTAATATAGCCATATAGGTAATAATTATCTCCGGAATACATATGTATATATACATATATTTGAGTACAATTAATTGACAAAAAGCATATATAGTTATCGGAGCATTCTATATATTTTATAATATAACATAAAACAAAAGAGAAATCAGCATACTTGGTTTAGATGCACTGAATTGTTGGCAGACACCACCATCTCTATATCCTCTGATGTGCTTTAACCCTTGATATATCCTGTGTGTCGTCAATTGCCAGAATTGATTACCAGCTTAAATAAGTTTTTGCAACTAATGACAATTCAGTCCAATTAAGTAATAATGTCATACATGAAATCACTACTTGTGCATGTCTACATTTCATGTATAAATTGGTGTTCTCATATTTCTCTCTAAATGTAGAATTAGAGGACAGAGACGATTAATACATACAAGTCCAGAATAATTCTCAAGCAATGTGGAATACAATTAAACAATTCACATCATCCAAACATAAAAATATATACATATATATAATCATAAACACAAACGGTGTATAACCTAGCCAGCTAGGTTAATTTTTCTGACAATAAAATGTGTCACTCGAGATTCCAATCATAAGTTATGAAAAGAGAGTTAGAATTATATATCAAGAATCTCACACTGACTAGAAGAACAAAAGTAATTGATTAATTGAGTGTAGAATTGTTGTAGTGATTAATTGAGTGTAGGACTGGTCCAGGAAGAATAAAGGGAGAGAGTATTTATACACGAAAAAAGGGGGACATATATGCATCAATTATTTAGAAGGTGAATTCTATTAGTAAACCCTAAACTCCAAAAAAAAAAAGAGGAAAAGAAAATGTAAAAGATTGATTGAGGATGATAGAGACAAAAACGGCTCGCATAATGCAATCACTAGATAATATCAGCAATCATAAAACATGTCCGACCTTTTTTAGGACTATGGAAAGGTATCATGATGTTTCCACATATTGCAATTTGCAATATAGGTGATGGATGAACTTTATGGTTTATTTATACATATATATTGCAATTTGCAATGACCTTTAGTCGGTAGATGTGATGGATGAACATTATGGTTTATTCCTTTCTTAAGATGTAATAATTAAGTTCGACCTTTGAAAATTTATTCAAAACATATATATTAGCTTCTCTGTGTTTAATTTTTTAGTGAAATTGTCATAATTACTTTGATGCCAATGCCCCCTATACATATAATATATATCAAACTAAAAGTCTATATGTTTCGCTATGTTTGAGAAAAAACCACGGCGCGCAGCTGTTTCAAGCTCAAAAAAATATTATTTAGAGCAAGAGCAAGAGCAATGACTAAAGGTCCAATGATTGCTTGTTAATAGTTGTTTCAAGTGGACTAGAAAAGTATTTGATTACACACTTAACACTATACAAAGAGATTATAATCATCTCGTATTAGGAAAGGATTTATGAGGGGATATAATTATATATGACCCTACAGTTATAGACATTCGTCAACATTCCAATGTTTTCCTCATCGAGTAAATAGTAGTTAAATTTCAAAGTATTTGGACACTGACTCATATATAATAGAATCAGATCAATAATTGATAGAAAAGAATTCATAAGCCATTATATATTGTACAAAATAATACCACTATGGTCATTCCAAAAGCATATGATCAATTGATGATTATTGAAATATCATTCCATTGGTGAGCATTGTTCCAAGTTTTCCACAATATCTCACTTACATAACATGAATTCTAGTTCTCATTTTTTTTTCATTTGGTTGTGGGTGTTCCATGTCTTCAACAAACACAAAACACCAACAATGCACATGATGCATATTGAACCCAACTGTAATAACGGTGATACCATCTCATTCCATGTCGGCAATACCCGTTACCCCTTGTACAAATTACAATACATTACTAGTCCATATGTCACATGCATATATAGTTCATTCCAATTATTCCACGTCAATTCAATCAATGTAGCAACAATATTAAATTCGAATGAGAATTTATGGACATGCATGTGACCTGCAAAAAGCAAATGGACATCATGCCCCGTCCCCTCTAAGGCTCCATCAGGGAATATATTAGTATTATTTTCGTCATTACAACAGAAACTATTTTCACAACTCTCTTTTTTCATACTTGGTAACTAGGGTAAAAATCTCCTAAACTGTCCCTTGCCACAGCCCCCATGGACTCCAGCTGGTGATATTATATCGTCCGCAATTTTTTGTTTTTTTTTAAGTAACGGGAAACTTTTTATGGAATCAACATTTCTGTTTTCGTACTTTTAAGTTTTACCGCAAAAGGAATATTGGCGAACTTAATATATATGAGTATAGACCAATTTGTTGCTTGGAAGTTTGTACAAGATTTCAACCAAATACTAGCTTTGAGACTTGAAGAAGTCATGGGAGGCTTGATGCCCAACCATCAGTCAGCATCTTGCAGTTATTGAACCATAGAAATATATCTAAGAATATTGTCACTAGGATGTTTGACTGAATTCTGTCTCTTGGTTTATTTTTATTTTTTTTTCAGTTGATGTTTATGTGAATGAACTGCGGAAAAATAGTCTTTCCCTGCCATGACAGACCATTTTTTTCCTAACGATTGCTCTTGGAATTTGTAGCAGTATATAGAGTTTGGTGGGATCTATGCAACCCAGCTCGTTGTACATCCCTTCTCGTATAAGTGAGCATTTGGGAGAGGAGGGTGCACAGCAAGCTGGAGAGGGTACGTAGACGAAATAATAGAATTTTTACCTTGGTTTGGTCTTTGGCTCTTGCGTCTTTTTGGGTACCCAACAGTTATGAAATGTTTGTTGACATAGGTATACAAGTGAAAGAATTTCGTGGTTCATTTTCTATAAGGTCTGAACTGAGAAGTTCGTTTTCTTGAACTCCATCTCCCTGTAATATTATCTGGGTAATTCTCATTAAAGTTCTCCAGCCATGTATTCTTAAAGCAATGATTTCTAGGCTGACCGGAGAACCGGTCCATTACTACTGGATAGAATCACCAAGTCGTACTAGCGATGGTCTAAAAGAATTGTCCAAAGTCTGTTAGTAAATTGACGTTTTTCTTGTCTAAAGTTTAGACTTGTTCTAATTACAGTAAATCTACACCAGAGCTTGCAAATCGCACTTGGAGAAAAGAAGATACCAATAAAGCTACACCTGAGTTTATTTTATGTCCAAAAACAACATCAATGGCGGACAAATTCCCATGCTCCATGGTAATGATGTATATAAATTATTCTTTCATGGATTAAATAAACAAAAATAAACCCAGCCGTCATATGATCCACTCTTTCCAACCTGAAGTCGAACAGCTACCCTCCTCAGCAGGGTCCAGAATGTATGTCCATTTCCCTTCGCTGTAAAAACACTCGAGAACAGTGTATGTGAGTTCACGTGGTTAGTACGCAGTGATCAAAGTAGAACTGTAATCAAAAGTTCTCTGTTGAGCTTACATGTTACTCTCAGGGCTGATATTCCTCAGGAAGCCTAAGCCCCACACTTGCAGCAGATTTTCCGAGTACACGCTTCATTTCATCAGATCTATCTACCGCAATATTGTAGGAAAACAGTAATTCCTGCACAATATAGAAAGTGATTCAAATGAAGGAAACAAGACAAAGCCAAGAAACACTAATGCTGTTTACTATGGCAAAATGTTAATGCAGGTGTACTCATATTGAGGCAGGCAAACCATGACCAGAAAAAACTAAAACAATAGACAAATAGAAATAAACTACTTCAGGACATTCGCAACCACCAGGACCAGAGGCCAGAAACAGCAGGAGGATTAGTTTTTAGGTTAGGATGATGCTCAATTATTGAATTTCAATTGCTTTCTGTTGAGGTATAGAAAAAACAACAAACTTATCCCAACAAGGATTTTGCATATCAAGAAAGTGGTTCATAGAGATTAAGTAAAATTTCTGTCATAGTGTTCTTGACGTCTTTTACAAACTTCAAAATAATTTTATCTCCAGAATAGTACATACAAAGTGATCCATGTTTTTCCAGTATATAGAATGGAATAGCAAGTTTCTGTGATTGCAATGGCAATAAAGAAGGAACTGCCAGCAAAAAAAAAACACTTTCACCAAACATCTGGTCTACGAGGACTTTATACTTTGGCATCACTTAATTCAAGAAATTACTGTTAAAACCATAAGATTAAGAGTAAAACAACAGTAGCATAAATTCAGCAACATATAAGAAAGCTAGTCTTTTTTTTTTTTTTTTGATAGAATGTATATAACCACGAAAGCACGAAAAAGTTAAACCACAACCCACAGAGTCAAGACTTGTAACTTACATCTCAAAGCAATAAAATCCGTATCCAGCATGCATTATCTATATCTAGCACTAATCAATGGAACAGCCAAAGAACAATTTCATATGGTAGCTCTACCCAGATGCATAAGCAATGTAAACTACAAAACTGCTTCCTACTCTCCAAAACAACTTTAAACACTAATTTAAAACTATCCACCAGTACAGTTCAGAAGATAAAAGTTCGCAAGTAGTAGATACCACTTGGTTCAGATAGCACTAAATATTACTTAACAGGGTACCCAGTATTACAAAGTAGGAAATTTCAAATATGAAAGATAAATAATTAATGGAACAACTTATGGTTCTTCAGAAATAAAAATAGTTTGTTCAATAGTTTTACAACCGTACACAGCTTTCAAAATTTCATGCAAATATCTGGCAGAAAGAGTAGGAAACACATAGACTAAGAGAAAAGAAAGATCTCCAACCACGATAATGTAAGAACCACCTATGTTTCATGCAGAAAGGAATTACACCTTCAAATTATCGCTTAATTTCAAACAAATTAATTGTTTTCCAATATATACCCAGCTCCTCAAATCTCCGTAATCTTAAATCTTGACTAGAAGCATTAAAATACAAAAAACAAAGGATACTAGATATTACCTTGTGATGGTGAACACTATTAATATAATAAGTGTAATCAAGGGCAAGCTTCAAATTTTGTGGATTCTCTGAGTTGATATCCTTCTTGAATTCCTGTCTGATGTAATCTGTGAAATGGGATTTGTGCTCTTCTTTTCCAATATGTTTCCTTATGGCTTTGAGAAGGTCTCTGTATACTCTCTTTGCTGACGTTTTTGCAGCTTGAACTGATGAGCCCATACTGATATCTTACTTCTGTTCTTATTCCTTTTCCTCTTCTTCTAAATACAGCAATAAGAGCTCTTATATTAAATATCGCGCCCTTCAAATAGAACGGGTTTGGGTCCTCGTCGCAAGACCTGAACTGAAGAAACAGATATCATTCAGACTGTTCCACATGAGGACAAAAAACAGACCGCAGACAAAAATAGTTTCTTCACAATGTTTATTAGTAGACAGAAAATAATAAGTTAAAGCAAGACAGAAACGGACTTCTTCTTTCAATTGCAAAACACACAAACACACTCTAAAACAGATGTTTCTCGAAATCCAAGCCATCCTTAAACCCTCCCCAATGAAAAACTGCCCAAATTTCAATGTTATTTACTCACACGATGCTGATGCACGTTCTTTACTCACTGGGAATGAAAAAATAGGTACGGGTAGTTTCTCATACTTAGTGTCCTGCCATTGAATTAAGAAACACGAGCCTTCCAGTACGGAACACGATCACATTCTCGTTACGACTAAAAGCAAGAGCTATCAAACACAATAGACAGTTCAGTTAATCGATTATCGGTATAAGGTACATAACGACAACAACAAACACCCTTCGTATCGACAGCCTAAGCGATCAAAACCCGTTTACGATTCTCAAAATCGGCATAACAGGACCAGCTCAAAAACGATTCCTCACGCAAATTTCAACACACAAACAAGCCATAATCACAATCCCTGCTGGTCAAAAACGCTACATTCAGCTCATATTTATTTAAATCATAACATGAAATCGAACAAACAAATTTGAGGAATTGAAATGCCATAAATGGAATTATTTTGTTCTAATTAGTCACAAATTCATAATCATCGTGAAATTTGTAAAGAGAAATGTGAGATCATTAATGGAAACTTACTTTTTTCACGGTGGTGAATTCGCCGGAAATTGGATTTTGCTCAAATTTGTGCCCTAACCAACGGCGGATTGTGATCGGGAGTTTGGGTATTAAAGGGATAACTGCAGCTACACCCCTTAAGGTTTGATGTAATTACAAACATCGTCCCTTCTCTAGTTTGAGAAATTACAATTACTTCCCTTCTAACTTTTAAATGAACTTTTTACAAATGAGCTTCTAATTTGATGCCATTGATTTTTGGTTTAGTCTCTTAGAAATTACTAGAATACAAACTAAATAAGTATTTCAACAATGTTTACCATACATGTATTTTCATCAAAAACCCCTTTTATTTTTGTGTATCCTCATGATTAACATTAGCTAGGTAGTTATATATCATTTTTTATTTGGGGAAGTTAATTCGAATTTTATGACTTCACTCATATTTTTGTGAACTCCGATTTTGCTTGAATCAACGAGTTTTCAATAAATTCGTGTGTTATAATTATGATTATGTTAGACTAACTCTTGTAACATTTGTCCTAATAGATCATTCTTACGGTTGACTGTTTCCTCGTGCAACAAAGTTAGTTTAGTTAGACAAGGACTCTTATAACTTATGTGACACTGACACCTTTTTGCTAAGATAGTGCACGTGTTGATAACATATAAAAATATCATGGTCAACTTAAAGTCTCGCAACTCCTACAAAGACAAATTTCACATTGAAAATAAAACACTATGAAGTGATGGCATCGTAGGAATTGGAAACCTGAGAGGAGGGAAGGACAAAGGGCCAACTGGCGAGGATAAATGAAGCACGAGGGTATTGAGCTAACAAGCTAGAGAGAGAAAGTGAACTGTTAACTGATTCTGTTATTTTTCATAATGAGCTGAGAGGAGTACATTGTTGATATATATACAAGGCGGGAATGGATAAGACAGTTGTACATAAGAAATGACTAATCTACCCTTGTACAATTAACAACTAATTAATCTAACTAACTAACTAACTACTGAGCTAAGATAACAGCTAATATCCTCCCCTCAAGTTGGACAGAGGTGAGGATCAGCGAGGTTCAACTTGGAAGTCCACAATTTGAACAAAGGAGCTGCAAGAGGCTTGGTGAACAAATCTGCTACTTGCTGAGAACTAGAGCAGTGAACAGAAAGCAAGAGCCCATACTTGAAGTAGTCTCTTACAACATGGCAGTCAATTTCCAAATATTTTGTTCTCTCATGAAACACTGAATTTTGTGTAACATGGACAACTGAGTTATTATCACAATGCAGGGGTATAGGTTCATGAAGAAGAATATGAAAATCCTTTAGTAGATAAGAGAGCCATTGCAACTCACAAGTAGTGTGAGCTAGGCTTCTATACTCAACCTCAGTAGATGATCTGGACACAGTAGATTGCTTCTTGGTCTTTCAGCTAATGAAAGAGGATCCAAGAAACACACAAAAGCCTGTTAGTGATCTTATGGAGTCAGGACAAGAAGCCCAATCAGCATCACAAAATGCAGATAACTTGAGTCTTGATGAAGCTGCATAGAACAGACCAAGTGAATGAGATTCTTTTAGATAGTTCAACACTTGAACTCCAGCATTCCAGTGATGAGTGGTTGGAGCTTGTAGGAACTGGCTCGGTTGATTAACTAACATCTGGTTTGGTCATGTTGAGGTAGAGCAACCTACCCACCAATCTTTTGTATTTCTCTGGATCACTCATAGGGACCCCATCAGTTGTAAATTTCAAACCCTTAGGACACGGAATATCAGCTGGTTTTGCCCCAAGTAAACCAGCATCTTTGACTATGTCAATAATGTATTTCCTCTGGTTTATGTAAAGACCAGTGGAGCTTCTTAGTAACTCCAGACCAAGGAAGTATTTAGATGGACCAAGATCTTTAATTGTGAAAGTTTGATGAAGATGATACTTAATATTGTTGATGAGAGTGAGATTGGGACCAGCAACCAACACATCATCAACATAAACCAATAGAGTAATGAATGTGGCTCATGAACCCATAGTAAACAAACAATCATCTGATTTGGATTGATCAAAGCCAAATTCAAAAAACATTTTGTGAACTCCAGATTCCATTGTCTGGAGGCCTGCTTAAGACCATAGAGTGATTTGCTAAACTTGCATACTTGTCCTGCACCAGCTGTAGTATAACCCTCAGAAGGCTTGAAGTAAATATATTCATCCAAAAACCCATGAAGAAATACATTGTTTATGTCTAGTTGATGTATGAACCACTGAGATTGAGTAGCAACAGCCACTACAAGAGAAACGGCATTTTCCGACGGCACGAAAAACGTCGGAAAATGCCTCTTTCCCGTCGAAAAAGAGCATTTCCGACGGCATTACCCGTCGAAAAAGACCGACAGAAAAGGTCTCGTCGAAAAAGCTCTTTTTCGAAGGCCAAGTGTCGTCGAAAATACCCACGGTCTTTTTCGACGGTATGATGTCGTCGAAAAAGACCCATTTTCCGACAGCATCATACCGTCGGAAAAGATCTCAAAAATTTTTTTAAAAAAATATTTTTAATAGTATCGTATTTAAAAAAAAATACGTATTAATCTTTTTAATACGTATTTAATTATTTAAAAAACAATTATTAAAATATCATTTTCGACGGTTTATAAAAAAGCCACAATTATCAATATTCATAAAAAAAGGCACAATTTTTTGTTTTTTACGAAAAAAAAACTACTTTTTTTTGTTAAATTTTCTCTCAATTTCGTCTGAATTTTCGGAAAAAACTATAAAAATAGTTTTTGTTGTATATATAGTTAACAAAATAAAAGCAAATGAGTTATTTATTACGAAAAAGCATACATATAAACTAATTTTTAATATATATATAGATAAATAAAAATGGGTTATTATGAAAGTATTAATATATATATGAAATTAAGAATAATAATAATGTAAGAAAACAAAATATATATGATAAGATAAAAAAATATATAGAAAATATAAGTAAGAAAAATATTTGAAGAAAGAATTGGGAGAAGAAATGTAGTTAGGGGGATATAATTGAGTGTTTGTGTATGAATGAATGAATTTTAGGTGTAAAATTTGAGGGTATTTATAGATTTGGGAGGGGGAAATGGTGCAACGTCACCGATCCGGGTGAAAAATCACCCAGAAATGGTCTTTTTCGACGGCATCGTGCCGTCGAAAAGACCCTTTCGGCATATTGCCGTCAGAAAAGGGTCTTTTCCGACGGCATAGTGCCGTCAGAAAAGAGCCTTTCCAGGCGTTGATGTCGCCCGGATTGGCTATAAACATAGTTCGATATCGGTTTATAATTTCAAGTCACAATCTCTTCGTTTCAAAAATTAAGGTTCGTATTCGTATTTAATTATGATTTTATGTAATATTTTTATACATTTACGCTATATGTTAATCTAATTAACTTAATTTATTTTTGTTTGCAAATTGAAGAATAGCAACGAGGCGGGTGTTAAAGATTCTTTCGAGTGTTGTTTGCGGAGTTGTTTCTACAAGAGGTATGTACGCCTTTATATATATATATACTTACAATCTCTTTTGATTGTAGACTCTAAATGTAATTTTGTCGTATTGATAATGGTAAAAACTATTAATTTTATAGTTCATAATGTATCCAAATGAAGATAGAAATTGGATGTACGATCGTTTGTCTGAGAAGGGTCGAGTGAAAGAAAGATTTGTCGAAGGTGTATTCAATTTTTTGCAGTTTGCATTAGCTCAGGAACGTTATCTAGACGATAGTCGAAATCTAAAATTTCCGTGTAGAAAGTGCACCAATAGAAAATATTTGAAATCTAACGAAGTAGCTGCTCACCTGCATCGATGGGGTTTTGTAGAGGGGTATCATGTATGGGTGTTTCACGGGGAAAATTATAACGAGCATAATAGCCTCTTAGTGGCTTCGTCGTCAAGTCACGCAGTTAGAAATGATCTGATAGCTGTTCAAGACGACAATTCTTTTGGTGCTTTAGTTGATGATACTTACCGATGCCACTTTCAAAATGTCGATTGCGATGAGGAGCCTAACACCGAAGCAAAAGGATTTTTGGAATTGGTGGAATGATTTGAGATTAAGTTGCGCAGCCAGGGAAACAAGTCTGTTCTGGAGTGGGTGTCTGAGTTTTTTACTACCAAGCTAGAGCATAACTCTAGCAGAGCTGAGTGTGCAAAGTATTACAACTTATCACACGAGTGTTTGGGGCCAGAAGGGTTTGGGGTTAAGATACGAATCAATCGATGTTTGTGATAACAATTGTTTCTTGTTCTACGTGGAATTTGCATCTGTTGATTACATATTGTGTCCTGAATGTGGGGAGATAGGTATGAAACTGTAGGTAGAAAGAAGCCTGTGGAAAATAAAACAATTATGGTACTTCCTGTTGGCAACATAAAATAAAAAATAAAAATAAAAAATTATGGAAAATAAAGTGTAGGTCTTCGAATGATGTTATGATTCACCCAGCATCAGGGGAAGCGTGGCAATATTTCGACAGGACACACCCTGAATTTGTTGCCGAGCCACGAAATGTTTGCCTAGGTCTTTGCACGGACGGTTTCACTCCGTTTGGAAACTTTGGATCCCAATACTCATGTTGGCCCGTGTTCGTGAATCCTTATAACCTTCCTCCTGATCTTTGCATGCGAGAGGAGTTTATTTTCTTGAGCTTGATCATATCGGGTCCGCGTAGCCTAGGACAAAACATTAACGTTTTGCTTCGCCCCCTAATCGACGAGTTGAAGGTTTTGTGGCACAATGGTGTTTGTGCTTACGACAGATTCAGGAGTCAGAATTTTCAGTTTAGGGTTGCATTAATGTGGACTATTAGTGATTTTCCAGCGTACGGGATGTTGTCACAATGGAGCACACATGGAAAGTTATCGTGCCCTTATTGCATGGAGAACACAAAGTCCTTCCCGTTACCCCACGGTAACAAACCTACGTGAAGGGGTTCCATCGTCGTTTCTTGCCAGAGGGCCATGAATTCTGCCATGACGTGAAGGGATTTAATGGAAACACATAATACGATGGGCCTGCACAACGGAGGACCGGTGCTCAAATGGCATCAATTGTTGAACAACTGCCACCAAGGTCAACGAATTCAAACTCACCAAAAATAGTAGAATATGGGGTAGAGCACAATTGGTCGTACAAGAGCATCTTTTGGGAATTATCCTATTGGAGTATGATCCTGATCTGTCACAATCTGGACGTGATGCACTGCAAGAAGAACTTCTTCGACAACATCAAGAACACAGTGATGGACGAACCGGGTAAGACAAAAGACAACTTAAAAGATAGGAGAGATTTAGCGGAGTTGACCACTCGAGAAGAGCTTTTTGTCACCGATCTCGTTGATGGTAGAACCATAAAGCCAAAGGCCAAGTATTGTCTTGATAGGGCTCAAAAGAAACTAGCGTGTAAGTGGTTGGTTGGTTTGCGATTTTCGGATGGGTATGCTTCAAATATTCAACGTTGTGTGCAACGACAACAGTTGAGGTTGATTGGGATGAAGAGTCACGATTCTCACGTTTTTATGAAAAGGTTAATACCTATTACATTTCGTGATTTGCTGCCTGATCCGATATGGGGGGACCCTCGTAGAGATTAGTATCTTCTTTCGAGCATTGTGCGCTATAGAGATTAAAGCCTCAGACATGGCATCATTGGAAGAATCTATCATGATAACAATTTGAAAATTAGAGACGACATTTCCCCCTGCCTTTTTTAATTCTATAGAACATTTGGCGATACATCTTCCCTTTGAAGCCAAAGTTGGTGGACCGGTTCAATATCGTTGGATGTACCCGTTTGAGAGGTAAACCGTTTTATATTTCCAAAATTATGTGTCATATATTTATGTCTAACTATTATTAAATTACTGGTTTGTTTATAGGCGAATGCTTGGGTTGAAGAAATCTGTGTTGAACAAAGCTCACGTTGAAGGTTCAATTGCAAAATCTTATATATTGTCCGAGAGCACCCATTTATGTTCGCGTTATTTCGAAAAAAGTGTTGAAACAAGATACAACAGGCTCAGTCGAAATGGGGCCGAATTATGTGGTGATTTCACATGGCATCTTCCTATTTTCCATCGAAGAGGGAAAGGTGTAAATCCAGACAAAAAAACAACGGTATCTTACTTCCGAGGAGCTGATGCTAATTGAGCTTTACACGCTGATGAATTGTCCAGAAGTCTACGGCTGGTTCACGTATTTATATAACAATTAATATTTTTACATATCTCGATTATCTATTTAATACGTGGATGAGATTTATGTTACACCCGTTTAATAGGTTGTTTGAGGACTTGTTTTGTGGCGGTCTTACTCAACAACAAATTCAAAGAAAGTAGAGAGCTGAGTTCGTGCCATGGTTTAAAGAAACTGTTTTCTCTGGAAAGTACGAAGTAGATCAACGTCTGTACGCCCTTGCCTTAGGGGCAAGCACACTAATAAAAGGGTACGCAGGTTACAAAGTGAATGATTTTAGATTCCGTACGAACTCATTCAATGAGGGCAAAGAAACAAATTGTAGTGGGGTTTATGTGAAGGGCAGCGGCGATGGGGTCGAGGGCACAAATTTTTACGGGACGCTAAATGACATCATTGAGGTTAACTGGTGTGGCGACAACGATATGGTCCAATCAATTGTATTTTTCAGATGTGTGTGGTAGGATATTGTTCGTCGTGGTATGATAATACACCCAGTGTACGGAATGGTTGATATCAATCCTATGCGTTCTCTCACTACCAATGAACCATTCATATTTGCAAATCAGGCCCTCCAAGTGTACTACACCCATATCCAGCACAACATGTGTCGCAGAGAAAATGATGGTGGGCAGTTTGCCCTATTCGTGCAAGGAACATAGTCGACATGTCGTCAATGCAAGAGGAAGAAGAAGCCGCATAACTCTTTCAAGATGATGAGTCGCCCGACCTTAACTTGTATGCAGATTTGAATGACTTTAATATTGAAGGACAATTGAAAGATGACGTGTACGAGCTAGTTGAAGACGACATGGACGATAACAATTGATACCAATGTAGTCGAGTTCAATATTGTATTTGTTGTAACTTTTTAATTGTTTAAACAAATATTTAGTATTCATGTCTTAATATTGGTTAAGTCTAGTAAGAGATAAATCGCATCAATTACGGTAACAAAATTACGATTAAAATTATGATAAATCGCAATCAATATTTATATCGTCGAATTACAGAACAGTACTTAAAATACGTAAATTTATTACAAACAACATAACTGGTAATTAAAAAAACCTCTTACAAACTCATAATTTAAACATACAACACTTAAGGATCAAATCATACACAGGATGTGTGGTCAGTATCAGGGAGAGGCAGATTTGCTAAGTCGACTAAAGTAGAGTCGTCTTGTGTAACATGAGGCGCTACAGTATACACAAGAGACCTTTTGGAGGAACTTGGACGATCCCCGCTAACGCTAGCACGTCGAGCATCATTCGGACATGAGAATTGGGTATCATTATTAGACCGCAGTAAGTAGTCTAAATCACTTCGAACACTATTGTTGGGCATTGTGGCTTGCTGCCACGAATTGTTCGTGTTGGCATTATGTTAGTTCCACGTTCGTAGCTGACTCATGGCGTTATTGTGCCACGAATTGGGTTGCCACGACGTGTTTGTACCCTGGTTTCCTTACTGCCACGTCGTGTTAGTATCCTGATTGCCTTGCTGCCACGACTAGTTAGTACCCTGGTTTCCTTGCTGCCACGACGTGTTTGTACCCTGGTATCCTTGCTGCCACGACGTGTTTGTACCCTGGTTTCATTGCTGCCACGACGAGCTTGTTCCCTGGTTGCCTTGCTGCCGACGAAGTTTGACCATGTTGTGTCTGGTTTTTTCGCCAATACTCGTACGACTGGCTCTGTGTTCCATGAAACTGATTTGGAGGAAATGGGCTTGAATTATAGTTGTTTGGCTGGTTGTTCCATTGATAACGCTCCCTCTCTTCTCGGTCAAGAATTCGCTCTTGATCCCTCTCCTCTCGCTCACAAATTCGATCCTGCCTCTGATCCTCCCGGTCCCTCGCCACTTCCGACCACACATCGTGAATCTCTTTCTCCAAACCCGCAACGGTTTCATGCAACCCAGCAGTAGCCACCTTGATCGCTTTAGTTGTTCTTATCGCCTCAACAGGGTTCGAATTTTCGCCCTGCGACTTACCATAATCTGCGAGGGTATTGTGCCTATTTTTGCCTCGGATCCTCCCATGTGTGCCATTATTATCTGCAATGGCCCCGATATCTATGTCAAACTCAAGCGGTGGGGACCATAATTATCCTTGAGCACTTTAAAATAACGTTCCTACAGTGTTCAAAGTAAGTAAATGAAAAATGTATAGGCACAAAACAATCATTTACATGTTTAAGATAACTTATGTAATACCCTTCTGACTGTGAGGGGTCCCAACAGATTATTCGTCCATCCGGATCTACTATTGCGTGGTCCATCACGTATTGCTGGTCGAAGCGTAGCACATGCGGAGTACCATACTATAACAACATTTTTTTAAACAATATTAATAGTAAAAAGTAACTCAATATCACAAAATATATTTTGCAAACAAGGAAATCCTAACGTATCGTATCGTTTCATAGCTTCTCTCGTGTGTACTCACAGATCCACCATGATATGTAGCTAAGGAACCCTTACCGTCGATGCTCTTTGTCTTATTGGATTCTCGATTCTCCTTTGCTTTTTGTGCGAGTTCAATCGTCCTTTCCTTTGCCCAATGATCACAGTACGTCGACTCAAAGCCTCGAGGTAGCCAAGTTTTTGGTACCATTCGGGGTCTTTATCTCGCTTCTTGTACAGGTTTTTGCACTCGTATATGGATTCCTTCCATGAGGATTGTGCCACCCGGTGGAATGCCTTTGTGATTATAGGCGTTTCCTCATCATCCCATTTGTATATACCCTTCGAAATATAATAACATATAAGTATAAGGACAAAATTATAATATACATAAAAAATGTGAAATGAGTTAAAATAAGTTAAAAGAAGATACCCTGAAGTAGGTTGTAAATTTTTGTTTTTGTGCCGCGGATAATTGAGAGTAATATATCGTCGGTTCGATCACCAAGGACCTTATTGTAAAGCCAATTAATCACTTTATTGTTGCCCTACGATCCTCACATAAATCTGGATCAAAAGTAAAATTGTCGTCCACCCCAATTTTGAGCTTCCCTTCGTCGGTGTTTAAAGAACCTCGACCCTTCCCCCGTCCCCTAGGCGGCCTAAGGCTAGTAGAAGCAGATTCAGAAGCAACAAATGCTGGCGAGGGTTGCGATCCCGACAAAGCTCCTTCGTTGTTGGCTTGTGGAACTTCGTCCATCAAGCCATACGGAAAGATTGAACGTGGAGGAGTAATATCACGCGGCAAGACTAGATTTGGGTCTCTTAGGCAGGGAGCAGCGGCTCGGTTCCGAGTGGTAGTGGGGCGTTGTGGTTGTGCATGCGCCAGAGTAGGGCCCTTAGTCCGAGTTGTAGTTGGGCATTCTTGGGAAGCAACTGGAGTATGCTGAGTTTGTGGCGGAGGTTCCTCGACATGTTGGGTAACTTCGTCGGGACTAGTTGTTTCAACATTGCCACCACGCTGAGATTTAAACACACTAGCAAAATTGAGCATCCCAAGGGTTTTCGGTAACCCTACATTGGAAATATATTTTTGGATTTTTTTTCTATTTCCCTTTTCCTTTTGGTGATGATGAATAAAAAAATTAGGTTTGGTATTTATAGATTTTTTTTTTAACTTGACAGGCACCTTTTTCAAAAGGCGCCAGCCCCCCTCTTTTCCGTCGGCCAAGTGCCGATGGAAAAGACGGGAGAGCCCACCGCCGTTACTTTTTTTATTTTTTTTTCTTTTCCTACGGTTTAAGCCCGTCGGAAACTTTCTAACGATCTTAAGCCGTCGGAAAAGTCATTTTCTGTTCCGACGGGCTTAAGCCGTTGGAAAAGATCTTTTCCGTCGGCACCTGGCCGACGGAAAAGGTTTTTATCCATTTCCGATGGCCGATTCCGTCGGAGGCTATCGAAAATGAGTGTTTTTCTTGTAGTGAGCTAAGAGAAGTCTTACTGTTGACTAACTTCACAATAGGAGAGAAGCTGTCTACATAGTCTAGTCCAAAAATTTGATTGTACCATTTGGCAACTAGTCTTGCTTTGTGTCTCTCAACAGAGCCATCAGCATGAAGCTTAAGTTTGTACACCCACTTTGAACCTATTGGAAGTTTGTTGGGAGGTAACTCCATGACAGTCCAAGTATTGTTGGCTTCAAGAGCCTCAATCTCACTGTTCGTAGCTTTAATCCAGTGGGGATCTGTGCAAGCCTCTCTATATGAGTGGGGTTCTTTGTTGAGTGAAACATTAGCTAAGAAGCTAAGATATGAGGGGGAGATAGCAGGGTTTTTGATATATGGGAAAGTAGATGGAGTATAGCGGGAACCAAGACCAGTAGGCATGAAAGTAGTGCCCAGCGGGTCCATAGTACAACTCAAGAGATTATCCTTCAAGTGTGAAGGTTTAGAGATTACCCAAGTACTCCTTCTGAGAGTAGGAGCAGGGCTACTAGGTGAAGGGGTAATATCTGGAGATGAGTGTATATGAGAGTGTATAGGGGCAGTGTCAACATGTAAAGGAGTAGTATCTAGAGGAGAAACTGTTTCAGATGGAGAGGGGGATAAGCTGAGAGGAGTGTCATCAGCATAATCAATGCACCAAGGTAAATGAGTGGAGTCAGGCATCTTATTGTATGATTCAAAAGGAAACTGGTCTTCATAGAAGGTAACATCTCTACTGATAATAACTTTGTTATCAACAAAGTTGTATAGCTTAAAAGCTTTTTGTCCTGGGGAAAATCCAATGAAGCAACATTGGTAAGCTCTTGCAGCTAGCTTGTCTTTATGAGGGTAGTATTAGCAACATAACAGAGGCATCCAAATACTCTAAGAGATAAGAAGTCAGGTACATAACCATTAAGCACTTTAAAAGGGGACTTCCAATGTAGTAACTTGCTAGGGGTTCTGTTAATGAGATGAGTAGCCATTAATATGGTATGTCCCCATAAGTGAGCAGGAAGATTAGCTTGAAACATCAAAGCTCTGGTAAGCTGCAGGAGATGTTTATGTTTCCTCTCTACAACTCCATTTTGCTGAGAAGTGTAGGGACAACTTTTCTGAAGAATAATCCATGTTTGGACGGTAATTCTTGGCATTGAGAGTTGGTAAACTCTTTCCCATTGTCAGATCTCATGACTAAGATAACAGCATTGTATTGAGTCATGATAAGAGATAAGGAATTTGCAAGCACAATAGTCACATGAGTTTTATTTCGCAATAGAAATGTCCAGGTACATCTTGTGAAGTTATCAACTATTTTAAGCATGTAATGAGCATTAGAAATAGTACTAACTCTATATGGACCCCAAAGATCTATATGTATAAGCTCAAATGCTTTAGTGGTGGTAATATGACTGTGAGGAAATTGACTTCTATGTTGTTTAGCAATATGACAAACATGACATGCAAAGGAATGTTTGGTAGAAGTTGAAGGAAATGAAAATTCATGTATATGACTCAAGGCTTCTGTAGAAGCATAACCAAACCTCATATGCCACAACTCAAACTCAGTAGTATTTTTATTTGCAGAAATTGAATGAAACAAGAACTCATTGAGGGAGAGCAAGCTTGGGGATCCAGTAGATAAAGACTTCCAACTTGATTCCCTGTTGCCACTACTGTCTCAGTCAGTATGTCCTGCAAAATACACTCAGAATGAGTGAATATGAGTTTGAGTTAGATTTAAGAGAAAGATTGTGAACTGATAGGAGGTTAAGTTTGAATATTGGGACATGCAGTGCATTCTAGAGTGTGATTTGGGGGGTAAGTTTGACAGCTATAGTGTGTAACACTTGTTTGAAGGAACCATCAGGCATACAAACATAATTCCTCCTTGTAGTTTCTCTATAGGAGGAGAAACTATTGAAATCATTGACCATGTGATTTGATGCACCTGAGTCAATGATCCAACAACCAGCTTGTAAACTTTGCATGACAAAAGAACTATTACCAGCAAAATCACCCATGTGAGCAAGGTTGATATGTCCATTGTCCTGACCAAACTGCATTTGTTGCTGGGGTGATTGCTGCTTCATCATGAGTTTCATGAACTTGTAAAAATCATGTTGAAAGGAATCAGGAGTTCCACTAGAGGAAGAACCTGCAGAGTTAGTAGGAAGAGTCCTAGTAGATTCAACAGCATAAGCAAAGGACTTATGGTTACCACCAAAAGTGGATTATTTTTTCTCTCTAAGGTCCTTGTTCCAATCTGGAACTCCAACCAACTTGAAGCAGGAATCCTTAGTATGTACCTTTACTTTGAGAGCCCTGTGTAGTGTGAATATTATTCTGCTGGTATGTGTGTTTAGGAGTAACAGACTTAGTGAACATAGGAGAATGTTCAAGAGGTGCGGCTATGTTGAGGTGAATTTCCTTCTATTTCTCAACTCTAATCACCATAGCATAAGCTTTATCTACTGGAGGCAAAGGATCTGATCCCAAAATTTGACTCATATTGGCCTCAGAATCCTCATTTATGCCCATGAGGAACTGCATGAGTCTAGTTAAAGACTGGAAATCCAATGCATTGTCAACTATTTTACAAGTGCAAATTCTAGCAGCAGTACAAGTGCAGGTAATAACAGGAACAACACAAGCCAACTCATCCCAAAGTCTCTGTAATTTTGTGAAGTAAGAGGAAACAGAGGAGTTACCTTGGGATATAGAGACAACTTCTCTCTGCAATTGATACATCAATGGACCATTGCTCATTCCATACAAATTCTCAAGTCGATTCCACATTCCTTGATCAGATTTGGCAAATACAAATGCATCTGAAAGTTCCTTTGAAACTGAGTGCAGGATCCATGATGTAATCATACAATCCACACACAACCAATCTTCAAAATCCTCATGATCAGGTGAAGGACAAAGCAATGGGCCAATGATAGAACCTAATTTATGTTTAGCACCAAGCGCAATTCATTTGGATCTGCTCCATGGAAGGTAATTTGAAGCTCCTTCCAGTGGAATGGAGATGAGCAGTTGAATCGCATTATTCGATCTGAAGAGCTGTAATGCGCCACGAGAACAAGCAGTTGCATCACCAGATCTACTCGCAGAAGCTGTATTTTGCTGAATCTGAGAAGAATCGCCTTCTAACATAGCATAATGATGAGAAGAAAATGCGAGCGAAGATCGAAATTTGTTAAAAACTGATCAGAGAAATGAAATTCGCCGGAAAAGTTACGCGATTACAGTAAATCGCTGGAAAAGAACGGCGCCGAAGCAAAATCCGCCGGAAAACATGAAGCGGAAGTGGAGAAGAATGAATCGGATCGAAAAACCAGAGCGAATGATACCATATTGAGCTAACAAGCTAGAGAGAAAGTGAAGTGTTAATTGATTCTGTTATTTTGGAGTACATTGTTGATATATATACAAGGCGGGAAAGAATAAGACAGTTGTACATAAGAAATGACTAATCTACCCTTGTATAATTAACAACTAATAAATCTAACTATCTAACTAACTACTCAGCTAAGATTACAGCTAATAGAGGGAAAGCCCACGAGGCCTATGATCTCATAGAAAGATAAACGCCCCGCAAAGACATGAAGGAAGGAGTCCTCGTAGAATTCATCATCACCATCCTCCACCAGATCAAAAGCACTCCATCCTCCACCAGATCAAAAGCACTCCAGGCAAGCAAGAAGACTTCGTAAAGACAAATATTATAATATAAATACTCATTAGATTCAGCATAATGAACACTGCCACTAGCGGATGCCCATACACTGTTATGAGCAAGTGGGGGACATTTAAGCCTCGATTGATCCAACATTAAACTTGTCAGTAGATCCACCTACTTTTGATGGATAAAAAATACGAATCACGCGTCATTTGAAGGAATAAAGTTGCACACCATAAAAAAGACTTAGCCTAAGTTAATAAATAGAAATAGAAGGATCAGTTGTTCACTATTATACTAAAAGAAAGAGTAAAATGCAAAAACCTACCATGTGTTATTTCGAATTGGCAAAAACACCACTGTGTTATTTAGTCAAAGGCAAAAAACTCCCTGAAATCCCAAAGTGCCCTACACGCGTGCAAAATGAAGGTGGGATTGGTGATTTTAGTCCAAATTACTTTTTCACCCTCAGTTTGAATTTTTTTTAGGAGTAAATAGCAAAAACTACCCCTGTGTTATCCCTAATTGATAAATAACCCCCTGTGTCATTTTAATTGGCAAACCCCCCCCCCCCCCCCCCCTCCCGTGTTATTTTAAAATTAGCAAAAATCCCCCTAGTACACCATTAATTCACACTTACTGAAATTGATCTAAAAATATGATATTTATTGTATTTCTTTGATACATATGGAACTAATGATGTTCAAATTAAATTGTATGCATATTTTGTTTATTTATTTTGAAGAAAATTTTAGTTTTTAGATCTGTATAAATATAATTACGGTACCGATTAATTTTATTATATTTTTATACAATTTTAAAAATATCTAAAAAAATATAACATGATTTATAATATTTATTGTAATAAGTATATGTTTATTATAAAATCATAATACTTATAAATCCTTAGTTATTGGTACTGTCATTATAAAATATGTTATTAAGGGGGTTTTTGCTAATTTATGAATAACAAAGGGTTTTTTTTCCAATTAAAATAACACAGGGGGTTATTTGCCAATTATAGATAATATAGGGGTAGTTTTTATTAATAGCTCTTTTTTAGAAAGGGCAAAGATGTTATTTTATAATAAGTCAAAGCTAAAAGCTAAAATGAATCGAGTGTGCTAATTATTGAATAACACAGGGGGTTTTTGCTAATAAAAATAACACAGTGAGGTTTTTGCCAATTCGAAATAACACATGATAGGTTTTTGCATTTTAGTCTTAAAAGAAGTATCTAATCCACCTCATAACCAAGCCTTCAGCTACCCTTGTATAAAGGACATTTCTTAAGACCGCAAAAAGAGTGTTACGAATCCAATTCCTTCATTATTAATTAGTGAATTGTACTAATTTTGTATCTTATAAATTATTGTCTTTGCAACTTGTCTCTATCAATACTCTTGTCAAAATGGAAAGAAATAGTCTGAATTCGTTGGAAGATGTCGGCATATAATGCTTCCAAGATTGAACAAGATATAGTCATTTCGTGAGTTCACATCATCCGTTAACTAACTTGATCAAAATATACAATGCCAAAGTTAATAATTAATTAAGCAGGAATTGTCTGATTGAGACCTAATTAGCAAGAAATGGCTGTCCACCACAACAATATAGTGGCAATGTCAAATCAATATATATATATATACCAACACAAGATCTAAATGAATTACCCTTCATCATTGTAATATCAGCCATTTAGTGTAATGGAGTTTGATTTTTCATACTTCACCATACTCTTTTCTGTTCTGTTATTCTTGTTCGTACTTACAAAAGTAATTAGCATCCGTTCCACGGCAAGTTTGAGCAACCTCCCTCCGGGGCCGGCAAAATTGCCGTTCATCGGGAATTTGCACGTTCTATTCAGCTCGGATCCTCCTCACCGCGTTCTACGACGTTTGTCCACAAAGTACGGACCCCTCATGCACTTGAAACTCGGCGAGATCTCCACCATCATTGTTTCCTCGGCCGAAGTTGCGAAACAGGTCATGAAAACACACGACCTCGCTTTTGCCTCTAGGCCTTCGTTGCTTGCTACCGAGATCGCACTCTACGGAGGAACAGACATCGCGTTTTCCCCATATGGCGAGTATTGGAGACAGCTGCGAAAAATCTGCACCCTTGAACTCTTTAGCGCCAAGCGCGTTCAGTCCTTTGCGCCACTAAGAGTACGCGAGTTTACGAATCTTTGCAGGTGGATAGCTTCTAATGAAGGTACAACGATTAATTTCACGGAGAGGATAAGCTTGACGACCTACGATATCATCACAGAGGCTTCTATTGGGACGAAGACGGACGAGCAAGAGTTGTTCATATCCTCGGCCAAACGGATCGTTGAATTAGTTTCAGGATTCAACATCGCCGATCTCTATCCTTCCATCAAACTTTTTAGTATGATTGGCGGGGCTAGGAAAAAGACTGAATGGGCTCACCAAGAATTGGACAGGATATTCGAGAAAATAATCGACGACCACAAACGATCAAGTTCCGTAAAAATTAAGCATGATCAAAAACACAATCCCGAAGATCTGTTGGATGTCCTTTTGAAATTCCAGGATGATCCCGAGCTGCATTTAACTACCAACAACATAAAAGCCGTGTTGATGGTTAGTTTTCTTGATGATTTAACTGCAAAAATACTTCTTAATGTTCTTATTTCATAAGTTGTATATCTTCGGGCGAGCACTCGAGTTGTATATCTCTTAATGCTCACCATTTCAATTTAACTCAATATCTAGTGTAAATAGGATATTTTTGTTGCTGGAATTGAGACTTCAGTCACAGTTGTTGATTGGGCTATGGCAGAGATGTTGAAACACCCGAGTACGCTCAAGACAGCACAAGATGAGGTGAGACGAGTCTTTGACGCCAGAGGATATGTGGATGAATCTTCCTTTGACGAACTAAATTACATGAGATTCGTCATTAAGGAAACATTGAGAATGCATCCACCTGTACCTATGTTGGTTCCAAGGGAATCGATGGAACATCGCGAGATTGATGGTTACCAGATACCAAATAAAACTAGAGTAATAGTGAACGCCTGGGCAATTGGAAGGGACCCCAAGCATTGGGAGGATCCTGAAAGCTTTAAACCAGAGAGATTTCTCAAAAAATCCGTGGAATACAAGGGGAACGACTTTGAATACATCCCTTTTGGTGCCGGAAGAAGGATTTGTCCAGGAATTACGTTTGGTGTTGCAAACATTGAACTCCCTCTTGCGATGATTCTCTACCATTTTGATTGGATTCTACCGAATCAAATGAAACCGGAAGAACTCGACATGACTGAGCACGAGGCCATCGCAGTTGCAAGGAAAGAAAAACTTCATGTAATCCCTGTTGTTAGAAGGTCCGTGCCAGTTGGATGAAAGCAGTAAACGCTAATCCTAATTCACCAATTTATTATCATGTCTATTGCTCAAGACTTGTTTTCTTAATATGGTTCCATTTGGTTTGTATTATTGTAAGTATGTTTTGTTAGTAATAATCATTGAATGAATTTTACATTTCCTTCTTAGTTTCATGCATAGTTCCTTAGTTGTACACACATATATAAATAAATAATTGGGTAAATCAGGTTAAGCCGCTAACGTATAATGTGTTTCTCACTTTGTTCCCTAAGATTTCTAAAGTAGCAATGTGCCTCCTAAGGTATGCATGAATACATTTGGACGGTTGATCCTTGTACACGTGTACCTATTTGTGTTCATGAGATTTAGTCTAGTATATTTTGCATGCCTTAGGGTGCATATTGCTACGGGAAAAAAGACAAACAAGTCCCATCATTTGAATGTTTTCGCGAAATTATACCCATCGTTAGAATATTTGCAAAAGTATACCTGAACTTTGTATTTTGGAAAAAACTATACCCCAACTTTCTTCCGGCCAAATTTGATTTTTTACAGGGGCAAAACCGGTACTACACTTCCAATTTATAACAAAAAGAAAAAAAAATCATTATTTCACCTATTATTATTAAATCAAATGTAATAAAACTATTATTTCTTAAAAAGTATATCTTTATATATTAAAAAAAATAAGACATTTAATTCCTTAATATATATATATATATATATATATATATATAAAAGTTTATCTTTATGTATTAAAAATAATAAGATATTTAATTCCTTAATATATATATATATATATATAAATATATAGAAAAGAAGTATATCTTTATATATTAAAAACAATAAGATATTTTAATTCCTTAATATATATAAATATATATAAAAAAGTATATCTTTATATATTAAAACAATAAAATATTCAATTCTTTAATATATATAAATATATAACAAAAAAATCATTAATTCATAAATATAATTTTTATTATTGAAATAAAAAAAATCGTCTTCTTCCCCAGACCCCACCCCCCCCCCCCCCCCCCCCCAGCCCCAAGAATCGCACCACCACCCTCGACGCCTCAAACTGAAACCAAAATTCAATTTCGGATTCGTTGAATCGAGAATAGACGACGTCGATTTGTCATCAATCTTGATGCCGAGATTGATCGATTTGTCATCAATCTTCGTCTATTTTTCTTCAGAAAAAACACTTCTTCTTTATTATTGCATAAATGGCTTCCTCTACCAATACTGATTCCATCGCTGCCTCCACTATCTCCGGAGTTACCGCTCCAATTGATTCTCTGGCGAGTATGGGGGGCGCTCCGACGGGAGTTATCACCCGTAAACGAAAGGGGGAGGCTTCTACTGTTGCCGAGGGTGGCGCCGCTTCTTCTAAAAAAGCTAGGGTTCCTAAATCGAAGAAGGCATCTGTTCATGACTTTGCCAAAATTGAGAGAATCCCGAGTGTTGCTACTCGTGAGCAGGTACTGGAGCTGTTCACCTCCACTGGAGCCTTCCAGAAGAATATGGTATTCCAAATTTCGACGAAGGACGAGAGGGCCTGCCGTCCACTTCTGGGGATGGTAACGGTTTATTTTGCCCAGGTAAAGTATGGGTGGCGCTCATTCATGCCGCCCTTCTTTTGCGAAGTGTTCAAGGCGTGCAATATCAGTCCGAGCCAAATGGTTCCGAACGGGTTTGCTGCTCTCTGCATCTACGTCTTCTGGTGCCAAGTGAATGGACTAGAATGTGGTTGATCACTTTTTTTCTATTTTTGACGTGGTGATCTCACCCGGGGGGTATCCATTCTACCACGTTCGCCATCAGGACAACACCAAAAATTCCACAAAGAGGATACTCGATGGGTCAATAAGCTCGCACATCGTCTGGAAGAACATGTACTTCTTCGTGCAACCTGCTCAAGGTCAATGGGACATGCCTTTCGACTGGAGAGAGGGTGTGTCTCCCGTGCGCACCTTGGATCAGGATATAGTTCTGTCTCCGGTGATTTCACATCAACTTCTGATGGAGTCGGAGGATTTTCTGATGTTGTTCGAGACATTCGGGCTTCATCACGTGGTATTCACTGACGATGCGGTCGGGAAGCCAATGTCCCTATCTTCTGATGCCCTGAACCTTTTCAGTAAATATTTTATTTTTGTTCTCGTTTTTGTTCCCTTTTCTAACACAGGAGTAGGTTATAACTGTATTCGCTGGCTCTCGGGTGGTGCAGGGGATGTTTTAGCGAATTATTATTCGCAGTCGGGTCCCGTGGAACCCGTTCCGAGTGGTGTTTCCGATGCTCCGGAGAAGGGTGACCATGAGGAGGAGGAGGTTAATGCTCCCGAGGGCGTGCACGTGGGTCTGGAGGCAGAAGGGACTTACGAGGATCATGCTCCTCTGTTTATAGATGCCACGGGGGTGATTCAGAGCGCGGTTCCACTATGCCAGGTGGGCCCTTTCTCAACTTTGGCTCTGGTGCCGGTACCCGGGTCCGAATCGGGAAGTTCTCAGAGGGCTTCAGAAGAAGAGATCTCCCCGAGGACTGGTGGAGAAGAATCTACACGGGCGGCCGGTGGGGTGGGGGTCCTATCTTCTAGGAATCTGTCTCCCATTTCTTTTCGTAAAGGCGAGGTTCCTTTGCCAATGTCTCCGATAGTTCCGGAGTTCCCGGAAGGGGCAACGTTCGAGTCTGCTTCCCTCGGTGAGTTTTTGTTAATCCTTAATAAGATTTTCTAAAATGTCTTAAGGAGTTTGATCATATACTGATGTTCTCTTTTCTGGTGCAGGTACTATTGATAAGGGAAAGGCTCCGATGGTAGAAGAATCTTCTCTTCTAGGTAAGCATTCTCTATTTACCTCTTTCTCTTCTGCGTAGTTCTTGTCCCATAACTTTTCTAGTTTCATTCTCTCTTCTTACTTACAAATATTGTCTTTGCAGAGGAGGAGTTTTTGGCGCAGTTTATCAATCCCGCCCTGGAGGCTTCGTTGGGTGACTCCGAGGACATTCACGAGGAGTTTGATCCATCATCCGACGACCGGGATGCTAAGGTGGAGATTCTGAGTGCGTTGGTTGGGGAGGCGGGCCCATCTATAGTTGTAGGAGGTCCTCGGGCGGTATTTACCGACTCGGATGTGGTGATGCCAACTCCGGGAACTATTCCTCCGATGAGTCACGTCCCAGTCACACTCTCTCCGAGGGGCCTCACCTTTCAAACTCCGTTAGCTCCTCGAAATCTGGAAGATCTGCCCTCGATGCAGGTTCTAAAGGAAGCTTTCCAGAAGATTCTTCGGTTCTTTGCTTCGTCGAATGCGACTCTGAAAGTGCAAGGTTTTCTGGAGTCAATGTTAGACGATGCAATGTTAGACGATGTTGGGTTAACATTGAGGATAACATTGAAAGCCGAGACCTTGTGCGAAAACTGCTCTTTAGTTACCAAAATTAAGTTTTGCCTTTATTCACATATTAACCAAGTTCTACGGTTTTAGTTGTTTATGTTTATGTCCAAGAAGGTATCTTTATCATAAGGAAGAGCTTTGGAAGATTCCTTACTTGAAGTTTCCATAATTCAAGCTAAGTTGAATAGTCAACTCACACGGTTTCAAAAGAAGGAAACAAGCTAGTTGTTCTCTGCGACGCGATTCTTTCCAGGATTCTGCGAATTGAAGAAGATGTGTTACCTTGTTAAATCGGTAACAATGGAAACACATTCTCAAGAAAGATTTGAAGTTCACAAAGAAGGCAAATTTCAACAAGGAAACAACAAGAGTTACCAAAACTGTGAACAAAACATCTTGGCGTTCAAGACTCAAGAAATCTATAAAATATGTGAAGTTCATCAAGATGAAGACAAGACAATCGTGCTAAACAATCCAAGAGATTAATCATTCTTTGTATTGTCTTCTTCTTGTTTTGCGAAGTTTTTGTATCAACAGCTTAAGTCTAGTTCATAGAAGTTAAGTAGTTCTTACTTGTCTGCTTCGTTGAGTCCGATCAACAAAGAGCGTGAGTGAATTGTTGTGAGGAACGTTTTTGATAAAACCTTTATGGTTATGGCCTAAGGCTCGGAAGTTTTTAATAATATTGAAAACTTCTTAAAATTATATCTTCTTGTGTTCTTACTTCCGCTGCACATTATTATTATCAAGAAGATCAAAATGGAGTTAAGGCAATTCCAGCTTAACTCTCAAAAGTGTTGTGTCAATCCAAGGTCCAAAATTTTCAATTGGTATCAGAGCCAAACACCGACTACACTGGTGGTTTGGAGGTGATACAACACCATGGACAGTGTCAATCCTAATACCAACATGATTTCAGTTTTGGATGGCTCCAATTATGCATACTGGAAGATCAGGATGAGGTCTCACATCAAAGCTATCGATATTAGAGCCTGGCAATCCGTGATCAATGGATACTCTCTTCCAACATTACCAAGAGATGGTGAAGGTGATCTAGTTCCAAAACCAGAAGCAGACTGGACATCAGCAGAGGTAAGTCTCTATAACTCTAATGAAATAGCTCTTAATGCTGTTTTTAGTTGGGTTAATCATCACATGTTCAAGTTAATCCAGAATTGTACAAAAGCCAAACATGCTTGGGATATACTTGAATTACATTGTGAAGGAGATTCTGCTGTTAAAGATTCTAAATATAGACAACTGCTTTTGCAATTTGAAAAACTTGAGATGGGTGAAGATGAAAGTGTTGACAGTTATTTTGAGAAAATTCTTGATATTGCTAACCCATGTGAAAACCTAGGTTTTGCTATGATTAATCAAGAAATGGTTTATAAAGCTATGAGAACACTGTCATCTAAATTTGCTCTCAAGAAAATTGCAATGAGTGAATCTAGAAACCTTGCTAATCTACAGTTTCAAGTCTTGATGAATACTCTTAGAGAATTTGAGATAGAGCTTACCTCACAACCTAGCAAACATAGGGTTGTTGCTTTAAGAGGTTCAAATCTTGACAATGAAAGTGATGATGATTTTGAAATAATTTCTTCAAATTATGGGAAAATTACTAAGAATTTCAACAAGTTGAATCTTAAAGGAAAAGGTAAAGAAAAGAACCTTAGTAATAGTTCCCCAGGTTATGAGAAATTACCTCCTAAGTTTGTGAAGTACATGGCATCAAAACCTACTCCTTTAGAAGCTGATAAGTTAAAAGATGTTCAATGTTTTGAATGTAAAGGATATGGTCATATGGCTAATGAATGTGCTAACACTCTTAGAAAAAGAGGAAATTCTCATTGGGTTTGTGTAGATGATTTCAATGAAGATGACTTTAATTCTGGAGAAGCTGAAGAACAATCAGAAGAGGTTCAAACTGTTGCGCTACTCACTCAGATTGACAGGACGCCAGAAGACTCCCTGAACTGCTTCGGATCTCAATGTTATCCCAACATTCAGGATCCAACATCAGAACATGAGACCTTCTTTGCAGATTGGGATGAATAT
This sequence comes from Linaria vulgaris, assembly GCA_948329865.1. Lineage (NCBI taxonomy): Eukaryota > Viridiplantae > Streptophyta > Magnoliopsida > Lamiales > Plantaginaceae > Linaria > Linaria vulgaris. The sequence goes on from OX415252.1 coordinate 115,230,690, forward strand.
GATACTGATTCTGAACCTTATCTTGCGTCCTACTTTGATGAATCTAACTTTGATTGTTTTCATGGCACAATGGATCTAATTGAAGAATATTTCTTTGAAGGTGAAATGTCCCATGAGGAAATCATTGAAGACCTGAAGTCTGTCTACCACAAACTGCTGCTTGAGAATCACAAACTCATCAAGAGCAACAAAAGCTTGAAGGAAGAGATTGGATGCATGAAGGAGATGCTGAAACTGTATGAGAAAGACCTTGACAAAACTGAGGCTGAGCTGAAAGAGGTAAAGGTAAAACTAAATAAAGCTGAACATACCATTGACAAATGGAACTCTTCTACGTCTCTGCTTGATGAAGTGCTGAGTATGGGAAATCAAGGTACAAGATCAAAGGATAACTGTTATCTTGCTCAAGATGAAGCTGAATGCTACCATGCCAAGGTAGATGAATCTGTCATGTGGCACAAGAAGTTAGGACATGTGCACTATAGAAATCTGGAGAAACTACAGAAGTTAGAGGCTATAAGAGGACTGCCTAAGTTGACTAGCCCAGGTAAAATTGTTTGTGAAGACTGCCTGAAAGGTAAACAAACAAAAGATGTCCATCCACCACTTCAGGTACAGAGTACTAACCCTATAACTAATAAGTGCTTTGATTTGCTACACATGGATCTCATGGGTCCTATTGAGGTTAGTAGCCTGAATGGTAAGAAGTATGCTTTTGTTATTGTTGATGATTTTTCAAGATATACATGGATTAAGTTTTTGAAAGAAAAATCAGAGGCTTTCAACACATTCAAGATTTTGCATGCTAGTATTAAGAATCTCTATGGTACTTCTGTAGGAAGAATTAGGTCTGACCATGGAAAGGAGTTTGAAAATGTAAGCTTTACTAATTTCTGTGAATCTAAAGGCATTTTCCATGAGTTTTCAGCACCTAAGACACCTCAGCAAAATGGGATTGCTGAGAAGAAGAATAGAACACTTCAAGAGATGGCTAGAGTTATGTTGAATTCTAAAAACCTATCTAAGAAACTCTGGACTGAAGCTTTGAATACTGCATGTCATATTAGTAATAGAGTTTATCTTAGACCTAGTACTACTATGACACCTTATGAAATCTTGAAGGGTTCAAAACCAACAGTAGCACACTTTTATGAATTTGGTATTAACTGCTATTTGCTAAAAGATAGAGATTATTTGAGCAAATTTGATCCCAAAAGTTAAAAGTGTATATTTGTTGGATATTCTCCTAATAGTGCTGATTTCAGGGTCTACAATCCAAGATTGCATATTGTTCAAGAATCAGTGAATGTCATTTTTGATGATTTAACTGTTTCTACAGGTACTGAAGAAGTCACTGGTTCAGATGTTACTCCAACATTGGACTCAACATTGAACACATAAGTTGGAGATGCTGAACTGAAAACTGGAACAAATGTTGACTTAACACCAGAAACTCCCAATGTTAGGCCAACATCGGTGCTGTCAGATTCTGAAGATGAAGTGGTTCCTGTATCCAGAAGAGATCCCCCTCTTAGAATACAAAGAGATCATCCAGCCTCTCCAGTAATTGGACAAATTACTGAAAGAGTTAGAACACACAACAAAGAAAGGGTCAATTACAAGGATATGGCTAAGTTGTGTGTTTGCATGTCTTCTTCATGTACTATTGATAATGCATCTTGTTTTGTGTCCTCCATTGAACCTAAGAATGTAACTGAAGCTCTTAAGGATAGTTACTGGATTAATGCCATGCAAGAGGAACTCTTACAATTCACCAAAAACAGAGTTTGAAATCTAGTACCTAGGCCATCACATATGAATGTAATAGGTACAAAATGGATTTTCAAAAATCAAACTGATGAGAATGGTGTAATTATGAGGAACAAAGCTAGGTTGGTTGCACAAGTTATATTCAGGTAGAAGGTATAGATTTTAATGAGACTTTTGCTCCAGTAGTTAGGATAGAATCAATTAGATTACTCCTTGCTATAGCTTGCTGTCTTAGGATTAAACTATACCAAATAGATGTTAAAGGTGCCTTCTGAATGGTTTAATTGACAAAGAGGTTTATGTAGAACAACCTAAAGGCTTTGCTGGTCCTAAACATCTTGACCATGTGTACAAACTTGAAAAGGCTTTGTATGGCTTAAACAGGCTCCTAGAGCTTGGTATGAGAGGCTAACTGATTTTATGTTAGGCCTAGGTTTCAATAAAGGAGATGGAGATAGAACATTGTTTGTCCTTAGAAAAAGCTCTGATATATGCATTGCTCAAATTTATGTGGATGATATTGTATTTGGCTCTACTAACAAGTCTATTTTAGACAAACTTGTTGAGTTTATGACATGAACATTTGAGATGAGCATGATTGGTGAGCTCAACTACTTATTGGGACTACAAGTTAAGCAGCTGGAGAATGGTATCTTCCTGAACCAGGAGAAGTATGCAAGGAATCTGGTGAAGAGATTTGAGCTACAAGAGTCCAAGCCTTGCAAAACTCCTATGTCCTCTTCAGTGAAGATAACAAAAGATGGCACTGGCAGCAATGTTGACCCAACATTGTACAGATCCATGATTGGTAGTTTGCTATATATCTCTGCCTCTAGACCTGACATCATGTTTTCAGTATGTGTTTGTGCTAGGTACCAAGCTGAGCCAAGGCAATCTCACTTGATTGCTGTGAAGAGGATTCTTAGATATATCTTTGGAACTTCACCTTTAGGCATTTGGTATTCTTATGACACTAACACTAACTTGGTTGGTTTCAGTGACTCTGACTGGGTAGGTGATGTGGATGACAGGAAATCCACAAGTGGTGGTTGTTTTTATTTGGGGAATAATTTGGTCTCCTGGTATAGCAAGAAGCAGAACTGTGTTTCATTATCAACTGCTGAATCAGAATATGTAGCAGCTGGCAGCTGTGTTACCCAACTTGTGTGGCTCAAACACATGCTTTCAGATTATGGGCTAGATAGTGATACATTTCTCATGTTCTGTGACAATCTAAGTGCCATAAGTATCTTTAGGAATCATGTCCAACATTCTAGAACTAAGTATATAGACATAAGACATCATTTCCTAAGAGATATGGTAGAGAAAACACTTTCTACTTTCCATGTGTCCATGATAAATGTTCAACATCAATACCGATTGCTGAATATTTCAAAATATCACGACTTGCAACAAAAGTTGTTAATGGCAGAAAGTTACAATAACTTATTGATGAAAAATCATCAATCTCGTCCTCCTGGAGCACATGCATTACCTGAGGCAAATGCCATTAATTTTTCAAACTCCTATGGACGAGGTAACAATGAGAATGCCAATCAAAGTCGTGGTCGTGGTCGTGATCATGGTCAAGGTAGAGGTGGTCATAGAGGAGGATATGGCTATAGAGGTGGACGCGGTGAAAGAGGTGGTCGTGGTCGAGGGGGTTTTCACAACCCCTCGCATACCAACACTGTCTTTAAGAAAAACCACCAGAACAAAGAAAAACATAATAAAAACTCTCAAGGTTATTGTTTTAAATGTGGAATGAAAGGGCATTGGGCCAACACATGTCGTACACCAGAACATCCCTGTAAGATGTACCAAGAAAGTTTGAAGGGTAAAAAAAAGAAGTTAACCTTGTCGAACAAAATCAAAATGGTGATTCCACCTTTATGGAGGCGGCAGACTTTATTGATGACTATGATGTTCGTTTGGCTTAATATGTGTTATGTGATCTTCTGACTGAATATGCTTATTGTGATTTATGTTTTAAGTTGTATTATCTACTTCCTGCATTTCTGTTGTGTGCTTTCAATAAAATAATCTCTTTTCAAATATATACCATGTTTATTGCAATATTTGTTTAAATATTGTTTATTTGAAGTGAAGCGTGATATGGAGCATACTGGTGATTTCTGCCTACTTGACTGTTGTACAACTCATACAATTCTCACAAGTAAGAAATATTTTACATATTTAGAACCCTCAACATTTCAAGTGTGTACAGTAGGAGGTCTTATTAAATTGATTGAAGGATCTGGTACAACTACTTTTACTTTACCAAATGGAACAAAGTTTATCATCGATGATGCCTTATTTGCCCTAAAATCTAGAAGAAATTTATTGAGTTCTAAAGATATATATCGGCATGGATATGATATTGAGTTAATGACTGGGAATAAGGCTAAGTATGTTTTCATTACTAAGAATATATGAGGAAAGAAACATTTTCTTGAAAACTACCATATATCTCATCAGGGTTGCATTATACATATATTAATGAAATCGAATCAAATATGGTAGTCAATGAAAATCCAGAATTATTGACTCTATGGCATGATCGACTAGGTCATCCTGGTTCAACAATGGTACGAAGGATAATTGAAACTACACATGGACATTCATTAAAAGGATCCAAACTCAATATGAGCAACAATAGTCCATGTGAAGCATGTTCTCTTGGAAATCTAATTATAAAGCATTCACCAGTTAAAATTAAGACATAGTTACTCACATTTCTTGAAAGAATTCAAGGTGATATATGTGGACCTATTCATCCATCATGTGGACCATTTCAATATTTTATGGTATTAATTGATGCCTGAAGTCGATGGTCACATGTCTGTCTATTGTCTACTCGCAATATGGCATTTGCGAGACTTTTGGCTCAAATAATTAAAATAAGAGCTCAATTTCCTGACTATACGATCAAGAAAGTCAGACTTGACAATGCTGGTGAATTCATATCTCAAGCTTTTAATGATTATTGTATGTCAACTGGGATTACGGTTGAACATAGCGTTGCACATGTACATACTCAAAATGGTTTAGATGAATCATTAATTAAACGTCTTCAATTAATTGCTAGACTATTGTTGATGAAAGCTAAATTGCCAAGTTCTCTATGGGGTCATGCAATTTTACATGCTACATCACTAATTCGCAATAGACCAAGCTTGTATCATGAATACTCCCCATTACAACTTGCTTTTGGTCATGAACCTAATATTTCCCATATAAAGATTTTTGGTCGTGTGGTTTATATTCCAATTGCACCACCAAAGCGAACAAAAATGGGACCACAAAGAAGGTTGGGAATATATGTTGGATTTGACTCACCATCAATAATCAGATATCTTGAGCCTCTAACAGGTGATGTCTTTACGGCACGTTTTGCCGATTGCCATTTTAATGAGGCAAATTTTCCAACCTTAGAGGGAGAAAAGAAGCAGTTGGAAAATGATATATCATGGTATAATCCATCTTTGACAAGCTTTGATATGCTAACAAATCAATGTGATTTGGAAGTAAAGAAAATTTTGCATTTACAAGTTATTGCAAATCAATTACCCGATGCATTTACTGACATAAGCAGGGTAACAAAATCACATATACCAGCTGCAAATGCTCCTGCTCATATTGTAATTGCAAAAGAAACATCAAAGGATGATATCTTTGATATAACTAAGAAACGTGGGCGTCCTACTGGCTCAAAGGACAAAAGTCCTCAAAAAAGAAAAGGATCATCAAAACCTAATGATTCCATTATTGAGGAATCTATGCCTGATGAGTCGCAAAATGTGACATATGAGATACCTCAAGAAGTTATCCAATCAGATCCTATAAATAAAGAGAACGTTGAAATCTCTATAAATCATATCAATACAGGAATAGTATTGGATCGAAATGAGATGGAAAATATGGATGAAATATTTTTATATTTAGTCGCTTATGAGATTGAGAATGAAAATGATGATCCTGAACCCAAATATGTAATTGAATGCCAAAATAGGAATGATTGGGATAACTGGAAAGATGTTATGCAAGCTGAATTAGATTCGCTTAATAAGCGAAAAGGTATTTGGACCCATTGTTCTCACACCGAAAAGTGTGAAACCCATAGGGTTCAAATGGCTCTTCCTTCGCAAACGAAATGAGAAAAATGAAATTGTAAGGTACAAAGCTCGCCTTGTCGCACAAGGTTTTTCTCAAAGACATGGAATCGATTATGAAGAAACGTATTCTCCTCTAATGGATACGATTACATTTCGATTCTTGATCAGTCTAGCGGTCTATGAAAATCTAAACATGCATCTCATGGATGTTGTCACTGCTTATCTCTATGGATCACTTGATAATGATATTTACATGAAGGTCCCTGATGGACTTAAATTACCCGCAACATCAAGTTTCAAACCTAGAGAAATGTACTCAATTAAATTGCAAAGATCATTATATGGGTTAAAGCAATCAGGTCGCATGTGGTACAATCGTTTGAGTGAATATTTATTAAAAGAAAGATATATAAATAATTATTTATGTCCATGCATTTTTATTAAGAAAACATCATCTGGTTTTGCAATTATTGCGGTTTATGTAGATAATTTAAATATCATTGGCACTAACAAAGAAATTCATTCAACAATGAATTATTTAAAGGATGAATTTGAAATGAAAGATCTTGGAAAGACTAAATATTGTCTTGGTTTGCAAATTGAGCATGTTAAAAATGGAATACTTGTGCATCAATCTAACTATACTAAAAAGATATTGAAACGTTTTATGGATAAAGCAACACTTTGAACCATCCTATGATTACAAGATCATTAACTGTAGATAAAGATCCATTTCGTCCTTGTGAAGAAAATGAAGAAATTCTTGGTTCTGAAGTTCCGTATTTAAGTGCTATTGGAGCTTTAATGTATCTAGCTAATTGTACTAGACCTGATATATCATTTACTGTGAATTTATTAGCCAGGTTTAGCTCATCACCCACAAAAAGGCACTGGAAAGGAATTAAATATTTATTCCGTTATCTTCAAGAAACTATGGATCTTGGTCTATTTTATCCTAACAATGCGGTACAAAAATTGATTAGTTATGCAGGTGCAGGTTTTCTATCAGACCCACATAAATCCAGATCTCAAACTGGAAATGTATTCACTTATGGAGGCACTGGTATTTCATGGCGTTCTCAAAAACAGACACTTGTTGCAACATCATCGAATCATGCTGAGATTATTGCACTCCATGAAGCAAGCAGAGAATGTGTGGCTACGGTCAATGACACATCATATAAAAAGTACATCTGGCTTACCTATTAGAGAGGGTCCTACAACATTATACGAAGACAATTCTGCATGTATTACACAGATGAAAGAAGGCTATATCAAGAGTGATCGAACCAAATACATACCCCCAAGATATTTTGCCTACACTCAGGAACTCGAGAAGAACAACGAAATTAATATCCAATATGTTCAATCATGTGACAATATGGTAGATTTTTTACAAAGGCACTCCCTACTGTAACTTTTAAGAAACATGTTCAAAGTATTAGGATGCGTCACCTACGAGACTTATGAAGAATTGGAGATGCCAACTTGAGGGGGAGTTCACACGGCTACACTCTTTTTCCCCTATTAAGGTTTTTATCCCACTGTGTTTTTCCTTATAAGGATTTTAACGAGGCAGCATAAGACGTGTGCAGAAGACGGATCATGTACATAACAAAATTTTCAAATGGCCAAGGGGGAGTGTTATAAATATGGTTGGTAGAATATGCTTTGGGGCCATTGTTGAAAATTATGTACAAATACTATTTTATAATAATAGTAGTTGTTGTAAATAATATAAGATATTGGAAATTCTTGCCTATATAAGGAGCCATCAAGATGAAGAGAAAAACACTCATTCACAAGTAATATACTCCTTATTTGCTCTTCTTTTCCTAAGTCTTTTAATATATTGTTATAATTTCCAAATAGTTTTAGTTATTTTATAACACAAATCTCGCTTTTTTTTCTTTTATGAAACAACAAGTAATTTCCGAGATTCAGTGTGTCGAATACAATTAATATTTTATACTTGGTCATGACGTATGAAAGTAAAATGACCAAAATATAACCCAAATCTTGTACAGATATACGTACCTATATTTTTTCCTTATAGTCAGCAATACCTTTGCTATATATAACAGGAACCACCATTGTAATATTCAGAACAATATCAATACATTAATGTTTACTCTAGTAACTTTTTTTTTTGATCAATAGTAACTTTCTTTTTAAATGCCATAGTTTCTTATCTTTGTAATTAACTTGCTTCTATCATCAATACCAATGCTTAAGTTCTTTAAATGATTTTCACATCCCTTGACATTTCATCAATTGGTCGAAATTGAATAGTTGGTCTAACTTGTAGGGGTGTACAAAAAACTGCCACCCGCCCGACCCGCCCGCCATCCGACCCGCCCCACCTGCAAACCCGCAGTTCTTTTTTTTATTTCAATGCCGACAGTTCAAACTGCTAGGATGCACGGATACTCAAAAAAAGTGTTCGGTCAGCTCCGGATACGTATTGGATACGGATACGCGTCGGATACACGCATGATACGTATCCGATACGCCAGTTGGAGTATCCTGAATTAAAATTAATTAAAAAATATGGATACGAGTATCGAATACTCTCGGATACTCTCTTGAAGAGTATCGGATACTCTCTTGAAGAGTATCCGATACGTATCGGGCCAATTTATTTGTTATTTTTTATGTTTTAAAAATATGCTAATCTAGTATTGTTATTTGTTATGGGATACTCTCTTGAAAAATATGCTAATCTAGAATTGTTATTTGTTATGTTTTAAACTCTTTAACTTTTGTTGTTAACCATGTTTAATGTATTTATTTTTTATCAAAAAAAATGTTTAATGTATTTAACATTTAACCATTAGTATTTTGAGTTTTTGAGCTTATATGAATTGCCTATGGCTATTAGGAGTCTTTTATATATATTTATATTTTTTTATTGTGTTTAAATTAATTTTGCAAGTGATTACATATGATATAATATATCATTTGACTTTTTTTAGTTATATATTTATATAATTATTATTTATTAATATTAAATATTCGAAGTATCCTACACGTATCGTATCTTGTAAATTTTAAAAAAAATCGTATCCACTACGGATACGGATTCTCGTATCCGTATCCGTGCAACCTTGGTCCAAAGTTATGGTAACCCGCCTCCTCGCGGGCGGGTGGTGGGTTATCCCGCCCGCCCGTCCGCTCGCTCGCCCCTTAAATATAAAATCCTAAAATAAAAGACCCTCCCCTCATTTTTAGGTTTTTATTTCCCCTCACCTGTTCTGCTCACCACTCACCGGAAAAAACTTAAATGAACCCGGTCCATATCTAACTTATGGAACTTGTGGTTCACAATTAATCTCACTATTTTAAAAAAAGAAAATAGAAACATTTAACCCCAACTCATCCCAAACCCCAGTTAAGTTGAGTCATTGTAGACAGATTACTTTATTAGTGTTACATATTTTTGGTAGACTTCTTTGTCCAAATGAGTAGTAATCTTTGGTGGTATGCTGGTTGTAGAGTGACATTCTTATTTAATTTTATTTCTTTTACCATTCGTTTCTGTCATTTTAATTTTTGAATGTTCTTCAATGCTAAGAAAAACAGAACAAAAAAACATTTGCAGGTATATATATGTACCTTGAGCAGGAAATTGTAATATGTATTTTAGTGATATTTGACAAGATCTGTTTTAGTTTTTGTATCTATGCTTCATGTTTTGTAAACAGGTCGAGCATAAAAGAATGCAACTCTAATTAACGAGAAGTATTGATAACGCTAGTATCACCATGCGCCGCAAAATGGAAGTTCAAGAAACACAACAAAAAGAAAGCTGGTAATAAAACTGATTAACATAGATGTTTACTGATTTTTGCTCTGCCAAATGAACATATGAAAGTTTGACTACACAGTACATACCTCAAACAAAATAAATAAAAGAAAACTTGACTTATAGATTTATTCAAAAGGAGAATTTCCATGTTACAACCATTGGGTTATTAAGATCGAGTTCAACCAAAGAGAAATAATCTAGTAAAAGATTCTAATTAAGCCACTGGACATGCAACATAATTCTGCATTATCAACATAATTCTCATGTAAGATTTTGTTCTGTTGTGGTCTTGAATAGACCAACCGCTGTCGTTTTGCCATTTCCGAAAGAAGTGTCTGCGTTAAATATAAAGGCCTCCAGACATTTGAACCAACGCTGCTACAAAGTCAAGACACGATTTTATTCTTCTTGGCAAAAGAGTGATCAGATCAGCAACTTTAAGAACAATCTCACGGGCCAAGAATTCTGCGCATCGCATAAATCAATATTTTGAGAATAGCATGAGCCCATGACTTTATCAAGAGATAAGTTTAATCAAATCTGAATTCCAACAATTACCTGAGGAAAGAAACAAATCACCAACAACTTAGGATTTTTTCCCATCTGTTAAAAAACGCTGGACAAATTCTCCATCTGTTAAAGATCACATTTACACATTAGGCTTTTTTGCTTCTTCCATGATTCAAAGATTATGAATCATGATTCATGAGTGACCAACGTAAATGCCTAACCATCTTTTTAGAGGGCTGCTAACAAGAGGGCTGCTTATTCCTAAATGCCTAACCATCTTTTTAGATCTGTAAACCAAAGTGATTTTCTAACAGCCACAAAGAATTGGATTCAAGAACTTCATACAAATGAAATCAATTTTAAAAACACTGCAAAACATTAATACATGGAATTAAGATTCACTAGAATTAACATCACAATAAGCTAATGTTGAATTAAAGAACATGAAAATGCGGTAAAATCCAGTAGCTTTAATAGCGGATTACAGGAAACTTCATTGCGGCATTTCATCGAACATTTGACTCTCAAAATATATTGCAATAGTAAACTTGCTAAAATGCATAAAAACAAACTAATGAGGATTCAAGATCACAGAGAGCAACAACTAAGAAAGAAGGAGAGTAACAATTGCAGAAAGTAAAAGGAAAAATAAGACGCTCGGTCGTGAAAAGGAAACATACACAAAAAATGACTACATGCAAACGTTCAGTCGTAAAATTGGAACCTTACGTTGATGAGTTCGATTACGGAAAGAGATTATTTGGAACAATTTGGTTCAATTTGCAGGTGATGCACGTTTTTTCCCCATTACAGTAGCAGGAATCGAAAGGATTGATTTTTTTTTTTTTAAAAGACTTAACTTAACTGGGGTTTCATTTGGGTGAGTTGGGTTAAGTGTTTCTATTTTTCTTTTTTCTTTTTTCTTTTTTTAAATAGTGAGATTAATTGGGGGCAAAAATCCATTTGGGCCTTTATATTGGCTACCTCGTCAATTTCGTCCACTAACTTGGCAATCCGTCAATTTCGTCCACTAACTTGCCAATTTACTTCACGTTAGTCCACTTCACGGTCGATTGACAATTTTGGCCGGAAAAAGCTGACGTGGCACACAGTTGACCAATTTCCTTCAATTTTGACCAAAAAATTATTTTTTATTTTATTTTGACACAAAGATATGCCAACTCAACCAAAATTAAAAAAATATATATAAAAAGTTGTTTTTAAACATGTAATAAAACAAAAAATCTTTATTGTTAACTTTATTATATAAATTATAAAAACTTATTATATAATTTTATTTTAAAAAACTTACATAACTAATAAATTTTTAAAGAAACCCCAAAAATAAAAAGTAAAATGTTTATAATTTACTTTATTGTATAAATTATAAAACCTCTTATAATATATTTCTAATTTAAAAACCAATTTATAATATTAAAAAAACAGAAAATAAGTAAATTAAATTTATTATATAAATTAATAAACTAATAAGCTAATGTCTTAATCTTCTCCGGCGCCCCCTCCCCCCCCCCCCCCCAAATCCCGCCGGTCGTCTTCTCCGGCGCCCCCCAAAGTCACCCGCCGCACCCCCGAATCGCAACCACGAATCGCGCCTCTTCAATCGACGTCAACTTCGGATTCCGGTGAACAGGTACTCTCGTCGACGCGACGGATCTGGAGAACGTGCACCTCCGGCGGCGACGCGACAGATCTGGAGAACGTGCAGCTCAACCTTCGACGATCGTCTGTTCTTCACCGACGGATCTGGAGAACGTGAAGCTCAACCTCCACTGCACAGATCGACGAGGTGGCCGTCGAAGGGGGATGAAGGTGATGGGTTTCGGAATTTTGGAGACGGGGTGGCCGTCGAAGGGGGATGAAGGTGATGGATTCGGGGAAGGGGACGCCGATGAGGCCGGATTCGGACCTGAATATGCGACGGCAGTGCAGCGGCGACGGTGGGATTTGGGGGGGGGGGGGGGGGGGGTGGTAGTGACCGGCTCCACCTTTTTTCTTTTTCTTTTTTTTTCATTTGCCTATTTTTAAAAATGTTTTTTTTATATTTTGTTTTTTAAGATATGTTTTTTTTTAATTTATAAGTTATTAAAATTATTTTTTTAAAATTTAGAATTATATATAACACAAAAATATAAACTGGTGGTCAAACCGTCGCCATGTCAGCAATTTCCGGCGGAAATTGAGGGGCGTTAGTCAAACCACCGCCACGTCAGCGTTTATCGACGGAAATTTGCAATCGCACGTGAAGTGGTCTAACGTGAAGTAAATTGGCAAGTTAGTGGACGAAATTGGCGGATTGCCAAGTTAGTGGACGAAATTGGCGAGGTAGCCAATATAAAGGCCCAAATGGATTTTTGCCCCGATTAATTGTGAACCACAAGGTCCATAAGTTAGATATGGACCTGGTTCACTTAAGTTTTTTTCTCACCGGGAACACCAGCCTCTTTCTTTCACCAAGGTAACAACAGTCTTTCTCTCACTTTCAAGTTTCAACTCCAATTTTGTACACCCCTACGGGCTCACCACCACTCACCACTCAGGCACTCACCAGTCACCTCTCTCACTCTCAACTCAGCCGCCGCCGCGCTCAACTCGGAGATGGAAAACAACTTCCTGTAGCATATTCATTTTGTGGTTTAAAACGTGGTGAGTTGCTGTAGGACGGAGACTTCCTAGTTAAGGTTTTTTGTGGTTATGTAATGAGGCGTATAATGCTTTTTAAAATTACACAAATTAAAGATCTCGTCAGTTTTATCGCATTATTGCATCTAATCCGTTTAAAATATTCCAATGACAACGTTAATTATGTACCTGACTGAGCTTTATATTTGAAGTACAGTGGCTATGGTAAATCAGAATATATATATATATATATACACAAGCACAAGATCTGAATGAATTATCCTTCATCATTGTAATTATGGAGTTCTAGTTTTCATACTTTACCATTCTCTTCTCTTTTCTGTTATTTGCATTCGTACTGCATAAACTAATCAACACCCGTTCCAATAAGAGTTTGACCAACCTCCCTCCAGGCCCCCCAAAATTACCGTTCATCGGAAACTTACACGTTCTATTTAGCTCCGAACCCCCTCACCGCGTTTTACGACGTTTATCCGCCAAGTACGGACCCTTGATGCACTTGAGACTCGGCGAAATCTCCACCGTCGTTGTTTCCTCGGCTGAAGCCGCGAAACACGTCATGAAAACACACGACCTCGCTTTCGCCTCTAGGCCTTCATTCCTTGCCACGGATATCTTACTTTATGGATCAACGAACATAGTGTTCTCCAAGTATGGTGAATACTGGAGGCAGCTGAAGAAAATATGCACATCAGAACTCTTGAGCGCCAAGCGCGTCCAGTCCTTTGCCCCGTTGAGAGTACGCGAGTTTGCAAACCTTTGCTGGTGGATAGCTTCTAATGAAGGTACAACGATTAATTTTACGGAGAGGATCAGCTTGACGAGCTACCATATTATCACGCAGGCGTCTATTGGAACGAAGACGGACGAGCAAGCGTTGTTCATATCCTCGGCCAAACAAGCTTTGGAGTTGGTTGCAGGATTCAACGTGGCCGATCTGTATCCCTCGATCAAATTTTTTAACATGATTGGCAGAGTTAAGAAGAAGGCTGAAAGGGTTCACCAAGACTTGGACAGGATACTCGAGAAAATAATCGATGACCACAAAAGATCAAGTTCCGTAAAAACTAAGGATGATCGAAGCAAAAATCCCGAAGATCTGTTGGATGTCCTTTTGAAATTCCAGGATGATCCCGAGCTGCATATAACTTAACAACATAAAAGCAGTGCTAATGGTTAGTTCTCTTGATGACTTAACTGCTAAAAATACTATGTACTTCTTATTTCACATGTTGTATATCTTTATATTAGTCGCTACTCTTATGGTGAGCACTAGGTAAACCTGTTGGTTCACGCACAATCTATATTATCTCTTAGTAATCACCACTTCAGTTTAACCAAGTACTCGTTTAAATAGGACATGTTTGTTGCCGGAATTGAAACGTCGGTCACAGTTGTCAATTGGACTATGGTAGAGATGCTAAGACACCCAAGAACACTCAAGGCAGCACAGGACGAGGTGAGACGAGTCTTTGATGCCAGAAGATATGTCGATGAATCTTCCTTTGATGAAATAAATTACGTGAGATTAGTCATTAAGGAGACGCTAAGGATGCATCCACCCGTAGGGATGTTGGTAAGGGAATCCATGGATCCCCGCGAAATTGATGGTTACCAGATACCGAGTAAGACCCGAGTACTTGTGAACACCTGGGCAATTGGGAGGGACCCAAAGTATTGGGAGGATCCTGAAAGCTTTAAACCAGAGAGGTTCCTTAAAAAAACTGTGCATTACAAGGGGAACGACTTCGAATACATCCCTTTCGGTGCTGGAAGAAGGATTTGTCCTGGAATCACGTTTGGGATTGCAAATGTTGAACTCCCACTTGTGATGCTTCTCTACCATTTCGATTGGACTCTGCCGAATCAAATGAAACCAGAAGAACTTGATATGACGGAGCATGCTGCCATTACAGTTGGAAGGAAAGAAAAACTTCACGTAATTCCTGTTGTTAGAAGGCCGGTGCCAGTTGAATGAAACAAGTATATGTAATTCAATCATTTTTCAGTACGATTCCATTTGGTTTTTAACATTGTAAGTATGCTTTATGAGTGATTAATTGAATGAATCTTACATTTTCTTCTTGGTTTCATGTACTTGTGATAATCGTTATAGCATTTTTAAGTTTTATTAAGCTAGATATCAATCAGTTTGGCAATCAAAAGAAATTCTCACTAAAATGAACTACCAACCAAAATACTATGTATTCAAGTCAATAAAGGTACCAACGTTAAACGCAACGTTATATCTAACTTGCCTTTTCTGCTTCTGTTGCAACCACCATCCTTACATTTCTTTGTAGTTTGTTAAGAGTGCAAATATTATTCACGCACATGAATTTCTAGTTGGTCAATTTGTTTGTCATTTTACGTGGCAAACGAGATTCGACTGATAATCAATTTGATGAACTCATGTTCAACACACGATCAAGGATATGAACTTTTATTCGAAGTCTTTAATATTAGGCAGACAAGACGACCTAGAGGCTTCTGATGGAGGTTTAACTCAAACACGATGTGAAACAACATATTTCTTTGAGTGATCGTAAACCAACAAGTAACTCTAGATAGATCAATTTTCTGCAATAATATAGTCGTTGTTTTCATGAATGTTGGGTAGAAAAACTCATTACTAAACGCCGTACCTACAATGTTGCTATCATTAAAATGTTTTCATACAATTCCTAACACTTTGCCATTTCTGGGGCATGCATTGCTTGCAAGTTGCAACACATCTGATTCACTTCCAACAATGACTTTAATTTCACCATTTTCGACCATTTATTTATATACTCCAAATCTCGTTTGTTTTTTTTCTTCTATGAAACAACAAGTAATTTCCGAGGTTCAGTGTTTCTTTTTTTTAATCTCAAAAAAAAAGTTTGCTTTCTTTTTGTTGTTTTTAAGGTGTTTATTATTGGTTTTGCGTAAACTGGATATTGATATCTTAAACTATACATTCCCTTTCTGCCAACACCTCAAACTGCAGGGACAATTATGCAAATAAATAAAATATTCTCACACCCTCCAACAGTAACAATGGTCAACAAATTCAACGCTAACATTATTCTCACATCATCCGGACTCGATCTTAGCTCATATAAATAGCTGCAGAATTATTTTGTAATTTAATTAATTAGTTCATCTTCTCAAATTCGTTCTACATAGAAGAATCGTTCGATTCTCTCTCGCACATTGTAAACATTATGTTCATCAGTGAAGTTACAGTTCTTTGTTCGTTTCAATTCGATTGCAATCACAAGTTCAACAAGGTATCAGAGTTGGATTGATCTGATCCTGATTCCGCTGCGCTCCATTATCAGAAAGGGTTAATCACAATCTCCTCTGCGCGATTTCTGCTTGATCGATTTCTTCTCTTTTCTCTGGTTGTAAGTTGATCATCTCGATTTACTCTCTTTACTGCCTTAATGACTTCCCCTACAACAAGTTCTACAACTGTTGGTACTAAAAATTCGTGTGAGGATTCTGCCTCAGAGTACTTTCTCGGATCTTACGATTATACTGGTCATTCAATTGTTAGTGACAAGTTGAATGGATAAAACTATGCATCTTGGAGTAAAAGCATTATGATGGCACTTACAATAAAAAAAATAAAGTGTGTTTTATTGATGGAACCCTCCCCATACCTGATATTACTGATCAAATCGCATGCACTTGTTGGTTAAGGGCTGATACACTAGTGCATTCTTGGATCAAAGATTCTGTCACTAAACAAATCCAAGATAGTTTGTTGTACTACACTATTGCTCTTGAGATTTGGAATGAGTTGAAAACTATATACTCAAAAACTGATGGATCTAGAGTTTATCAACTGCAAAAGATGTTATCTACTATGTCTCAAGGAGGTTCGTTCTATAATCAGTTTAGAACCACTTGGGATGAATATGTCAACCAAATGCCAATCAATGTATGTACTTGTGGCCATTGTGTGTGTGATATCAATAGGAAGATGTCTGAACTGCAACAATCTGACTCGGTACTCAAGTTTCTCATGGGACTAAATGATACTTTCTCTTCTTTGATAAGTCAAATTCTAATCATCACACCACTGCCTTCTCTTTCAAGAATCTACTCAATGTTGCTCCAAGAGGAGAACTAGAGAGCCTTGTATGTTGTGAGTACTCCCTCTGATACCTCAGCAATGTTTACCAAAAGCAAATGTACTTTTGTAGGTTACCAGAACAAGGCTCAACCTTCTAACTAAGGCACTTACCAGGGAAGCTCAAACTCTTCACAGCAGCCAAATTCAAGGCCTTCAAGGCCACCATTCTCTAAGGACAAAAAGAAACTCATATGTGCACATTGTGGCTTCAATGGGCATACAATTGACAAGTGTTTTCAGATAATTGGTTACCCTTCAGGTTGGGATGGTCCTACTGGAAAGAGGTCACCCCCTCGCTTAACTAATCAGCTCTCTACTGAACCATCGCAACTCAACAATGGAAATCACACTAATATTGCACATAACTTTGTTGATACTAACACTTTGTTTGAGCAGTTTCTTGCATTTCAAAAAGCTCAGGGAATGGTTAATGAAGCTACTCCTCCTTCATCATATCACTATGCAGCAGCTGCTATGATTGGTAAATCCTTTGCATTATCCACTCATACTAATAATCACAATAGCAAAACTACATGGATCATTGACACATGAGTCACTGATCACATGATTTGCACTCCATCATTATTAGATGCACCCACTCACACTTATACCCTTATACATCTACCAAACAATGTTGTTACTTATGATACTATGATAGGAAATGTACAGATTCTGCATGGTATACTTCTTACTAATGTAATGTATGTGCCTGAGTTCTTATATAACATGCTCTTTGTGTCTAAAGTCACAAAGTCTTCACAGCTATGAGCTATCTCTCTTATTCATTGACTCCATATGTGTGTTGCAGGACACACAAAGCCAGAAGAAGATTGGTTATGCTAGTATTATCCACAATTTATATGTTCTGCATATTCCTGAATGTAATAAACCATTTCATTCTTGTAATGCTACTGTTATTCCTTTTCTCAAATTAAAAATGCCTTATGGCACCAAATGCTTGGTCATCCATCCTTTGAGAAACTATCTTCTATTCCTCATCTCAGTGTAAAGCATTGTAATAACACTATTGGTTGTGATGTATGCCATCTAGCAAAACATCAGAAATAATCATTTCCTCACAGTGTATCTACTTCTCAAAACATTTTTGATCTAATACATTGTGATGTTTGGGGACCCTCCTCTACTACTTCCATTGATGGCTATAAGTTTTTTCTTACTATTGTTGATGATCATTCCTGGTGTACATGGATTTACTTTCTTAAGCAAAAATCGGATGTTAAACAACATCTATTCAACTTTTATAACTTAGTTTATACTCAGTTTAACATTAAGATCAAGTGGCTTAGAAGCGATAATGGCACAAAGTTCCTACTCAAAGACTTCTACTCTTCATTAGGCATAATTCATCAAACTTCTTGTCTGGAAACACCCCAAAGGAATGGGATTGTTGAGAGAAAGCATAACCACTTGTTGCAAGTTGCTAGGTCTCTCAGATTCCAATCTAATGTACCTCTAAATCCATAGACATATTATATTGGTGTTGCTGCTTTTTTGATAAAAGGTTACCATCAAGAAAGCTCAAGAACAAATGTCCTTATGAGGTGATATTTCAAAGACCCCGTGGCACTCTTTACTAAAGAGCTTTTGGTTGCCTTTGCTTTGCTACCACCATTTCTGCTCACAAGACTAAGCTTGATGCTAGAGCATCAAAATGTATCTTTCAAGAAGGATACATACTCATGGATTTAAACACCAACAAAATGCTCATTTCAAGAAATGTGAAGTTCTGTGAAAAAGAGTATCCTCTTCACATGCCCAGCAACACTACTATATCTTCTCACTCAAGCAATATTGATCCTATTTGTCAATATTTTTTTATGTGTACATGTTCCACACTCCTTGGTCCCAAGACAGGTACCAGTTGAGGTGATTCCTACACAAGAGAATAGTCAATCTACTGACTTATCACAAAACAAGCCTAATACACCAGAACCTCATCATATAGTTGAAGCTGAATCCACTTCAACTTTAGTTGCATCACAAATTCCAGCTCCTCGAGATGTTCCTCTTTCAACAATTCCAGAAGATGATCCTCCTATAAGAAGGTCTCCTAGATCCACTGCTCCTCCAGCTTATTTGCAAGCATATGACTTCAATCTCCCAGCCTCCATACACAAGGCAAACTATGTCACTTCTGGTTAGGTAAACAAAGGCAAACAGTATCCATCATTGATTACTTATCATGTAATCTACTTGGCACTTCACATAAAGTCTTACTGCCTCCATATCTAAAATAACTGAACCTAAGTCTTACACTCAAGCCTCTAAAGATCCTGAGTGGCAAAATGCTATGACTAAAGAACTCACAGTTCTGGAACAAACAAATACGTGGGAACTTGTTTCTTTACCTCATAATCATAACTTGATAGGTTACAAATGAGTTTATAAAATAAAATATATAAAGCTGATGGTTCAATTGAGAGATATAAGGCAAGGTTGGTTGCCAAATGGTATACACAGGAGGAGGGTCTTGACTACTTTGAAACCTTCTCCCCTGTTGCAAAGATTACAACTGTCAAAACCCTCTTAGTTGTTGCTGCTTCTAAACAGTGGTTCTTACACCAATTAGATGTGAATAATGCATTTCTTCATGGTGATCTTGATGAAAAATATATATATGAAACCCCCTGGCTATTGCAAGCCAAATGACAAGCGAGTATGTCTCTTAAAGAAGAGTTTATTTGGCCCCAAACAGGCATCCAGACAATGGTTTCACAAGTTAAATTCTTGCTTAATTTCTCTTGGTTATTGTCAAACAATTTCTGACTCTTTCCTTTTCACAAAGAAAGTAGGCTTCTCTTTCACTACTCTATGTGTCTATGTTGATGATATCATTCTTGCACGAAATGACATGATAGAAATCAACAATATCAAGAAACAACTTGATGAGAGGTTCACTATTAAGGACTTTGGAACCTTAAAATATATTTTGGGAATTGAGGTTGCACGATCCTCTTCTGGTATTTTTATATGTCAAAGGAAATATGCACTTGACATTTTAAATGATTCAAGTTACCTTGGTTCAAAACCAAGTAACATTCATATGGACTACTCACAGATTACAAGCTAATGATTCCTCTTCTCTCACTGATCCTACTGAATATATGAGACTTATGGGAAGACTTTTATATCTAATTATAACTAGACCTGATCTTGGTTATAGCGTTCAATGATTGTCACAGTATGTCTAAAACCTACAATCTCTCATCTAAATGCAGCCTACAAGGTGTTGAGATACATCAAAGCTGCTCCATGTACACTATTGTTCTACTCTTCTAACTCTGAACCTCACTTAAAATCCCATGACAGTGATTGGGTTGGTTGCTTGGGTACAAGGAAGAGTATCATTGGCTTTGCAATCTACTATGGAGATTCCCTCATTTCTTGGAGAGCAAAGAAGCAACAGACCAGTTGCAGATCATCTACTGAAGCTGAGTATAGGGCACTTGCTTCCACCTCTTGGGATATCCTCTAGTTGATTCAGCTACTCTCTGATCTCAACATCGAACAAACCAAGTCTCCTCCATTGTTTACTGACAGCAATAGTGCATCATGCATTGCAAACAATCATGTGCACCATGAGAAAACAAAACGTGTGCAAATTGACTGTCATTTTGTAAGGGAGAAAGTAAATGCCAAAGTCTTGCAGATCATGCACATATCCAGTGAAGAATAAGTAGCTGGCATTCTAACAAAATCGCTTCTAGTCAAGTTGTTCAACAAATTGAGGTCAAGATGGACACTTCAAACATCCATGCTCAATTTGCGGGGGTATCTTAAACTATACATTCCCTTTCTGCCAACACCTCAAACTACAGGGACCATTATGCAAACAAATAAAACAGTCTCACACCCTCAGCTCATCAATGGTCAACAAATTCAACAGTGACATCATCCTCACATCCAGATTCGATCTTAGCTCATATAAATAGCTGCAGAATTATTTTGTAATTTAATTAATTAGTTCATCTTCTCAAATTCGTTCTACAGAGAAGAATCGTTCGATTCTCTCTCGCACATTGTAAACATTTTGTTCATCAATGAAGTTACAGTTCTTTGTTCATTTCAATTCGATTGCAATCAAGTTCAGCATGATATAATAAATCAAGCAAGATTATTAATTCTTCCAATAAAACAATTTATTGCTAATTTCTTAACATACTATACGACTAGTAACAAAACGTTATTGTTGTCCTTTTCTGAAGCACTCAAAAATAAAAAGTCAATTGCTGAAGTAATCTGCAGCGGCAAAGTCGATCAAATAAAACCAATAGAGGTCACATATCTACCTAAAATTCTGTATACAAGTGACGACATTAGTAATCTATACAATTATATAAAGGAAGCCATGTTGACACCAGTTTTTTGATTTTCTTATTTACCATTAGACACACTATTAAATTTATTATTATTTGGATATAACTGTAATTTATTTTAACTTTATTGTTATTTAAATACTTTTCTCAAAGAAACAATAATTACCCAATTCTCTTGTACATAGAAGGAAGGTTAAGATATATCAGATTCTCTATCAATATTACGTTATAAATATTATTACTTAAAAAATATGTTAGTCACGTAGAGACCGCGTGCCAACGTTTCTAGTATTTTAAAAAACAAAAATTAATAATAATCCTAACACATGGTACAACTTTGTAACTCAACAATGGTGTTAACTTCTATGTTAAACCAACACTGATGTTACTTCGTATTGTCCCAACACATACTTGAACAGAGTAACTTTGCACATCGGACATAAACAGTACAATAGTATTTTAAGCAAATTATATTTCTATAATTTGCTTAATAATCTAAATCAATAATGATCTTACAAAACAACTTAGTACGTTCAAAGAAGCTCACTCCTCCCAAGTTAGCTACTTAGACCTATTAACTCTATAGTTCTAAATCACTAAACAAAAACTTAGTAAAACACGATAATAACACTCAACTCTACTACTGAATTTACTTGAATTATTTGCTCTTGTCTCATGTTATTTCGTGATGTCTTACATGCCTTTAAATATGATCTTTTGTCTTGTGGACAAAGGCATGTTAAACACGGTTGGATTGCTCTTAGATCTCTTGAATCATCTCGAATTCTTCTTTAGCCTATGATCTGGAAGCTTTCCTACTCGAACTAGATTTCTTTAATGGGAAATATCTTCTCCTAATCGAAGTCTTCTTTTGATAGACTTCTTCTTAGGAAATCTTTCATCCTTATCATGCAAGACAAACGTCTTGATCTTCCCTAAAATATCGTACACGTCACTTATTATTGGTACTCTTATCTGGAAGGACCTTCCACTTGGACTCTTGATCATCGTGATCCTGAAATATAAACACAATAAACTACAACTGTGGAATTAGATTAGTATGTGAATAAAGGAAAAATGCATATTACAGTTAAATACAGATTGTGCAGTGTCAGTGTTAAACTCAATGTTGAGTCAACATTGCATATCTTTGTGTTGCACTAACATATTGATTTAACACCCGCACTTTCATAGTTCCTTAGCTATCACACACACACACACACACACACACACACACACACACACACACACACATATATATATATATATATATATATATATAAAATAGGGTAAATCAGGTTAAGCCTGCTAACGTATAGTTTCTCACTTTGCTCCTTAAGGTTTCCAAAGTAGTAATGTGCCTCCTAAAGTAAGCATGAATACCCATTGGACTGTTGATAAGTTGTTCATCTTGAAGACGTGCACATATTTTTATTTGTGAGCTTTAGTTCAGTATATTTCGCATACCTTATGGGCACATTTTTTGCTTTTAAACTTAGCGTTCAAAGTGAAATATAATATACGTTAGGATGTTTAACATGATTTACTATTACAAATATCTTGATTATTTATGTACTAACCAAATAAAAGACTGGAAATTCATAATTTTTCGTGACTACAATATTTTTACCAAGCCATTTTAAAACTGATTATCAATTTTTTCTTTCGTTGGAAGTGAGAGGGAGTTGGCCTCCTTCAATCACGTGAACCACTCGTCACGTGGGGGGTACTGGGATTAGCGTAATCTTCTCGTGTATTAAAAGACCATGCACCAAACCCCCTCATATTATTAGAAACCAACACCATGCCCCTCATGTTTTTAAAAATCATGCACCAAATCGCCTCATATTAAGAGGTTAAAATTGACAATTCACATTTAATTAGGCGATTTGCTACATGCATGGTTTTGAAAACGCGAGAAAGATCCGTGCAACATAAATAACACGAACGAGCTTTGTGCAGATTTTTAAAAACACGAGGGAGTGCATGATTTTTGAAAACACAAAGGATTTCTAAGCTAAAAAAATAACACGGGGGAGTTTTGCACAGATTTTCGATAACACGAGTAGTTTTACTCATTTTTTCCGTAAGGTGAAATGTATTGTTTACTCCAAAACCTTTCTTTTCAAGTGTCACAGTTTCTTATCTTTGCAACTTGCTTCTATCATCAATTTCTATCATCAATACCAATGCTTAGGTTCTTTAAATATTCTTCAGATCCCTTGACATTTCATTGGGCCTCTAGGTATCTACCTCTCATTTTTAGTCGACTTTGAATAGTTGGTTTAATCATTGAAAACTGTGGCGTATAATGCTTTTTAAAATTGAACAAAGATTAATCAGTTTTAACGCATTGCATCGCGCAAGTCCGGTTCTAAAATATTACAATGTCAACGTTAATTATGTACCCGATGAGCTTTATATTAGCGGTTATGGTAAATAATATATATATATATATATATAGACACACACACACAAGCACAAGATCTGAATAAACTATCCTTCATCATTGTAATTATGGAGTTTGAGTTTTCATACTTCACCTTTCTCTTCTCCTTTCTGTTATTTGTATTCGTACTACATAAACTAATCAACACACGTTCCAATAAGAGTTTGAACAACCTCCCTCCTGGCCCCCCAAAATTACCGTTTATCGGAAATTTACTCGTTCTATTCAGCTCCGATCCCCCTCACCGCGTTTTACGACGTTTGTCCGCCAAGTACGGACCCTTAATGCACTTGAAACTCGGTGAAATCTCCACCGTGGTTGTTTCCTCGGCTGAAGCTGCAAAACAGGTGATGAAAACACACGACCTTGCTTTTGCGTCTAGGCCCTCGTTCCTCGCTTCCGAGATCTTACTCTACGGATCAACGAACATAGCATTCTCCAAGTATGGTGAATATTGGAGACAGCTGCGGAAAATATGCACGTTGGAACTCTTGAGCGCCAAGCGCGTCCAGTCCTTTGCCCCGTTGAGAGTACGCGAGTTTACGAATCTTTGCCGGTGGATAGCTTCTAATGAAGGTACAACGATTAATTTCACCGAGAGAATCAGCTTGACGAGCTACGACATTATCACGCAGGCGTCTATTGGGACGAAGACGGACGAGCAAGCGTTGTTCATATCCTCGGCCAAACAAGCTTTGGAGTTGGTTGCCGGATTCAACGTGGCCGATCTGTATCCCTCAATCAAACTTTTTAACATGATTGGCGGAGTTAAGAAGAAGGCTGAAAGGGTTCACCAAGACTTGGACAGGATATTCGAGAAAATAATCGACGACCACAAACGATCAAGTTCAGTAAAAACTAAGGATGATCGATGCAAAAATCCCGAAGATCTGTTGGATGTCCTTCTGAAATTCCAGGATGACCCTGAGCTGCATCTAACTACCAACAACATAAAAGCAGTGCTAATGGTTAGTTCTCTTGATCACTTAACCGAAAAAATAATACGTACGTCTTATTTCACATGTTGTATATCTTTTATATTAGTCGCAACTCTTATGGTGAGCATGCACTAGGTAAAACCTGTTGGTTCACGCTTAATCTATATTCTCTCTTAGTAATCACCACTTCAATTTAACCGAGTATCTCGTTTAAATAGGACATGTTTATTGCCGGAATTGAAACGTCGGTCACAATTCTTGATTGGGCTATGGTAGAGATGCTAAGACACCCAAGAACGCTCAAGGCAGCACAGGACGAGGTGAGACGAGTCTTTGACGCCAGAAGATATGTCGATGAATCTTCCTTTGATGAACTAAATTACATGAGATTAGTCATTAAGGAGACACTAAGGATGCATCCATCCGTAGCGATGTTGCTAAGGGAATCCATGGAACCCCGCGAGATTGATGGTTACCAGATACCGAGTAAGACCCGAGTACTAGTGAACGCCTGGGCAATTGGGAGGGACCCAAAGTACTGGGAGGATCCTGAAAGCTTTAAACCAGAGAGGTTCCTTAAAAAAATTGTGGATTACAAGGGGAACGAGTTCGAATACCTCCCTTTCGGTGCTGGAAGAAGGATTTGTCCTGGAAATACGTTTGGGATTGCAAACGTTGAACTCCCACTTGCGATGCTTCTCTACCATTTCGATTGGGTTCTGCCAAATCAAATGAAGCCGGAAGAACTTGACATGACCGAGCACGTCGCCATCACGATCGGAAGGAAAGAAAAACTTCATGTAACCCCCGTTATTAGAAGGCCGGTGCCTGTTGAATGAAAGTAGTTATTGTAATTCCAAATTCAACCACTTATTATATTCCATTTGGTTTGTATACTTGTAAGTATGCTTTATGAGTGACTAATTGAACGAATCTTACATTTTCTGCTTGGTTTCATGTACTTGTGATAATCATTCTAGCATTTTTTTAGTTTTATTTCAGTCCATCTAACGTAGCTATACATCAATGTGGCAATCGTAAGTATTTCATTCAACTTTTTTGATCATCATCAAAATAAAATCTCGTTAAAATGAACTACGTACCAGAATATGGATTTAAATCAATAAAGGTACAAACGTTAAACGACATGTTATATCCAACGTGCATTTTCTGATTCTGTTGCAACCGTCGTCCTTACTTTTCCTTTTAGTTTGTTAACAGTGAGAATCTTATTCACGGCACATAGTTTCTAGTTGATCAATTGGGTAGCAAACAAAATTAGACTGACTATCAATTTGATGGACTCAAGTTCAACATAATGATCAAGAAAATGAACTTTGTGTTATAAGTCTTTAATATTAAGCAAGTAAGTAGCCATAGAGGCTTTAGATGGAGGTTTGACTCAGCCACAATGTTATATATACAACATATTTGTTCAAGTGATCATAAACCAACAAATAACTCTATAGAGGCAGCAACTTCTTGCAACATAGCCGTTATTCTTTCATGCATGTTGGGTACAAAAATTCATCACTAAACGTAGTACCTACTACAATGTTGTTATCATCAACTAAATGCTTTCATACAATTTATAATACTTGCTATTTTTTGGTCACACGTTACTTGCAACACATCTAATGGTCCCCACGTCCTCCTTCGTATACAAGCTTAATATTCATTTCCATAATATAAAATCCGAGTTCCAGTGTTCTCTTTCTTTAATCCCCAAAAGAAAATGTGCTCTTTCCTTTTATTGGGTATTTTTTGGTTTTGCGTAAATTAGATTTTGATATATATATATATATACCAACACTTATGCTCACAATTGATCTATACAAGTGAAACAATATTGGAGTTTGTCAAAAGTATTGATATGGGACATTATGTTGGCCCAAAACATATGGACTGACCCAATAAGCAAGACCAAGGTTTATGGACATAGAAACATGTTGAATGTTCAAATTCGATACATGCTTAAACTCAACATTTCGAATGTTCCGCGTCCCGATGTACTCTTTATATATTCATGTCCTGATATTCAAGAAAGTCATTAATTGCTGATTATTATTCAACTATACACGTTGAGTTTTCATACTCGACATAGACACTCGATATACACCTTCGACATATACCTTCGACATACATATTTGACTAACCTTCCTTCGATATATACACGTTCGACGTATCAGGATATTCTACATCTCCCGATATATTTGACGTGCAACCAAATTCGACGAGCCCAGTTATTTTCTTAGTATCAGAGTTTTCAGGTATTCCAAACAAAGCTAATCGAAGGTCAAGACAATAACTTAAATTAGTATAGTTAGCGTACTCAATCTACTTTATATTTGCTTTTGTGAAAATAAGAAATTTATTGTTAATTTCTTAACATGCTAAGGAAAAACGTTTTGTTTTTTGTTGTAGCACTGAAAAATGAAAATAATTGCTGAAGTAACCTGCAACGGGAAAGTGGATCGAATAAAACTAATTTACGTCACATGACTTACCTAAAAATTCAATAATAAAAACAAATGAAAATGATGACATTATTATTAATATTCTAAAATACAAAAAAAGAAATAAATCCGTGCCCTCCTTATAACTAAATCCAAATTTCTCCCAAATCATCTGACAGAAATCAGCTGAAGAAGAAAACACACAGTGGCGATGGCGGCGATCCGCTGGTACGCGCCCACACTAATGCTGGTGGTCTTTCTCCTCATCCAGCCGTCGATCTCGATCTACTGCGAGGAAGACGACTGTTACGATCTCCTAGGGTAGGTAAAATTCAGCTCCGCCATTTTTTTTTTCTTCTCGCAATCTGATCTCACCTGATTATTTTTGATGTGATTTCGAAGGGTGACGCAGAGTGCGAATTCGTCGGAGATTAAGAAAGCCTATTACAAGCTGTCGCTGAAACAGTGAGTCGTTTTGTTGTGTAATATATATATATATATATTATGTATATGTATTGTGAATTTGAGAGATTAATGCTGTTATTATTCTGATGCGTAGTCATCCTGATAAGAATCCGGATCCGGAGTCGAAGAAGCTGTTCGTCAAAGTTGCAAATGCTTATGAGGTAGGTTTTCTTTTTTTTTTTTTTGTTAATTTTTCATTGTTTGGGAGATGTTAGTGAAATGGTTAAAATCGGCATTGTAGAGTTTCGATGATTCAATGTCGAATAGTGAGGATATGTTTGGATCTTGTGGATTTTGGAGAAAAAGTATTGAGAATCGAATTCGATGCACGTTACACTTTTGCTGAAGAAGAATGAATGTTGTGAGTGTAAATGGTTAAAATCGAGGCGTTGTAGACTTTAGATTATTTGTTCTCGAATAGCGAGAATACGTTTGGATCTTGTGGATTTTAGAGAAAAAGGATTGAGAATCAAATTGGATGCACGCTACAGTTTTGCTGTAAGAAGAATGAATGTTGTGTACTTTAAATTGAGTAAAGTATCGGTGAAAGACGAATTGAAAATGAGCTTTGATGTAAAGTTAATTAGTGCTTGTACATCTAGTGTTCGCAGAAGATGTTTCTCGTACATCGTCGTTCAAAATCAAACAGAGGAAATGTTTGGTTGTAATGTTTCCTTGATAAGATATAAGTAGACATGCAGTAGGATATTATTGTTTTGTAGTATATGACTGGATTTCAAGTTAACAAAATGCAAATCTTATAATTGATAGTCATTTTTTTGTGCTATGTAGTAATTGAAAGGCATAGTCATCATCTAGACTACGTCGTTAGATGTACGGTCATAATTTTGCATGAGATAAGTGTAGCAACAGATTTTAATCCACAAGTTTGAATACATTCACGAATTTTAGCTATGAGGTATACATAATCTAGCCTAGGTATAAGTTTCCTGATTGAAGCTTCGTTAACGATTCAATTCATGTGAGCTTACTTCCATATATTTCAGATTCTGAAAGATGAAGCCACAAGAGAGCAGTATGATTATGCACTTGCCCATCCAGAAGAGGTTTGTCTTATGCTTATTTGTGTGTGGGATATTTAGGATATGTGTCTTTGTAGTTTGCATCTGAATGTGAAGCTTGTTCCGTCATAAGCATTACAGTTATTTACGATGTGACATATATATACTATATATGTCATCTTTTTGTGCCTGACTGTTTACAGAATATGACTTGATGCACATTTTAGCTGTCAATATCAGGTCATACTAAATTATTTAGTCTTTATTGTGGATTCTTCTGTGCGATGATTCTAGCACATCAAGTTGATTGCATTTACTTACTCTGGATTGATGTAGCTTTTGTCATCATGTCATTTATCTTTACTGCAATGTTGCTCACTAAGACACACCCAACATACACAAAAACTCTGTGCACTTCACGTATAGAATGTCTTCAGATATGTGATTGAAGATGTCCACGTACATTTGTTTTGTTCATTATACACAACCAAGTTCTCATTTTTTTGTCAGTTTTGATATTAATCAGTGACAATCTTCTTTTTCCTTTATCAGGTGTTCTATAACACGGCTCGATATTATCATGCTTACTATGGCCATAAAACAGTAAGAAGTTTTTCTAAAAGTTGTAACTGATATATTGTTACACCTATTCCAGATTAGCGCAACTAATTGACGTTGCTTTGAACAATTTCCATTTGCTAGGATACTCGTGCGGTCCTTGTGGGTCTTCTTTTGCTGCTCTCGGGATTTCAGTATCTGAATCAGTGGACAAGGTATAAGCAGGTAATGGAAGATACGTGGACTCTCAAAGAGACAACTTTTTTCCTTCTACTGTTTAATACTGAAACACGAAGATTTCATTGTAATCTTTGGAATTAGTAACAATCATGCGCTACTGTTAATGTGGATTTCAACAAAATGACATTTACGCACAGCTGACTCACAGTTTTATATCCTTAACGGACCATACGTTGCAATTGCTGATTCGTATATTGTCATTTGACTTTATTTTCCTCCATCTTATCGGGATGAATTAATTAGTTATATAATGTCTACTGCTACAAGTAGCATGGTTGCCATGCATTCTACGTAGTCTGAAACTGAAAATTCTCCCTTGCCAATTTCTTATTAAATTAACAGAGGAAGTTAAAGTTTTGAATAGGTTATGACAAGGTTAGAATAATCTTTGCGCAATATTAAATTTATGCTAGACATCTGAAATTTTCTCTCTTCTATTTCTCATCAACTACTTGTACCCGGAAAATGGCAGTTGGGACAAGTTCCAATCTTAGCCATTGGCACATACATTCCTTATCAGCCACGTAGCACATAGTTATAATTCTTAGTTGTGTATTCCTGTTCAGCCAGCTATTTTGTAGTTTTGGATTTATATTCACTTTATACAACAACAACAACCAAGCCTGTAATCCCAATTAAATTGGGGTAGGCTATATGAACCATGAATGAATCACGTCGAGTCGTGAACATGAATCTTCTGCCTCCATAGGTTTCGATTGACGAGCATGTCTTCATTTAGATCTTTTAGCTTCATGTCGTTCCGTATGACCTCCATCCACGTCTTTTTCGGTCTCCCACGAGCTCTAGCCGTCTGTCCTAAGTCGAGATCTTCAACTCGTCGTACCGGTGCATCTATGGGTCTGCGTTTAACATGCCCAAACCATCTTAAACGATTTTCTCGCATTTTCTCGTCAATGGCCGCCACACCCAATTTATGCCGAATATCTTCATTGCGCACTCTATCTCTCCTAGTGTTACCGCACATCCACCGAAGCATGCGCATCTCTGTAACGTTCATTTTCTGTGCATGACTTTGCTTAATAGCTCAGCACTCGGAGCCATAAAGCAAAGCAGGTCTAATAGCCGTACGATAGAACTTTCCTTTAAGCTTTAAAGGAAAGTTACGATCGCACAGAATCCCTGTCGCACTCTTCCACTTTGTCCATCCAGCTTGGATGCGGTGGTTGACGTCTCCATCTAACTCTCCATCCATCTGCAGTATGGAGCCTAAATACCGAAAATGCGCACTTCTCGGTATCTCTTGGCCATCCAATTGAACCGTGCCATCGTTGTTTCTTCGTTGTTTGCTAAACTTGCATTCGAGGTACTCTGTTTTTGTTCGACTTAGTCGAAATCCTCGCGCTTCTAATGTTTGTCTCCATCGTTCTAATTTAGCGTTAACTCCCATTCTCGTCTCATCGATGAGGACAATATTGTCTGCAAACAACATACACCATGGGACTCGGTCTTGGATGGCTCTGGTGATTTCATCAATTACAATGGCAAACAAAAATGGGCTCAAAGCTGACCCCTGATGTAAGCCAATTGTAATTGGAAAGGCGTCTGTTAAACCGCCACAAGTTCGGACACTTGTCACCACATTCTCATACATATCTTTTATGATGTTGATATATTTAATGGGTACCCCCTTCTTCACCAAGGTCCACCATAATACATCTCGCGGTACTTTGTCATATGCCTTTTCTAAGTCGATAAAGACCATATGCAAATCTCTACTCTTTTCTCGAAAGCGCTCAATGAGCTGACGAATCAAATGGATGACCTCTATGGTCGACCTTCCGGGCATAAATCCAAATTGGTTCTCAGATATGGGAACAATTTGTCTCAATCGGTGTTCGATCACCCTCTCCCATAGCTTCATGGTATGAGACATAAGCTTTATCCCACGATAGTTAGAACAGTTTTGGACATCGCCCTTGTTCTTATATAGAGGTATTAGCGTACTCTTCCTCCACTCTTCTGGTATTTTATTTGTTCGCCATATTTTGTTAAAGAGGTCCGTCAACCAGGTCACCCCTATCTCTCCCATGCTTCTCCAAGCCTCAATAGGGATACCATCTGGGCCAACGGCTTTTCGAGTCTTCATCCTCTTCAAGGCATCTTTGACTTCCGACCTTCTGATACGGCGCATAAAATCGCGGTTCAGGTCCTGAGGGGACTGCGAGATGTCACCCACTGCTTGGGTGGGGCCTCCATTGAACAGGCCCTCGAAGTACTCCCTCCACCGTGCTTTGACCTGATCCTCACGCACTAAGACAGACTGACCTTCATCTTTGATGCATTTCACTGCACCTAGGTCTCTAGTCTTCCTCTCTCTAATGCGAGCAATTTTGTATATATCCTTCTCGACCTCCTTGCTATCCCTCTTCTCATAAATTTCCTTGTACACAACCTCTCGCGCTAGTCCAACAGCTTTCTTTGCTTCTTTCCTGGCTAGCTTATACTTTTCAAAGCTTGCTCCATCATGGTTCTTCTTCAAATCCCTGTAGCAATCCCGTTTGGCCTTGATTGCCGCCTTTACTTCTTCATTCCACCATGACGTGTCTTTACCTATCAGGCTACTACCTCGGGATTCACCTAAGAGGTCTTTAGCTACCTTCTTGATACAACAAGCCATTTTGGTCCAAGTTGCATCTGCATCGTCCTCAGTCTTCCAGTCTACCTCTTGAACCACTCGCTCTACGAAGGCCTTTTGGGTAGACTCCTTAAGCCGCCACCACTTAATTCTAGGTTCCAACCGGCGCCTACTCCTCTTCACTCCTTGCCGCAGTCTAATATCCAACACCAAAAGCCTATGTTGCGTAACCACACTTTCCCCGGGGATGACCTTGCAATCTATGCAACGACTTCTATCTGCCCTCCTAGCTAAGAAGAAATCTATTTGGCTCTTATTTGACCCACTCCTATAAGTGACCAAATGAGACTCTCTCTTCTTAAACCAAGTATTTGCTACAAGCAAATCATAGGAGAGGGCGAAGTCTAAGATAGCGTTTCCCGGCTCATTGCGATCCCCAAAGCTATACCCGCCGTGGATGTCCTCGAACCCATCACGACTAGATCCTACATGACCATTAAAGTCACCTCCAATGAAGAGTTTCTCGCTACTAGGGATCCTTTGTACCATCTCGTCCAAATCTTCCCAAAACTTACGTTTCACGGCTTCGTCTAGTCCTATCTGTGGTGCATAGGCACTAATGACATTCAAGATATCCTCGCCTATGACCAACTTGACCAGTAAGATCCTGTCGCCCTTCCTTCTGACCTCCACCACGTCCTCGAGCCAAAGCTTATCTATGATGATCCCAACACCATTTCGGTTCTTCTCTGTCCCGGTATACCAAAGCTTACAACCCCAAGGGTCTACTACTTTGGCCTTTTCACCAACCCACTTGGTCTCTTGCACGCACAAGATGTTGATCCTCCTCCTAGACATTGCCTCAGCTAGCTCGGCCAATCTTCCTGTGAGTGACCCCACATTCCACGATGCAAGGCGAACTCGTCGTTCCTGGACTAACTTCTTTACCCTCACCCGTCATGGAAGGTGATGGGACCCTTGCTCATTTGACACCACACCCGGGCGTCGATGTGGCGCGTCGCTTCCGGGCGACGACCTAGCAACCCTTGCCCATTTATCACTACACCCGGGATCCGATGTAGCGCGTCGCTGAGTAGGGAACGCCCCAACGAAATTCATAGTATGGTTCATATCATAGGATGTGACGGGATTTTTACGTTGGCTGTCACAAGCCTACCACAACCCTCCTCCTTTATCCTGGCTTGGGACATGCAGTGAAAGCTCACTGGCGGAGTTATTTATATTCACTTTATCTAAGATGAAATTCTTAGAAGATGATCATTTGCTTCTGCTTTAGACTTCTCTGTTCTCATTGTTTTTATTGATTAATTTTGTTAGTTCATCATACATATACATATACTATATATGTTAGTAAGAGATGTTAGCTCATCACTGCTGCAATCGCTGCTTCTGAGTTTGTGTAGCTCTCTCATTTTAGGCAGTTGATATGGTCAAGAAGACTCCAGCTTACAAAAATAAGCTTAAGGCAATGGAACTTGAACGCACTGGAGGCGTGACAAATAGGAAGAAGAGTAACAAGCAGACAAACAAGTATGAAAATGTGATTTTACATCATTTATGTTAACTGAGGATTAAGCAGAATTATGTCCTACTCGTACTCCGTTTTTCTTTCTCTGGTTGACAAATGCATCGTTTTTCCTTTTACTCTGAAGATTATATGTGTAGGTGTCTAGCTTTTCTGTTAGATGTTATCTAAAGTGCTCGTATTTTTGGCAGGAATCTGGTGGAAGAGCTCAGCAAGGAACTTGAATTGCAAATAAAGGGTGCCGAAAAGCCATCTATTTGGGGACTTCTTGGAATTCGCTTCATTTTGCTACCTTACACTATCGTAAAGGTTTGTAAATGTTACTTTTCTGATTTTTAAGTGTTCTTTGAGAAAGCCACTAGTTTTTGTTGCAGCTCTAAGTTTTTCTTTGGTACTGTGCTATCCGTTAGAACTAACCTAAATATTTTACTAGAAATATTGCGGCAGTTAACTACTGATTGGATCATCTGCAGTTATCATTATGGCACTGGTGCTGGTTCTGGAGGTACAAGGTGAGAAAAGCACCATATGCATGGGAAGATGCTTCCTACTTGACGAGAAGTTCCCTGGGGGTTCCTCTCGATTCATGGAGTAATATAGGTAATTATTACTTGTTTTCCAGTCATCTTGTTACTGGTTCCTGTTTGTTTTGGGAAGATGCCTCCAACTTAGGATTGTGTACTGCACTATGCTGTATCGCAGTGTAACTCAATTTGTTTATTTGGAATTCCTTGACTTGAATGTATTTGCTGTCGACATTAACGGATTATTGATTTTTTATCTAAATCACGTTGGAAAAGAAATTCAAGTAACCAGCCTCTTGAGAATGTATGAATTATCTTCACGATTCTTTTTCCACTAACTCTGGTTTTTTTGGGCAAAGCAGATAAAGCAACAAAGGAAGACCTTGTTGAAAGACGTCTATGGGATAAATCCAACATGGAGAGCTACGTAACCGAAATGCGGAAAGAATCAAAGCGCAGAAGGTAGAAAACATCGCAACTTAATAGACCCATGAAGGCGTTGAAAGTGCCTCCAAGTCGAGAAAAGCTCCTTGTACTGGTTTTCAGTTATTGGTAGTCATTCGTGCCCGACATAAGTCAATTTTTGGAGTAGAATTCTTTAGACAGAAACAAAAAAAAACCTATTTATACTCGTACACAAGAAGACGCGAGAAGGATCCAGGTTTTACATTCCAAAGATATAATTTAAACTAATATGGTATCATACATTATAGTAGTCCAAATGTTGTAAAATCATGCGAGTTGCCTGAAGAGTCGATGATATTGTCTCATATGCAACAGTAGTACTTTTACGATAGGTTATGGGAGTCACCCGTTTCTTATGTAACATTTCATTTTCGGATTATGTATTTTTTACAGTTCTAATTTTGTTTAAGTACCATATATGAGATTTAAGACAGTTGTATCCGTTCGTGGTATAAGCTTTATTTGGAAATTGAAATGATTCTTACAAATTCTGGCGAAAAATTAGCACATGAATTACTGGTGTGAAGAGTCTTTGTTTTCTTTTTTCGTGAATTATATACTGGTCTCAAAACTTCGCACCATTCCGAGGGAAAGGAGTAAGAATGTAAACCTTTTTTTTTTAACAAGAAAATAACAAAAGATCGTTAGACTATGTTCGAACTTAACAAGCTATATGTATCTGAGAAGGAGGTCTCTCCCAAAAGATTGTCCTTCCCCTAATCTCAACCCTCACTTCCTAAGCATATCCACCACTTCGTATGCTGGATTGAGGATCCATCTAATCTTCGCATTCCACGACATTCTTAGCAAATTCTTGCATTCTTAGACTAAGCCAAACCTCTAGTCATGTGCCTCTG
Organism: Linaria vulgaris; assembly: GCA_948329865.1. NCBI lineage: Eukaryota > Viridiplantae > Streptophyta > Magnoliopsida > Lamiales > Plantaginaceae > Linaria > Linaria vulgaris. The sequence continues at coordinate 115,266,130 of OX415252.1, forward strand.
TCTCACCATCAATGTAAAACCTGTTGATCACATTATATTCTAAAAGTATTTTAAAGAAAAAAATTTCCAGATCAAATATATCAAAAAACATCATGCATATACAGTTATAAGTAGACCACATACCAATTTCATCTTCTTATATTTTTTTTATAGGAACTAGAAATTTTGACACACACGGGAACCGCGCAAATTATTTTAATTTTAAAAAATAAAATTTTGAAGGGTTTTTATTTAGATTGAGAGGAGGAGGGGTATTTTTGGAAAATCAAAAGTTGATATCCTAACTGTTTTTTTGTGAGTGAAAGAGCTTTGCTTTTAATATAGTAATAGATATATCGATTTTATCTTTAAGATGAATTAAGTTATGATGCACAATCACACACATAACATTAACATGACGACACCACCTTTTAAAACAAATTTTTACTACTTGTTGAATCGAAACGGTATCGAACTCGCAGACACAACAAGACACGACACAAATATTTTAAAATTTTTCCAGTGTTGGTGCAACATACTTCCTCATAACAGAACAAAAATACATTAATATAAGAAATCAAGTCCAAAACGAATTGAATCCTGAAAGAATCATGGGCATAAATATTAATTAGCCATTTCCGTTTTGTTTTAATTAGTACTGATAATAGTGAACAATTAGCATAATTAGTAGCTAATCGAAATGGAGGTTTAACAGTGATCGTGCACTCCACCTGTTTGTTCTCGTGCTTGCTGCTTCTAATTAACCGCACAAATGGCGACCGCTCACCTGGTACAGTAAAAAAGATACCCTTTTCTTTTTTTTAATTTATGGGGTTTTGTTGGGGTTTATGGCTGTTACCTAATAGTAATTTAACTTGGTGAAAGATTGGATTTTTGGTGCCTTTGAATGGTGAATTGGAGGAAGATTTGAGCTCTTCAATTCCCAAAATTCCCATACGTGAAGGTGTTAATTATGTCGGCCGCGATTGCGTCCCAGTCGCCGACAAGCGCCTCAGCCGGCGGCACCTGTCTCTTACTTCCTTAAATGGTTCCTCTGCTGCTCATATCCTAGTTGTAAGCATTCCCCTCTCTCTCTAGCAATGTACAGATTTTGATGCATAGGGTACTTGTAGCTGATGTGCTGAATGTTGTTATTCTTCTTGGTGTTCTTGTTGTTGTACTGAATGTGTTTGCGATAATGCGTGCATGATTTGTTAGTCTTTTTGTTCTGTTTGTGGAGGCACGTATTGATGATTTGTCGTCTCATCTAAAAGCTTAAAACTTTGGACTGAGGACCAAGTTTTGCTATTTTTATGCATATATATTTTCCGACATGACTCTCACGTGCAGTTTGATGTAGACAGAGGATTCATGTACATTACTCGACGTGATTCACTCAGGTTCATATAGCCTATCCCGAATTATTGGGATTACAGGGTTGTTGTTGTCTCTCACGTGCAGTTTAATGATACCCCGTGTCATCTAGAAGTTGAAAAAAGGATCAATATTTATTTTTTGATGTATAATTTCCAACATGCTCCCTCGATAAGATATTTTGATAAGTGGATGGCGATAGGATTTTGAAAACCCGACCTCTTCTCGATCTGACTTAATTACTGTATTGATTGACCCACTTGCTAGAAGCTTAAGCTTGTAGAGAGATCAACGTTTATGTATATTCTCCTACATGTCGGACTTGGAGGGCTCTTTGAAGAATTCAGTGTTTATTTTCTTTCTCCCAGATTTGATTTTTAATAGTTGAAATGTAGGAAGGAACAAACCCTGTTGTATTGAGGTCCAGCAATGAAAGAAAAAAGCTTTTGTCTGGGCAAAAATGGGACATCCAAGCTGGTGATGTAGTAGAGTTGATACCTGGGCATTACTTTTTCAAGTACGTGCCTCTTACTAGCAAGAAAGCGTTTACACCCCCTTCTGGTAATAGAGGGAAACGGCCTATTAATGAAGAAACTCATAAGGACGAAGGGATAGCTCGTGGTAGCAAAAGAATGCAAAAGGCTCCGGAAGGAGAAAAGATTTCTACCAATTCAAGTGTACGCCCTTTTGTGCTTTGGTTTACCGTTATTTTGTTTTGATAGAAATACTGTGTTTTGATTGATAGGATGTGCGGGGATACAGCAATCAGACTACAGACAATTCATCTGAGGGTATGCGGGGTTTTCAAATTTCTAAGGATAGTTTACCGTCAACGTTTCGACTATTGAAGGTGAAAGAGCTGCCACCATGGGCAAATACAAATGCTGTTTCCATTGGTGATGTAATTCAGGTAAGACTTAGTGATACTTGGTTTTTTTGGCTCTAGGGTGAATGTTGAATTCACGATTTCTTGAACATATTAAGGTTTGTTATGTAGGGAGATGTGCTTTTTGCTGTCCTGTCAAATTATATGGTGGACATAGATTGGCTACTCTCTGGTGGGTTTTCTGTTAATTAATTCTTGTTATTGATGATTTTGAGAATTGCCTTACACGGAGTTGTTTAAATTTACAATCCTTTTTTTGTGTGCACTTATTATGACTGTTTAATGATGCAACAGTGGTTTGGTGTTTTATGCATGTCATATGGATCAATCTGATTTAATTATGTTGTAGTTGTTTGCATTTGATATAAAATAGGTGTTTTTATGTGCTGAATCTGTTAGTTTCTTTCTTGTTTAGCATGTCCGATGCTGAAAAGAGTGCCTCATGTTCTAGTCGTTCATGGGGAAGGTGATGGTACCCTTGAATATATGAAGGTAGTGTAAACTCTTGTCATAGAATCTTGTTGGTGATGGTTTTTGCTGTCGAACTTATTTACTGATTATTCTCAGAGAAACAAGCCTTCGAACTGGGTTCTCCATAAGCCTCCATTGCCTATTTCATACGGAACTCACCATTCAAAGGCCATGCTTCTTGTCTATCCTCAAGGAGTTCGAGTCATTGTACATACAGCAAACTTGATATATGTTGATTGGAACAACAAGAGCCAAGGTTTGTGGATGCAAGATTTTCCATGGAAAGATCAAAACACCGCAAATAATGGATCTGGTTTCGAAACTGACTTGATTGATTATTTAAGTGCCTTGAAGGTACTTCTATCTGCATTCGGTATAATATAGCTCTTGGTATATGTCAATTGATCAACTTTTGAGGAGCCTTATTTAGGTTTCTCCATCTATATAATGGCATAGCAAAAAACTTAAAACGACCATTTTGGGGTTGTAATTGTTTATTGAGAGATTGTAGTGCTCTGTTTTACGAAATTAACTTAGAGTCCTTCATGCATACTGTGGCACTTATACATGCATCCAAGTAGATGCTTTAAATTCTTTTTTTTCTTTCTTTCTTCCGTTTTAATTCCCGCTTATCTTGTCGCAAAGGCTGTTCTTCCGAGACTCTGTGGTGCTATTGTCTACTGAGTTGCAATCTTTTAGTCTTAGATGACCTAAAATCATTACTAGAAGTGCATTGGTTGAGAAATCATTCAGCCTATAATCTAATTAACAACAACGTCTACTTAAAGATACTACGACGTTAATTCCAGACGCAAGACCTATATTGAAATTGATACCATCTTTCACTTTGTTTCTTTTATTGTGAAATGTTATTTTTTTCAAGTTTTCAAGTTTATTATCTATGTAACCATTATTGAAAATCTTAATAGTCCCAACGTCACTTGTTAGGTTTAAAGTTTTTCAACCTATCTATATTCTGCTATCAATTATTCTCAATTTGCATACCCCCCAACATTCTGTTCCTGTTGATTTTTTTGCAAATTCATCTCATGCATGTGAAGCTGTTCCTTGAACAATGTGATGTTGCACTTTTATTGTAGAGTTTCCGTTAACTTGGTATCTGATGAACATCACAAAAAAGCTTTCGTCATTATCGCAGTTCAACATCTCTTTACTTATTTCGGGATTATCTTTTTTTTGCCTGACAATTTGTTTATTTGCAGTTGCCAGAACTCAATGTTAATTTTCCAGCTATTGGCAGCTTCAAAATAAATGCATCGTTCTTCAAGAAATTCGACTACAGCACTGCAGTGGTAATTGTTCAATTTTGCTCTTCAATTAATATCATGTTGGAGGTAGTTGACCTGGATTTCAGTTTGGGGTTGGTTTTAGGCTATTTGGAAAGTCCGCCTTTTGCGATGATTGATGTATATCACCTAATTTGAAGCAGTGCATAATTCATCATTATCAGATCTTTAAGTAATGTTATGCAACTTTTGTCTTACCATTTTTTCACCGATAAACTGTTGTGTATGAGTGAATGCATAACATGAGAATGGAGGTGGTCCAAACATCTTTCCCTCTATTTCCTAATACTCAATGATATTTTTGGATGGGTGAATAACTGGGGTGTTGATACTTGATGGAGTGTATGTATCGGAACTTTAACATCTCCATTTCACGTGACCGAGTTTTGATATCGGTGAAGTTATCTGATTTGATGATAAACTAAGAATTTTGTGCTGCTCAGGTCAGGCTCATTGCATCAGTCCCTGGTTATCATACCGGTTCCAGTTTAAAGAAATGGGGGCATATGAAGTTGCGAACTGTTCTCCAGGAGTGTACGTTTGCGAAAGAATTTGAGAAATCTCCTCTTATTTATCAGGTTTAATCTTCTTTCTTGTATTGTTGTTTATCTGTACAGTCTTCAACAATAGCACACTGAAGCCACAACTTAAGGAGGAAATCATGAATATCATCATTAGTAGATGTAAAGCTTATGGGAAAATGTACACCCACATGCAGAGGGAACCAGTCTGTTAGAGGGTAGTTGTATGAAGGAGTAGTAGATCAATAGTATTGAATAGGGAACCTGGATCCTCGGATCGGATTGTATTGTCTGGATTTTTGGTTATAATAAAGTTTAGCGCTTTGTTCCAAAAAAAAAAAAAAAAAAAGAAAAGTGTCTATTCCATGCATTATCATTTTTTCTGCTACAACCACAATTTGAATTGTCTTGTTGGAGTATGGCGAATAGGAATATTTTTGTGGAGAATACACTGTATCACATACTACCAGGATCTGAGCGATTAGCATGAAACTGGAGACTATGGGTCTGCATGGGTTTATTGGATGAAACCTACACGGATAGTTAAGCATCTAAGCATAGCGATCCACCTAGTTATACCATACTAATGTAACTACCTTGTGTTTGGTGAACTTAGACATCCAAAATTCTTTGATTGATTATATTTGTTTCTGTTGAATTGTCCTAATTGAATTCTCCTGATTGACATACCCATGATAAGAAGTGGTTAAACCTTATTGCCTTCCTCTTATTTGAGGCTGCATACACATGATACTTTTAAGCTTGCAAAATTTTGTTGAATTCCCGGTTAGATTCATGAGACTACATACACCTTATTCCCTCTTTTATTTGCTTCTTCTTGGTTCCACAACGTCTTAAAAACGGTGCTCATATACTGGCTTTTATTCCTCTCCCTATGTTTCTTATTTCTGTGCTGCAGTTTTCTTCACTAGGTTCGTTGGACGAGAAATGGATGACTGAGCTAGCATCTTCAATGTCGGCAGGTATGATGGAAGAGAAAAAGCCTTTGGGCCTAGGAAAGCCCCTGATAATTTGGCCAACGGTGGAAGATGTAAGATGTTCCTTGGAGGTAGTGACAACTTGTTTACGTCCGGAAAATTTTATCAGGATCTTTATATTTAGCGGGAGGAAATGAAAAATAGAAAGTAAATCAGTCAAAGCTCATTTCTGTGTTACTTTACTTTCTGACAGTGAAGTGCTTAGTATTTTTTTATATGTAATTTAAATATCGTGAACAATTAATGATTTAATATACCAAACAAATAATGGTAAGATATGGGTTACCATTTTTCTCTCATTAGCACAATAGCTTTTACAAGTGTTGTATCTGCAGTTTGAGAGAGCTTAAGGTCTTGCTTAAGGATCACGACCATTTGTAGCACTTTGTGATGGAGATCTGAATATATATTTAAGCTTATCTACCCTTCTCACATTTATTTAAAAGTACTGTTTTCATATTTTGCTTGATTTTCAAGGGTTATGCAGCTGGGAATGCTGTTCCAAGCCCACTAAAAAATGTGGAGAAAGAGTTCTTGAAGAAATATTGGGCGAAGTGGAAAGCAAGCCACACAGGTCGCTGGTATGTGTAGATATAACTATCCCAGTACAGAATTTTAGGATAACGTAGTTTTTTCTTAGCTGACAGGATGCTTATGCTTACTTTTGCAATTTTACAGTCGTGCAATGCCTCATATAAAGACATTCATGCGTTATAATGGTCAAAACTTAGCGTAAGAGTCCTTTCCATAAGCCATATTTTACAAACTTCATTACCTATATGCTACCCATGCATCATCATTCTTCTGATTTTACCAAAAAGTGCAATTGTTTCAATGAACAGATGGTTCCTTCTTACTTCGGCAAACCTCAGTAAAGCTGCCTGGGGAGCTCTTCAGAAAAACAATTCCCAGTTGATGATTCGTTCGTATGAGGTACTTGGATTTTCATTTTGCATGGATAAGTATTCGGGTATTAACAAAAGTAGTAAAAAGCAACACCATGATTCTGTAACAGTGGCTGGATGTTAACATTTGGTTTCTTTTTAGGATAACTGTACTAGCACATTACACTAAATCCGCCCATAACATTTAAATTATTACAAAGACAACCTCTCAAGTTTTAACTACATGTAGAAATAGGGAGTTTCTATTTTTTATGTTCAACTTTATTCAATCTTATAAATTTTAAGGTTATAAATTTTCAAAAGTGTGTTTTAATAATTACTCAGACAGTAGGAAATGTTCCGGTAAGTAGACTAAACCTCAGTGGTTGTAAATGTAATACTCCATTCTTTAATAATTACTCAAACAGTAGGAAATGGTCCGGTAAGTAGACTAAACCTCAGTGGTTGTAAATGTGATACTCCATTCTTCTTGTGACCCTTTCAACTTTGAAGCAAACTTTTCACGGGCACCAGTTCCATGTACTTAAAACTAACACCTCTCTTTCTTTCTTCAATCATCACAGCTTGGAGTACTCTTTTTACCTTTCTCGGGGAAATGTGTACGTCCCTTTTCGTGCACAGACAATGGGAATAGCTCAGAGGTACACTTTTGAGACATATTGTTGAGTTATTTTTGCGGCAGTCTTTGTCCCAAAGGACTCACGATGTTGGTTCTCTCGACTTTCAGAATAAAGGGACATTATCAGGAAGCTCCGACACGAAGAAAACGAGATTGGTCTCGTTGGCTTGGAAAGGAAATGTAAATGAAGAATCAAGTGAGGTGATTCAATTGCCTGTTCCCTATGAACTCCCTCCAGTACCGTACTCCTCACAAGGTTAGTGTAATGCCTTTCCGGGAACTGTTGGGGTCTTCATTTTTATGTTGCTCTTATAAATTAAATCTAACTCTTACCAACCCCCACCCCATTCCACATAATGCAGATGTACCCTGGTCATGGGACAGAAGATATACACAGAAGGATGTATATGGTCAGGTTTGGCCTAGGCAAGTGAAGCTATATACTAGTCAAGACTCTTGATTTACTTGACATCAGATGGTTTTAATCAATTCCTTAGCCGATTTCGTTTAGTGGACCTTTGTTAATCCTGCTTCCGTATCTCTCAAGGAATTTGAGGTAGTTGGAGGCTTGGAGCTCAACCATAATATGTATGTTCGAATTATTTGTAAATAATTAGCAATTATGTAGTAAGACTAAGTTCCTGTTACGTTTTTTGTCCGTAATTTATCTCTGTGGCACGTGAGTTTGAATTGGATTGTCCATGTAGCGGATCTTTTGGTGGAAGAGAAACAACAAATTTCGGAAAACAATAGCAAGGTCTACTATAGAGTTGTTGCGCTCAATGGTACCAATACTGCGCAAAAAGTTGCATTCACCCTCGAGTTTTGAGGAAGGAACTATACCTCCCTGTGTAAGACCTAATGTGCTATCTTTTGGGTGAGTTTTAAGTTTTTGTGACCTCTTTTCTTTTGTGTACAATTAGTACTAGTGTGCTAAGCTCATGAAAAAGTAGCACTAACTTGATTTGGAAACTGCTTCCATGAAATAATTTGTGATGTTATTTGTTTAATTCTACACAAGTTTAGTTTACTCATAGTCTGAATTCCCTTTTTCAAATTTCCATCAGTGTATAAGTATTTTCTTTCTTTATATAAATAAATCAGTCCCTCTGATTTCTGGTTGTATTGTTATGCGATGATAAAAAGAATACCCATAATAATCTTAACGAGACTGATTAAAATTGACTAACCAACTGCCCAAATACGTTGATGCTAAATAGAGGCACCAAATCATAACATCACCATCACCCATGACCGAGTTTTTTAACGTTGTGAATTGTATGTTTTTAAGCAATACTAAGTGCCGAGAAATTATTAGGTACAATAAGCAACTGTTGTGCAATGAGATAGCACAACCAATTGATTTTATGTGCTATACACAATATAAATGGGGTTATGGTGGTTTCTTTTTTATAATTAAGGAAATAGTTTTACTCTCATCTCTTGTTTGCACAACGTCGTGAAGAAGTCGCAGCACTTATAACATATATTTTTGATAGAGATATATAACTATGAACACATAAAATGTTCAAACACGACAGTTTGGCCGAGTGGTCTAAGGCGCCAGATTTAGGCTCTGGTCCGAAAGGGCGTGGGGTTCAAATCCCACAGCTGTCATATTTGAGTGAAGTTTTTCTTTTCTTTTGGCGTTATCATTAATAGTTCATTTTTGTTAATAATATATTAGCATATTTTGTTGATTGTGTGTTATAATTTCATACTCTTGTATGACTTAAAATAATACTTACAGATCCAAATAATTATTTAACTTTTTGTCATGATTATGTCATAGTAATATGAGCATTACCTTTCCAAAAGTTTAACAATTATGTCGCTTTGTTCTTTATGTTACTATCAAATTCACTTTTAGAATGTATTTAAATTTTATGCATGCACTTTGTATTGCTTTAAACATCTACCACGAAATGGGAAAAAATCGAAACTAGTCCTTTATTGTGTCCTAGTTACAGTTTTCGTCCTTTATTGTGTCCTTGTTTTATTTTGGTCCTTTATTGTGTGTTTCAGTACGATTTTGGTCCTTAGGAAGAAGTCAGAGTCGAAAATATCACGTGGGAACACTTGCCGGCCAAAATAAAAACTTTTTTAATTTCCATATGCAAATTCACATGTGGAAACGCTGGTTTCAAAATTTTTTATTTTTATTTATTTAAAATTCTGACCCGGCCAACCCGATTTGACCGGATTATCCGGATCGGACGGGTCAAAATTTTAAATAAAAAAATAAAAATTGTTGTTCCAACATGCGAATATGCTTGTGAAAAATTCAAAAAAAAATAATTTAGGGCAGCACGTGCTCGTACATGACATTTTCGGCTGAGATTCCATCTGAAGGACCAAAATCGTACTGAAATACACAATAAAGGACCAAAATAAAACAAGGACACAATAAAGGACGAAAACTGTAACTAAGACACAATAAATGACCAATTTCGATTTTTTCCCACCACGAAATTATCCACTCCAAAAAGAAAAGCATCAAACGCTAACCTTGTGCGATTTGCCTCAGTCAACTTTTCACCCAAGATTCGAGAGAATATCCAATAGGCTATAGAGTATATGGAAGAAAGTTGTAGAGGGTATTCCGCACACTATCAAATAGGTAGCAATTGTTAGTGTTTCAGGCAATGCAAGTACTGCCTCCACCATGTGTTTTGTTTGTGTAGGAATCTTCAATGAAATTTTTTAGTGGAAAAGTTGACTTGGGATCAGCGCTCATATTTAAATAAACAAAGAGGTAACATGATAAAAAAAAATTAAGAAAAATAGACGGTAAAATGGATCCCACTTCCGACATTTTGCTACTTTTCTCCTAAATTTAGAAGTGTGTTTCGTCAAGCCCGCAACGTATAGTGTATTTCTTAATGTGTCCATTAACATTTTAAAATTAGAAGTTATTAATAATGTCCCGTTGATGAATCGTTCATTTTGGATATGTATTTATATTTTTGTTTGTCAAATTTAGTGAAAAAAGGTATTTAGAGTACGTTAGGGAGCACATACATTATTAGCGATTTAAGAGCTTGAAGGGGTTTACTCAATCTAGAATATAATAACAATAACAAGAAGCATTCTGAATTGTTCAAATCCTCCCTCTCTCCCACTCCACTTTATTAGTAAGATCTTTTCTTCATCACATATTTCAACTACCACTCTATTTATACTCTCAGTACTTCCACTCCTCACTCACTCAGTCAAACCAACAAACACTCACCTGCACCAAACACCCTCACTTCAGCACCATCAATGGCAGCCATGGCCACCACCCTCACCTCCTCCTTCTCCAAAACCCCAACAACCTTCTTCCCCAAATCCTCTTTCACCGGCACCCCCATCTCCACCGTCCATCTCCGCCCCACCCCACCACACAACCACCGCCAAACCACCACCGCATCATACGACCTCAACAACTTCAAATTCAATCCCATCAAAGAATCCATCGTCTCCCGCGAGATGACCCGCCGCTACATGACCGACATGATCACCTACGCCGACACCGATGTCGTAGTGGTTGGCGCCGGTTCCGCCGGCCTCTCTTGCGCCTACGAGCTCAGCAAGAACCCCGACATCAACGTTGCCATCATCGAACAATCCGTCAGCCCTGGCGGCGGCGCGTGGCTCGGTGGCCAGCTCTTCTCCGCCATGATCGTCCGCAAACCTGCCCACGAGTTCCTGGACGAGCTCGACATTGCCTACGACGAGCTCGAGGACTACGTGGTCATCAAGCACGCCGCCCTCTTCACGTCGACCATCATGAGCCGCCTCCTCGCCCGGCCCAACGTCAAACTCTTCAACGCGGTGGCGGCCGAGGATTTGATCGTTAAGGAAGGGAGGGTTGCCGGGGTCGTGACAAATTGGGCGCTGGTGTCGATGAACCACGACATGCAGTCTTGCATGGACCCAAACGTGATGGAGGCGAAGGTCGTCGTGAGCTCGTGCGGGCACGATGGGCCATTTGGGGCCACGGGGGTGAAGAGGCTGAGAAGCATTGGGATGATCGAGAGCGTGCCCGGGATGAAGGCGCTTGATATGAACGCGGCGGAGGATGCCATTGTGAGGCTCACGAGGGAGATCGTGCCTGGAATGATCGTTACGGGGATGGAGGTAGCAGAAATCGACGGATCGCCAAGAATGGTAATTACAAAATTCTCTAGTGGTAAATCTTCATTTTCATATAACATGTTGTTTATTTAATGGCATGGAGTACGTAGCCACTATCTTCGAGTTGACGTAATAGTCTGCAGATCTCGCGAATCAGGTAAATCATAGAGTAGGCTAAACCACGCTAGGAGGACCTAAAAGGCGTAAAATCATAAATCATATTGTTTTTCATTTGGTTGTTGTGTTGAAATGCTTAGTGTTTGATTACATAATACAGGGGCCGACGTTTGGAGCTATGATGATGTCGGGGCAGAAGGCGGCGCACTTGGCGTTGAAGGCTTTGGGGCTACCAAATGCATTGGAATCTGTCGACTCTACTCAACCGGAGTTCACTCTGGCCTCTGCCGTGGTTGATGAAACCGTGGATGCATAATGTAAAATCAAGTGACAATTAAGATTACAAGCTTTTGATTTGAAATAAATGAGCAAATAAGAAAATGTTGCAAATTTGTGATTAGAAGCTAAAAATATTGTTAATGATTAGATTTGTGGAGATGATGGTGTACTTGTTTTGCTTTGTATGTCAGCCATTCTTCTCTACTTATCTTGTCCTTAATGTCAAGTGTGGTAAAAGAAAGAATTCATCCCCTTGGTAGTGTATGGATACTTTTTCTTTGCTAATAAAAATTAAAAACTTTCATTCTCACTATTTAAAGGTTTATATACTTAATAGAGAAGAGATATGTAGAAAATCGAATGAAAAACACACTACAATCAAAATAATAGTTATGAACTTTGAATGAAGATTCAAGAGCCGAATCTTGATAGAGAGTTGTGATCGGATTGTTACTAACTACTTTCCAAGACTAGGTAGTTATCAATTAATCAATAACATAATTCAGAATTATTTTTGAATAAATATATATATATATATATATACATTTTACGAATATAATTTAATTTCTCGATTAATAGGGGTGTCGAAGTCAACAACACCCATCTTACGAAATACGAATCATGGTCTTGAAGGGCTTTGGATATTCTCCTACAAAATTGTGCTACATCTTCTCCTACATCATCCAGATGAATGACATGTGTACACAAATCAAAATTCTTTAATACCATATTTTTTTTGTATTAAAAGAGTTATATTTATCTTACTCTTGCCAAATTAAACATATTCCCCCTAAACCAAGAATTTCATTTTCCTAAATTATTTGCAGCACGGGTCTTACTAATGGAAGAGATTCAACTTCCTTAATTATTTCCCTAACGTAACTAATTTGATTTACGTAAACATTTGTTTTAATTTTATTAAATATCATTTTATACATTTAAATAGATAGATTGACACACTTTATAAATTTAAAGTAAACTTCAATTTAATAATAGAAATCGATTTCTAGAAAGTGATCAGAAAATTACGTCAAGTATTATATAAACTCGAAAATAAAATAATGTATATGAATCATTCTTCAACGATTTTGAGAAAATTGTCATATTCTTCTTCTCTTATTTTTTAGTTAATTTTTGCAAGTATTTGATATATCTTTTTTTTTCAAAATTGAAAACAAAAACATAATAATATATGCTTTATATTGAATATTTCATTTTGAAGAGTTGTGTATTCTTCCGTCTACATTTTGATTTGAGTAGTTATATGTGCAATATTAATTAGAAGAAATTCTTTTACATATCATGAGTTATTTAGAAAAAGAAATGTGGTACTCGTAGCTGAGTAATATGTGTGCACGTTAATTAAAAGAAATTAGTGTAGCTAAAATAAATAAATTGTTAGCTGCATATTTAATTATGCACGTTAATTGGAGTGAACCATTGTTTATATTAATTTAGTTAGAAAACTAATTATGGAAGCTAAAATTATCTTCTAATTAGTAAGAATCGGGCTAGCAAAAATATAAGAAAATAAAATATTTGTTTAGAGGTGAACATATTTAATTTTGGCAAGTTGTAAAATAAACATAACTCTTTTTAATACAAAGCAAACATGGTATTAAAGAATCTTGAATTGTGTACACGTGTCATTCATCCGAATAATGTAAGAAGAGATGTAGCACAATTTTGTAGGAGATGATCCAAAGCCGTCTTGAAGGGCTATATATAGGCTTTGTAACTACATGCCGCACTTGATGCTCATTTGATATGTGAACTACTTTGATCGTGTCATGTGTTTTTTCTTCACAAAGCGACTATCTATTTTGAATGCTTTGCTCTTTTGTCATAGATATGGTTGATGGATTAGTGATGTAGTAGTTACCGCAATTGTGTAGTTGTGAAGATCTTTGAGAAAGATAAATCACCTCATAAGTTTTAGATGCAAATTCACGATACTTAGACTATGTTGACGACCTATTAATACATTGTTGTTGTATATTTTAGTTTAGTTGTGAACAATGTTGTATTCCACATTCGTAGGAGATAAGTGTTTTGAACACCTTATTTAGAATTGGACTCCTAAAGAATTAATTATAAGATTGGTTATTGAGTTGGGCTAGATCTATTTGTGTGTGTATATATTATATATATATATATATATATTATATATATATATATATATATATATATTATAATAGTCTATCATATGCACTTGGGCACTTGGACCCTTGGAGCAATGATAAAGTTCAAGTTTTATAATTATAATAATTTATTTTTTAAATTTTTTTTATTCGAAATAAATTATTGAAGAGTTGCAACTCGTAGTATTTTATTTTCAAATTTTGTTATATTTAAAATCTGAAATAATTAGTAAAAAGATGCAAATCTATCATACGGGACACAACCATTGTGAATAAACATGTCTATTCATATAAAACTTTTCGTGTTTTATAAATATGAATGTGACAGATTCGTTTTCCTTCACTTAACATTTTCTGCATCTCATAAATATTTCTAAGTTTCTTGTTGTATCCTCGGAAGTAATTTTTCTTAATATATAGTAAACGTATTGCTTTTAGAAAAATATTTTTCAGTTCACGCCCTCAAGGAAACTCGCAAATATTTTGTTTCATATTCTTTTTTGTTTTCCGATTGCTAACAATTGTTTCTTTACTTTTCAAGAGATGAGAAATCTTCGTAAGTAGATTTCATTTCTTCTTACGTTTCTTCAAGTGTCATTAATTAGTTTGATTCGTATTAGCCTACTCCGAGTCTCTAATTATTGATTTGTGATCCCATGCTTAGATGTTATTATTAAAGTTCTTTCTACATCGTAGGTAATGTTTGACCTCAAATTAATTTGAGATTCTCGATGTAAATTTATAAATAAGTAAAGCCATGAGCTCTAATTTATTCTTCATTGCCACGTATTAAGCTAAACAGAAATCCTAGTCAGCTCCAAATTCAATTCAAGATCCTAACAATATTCCTAACAGAAAATCAGTTCAAATAACACTCACCACAGTCCTTTCACTAACCACCTTTCCCGCCAAAAATGGCTATCCTCCTAACCCCCACCACCACCACCACCGCCACCGTCGTTCTCCTCCTCTTCTCTCTCCTGGCACATCCCATCTCCGCCGACATTGTCTCTGAACTCTCCGCCCTCCGATCCAAATCCCCGAACGGCGTCATTCACCTCACCGACGCCCTCCTCCGCCGCATCATCTCTCTCCCCACCCCCCGCCCCTTCCACTTCATCGTATTTTTTGACGCCCAACAACTCCACGTCAAATCCGAACTCAACCTCAAAACCCTCAAATCCGAATTCTCATTAGTCTCCTCCTCCTACCACTCCAACAACAGCCAGAACCCCGACACGTACACGACACTGACACTTCTGTTCTTCGATATCGAGTTCCTGGAATCGCAAGCCTCATTCCAATTATTCGGCATCACCGCCCTCCCCCACATCCGCCTCGTCCCCCCCTCCGCCACCGACCTGAAAACCGACTCCATTCCCATGGAGACCTCGGATTACTCCGGATTAGCGGATTCAATGTCGCGGTTCATCGAATCAAAGGCGAAGATCAAGATAGGACCGATCATTAGGCCTCCACTCGTATCGAGGAATCAGATCGCTTTGATGGGGGTGGTGGTGCTAGTATCAGCTCCGTTTTTTGTTAAGAAATTGGTGTCAGGGAATACAATTCTGCACGACAGGAAGGTGTGGATGGCGGGGGCGATTCTCGTCTACTTTTTCAGTGTTTCGGGGGCGATGTTTAATATAATCAGGAAGATGCCTATGTTTCTGTTGGATAACGAGGATCCAGATAAGTTGGTGTTTTTCTACAAGGGGTCCGGGATGCAGTTGGGGGCGGAGGGGTTTGCGGTTGGTGGTTTGTATACGGTCGTGGGGCTGTTGATGGCGTTTGTGACGCACGTGCTGGTTCGTGTTGAGAATAGGAATACGCAGAAGCTGTTGATGGTGGTTGTGTTGTTTGTGTCGTTTTGGGCGGTGAAAATGGTGATGTCGTTGAGTAATTGGAAGACAGGATACATGAGTCACGCTTACTGGCCTACGAGTTGGCAGTGAGCAATGGAAAGGCGTCGGATAGGAGTGTTTCTTTCTGTAGCTAGTCTCGGTCTTTGTAGTTGTTTATGTTGTTTTGGGCCGCAAAAAATGTGGTCTTGTTGAGTAATTGGAAGACGGGGTATAGGAGTCACGCGTACTTGCCTTCGAGCTGTCAGTTGAGCGATGGAGAAGGCATAGGAGAGGAGTGTTTCGGCCATTAGGTACGAGTTTGTGGTGGTCTGCATCATTTTTAGGAATAAATTCGATAAATGTTGATCCTAATATGAGCAATTTTAACTTGAATGAATACGATTCTTTTCATCGAATAGTTGAAGGTATCATTGTGTCTACTCTTTTGGAATTTCAGTTGACTGAATATGCTTTATTTTCTAGTAATGAGTTATCCTTCTTTAAAACGCATTCTCAGTTATTTCGTGATACTACTGTTCTTGACATTGATCGAATAAGGTGGAAAGGGTTCAGTGAGGACGACTGTAGCTAGAAGGTGTTGAATAAGTATGGTGATGTCGATCCTTTTTACTTATTCTTTTGTTGTCTATTACACTATGGTAAAGAGGGATAAATACACTTTGGATTTTCTCCTAGATCTGTTACACAGTAAGTTGTCACAAATGGAGAGGGTTGGCTACTCTAGCAAAGAAAGTCAAGTCCTGTAAGTAGACAATGGCGAGAAGATGAGGAAAGGGGATATAGACGAAGTCTGAATAATCTGGAGAGTTACATCTTCTCCTGTGATATTATCATATGATTGATATCGGATCGAGTGTGTATTATGCTAGTGTTCCTTGTTCAGAATTCAAATCATCGTATTGAGATTTCACCCTCCAACGTAAACCGTAATGCCTATCTTTATATAGTTTCCAGAGGCCTTAATACCGTCAGAGTCCACTTTTTTCAGCCTTTGCTAGATCTGAGGATATCTGAATTTATGAAACTTCCTCTTAATCCATCAATAACAGTTGCCATTTACTACCTTAATGTTTTTGAGTTACAATTTGTGGAATCATCTCATACTCATACACCAACTGTCCTGAAGAATACACATATTGTTTCTAGTCATGCATCAATCTGTTTATAAGGTTTTCTCCCCAATTGCATGGCATGTTATACCGTCCAGATAGCTCGGTATCTTTGTATGATGGCATGAAATGTCTATGGTCTCTTTCGCGGAAGTCACTTGTTGCTTTAGGAGTTCTAAAGATTGTTTCAATAGGCCAGGCTACAACCTTGGATCTTGCTGTTCTGAAACTTTTTAACATTAGACTCTCAAATAATGGAATACAATAGGAACCACAGAGAGTTTATTTTCTCTCCTCTTTCGCTTGGGACGGTTCAAACTCAAGTATCTTATCGTCTTTTCGAGTCTTTATGTAGCTCGTAAAGCTGTGCGTTCCATTAACTTGCACATCCATTCAATGTGGCACGATATAACGCGTTCCCTCTCCAGTTCTTTGACAGTTTCATCTTCAGTAGCTACTGTTTTTACTTCTCCAAACTTTTTCATTTGGTCTCTATGATGGTAATTATAAAGCTCAAATGAATTGAAAATTGAAGACCTCAAAAGTCTTCTATCAGCATAGCTCTCTTCTGTAATGTAATTTGTGCCTATTTCATACAACCCACAGACCAAAATGGAAGCTAGATGTTTTTGTGGGCCTGTACTCTGAACCCAAAGGGCCCAAGCCTATTTTTTGTGAAACATATTATATATATTTGACCATCTTTTATTAATACAATACTGCAACATATTTGTAACATATATATGCAAGTCAATTTATTTGATTAAAGCCATTGCATTACGTACGTTTCTAAACTGAAATTAGACTAAAACCTTCTCGAGTTCATGAATCATGACCAATCCATTCATCCAGGCTGCTCCAGCTAATTAGAGACAATAATATATAAGAAGTATTATTTACAGGTATTGCTTTTTGTTTCTTTCTTGACAATGAAATAGCTAGTGACACCCCGTCTAATATAAAAAGAATGTCAGCCTCACTTATATTATTTTAATTATGTAAGGGATTAGGCGTACGTATTTCATCTAGAAAAATACATTTTTTTTTAAAAGAAAGATAGATTCCCGTTGGAACGATCAACTATAGATATAATAAATATAATACAATTTACTTTTCGAAAAGATGGCCATCTGGAAAAAATAATATTTCTCTAGAGAAAATATATTGTAGTGAATCGGGTCAAATCGTAACGCAAAATTTACCGGATTCAATCGCCAATCGAATCGCACAAATCGCAAAGAGTTAACGAACAAATTTGAATAACAATGCAACAAGAAAAGTAAACAATCACGAAGAACACACGCAATTTACTTGGTTCGGCGTTCTAGCATCAATGTGATGAAGAACCCTAATCCAAGGGAGAAATCGAGATCCAATTTTATTGAGGAGATATAGAGTACAATGGGTAACAAAAAACCGTTATGAAATTGGCTGCGTAACAGAGTATATATAGGCAGTCTGTTAAAACCGCTCATAAGGTCCATGGCCCATTAGCTTAACTCCCTGACCTAATCTGACTCTCGCCGCCCAGTTGCAACAATCGCCTAGTTGCAACAGCTATACAAGCTTTCACTGTGATACAGGCTTCTACAGTTGCGACTACATCCAAACTGGTAGAATTATAGGAATACCACTGAGCCTAAGTCACTAACTCCCACATATATTATATACATAATCTTGGTACTTATCGAAAACTATGAAATTCAAAACTATTAGTCAAGTTCCGGATTACCAGTATTACATTTAATTAAAATACAAACCATTCACTCACAACTTAGTTACAGGTGTTCAAGTAAGATAATTAAATAAAAAACTTATAGCTACATATCCTTTGATTTCTAGGTTTGGAGTAGATATACGACGGAGCTCAGTTACAACTCACATTGATGTAATGCAAGTACTATTGTTGATATTTTAACAACACACAAATAGAGGTAGCTAGGTGATAGTTTTTAAAATTGGCTGTAACAAAATAGTATGAAACGACTAAGTAAAATAATTCTTCAATGTTCATGAGACATATATAATAAGGTTTGCTTGTTACTTTTAGCCTCAATTACAACATCAGCATATGTATAAAAATTGTTACATTAGATGGACTTGCTTTGGCACACTTTTTCATGTCCAAAGTTGTGTCACATCTCTGAATCACATTTTCTACAGCACTATGATAGAAACTATGAGTTTACAGGTTAAAATTGCTATTTATATTAAGAAATACTAATTTCACATTGACTACATATAATTGGATCACCTCTGTTTGGATTTCATTTTTGAATTAAAATGATGAACTTTACCTTATACTTTAGGCAGGAGAATACGTAATTTGCAGAGGTAGATGCGCGATTCAGAGAATTGAGAAATTACATAGAGGAGTTTGAACGTGTGATGTGGAAGATTTGATGAATTGTGCCAAAAACTTTTTGCAAAAATAGCTAGGGACGTTCTGGTCTTTTTCTTTTTTCTTTGGTTTTATGAATTATAGTTAAGTAAATTAGACTTATCAAAACTTACCATAATTAAGAATGGCACAAAATAATGGCTTAGAGATCCTTACCGACCAACAATTTACACTTCTATAAGACCAATTGGAAACTTGCAAGAAAACTATTACAACTAAACCTCATTAATCCTAGTACAAAAAATGACAGAAATACCACATTAATAGAGTGAGAAGTATTATTGGTCTGTGACTAACCGGTCACCTCTTTGGGTCTATGATATCTAAAGACCAGTCAAGATTCGTATCACAAATTGCTGTTATGGCTGTCCGAATGTGGAGAACATAATTCCAGTTCTGGTAATATGGAAAATTAATTTTAACAAGTGCCGCAGTTCAAGCAACAACATAACAAATCGTGGGAGCAACATTGTCATAAGATAATTGGGGTGCAAGGAATATCTCCTATGAAAGCTGGCAATAACAATTTATCATTTGTACTAATAACTAAAGCTGCGAGTAATATTAATTATTTTAGAATGAGTTAGTCCGTAACGTACAAGTGGAAACCTAATCTTCTAAATTATTAAAATCCCTAGTTGCAATTTTCGTACAATATTTGACTAAAGATTCTGTGTGAGAACTGGATGCGCATTAGGCATTATGACTTGAAAAAGAATAGTGTTTTTGTTGGTTTCTGACAGTTGGGGATGCACACACATAACTTTTTGGAATTTAATATACAATAAGGTTTTTATTTATTTATTTTTGATGAATCAAAATTTGGTTTGTGACGAAACCGATAATGTTGCTGATTTCAGAATACGTATGATGAGAATTATGTGGTGTGTAGTTTACAATGGCAAATTTACTATAATTAAATTTTACCATTCTAATGTTTGGATGATTGAAACTTGTGAATCATAATTTTTGTTGTGCAGCAAGTACACATATCATAAAATCATAAAATATATCAAAAATAAAACACACAATAACTTTTTTATTAAGTTTGTCCATGACTACATACATCTGAGCACATCACCAAATTACTTCGCTATATACCTTGATTAGATGTATGTTACAATTGTAATAAAATGGATTTATAATAAGATTAACCTAACACTAATTTCACATTTGTTTAGGCTTGATTTACAGTACTTTTACGTACGCCCCCACAATATCCAACAATTTTGGCATATATGTGATCTCTAGTCGGATATTCTAAAGGATAAATGCATTAAACCCCCTGAACTATGCAGGTTTTTGCGTTTTCATCTTTAAACTAAATAAATAAGCGTTTTGCCCCCCCTAAACTATATCATTTTGTGCGATTTGCCCCTGGCCGGGTTTTCGGCTATTTTTTGCCATTCTTGGCCGGAATTTTTTTCCCTTACCCAACACATATGTATTGTACTAGATGTATATTAGTAGTTGATGACAAAAAGTAGGCGAAAAAACACCTGGAACGGGGCATATTTCAGCTAAAATACACTGAAGAGGAAATCACATTTTGGCCGGAATATGTCCCGTTCGAGGTGTTTTTTAAAACTCGATTTGTCATCAACTACTAAAATACATCTAGGACAACACATATGTGTCGGGTAAGGGGAAAAATTCCGGCCAAGAATGGCCAAAAATAGCCGAAAATCCGGCTAGGGGGCAAATCGCACAAATGACATAGTTTAAGGGGCAAAGCGCTTATTTATTTAGTTTAAGGATGAAAACGCAAAAATCTGCATAGTTTAGGGGGTTTGATGCATTTATCCCTATTCTAAATACCCAAAAACAACTCAATAATTTACACTGACTTAATTCTTGAAGAGAATATTACCATTAATGGAACAATTTATGTAATAGTGGTGTAGCGTATTATATTATAAGATGAGAAGATATTGGATTGTGTTAATTGAAGTCAGGGTACTGTAATACAATTTTGTTGCCTGAAAGTAAAATCAGGGTCATATATTTTTTATTATTATATAAATAAGCTTCTTCTCTCCACTTACCAAGGTATTTTAAATTTCTGACATTGAATTATTATCTATTTAAGAAGTTTCCTCTGTCTACTAGATAAAATAAGAGAAAGAAATATCTATAATGAAACTTACATAATAAGTTTACTATTTTATTATTCTGAAATTCATTTATTATATGAATGTTTCTGTCTTTCTGATGTCATATTCGAATCTTGATGTTACTATGGCATCTTCGTTTTCTTGAGAAACATTTTTTTGGATAACTTTTTTGTTGTTACGTTTTTTGTCATTACCTAATTTCCTCTTGAAGAAGTAGTTGCATTGGAGTAAAAATCTAATGAATCATTAGTGTTTGCGAATAGGATCAGAATGGACCCGATTCAGTATTTTAGATTATTTGATCAGACCATTATTGTTCCGACAATCAAGTAAGATTTGTTTAATAATGTAATCAATCATTCATAATCTCATTTTAGCCGTGAAAAGGGAAAAAATCACGATGCCACGCATTTCATTTAGTCTTAAATTAGAAGGTTAGGTGATTACTTAGGTGGTGTTTGCAAACTCTTCTAAAAAAGTAGAAGTTTATAATTAAGTTTAAGCTCTAAAATTAACTTCAAGTCGTAAGCTGGAAGTGTTTGATTAGCTGAGACTTAGAAGCCGTTTGATTTTATAGATAAAGTGAGATATCTTAGCTTATCTTACTTTATCTCCCGTATAATTGGTTTTATAGATTGATTTTTTGGGCAGAAGTGAAATATGCCCAAATTTTTTAGTTTTATCTCAAAATTTGAGATAAATAATTTCACCTCTACCCCTAACATAAATAATCTTGATTTTGTCTCATTTTGACTATTCATTGAAATTCTCCATTAAACCTTCTCCAAATTTACATATTACCTCACTTCTCCATTACATAATTAGATATAATAAATATTAAAGCTCCAAATTAAAAATTTGAAAAAAAAGGTATATTTTATTTATAAGATTACCGTGGACAATAACTTTATAGATTATTAATCATATATATATATATATATATATGTATATCGCAACAAAAATTCTAATTTAATCTCTCTTACTTTTTGTCTTCTTCTTTAAAGGTAATTAAATTATAATTAAAATAAGTCAAAACTTTACGAAACTAATTAATTTGTTTTAATAATTATAAAATTCTTATTGATTTTTAATTAAAATAAAGATGGCAAAAGATTGTACTCGATCCGGTCATCCCCATTCTACAAATACATTTATTATCATAACTTAGTTTATATATAATTTTTTTGATAATATATAATAGTGAGAAAAATATACAATATATCATTGAGTTGAAAGCAACAATATGTTTC
Organism: Linaria vulgaris; assembly: GCA_948329865.1. Classification (NCBI taxonomy): domain Eukaryota; kingdom Viridiplantae; phylum Streptophyta; class Magnoliopsida; order Lamiales; family Plantaginaceae; genus Linaria; species Linaria vulgaris. Next base: position 115,288,585 of record OX415252.1, read on the forward strand.
CACTTTAAAAAGAAAAAAACGCTTAAAAAAAAATAACGTTAATGACTCAAATTAAACAAAATGTTGTTGAGGTAACCATGTATCTTGACACTTAATATTATCAGCCACACAAGTGACACATATTTGATATCACAGAAATCCTGATTTTTTATCTCATTTCTAATCTATACTACTTTTTTGAAATAAAATGCATCTTTGAAACCAACGGCTTCTTAATGGATTACCAGTTAGGGATCTCAAATTCAAATAGTTAACCCCTACTAATAAAATATTACGAAACGAGATTTTTGTTGTGTCATTTTAACATGTAGCTTTATGTGCTGTTACAATAGCTTAAAATACTTTTATATCAATTTATAAATATTGTGTGTTTAAATCTTCAAATACCTCTAAAAGAAACAAGTACGGAGCGCGCTACTTATTATCCATTGTGATAAAAACATCAAACCCCCCAACTTATTACTTCTTTTGCGATTTGTTTTCTGTACTTTGTTTATACATCTAGTACAACACCCATGAGTCATGTGGGAGGAACATTCTAGTCAAAAATGGCCAAAATAAACTCGTGGGGCAAATCGAACAAATGACACAAAACTCAAGGGGCAAAGTGTTGATAAACAAAGTTCAGGGGTATGTCGCAAAAGAAACAGTAGGTTGTGGAGTTTATGTTTTAATTCCTTATCCTTTTAGCCTATTTATAGTTTTTCTATTTATGTGTATCGACAATTTCATACACCTACACTAATTCATTTCATGCCTTGATGATATCCTTTACCATATGAGAACAAACAGATTTTAGATCATTCATTAGATTTGGGTATAGTTTTTCTTTGTTGATTAGATTTGTGATAAAGCACTATAAGAAAATGTGTTTATGGTAACAAAATGCTGGTAACAAACGTCAATTTTGTAACAAAAAACAGAGGATACTGTAACACAAAAATTAACAAACACCTCAACAGCCCTACCATAAAATTGTTGCAATTTATTCAATTTATCATAGGGCTCTTAAGTCGAACAATCAACCGTATGATAAATTTGTAAGGACCCGTGATAATATACTGCCTTCCTTAAATCCCATTTATCACTATAGAAACTTTTACTAATTTATGTTTCGTATTTAAGGATAAATTATTGCATGCACCATGATGATTTGGTAATTTCCCGAATTATACAATCGTAATTTCTCGCTTTCTTTCATGAGAAATTGTTTGGTGCATCGATTACACGATAAGGTAGTTAATAACTACTTATATCACCACATCCTAATCGTGAATGGCAGTTTTCACACCACGTCGGAAATAATATAACAACTTCATGAAATAATCTCTCGTTAGGACGAGATGGAGAAGTTAATGTGATATAATTCGCGGGAAAAACTAATAATCAAACTAGCAATTAAATGTGCTACCTTATTGCACCTAATAATTTATCGTGCATCAAAAAAATAACCCCCTATATCACCACATCCTAATCGTGTAATAATATGTGTTTTACCAAGTCAGCAATATAACTGTCTCATGAAATAATTTCTCTATGGACGATATGGAGAACCTAATGTGCTATTTGGCGAAAAGGCTAATAACCGAACTAACTATTAATTGTACTACCTTATCGTACATTTATTGTACCTAATAATTTATCGTGCACCTAAAAAGTAACCACCTATATAACCACATCTTAATCGTGTACCAGTACTTGTTGTACCACATCAACAATACAATAATTGCATAAAATATTTTCTTAGTAGAATAGGGACGAAGAACTTAATGCACTGTTATTTAGAGGAAAAAGTAAGAACCAAATTAACAATTTATTGTACTATCTCACTGTATAACGAGTGCACCTAATAATTTGACGTTGTATTATCTCATTGTACAATGACTGCACATAATAATTTATCGCGCCTGGGAGAAAAAACAGTTGAAAGGATTAGTTGAATATTTCATTTTATGCGCGTTTTTTCTCTCTCAATATCGTTGTTGTCCATGTCCTTCAAATCCCCCACCATTATATCACAATCTCTTCGTTTCTCTCTCTCTCTCTCTCATCAATCTCCGCTTCTCCTACTTTCTCTCTCTCCTAAAAACCCCAAATTCATTATACCCTAAACTAAATACCTTCAAAACCTTTTTCTTCATTTTAGCTTTTTGCATGAATGCTCATTACATGTACAGCATTTGTATTAGAACCTCAAATTTGGAAGAAGCAATGTGGGAGTTGTAACCAACAGGAGAGGAGAATTGAATCTCCTTTCTTCTTCCTTTTTATTATAAGGTAATTAATTAATGCCTAATTTAACTGATACCTAATTTTGATGCTCAAATTCCTTTCTTACTCACCACTTTTCACATTAGGTTAAATGATTGTTATTGTTACACAATTGGGTTTGCTTTTGTTGTAGGCAAACGAACAATATTTTGACTATTTGGTGGTGGTGTTGGTGGTGCTGCTTTTTCTCACATTTCGCATTGTACCGGTTGAATTCGGGCGCGCAATGGGAACGAAAATGAAGGGATTTTACAAGGGATTTACAAAGACATTGTCTCAGATATTCGGTTAGTTTCTCGTTTGCATCACGGATGTTTCGATATGTATTGCAGACATTATTAGGTGCAGCCTCTGTATGTATGATGAGGTGGCGTAACTAGTTTGGTTATATTCCTATAATTGACCATTTGGTTGGACCACGTTGTTATCAATACAACGGTTGTACTTAATTATTTTTCCCATTTTGGGGTGGAATATTCATTTTTGTTGTTGTTGTTGTTGTTTATGTAGTGGTGAAGGATCGCGAAATTGAGATTGGGTATCCGACGGATGTTAAGCACGTGGCGCACATTGGGTGGGACGGGCCGTCAGGATCGGCACCCACTTGGGTATGTTCGGTTCCTGTTGTATTTTTATATGCTTATTGAAAAGGATGGTGTAATTAGTTTTTTTAATGTTGATGAATTAGTGATTTGATTGCTGTTTGTTGACGGAAAATGTAGATGAATTCGTTCAAGACGGGGCCTGATTTTGCAGCTACGTCGATTGGTAATTCGGGTTCTGCCCTTTCCCCGTGGTCGTCGCTAGGTCCGTATCCGGCCACTCTGTTCCTTACTCGTTTTTCATTTGTAAAATCACGATAAGCTAGCCAACTATATTCCCGCGCCATTATTTTTAGATTATAATCTCAGTGGAATGTTGTGAACCTTTAGAAGGAATTTAAAAAGTTGTGGCGTATTGGCTGTGCCTAATGTTGGTTCATCAGGAGTTGGAGAAAGCGCTTGTTGGATTTATGATCTATGTGTAGTCAGTAGTGTGTAATGATCGTTATTGAGGACAAATATAGACATGTCATATGTGTGTTGTCCTCGATGTCATGTGTGTTGTCATCTGATCAAATTATATGTGAGGGCCAATTATTCGAAGATTCTCTCAGCTAAAACAGGTGAGATTTTGGCTCATGTGCGCGTGCTGTTTTCATAATGGTCAGATTTTGTCTGAAAATGAGGATTGGTAAAGGCTGCTTTATGCTACAAGGTCCTTGCTTTTAAATGTAGGTAGAGTTGAAGTAGTACCTGCTCTGTTATCCTTGGACACCTAAAGTACCAGATTGAGTATTGGTGTGAGGCTCTTAAGGCAATATTTTTCATATTTTGTTTTTGTTTTCTCCGAACAGATTTTTCAGAGTCAATGCCGCAGCGATCAGGTCCTGAGATGTTTGATGACACACCCCCAACAGAACTTCCTAGCGCTAAGAAGAAGCAGAAAAGGAAGAAGGCTAAGTCAACGTCCTCTCCAAGGTCTATTTCCTCCGCGACACCAAGGTCAGCAAGAGCATCAAAGTCGAAATCCAAACTTGAAGGCAGTACAAGCTCCATGAAGATAGAAGTCGTGTAAAACTAGAAATGAAAAAAATCCAAAAATATTCCAGAGGTCTCGTACCCAAGAAGCTTTAAACGTTCGGAGGATCTTTTAGGAAATATGCGTAGTTTAGCATGGTGCATTGCAACTTGTGAATGGTTGTAAGTTGAAAACCGAAGAGGCTAGAGATCTAAGTGGCAAAGGTATATCTAACGTTCAAACATGATATAATGATTTGAGAAACCGAATTTTATGTTCCTTCTTTTGGTTATTCGTTTCCTCCTGCCTTGAAATCAAGTTGAGGAGGGCCCTTGTAAAGATTCACATTTTCTTAGTTCAGATGGTGCAAATTGTTGGATTTGAACATATTGTAGGTGCACCTGTAATACTGGTTTGTTTTTCCGGTTTTCGATTGTGGCAATTCTGATTCTGATTTGTAGCCTCTTCAAAATTCTTTTGTTATGTACTTAAGAACTATCAATTGTTTCCTTAATCAACTCCATCTCTGAAAACATTAGTTTGTCTTTTGCACTTGGATTTTTCATTAAGGAATCTGTACAAGCTATTAGTGTTATACAAAATTCATTTATGAAGGAACAATATTTCAATATTTAAAGCTTTCATGCTATAGTTTATTCTTGCATTGAAATAAACTCGTGAAATTTTGTTTCTTTCATAAATGAAATCTTATTGCCTTGTAACTAACCCCATGTTTGCCTCTTCCTAAAAAACATAATGCCTGCAGTTTTCATAACCTATATACATCCTTTTCATTAGTATCATCACTTCATCATATTGCAAACTCTCATCAAGAACAACAAACAACTGTCTTTATTCCCCTGATTCAGACAAGATCATGGGGAAAATTCCAAGAGCCCTGAAAATATGTTCCATTGTCACTGGAGCTCTCATACTTGTTCTTTTCATAGTAATATTAGTCCTCTGCCTCACTATTTTCAAACCCAAACAACCCAAACTGTCCACTCAAGCAGTCACCCTAAACGATATAATTCTTGTTGTACTTCCGTTTCATCTCAACGTCACACTAGGCTTAGTCATCAATGTCGAAAATCCAAACTATGCCAGCTTCAAATACCAAGAAAGTACGGCGGATATAATGTATCGCGGCACACTTGCAGGTCAAGCACCGATACAAGCAGATACAATCCCAGCTCGTGGAAATAAAGATATTAGCACAGACGTTGTTGTGCTGGTGGACGATCTTGTGTCCAATCCTTCTTTTGCCGCAGATTTCTTGTCCGGCTGCCTGAATTTCACGTCGTCGACCACCCTCCATGGCGTGGCTAAGATGCTGAAGTTCTTGAAGATTAAGGCAACAACTTATAGCACTTGTGACATCTCTGTTTGTGTTTGGTCTCAGAATACAACATCTGTTTGCAGGTCTAAAGTTAAGCTTTAACAACTTTAGAGAGGTAGTATGTGTGTGGGATGATTTCATTTATATTTTTAAAGTTTAGTCTAATAATAAGGGAAACTTTTGAACTTGTATTACTGTCTGAATAATTACATGAACACTCCTTCAAATTTTAGAAAACTTTATAGTTATGTTCCAGCACTCATATTTGATTTATTACAAAAATTCAAATAAAATGTTACAGATAGGCTTCCTATTTCGAGCCATTTTTGGAATTTAAGGAGTGCCTATGTAATTGTCCAAATTGTATTACTCTCTGAATAATGCATTTTTCTTCTTGTTTTTTTATCATAAATTTGTTCAAAAATATGTAGTGGCAGAATTAAGTATTACTGCTACTAGTTTAACTTCAGTTACAAGCTAATTTTTTATTTTTGCTGAATAGAAAGGGCATATTGATTTGTGTTTCTTATTTGAATTGTAATTCAATAAATATGTAACTACATACCTTTACAATTTCTGTTCACAAATTTACACATTCATATGGGCCTTCGCGTGCTACATGAGACTGGTTGCGATAATAGAACACTTAACAGACTTTGGGCTTTAGATAGTTTAATTTTCCGAGGACTTCTGACTACAGTTTTAAGAAATTTGATACTTGGATCAAAGTTTGACATTATGTTTGAGTCTTTTAAATATTAGAAAATTTTTACAACGTTTTGAGATTTTTTTCGATAAATTTGTATAAATTATAATTACAAATAACATAGAATATACATGTGTGTTTTATTTTGACAAACTAAAAAATAAAAGCGTTTCAGTATTTTTGGTGGAAAAAAAAAACGTTTGGTCCATTATTTGATGGACTTCACTTAATGCTTATAAGTTATAACTAAGCGTGGTTCATAGACTCCAGAAAAAAATTGATTTTAATTGACCCTGTCATTTTTAAACATTAAAACCAATTGTTTCATAAAAAGTAATTCAATTTAGAGAGGATAAGTTCACGCTTGGAAGTTGGACTAAATATGATATGGTAATTCTCGTATTGGGTTGGTCGATGGGTCAGGCCCATGTTCATCTATATCGGGGATGACCCCCGATATGTATATCAAATATAACATTCGATATAGTACAAATCACGTGAAAATCACGTGTGCAGTCCCCACATTCCGATGTCTATAAATATCCAGGCTCCGCTAATCAAGGTAAGCTTTAATTATCACGTACACTGTACGTCCGATACCGAGTATCCCCGATATCACATCTGATATAGCACCTGATATATATCCTCGATATATATCATTGATATCTATTCCAACATCATTCTCGACATCCTTTCCAACATCATGCCCGATATCCATTCCAACATCACCCCCGATATGGATACATCCCCGACATAAAAGAGATTCGATAACATCCTCAATATCATTTTCGAGGTCACATTCGATATCCACGAGATATTCGACATATCATTATACTTGATTGTTCATTCAACCTATCACTAATGAACTACGTTCGACTTGATTCCCTCAATGAGATACATAGGCAGCTTGGGATTACCCGAGTCCAGTCCAAAGATATTAAAGATCCATTCGTTCCCTCACCACGTCGCTTGGAGTACATGTGTGCAAAGGACAAAGCTGGTTCCAGCGTAGCTTAGAACCAGCATGATGTGCAGTGTTTCGTCAGCCTGCCAAGCTAGTGGACGATAATGCACCAAATCAAAATAAAAACACTGAATTGCAAGGGTATACTTATTTGTAAGGATTTATTATATTTATGCATATATATATATATATATATTAATGTGGAGTAATTTCGTTTGTTGTCAACATTCAACGTTAGACTAACTCACACTCCTTACTAATGTTGAGTTAGCTTTGAATTAGGTTATGACTGACCCACTCATGATTAAAAGAGTAGATGCCCATTAAGAGACGAGCATATAAGCGGGTTATAGGCCGTGTAATGTAGTGAATAAGAAATGGAGTACTGAGGTCGAATAAATCTACCAAGTTGCAGAGAATTGGTGATGCAGAATAGAAATTTGTTGATTTTGGATTGAACTTGGGCTGGGCAAAGCTGTCTATGTATCATGCATATGGAATCAAGTCGAACGTGGTTCATTGTTTCTCTGTGGCAGCCACTGTTGTCGTTTTGGCTAATGGGCGCGTTGAACGGGTACTGATGCAGGGTGAATTGGGCCCGAAGCTTGTTAGGCAATGGACTATGTCCAATAAGGTGTCATGTCGGACTAGAGCGGGTCGGATACGGTAATCCGTATTGGATGGTGTGGCCGACAAAGTGGTCACGTCGAATGGGATTGGGACGCTAAAATTCTAAGCTCTAACTTAGAAAGAGAAAGTATATTGTGAATTGTGTGTCCCTTTGCCTTCGTGGGAATGGGTATTTATAGATGTCGTTTTAGTCATTTGACGAGCTTGAATACTAATGGACTTGCACCAGCTTTAATGAATTTTTGTTGAACCTTAGAAGTGTTGATCGTAACGGGTGTAAAACAGAAAACAAACCAGATTTAAAGTCGAGGCAAGAGTTGGACTCTTTCTCTTTAAAACGATATTTGTCCCGCTCGGTGCTTACGGTTTGATCGACAATCGCTTCCCAAGATGCAACGACTATCTTCTTAATATGGCAGCACTTCGAATATTAAGAAACGACGAACTTAAAAATTGTTTTGAACTCTCGGAACAAAACAGACGAAAGAAAGAATGTTTGTGATTGAATGATTTTGGAAGAGGAGGAGCCTGCCTTATATAAATGTCGAAAGTGGGCCTAGGGGGTGACTGGACGGACATGCCATTTCCACGTCACAGCTTTCCCGCCAGAATCTGCACCACTTCGGCTGACTGTACACCTATTCGGATGAAAGGTGACATTGTTTCTGCTGGCTAAGTGCATAAGTGACTGTTCACTGACTGGACTTTCCCGCCAGATTTTCAACCACTGGACACACTGAATCGGCCAGATTTTTACACCTAATCATGATTTAATTAATTAATTGCTTTATTAATTTTCAGATAATTAATTAATTACTTAATTAAACTTTGTCTAAAAAGATAAGTAATTGATAGGGAAGCCCAAGCCCAAGCTCAATCTCAATCACAAGCCCAGGCCCACAGCCTGTGACCCATGACCCGCGACCCCGACCTCGACCCAGGCCCAGGCCCGGTCCAGACAGACGGCGGCGGCGGCGGGGCGCGCGTGCGTATTGGCTTGAATTGAAGCATAACCCATCTAAGTATTCTCCCCTTCAAAGACTTGTGGTACCCCTTGTGGCCCAAACCCTATCACAAACAAGCAACAAATAAGATGTAAAAGTTAGCTATCTTTTTTCCATGTGGGATGGTGCCTTTTCACCTTCCCACTTATTTCTTTTTCTTCCATCAATATATTTTATCTCAACTAGCTCACTTTATCATTTAATTTCTCATTCATCCCAAATTGGTTTTGAACAATTAAATATACTTGATTCATTTACACAAAATGTAGATTTCATTGAGCTAGCGAAATTCAAATTTTTTAAATAGGAATTAATCGAAATAAATTATATAATATTGGTGCAACACCAATTTTTCAACAATCCCCTACATGAATGAAAATTCAATGTGTATATTTGAGAGAGTTCAAGCGGAAAGCTTACTGCATCAGGATAGGTAGTTTTTGGCTTTGAACCTTCCTTTGTGAAATACGTCGGATTTACTTAGCTGATCAGTGAACGTGATGTCTTGAACCGTTCAGCTGTTGGTGTAAACCAAGACAATTGTATCCACACAATAACTCCCCTAACAAATTTTTGTTCTCATGGTTGTGTCCGTTTTGGCCCTGGACAGCTCTTGGGTTCATAAGTTTTTCTTATGAAGCGGCCAAACTTCACACTTACATAGGTGATCTCCTTCAAAGAATATCCTATCATACTCTACCTATTTAAGCTTAGGAATCATTAAAAGTCAAACTTACCCTTACCCTTTCTACAGGTAGCACATTCATCGTACACGAGAATGAGTTGGAGTTTTACTCCAAAGTGCTGTTTCCGAATCCTTACAATTTTATTTTCCCATTGAACCAATATCTTGTGATCTCCAATCTACATGGTTGGGTTCCATCATAAAGATTCTTTAGTGTTGGGTTTTAAACCCATTCCCCTCCATAAGCAGTATGTTTGATCTCTTGGTAGGCCTTTAGTCAACGAATCCGGTAATTTTTCCTTTGATTTTACATAATCAATGGAAATTACACCATTATAGATCAATTGTATTATGGTATTATGTCTGCGACGAATATGTCTAGACTTACCATTGTACATGCCAATTTGTGCCTTTCCAATAGCTGCATGGTTATCGCAGTGTATTAACATAGTAGGCACTGGCTCATTCCAATAAGGAATGTCCTCAAGAAAGTTACGAAGCCATTCTGCTTCTTCACCAACCTTATCCAAGGCAATAAACTCGGATTCCATCGTGGAGCGAGCTATACATGTTTGTTTTGAGGACTTCCACGACACAGCTCTACCTCCAATGGTAAAGACATAACCACTTGTGGATTTAGTGTCGTTAGAGTCTAATATTCAGTTCGTATCACTATATCCTTCTAATATAGTTGGATATCTACCGTAATGTAGTCCATAATCTAAGGTGTATTTTAGATACCTAAGTATTCTTATTAACGTCTTCCAATGATTTTTGTTTGGATTACTCGTAAATCTACTCAATTTATTAACTGAGTAAGCAATATCTGGACGAGTGAAGTTCATGATATACATGAGACAACCTATTATCCTGGCATATTCTACTTGAGATACATGTTTGCCATGATTTTTTCCCAAGTGTAGACTCAAGTCTACTGGCGTCTTAGCCGGAGGACCATCATATGCATTGTACTTCTTAAGTACAGTCTCAATATAATGAGATTGTGACAATACGATCCTATTTATTGTCTTAGTGATTTTAATCCCTAATATGACATCAGCGACCCCTAAGTCTTTTATGTCAAAATGTTTGGTCAATATTTTCTTGGTATTCATGACTAAGTCATGATTACTTCCCATGATTAATATATCGTCTACGTATAGACAGACGATCACGTAATCATTAGGTGTGCTTTTTAGGTATACACATTTATCACACTCATTAATTTTAAAACCGTTTGACAACATCGTTCTGTCAAATTTTTCGTGCCACTGCTTTGGTGCTTGTTTAAGCCCGTACAATGACTTTAGTGAGTCTACATACCTTTTTCTCCTTTACTAGAGCAACAAACCCTTAAGGTTGCTCCATATAGATTTCTTCATCTAATTCACCGATAGAAATGTTGTCTTGACATCCATCTGACGTATTTCTAGACCTTTCAATGCAGCAATCGCAATGAGCACTCTAATAGATGTGATCCTAGTCACAGGTGAATATGCGTCAAAGAAGTCAATGCCTTCTATCTGTCTAAACCCTTTAGCTACCAATCTGGCCTTGTACTTATTAATAGATCCATTTGCTTTATACTTTCTCTTCAGTATCCATTTGCAGCCCAAAGGTTTGCTACCCGCTGGGAGATCAACCAACTCCCACGTGTGGTTGTGCAAAATAGACTCTATTTCACTATTGATAGCTTCTTTCCAAAATGGAGCTTCTGGAGAGGACAAGGCTTCACTTATTTTCCTCGGTTCGTTTTCTAACATATAAGTTAGAAAATCAGGACCATAGCTTTTAGCTGTTTTAGCCCTTTTACCGCGTCTAGGTTCTTCATCTTCCTGATGATTATCCTTTGCAATTTCATAGGTTCTTTTAAGAAAACCAGATTCTTTCTTTTCTTTGAAAGGATATATAATTTTAAAGAAAACTGCATTCCTTGATTTAATGATCATATTTTCATTAATATTAGGAATTGAAGACTTATGTACTAATAAGCGATAGGCACTACTGTTGTGCGCATATCCAATGTATATACAGTCAACGGTCTTAGGTCCTATCTTTACTTGTTTAGGTTTAGGTACTTTTACCTTTGCTAAACACCCCCACACTTTTAGGTATTTGTAGGAAGACTTTCGACCTTTCCATAACTCAAAAGGGATTTCATTTCTACTTTTATGAGGTAACTTGCTTAATATATGATTTGCTGAGAGGATTGCACCCCCCTACAAATTATGTGGTAAACCAGAAATGATAAACATGGCATTCATCATCTCCTTAAGAGTACGATTTTTGCGTTCAACAATTCCATTTGATTGTGGTGAATAAGGAGCTGTTGTTTGATGAATGATGCCTGAAGAAGCACAAAATTCGTCAAATGGAGTTCCATATTCTCCACCTCTATCACTTCAGATAGTTTTTATTTGTTTGCCAAGTTGATTTTCAACCTCAAGTTTGTAGATTTTAAAAGATTGTAGAGCTTCATCTTTACTTCTAAGTAAGTAGACTATGCAGTATCTTGTGCAATCATCAATAAAAGTAATGAAGTACTTTTTACTACCTCTAGTTTGCACAAATTTTAAGTCACATATATCGGTGTGAATTAAGTCTAGAGGTTCAATGTTTCTTTCTACAGAAGGAAACGGTAATTTGGTTAACTTGGCCTCTACACAAATCTCACATTTAATTTGAGATTCGATATTGAATGAAGGCAATAACTCTAAGCTTACTAGTTTTCGTAGAGTATTAAAATTAACATGTCCTAATCCAACATGCCATAAATTTGAACACTCAACCAAGTAAGCATAAGTAATAGTTTTATTATTCTTTTCGAGGTCACGTTTTACAGTCATTACAATCATCTTGTACATGCGGTTGACCGCGTAACCTTTACCAACAAATTGCCAATTCTTAGTGAACACCAATTTACCAGACTCAAACACTAGTCTAAGACCGCTTGCATCAAGTGAATAACCAGATATTAAATTCTTTCGAATATCTGGAACATGCAGTACATCAACCAAAGTTATCTCTCTGCCTGAAGTCATCTTTAACACCACTCTTCCACTTCCGATGATGTCGGATGTTGCAGAGTTCCTCATGTACAACTTCCAGTTGTTGAACGAGTAGTATGTGGAGAACATATCTCGGTCGAAACAGACGTGGCGGGTGGCACCGATGTCGACAAACCACTCCGTTGGATGCTCCACCATGTTGGCCTCGAAGACAACTGCAGTAAGCATCATGTCACTCATGTCGACCGGAACGCTCTTGTCTTGAACCACATCAACCTGGTTGGACTGGTTCGGGTTCTGGTTGTCTTTCTTCGGTAGTCGGCATTCTTTAGCCATGTGGTTCGACTTTCCACAGTTGTGGCAGTTCCCTTTGAACTTCTTTTTCTTCTTTTGTTGCCCTCCACCATTTCCCTGATTCTTTCTCTTCTTAGAGTTGGGCTTGTGTTCCACCACGTTGGATCTAGCCTCCATCTGCATCTGCTTTGGCTTGGCCTCAGACAATCGATTATCTTCTTCAATCCAAAGTCTGACTATCAAGTCTTCAAGATTCATCTCCTTGTGCTTGTGCTTGAGATAGTTCTTGAACTTCTTCTAGGACGGCGACAACTTCTCTATCATAGCAGGAACTTGGAAGGATTCACTGAGTTTCATGTCCTCTTGAACTTGACTCGTCACTGTCTTCGAGTCAGTCATTTTGTAGTCCAGAAATTTACCGACGATGAACTTCTTCAGCCCAGCATCTTCTGTTCTGTACTTCTTGTCAAGGGACGTTCAGAGTTCCTTTGATGTCTTGATGGTGGAATAGACGTTGTACAGTGAGTTATCTAATCCATTCAGAATGTAGTTCCTGCACAGAAAGTCACTTTGACTCCAAGCGTCGAAGGCAGCCCTTGGACGAGGATCAGTCACGTCTTCTGCCACCGCAGGAGCCTCTCCGGTCAGCATCCTTGACAGGTTCAAGGTCGTAAGGTTGAACAACATCTTCTGTTGCCACCTTTTGAAATCAGTGCCGAAAAACTTTTTCGACTTTTCATCGCCACCATGAACATGCGATATCGTAACCTTTTTTTTTTTTTTTTTTTTTTTTTTTTCTGAAATACACAAGCAAAATATCATTTTAAAATTGTTGATCGTAACGGGTGTAAAACAGAAAACAAACCAGATTTAAAGTCGAGGCAAGAGTTGAACTCTTTCCCTTTAAAACGATATTTGCCCCGTTCGGTGCTTACGGTTTAATTGGCAATCGCTTCCCAAGATGCAACGGCTATCTTCTTAATATGGCAACACTTCGAATATTAAGAAACGACGAACTAAAAAATTGTTTTGAACTCTCGGAACAATACAAACGAAAGAAAGAATGTTTGTGATTGAATGATTTTGGCAGAGGAGGAGCCTGCCTTTTATAAATGTCAAAAGTGGGCCTAGGGGGTGAATGGACGGACATGTCCTTTCCACATCATAGCTTTCCCGCCAGAACTTGCACCACTTCGGCTGAGTGTACACCTATTCGGATGAAAGGTGGCACTGTTTCTCCTGACTGGGTGCGTAAGTGACAGTTCGCTGACTGGACTTTCTCGCCAAATTTTCAGCCACTGGACACACTGAATCGGTCAGATTCTTACACCTAATCACGATTTAATTAATTATTTAATTTGTTGCTTTATTAATTTTCAGACAATTAAATAATTACTTAATTAAACTTTGTCTAAAAAGATAAGTAATTGATAGGGAAGCCCAAGCCCAAGCCCAAGCCCAAGCCCGACCCACTGCCTATGACCGTGACCCACAACCCACGACCCCGACCCCACCCCGAGTCTGGGTCCGGACAGATGGCGGCGGCGGCTCGCGTGCGCGTGTGGGCTTGAATTGAAGCATAGCTCATCTAAGTCTTCTCCTCTTCAAAGACTTGTGGTACCCCTTAGGGCCCAAACCCTTTCACAAATAAGCAACTAATAAGGTGTAAAAGTTAGCTCTCTTTTTCCCATGTGGGATGATGGCTTTTTATCTTCCCACTTATTTTCTTTTATTCCATCAATATATTTTATCTCAACTAGCTCACTTTATCATTTAATTTCTCATTCATCCCAAATTTGTTTGAACAATTAAATATACTAGGTCATCTACACAAAATGTAGATTTCATTGAGCTAACGAAATTCCAATTTTATAAATAAGAATTAATTGAAAAAATTATATTATATTGGTGCAACACTAATTTTCCAACAAGATGACAATGCGATAGGCGACAAATCAACAAGACGACAACCTGGCAAGGCGCGACAACTCGACAAGGCGACAACGCGACAATACGACAACTCGACAAGGTGATAACTATGTACCCTTATGTCTTGAGACGTTGTAGCATGTGCATATGTACAACTTGAATCTACGAGATTTCATATGTGAGAAAGTAAGAGAATGTCAAATGTAGTTTCCAAAATATGCTACTATCACATATAAATATAGATTAAGTCAAGTCCCCACCCCCTCCGAATGTTAACTAGGAAATTGTCTCAGAAAAAGTGCTTGGTGAAGTTTGAACTTTGAAGTACTAAGCTGGAAAAAAAAGTCTTAAAGCAATGTTTCGTGTTCTAAAATAAAGATTTCGAAACATAAATAAATCATAAATGCTATAATAACGTTCTTAGGTTAAGTACATTACATAATGACGGCAGGCATTGGAAGCATATGTAAGAGTGTAGCTGGGCCTGGGATAGTAGTGTACTTAATCTTTTTTAATCTGTTAAGGACCAAAATAATTGAACTCTTCAGAATCGTATAAATGTATAGAAAAGATATAGTAGAAGTATGAGTACGCGTATAACATTATATTAATGCGCTCTTCACTAATATATTAGTATCTTATGTAAAATTTCATAGATTATGAATATAACACAGCACTTATCAGTGTAATCTGCTGGTACACGAAATTGTTTATTAAATCAATTTATTCTTTTTCCATTTTTAATGGTGTATGTATGAACTCCAAACAATCACCTATTCGATTAGTTTTTTTTGTAGCAGAAAGTCTATATATGGAACTACCGGAAAACTCAAAAGCTGATTCCTTTTTCTTTTAATATGGTGAAAATATTAGGTGTTTACAAATTATTCTTGAAAATCAAAGTCCAATTTAAGTTAAGCTTCAAAATTACTTTTATTTCACAAGTTGAAGGTTTTTGAAAAATAATTTAAAAATTATTCAAAACACCCTAAGAGTATTTATTCAAAACAAAAAGATGACTATTTATTTTAAGAGTTTGAAAGCACCATCCTAATATTGTTTACTAATTATTATATAATTGAGCATGTAGAAATTTAAGGATGCCTGGAACAATAAAGTAGCTAATTTCCCTTAATTAATATTAAGTTGGCAAGGAGGAGTTCGAATTATAAATTACTTATTATTTGTTAGAAATTAATTATAAGCGTATAATAATATTTAATAGTATTGAACAACTGGATATTAGAAATAATAGGCAAAGCTGCACTAGTGACAATTATTTAATAGTATTGAACAACTGGATATTAGAAATAACAGGCAAAGCTGCACTAGTGACAATTACTAGGTTGCTTTCAACTGAGCATACAATAGTAAATGCTGAATAGCTTTTGTTGTACAGTTGGATGTCAAGAATGGTGAAATTAATGCCTCATATTATACTAAAAGAAAGGCAAGGAATTTGATCATAAATTTCCATTTTTTTATTAATATATCTTCTAGCTCCGCCCGTGAATTGATACCCCTAATCCTTAAATTAATTAGTAGACATATATATGAATTCTTTAAAGAAGTGTACGTCTTATGAATTGCGTGGTACTATGTTCTACATTTATTTTTTGAGAAGCAATTGATAATTGATATCTCATTATGATCTGCAATTTTTTGAGAAGAATTGCACGTCTTATGAAGATATATTTTTCAGAAGTAATTGATAATCTCATTCTTGTCTTAGTTGTTCTACATTTATAATTTTATTTTTCTCATATATTACTAGTCCCGGGTAAAAACAAATCTTGGCTCCGCCCTGATACCATAGCTAGGCTTGCAAGAAATCTATTAATGTTGAGAGCCCTATAAAACTTATGTTGTTGTCACAGTCTACGCTAGCTAACTAAAATTCATTAAAATCACATAAAGATGAATTAATCTTTTTTATGATTAAAAATAAATTTAATTAAATTAATAGAGTGTAGTTTATGACTTAGATATAGAAGTTAAGCACAAATAATGTCAAAGCTTTTTGTAAACAAATGACCTATAACATGAGTTATTTGTTTTTTTTATATATGTAGACATATTTATCCTTTTTTATTTGTTGAGAAAATTACCAAAAGTATCTATCTATTTTATAATCTCCATATGATTGGAATCCGAAAGTGTGCGAATTGGGAAGATTATTGTGGTAATGAAACTTCTTGCAATTAATGTAAACTTCTTGCACGTTAGAGAAAGACGAGGGGGAAAGAAAAGTCCGATGATTATTTCTGGATATTCATTAAATGCAGTTGTTCATTGTATATTAGAAAAATGTGCATGGTTTGGACCTTGGAAAATGATTTTTCCTGGTGCTTTGAATTGATTGTCAAAATCCATATTTTGGAAAGTTACATGCATGCCTATAGCTAGGAGCAAGATAAATCCTGTGTAATATCGAATATATTATACTAGCTTGCACCTGATATAATATCTTTAGGATTGGGTAAATGATTAATTATATATATTCGCATTATAAGATTATAAGATTTTAATTAAGATACAATCTTAGAAACTGAGCATGCTAAATTAAATAATTTACAACGGCAATTATCAATCCTAGCTTGTTATTACAAGTTTAAATTATAAGTTTCTCACTTATTTCACTTAATATATTAAATTATTAATAGTAATTCTTTGTTCTTTCATTTTCTCATAAATTATTGAAACACAATTTAGCTAGCGTCTGCAAATTCTTAAGAACAAGGTAACAAGTTATTTTTTCCATGAATATCTTTAAGTGTCAAATCACTAGAATATATATATAAGTCGGTCTGAATTTCTTTAATTTTGTGATTGTCTTAATTTATTAAAATAAAATAACTTAAAGTCTCCTACTTCAAGATAATTTTAATATGGCCTAAACATATAAATCAAAGATATTATTATTATTAATGTTTTAATTTAAATTAGAAACTATAGTGCTTGTTTATGAAATTTGCGGACATTAATACCAATATTTTTGCTTACATATATACCCGATCTTTTTTAACTCAATTATACATGGTAATAAACGATTTGAACACTTGATTGACTCCCTAATGTTGTTCAAATAATAAGGAAATGTTGCATATAAGTCCATTTTTCATGCATTTTGCAGATCAGATACATTTGTACCACAATTTTATATTCATGCACATAGCTAGAGTCATGAATATAGTAGTAACTCTCATTTCATTTTTCACCTTACCTCCCTAAAGGCTCACACACAAACACAAGCACAAACAAGAACAAGTCACCAACAAATTTTGATTTTTGAACACAATATTTTTTTTTTTTCTACATATGAGATACCAAACGTCTGTCCAATTCTCATGAGCAATAAACACACACCCCCACCGCCATAAATGCATTTGCACCCTCCTCTATACCCTCTGCCATTAATTGCTCTCTTCTCTCTTAATTCCCTCCTCCTTCTTCTTCTTCACCTCCCCATCTCTCTCCCTTTCTTTTTTTCATCATATCATTGTCCATTTCTCTGTTCTCTTTAATTCATCACCACCTTCATTTACATATTATCTCACCATACTATTCTCCTTAAATTCCTTTCACAAGAAAAGGCACACCCTTCATTTAATCTATTAAACCACCTCCCTTTTAAGCATCTGTACAAAAAATACTGACCATATATAAGCTTGAAGCCAGATCTGAACCTTTTACAGTTGCCCAAACCCTAATTCCATACATGGTGTTTAGTTAGGTTTCAAGTTTCAACAACAGTAAGTTTATTATTATTCCACACTAAAACTATGTAGTATACTGTATACATATATTTATTGTCTCTATAATATATATGTTCTTTCAAGCTTCTGTTATATCTTCATATCGCCTAAGGTTTAATAATTTTTTTTTATATATTCTTTGAGAGAGAGAGAGAGAGAGAGAGAGATTTTAGTCCCATCCCACCGAATATTTCGTGGGCGTTATACGTATCTCGCTCCATTTCGTAAATTAATTACTACTTAATAATAAAAACATAGGAATTGTCAAAGGCCACTTCACGCTGTCAACTCTTCTGTTTTGCTGACTCTATTTTTCCCGTTCTAGTCTTTTGGCACGTAAGGACATCACTTTAAAAGTCTTTGCTTTGAAACCCCATAACCGGAATATATATAATAATTATTATTATTTTCTTTTTTTGCACATTATTACATATATGTAACCTCATTTTGTTGTTTTCTTACTTTGACTTTCTTACCACCACAGAATCTATTCGACTCAACTCCCCACCATTACTGAAAAAATAAGCTTCTAGGGTTTTCTCGGTAGTGAGAACTTCTCAATTCTCATTATCATGCTTTCAATTTTTCCGGCGACTCAATAAGCTAAGGTTATATGTATATATATATATATATATATATATATATATGATTTGTTATATTATTATTTCTCCCTTTATATTACCTATTAAAATTTGAATTATTTCATTTTATTTATGCTATGTGCAAACAAAATCTCCATTGCAAGTGCTCAACTACAATTACACACTCAGTTCCAACAAACCCTATTTAATTGTCCTTGTCATTTCATGAGTTTTGAGGTACTCAAAAGTCAACCCCTTCCATTTTCCTTTCTCGGTATTATCAACACTACTCAAACCCCTTTCGAGATCTATTTATTTATACACATAAAAATGTTTTAAGGGTATGAAACTATTTATTTATACACATAAAAATGGTTTTAGGGTATCAATTTTTTTTAATCATTAGTCAAAAAAAATCCTTTTAGGTTTTACCGCCTAACCACTTCCTCCACACCACTCACTTTACTCAAGACACTTGACTATAGGTGTGAAACTGTTTTTTTTAACTCAGTTCCATTTTCTTTTGATAGGTTATATTGTAAGAGCATTATCAAGTGTGTTTCTTAGATCAAAAAGATGTTTCAACCGAACTTGTTTGAGAGCCACCATCATTTGCTGGATATGGGAGTTAGTAAAACTCCGGAAAATGAGCTGGATCTCATCAGGGATCACGACGAGTATGAGAGCAAATCGGGGACGGATATAATGGAAGCACCTTCCGGGGAAGACGAGCAAGACCCTAATCAGCGTCCAAATAAGAAGAAAAGATACCATCGACACACTCAGCTCCAAATCCAAGAAATGGAGTCGTAAGTTTGGAACCTCAAAAAAATAGAATCATTTTTATTTATTTATTTTGATGAATTTGGATGTAAAAAAAAAATTGTTTGATGAACAGGTTTTTTAAGGAATGCCCTCATCCGGATGACAAACAAAGGAAAGAGCTCGGTCGTCGGTTGGCTTTGGAGCCCTTGCAAGTCAAGTTCTGGTTCCAGAATAAGCGTACTCAAATGAAGGTGGCTTGAGTTCTTTTAGTACTTCCTATGTTCTTTTAATGTACTTGCGAATTTTGATTTAATGGTGTCTGCAATATCTAAATATAATTACAGGCTCAGCACGAACGCTGCGAGAACACACAACTGAGGAACGAGAATGACAAGCTGCGCGCGGAGAATATACGGTATAAAGAAGCTCTAAGCAATGCTACTTGTCCTAACTGCGGTGGACCAGCTGCCATTGGCGAGATGTCATTTGACGAGCAGCATCTCAGGATCGAAAATGCTCGCTTGAGAGAAGAGGTATTTCAACGCTAAAAAACAACAATGTCGTTTGAAATTAATTCTGATCCGAGTTCTTAAATTTTATGCGGACATCTAGGGCGTGTAGATTTCGAAAGCCACTTATTTAAGGTGATCCGCCATCATTCTTTAACTGTTCGTATGTCGTATTATATACGCTTTATAGGTAAACAGTTATGTATTAATGCAAAGACAGTAGTTAATAACAACTAAAATATTTAGTTGAATAATGTTATTTATTGTTTGGGAGTTTGTCTTTTTATTGATTGTGAACTATTATTAGTCATGCCATATAGCTAATCTTCATTTCTTCTTTCAATAAGCCTTTATTAAGCATAACTTAGATTTGCTTCTAAATTCTATAATTAATTCAGAAGTTTTGAAAAAAAGCATGCTTTGCAGATTGATCGGATATCAGGCATAGCTGCAAAGTATGTCAGCAAGCCAATGCTCACCTATCCCCTACCGCCTTGTGCATCTCGCTCACTTGATATTGGAGTGGGGAATTTTGGACAACAGACGGGCGGCCTAGGCCTAAGTAGCGAGATTTTTGGAGCTGGTGATCTTCTCAGGTCGGTTTCTGGCCCAACTGACGCTGACAAACCTATGATTATCGAACTGGCTGTGGCCGCTATGGAAGAATTGATCAGGATGGCTCAAACCGGGGAGCCCTTGTGGATTCCTAAGTCTGACAACTCTGCTGATGAGGGTTTGAGCGAAGAGGAGTACGTGCGAACATTCCCGCGTGGGATTGGACCGAAGCCTCTGGGGTTAATTTCTGAAGCTTCCCGAGAGTCTGCTGTCGTGATTATGAATCATGTCAACCTAGTGGAGATTCTGATGGACGTGGTATGACTTCTTATGCATTATTTTCCCCATACATACTTTTGTTTCTTGTGAGAAATTATTTACCTATTTTGATGAATGTGATTATAGAATCAATGGGCGAATGTGTTTGCGAGCATTGTTTCTCGAGCAATGACTTTGGAAGTTTTATCTACCGGCGTGGCTGGAAACTACAATGGAGCCCTACAAGTGGTATGTTCAGTCGTTTTGTTTCGTCAAGTGATCATAGATATTACTTCCTTTGAATCTCTTATATATAAAATCTAGTAACTCCTTTGTTTGCTTTGAAATCAGATGACTGCTGAGTTCCAGGTCCCTTCTCCATTAGTCCCGACGCGTGAAAACTACTTTGTGAGGTATTGCAAACAGCACGCTGATGGAATTTGGGCCGTGGTTGATGTTTCTTTGGACAATGTAAGACCTACTTCAGTATCGAGATGCAGACGCAGGCCTTCTGGTTGTCTGATCCAAGAACTGCCCAACGGTTACTCCAAGGTATAACAAATTTTCCTGTTTAGCTGTGTCTTAAGATGTGAAATAACGTGTTTCGCAACATTAAAGGATACAACAATATTTTGTTTAGGTCACGTGGGTTGAACATGTGGAGATAGATGATAGAGCAGTTCACAGCATCTACAAGCTGCTTGTTAATTCAGGACTCGCGTTCGGAGCAAGACGTTGGGTGGCAACACTCGACCGCCAATGTGAACGACTGGCTAGTGTAATGGCTAACAACATTTCAGCAGGAGATGTTGGGGGTATAGTTAATATTTTCCATTTTAGATTTCTTATTAAGTAGATGTTGGGTATTGTTTTTTTTTTTTTTAATCCGGAATAAGGCTCACTCCATAGCAATTTGTGTTTAGTTATCTCGTCCCCGGAGGGTAGAAAGAGTATGTTGAAGTTAGCTGAAAGGATGGTGATGAGCTTCTGCACTGGTGTCGGTGCTTCGACTGCGCATACATGGACTACTCTATCTGGAAGTGGGGCAGATGATGTTCGTGTCATGACCCGTAAGAGTATGGATGATCCAGGCAGGCCTCCAGGTATTGTGCTCAGTGCTGCAACTTCATTTTGGATCCCGGTTCCGCCGAAGAGAGTGTTCGATTTCCTAAGAGATGAGAATTCAAGAAGTGAGGTAATTGAGTCCTCAATCATCATCCTATTTGATTTTTTGTGTCTCCCTTTTGTAGTGGTTAAAGATCATTGCTAATCATTTTCTTGTTGTACTTGGCGTGATTACAGTGGGATATTCTTTCCAATGGCGGTCTCGTCCAGGAAATGGCACACATCGCCAATGGACGTGATCCAGGAAACGCGGTCTCTTTACTCAGAGTTAATGTAAGCTATTAATAACTTTATTCATTAATGCTCTTTTTCAATGTGAATCGCGTAATGTTTTTAATTTTCCGTGATTATTGATCTACTATGTCAAAACTTTAATTGGAATCACAATGCAGAGTGCGAACTCTAGCCAGAGCAACATGCTGATACTACAAGAAAGTTGCACTGACTCGACGGGCTCCTATGTCATTTATGCTCCGGTCGACATTGCTGCAATGAACGTAGTCTTAACCGGTGGCGACCCGGATTATGTTGCGCTCCTCCCATCTGGTTTTGCTATACTCCCTGATGGACCTAATAACAACATTCAGGTGGCTGGAATTCCTGAAGTGGGGTCGGGTGGATCTCTGCTTACCGTTGCTTTTCAGATACTGGTTGATTCCGTTCCGACGGCTAAACTCTCGTTGGGCTCGGTCGCGACAGTGAACAGCCTAATCAAGTGTACTGTGGAAAGGATCAAAAGTGCACTGTTGTGTGATGGTGCTTGACCAAAGGGGTCATTCGTATCAAGGTAATGTTCTATCACATAGTTTCATCTACGTACTTCAATTGGTACTGATTTCTTAAAATTATAATAATTACGATGGCGTTCGAATTAATTAATTTTATGTACAATCGGGTTACTTCTAAATTTTGCATAAATTGATTAGCTCAAAAATTGTTCAACTTTAAGAATACATTTTTATAATTTTTTTACTATGTTGCAGTGACAAATGCTACTACTACCTATATGAAGAAGTCAAGAGCGAACCTTTGAAATATGTAATCCTTGCATTTGGTGCTTATTTTGGTCATAATATTATTTAAGTTACAACTGGGTTTTTGACCACACTGCAAGAGCAAGTGGTTCGGGTATTGACTCTGCCCATTTTATATTAAAAGATCCAAGTAAACAAAAAATATTGGTCTTGTTGCTCTGGTTTTGAACTGATTATGAATCTTTTGTTTTGTTAGAACTTTGTTGTATTAAGTTCTAATTGTTATTTTTAGTTTTGTTGAGTTTAGTAGAACATATATGGATTCTCAAACGTTGTTTTTTCCTGAGATTAGTACATGTTTGCTATTTATTTGATTTTGCAATTTCATTTAGATCATCAAGTAGACTATTTAGCGCAGTGTGCAACAGTTGTATTCACTGGTCACCCGTCTTTACTCTTTGGTCGTGCTAGTTCCTTTTTTTTTTTTTTGATACATCGAAAGGGGTCAACCCAAATGCTACTTATTCGGAGATGTTCCGAGGACTAGTACCACCAATAACTTGAAAAAGAATGTAAAAATGGAGAGATGGTGGCGGATGGCTGAAAATATCTATGCTGTAGTTGAGGGAGTGGCCAAGTTTGGTAGGCCTGTCAGCAACAATATTTGTTTCTCAATATTCATGTCGAACTTTACATTAGGTGCAAGTGGCCATGACTGCGATATGATTTAATCAGGTTTTAATGAGGATGAGTAGTAGGAGACGATGAGGGTTAACCACAACTACTGTAGAGTCACAAGCTACCAGATTGTTTTGGAAACCTCGTTTAATTGACTAGCTGTAATAAATGCCCCAGAGTTCTTATATGGGCTACTCTTTTTGCCCGGTAACTCGGACTAAAAGTAAGTTGTTACTGTGTATCAAGTATCTACTCGTCTAATAAACTGGAAAAGTTTTTTAAGCTAAGGTGATTTGGTGATTAATGATTCAGATTTAAATAAATTTCATTCATAGGAATATTTGCTCTACTATTCTATTTTTGTATTGTATTGGTAGAGATTGATAATTGACATGATTGTTGAGGGTTGGTTCAAATAAGGTGGATGCGAGTGCGAATGTGGATGCGGGTGTGCCAGTTCGTCAAATTTAAAAATACTTAAATTTCAATGCACTTTAATGCTTTTATAAAAAATAATTAAATATTGAAGGACGAATTCTCAAAAATGCCCGCTAACTTTTGCTTTTAATACTAAATGCCATTTTTTCCAAACTTACTGAAAATGCCCATTAAGTTTTAATTTTTCTAACAAAAATGCCCGATTTTAAAAATTCGGATATTTTATCCGACGTGGCATCCGAATCAAAGAGGCGCACTGCTGAATCAAAAAGTCGCGTTTTAAAATTCGGGCATTTTTGGTAGAATTTTAAAAGATACATGGCATTTTTAGCATTATTTTTCAGACAAAATAGGTTTTTTTGTGATTATTTTTCATTTCGGGCATTTTTAGTAGAAATTTTAAAAGATACAAGGCATTTTTAGCATGTTTTGAAACAACGGGCATATAGGATTAAAAACAAAAGTTAGCGGGCATTTTTGATAATTCGTCCAATATTGAATATTGATATATAATTTCGTATATGTTTGAGTATTGTTTAATAAATACTCATGATAATTAAATTTATGAAATATTTTTTGAATTATTATGGTGAAAAGATAAAAGTATAAGTCTTAAATTACTTTCAAGATTTTTTTTAAAATTTTCAACTTAGTTTTGTTCTCTATCTGCTTCGACTCTTCTTTATTATCGTTCATTTGTTTTGTTCTTTGCAAATTTTCTACGATTATTCATTAAATTTGAATAAAAAAACTAAGAAATCTTAGTGCGAAAACTAAGAAATTTATAATTCGTCTCAACGTGAAGCACTGACACTAAATGCGCTAGTGCGAGACCGGTGCACCGAAAACTTTGACGATGTGAAGGATTATGTGACCTTAGTTGAGGGTGCAGCAAAATATTTTTTTGACCGACTTGTATTTGTGACTTTAAAGTCGTACTATACAATATTCTACAAGAAATGTGAAAAAATAAAATATGAAACCGCAACTATACAGTGATTGTGTAAATATCTTTAATTCAAATTGCATTTTTGGCAAACGCGTGGCTATAGATTTATGAACCTGCGTCAGTGAGAACTATAATTTTAATACCTAATTTTCTAATAATTTTTATCATTGTTAATAATTTTTTAATATTTAAAAAGAATAGGATTAGCCTAATTAGAAATCCACAATGGGTGAAAATGCATAAATATTCTATATCATTTGATTAACAAACCTTTATTTGGTATAGTCATTATAGTTTACGTTACAAGGTTTAAACTAAATGAGTAAAACAAATGATAAAATCCATTTCATTACCTTGAACTAAAAGCTTGATAGTTTTATAATAATTCTTTAAGGTTATCAAAATTGTGAAATTAAAATATCAATATGTTAACAACAAACAGTAGGGCCCAAAATAAATAACATAAAACTTTTTGGGTTAATCTAGGAAAAATAAAAAGTGAAAGGACTATTGGGCAATTTGCAGCAGACTGGTACGTGCGAGACGTAAAACTTTTGAGGCGAGATTGAAAGACCTAAAAAATGAAAGGACTATTCTGTAATTTATGGAGGACCACAACGCTATTACATATTAAGAAATTTTATTATTTGCAGATCCCAATCGATTATTACGTGGCATCAATCAAGGAATGATACTTTGTCAATGAAGACGCGAAGAAAGATGTGTTAAATTAAAGCAAGAAATTGTATCTCTAAAGTATGTTTGATTCAGTCTCTAAATTAGAGACAGGATTAGAAATAGTGCAAAGTTATGTCTAAAACTATCTCTAACTCGAAATTCACCCACAAATCTTGAGTTAGAGACAGATTCAGACACAACCCATGAGACAGGCTTAGACACAACCCAAGATATAGGCGTGATTGGCGCAATCAATGGAGGATTTAGTGGCATGATTAGCGGAGTCAATCCACTATATATACCCCGAACTTAAACCACAAAAGGTACATCATTTTTACTCATGCAAAACCAGAGCTCTCACCTATATCTCTAATCATCTCTCTAGTTACAAGTCTTGGGTTATCTATAATCTTGTCTCTTAAGCCTAAAGAGAAAACTAGAGACATAAAGCTGCTTCGAGATACAATTCGAGACGAAGCGCCCACCTATATCTCTAATCCTATCTCTAGTTACAAGTATTGAGTTATCTCTAATCTTGTCTCTTGAGCATAAAGAGAAAATTATAGACATAGAGCTGTTTCGAGATACAATTCGAGACAGAGCGCTCAACCTATATCTCTAATTCTCTCTCTAGTTGCAAGTATTGAGTTATCTCTAGGTTTGTCTCTTGAGCCTAAAGAGGAAATTAGAGATATAGAGTTGTTTTGAGATACAGTTCGAGACAGTTAGCCTTGGTTCAGCAATACTCATTATAGACACAATTCGATACACTTTTAGAGATTCAATTAGACATATTTCTGGAGGCTTGATTAGATATAACATTCAACAAGCTTCGTTAAGCTTTCTCATTATAGATAATTTCTGCCTACTTACTCGAGCGATGGAGTGCCTTCACGGGTAAGCCCCCACATAGTTCATATCCAGCACGAATCGGCATCCCATCTGACCTGCTCGGTCTGACAACATCTCATCCGACAATGTTGGCCTAATAAGCTACGAGCCCAATACACGACATGCCCATTCAACACGACTCATTATTCTGATGCACAACAATGGTCGTCATCGAGAAACAATGAACTACGTTTGACTTGATTCCCTATACGGGATATGCAGGCAGCTTGGCCCAGCCCAAGTTCAGTCCAAAATCAACAAACTTCATGTTTAGGTATGGTATTTTTTCTAAGTATAGGTTTCTCGAACTCAAAGCTAGCTTGGGATCTATTAGGAGCTCGGGTTAGTAAGACGTGGACACTACAAAAAAATAGGGTCAATAGGGACCGAAATGCGGTCCCTATTGACCCCTCATGCGGTCCCTGAAGGTCAATAGGGACCGCCTCTGAGTCGCTACTGCCGTCCCTATTGACCTCGGTCGCTTGCCATCAGGGACCGCAAGTAGGTCGCTGATGAGGGTCAGTAGGGACCGGAAAATCAGCGACCGCCTTCCGGTCCCTGATGAGTTAATATCAATAGGGACCGCATTGCGGTCCCTATTGCCTTAAAAATTAGGGACCGCCTCTATTATTTTTCATGAAGTAGCGACTACGTTTAAGTCGCCACCTCTTGAAATAAAATAGGGACCATTGTGCGGTCCTTATTGATTGAGTATTAGGGACCTAAAGGCGGTCTCTAATCTTTATAATAGGGACCGAAATGCGGTCCCTAATAACAAAAACAGGGACCGCAATTCGATCCCTACTAATATTCATAGATACTCTATGAATATTAGTAGGGACCGAATTGCGGTCCCTATTGACCCCCCTTAAAAAAAAATATCCTGGATTTAATCCGAAATATTATTGTTTTTTTCGTGTAAAATTATGGTTTTAACAAGATCAAAACAATAAAATAATAAAAAAAAAATTAATATAATGACATGAAAGTATTAATGAATGTTAAAAGATGAATAAAATGACTAATAATAGAAAATAAAATATGAATGAAAACAAAAAAAAAAAGAATGAATAAAACAACAAGTGAAAGAAAAGTAAGAAAAGAAAGTGTAGATCCAAAATAAAGAAAGTGAAAGAAAAGAAGCAAAAGAAAGATTGTGTTGGTGATTTTTTTTTAGATTTGTATTGGTAAAATATTAGAAAAGTTTTTGCGTTGGGCGATTTATGGAGAAAAGAAGATAGTGTGTTTGTGTTGTAAAATAAGATAGTGTTTTTGTGTTGGGTGTTTTTTGAAGATAATGAAATGAGATGTGTAAGAGTGGTGAGTATATATAGAGGGGACGGTGAAATTTTCAAATTTTTGCCAAATTCAAATTTCTCGCCTAAAACTTTTGCCAAAATTTCAAATTTTAAGATTCAGTGACCGCATCTAGGCCACTAATAAAAATTAGGGACCGGATTTAGGTCACTAAATTTTTGTAGTGACTGCAATGCGGTCCCTGTTGATATTTTAGGGACCTAAGTGCGGTCCATAATAATATTCATCGATTTTAAAGTATGAATATTAGTAGAGACCGCAACACAATCCCTATTGAGTAAATAGGGACCGCCATCTGCCGAGTCTAGCGGAGCTCAAAGACACCACCCACCGGAGCTAGACCAAGCGAGAGGCCGACAGAGACTTCAGCCACAGACACGTAGCGTCGACTGGGCAGGGGGCCGTCTATAGGGGTCACAGCACCCCGACGACCCAAGGACAAGCGGGTCATTACATTAACACGTGGAGTTTTTACCGACCCCCTAGTCGCAATATAGCAAAGACGGTCACGTCCCTTATCAAACAGTTTAAAACGATATTTTGACCCTCTTACTTGCAGATGCTCCAAGATACACGAGATGCGATGTGGAGCAGATTTGGGTGAGAAATTATTACATAATAATATAATATATATATATATATATATATATGTATTAGTATATTAATAAATAAATGAAAAAATACGAATAATCTTAAAATTTTAATTATATTGTAGACAATCTATGGGGTCCGTTACCCGGAGTTGGACGCAGTGCAGAAGGCATTCGTTAAGAAGGCAAATGGGTGCTACAAGCGTTTGGTGAGTAACACGAAGGTCATCTATTTTAAGAATTTAGAAGAACCGGAGTATAGTGGGAGACCGAAGACGTGGATGAACTCTGCTTTGGAGGCACATGCGGTCGTTCACTGGGGGACCGAGGCTCATAAAATGTTTTCCGAGAGGATACGGATCGCTAGGCGAGGAGGACGCGATCCTGGCGATTTACCTCGAGCACTGCCCACCTTTTTCGGTGGTTCCGTCGATTACGATCAGATCAAGCACATGATGGTATGCTTTATTTGAATCAACAATATAATATAGTCGTAATTTAGGATTCTTAATTTTAACGTACTTTTTCCTTAAATTTGTAGGCTAGGAATCAGCCCAATTGTCTGACCCCTATTCGACCCGATGATGTGTACAAGGTTGGACATACAAAGAGGGTGGCCGGGACTGGCGGGAGTGGGTGGATGCCAGTTTCGGTCTTACTTATTTAAGTGTTTTCGATTCTGTACTTGTTAGTTTTTTTTTAAAATTCAATCCTTTTTATATTCTAATTACTCATTCTAATTTTCGTTTTTAATTTACTTTCTTATATCAACAGAAGAAGTACGTAAGGGAACTGAGGAAGAGATATCCGTCGTCAAAGGAGTTGCCCAAGTGGGATGTCGATTGTTAGAAGAAGGCCATAGGGAAGGTGAAGAAGGTGAAGTCGAAGGGGAAGGGGATACCGACAGATGCTAATCCGACGGACTTCGATTTGCCCTACAGAAAGGAGGCAGACTACACGCTAGGCTACATCAGGCAGTTGGCGAGGGAGAACCACGAGTTGAGGATGACCCAGAATCCGAGAGTGGACATGCTCCTAGACTTCTTGAAGGACTTCTGACAGGATGTGGCTACGAGTACAGGTCGGCCGATGTGCGAGTTTTCCGAAGCGCTGTTCATGGGCTCAACTATTAGGTTTGGATCGAGGTACAGGGTACCGAGGCCACCACATCCGACACGAGATCCATTTGCTCTCAGTCCTTCCACTGCGCCAGAGTTTCTCGATGACAGCAATGATGATGAGTATGCAGATCTCGACATGATGGACTTCGATACCGCACATTAGGGCCTTGATGATTTGGAGGGCTATGAGGGGGCAGATGCAGCAGATCCATTGGCGACCGTGAATGATACTTATGCTTTGGGGGAGGGTTCTGGTGTGGAGCGGGTTGAGTATCTGGAGAGTGATCACATTAGCGAGTTCTCCTCTGGCGGTTGAGTTATTGTTGGACAGTTTATTATTGTTGGACTTTTATTAATGTTGGACTATTAATTAATATGCCATTTTCTTTTTTAATTTTTTATTGTTGAACCAAACTAGTTTATTTTCTCTGTAATTATTGTTAATCGTTATTTGCATGTCGGGTTATTATTTGTATAATTTAGATTAAATTTTGTGTTGTTCTTGCCATTTGAAAAATCTAGACATCATTTCACATGTATAAACTCGAAATGGAATTGGAAAAAAATAGTGCAAACTCATCACTACTAACGTATAAAGTTTTACAAAAAAAAACTCTTAAAAAAACTCTTAAAATTGGGTTTCTAAAACCGCCTCGCGGTTGGAGAAACTAGTGGCCGTTGAATTCTGCGACTGCGAGGCGGTCCCAGAAACCCCTGCCCTTACTTTTTGAGACCGCATTGCGGTCGCAATTGCACTTATTTGTGACCGTTGCGCGGTCAAAAATAATATTCATACTTCAAAATGACGTATTTTCGATGATTTGAGGTACCACGTTGTTAGTTTAATTGATAACTAGCCTAATAATAGTAAAAAAAACCATAATTTCAATGTCTCATTACAAATCCAAGCATTATATATGTGGGACAAGCCGTTATGAAGATTCTTACGATTTCGAACTACAACGATCATATATATATATATATATATATATATATATATATCATGCCTATATACATATAGATATAAACGTAATGTGCAAGATGATCTACTAATTAAATCGATTAATGATATTTATAATTTAATTAGTGAAGAAAACCATAATAATAAATCAACAACTTGTGTATGATGTTGAGTCGTAGATAGAACATAAAATAAATTTAACACTGAAAACTCGCTCAATCACATTCAATCTACTGTTTCATACCTCAATTCCTTGTTTTGTAACCATTTATTAGCTCATTTAACATGTAGTATTGATGTTTGTTGCTAAAAATCACAAACACGTTGAGATCGTTCCATAAAATAACGATTTTGAAGTATAAATGTTATTAGTGACCGCCTCGCGGTCACAAATAGGGCTAATTGGGACCGCGTCGGGGTCCCTAATTCCAGCATTTGTGATTGCGAGGCGGTCACTAATAATATTCATACTAAAATAATGAATATTATTCGTGGTCGTAGCCCGGTAACGAATAGTAGACAATAGTGACCGCCGACGCGGTCGCTATAACTCCGATGTGAATTTTTCAAATCTTTTGCGACCGCGTCACGGTCGCTTTTGAGTATGAAAATTTAAATATTCGGCAGGTTAAGTGGGAAAAATTAAATTTTCACGAAAATTCAAATTTTCACCCTATCTTCTATATATACCCACCACTACCCTCTCAATTTTCAAAACTCTCCCAAACACACCAACACAAATTTCCTTCACTTTTCAATACTCTTCCAAAAACACCAACACCAAACAATAAACACTCTTCTCTTTTCTTTTTTTCTTTTTTTTTTCAAATCCAAATAAAACAGCACCAAACAATAAACACACTTCTTCTCTTATTTTCTTTTCCAAATCCAAAACAAAAGAGTCTTCTCTTCTTTTCTTTTCCATAAACTTTATTTCTCTTCTACTTTTTCCATTTCATTTATTTATCTTTCGTTCACTTTTTTGTTAATCTTTTTTACATTTCTTCATATTTAGAATATTTCTTCTTTTATTAATCTTTTCATTTTATTTTATTAATTGTTCTTCATTATTTAATTTTATTTGTTCCTCTATATTGCTTTGTTGCCATTATTTGTATGCAATTTCTACAAAAAACCAATAATATTCTGAAAAATTGCCGGAATATTATTGATTTTTTTTATTTTATTCGCAGTGTATCAGCGACCGCAATACGGTCTCAGATAGTATGAATATTATCTGAGACCGCGTTGCGGTCCCAACTTTTGAAGATTAACTGAGACCGCGCCGCAGTCTCCATTGACCTTTTAAACTTTGTGGCCGTGTGGCAGTTGTTATTGACTTTCAAGTTTTTGCGACGAGAGCGTGGTCCCAAAAGACAAAAAAACTCATATTTGTCTTTTGGGACCGCCTCGCGGTCCCAAATAGGATCAGGAACCATTGTGCGGTCGTAGTTGGTGTCAACTGCGACCGCGTCCCGGTCACGAATGAGAAGCGACCGGTCTCATTCGCGATCGGTATCAGCGGCCGAAAGACGATCGTAGATGTCTTTCTGCGACCGACTTTGCGGTCGCAGATAGGCCCCAAATCTTGTTATACTACTTAAAGTCTTCATACATGTAATTGCCAGAGTTACATCCACATTCGTATCCAAAATGTTGTTAGTTTGATAGATTAATATATCCAATTTGTTTACAACATTATGACGTGATAATTTAATTACACAAGAGATTTAGTTTTATTCAAATTGGTAAGAAAATGTACATAAATAGCGTTTACACTCTTGAATGGTGTTTAGTAATAAAAGACAAGGATATAAAAATGTATATAACTAAATTTTGAATTTATTTACATTTACAAGTACTGTTACTTTAAGCTAGCTAGAAGCTTAGCCTATACGAGTTCATGAAAATTTTGTAGTTTTTAGCTTAAAGTAAATTTTCAAATATAGAAGCGAAATTTTGCGAACACCAAGACTACTTTAAGGTCAAAAATTTAATTATTATTATTTTATTTAAAAACTTGCAAACACGGACTAAATATATAAAAAAGATATATAGGCACACGCTTATCACTAAATAATTAAAAATCTGAAGTATCATGAATATCTTTTGGTAGACTACATGGATTAAAGTTTCTATTTTGAATCACTAAATAATAGAAACGTTTCGTAATGTTTCGACATATTCAGAAGAATTCGATCGTGGAAACTATTGTTATAATGAACCTGAAAATTACATGTATGTTTCGTTTTGATAGAATCAAAAATAGAAACATTTCGGTACGTTTCGAGGAAACGCAGGAAAATTTTGATCCGTGCACTACAAGAGATCTGGGATTTTCCAGCGCTTTTTTTGCTGTTTTCCAGCGTTTTAAAACGCTGGGAAAAAGCCTTACCAGCATTTTGAAAAACACTAGCAGCATTTTGAAAAACACTAGCAAGCTGCTGGGAAATCGCCCATTAGTAAAACCTTCACAAGCGACTTACATGGGCGCTTGTATATGCAGTACCTCTCTTAGCATAATTAAATTGCTGGCGTAGACATAAAAAAACGCTGGAAAATTTTGATCCGCGGTGGATTGTACACGGACGAACTATTAAAGGCAACTAAATTCGGTATTTTTCCAAATAATTTCGGATTTACTTGGGCAAAGATAACATAAATATCGTACCTTGTAATCATTAATTCTTTTAAATTTTGTGAGGTCACCTCCGCCAGCTAAAGTAATTGATAGGAATAAGAGCAGTTGGAAACATTAAATGTAGATATATTTTGCGGGAGCGAGACAAAATATGGTTGTTGCCTATATGGATTTTGTACGAAAATATATACTATTACGGTATTTCCTTGCAGATGGGGGAAATTGAAAATGACACCCCAAAATCTCAACTAATTTGCTGTACTATTAGCGAGGCATCAAATTGTATAACAAAAAAAAGGAGTGAGGTATATATATCTAAAAGAAGTAAAAGTAACGAGGTAATTGTGTATATATATAAAAAACAACTTTTTAGTTATGTTAATGCTACCTATATATTATTCTAACATGTAATGATATGATCAATAAGATACACAACTTGAAAACGTGGATGAGAATCTTAAGTTCGAGGGATGTGGTTGATGGATGTTTTGTGTTTCTTTAGAACCTGGAGAGAGCTAGTAGGTACATTATATTGAAGTATATAATAGACACTAAAACTAGCTAAATCAAACAAGGCATCGACTTATGTCAAGAAAAATATGCAATAGATCGAGATATTTTAATTGAATTTGGTAATATACCATGGTTTCGGGCTAAGTTCTACTACAATAGACTCATGCATCTACTAAATTGCGAAAAATGGTTTTTATATTTGAGTTTGTTAGGAATTGGAATCTCCACATTGGTATAATATTGTCCACTTTGGGCTCAAGCCCTCACGGTTTTACTTTTGGGGTCCAACTCCCCAGAAGAACTCATACCAATTGAGATGTCTCCAATCATATAAACCCAGTTCAACTCCTTTTTTATTTCCGATGTGGGACTCTTGTTTGCCCCAACAATCCTCCCCTCAAACAAAGGACTACCGAACTGTCACGTGACTGGGTCTTCGTCTCCTTCTTCAGTTTTTCTCCCGGGATATTGTTCTTGGCCCAACAAACTTTTTTTCCCCTTGAACAAAGGATCTCCGAGCCTCCCCTTATTAACCCGACGCCTCACCACCTGTGATCATCTCCTTAAGTCGGAGCTCGCCTCCTTTTTCGTTCACTCCTGGGACACCCAAACGGATCGGGAGCACAGGCTCTGATACCAGTTGTTAGGAATTGAAATCTCCACATTGGTATGATATTGTCCACTTTGGGCCCAAACTCTCATGGTTTTACTTTTGGGGTCCAACTCCCCAGAAGGCCTCATACCAATTGAGATGTCTCCAATCATATAAACCCAGTTCAACTCCCTTTTTATTTCCGATGTGGGACTCTTGTTTGCCCCAACAGAGTTGAGCTCATAATAGGTAGAAGATTGATTGGAAGAGTTCAATAAAACATATATATGATCTTAACTTCATTATTCAGTCATTGACTAAGTATACATCTATGTAACTATTCGTGTCTCATCTTGTGTCAACTCACAAAGTTCTTAGAAACATTAAGGCTCGTCCCCGTAAAATTAAGATCATACATCTAATAATGTGCAATGTTCCTTTTGATACATTAAGGAATCTTTCATTTTAAAAGTAAATGATCAAAAAATCAAATTATCAAGTCATGTAAATTTGAAAAGTACAAAAAAGATGTCATAAAAAATATTTTTTTGTGCAAAATTTGAAAAACACTTGTACATTTCGTTACAAAAAAATCATAAAACTAAAAGTACTTCCTTTTGATATTCCCATTCAAAAAATTTAATTATGTCAAATTAAAAGTTTGATGCCCAACCATTGATCCCAAGTTCTAGCTCATGCACATCGTGCATAAAAGTTGTACCATCCTCCACTACAAGCCTGTGGCAGTTTCAGAGACCGCCACCAGCAACTGCAACGCGGCTGTGGTTGTTGCGCATCTGAGACCGTGCAGCAACAGCGTTGCGATCCCGAGCCCATTAGCTGGACTGTTCCAGCCAATGGACCGAAACATTTAGCCCCAAAAGGGCCAAAAGTTCATCCCAAAATTACGGCTTTCTAGCTTGAATTTTGGGAGCTTTCTTCGGGACAGCCGATGGAGGTTTTCAGGGACCGCGTTGCGGTCCCTGGCTTTCGGAGACCGCCTTGCAGTCTCTAGTAGGTACATTATAGTAGGTACATTATATCTAAGTATATAATAGACAATAAAACTAGCTAAATCAAACAAGGCATCAACTTATGTCAAGGAAAATATGCAATCGATCAAGATATTATATTGAATTTGGTTATATACCATGGTTTCGAGCTAAGTTCTACTCCAATACACTCATCTACTAAATTGCGAAAGATGGTTTTTATATTTGAGCTGAGCTCATAATATGTAAAAGAATGATTGGAAGAGTTCAATACAACATATATATGATCTTAACTTCATTATTCAGTCCTTGACTAAGTATACATCTACGGAACTATTCGTGTCTCATCTTGTATCAACTCACAAAGTTCTTAGAAACATTAAGGCTCGTCCACGTAAAATTAAGATCATAAGTCTAATAATGTGCAATATTCCTTTTGATACATTAAGGAATCTTTCATTTTAAAAGTAAATGATAAAAAAATTAAATTATCAAGTCATGTAAATTTGAAAAATACAAAAAGATGTCATAAAAAACATTTTTCTGTGCAAAATTTGAATAATACTTGTATATTTCGTTACAAAAAATCTTAAAACTAAAAATACTTCCTTTTGATATTCCCATTCGAAAAATTTAATTATGTCAAATCAAAAGCTTGATGCCCAACCTTTGATCCCAAGTTCTAGCTCATGCAAAGCGTGCATTAAAGTTGTACCATCCTCCACTACAAGACTGAGAGGTTTTTTAGGGACCGCAACGCGGTCCGTGGCTTTCAGAGACCGTCTTGCGGTCTCTAAAAGTGGTTTTTTTTTTCATTTTCACTCCTCCTTCTCTCCTCTTCTCGCTCCACCGCCGCCATCGCGCCTAGCACTATCCCAAATCGCTATTTTGTTCCCCTCTACCACGCAACCGCGTCGTCACTACTCCTCCATAGCGCCGCCATCCTCCACCGCCCCGACCACCCCGTAGCTCCTCCATAGCGCCACCTTTGTCTCTTCTTCTCACTCCCTCATACCGACCACCCCTATGACCCGCCACCGCCACCGCGATGACAATCCCCACCCGCCACCGCTACCGCGATGACCATCCTCACCCGCACTGCCCCCACCATCTACAAACCGCCACTATTTTTCATTATTTAATTTTATTTATTCTTGTATATTTCTTTGTTGCCATTATTTATATGTAATTTTTACAAAAAAATCAATAATATTTCAGTAAATTACCGGAATATTATTGGTTTTTTTGATTGTGTTCGCAGTGTTTTTGCAACCACGGCGCAGTCTCAATTGCTCTTTTAACTTCAGATACCGCGTAGCGGCCTCAGTAGTGTTCAACTTTATGAGACGGCAGTGCTACCTCAAATACTTTTTCACTTTCTGAGACCGCAATGCAGTCTCAAAAACTCTTCAATATCTGGGACCGCGTCGCGGTCTCAGATTTTTAGGTCGCAGTTGAACTCAACTGCAACCGCGACACGGTCTTAGATGAGAAACGACCGAGCTCATACTCGATCGAGCTATCTGAGGCCGCGATACGGTTGCAACTGACTTTCTGCAACCGCATCGAGCCTATCTGAGACCGCAATAAACAGTTCGTACTTAATTAATTAACATTTTATATGACATTCTTATGCGCTAATTATATTTTTATAATCAAACTTAAGTCTATATCATTAGGGCTAATTGGCTAAACTTTTAATGATATTGACATCTTTTACCACTTTTCAGAAAGTAATTAGCAAATATTATTGTGTAATCTATATCTAATCAAACAATGGACCATATATTATGGGTATCAGACAAAATGTAAGTTTAGGGGATCCACTAATGTTGTTTCCCCGTTATCACATGTTAATTTAACTTATACATATTGATAACCTAAGTTATATCATTATCTATCATGAAAGGCTGAAACCAGTATTAACATTAACAATATTCATATGACTTCCGTATCTTCGGGTTTATTTATTTATTTTGTGGACGGTGATCTTTTTTTATCTAAGTATAACTAAGCATGTGATATATTTACAAAATAGATAATGAATAATGAGATTCTATGCCTTGTACTAAGAATTTTGTCAAAGTTTTAAGATGCAATGTGTTTATTAGCATCTAATCGTAATTCCACTAGAAAGTGATAAAATTATTTATATACACTTTTACTTAACATTTTAAATGTGCACATTGGAGTATATAGAGTATTAATTTATGTGTATTGATTCATTTTGCATTCTTCTTGTATGATCTCTGTGCGTTACACATACTCTTGTGCGTAATTTTAAAGTTTTTAGTTGTTTTCATGAATTTGTAATATTTTGCAGATTTTTTTTTAAAAAACAAGTTATAGAGGATCGTAATGAAAATCAGAAATATAGGATAAAAACGTAAATAACAAAGTTGAAGAGGGTATAAGTGGAAGGGAGAAAAATGGTTGATAACATCATTTTCCTTTCTTATTAATAAGTAGAAGATATAGTAGGATACCATCATTTTCCTTTCTAGCTCATGCACAGTGTGCATTAAAGTTGTATCATCCTCCACTACAAGACTGGGGCGGTTTAAGAGACCGCCCCCAGCAACCGCAACACGGTTGCTGCACATCTGAGACCGCGCAGCAACTGCATTGCGATTGCTCCTCAATTGTGATCGCAACGCGATCTCCAAAGGCAGAAAGGGACAGCGTTGCGGTCCCAAGCCAATGGGATGGACTGTTCTAGCTAATGGGCCTGAACTTTTGGCCCTAAAAGGGCCAAAAATTCAGCCCAAAATTAGGGCTTTCTAGTCCTAATTCTGTGCGCCTCCCTGGGGACCGCCGAAGGAGATTTTTAGGGACAGCAACGCGGTCCCTGGATTTCAGAGACCACCTTGCGGTCTCTCAAAGTGGTGCTTTTTTTCATTTTCACTCATTTTCTCCTCTTCTCTCTCCACCGCCGCCACCGCGCCTAGCACTATCAGAGATCGCGATTCCGTTCCCCTATCCCTCGCAATTGCGCCGTCGTCACTCCTCCATAGCGCCGCCGTCCTCCACCGCCCCACCACCCTGTAGCTCCTCCATAGCGCCGCCTTTGTCTCTTCTTCTCACTCCCTCATACCGACCACCGCTACGACTCGCCCCCGCCACCGCGACGACCATCCCCACCCGTCACCGCCATTGCGACAACAATCCTCACCCGACACCGCCCCCACATCTACAAACCGCCACTATTTTTCATTATTTAATTTTATTTGTTCTTATATTGCTTGTTGCCGTTATTTATATGTAATTTTTACACAAAAAAAAACTAATAATATTTCGGTAAATTATTGGAATATTATTGGTTTTTTTTAATTTCGTTCGCAGTGTTTTTGCAACCACGGCGCGATCTCAGTTAATATTCATACTATCTGAGACCGTGATGAGGTCTCTGATACTTGAATATTAACTGAGACTGCGCCGCGGTCTCAATTGCTCTTTTAACTTAAGATACCGCGTTGCGATCTCAGATAGTGTTCAACTTTCTGAGACCGCAACGCGGTCCCAAAAACTCTTCAAGTATCTTGGACCACGCTGCGGTCCCAGATTCTTAGGTCGCAGTTGAACTCAACTGCAACCGCGATGCGGTCTCAGATGAGAAACGATCGAGCTCATACTCAACCGAGCTATCTGAGACCGCGATGCAGTTGCAATTGAATTTCTGCAACCGCATCGGGCTTATATGAGAGCGCAAATGCGGTTGCAATTGAGCCCATAATCTTGTAGCGCTGAGCTAGTGGTAGATTATTCAATTTGTGCTTCATTGAAACTCTTTAGGTAAAAAATATAAGATGAACGTAAATTCTTAACAAACTATTTGTTACCACTGTTGAATTGCAGATAAAACTAATAATTAAATAATAGTAGTTCTTAAATTATTTGTCATGTATAATCACCCTGTAATTTCAACCCAATCCCTATACGTACACAGTAACCGCTAGCTTGTATGACCATGCATGCGCATTAGACATAATTTCTCCAAATTTTATTGCCAACTTTTGTGTAAATGTTTTTTTATCTTAATTTGAAGTATTTTGCTACGCTTAAAATAGATAACCAATGACCTTTTTAAATATATATGGATATATATTATAAATTCTGCTCATATATATAAATTGCTCATTCATGCTTTCTCCCAGAAATGGAAAGATAATTTACCGCTTCAAGTACTGAAAGAAAAACGATAAAAAGTACTCCCAATGTTATACTATACATTAAAAGTTTCTCCAAGTAAATTAAATACAACACCCCATAATGAATAGCACTTGTACTAAAAATAAAAACGAAGTAGAACAGCTTCATAATGGTGCAATAAATTTGTACAAAAAACACGCACCTTACCAGTTGCTATAAGTGACACTAGTAACTTCATGCTTGTATAAATTCGCATAGATGCGACGATATATGTCACGAGTTTTATTGTTAACATAACTTGCATGAAATTTTTCTGTCACTTCAGAATTAAATTTGACATAGCAAGAGATGATCAGTAAGAAAATTAAAGATGAACAGTATATGTGCATGTACGGTTTGTTCAGAAAGATAATAGAGGAAGAGATGGTTAAAAAGCATTGATATTTCTGAAAGATTCCATGCAACAAGATTGACAGAAAATTAAATGCTTTACTTTTTTTCAGCGGCTACTGTACGTGGTTTAAATTTATTTCTCTTCGAATCTTAATTGGAGTTCTGAGTTTAAACTTAAAGAAGGTTGTTGCGAGCATTTCATTAATTAGTTCAAGTAATTATAAATTTTACTTTGATATTACATATATGTATATAGAAATGTCAAAAAGCTCTTCGACAAGGTTTTGATTTTCCAATCAATGTAGTATTGAAGACTAATCAGAAGGAAAATCAACTTGAGAAACACAAAAACAATATTTTGAAGACTACAATATATTGATACTCCTAAGAACAATAATTTCCACAAACGCTATATCTATCAATCTTTCTGAGTAAGAAAATAGATTATTTTTACTTCCTTTTTAGTTGTATTAGATAATACGTTTCAAAAAATAAAATAGTGGTTTTCTCTTACTTCATTGAGCTTAGCTTCAACCATTCATTCTTTCGTGTGATGAGACAAATACTCATATAACATTTATCTACATTCATAAGTCCATTGTTGGTGATTATGTTTTCAACAACGTAGTATATGAAAGAAACTCATTGCTCAAACAAGTATTGTCATGGTACAAATCCCCACGAAAACGCAATTAAACATGGAGTTTCGTTTCGAGAGTATGTTCATTCCCAAACAGGTATTGTCATTATACAAATCCCCACGAAAATGCAATGAGAATTTTATGTACCAAAACATGGATTTTGGTTTCGAGAGCTAGGTCACATAAGGCGGATGCGGGTACGAGTGCAAGTGCGGATGCGAGTGCGCCAGTTCGCCAAATTTAAAAATACTTAAATTTCAATGCGCTTTAATGCGTTTATTAAAAATAATTAAATATTGAATATTGATACATAATTTCGTATATATTTGAGTATTGTTTAATAACTACTCATGATAATTAATTTTATATAATATTGTTTAAATTATTATGGTGGAAAGACAAAGGTATAAGTCTTAAATTACTTCTAATATTCTATGTTTATTTTATTTTCAACCTAGTTTTGTTCTCCATCTGCTTCGACTCTTTTTTAATATCATTCATTTGTTTCGTTCTTTACAAATTTTCTACGATTATTCATTAAATTTGAATAAAAGAACTAAGAAATCTTAGTGCGAGAACTAAGAATTTATAATGCGTCTCAGTGCGAAGCACAAGCACTGAATGCGCCAGTGCGAGAACGGTGCGCCAAAATTTTTGACGATGTGAAGGATTATGTGATCTAGTTCGAGAGTATGTTCTAGCTTCCCATTAATTAAGCAATACTTATGGACCAATATGTACATGGACGTGGACTTTTACGGTGTCAATTTGGCGAAAATACCATCCAACATGATATTGGGCTTATATTACAAACAAAATTGGTTTTTATTAAAATGAGCCAATATGAGGTGCAGCTTATGGTCCAAAAATCTGAAAGACTAACCCAGCCCACTGACTGCACCACTGCCCACTGGTTATGTTTGTATCAACTAATTGAAAAAGTGTTCCAAGTTGATAAGTAGCTCACAGTAAAAAGGTAAGGAACCTTGATCTATTTGGTCAAAAACTTGAAAGAAACAGTTTAGTAATAAAAAGTTTGATATAGCTACAGAACAGTACCATATTCATCATGAAACTGCAATCTGGTCTAAACATGAAATATGGCTATAAAAAGCAAGATAACAGATGAAGCCACGAGGAGGGGGAATCATATTTCGAACAGTGGGAATAGCTTCAGGTTATGACATTGTTGACAACTGAACGTTAAAAAAGTTGAATAATGATTGATGAGAAAAGAACATCACAGATCAAAAACTTAGGCATTCTGTTCGTAAGTTACACATAGGTCATACAAATTTTCTTGCGCGCTATGCAACTCTTAAAGACTACATGAGTATTCGAATGAAATAGAATTCGACTCGCACAATCTACCCAGACACTGCTGGCACAAACCAAAGCAGGTGAAGAATACATGAACAATGGTCCCAAGAAGAGTAGGCTGAAATTGGATTTCTTCTTGCACCGTAAACTTTAAATTCAGAAACTCATCAGATCAAATCAAAATAGAACATGAATATACACATGTATACACACACACACACACAGACACACACAT
This sequence comes from Linaria vulgaris, assembly GCA_948329865.1. Lineage (NCBI taxonomy): Eukaryota > Viridiplantae > Streptophyta > Magnoliopsida > Lamiales > Plantaginaceae > Linaria > Linaria vulgaris. The sequence goes on from OX415252.1 coordinate 115,330,596, forward strand.
ATATATATATATAAATATATATATATATATATATATACATACATACATATACACACCATTGATCTCCTGTGAGCCAACTCAAAATTGAACTCTTAAGCTGCATCAGAACTTTCATGAAAACATTATTAATCAGAAAAGAAACCAAGAAGTACAAAAGTACCAGAAGGAAAGCACAAAAGTTTTTCGGAATGCATCATAAGCTCCAGTAAACCCAGGGCCCAATAAATATTTAACGCGACACACAATCAATGCAGACTAGCAACTTCCTTTAATTCAACACGTTGGGAAGGCTACAAATCTAAAGGAATGGCCTCATGTCTTTCCCGCTTGCCATGATTACGGAGACAAATAACTTCGGGCAAGTTTAAGCAAGCTCCACATAAAGAAACTAAAATCCACACGATAGTAGCAATCCATAGTTTCTACTAAAGGCAATCTAATTTATCAAATGAAACCATATCGCAGAAGCCATTCAAGGTCCATAATGACTTAAAGCATGGAAATTTTATCATGTTAACAACAAACATCATGTAAAACCAATGCAGAAAAAAGTTGTTCAATTCTTTCTTCGTCACAGCTCATCTCCATCAAACAGAATAATGTATTACATTCATAGAAATACTGATGATCAAATCCCAATTGAGCACATCACACCCTTCAAAAATTCAGAACCTTTGACACGAACGAGCAACTATAATCACTTACAATAACGTAACAAAATCATGCCAAAAGTATACCAAAGCCAGTTCACTAGCATATTCGAATGTTTTATACAGCAAATATATGTACTCACTTACTCACACCGTCACCCAAAACAACCATCTACATTCCAGCAGTGGGCAACGCGGCCATAAACGAATTGTACGACGACTCCAAATCAAAGTGCAGCTGCCGAGCCTGCTGCTCCGTCAGCTCATCCGCTGCCCCCATCTTCGCCAGCCTCGCAATCCACTCCCTCATCTTCACCTTACCCTCGAAATCAGCCGGCAATATCGAAAGCTTATTCAAAGCCCCGGACAAATCCGACAACAACGGATGCACCTGGTCCACCGCAATCATATTCAGCTTCAATGAATCCATCGCGGTGATAAAATTCTGCACGCACTCCGCCACGACCGAAGCAGACGCAGACACCGTAGTCGCAGCCGCCGCCCTGTGCTCGACCGTGGCCGGTACCCCCGGACACCAGGAGGCGGTTCAGCGCAGCGGGGCAGTCCATCTTGTACGTGTCGTGGAACCGCTCGATGCTCGGGACCACATCCTTCAGAGTGGACGACAGCGTCCTGAAGTGCGCAATCAGCTTGTTGCACTCGGTTTCGTACTCGGTTGACGAGATCACATCGCGGACGTACGCCTTCTCGAGCTTTTCGGTGGCTTTTACGATGGCGAAGAGGTCGGCGAAATTGTCGTACATTTCGCGCTCGCGCTTGTCGTTCCATAGCTTGACCTCCATGGGATTGGAGAAGAGAACGGGACACGCGCAATTAGGTATCGCTGCAATTACCCAAAAACAAAAAACAAGAAACAAAAACAAAAATTACGAATTCAAAACCCTAATTTTGAAATTCAACAGACGAAAAGCACAATTACACCATGCGATTCACAAACGAATGGATTAGATCAACCGGAATAAGGTGTAACAGAAAAAGGCCCAAAAATTAAAAACCCTAATTTTGAAATTGAGGCAATAACAGAATTACAGCATGCGATTAATAAAAAAAAGAAATTAACTTCATGGATGAGAGAGAAGGAAGCACTTACAGTGAATGGAGGAGGCGGATTTGAAGAATGATGGGGAAGAGTGTTGTTGTTGAAGACTGGAGAAGTGAATGAATATATTTATTCATATTTAGGAAAAAAAAATTGGGGCTCATTCAAACCTAATCTATTAGATAATGCAATGATAGTTGAAAACTATTAATTTTAAAGGGGGCCTAATGATTATTGATTAGTGACATTCTAAAGTCTCGGTTTTAGAGTAGAGTTCGATATGTATTACAACAATGTTTCGTAATGTTTCGAGATTTTTTCGACATATTACGATGATTTCGTAAAAATTGTAGTTGTAATAAACGTAGAAGAATCCGTTTCAATGGATTCAAAAATGAAAACGTCTCCGGTACTTTTCGAGGAACTCGAAGGAAATTTCAATCCATGTTGAGATTGTTTTTGGACATAAAATTATGCTTAGAAATATTTTATTATAGAGAAGTAAAATTTCGTAGCTTGAAATCTCGCATCAACTACACCTAATAATTTTGTTTGGGTTAAATACAAGAGATACAATTGAACTTGAAAAAAATAATATACATTACTAAGAAGTAACAAAGACAGGAATTGGGAAACGTCCCCAACTCCAAAAAAGAGCTGGGGATCTAAGTTTTGAAAGACAATCCTTATGACCGAGATAAGAAGTCTGTTAAAGACGCAAATATAGCTAGATTTGCATGTTTGAAGATTACTAGTTTCTAAAAAATTTGTGTAAGGGGGCTCAAACTTGAATGATAAAAGGTGGCGATGCTACAATTTATCTAATAGCGAGCTATATGCGATTAATAATTGATCACATTTCGTCATTCAGTAGTGACTTGTTGGCTAAGTGACATAGTTGTGTCTATGCGGCGGTGGTTTAATGTAGTAAAGTTTTGTAGATGGCGTTTTTTTGGTGAAAAATGATGTAATGAGAAATTTAGATCTATGCATTTTAATACGAAGCTAAATTATTTATATACCACCAATAATGATGTATCCAGTCAACCAACCATCAACCAAACCTGTAATCCCAAAAAATTGAGTAGGACATATGAACCTTGAATGAATTACGTCAAGTCGAGTAAATGGATCCACGTCTCCACTTGTTATGGGTGAGGGTATCAATAATAAATTAATAATAGTACAATGATACTTAAATTTATTTATGCCTAAACACAAAAAATTATACGTCCTCGTATTAGACTAGAAAATTATGAATTACTTATTTTTTTATGACGTGAGAACTCATAGCCGCCACCTTCAAGTGCACACTAGGTATGTTTGCGGTCGATGCAATAGCCTGACGTGAGCAAACCAAAGTTAAGAAATACTTAATCCAAATGTCAAAAGATATCATATAAATTACACAAAGCACTTTATTGGCGTTTAATTTTAGGGATAGCTTGGGTGAGTTAAATGTTGAGTGCATGTGCACCCTTACAAGATTTATATTATGTCCTAATCACTCTTAAGCAATAACAACTAGATGTGGTCCGACAAGAAAAGACTAAGCTTAAATATCCAAAAGGAGTAGGTAAAGTAACTGAGTCCCGCAATTCATCAAACACTTGAAATACATTCGTCACTGAAATTGCAGAACACAGCGCAACAAACATGGAGTGGTGTGCGTCGATGCCGAAGATTGAACTTCATGCCCACCTCAACGGCTCTATCAGAGACTCCACTCTACTGTAAGTACTTTGCACTTTCGTTCTTTTTCTTTTTTCTTTTTTTCTTTTTCGATTCTCCTCAATTTTGTTACATGGGTTTTTCTTATTCATACTCATAAGCAAATGGGAGCTGCGAATTTTGGGTTTAAATGCTTAAAGTTTGGAACTTTAGATTCTCATTTGAAGTGATTTTTGGTGCAGGGAGCTTGCTAGAGAATTGGGTGAAAAGGGCGTCATAGTTTTCTCTGACGTGGAGCATGTGCTGTTAAAAAGTATGCCATTTTCTTACTTAATGTTCTATTTTTGATGTGGGGTTTATTTCTTTTGTGATTTGGTTAATGGGATTTTTTGCAGTTTCGATTTTTCGCTATGTGTTTTGTATGTTCGATTTTTTATGTGGGGTTTATTGCTTTTGTGATTTGGTTAATGGGGTTTTTCGCAGTTTCGATTTCTCACTATGTGTTCTGTAGAATGTATAGTTTATTTAGTTTGAGTTGGGGACATTCACTACACATGCTATGGACCCGAGTTCTTTACCTTTGTTTCACGATTTACGGGGGCGATTTATCGGCTGCAAGTTGTTCGGTGTGCTATGTTTGGTTGGCTTAAGCATGATGGGATATGAATGTTGATTGGGAATTCACTTTTAATGCAGATGATCGTTCGCTTGTCGAAGTGTTTAAGTTGTTTGACTTGATACACATGGTGACCACTGACCACAAAACTGTTACTAGGATCACGAGAGAGGTGTGATTGCAACCATTTCGTGTTGTTTTATGGTTGTGTCGAGGGAAACTCGTGTTTATTAGTCCGTTTTGTTTGTATCAGGTCATTGAAGATTTTTCTGCTGATAATGTTGTTTATTTGGAACTAAGAACAACCCCAAAGGTATATATTGCTTTCTTATTTAAAGTTATTCGTTTCATTGTGTGCAGTCTTGCTTGGAAATCGATAAGTAAGTAAGTAGAGTGATTGTTCGGTTGCTTTAAATGAGTGGTGTGTAGAATTTGAGTACACCTGCTGCTCCAACAATGTCATGTTTGATATTTTTCTATTTTTCCTTGTTATGTGGATGCAGAGGAATGATTTGAAAGGGATGAGCAAGCGCTCGTACATTGAGGCAGTTCTTGAGGGGATAAAGTCCGTCAACTCAGTTGACGTTGATCTTTCTCATAGTACGAACGTGGATACTTCTTCATATTCTTGTGGTGCAGATGACATGTGTAATGGACACCAGAGAAAAAAGATATACGTGAGGCTGCTTCTGAGTATTGACCGCCGAGAGAGTGCTGAAGCTGCAATGGAAACTGTAAGAATATAACACGATTAATGAAGGCGCTGCAGGATTTAATAATTTATTGAGTACCGGCTTTATTGAAGTTTGTTAAGTGTTCCTAAAGGTCGAGCTGGCTCTTGAAATGAGAGATTTAGGAGTGGTTGGTATAGATCTTTCTGGCAATCCTGTCATTGGTGAATGGTATGTTCGCTACCAGTTTTTCAATGTTATTTGTGGGATGAAATTATTTGTAAGGAGATACTATATTTATCTTTCCTCCGTGTTCTAGGATAACATTTTTACCTGCTCTGGAGTACGCTAAAAAGCAAGGACTGCCAGTTACTCTACACTGTGGAGAGGTGCATTTAATCAGTCCTCTACAATAATTCTTTCATCGTGTGGGCCTTGGTACTACTCTCGAGTATTTAACTTTTGCAACTCCTTTTCTATAGGTGCCCAGACCGGATGAAATACGTGCAATGCTGAATTTTCTTCCCAGGAGAATTGGACATGCTTGTTGCTTTGAAGAAGAAGAGTGGAAACTTCTGAAAAAGCTTAAAATTCCGGTTGTAATTTCGTATCTGTTACTCCAGTATTATTTTGTTTGGTCGCTTGCAAGTGTCCTTTTGCAGGAACCATGTCTATGATATTTTTAGTACTTTATAGATTAATATGTATTATCTACCAGCTAAGATTAAATAACAGGATAATTACATTTACACCTCATGAGTTATTGAAATTTAGAGGAAATATTACAGATAAGCTTCCACGTGGTTTGTATTTTTGACCCCTTAATTTTGAAAAAACATAATATGTATGTCCCCTATTTAGTTATCTTTAAAAAAGTGCTGGTTTTAGTCATATGGTCTCTAAATATATAGTATAGTTCAAATATAATCTGTTTCTGGTGTCTGTGAAAGCCTATTTGTAGGTTATTTGCCTGCTGACTTTCTGTAGATTTTCCTCCATTCTTAATAGGTGGAGATTTGTTTGACATCCAACATTAAAACCGAAACAATAACTTCAGTGGATGTTCATCATTTTGGTCAAACTCTCAACTTCTTCTGGATACTCATCGACTTAAGTTTTTCTTTTTGTATATTTCAAGTTATAGGGAGCAATGGAGTCTTTACCCATCCTTTGTTGTCTCTCTGGTATGCAGCTGATTTGTATAAATCAAGTCATCCATTGATATTATGCACGGATGATGCTGGGGTTTTCTCCACCTCTTTATCTACTGAGTACGCCCTTGCTTCCTCGTCATTTGGTACGTAATATTCTCTAAGAACTAGATTCAAAGACCAAGAATCATGTTAGTTAAAATATTTAGCTCCCCTTTTGGTTCGCTTGTCAATTTACAGCTCTGGGAAAAGGCGAAATGTTTCAGCTTGCACAGAATGCGATCAAATTCATTTTTGCATGTGATAGGGTAAAAAAAGAATTGGAGGAGATATTTGCTACAGCTGTCAGGAAACTCGATTCGGAAGAAGAATCAAACTGAGGATCTCATGCACGACAAGATCAATAGTCGGGCGTTCAGAAAACCAAATTGTGGGTAGATGTTCATGCTTCGTGCATTTTAACTGTGCAAAAATGCATTCAGATATCTCATTGTATTGGTAGGCAATTGTTAATCTGGAATTCTTGTGCATTAGTGGCTGTAAAATTGAGGTTTATCACAATGCAATAACATTTGTGGCTTTTAATTGTTCACCAATTTTTTTTTATAAAAAATTAAGCAAGTTTACTGAAATGTGCCATTGTACATATGTAAGGGCAGCTAAAAAAGGATTATCTACTGCTTTCACGGTTAATGTATCTACTTGATATACATTTTCTAACTAAGCAATCTTCGTACTTATATTCTAATATTTGTTTGGTGCATGTTCGATTTTATAGCATGTTAAGGCAGTTGCTGTCAAATATTAACGAAGAGAAAATATTTCTTGATATATCTGAAATAGCATATTGCATAATATTTATAAGAAAATCTTGTATGATAAAGAAATGTAATCCTATGTCAACATAAATATAAAGCAGATGGTGGTTGTAACTTGTCAGTCAGTCTTCAATATTCTTGTGGGCAATGACAGCTAATTAAATATTCAACCTTGAGCTGCTAATATTAATTTCATGATATGTTACTGTAAAAACTTAGAGACAGCAGATTCATAATTTGGATTTTGACACTTAATTTGGTTGTGTTATTTTATTGTATCAACATGAATTATGACTACGAACATCTTCAATAAAAAAAGCTTGACCTACGAAAGTCTTGGTCGAATAATATTCAATTATCAGAAGATAATGGGCACGACAAACATATATAAACCTCGATTATTGTTTGTTCACATGTAAAGTATTTGAGGTACCCCACCAAAATAGGACAAAAAAACACTATTAACCCAATTGGGCACCAAAACTAAATCATGTGTTGACGCAGAACGAGCTAATATTTTAATTAAGTACTACTAAACAAGTTTACAACCTTAGACAAAGTCATACATTAAATATGACTTGTTGCAGTTTTGTCTCTCATTAGAGAAAAATGGTTTTCCCAAGAGTTTTTTTAACTGTTAAAATTGTTATTAGAATTAAGAATTCATTAGACGATGCATTTGAGTCCTACGCATGAGTTATTAGCTTATTATTAAGTGTAATTCTCCAAATGGTTTTAGTATTTTGTTGGCACTCGTGGATCACAAACTATAGGTATTTGTGCGATTTACCTAATTTTTTTGTTCTGCAATTTTTTTTAATTAAAAATTATTTAAAGTTTTACTAAAATATTTCTCTTGCTAAGACGGGTTTGATGACTGTGACGTTATTGCAAAATTAAAAACTAATACACAATAATTTAAATTTAATACACTTGAATTAAATTTATCGTACAATGACTATGAATATGTTTGAAAGACCCATTCTCATTAGTCAACGTGAAAACCAAGATGTCCTGAGAGTTGAGGCCTCTCCCTTTAGAATATTTATTTAAACAATCATTGTCCTTAAATAGTATCCTACCTATATCATACACGAGAAATAATTCAAAGAAAAAGGACAAGAAAGAATAAAAGAAAAGAAAAGAAAAGTGAAATGGATAAAACGAAACATCATGAATGCAACCCACGGCTGAGCTGGATGGGAGCTGGTCCTTTGCAAGCCAAACGCCAACTGGTTATTATTTTATAAGAGTTTCACACACACACACACACACACACACACATATATATATATAATATAACCAAAACTTACATTTTAATTTAGAGAAGATTTATAAAATGAACCAGTTATTCCCAAGAAGAAAAAGATTGGTTGACTCGATGTGAAAGCTTTCACCATCTTCTCCGGTAAGCACCCCTTCACACACACACAAACACACAGACACATATATATATATATATATATATAAGTGCATTATTGTTCTTGGTGTCCCCTGTTATGCAGGTGTTCTAGCTATTGTGCTAATTTATTATTTATTGTTATGTTTTCTTTTAGCTGAAAGTAGAGGTGATTGTATTACCACACCAATGGCGGGAAGCTTTGTCCGAATATTTAGTAAAGATTCCGACCTTTTAACTTAATCTCTTACATTATTATATTCACATGTTAATTATAAGAATTCAATTTCTTCTTTAAGGTAATAACTTTATGTGTTTGTGGTCGATCGATCGATCTACCTATTGCAGCACTGCTATGGGCTGACATATTGGTGGCCTTCGCGCTATTCACTATGCAAAACTATTTAACAAATGTTTGGGAACTTAGCTTTACTCATGCTGCTGGAATCTTGAATGTCTATGGTGGACTTTGTTTGTTATTGCCAGTATTCTTTCTCTACCTCGTCGACGTATTTTTGGGCAATTTTATGATGCTTGTGCTCTCAAGTATTGCTTACTCTGTGGTGAGTTGACTTATCATTCAAGAATCAATAATCACATTGAAGGATCATCATTTTGCATTTTTCGGGTTCTGAATTAATTAAGTTTTGTTGACTTAGTCAGTCGTTTACAAACGTTCTTAATTATCACAAATGATTCTTAATTCCAAGTTTTCGAATTCTGGGAGGTTTAATTTGATTGAATCTTTTGTAGGGAATTGCCTTCATTTGTATGTCAACACCGCCAGTCCTCGCGAATTCCACTGGCACGTGTAAACAATATAAGCCAGAATGCATTGGTCAAACGCAAAAAGCTCTCTTGTACACTGGCTTGGCATTGGTGGCTGTTGGAATATCCGGTCACGAAATCTCTTTGAAGCCTTTCCTTGAGGAACAAAAACAACATCCTGATGATAAATTGGTCGCAAAATCCATTTCTCAGTTATCAGGCTTCCTTCTTATTGTTGTTATACCCATTGTTGGAGCTATTGCGCTCCCATACATAAAACCGTGGTCCATCCAGTTTGGTATACCAGCAATTTGCACGTTGGTCGCAACTGTTATTTTCTTGACTGGTTGGTGTACGTATGAAAAGAAACCACTGCAGGGGAGTCCTTCAACAATATTTCTGTGGATGATCCCATTGTGGATGACCTTCATAGTTTGTGGGATTGTGTCTTCTTTCGGAAACACCTACTTCATCGCACAAGCGGAACACATGAATCGCAGGATAGGGAAATGGAACGTCCCTCTCCAAATCTTTCTGCTCCTTTTAAGGTTTTCAAAGTTTATATTCGGCTTATTCGCAGGCTGGGTTTTATCGAGAAATAGGAAACAGGTAGGCATTGCATTTGCAATGATATTATCAGTACTATGTTGTATAACGGCTGCGAGAATCGAAACAAAGAGACGAGGTGTGATCATAAGTCACGGTTTATTAGACAAGCCGAAGGATGATATCCCCATGAGTATGTATTGGCTGCTTTTCCAGTATGTTCTACTTGGGGGTCTTGATGCATTTCTCGAAAAAAGCGTGGAAGCATTTTGCGAGGCACAAAATTCTGACAGGCTGAAAAAGTACCTTACAAATCTTGCTAAAGCAATGACTGGTCTCGGATTCTTGTGCAGTGTGCTTTCGGTTTATGTTGTGGGTACAATTAGTGAAAGAGGGGGAAGAACAAACTGGTTTCAGTTCACTTTGAACAGGAGTAGATTGGACAAGTATTATTGGGTGTTGGCTGTTATGAGTTCTGCGAATCTTGTCGTGTTCATTTTTGTGGCTTGTGTTTACGGATGTATGAAGCCGATGATATAAGAGAGAACTGGAACTGATGCGCCTTCATTTTGTAACTAATAATCTGGAATTGATTATTTTTTTTTGTTTCCCATTCTGTTGTTATTGTATTATATATACATGTTACGTTTTGCCTAGTAACATTTTTGCTATGTAGTGTTTATGAACATTTGAAATCGTATTGTTCCATTTGTTCTTAAGTTAGACTAGTAGTAACTTCATGCAAAATGGAGTAAAAGGCAAAACCTACGTTCCCCTTTAATTTGTTATCTCTACTTAGCTCGGAACTCCCTATGTTACTTCTATTAGCAAAAGACCCTTTGTCTTATCAAATCCGTATAAATCACATTCGTGGATAACATGTGTGGGTTAGGTGGAGGAATCTTAATGGAACATTCCGTTGTTTTTTGGCCGGAAAATTGAAGTGGGTGAATGGAACAAGCATGCAAAGGTTAGGGAGTTTAGTGGTGAAAAAAAATCTCAAAAGAACAAGCTGCAAAAAGCCCCATACGATTTGATGTTTTTATCCTTAAAATGAAACTATAAGTTCATACTACTCCATGCATACTAGATTGAGAAACTTGAAAATTGCACGTCTTTATCTTTTACCAGAAATGTGCACGTGTTTGGCTTTGATAAAAAAACAAAAATGCACACTTTGATTTATTACGAGGGATTATGCTTTCTGGTGGAGGATTATAATTATTAACATTTAGAATTATGACTGCGGTGCATTGATCTCAGAGGTTATCAAGATCTTCTGAGGCCGAGTATGTGCGCGGTAGCCCAAGGCCAAAGTTTAGATAATTCTAATGATGTGATTGGTCAATAATCAATTTTTCAAGTAGGAAATTGTTAGATATTGTTAGAGAACATGAATTTGTTGCTTGTTCCACCAAGTCATGATAATACCATGGACATTCCGTGGTCGAATCTAGCAATGTATGATCTGTTTTAGTCTGAGATTTTTAATTCTAGTTATTTTTTTCATTTTACAAACTGGCTATACTATGCCAAGTGAAAATATCTCGAGCAAAGAAGAAGAAGAAAAAATCGAACTATGGTAATAACTTATATATGGAAAAGAAAAGAAAAAATTAGATCACACATTTAAATGGAGAACATAGATATTGGAGAAATACACTCTTAGAAAAGGTCATCTTACAGCTACAACTCCTAACCTTGATTACTAAGCTGACGAGGTGACTGGTAAGACATTTGTGATTGTCAATGGTGCTGAAAAAAAGAACCTGAGGATTTATTTCTTGATTCTTTAAGTTTTTCCACCGCAGCGATATGCTCCAAGGCCTCCGTGCCGTTTTCTGGGTTCCAATTCCAATCACTTAAGAGCAAGCTGAGCGGCATGTGAAGCCGCCTTCTACGAATATTGTCCTTCAATCCGAGCATAATAATGTATTTTGGTTTTCGTCTCTCGCAGAGAAGCAGCTTCACCCAATCCACCAAATTTTGCTGCTTAGCAGGCTGTCTAATGTTGAGTGCTCTTAAGTAGGGTTGTGCATTTGGATCAAATCAAATCGAATCAATACTAGTATTCATTCCGGTCTTGGAAAAACGAAGATCAAAATCAAATAAATTTAAAACGATATGATTCGATCCAAAATAATTTGATTTTGATCTCTTTTTTTTTCATATTAAAGAACAAACATCATATAACTTTTATTTTGCATCAAAAATTTAAGAAAACTTGAAAAACATGAACAATATGATAGTTTATAACAAATTCACATGCATTAGAGGCTTTCTCATTATAAAATATTAACCCAATGATCAAACAGAAATCCCTAAAAAGAAGACAAGCCAAAAAAGAAAACGTGTGTAGAGTTTTTTGAGAAAGAAAACTTGTGAAGTGTTAATACTTTAGTTAATGTATTAAGTTACTTAGTAGTATTTCATTAGCATTAATATATATTTTATTATATTGTCACTTAATTTAGTATACCAGTATGTATTTATTTATTTTTTAAAAATAAGATGAGTATGCGATTCGATTCGATTTTTAACCTCTGAAATCCTGGATCAAATCAAAGCGGGGTTCGATCCAAAGGAAAAAAGAAACCAAAAGTCAGATAAAATATTTGATCCGATTTTTAGATGAGATCATTCGATCGATTTTTAACTGATTCGATCTATCCGATTTTTTCTGCATATCCCTACTCGTAAGCCTGTTAGTATCTCAAGCAACACCACTCCAAATTCATAAACGTCTCTTTACATATAAATGTCATGTAGCGATGTATTCAGAAGCATTATAACCATAAGTACCCATAATGCGGGCTGCTACATGAGAATCCCCGCCCGATGGCCTTAGTTTTGCTAGGCCAAAATAAAAAAATCTCCCATTGTAACTTCCACAAGAAGAGTATTGGAGGCCTTAAAGTCGGCGTAAATAACTTTCTTATCTGAAGTGTGCAAAAATGCAGGCCCAATGCTGCTCCTACGACTACATTGAGGCGGATATACCATGATAAAGGTTCGGTTGAAAAAGTTTCTTCTAGAAAGATGATTTCTAAGCTCCCCTTCTGGATAAACTCGTAGGCAAGTAACAACTTCACCAAGTTTGATTCCATTAGCCAACCTAAAAAGTTCACCCATGACTGCCATACTTCAAAGCCTTGCATGCTCTCATGGTTCAACTTCTTGATGGCAACCATCATTCTGGTGCCAAGTTTAGAAGGCGTGAGAGTCTTCTCGTCTACCCATCCCTTATAAACGATACAAAACAACCTCCCACTCCCAACTCCATATCAGACTTGAAGTTCCTTGTGGTACTCTCCAAATCAGCAATAGTATAAGTTTTCAAATTTGGGGTGGGTAATATCTCTCCGGCAATCAAACCCATGTTGTCGCTTTTAATTCTAGTTTCTAACTTTCAGTTAATAATGTTCAAATTTTCAAGTTAGTTAAGTGATATATTTTAAGGATCTATTATGCGTCAAATTAATTATCAAAATCTACTTGATATTATTACTTGTCACTTGAAATTGTTTTCCAACATGAAAATATAGATAATTACAATTGTAAAATTCAAACATATATTTGCTTAAGATAAATCTTGAGATATCAATTTCGTATTGATAACACAAAATCAGAACGAGGGGTAACTCATGTAACTATTGTTGTAAAATGTGGTTAGGAGCGCATTTCTCGTAGTTAACAGGGAAGCCCCTTAGGGTTAAGTGTGGAAACAAGGATCTTCGTGAATACGAAGGCTTTTTTTGGCCTAAACAATAATATAAGTGATATAAGTGTAAATCACTAGAGATATTATTATATTGCTCTTTAGTGAGAATTGTTAGGGCCGTCCCTCACACTCGGATTGGGCTTAGATCCGATCGGCCCATTCCTATATTATTGATATTGTTTTGTTTAATCATTAGATTAAAGTTAAATCTTAGATGGTAGTTATCTTGCTAATCTTTCCATATCTTCATAAGATATTATTCCATCGTATCATTTATCTTACATATATCTCGTTATTATGCATCTAGACATATTTAGGTAGCATATACAATTGGATATCTTGTATGATATTGCAGGAATCTTTCGGATAAGGTAAGAAAATATATTCGGGTTGCAATCGGATAGTCAGACGCGCTTATCTATAAGGAAATAAGATCCGCGTGGATTGCAACATGAGATACGTAGATCTTATCTGTTAAGGTAAGAATATCTGCGAGGGTTGCAACTGAAGATCTGCAAAGATTTTGCTCATGCCTATATAAGGAGAAAACCCGACACAATTTAAATCACACTTTGAAAAAGATATTAGTCAGTCCTATATCGAGTCAAAGGTTTTTGAAGAGCATTAAGTCAGAGGATCTCTGGAGTAGCTTAGTGTGTTCTTCGATTCAATCGAGTATTTCGAAAACAGTTAATGGATAGGTGTTCCAACCGCAAATTTAGAGGGAGTCTAAGTTTTGGGTTGATGTAAAACCTACATTGTAATTCTTAAGTAGGATACTGTTTGTGTCAAACATTTGGGTGCAAGCCCCGTGGACTAGGACCTTTTGGATCGAACCACATTAAAAACTCTTTGTGTTCTTTACTGTTTTATGTTTATCTGTCTTCTATTAGTTGCAACAGAAAACTTGTTTTAAAACATAAAAGCACAGTTGTCTGTCTTACTTATCAACTGCATCCAATAACGAGTAACATAGACCTAAGATCTTTCAAGAATAAAAGTGTTGTGTAGTATTGTAAATAAATCTGATGTGATACAAATGAAGAAATCTCTTGGTATATGTGTTCTCAATATCATTCCTTCACAGTATTATTTAACCTGTTTCATCCGAGAAACGTTCATATTCTCCCAAGATGTTATTTATTGTAATAACTAATAACCATACCTAATCTAACAGATTTGTAAGCACATGTGTTAGAGTGCAACGTTAGTCCAACATTGTCGTAACAAATGTTAACCTGACATTGAGCTTGACACTGCACAATGCACACTTGGGTTTATATTAAATGATTATTTTTGCCTTTATTCACAAACTTATCTAGTTCCACGAGTTGTGTTTATCTTTGGTGTATTTTAGGATATCAAAGAATCTAGGTTTCAAGAGGATTGCGCATCAAGAAAAGAAGATCAAGAACATAGAGCTATAGAAGATTATGATAAGGATGGAAGATCTCTGAAGATAAGAAGGTTCAAGATCTGATAAGAGAGCTTCCAAACTGATGATAATCTCGAAGAAGATATCAAGAATATCCAAGAGAATCGTAGGATAATCCATTTGTGTCTATCACATCTTCGGAATTGACGTTGCAACATCTATAAGAAGATGTGGTGGACATCAAGGAAAAATACAAGACAAGAGCTAATAATTCTGAGAGAAAACATTAAAAGAATCTTGTGTTTTTGTCTTGTTTTTTGTTGATAACGAGTGAAAGCTATAATCTTTATAGCTTGCTATAATCTCTATAGCTTGTAGTGAGTTAGGTAGGTAGGAGTGGTTTCCTTGCTCAGTTGAATTTTGTAAAATCATTAAAGTAATTTAGTAGTTATTTTGCCGTAAGGCACGATGCTTAAAGATTTACTGTTCCGCTACAATTACTATGTCACGAATGTTGAGGCAATATTGAGTACTTCAATGTTGACGCAACATTCAAATTAACTCATCGTGTGAATAAAAAAAGTACCAACCCCAATCCACACATTCACAATATTGTTATAAGTAAATCATTCTCCTATGTGCACAGAAACACGACACATCTTTATAATAATGTCCAATACGGCAAACAACAACCTCATAATCGTTAAAATTCATACACACTTTAAACAACTGGTTTTATTCATAAATGTAGGTATTTATAGGTAGAGAATATATTGAAAGAGCTTGATATATTCACAAGTAGAAATATCTAGCCATGGACTTTTTGTGTGAGTCCTCGATATCCATTGTGACATCAGCCAAGAATTCAAGAAAATCGTCAGGATCCTCCGGCGCCATATCCTCATTCAAGCTCTCGTACATTGCCGTCCATCTGACAGTAGTAGTGGTACCCCATTTACCTTCTACACGTAAACTCAATGTGAATGACTTGTACTGCTCCAACAAACTTCCTTGTACGATCTTGAAGGAGACGTACTTCTCACTCGTATCCATAGCATACATGACCATTTTTGCAAAAGCATATCGCCCTCCTATTTAATATATATACACACATATATCAAGCAAATTCAAAAAAATAAATAAAGTTGGTTACATAACCGATGCTGATTAATTTGCTAAAATTTTAATATCACAAGCAGGAAGTATTCGCTAATAGAAATAAGAGATTATTCCACTAAACCACCCGAACTATATCTACTTTATGCATTCAGGGTCAAAACTTTTGTTTTAGCACCGGTGGAGCACACATTAATGGTGTTTATGAGATTTGCCCGTTTTTCATTTTTCGACCAAAAGTCGTCGAAAAAATTATTTGAAGTTTAACTAAAGTTTTCCCCTAGTAGAGACGATTCTGATGGTGGTGAGAGTGTCGCGAAATTTAAAGTAGTTAAAGGGAAAATTTAATTTAAGTGTATCGGACTTAAATTAAATGTTTTGAATTTTGTGACACCGTCACCACTATCGGAACCGTCTCGACGAGGGAAGATTCTATGAAATCTTTTGATAACTTTTCCAGCAATTTGTGGTCGAAGAACCGCTAAAAATAGAAATGGGGTAAATCGCAAAAATAATCTAAGTTCAACAAACATAATGCATCCATATGCGAATGACTGCAAAGATTTAGGCAGATATACTAACCACTATAATACTTCCACAACATGACGGTTCCAATCTCACCCTCTTCCACCTGAATGTCTTGGATACGCGTAGGAGCCATTGATGGTATCTTCATTAACCTCTTTGTAAATAGCTCAAAGAAAGCTTTTGCACCCATTTTTATTTTCATTTGTGAGGACAACCCCTCAAAACCCATCTTTCCCTTACAACAAAATGTATGCTTTTTATTATATATGTTTTGATCTGAAATATGATGAAACGCTTCTTCCAGAGATTAAATAGGGCTTTATATAGTTAAGTTGCATTTGTTACAAGAAATTAAATTAATAAATTATTAAGCTAATGAATGGATACATGTTGGCCTTATTTGCTGTTTAATTAAGTCATGGCCGGGTTTAGATAAGATAATATGCGTGATATATAATAATAATAATAATAATAATAATAATAATAATAATAATAATAATGATGATGATGATGATCATAATAATACATTTGAATAAAATCAGGTACAATATCTCACTCTATATTGTAATTTCTATATGGATCAAAGTTTCTTTTCTTTTCTACGAAAAGAATCGATTTTTTTTTAATTTTTGGCTCTATCGAAACGAAACACGCACACAAGTATTTTTCAAGTTATTTATAACTATAATTTTTACGAATATTTTAAAACATGTCGAAAAAAATACGAAATATTGTGAAAAAATTCTAATATTTAATTAGCAGACCGAAAATACCATCAAAACGAAACTTTGATACATGAGCTTAATTACTTATTTGGTTGACTTCGGTCTTCGAGTTTAGTTTAAGATACGAGCAGCTAGTCACGCTAGAGTTGTTCAATTCCGTTTTACTAAATACTGAATCTATTTATTTTTAACAAGGCCCATCATTATTAGACAACTGTTTCCAACTTTCCATCATATAATTAATACATTTTTTTTCCTGGATGACCGAACCTTTATGATGATAAAACAAATACTTATTATATATTCTTTTTTTAAAAAACAATTATGAGGCCGCCCTCCCATAGTTAGTTCTTTCTGTCAAATATATATTTTTCTTTTCCAGTAGGAAATCTCAATAAAGAAGATAAAAGTACCATTTCCATTTAATTTCATCGATTCTTATCGAATGCTAACGTATCTTAGTTGTTAACCCAGTTTTGGTTCATTACAAACTTATCAAAATTACTGTTATATTCCTCACAACAGTTGAGAAATTACTCGCAACTGACATATATATATATATATATGTGTGTGTGTGTGTGTGTGTCTCAAATAATTATAGTTTATGAACCTTAACTAAATCGGGGAATGTTGACCGGTTCCGCAAGAGCCTTTCAGCCTTTCTAGACAAAGTGGAAGATGGGGAAACACTAAGTTTTGACTTTCTGTGTGGAGGACTCGGTCACTTTAAAAGAGAGTTTGACTTACTGAACGGAAACAACATGTATTAAGGAGATGTTTGGTTCCGCATATTTGGTGAAATAATGAGTCTTATTTGACTTGATGTATGGTTTGGTTCGTGAGAATGAAGAGTTGGGCATTGACCAAAAAGTTAGGCGACCCACCAATGTTCACCTCAATAATTTAGATAGTAATCGTTACCCCTCCCCCATCGATTATATAAGCTGACTTCGGTTACTGAATCACCACACACGAAAAGACTACTTTACCCTTACTTTTAACAAAGGCATTGACAACTTATGAAAGTGTTGTTTCTTTATCTGAATTCACAGCAACTTCATAAAATTATTTTAAAACAAAATAAAATCAGCTCACAAACAAATTGGGCGCGATCTTATAAAAAGGTAAAAAACTCGAACCCTAATTTTGTAACCCCGATTCTCCAATTACTTTATTATTGCTACCCATTTCTTCTAAATCTTGTTAGATCTATGTGGACGAATTATCAAAAATGCTCGCTAACTTTTGCCTTTAATCCTAAATGCCCGTTGTTTCCCAACATGCTAAAAATGCCCTGTATCTTTTAAAATTTCTACTAAAAATGCCCGAAATGAAAAATAAGCACAAATTTTTTTTTGTCTAAAAAAAAATGCTAAAAATGCCCTGTATCTTATAAAATTCTACCAAAAATGCCCGAATTTTAAAACGCGACTTTTTGATTCAGCAGTGCGTCTCTTTGATTCGGATGCCACGTCGGATAAAAAGTTTGAATTTTTAAAATCGGACATTTTTGTTAGAAAATTTAAAACTTAACGTGCATTTTCAACAGGTTTGGAAATATCGGACATTTAGGATTAAATGCAAAAGTTAGATGAAATACGTCGTATTATGTGTGGTTTTATTGATGATGTGTTGCTCTGTATTTGTGATTTGAGGCTCTGTGTTATAAGGGAGGTTCACATGATAAAAGATCATATTAAGATGCTATGTTAAAAAAAATATATTATTATTTCAGACATAATCAGTATTACAATACGAGAGAAGTCATGTCAAATTTATTACAATTTGGCATCCTATCTCAGAGAAGGCATGAAACTACTTCTATAGAGAATATTCGTTTTGGTGGTTGACCTCTTCATCTTTAGCTCTCTATGCTCTTGTACCTGCATCCAATAAAGCAAAATAGCCGACAACATCTACTCTTGAATGTGGTTAGATTATGTTACAAAACGACTAAACCGTATGGTTAGTGTTCAATATGAACAAAATCGATAATAAAAAAACCCACAACAGATTAGCATAACATACATCAATACAGAAATTAACAAAGAATTACACAAAATAAACATAAAAAAATAAACATGCATCCATCATTCATCAGCAAATAACACGCAACCATCCTTCATCATTCATCAGCAGAAAACAAATGAAAATCCAACAACACAAAATAAGTACATGAGATATACCCCTCAAAACATGTTCACATGGAGCATCTCCCCAAAACCAAAACCATCATAAAATAACCAAAAAATTGTTCAAAACTCTCCATGCCCAGATTGCAAAATATCCATCAATGACAGCACCATAATCTCAGGGATCAGAAGTTCCCTGACATAGAAGCAATAATACATCAGGCCATAGTGGGGGAACGCCCTCTCCGCGAACCTCCTGTCGATGGAGATTGGCTGCAATGGTTGGAATTTTTTTTTATAACCATTGAATGATAAAAGAACTAATCATGTACATATGAGGATTAAACTCACATTTCTCACAAGAATAGAATATTTCATGTGATTCACCCCCACTTGGCATGTTGCCTCGTCGAACTTCACCCCCGAACACTTCAAAATCGGTTGAAGAGTAGGAACCGAGTTTTGATAATCCGGACGCGATCCTTGATCATGTCCCAAGTAACTGCCCTCACTGTGTACTCTGTGAGCACCTCTGCAAGTTCCTCATAGATGTCCTTCATCATCCGTGCTGAGAACCATATGAAACGTTCCATGTAGTCACAGAGTTCTGACATCAGAAAGTGCTCATCGTCTTCTGAGAACTCCACTAAATTCAGGAACACAGTTTCGACGTGCTCCTACAAAAACAAAACCATATCAATGTTGCAAAATAGAAAAAGATAAGCCCTAATAAATTTAGATACATAATGAACTTGTTGCATGTTACCTTCGTAGTGTTATACACTTCCTTAAGAACAATTATGTCGTCTGCCATTAATTTTTAAACTATTGTTTATAGTTAAATTAGGGTTTGTAAATAATGATGGAAGATGGGGGTAGATTGGTTGTATTTATAGTAGGTTAGAGTCCAATTAAAAGGAACGGTTTATTAGATTTGAAAAGACGCCTAGTAAATGATGTTCAACTCCCCGACTGAATTTCAACGACTCGCCTACTCTGTGTGTCTTTTCAAGATCAAATGTTTAGTTGATCAAACCTATTCCAAAGGAGGTGAATGAATTGACTCCAATATGCATTGATTTAAGAGTTATGTTTTATGATAGGATCTAGGTAGTTGAGCCTACACAATTCTGCCCATTAACTCTCTACGAATTTCATTTCCAAGATATCATGCATAAGGATCCAAAAGTTTTAAAAAAATTGAAACATTCATGTACATCTATTATATCCTCATTTGTTGAAATATGTCAAATTCCCTAGAATGAATAATGAAAATCATAAAGGCTAGGAATGTCGTCAACAACAATTCTGCCACCTATTTAATAATCTAAATTTAAATAGTCATTTGTAGATCAAGATCAAGAACATTAATTTAATCAATAATGTATCAATATGATGAATTAGAGATATGTTAATGGATGGCTTACGATCAGTGATTTCTTGAATGTACAAATTAGTGGAACGATGTCTAGCTGTGTCATGGATTCTCCTGAGTTTCGAGTCACCTTTTTTTTTGTGCTGAAAGATGAATAGTGTGTGGCAATGGGAGCAATTAAAGAGGATATATGGTGCAGGGGCAGCATAGAAAATTCACAATAATAACAAAATACTCGTAATTTGTTAAACCAAATAGTGTATTAGGCTCAATTATTAAGTTATAACTTTCCACTTTTTGCTTACCAAATGAGTTACAAAGGCAAAATTACTAATTGGAGGCCGTCAATTTTGACTTTTAGTAACTACTCGAATTAAGTCACATAATATAATAACGAAACCAAACGCCCCCTAAGAGTCGTTGAATAGGGACTCTGCAATTCATGAAGTCAATAAATTTTCAAAATTTCCATATTTTCTGAAAAAGGGAACAAAGCAGCCGACGCCTTAGCAAATTATGTACAACAGCATACCGGTTGCACGTGGTGACCATCATACCCACAATGTATAAATACTTTTGTTTTTCATAATTTATGTAATCGAGAATCGTTTCGTTTCCGCTAACTCTTTCTTAAACATTTGTAGTACATTTTTATTATTAATAAATCCGAGTTCCAGGGACTTCTCTTCGGACTCCATTTCACTAAAAAAATGAAGGGATGAAGCCAGAAGTATCAGTTGAGGGGGCAAAATTACACCGAAAGAAAGCCTTTGTTGATTCTAAGGTACTGGTGTTTTTGCAAACTATTTTCTAGAATCACAATCTCATAATCTAAGCTAAAGTCATATAATTTTCTACAAGTCATAGGTTGATAGTATTTACAAAAACTCTGTAAGTTAAAAAAGCTGTAAATTTTTTTTACTGAAAATATCCACCATAAACTAAAAAAGGGGGATGCCAACTTATGAATTGTGGCATTTATTAGCTTTAAAAGATACTTTTAAATTTTAGCTTGTGAACCAAACACCATAAAAGTGATTTATTTTGATTAAAAGCTGATTTTAGCTCTATTTAACGACACATTTGGTTGCCCTTAATAGGACATATTAATAAAATTAAGTGGGTTTATACCACATTTGGTTGCCAAATAAAAGGTGATGGGGGCCCTATAAAAGTGGCCTTTTGGAGCATTTTCACACATAAATAATCTTACCTTCCTCCCTATTATAATTTAAGCCCACAATAACCCCCAATTGAATTACCACTCCTACCCTTACTTTACCTTCCCCCTCTACTTGACTTCTTTTCGGGGTACATAACTTAAGGGCAATTTTAGTAATTTAAATATGTTATGTTAATTAGTATATGCAACCAGACATGAGTTTAAGGCAGATTATGGTGGTAAATTGTGAGTTTATTTTGCATCTAAATGTAAGATTATTTCCTTTATCTTACCTTAATTATGATATTAAATTATGGGGTTTTGTCTTCATGGGACATCCAAATGTGCCATAAGAGTTTGCAAACACCACCTTAAGGATTCACACTATGATTAATTTTCTCACTATTATTAGTAGAAATCTCCACATTATGATCGAGAAGAAACATCAACACTGTTTTTGGAGGATTTATCAACTTTCTTACAATATGATTGATCCCCTTAGTAAGTGAAAAGTCAATTATTACCTAGTATATTGTTGCATCACTTAAAAAGTAAAAAGCCAATTATTATCTAGTATATTGTTGTATCATTGTTATCTATAAACTGTAATTAATTAACAATTAAATATTATAATTAATTGGGCTTTAATTCCAATCATATGAAATATCAGAGTGAATTGTCAAAATAACACTATCTACAAAATTATTTGTCAAAAGAGCACTCTCACAAAAGTATTTGTCAAAATAACACCCTCTTGCCACATGTGTATAAAATTATTTATCAAAATAACACTCTTCCTAAAATAATTTGTCAAAATAGCATAATCATAGACACATGTAATGCCATGTGTACAAGTTTTTTTATTTCTTTCAAAGGTTAATATATAAAAAATATCTGCAAATACTAAAAAAAAAACATTTTCACCATTTAATTGTGGTCTAGAGTGTTCATTTTTAAACTTATATTAGATAAATTATTTCGCCTTAATTATAGAAATTTAAAATCTTGGGATATTGTCTCTTGTGATGATAGCAGATTTTCTTTTAATTTTTTCTATAACCAAAAACATTTAGTAGTTATTTTCTTCATTTTCAAGCTAAAAAGAAGAAAAATAGAAAAATCGAAATGTACGAGAATGATATTCCATAAACACTTTGAGGAGAACATTTTTTTCTTATAAAAAAACACAAATGAGACAGCTGCTTCAAGTCCAAATGGATAACGCCATTTGAAAAAAGTTCTTAAACATACAACAATTAAAAAAAAAAAAATACAATTAGGCAACAAAATATTAAAAGGATTAAGTTATGGGTGACAAATCATACCAAAAAGCAAAACTGAATGAAGTGATTAACTACTTTATTTAATTACCAGTTAATTTTTTTTTAAGTCTATGCATCCTAAGGTCGTAAGTATATATAATGTATGCAGTTGTATGTTTATTAGTACCATCAAATGCTTATTAGATCAAGTTTATTTTATTTTATTTTATTTATAATTTGTTTCAGGTGGCCATTCTATTAATCATTAATGTCATAGTTATTGTAGAGATTAGTTGCATTATCACATTTTTCCAACAAGTTATACATATAAATTTTGATGATAATATATATATATATATATATGTACGTATATATTGATAACGAATGATGTATATATTCTACTTAAGAGTTTAAACCAATCCATATATAGAAAGTATGGGTTTTTTAACGGTTATTTTTTAGTTTAATTTTTAAAAGCGAGTTTAATGCTAAGAATATACATACACTTCTAGACATTTTTTTAATTGGAAATGCAGAAATAATGATTTAAATATGCATATATTATATTTGTGTGCCTTAAGATTATTTTTAAAGAAAGAATATTTTGTCCTTACTATAATATTAACAAAATATGCTACAATCTTTTTCTTTTATAGAAAAATATGCTACAATTATAATGAATATATTTATATATATATGCTTGACTTAAATGAACTAAATATTAAAGAAAATTGAGTATATTTTTTACACATGGCAGTACATGTTCAAGATGATACTATTTTGACAAATTATTTTAAGAAGAGTGTTATTTTGACAAATAGTTTTGTGCACATATGGCAAAAGAGTGTTATTTTGACAAATACTTTTGAAAAAGTGATATTTTGACAAATAATTTTGTAGATAATGTTATTTTGACAATTCACTCTGAAATATCAAGAGTTTATAGTTGTTTTATGAATAATATATGGCACCTAACACGAAACCTCCCAACTCCCAAGCTCCAACACCATATCAGACTTGAAATTCCTTGTGGTACTCTTCAAAATCAGCGAAAGTATAATTTTTCAAATTTGGGGTGGGTAATATCTCTCATGTGGTATGAATGAAAAAATTCACAACGGTTTAATGTTGCTTTTCAGGTAATAATCGAAGAACAAAGAGGAAAGCTGCAAGACGATTAACTCAAATAGAGAGAAAAGAGACAGAAAGGATGAGAAGAGAGATTCTAGAAAATATTACTGAAGATTATCTAATAAAATAATCTAAACGAAAATGCATTTTTCACCAATTAAAACGCATAAAAAAAAGGACACGAAAACATACCTTGATTGATTACAATTACGTTTCCGCTGCGTACTCGCTTTGATCCTTGCCAAATCACGTAAATCACGAATCCAGCAAATTGTTCACAACCCAAATCCCTTTAGAATGTGATGTTTGCCCAAAAAGATGATAAAAATGAAAATACTACTATATTATAGTGTATAGAAAAGTAGGAGACCAAAACACTTTTTTTCTTCCTTTTTCTCTTATGTTGCACGGCTGATT
Organism: Linaria vulgaris; assembly: GCA_948329865.1. Classification (NCBI taxonomy): domain Eukaryota; kingdom Viridiplantae; phylum Streptophyta; class Magnoliopsida; order Lamiales; family Plantaginaceae; genus Linaria; species Linaria vulgaris. The sequence continues at coordinate 115,354,890 of OX415252.1, forward strand.
TTTGAAAAAGGATGAGAGTAGTGGAAGTTATGGGAATGGAAAAAATAACCTCCATTCCCTCCACTTCTCATATATTTTGAATTTAAAAAATATGGGTTGTGGGTCAACCCAAAATGGGTGCTCCACACCCATTTAATTAATTACATTTAATTAATTTAAATCCAACATCTCCCACTCACCCATGAGGGTTGAGCATAGACACAATATTATCATCTTATCACATTCTTCAAATCATACAGGTAAGAGGGTCGTGTGACCAGCGAGTAATAAGAGCTTAATGCTATACACCGGTTAAGGATACATAGCTGCTCATTCAGTATGCAAAAGAGAGGACATTCAACTCGCTATACCCCAGTCTATCTGATTTACTACACAAGTCGACATATCTCTTATCCCTCTATATGTAAATAGAGCATATTCGACTCCCAAGTTACAAACATATATTCACAATTATGTCTCGAATTTCAAAATTCAACATAATTGGCTAGCCGGTGAATATAAGTCATGTGATAGTCAAAAGATTGACTTCCTTTCCCACTGGAATCTCTATACTACCCTATAGCCGCTTTCATAGTCATGCACCGCATTGCCGAATATATCATAGCTATTAGTAACATGCTAAAGTAGCGACACTAAAGTGAAGTTTCGAGATACCGTTGAAAGTCATAGGGGTACCATAATGAGATATTTAAACCTCTGGGTCTCACACAATGAGAAAGCAGGGATACATTTGCTCATTTCCCATGGTCATTTAGCACATACGGTATGAAACGTATGCTACGATGCTCATCTTCCTTTTGGAAGCGTATGTCATTTACAAATGAAAATGTAATTCGCATCGTACAGATCTTAGTTCAAGTGTACATCAACACTTAACCTGAGTTTTTGTCTATTTGTCCTCTAAAAGATTTCTCCAATAAATCTCCAACAAACAACTCACATCTGGCTATACTTCTAGACAAGTTCAATGGATGTGGGGAATCCAACACGATAACCAAGTCAAAATTGTTAGATATCTCATCTCTGCACATTCCTCGATGTCAGAGGCGATTGCTCGTGTGAGAGAGCCAATCTTAACTTGTCCGACATACTTTAAAATATAGAGACATCTATATTGCTCAAACATGTGTATATATAGAAACATTTATTAACATTAATAACATGGGCATTATACATAAATGTTCACAACATTCTATTACATCATATCCTACGCAATCCTAACGACTTAACATGACCCATAAAAACATCCCTCGGGATTGGCTTTGTGAAAGGGTCTGCCACCATCATATGCGTAGATATATATTTCAATGTCACCTCCTTCTTTTCGATGATGTCTCTCACAAAATTATATTTTGTATCTATGTGTTTGGTCTTTCCATGATACTTGGGGTCTTTTGTGTAGGCCATTGCTGCTTGACTGTCACAATTGATCGTCACAGCTCCCAAGTTCTTGCCTACCACTCCCAAATGTTGTAAGAATCTTCTCAACCAAACACCTTCTTGTACTGCAGATGCACATGCCACAAACTCAGCTTCCATTGTGGACAATGCAATACAGGTTTGCTTCTTACTGCTCCAAGAGATAGCGCCATTATTCAGCAAGAAAGCATAACCAGAGGTGGATTTACGCTCGTCCAAATCACCTCCCCAATCAGCATCTGTGTATCCTTCTAAGGATAGATTCTTTCCTTGATAACATAGGAAATAGTCTGCAGTACCTTTCAGGTATCTAATGATCCGCTTAACTGCTTTCCAGTGACTCATCCCTGGATTGGATTGATACCTACTAACTAGACCTACGGCATAACATATGTCAGGGCGGGTACACAGCATGGCATACATCAAGCTCCCAATTGCACTGGAATATGGTACATTAGACATCTTTTCTTTTTCTTCTGGAGTTTTAGGGCACATTAGATGACTTAAGCCTTCACCTTTAGCCACAGGAGTATCGATGGGTTTACAACTTTCCATCCTGAATCGTTCAAGAATCTTTTTAATATAAGGCTCTTGTGAAAGAGCAAGTAATTTCTTTGAACGATCTCTATGGATTTTCACACCAAGTATGTAATTTGCTTCACCCATATCCTTCATTTCGAAGTTTGACGACAACCAACCTTTGATGTCTTCAATACATCCCTTATCATTACTAGCTAACAATATGTCATCAACATAAAGAGATAGAATTACAAATCCTTTCTTGGATTTCTTCACGTATACACAATGGTCTTCGTCTATCATGACAAAGTTATAAGATATCACAGCCTTGTGAAATTTGAGGTACCATTGTCTGGAGGACTGCTTAAGACCATAAATGGACTTTTTCAACTTACAGACCTTGTTTGTTTGGCCTTCAAGAACAAAACCTACTGGTTGTTCCATGTAGATTTCTTCTTCTAATTCTCCATTGAGAAAAGCAGTCTTAACATCCATTTGGTGTAATTCTAAATCCATGTTAGCTACTATGGCCAAAAGTAAGCGAATAGAGGCAAACCTTACAACAGGTGAGAAGGTTTCTTCATAATCAACACCCTCTTGTTGGGTATAACCTTTTGCCACCAAACGAGCTTTGTACCTTTCTATGGTTCCGTCAGCCATTCGCTTTATTTTGAGAATCCATTTGCTCCCAATAGCTTTGCGCCCAGAGGGAAGATCAACTAGTTCCCATACTTGGTTTGATTTCACGGATCTCATTTCCTCTTCCATTGCTATCTTCCATTCTTCTTTTGCAGAACCCGAGAGAGCCTCTTTAACACTCTTAGGCTCTTGCTCACTTTCTAGAGAAGCTATGAGTGCATGTCCCTCTATGTCATAGTGACGTTTGGGCACATTTTTCCTAGTACTTTTTCGGAGTTCAAACTCCGTTGAATCCTCGAGGGGCTGAGAGCTCCCACTAGGATCAAGTGATGACTGGTCATCATTTGAGTCCACTAACTCATAAAGAGGTTCTTTATCTCTTATATCACCTCTACTAGGAAACTCATTCTCTAGAAAAGTTGCATTACGAGATTCGATCTCCGTAATTGATCCATCTTCTTGTTCTCCTATGAATACGTAACCCTTAGATTGTTCTGAGTATCTTACAAAGATACACTTCTTCCCTCGAGGACCCAACTTACCAAACTTACTCGTAGAGTCATGTATGTAAGCTGCTGACCCCCAGGTTCTAAGGTTACTTAAATCAGGTTGCCTACCTGACCATAATTCATAAGGAGTGGAAGGCACCGTCTTTGATGGCACTCTATTCAAGATATACACAGCGGTTAACAAAGCATCTCCCCAAAAAGAGATCGGCAAGTTAGCTTGTGCCATCATGGACCTAGTCATGTCTAACAATGTTCTATTCCTTCTCTCAGCAACCCCATTTTGTTGAGGCGTATAAGGAATAGTTAGTTGTCTCATGATACCTTTTTCACTACAAAGATCCTTGAATTGATCTGATAGATATTCACGTCCCCGGTCAGTCCTTAATGTTTTAATTGTTCTATCCATTTGATTCTCAACCTCGTTTATATATTTTCTAAAGCATTCAAATGCTTCAGATTTGTGAGATATCAAATAGACATGACCGAAACGTGTAAAATCATCTATGAAAGTAATGAAATAGGAGGCTCCATGCCTAGCCCTCACACTCATTGGACCACAAATATCAGAATGTACTAATTGCAAAGGAAATTCAGCTCTAACAGCTTTGCCAAAAGGTTTTCGAGTCATCTTACCAGCAAGACAGTGTTCACACGTAGGTAAATCAACTTTAGATAATGAACCCAATAGTCCTTCTCTAACTAGTCGATTCATTCTGTCTTGCCCAATATGACCTAATCTAGCATGCCATGTATTAACATCACAATGTGCATCAACAGAAGAAGAGACATTTAACAACATAGAACGATCTATATAATAGTTAAACATCTGTCTATTACAATCTAATATAATAAAGCCATCAGTTAGATGTCCAGTACCAACACACCTATTATTATAATAGATACACACCATACTACGAGAAAAGTTCAATACATAGCCTAAATTCATAAGAACAACAACAGAAATAAGATTTCGTCGAATCTCTGGAGCGTATAAGACATCATGCAGGATTAAGGTTCGGCCACCCTGCAACTCTAGTTTGCAAGTACCAATTCCCTTCACCGCCACTCGTGCGTTGTTTCCTACATATATCCATCTAGTACCAGCAGAAAGTCGACGAAAATCTACAAACACTTCTCGATCTCTAGTCACATGGTCTGTGGCCCCTGAGTCTACAATCCACAAAGGATAAGATTCAGTGAGTAAAACAGTACTAGAGACATAAGTAATATGCTTTGAAGCGTTAGTGAGTAATACCTTGTCCCTCTTAGGTTCGGTACACTCACGAGCAAAATGCCCGAGTGCATCACAGTTAAAGCACTTCATCTTGCTCTTGTCCTTCTTTTTCTTACCAAAACGCTTCTTCTTATTGTTGTGGTTCTGATTGTTGTTCCTAGAACCTTCACCAGTCTGCTTTCCTTTCTTTCCTTTCTTCCAGTTCCTCTTGCGCTTTTTTCCAGAAGCACCTTGGGAACTGGATTCAGCAACCATGGCACCTGACATGGGTCTCGCAGCTCCAAGCCGCTCATCCTCAAGCTCCACATGACGAGCCGCATCAGCAAAGGTTTTGATGCCGTCATTGTGAGTCAGGTTTACCTTCAGATGCTCCCACTTGTCAGGAAGAGACCGGATCAAAGCTTGAACCTTCTGTTCATCAGAGAGGGAATGGCCAGCTGTCTCTAACTCACTTATCATGTTTGACATTTCCCTCAGATGTTGCTTGATCGTGTGATCACCTCTTTTCTTGTAAGTGTCAAACTTGATAGTCAACTGCCTCAGACGAGTGATTGAGGTCCCACCATACTTCTCCCTCAGATACACCCAGATATCATGAGCAGTAGGGTGCTCCTCACATTCACGGATGAGATCATCCACAACAGAGCTAACCAAAATGGCACGAGCAGTGGAGTTTTTCTTTTTCCATGCCAGGTAAGCCTGTTGATCCCTCCTCTCTTGAGTACTATTTCCCGTTCCAGGATCCACCATCACCTGGTTGATGCCATCCAATGCATCTTGTTCATCCAGTACGTACCAGATCTTGTGACGCCAGGTGACATAGTTGTCACCATTCAGTTTGTCACCCTTGTTCAGATCAGCAATGATTGATTTTGATGCCATAGTCTAAGTTAATGACAAAGAGGTAATATAAAAATATTAATGTCCATTTATACACATGTTATTTTACATTAAGCCAACTAACATCTATGACAATTTTGACATAAGGTAAGAATCAAAAGGTCACTTGGAGTATCCAATCATCATCTTAACCTAAAACATTATTGTCACTGACTCAGTTACTTAATGCAAAATTAATAAGTTCTAGGTGAGAATTCATTAACTCTTCCTATTTAGAACTCCCACTTAATCATCATGATTAAACATATATCATTTGCATCATATGCCATGCCATAAGAAAATAACATTCATAAAACATGTATTTACAACATATTTACACAAAGATAACAAATTATCCATTGTTTGTTAAATACATGCATTGAATGAAAAGCACAACATAAAAGCAATATATACACGACGAAATGAAATAAAAACACATCAATTCATCTCATCCCATATCTCGTCTGAAGCTATAGCTCTTTTGAAGCTGTCGAGAAGGGTCGAATATTTTAAGCAGACTATATGTGAGTCTATCTCGAGGAACACATCGCACCCAAGCGTTTGCGGGAGGCCTTCTATAGGTATGCCTTATACCTCTCAGGCTAGGATTCATGCTTAAAAAGAAAGTCTTCCTCAAAATTTGTTGACATTCCTTTTTCCATCTCGCAATCATAGAATCCAAGTAAACTTCTACAATTTTGCTTTCTCCCAAGACTCTACGTGTATCCTCAAAAATAGTAGTCCAATAGGGACTTAACGAATTTTTCCAAATTCTTTTCTCAGACTCATGGTCCATATATAGTCCCAAACGCTTAAGATATTTTATCTTGTTCTTCATAACATTTATGTGTTGAGGTAATGTGTGAGCCGGATCCATCCTATAAACTTGTAACTCCCTAAATCTCCTCATGCGCTCAGGAGCATACCTTTGCCTTGCATTCCCCCGGAGAATGCGAGGAGCGTTGAAGGACCTAGCCATATCTAAAAATAATGGGGCATAAACCTTTTTAATACAATATAATGAAATTCAAAACATAAACAAAAAGAACAATAATTATATTCCAAACATAATTATATTCTTTTAAAGTTAAGAATTTCCAGTAGCTACCATTGAAGGTGATGTTCTGCTCATCTTTTACCAAAAACAAATCCATATGTTTTCAATTAAAATCATTTTTTTTTATATATTAGAAAAACAAAAATGTCTAATAATGAAAAAATCCAATTTCTGATCCACAAAAAAATAATTTTAATTTACAGAAAACAAGGAACAAGAATTTTGGTTCTTTTAGAATTTTCAAAAAAAAAAAAAAAAAAAAAGAAGCAACAGAACTTTCGCACGCGCCCACACGCGTCGCGCATTATCCGACAATCGGATTCTACTATCCTCCCACTGTTAGGCCTTCGGAGTTCAATGGTTCAGTTTATTATAAGATCCGACATAATTATCTCAACAAGTGCGCTGCCCCGTGAGTACGACGAGAGTGGATTATGAATTTAGTGTTTAGATTTCTTAATCATGCATTTTAAATAATTTTCAGACTTAACGTAAAGTCAGTTAAATCTTAGAAAATTCATAACAAATTCATACTAAGTCCGAATAAGATGATTCCAGCGGGGTTACGAAGCCCTTAACATAAGGTTTCTAACCATATAAAGATCAAAACATAATACGGACTACAGAATTTTCTACGAATTTCTAAATATTCTGAAAATTGGTGGTTAAACAATTATTTCCAGAAAAACTACCGAGCCAAAAATTACAAAACTTTCCAGATATGTTTTGTAACAAATAATAATGCTACAGTAAATTTTTCAGAGAAAAATACGAAGTTTTGAAAAACACGAAAATGCATAACCACCACCAATCCTTTCTTGAAGGAGATATAAAAATGCATGACATATTATTGGCATGGATTAGAGCACGAAAATGGCAGAAAAACGTGATATAATCAACCATTAATAGCTCTGATACCAATGAAGATTATCTAATAAAATAATCTAAACGAAAATGCATTTTTCACCAATTAAAACGCATAAAAAAAAGGACACGAAAACATACCTTGATTGATTACAATTACGTTTCCGCTGCGTACTCGCTTTGATCCTTGCCAAATCACGTAAATCACGAATCCAGCAAATTGTTCACAACCCAAATCCCTTTAGAATGTGATGTTTGCCCAAAAAGATGATAAAAATGAAAATACTACTATATTATAGTGTATAGAAAAGTAGGAGACCAAAACACTTTTTTTCTTCCTTTTTCTCTTATGTTGCACGGCTGATTTTTGAAAAAGGATGAGAGTAGTGGAAGTTATGGGAATGGAAAAAATAACCTCCATTCCCTCCACTTCTCATATATTTTGAATTTAAAAAATATGGGTTGTGGGTCAACCCAAAATGGGTGCTCCACACCCATTTAATTAATTACATTTAATTAATTTAAATCCAACAATTACTAATTCACATTGGTGCAAACTCTACAATACTCCTTTAATACAAGTATGAGTTGTAGCATAACTATTTTAAGCAAAAAGTGCTAATAACCCTAAAAGCACATACAAGGAATATTAGTTAGAAATAGAAATGCAGGAATAAAATAAAGTAACTGAAAGAAAATAAAAGAAATGGCGCCGCTTCACCAAACTCGCTATGTGCAAAAGTATGACTCTTAGGACCACTTAATAATCACCAAAAGTGGTCCCAAACCCCAAATTATCAATTTTACTACGAGTTCTAATACTTGTTATTGCCCCCTTTCTTCTTAGATTAGCAGCAGGGGCAAGCCGCAAAAGTCCCTATATGTTGTGGGGTTTGATGTTCTTATTCGTAGAATCAAAGTATAAGTTCATACTACTCCATGCATACTACATTGAGAAATTTGAAATTGCACGTGTTTATTTTTTACCAAAAATTTGCACGTGTTTGGCTTTGATAAGAAATATGCACATGTTTGTCTTTGATAAAAAACATATGCAACATTTGATTTATTATGAGGAATTATGCTTTGTCGTGAAGGATTATAATTATTTACATTGAGAGGTTGTGAAGATCTTCTAAGGTGGAGTCATGCGCGGTAGCCAAGGCCAAAATTTAGATAGTTCTGGTGATTGTGGTTGGTCACTAATCAAATTTTCAAGTAGGAAATTGTTAGCAATTGTCAGAGGACATGCATTGGTTGCTTGTTCCCCAAGTCACGATAATACGATGGACATTGCATGGTTGAATCTGGAGATAAATGCAAGTCACACGGACATTGCATTTTGTTGGTTTAGACGAGTCTTACAATGGGGCTCAAATGAAGCCACCGACTTACCAGTATAAGAGCTCGGTTTCGAAGTGGTAATTGATGTATGTTCAAAGAATGAAATTACAGTTGAGAATAGTAGAATCCACCAATTCTGACATATGCAGTGATTGTTTTCCATGGAGATCATGGATTGAAATATTGATCCATTATGCCCGAAACAACTAAAATGTTGCGGCCTCAGTGCTTAAGAATGGCCTCTCATTTTCGATCTTACAAAGTTTTCAACGAAACCTATTACTTTTGTTTTGTTTCCACTGAAATACCACAATTTTTGAAAGTTTCCTTGATTGACTACGAAAACAACCGCACACATAAAAAAGCATTTGAAGGTGGATCATTGAATCACTAAGAGCAAGCTGAGCGACATGTGAAGATTTTCCTTCAATCTGGGCATCCATAATGGGTATTAGTTTTCGTCTCTAGCAGAGAAGCAACTTCACCCAATCCATCAAATTTTGCTGCCTAGTCGGCCGTCTCGTGCCTTAAGCAGTTAAGCATGTCAATATCTCAAGCAACACCACTCCAAATCTATAAACGTAACTCTTTACATATAAATGTCTTATAGCGATGTATTCAAGAGCAGCATAATCATAACTACCAATAACGCAACTTGTTACGGTTCTCCTTGATGGCCCCAATTTGCTAGGCCAAAATTGGAAATGTTCGCATTGTAACTTCCATCAAGAAGAGTATTAGAGGTTTTAAAGTCTCTATATGACAAGAAGGCCAGGCCCCATGCTGCTTCAATGGCTACTTTGAGGCGAATATCCCATGATAAAGGTTATGTTGAAGAATTTCTTCTAGAAAGATGATTTCTAGGCTCCCCTTCTGCATAAACTTGTAGACAAGTAACAAATGTTTATATTCCCAACAACTTCACCAAGTTAGGATGCCATAGCCTACCCAAAAGGTTCACCTCTGACTGCCATTCTTCAAACCCTTGCATGTTCTCATGGTTCAACTTTTTCTTAGCAACCATCATTCTGGTGCCAAGTTTAGAAGGCGTGCGAGTCTTCTCGTCTATCCATTCTTTATAAACGGTCCTGAAATGATACACCTTAAAAATTAAAATTAATTGATAATAGCCCAAATTTGAGACTGGACTAATCTCCGTAAGAAGATTAAAGAAAGATGAGAGAAAACTAGAATCAATTTTCAAATATTTTTTTCATACCCCTATATTACGAACAAAATTACAATAGACAACTCTTTTAATAGGATAACTTTCATACCATTACTTTTGTATCCATAAGTAATTGCTTTTAAATGAAAACTAACTTCCTAAAGCATCTGGCTACATAACATATGTGGAGTAGTTGATCTCAGACTCTAGGGGCAAATAAGTCTTTTCATCTCGTCGGTTAGAGTTAGTTACTGGTGCAGGTTAGCTAAATTAGTTGGCGGCTTATTTTAGCAGTTCACTTTAGCTGAACTCTGGCAGTTACAAGCTCTGTCAATGCAGCTGCTTATAAGCTGCATTTGAGATCGAATTCAGGGTTTTTGATCAGATTTGTGTGTGTCTTTCTTCTCTCTTCTTCGTGGACTCTCATACATCAATAAAGTCAGATTTCTCCCTTCG